>CP136066.1:75018212-76427783 GCA_032622095.1 Siphonodentalium dalli
TCACATCCGGTCGGTGGGGGTACAACCGAGGGGGGCACATGGACCATTTTCGAGACCGGTAAGGATTTCGGCCAATTTGACGGCATGGGTGGGTGGCCCGCCCAAATGCCCCATAGAAACAGCCCACCCATCAACCCGGGAACCACCTAGGGGTGCAAATGGGGTATGGACCAATTTTGAGAACGGTTAGGATTTCGGTCAATTTGACGACAAGAGTGGGTTGCCCGCCCCAAATACCCCATAGAAACATCCCATCTGGTAACCCAGCCTCCGCCCCAGATGTGATGGGTTTTGTATAGGGTTTATTTGGGGCGGGACATACCATAAAATTGGCCGAAATCCTTACCGTTCTCGAAAATGGTCCTTACTCCATTTTCACACACACCCCCGGTGGGGTTGTGATGTTGTTATATGGTGTATTTTTGTCGGGCCAACCACTCCTGGGGGGGGGGGGGTAGTGTTTCTATGGGGTATTGGGGGCGGGCCCCACCCATGCCGTCAAGAGATATTTTTTAGTTCCAAAAGTCATGTTCGTCCATGATATTAGATAATATCTAACCGCTTCACAACAGACCGTGCAATCGTCGTGATTTCTCAAAGCGCAAGGGTAATTTGCCTGATCAGGAGATTAGATAGCGGCAACCGGTCGCGTGACCGGACAATGCATTGATAAGTAGCCATAGTAAACAGACAGACCACGCCTCCTGTCCTTGCAATTGAACAATTGTGGCCCACAGGTAACGCAATCGACCAAATCTATGTCGTCACAGCGGTGGAGTAAACTTGGTTGTACTACTAAAACCCAGATTAAACTGGTAGTTTAAACTAGGTCTAAACCGGAGATGCCGATTCGGACCTTCATGTCTCATGTGATCGTTTCTCTAATCTTATTTTACACATAAATACAGAGAATTCACATGCGAAAATTCACAGCCCTGCATCACCGATACATGTCGAATGTGCGATTACTTATGAAATTAATATATCTGTGATAATGAAGAATCATTTCACGAATAATTTGTGAAGAATCATTTCACGGAATAACGGGTAAGAGTCCATTATATGCTTATTTCATAATCAAATAATCACAATATGTACCTATTTCAAAGTATAGGTCGATTATATGCGTATTTGCGCGAGGATATGTTTGATTCATTGCCGACTATCAACACATTGTACATGGTCCCTATATACCACACCCGCTGTCACACAATGTTATGGTGGCAGTGTCACTCAGGTGCTATAACATTATTACCAACCGTAGTATAATTACACTTGTTGGAAAATCCAACTATCAGAAAGTAACAATTGAGTGTCAATTTTGCCACAATTGAATATGTGACTGCAACATATCCTCCGCAAATACGTACATAATCGACCTATAATGTGAAGTAAGTACATAGTGTGATTATTTGATTCTGAAGTAAGCAGATAACGGACCCATGTCCGTCATTTCGTTTTACGACGCGGGCCACAGTGAAAACACATGGTAAAGAGCGTACACCTTAAAAGTCGTGAGTTGGCTCATTTGTGTCTGTCCGTACATAATCTGCTTAAAATATCCTCATTATGAGTCGATAATGTGACCAAAGTTGTCATTTTCAGCATATTACCGACTCAAATTCAGGACATTCTAAGCAGCTTATCTACCTAAACAGGTTATAATGATATAAGCAGATAATAGTGGATTTTCGGGAGAACAGGCTGGTGACTAACTTTCATATATTCTGTAGTATGATGTATTATGTGATGGCGTCATGGTTTCAGTTCCGTCCAGTATATTAGAGTTCAGCTGACATGTCATTGTTCGAGAGTTGTAATACATTGTCCAGCAACCCTGTGTATTGAAGCAGCTTGATGCGCACTGGAAGATCGAGTCTGTCTTCAGCACACACATCACGGATCGCGAATCATCGAACACCTTATATGTTGTAGACGAGGTTTCCATGAGGTTGCGAGTGTAACCCGAGATACAAACAAGGAAAGCGGCAACAAAAATGACACACGTGGGTATGTAAGCAGACATCGCCATCAAATTCACGATGCTCCCATAACGTTTGATTCTTTCTCGTGAGCTCTATTAAAATAGCGATTCCACGGATCACAATGCAAAGATCCTGCGCGCAACGAAATCCACACAAACATCCGCGTGCAATATGATCTTATGGTAACCCCACCACGACACTCCTCGTGAATTGATTCTATGTCTGAAGTCTGTTACATGGACACTTTACAGTTCTTGTCTTTGACGACCACGCACGGGGCTGACGTTACTTTGTCACTACTGGTTACGATCGACTGAATATTTTCAGATGAGACAACGACCAAATCAACGGCTTTAAAATATGGATACCATGTCACGATATTGTTCAATGTGTCCAGTTTATATGACATTGGATTGTTATAAGCGAGATCACTGAGTCGTGGCCGCATTGAATTAATCCAGCTCCGTTCCATGGTTTCAGATATTCATCCAACCCCGGTTCCAAAATTGCACATATATTTTACAAAAACAAAAGTGCAATTATTTTAATAACGGACGCTCAATATCCAGCTGATTGTAAAATTACTTCATTCAATATTAATAAATCAGGCTTCTTTGGTGCCGTTGTTCCACTGTAAATATAATAATATAATGTTTGTAGTCCATATTCAGTAGCAATCGCATCTGACAAAATCGCCAATCTGCGATCATTAAACGCATAACACCAATCATAACTATCAATTAAGAAGCTTTTATCGGGTGTTGTTACGCTAAAACGTCATCGTCGTTGGTCATTGGTCATACACATATTCGACAAAAATGAATATTGGTTATGTTTATTTACTAGGTTATGCATAAGGGTACGTTCATACACTGTCAGGTTTGCACGGTATTTGTTGCATGTATTTGTTCATAGAAACCCCTATGGCTTCAGATTATGAACGGCAACATGCATATACAATGCATATTTACCAAAGCTAACGACTTGAGAAATAAAACTTGGGTAGTTCCACATGTAACGGTGATAGTAACGCATTGCCTTAAAATACCTGTATGATTTATTCTTGCGAGATATTTGCAGGGTATTTACAGGCAAATGTCGATAGCATCGCTACCAGTGGAACAAATATTATCCAATTTCAATAATTATTCATGAGTTGGATGCCAACATATCTCGGACGGGTTCGAAAACCAGTTTTGTCCGATTTCTCTTGCGTGAGTTATGCCAATTAGTTTGATGATTGCTCGCAATATTTTTCGTAAACGCAATAACTTGAATAAATATTAACCGATTTCAATAATGCTTTTATGTGTTGGTTGCCACAATATCTTGGACGAGTTCAAAACCAGTTTCGTCCGAATTTTCTTACCTAAGTTATGCGCCTTAGTTTGAAATTTCTCGCCAATGGCTTTATCATAAGCGCAATAACTCGAACAGATATTAACCGATTTCAATAAAACTGCCAATCTCGGAGTTATCCACCATTTTTGGGGATAATGTGGACGGCGACCTTTTATTATTTTGGTAACATCGCTTGAAATACGATTTTATAAATAATTCCCTATAAATTGTGTTACCTCTATGGAAACCAATGATAAAGAACATTTAATATAACTATTTTCATTTTAACAGCTTGTCGCTTTGATCGGACAATGGATCTCCTACATCACTACAATATGCCACTGCTCTACGGAGAACTGAGACCGGAAGGTCGATGACAGCTTTCTGTTGCAATCGGCTAGCAGGCTATGAAGACAGAGACAAAAATTTCACACGGTAAATGGTAATTGGATCAGGTTGATTTTGCATCAAATATATATGTTTAACCTATAAGATAAGATTGGTTTAATATAAGCCCAATTTTTCAATTTCAACATCAAAACTATTCAAGATTCCGTAACTTCTTTAACCAGCATTCTTTCAATTTTTTAGGTTTCCCAATGTCTGTGAGAAGTTGAGACTGTACTGGTTGTTAAGGTTTCTGCTATATCGTCTATTATCGACTCGCCAGAGGAAGCAATCACGTGCGACCTTGAATTTGGAGTTACCTGTTTAAGATTCCAGGCACGGTTTGCTAGAGGGCACAGCAACCACTGTACACTAATACCCATTAGATTTGTCACTGCTGTCCGACTATGTAAGTTGGAAATTTAATGTAATTTATCTTTACATCATTAAAACCCAAGTTCAGTCTCCATCACTCTGCAACTGTCTTGAAGACACAAGAATACACACTTCTGAAATGCATAAATTTATTTCTGACTCACAATTGAGATCAATTTACTATTTTGAATTTATATATAAATTACATTTTATAAATACATTTTGCTCATTGACAGCAAGAGCTGCCTTTGTAATTGGTTAGTATTGTCCAGACTTGAATATAAGATATAGTTACTATCATCAAATTGGTTCATATGTTCGCAATGCGATTACATTGTTTGGTTGGTGAGTTTGTCAAGAAATCAAATAAATTGATGGGAATAATGATTACTAAAATCTGTCTGTGGATATGATGAATGATTGTACTGTCTTGAATAATCGCCTGTTCAATGTATCGCTATTTTTTGTCATGCCAAAGAGAATATCTTTAATACTGGTGATGACCACTTTATGCTCATCTAGTCGTGTCCACATACGGTTTCTCGCATCTGTATAGAAAGGACATTCGAAGAAAAAATCGCTAGCGTCTTCACATTGGTTACCAGAGGAGCAACACGGGCTTGAGGAGATATAATTATTGAAATTATCGAAGTTCAGATCACTGCAATTGTTTCGGAGCCTACATTGCAAAATATTTAATGTTCTCCGCCCGGCAAATTGGTACAATGCAGTCTTTGGTTTAAAGCATACCGCAATTCAAATAATAAATGTTGTATTATAAATTTCTATCGGCGATATTTTATTTCCATTTTAGTGCCCTCACTCAATTCGCATCCCTGATGAGGACGGATAAACTTTGCCAACAATAAACCACAACATTCAATTCGATATGACACAGCTAGAGAAGCCAACCAACACATGACAGTTAAACAGTTTAGTGCTAGTCGGCACCCTCACCGACTTGCAGCCCTGACTCGGGTGGTTCCATCGTAATCAAATTGTATATTAGCACCGTCTAATGGTCCGTATAAAACAGCACTATGGTACTACCATAGACAATTGGCTATTCTACCATTGTACTTTACTTTACAATGGTACTTTATCATATGATATTCGGACATACCACGCTACGTATTGTCATGGTATTGCCATGCCATTACCATCGTGCTTTTTATACATCGATAATGTACCATGGTAGAATGGCCGATATGCATATAACATGGTATTATCATGGTTGTACCGTGGTACTACCACACAAAGGGTCAAGTTACTACGATTTCAACTGTTCATTGAACAGAGGCAAGGACCAGTTTCTCGCGCGAAATTGTGCAAACTGTCTAATAAACTGGCTAAATTCTAGTTCCTGGAAGTAAACGTACATTTAAATTAAGGATGTTTAATCTCAAAGTTTATTTAACTGCTTTGTGAATAAAAATGCTATGTAGCTGTCGTATGTCACTGTTTTTGCCATTCCCGTGTATGTTCATTTGCGCACACTCAACGTCTCTTGTTAAAGAGACTGGTTCCTTGTCGAAAACTGCACATATATGAATACGAGCTAACGTGACCACTCCAACCGTACTATACCAAGGTGTGTAGTACCATTGTGTTTTTATATGTGGTGACGATTATATAAAACGTTACTTTAAATATGTTATGTCCCTTCCCGTAAGAAGCATCGTCCCTGATATGGAATCAAACTAACACTTAATACCACACCATTAGTATTGTCTATTGTCGGCTGGTATCAAGGGGAGGGTGTAATTTTTCATTCATTTTGCTGGGAAGAAGATGTGACAGAAACTATTCTTATGGAAACATTCGATTGCATATATCGTATACAGTATGTGCAGCTAAGTGTACGGAAATACTCACACATGCCAGTGGAAGAAACAAGAATATCGTCATCTTCATTCGACATTGCTCAAGTGCTGACTCTGTTATTACGTGCGCTCGCGCAACAGTATGGCGATCAGTCAGATGCGTAGGTTGGTGTCACCCTACCGATTTCACTCCACGACGTCACCCTTACGCAGTACATGTCGGCGACGTTACGAAGTAGATTATAGAGTTGACGCCCTTGGCACTGACTTGCGTTACTAGTTCGTTGCTATATAAACAAACCAGCGATGTGGCTTTTGTCGAAAATTGACAGTCAGTACATTCGCCCTGTATACATGTACTTTCAGAAAATACAAAACACCACAACGTTATACCCCACCAATGTCAGTGTCTCGATATCATTTGACCAAATTTCTTGACATGAAACCGCGACAGACACGGCGTGAAATACATCGCATTGAGTAAACAATTTCCCATTGTTTCAATTCAACTTCAAAATCGCGGTAAAATCAAAACCGCAATTTGTAAGTGGTAAACATCTGAAAAAGACATCAGGTACATGCATAAACTAATTGTTGTGCATATTTATTTCTATTTGAGGTGGCAATTTTTCATGTTTATCAGTATTTTTAACGATAAGAGCGATGGTAATTGGGGGACTATTTTTATCTAGCGCATTAAATTTAAAATAAAAAGTCGTGAATTGGCTGAGAGTTTTCTATGGCCGCATATTTCGTTTATAATTACGAGCCATTTGTTTGTCTAAATAACATTTTTAAGTTCGAAGAGCATTAGAATGGGGATAACAGTGTGGTGTTTTGTGATTTCGGAAAGGTACATGGCGAATATACTGTGGCAAATACCCGTTAATGGGCTCCGGCTCCGCCGTCGCCCATTAACTAAATTTGCCACAGTATATTCGCCATGTACCTTTCCGAAATCACAAAACACCACACTGTTATCCCCTAAATAAAATTATTGAAGATTGTAATTGTCTTTTTTTGCTAACATTAAATTAAATTAAATTAAATAAATTAAGTAAAATACAGTGAAATTGGCATCTCTTTGAGTGCATTCTAGGTGAGTTTATGGTACTGCTCTCTGGTGGGAATGCACGTGAACAGATCGATATCGAGCTTCGTGTAGTGTTTTATCTATGAGCCAGAGACAAGTCATTCAGTTGGCAATCAGTTGATTCGTTTTCGTCTACATTAAGTTCGGCAAAACAATCGCATGGCAGCAATAATTGTAAATAGAAATCAATTTGACTGAACATATCATTCGTGGGTACAAGCAATTTCCGCTCGTGGAAAATCGTATTTGCTTGTACCCACTCATGATAATTCTCGTTTTCTGTCAAAAGCCATTAAAGTTAACCTCTTGTATCATCATTGATTATTTGCATTGCTATTCGATATACCGTATACTGACCTATAGCTGTCGCTCAGTACAATTTCAAAGTAAAATTTGCGACTTCCGATGCGAAACTGGTAATTACACTGACATATAGGAAAGTTTTCAACGACGAATAGTGTTTATATCAGGAAAATGAAGACATTGATAACATTTGATAACATTATCCGAAAATGTACTAATAAAGAGTCTGATTTGATTGCATGCCTCTTTAATACTTTCGACATCATTTTGAAGACAGAAGCTGAGGGCCGTCCCATGGAGACGTTTATCGCTGGAAAACTGGGCGGTTCTACTCGAAATCTAAAGAGCATTGCTCGGGCGACAATTAAACTTACTCGGGAAACAACGAAACATACAGGGCGGGAATCGGAGCGAAAACATAAATCGCCGATTACAACAATTTGCTGGCTTTCTTGTCAATAAAATGATTTGAGAACATGTCCCTGTTGAAGCTAGAGGTAAACTTTCGCATAATATGTTATTAAACAGATCTTGTATCTGTCTTTTTACGTTTTTCGGCCGATAAATTTGAAAAAAATTGTTCGGTCGACAAGCGGAAAAACTCACAACGGAATCGGAATTTGCTCGGGCGGAATGACATTTCGAGGATCACATCCTCCCAGTGAGATAAACGTTATTATTCGGACCATATACAGAACCACAACTCGTCTGATTTACTGGTCTCTATTCCAAAATACATGGTTTAACATCTATTTTCCCGAGGAAATGATTCAACAAAAGCCTCAAACGTGTGTTGTCCGGTCCTCTTTTGAGTATATATGTGAATTGCTTTATAATTTTGTTTAGCTCGAATAAAAAACTGTATAAATAAATTCCTCAGTCATTGAGTTGTGTGTGGGATTGTTCGTCCACGCAGCGTCCAAGTTGGTCACCGACTCGTCTTGGAGCGAGGGATAGGGGTATTTTTCTACATTAAAATTTTATGCAGAATAGGCGGTAGCTGTGGATATGCCAATTTATTTCATTGAATAAATATGGTTCTTTTGTGATAAATTATGCCCGACGTTTAGTTTTAATCGCAAACACTCATGCGTGGCTTGGCCTCGCAATGCATCGTGGGTGTGGCTTATAACTAACCATAACACATCGTGGGTGTGACTTATAACTAACATGACACATTCGCCTATTGGTTAATAGTGAGATAAACGTACCCTTTGGATATTCGGAGATTCGAGCATGAAAATAGTTTGTGAACTTGCTTGCCGGCAAAACAGGGTACGTTTATCGCCATTGTAATTCAATCCGTCAACAAATTTAAAAGAAACTGCACGATAAGCACCTTTTTGTCGACATTACATGCTTTGAAGTGAGATATCCTTTTTCTGTTATCTAATCTATGGATACGTTCCATGTGGTTACTCTTAACAGCAGCAGAACAACTTCCTGCTTCCCGCGTCTACAGAAAACAGTGTTCCGGTTGACTCGATTACGTAACTCCTGGCAGCGCGGTGACGTATTTTACGTGCGTTGTCAATGATATCGTGTTCCATTCAATTTGTGCACGCATCAGCGACCGATGTTGGTGGATCTAAAGTTATCAGCTCTGGGCCAATCAGAATGCCTGTTTTCAGCAACATATATTCGACTTGAATTACAATTGCGCATTACCTGTAACTGGACATTGTTCTGTCTTCAAATTTTTTTTTTCATTGAAGATTGCAAAGAGCTAATGGATAAGGGTTCTGGGTATTTGTTCAAATCGCCATCAACAGAAGGAACACCAAAATATATACAGTTCCGCTCATGTAACAAACATAATCAGCGCGTAAATAGTGTATTGTCGCCAAGACGGACGATGGTGCACGTAAACAAGAGACTGCTTGTGTTACAGAAGCTGTGCTTCTGTTTACATAACACAGCACAATTATATTGGTTAATCACACACAAATGATATAGACGTTATTTATTCTTTCCATATCAGGAAAACAGTAACAAATAACGCTCTTTATGTTTACCATATCTGGATCTAAACAAAATCCAGGAAACGTAACGTTTTTTTGCTTTTGTTTACATAAAAAAGGGGAACAAATTGACAATAACATATTGTTTATGTCATATTTCTGATTGGCATAAGAACAAAGTATGTCTATATCTTACTATTCCTTCTGTTATGGCGGTTTTTGACGGAGGTGAATATTTTAACAGCATACCCACCACCAACACCGCCCGTATCTTTAATATACACACAATCATATTCTCACATAAATATCATGTATATAAATTTGAATTTCATATCCGATGTATATATTTTATCATATTGAGATATCTGAAAAGGAGACCATATCAAATATATTAATCTATTCTATTATATGGGACAGGCATGGTATATCTATACAAGGAGCTGTCGTTGGATGTATCGACTGATCTGAGACTGAATTTTAAATTTAGGAATGAATTTCAACAAACATCTTACGGAAGGTGTGTAACAAACTCCATATATATACACCAGCATGTCTTTCTATATACATTTCACTATTCCGACAACATTGTATTATAACTATATTACTGCATAACATAGAACTGTTATCATCATCCCGCAGACATACAATAAAAGCTTCATTATACTTATATGGGTGGACATTTATACCGAATACCAATCTCCATCATTACAAGGTAGACATGGTGAAAGAGTGAATATAGTCATGGCTTATGATTTAAAGGGGTGGTCCCTGTAGCATAATCGGAAACATTTCTTTACTTCCAATAAGGAGGCGGTGGGTAAACAACGACCGGATTTGACAGTGTAACTACTTGGTAACTCAGCGACAGTTTCTATGATATCCAGTCCATCCAGTAGCTAAGATCCATGTTTCACCGGGAACGTCCAGTTTCCCCACAACAGATGTCTGACATGTGTCGTCATTGAAGAGTTCGAAGTACACGCACGTATACAATGCATTAAAGCACTTTGTAGCACATGAGTCCAGAGAGTGGCCCACCTCTGATTCTTTGTTGTATCCGGAGATGACCTTGTGTGAGCTGTAGTAGGTCATGCCATACTCATCACAGCCTGCAATATCATAACAACCATTATAAACATCTCACTAAAGTGAGTTCCCCTGATGCATTAGCATATAGCCCACTAAACGGAGCCAATTGTTATAAAATTCTGCATGCTATATACACATCGTGTCATAAACATGTTGTGCAAAAGTCATCTCTTCGGAAAATATTATTACCATCAGGTGACAAGGAAATTTCAACCACGTGGTAAAACAGTCGTGACATGGTTGTGTTCGGCTAGAATATTGGGAGTAAATTGTATAGAAAGGAATCAAAGAGAAGAACAGATAGTACATAAAGTTCAGAGATATTCAGGGGTCGCAAAGAATGTTCAGATGCATATGATACTTAATTACCTTAGGCGATTCGGTGACCCAACCACCCATCTACCAAACAAAATTCCGGCCATTTTTCGACACCCACTCCCCATAGAAACACCAACTTAAACCGTTTCTGAATACACCCCTCAGTGAATGTACTTCAGTATATTATTCTCTAAGTAGTACTCAAACCTTTGCAAAACCTTTTATGTGGTTTTCTATCGGTTAAACCCAAGTAGCGGCATGGGTAGATTGTCTTCATTTGTGGGTTCTCCACCTTGCAAGTTCGAACTACAGAGCCCATGACCCAAATGACACAAATAAGCCGACTCACGACTTTTCAGGTGTACGCTCGTTAACAGGTGTGGCCTGCGTCATAAAACGAAATAATATGTAAGAGTCCATTTAAGTGTCTTGTCTGATTTCCATACGTAATCATAATCATTCACAATGCAACACTACACTCATGCAGATGTTCGCCACCAGCCAACACCCATTAGTGAACAATGGGGTCCGAATCGGCATATCTAGGTCTAAACTGGGTTTTAGTAGTAAAACCAAGTTTTACTCGACCGCGGACCGACATGGATTTGGACATGGAATAAAATGGTCCATACCCCATTTTCACTCTTATCGGGGTGGTACCCCCATGGATGAAGGTGGAGTATTTTGAGCGGGCTACCCACTCATGTCGTCAATTTGACCGAAATCCTTACCGTTCTCGAAAATGGCCCATATCGCATGTTCACCCCCTCGGTGGTACCCCCCGATGTGAGGGGTGGGGTGTTTCTAAGGTTTATTTGGGGCGGGCCACCCACCCATATAATCAAATCGGCCGAAATCCTTAGTTCTCGAAAATGGTCCATACTCCATTTTCTCCCCCTCAGGGTGGTACCCTCCACCCGGTGAGGGCTGGGGTGTTTCTAGTGGGTATTTGGGCGGGCCACCAACCCATGCCGTCAATTTGACCGAAAAGACATTTTGTGAATAAGGAATCAGTTCTAAAAGTCATGTTCGTGTCCAACGTGTCAAACTGATCAGTCCGATCCCTCCATGCTCTCAGTCGCGAAAGCGACCTGCGAACGAGCGAATTGTAAAAAAAACCTATATCTACATAAAACACTCCCATACACGCGAAGAAACAACATCAATACTGGGCGTAAAAACTCGACCGAGTAATAAAACCCACAAAACTAGGTTTTAGTAAAATCTGGGGTAGGGTTGTTTTACTTTGATGTTTTTTCAAAGTATATTTAAAAGTATATTTTCGAGACCAGACGTATGGTACGGATAAATGAGACATAGATAATCGTCTCCTGGTCGTTATGTCGCCAATTCACCACAACAATTAGTGATATTATCATTACATTATCACGCCAATAACACCAAGTTTTAATTGAGATCGAATTCCAAAAACTAAAACTGAGTTTATCACAAAACTGGGTTTAAATACACTAAAACCTAGTTTTTGTCCCGTAAAACCCAGTTTGACCATAATAAAACCAAGTTTTACTCCAACTAAAACATAGTTTAAACTAGAGTAAAACCAGGTCTAGAATAAAACCTAGTCTAAACCAGAAATGCCGATTAGGACCTCGATGGTTAGGTTGCATTGAACATTAATTGTGTGCATTTCCCCAAACATATATATTTAGGGAGAGCGTATATAGCCTTCATATTGTATATTGCATTCATCACATCTAGTGACATCAAACAATGTGAATAAAATAGTCCCCAAATTGCGCTACCTTTCATTACTAATATGTTATGGTGGTTCTATATGATCAATATCTCATCATGTTTCCAATGTGTGTATCTGAACTACGCACTGTATAGCCAACCATAGTCATTCTGATAACTGCTGGTCATTATATATCGAGGTAATGCATTTTCGTTACATGCAAATGTGAACAGAGATGCAGATGCGAAACCTCGTATTGGATTACTCAAAAATGACAGCCTGGTCTCTCGAAAACCAGCACATTATCTGCTTATAATCGAAATTTATTTAAGTTGATAATCTGCTTAGAACCGTCTCAATTTTGGTCGATAATGAGATCATTTTAGTCGACTCATAATGAGGCGATTCTAAGCAGATTATGTGCGCACAGCGACACAAATAAGCCAGCTCACGACTGTGCAGGTGTAAGCCTTTTAACAGGTGTCTTCTCTGTGGCCCGCGCCATAAAACGAAATAACAGGTAAGAGTCCATTGTCTGCTTATTTCAGAATCACATTATGTACATATTTCACATTATTGGTCGATTATGTGCGTATTTTCGCTAGGATATGTTAAATATAGAGCTTCCAATAACCACTTTGATCAGAACCATCGAAGCGGATTTGGAATGATGTTTATATATTGACGCCACAACGGTCGGAATCGGCATCTCCAGTTCAGACTGAGTTTAAACTACCAGTTTAAACTGGATTGTACCCACGGGTTGATGGGTGGGGATGTTCCTGTGAGATATTTGAAGCGGGACACCCACCCATGCCATTAAATTGGCCGAAATTCTTACCGTTCTCGAAAATGGTCCATACTCCGTTTTCATCCCTCTCAGGGTAGTACCCCCTCTGTGAGGGCTGGGATGTTTCTATTGAGTATTTTGGCGGACTACCAACCCAAGCCATCAAACTAACAGAAAGATACATTTTTTTGCGAATAAGGAATGGGGAATAAGTTCCAAAAGTCATGTTCGTGTCGAACGTGTCAAACGAATTAGTCCGATCACTTCATGCTCTCTGTCGCCAAAGCGACCTCCGAACGAGCGAATCTCATAAGTACCGACATTAACGCCTCCCCCAATTCCACCGAGACTCTGCTATATGTACATAAAATGCACAAGAATATTGAATGACAAACGCTCCGAGCATAAACGCCTTCCCCAATTCAAAAGAAAACCTCCCATATACGCGAAGAAACATCATCAATATATAATGGGCGGAAAAAAACTCGACCAAATAATAAAACCCATCAAACTAGGTTGTAGTAAAACCTGGGGTAGGGTGGTTTTACTTTGTTGTTTTTTCAAAGTGTATTTAAAGATATGTTTTCGAGACGAGACCTATGGTAAGGGATAAAATCAGATACTGCTAATCGTCTCCTGATGATTATATCGCCAATTAACCACGCACAATTACCGACATTATCATAACTTTTTCACGCCAATAAAACCTAGTTTTAATTGAGATCGAATTGTAAAAACTAAAACTGAGTTTATCACAAAACTGGGTTTAACTACACTAAAACCTAGTTTTACGGCCGTAAAACTAGGTCTAGAATAAAACCGAGTCTAAACCAGAGATGCCGATTCGGACCAACGTGTCAGTCTTAACATATGCGAGGCATCGCCCATTGTAGTATGACCACCGAGCGTCGTGTCTATCAATGTTGTGCTGACAAGAATTGAAGGCATGCATAAGAACTAAAAATGCAACATTCGAACATCTTGGTCAACCCACTCCACTTTCGTTTATTAAAATCTGATAGGCATTTACATGGTCTGCCTATGCCCAGCGACTTCAATCAAATTCAAATGTTCTGAGAGTTTATGCTTTACAACCTCGTTTGGAACTGCCTCGAATACTCATCTGCACGATCAGCTGTCTTGTCTGACATTCATATTTAAGCACAATCCTTCGCAATACAACAATACACTCATGCAGATGTTCGCAACCAGCCAACACTTACTAGTGAAAATTGATGTTTAGGTTGCATTGAAAACTAATTGTGTGTCTTTTCCCCAAACAGATATATATTTAGGGCGAGTGTATATGTAGCCATTTGCGGTCATCACATCTGGTGACATCAAACATTGTGAATAAAAATTCCACAAACTGCTAACTTTCATTATTTATTTGTTATGGTGGTCCTATATGATCAATATATGATCATGTTTCCACGTAGTGTATCTGAACGGCTTTGCGATGCATTATGGGCAACCCTTTGTAAATGATATACATACACCCACTTCAAGAATGGTTGTTAGAACAACAATTTTTCCAACGGCAAATAAATGCTAGTTGTATGTTCGCGATGTTCTGTGTAAATGTCTGGTTATTCATATCTCAGGCTAGGTGACTGGGCCGGTCGGAAGGTTTGTTTGGTGTTGGCATTATCAGCATTGTTCTTGTTTCAATCACGAAATACTCCAACCAACGTATTACTAGCCAACATGGTGACATATGACTGAATAAGTACAAGCAATAGTGCCAAATTGTGTTGCGCACACACTGAACCGACTGCCATTGAACATACACGGAAATGTATATTATCAGGAAAAGGAGTCATCTCGAATCATTGAACTCCTGAATATTAGGTGGAGACCCAAAGCCAACTGAGGGTGTCAACTAAAAATCTGGATCCTGAGTCGATGTCGTACTGAAGAGGGATGATGGTCATATGTATGGTTTCCCTGATATACTTAATTTGCGTCAGCACAAAGCATATTAAACAACTTGGGAAATTGCTCACTAAAGTTTTGTTGAATAATCATATTTTCAGCTAACGAGCATATCCTTTAAAATATATAAACTGTTACATTATTCTTAATAAATTTTATTTACGCTAAACGGTAATAGGCATGTTTATGGACCGATCGAACAACAGACGCTGTGGTCCGAATCGGCATCTCCAGTTTTGACCTAGTTTAAGCTACCAGTTTAAACTGGGTTTTAGTAGTAAAACCAAGTTTTACTCCACCGCTGGAACGACATGGAATTGGTCGATTGCGTTACCCGTGGGCCACATTTGTTCAATTACAAGGATAGGAGACGTGGTCTGTCTGTTAATTACGGCTACTTATCATTGCATTGTCCGGTCACGCGACCGGTTGCCCTATCTAATATCCTAATCAGACGAATAACCCGTGCATCACGAAGAATGCACGGTCTATTGTGTAGCGATTATATATTATCCAATATGGACGATCATGACTTTTGGAACTAAAATATATCTCTTGACGGCAGGGTGGGGGGCCCGACCCAAATACCAAATAGAAATACCACCCCCTCCCCGGAGTTCCGCCAGGAGGGGTGAAAATAGGGTATGGTAATTTTCGAGAACGGTAGGATTTCGGCGAATTTGACGGCATGGATGGGTGGCCCGTCCAAAATACCAGAAAGAAACATCACCACCCTCATCCCGGGGGTACCACCCCGATGGGGAGAACTGGGGTATGGACCATTTTCGAGAACGGTAAAGATTTAGGCTAATTAATTTGGCAGCAGGAGTGGGTGTTCCGACCAACATACACAATAGAACCCCCACACTCACCCCGAGGGGTGCAACACAAGGAGGTGGAAATGGAGTACGCCCAAATACCCAAACAGAAACACACCAGCCCTCACCCGAGGGGGTAGGGGTGAAAATGGAGTACGGACCATTTTCTAGAACGGTAAGGATTTCGGCCAATTTGATGGTATGTGTGGTGACCGGCCCGAAATAAACACTAGAAACACCACACCCTCTCATTCGGATGGGGGGTGAAGATGGGATATGGACCATGTTCGAGAACGGTAAGGATTTCGTCCAATTTGACAACAGGGGTGTGTGGCCCGATCCAAGTATCCCTAGAAACACCCCACCCTCATCCCGCTGGGGTGAAAATGGGATATGGACCATTATATTCCCTATTCGCAAAAAAACATTTCTATGTCGGTCAATGTTAAGGCATGTGTGGGTAGCCCGCCCAAATACCTCATAGAAACACCCCACCCCTCACCCGGGTGTCGGAATGGGGTATGGACCGTTTTCGAGAACGGTAAGGATTTCTTCCAATTTGACGGGATTGGTGGGTGGCCCATCTAGGGGGCATTTGGGGTGGGCCACCCACCGTTCTCGAAAATGGTCCATACCCCATGCCCTGGGTGAGGATGTTTCTATGGGGTATTTGGGGGGGGGGGGGCACCCACCCATTCCATAAAATTAACCGAAAGAATCATGTTTGCAAATAAGGAATAAAATGGTATATACCCCATTTCACCCTCATCGGGGTGGTACCCCGGGGATGAGGGTGTTTATATGGGGTATTATGAACGTCAAATTGACCAAAATTCTTACCGTTCTCGAAAATAGTCTATACCCCATTTTCACACCCTGGGGTGGTTCCCCCGGGTAGGCTGTTTCTATGGGACATTTGGGGGGACCACCCACCATGGCGTCAAATTGGCCGAAATCCTGAACGGTTTCGAAAATGGTCCATATACCATGTTCACCTCCTCGGGTGGTACCCCCCCCCCCCGGATGTGAGGGTGGGGTTTTTCTATGGGTTATTTGGGGCGTGCACCCACCCTTACCGTCAAATTGGCCGAAATTCTTACAGTTCTCGAAAATGATCCATACTCCATTCCCCCTCAGGGTGGTAACCACCCGGATGAGGGCTGGAGTGTTTCTAATTGGTATTTGGGCGGGTCACCAACCCATGCCGTAAAATTGACCGAAGGAGACATTTTTGTGAATAAGGATTCAGTTCCAAAAGTCATGTTCGTGTCTAACGTGGCGAACTGATCAGTCCGATCCCGCCATGCTCTCAGTCGCCAAAGCGACCTCCGAACGAGCGAATTGCAAAAAACCTATATAGCAAAAAATCATCCATCACACTGGCATATATCTTATTAGACGTTATCTCATAAGTACCGACATCGCCTCCCCGAATTCAACTGAGACTCTCCTGTATGTACCGCACATGGACATTGAGTGACAACACCCGAGCATAAACGCCTTCCCCAATTCAAAAGAAACACTCCCATATACGCGAAGAAGCAACATCAATCCTGGGCGAAAAAAATCGACAGAATAATACAACCCACCAAACTAGGTTTTAGTAAAACCTTGATGTTTTTTCAAAGTATATTTATAAGTGTATTTTCGAGACGAGACGTATGGTACGGATAAACCAGACAGATAATCGTCTCCTGGTCGTTATATCGCCAATTCACCACAAACAATTAACGATATTATCATAACTTTATCACGTCAATAAAACTAAAACTGAGTTTATCACAAAACTGGGTTTAACTACACTTAAACCTAGTTTTACTCCCGTAAAACCTAGTTTTACTACAGTAAAACGAAGTTTACTCCTACTAAAACCTAGTTTAAACTAGAGTAATACCAGGTCTAGAATAAAAACCTAGTCTAAACCAGAGATACCGATTCGGACTTGTATATTCTGCCCAGACGGAGGCGATCACAAAGAAATCCCTAAGTAGTCCGGACGAAGTCGGGCACATCAGCTAGTTCTTAATAAATTTGGTTGCTGATTTTCTCCTGGACAGGGTCGTAAAAATATTTCGGTCAGTAGTATGTATACGACACATGTAACACCCTTAACTTGTTTGAAGATGTTTGTCGTGATAGCGTTATCTCAGTTATTTGAGTCTTTTGTCAACCAAGCCCCCCCCCCAACAGTTACTCGTATTCTACGGATGTTTATTCCACTAGGCGAGACTAGAATTCATTGTATGTGTCCTTAGACATCAATGGAAGTGCAGCAGTAGATATTGATGTACCATTTGTCGGTACACATGTTGTGCAACATATGAGAGTAGTGTACTCTCTTCGTCACAGCTCTCCTGCAACACTCCTTTCATTTAGCAGAGATCGCCTCGCGAACGAAAAATTACCTATAACTTCACCTGAGCACGATCGGGTTTTAGTAGCTAAAAAGTCCTTCCGCAAAAAAGACAGTTTGGTTTGAATTGAAATTTAAGCCTTATCCTCATTTTAAGAGAAAGAAACCGATTTCAAACCTGGACTTTTAGTACGTTGAAATCAACACTTTATCAGACACAAACAATTTGAAACAATTATGTTCTAATTGTTCTAGGTAGAACCACATCTGGACCTACGTGAAGTAGTCAGCAACAACGACGCATTCTGGTACAATTAAATCAAGACTAAATCCCCTTACCAGTCAAACAAGTGTGGTTGAAAGCATTGAATTTGTATCCGACTTCACATTGACATACTCCGTCTCGGCATTCCGCATTCTCGGCTCGACATTCGCTTGACGCCGAACACTTGTCACCCATCGCTCCTGAAAAATAGTCATCAGTATACCATTTCCAGCAATTTTGTCCAACTTGAGAATGGGTAATGTATACCTTTGTCCGAGCTTTTATTCCTACATATTTTGGTAAATTTTATTGAAACTTTGCACAGATATATAGTACATATGTACCACGGGAACCGGTGCACCTGCGATTATGAGGTCGGTCCGACATTTTACGTCTAGTTATTCACCTGTCAACTCTGTGATATATTAGGTCTTATCTTCAATGAGGTCTATTAATGAAAGTATATTATCCACATATTTCTGTGTTGAAATCGCATTTCTGAACTGTAATACAGTTTCATTTTACCAGATGTATCTACCAGGTAAGTTGAATGTGGTTAAGTCTACAAAGTTTTCAAAGTCATTATTTTGTATTATCACTGATATTGGAGCATGATCAGAAAATTCATTAGGTGGGTGAACTCTGAATTGAACAATGTCATAAAATAACTGCATTGATGCAATCATATAATCAACATTACTTCGCCCATTGTGACTAAAACATATATTAAACCTAGTGAATCTCCCAATAATCTGCCATTTAATATTCTCAATTGAAGATTTTGCAGATTTCAGTCAGAAGTTCTCCTGGGATATTATTTTGTTCATATATTTGATTTCTTGATAGTTCTATATCTTTGGTATAGTTACAGTTTGTTAATAAATCTTCACCCATGTAGTCCATAGAATCATTTCTGATGAAATATTCTAAGCCATAGGTCCAAGCGTTGAAATATCCACAAAGAAAAATATGTCCACAATCTTTAAATGAAGTTATCTCATTCCTAATGTCTTCGAATATTTCTTCTGAAGTTTTCTTATTAATTATAGGTTTTACATATAAGAAGCCAATATATATTTTTGGTTTGTTGTCAAGCTCAAACCACATTGAAGTTGTTATTATTTTAATGTGACTGATGTGTTTTCTAATGCTTGGTTTGCAATAAACTAGCATACCACACATGGTGTACAAAACAATCAATGATGCTGGGAGATTCACAAGACATAATATCAGCAAGACATAATGGCCGGATTCGTCATCTCCGGTTTAAACCTGGTTTAAACCTACATTGGCGGTCCAGCCAAACTGGGTCTAAGAGGGCGTTTTTGTCGTTCAGTTACCAACTAATTGACAACTCGATTTGGTGATATGATCATACAGTCAAACTACCATCTTACCTATCGGACCAAAAGATAAGCCGATATAATGGTTATTGACATGTAATAAATTATCGCGAACGCGTGCACGATTTATTCATAGAGAAATAAGTATCACTCGTGGACCATTAATCCTATCTCTTTGTGGTTTGAAATAAATCTGACAAAGGGCATGTCTCTCAACACGAGTTTCACGCGCTGTTGTCACTTTGTTTGTGATAGATTTTTTGCAAGATGCTTTACCAGCAAAGACACAATTGGTGTATTTACATGTATATCTGTATATATTAAAGGGTATAGGAGCTGTATACAATATATATACAGCTCCTATACCCTTTAATATATACAGATATACATGTAAATACACCAATTGTGTCTTTGCTGGTAAAGCATCTTGCAAAAAATCTATCACAAACAAAGTGACAACAGCGCGTGAAACTTATTATATATTTTGAAAGATCTGTGTGTGTGTGTATCTGTGTGTTTGTGTGTAATCGATGGACTCGAAAATGGCCCAGCCGATTTCGATGAAACTTGGTATCTGGGGGTATTTTCGGCCGGGGACGAACATAGGCATATGTATTTGTCCGTGCGACGTGACCTTGACCTTGAAATCGGGTCATTTCAAGGTCAAACGCCCGAATAGCACGGGATTTCGATGAAACTTGGTATGTGGGGGTACTTTCTTATGGCGAGTCTCATAAGCATATTCATTTGCCCGTGCGACGTGACCTTGAAATCGGGTAACTTCAAGGTCAAATCGCCAATTTTGATGGGATTTCGACGAAATTTGATACGTGGGGTTAGTTTTGTCCACTGATTGTTTTGGACGGGTCCAATCGTGACCCCGAGCAGACCTTGACCTTCAAAATGATCAATTCAAGGTCAAATCTGGTAAAACCGGATGGATTTCGACGGGCACGTTTGTCGGGTACTTTTGTCCGGGCAGTGTTTTTGGACTGGTCAAATCGTGACCCCACTTGACCTTGACCTTCAAAATGGACAATTCAAGGTCAAAGCCCGGACAAAGTCGGGTCACCTTCTAGTATATATATATTTTGGAAGGTCTGTGTGTGTGTCTGTCTGTGTGTATGTGTGTCTGTGTGTTCGCGATGAACTCGAAAACGGCCCACCCGATTTCGATGAAACTTGGTATGTGGGGGTATTTTCGGCCGGGGACGAACATAGGCATATTAATTTGTCCGTGCGACGTGACATTGACCTTGAAATCGGGTAATTTCAAGGTTAAACGCCCGAATATCACAGGATTTCGATGAAACTTGGTATGTGGGGGTACTTTCTTATGGCGAGTCTCATAAGCATATTCATTTGCCCGTGCGACGTGACCTTGACCTTGAAATCGGGTAACTTCAAGGTCAAATCGCCAATTTTGATGGGATTTCGACGAAATTTGATACGTGGGGTTACTTTCGTCCACTGATTGTTTTGGACGGGTCCAATCGTGACCCCGACCAGACCTTGACCTTCAAAATGATCAATTCAAAACCGGATGGATTTCGACGGGCACGTTTGTCGGGTACTTTTGTCCGGGCAGTGTTTTTGGACTGGTCAAATCGTGACCCCACTTGACCTTGACCTTCAAAATGGACAATTCAAGGTCAAAGCCCGGACGAAGTCGGGTCACCTTCTAGTATATATATATATATATATAGCTATATATATATATATATATATATATCCGTTTGTCTGTTAGCAACTGTTCTAAAACTGATTTAAAAATAAGAAAATTTAATTTTTAAAAATGAAAAAAATGTGTTGTTAAATTGAGTATGGAGTTGTATCTAACAAGAAACAATATTTAAAATTTATATTAATATTTGTTTGTTTTAAATTTAATTAATGTTTTTTTAAATTAAAATGTTCAAATGATCAAAATGTGCGCAAATGTCACGCAGGCTTCTGTCGCACGAGTCAATCCTGGACCAATAGGTCAGCCAAGTAAAAGCAATTTGCTTATGAGTGCAGAGTCCACACCAGAGCGGCATCTGAACTGTTGGAAGTTGGCAACCATACAGGCACAACGTTTAATAAAGAAATGTATATTACATGCGTTGCTTTTTTTCAATGTAATACATTTTCCGTCATGCAGAAAATCAAACAGTTCCCAGGTTTTGAACTGGTGGAATATTATGGGAATTTATGGGCGGATCCGGAGTAGAGCTTTGTGGCATGATTTACATCAACATAAGTTATCAAATTTGACTCATATAGCAATATAAGTTTAGGATTGCAAACTATGTGTACAGCATATCTGTTCATGCAGTAGCATCGTTTTCAAGTTTTCTCAAGTCAGATGAGGGTGATGGCTGTATTATTCTAGGTGTGCTAAATTATGTGCGCTTGTGTTCTCTGTTAATCTCGTGTACATTAACATCTGTTTGAGGAATTTTATTTGCTTGGTTTAGATTATTTGATTGAAGAATATCCACCAAGTGTTTTAAAACAGGAAATTCTTGTTCTGACCACACTGAATGTTGTATACCCTGAGCGGTGATCAATAATGTCCTTGGATATATATGTAGAGTCACTACTTTTTCTTCCTTCGAATCTTCTAATCCAGATTTATTTTGAATCTTGTGGATTTTGTGAACTTGAACGTAAATCTCATTCACTGGATCATTATCCTTTACTTTGTCTACCCAGTTAACAGAGTATTGGCTGTTGCTTCCTAATTGTTCATGGTACCTATATGCGATTACTTTAATCCATAGAATTAACCTCTCAACGCTGTCCATTCTGAATGACACCATTCTGGCGTTTGGTTCATACATGTCCATTTTTAAATCTTCCTGTAGAGCAAAAGCAATCTTTCCCGAGGGACTTCTTGTTTCCTGTGGTATATAGCTTGAAAAATCATCTTTACAATTGTCAATATTACACAAGAGGGTCTCCTTATTCTCTTCAATTAGTTCATCAAACATGATTGTAAATTTCGTTAGCGTGAAATGACAGGTTAATTGTTGCCTAACTTCGTGCACTCACTTTCCCGATGTTTCTATGTTGATTTACTTCTTAAGTTGACGTGATTGGATCGTTGTTTTATGTTGAAAAGTTCACCTGAAGACCTTTTATCCAGTTTCCAATAATATCTAGTTGAGATACATCATAATATTATCATAAATATTATTATAAATTGGTGATTTCCGTTAGAGTTCTCTAGTTTGAATTATTTGATCTGAACCAAAGTTTGTATGGGATCTATATACATGCCTCGAGCGATTAAATCAGATAATTGAATGTGAGACAACAATTTGTAAGTTTTTATCAACATATCTTGATATTTTGGGTGCGAGTCATTTGATGCCCAAACAAAGTGAAACCCACCGAAAAAAGTCAAATGTCTAATTTTGAGTCAAATGATACCTTCATGTTGAGTCAAATACTACCTTCCCGAATCAAATGATTCCTTTTTCAAAATGAAGTATTAAATGTTTTCTTTTATGAAAGGAAAGTATCCTCTTATCGATGAGGGAACTAATTTTCATACTTGGGTTTGAGTATCACTTGATTTTGTTATGAGGATCATTTGACTCGATAATTGCTTGACTTCGGTATCATTTGACATGTGTATCATTTGACACACTCTGTAAAATAAGATAAAAATATCTACCTAATTCTCTGGTCGAAGAAATATAAATGCCTAAAAAGGTTAGGTGCTATGAGTATTCTTAATATTTTGTTTATTAATTGTTTTTTATTTTGACATATTCTACTGACTGTTCATGTCTTATATTTTATTTACAAGATTTTAAGCTAAAAATAATTTTGACTGTCAAAAAATGGTTTTAAAAAAAACAATGTTTTAATCCTATTTTTAATTTAAACTCAGTTACTCCTTCCCACAAAAACAGTTTACATAATGGAAAAGGAGAAAACAAAAAAATAACTGACATGGCTCATTCGAACCTTCAAATTTTGTCTGCGTAATGTGGAGGTACAGATACGATAGGTTGATAAATACACGAAATATTGATATGCCGGCTACGTATGCTTCGAAAAACACTTGCCAAAGTCACAGCCATTTTCCGGCCGTTTTAAATGTTTCGCCCCAAGTCAGAGAAACGCTCTTTATTGCTACCATATCAGGAATAGAGTAACACGGAACGCTCTTTTCTGTTCAATGACGTGCAAATGGCTGTATTTTGTTTGGGACAAAAACACCTTGTTCATAGTTGTATTTCTCATTACTCCAATGCGTCATTTTAGGTTACAGCAAGCTCGCAGAAAGGTAGTTAAGATATGTATCGATCTATTTCGATACCGGGAAAAATTCAAAAGCTTATAAAATTATTTGTATGTTGGAGCGCCATGTGGCTTTAACTATTTGCTACCTGCATGTACATACGTGATATTTTAGTCGACATGATCTTTACTAGTAAACCATGAAGCTATAAAATATTTTAAAACCTGAACAACAAATAATTTATTGGCCTCGCAAATATGCACATACCCGCCTATAATATGAAATAGGTACATACTGTGATTATTTTATTCTGAAAAAGCAGATAATGGAGTCATGTCCGTTATTTCGTTCTATGGCGCAGGTCACGGTGAATACACATGTGTTAAAGAGCGTACACATGAAAAGTCGTGTGAGTTTACTTATTTGTGTCATTGTATGCACATAATCTGCTTAGAATCGCCCTATTGTGAGTCGATAATGCGAATAAAACGCTCTCAATTTCCCACATTATCGACTCATAATGCGGCGATTATACAAAACCAAAACACGTTCTAATATAAGCAGATAACGTGCGGATTTTATGGACAACAGACTGAGAACATAGTTCTCTTGCATTATGGTTATCTCAAGAGGTTCGACCATTTGTTGGTGATTGTTATCGTTTCCTATACCTTGAAGCTAGTCTCTTCATTATGGTATTATCATCATTTTGTGTAATATCAAACGGGTATCTTTATTCGTAGAAGAAGATAACCTATTTGCTGTAACCATTAGTTAAACATCCAAAGAGTTAATAAATGCATTTACAACATTTTATGTTTGAATTTACAGAATGTTATACATATATGTGATGAGGAAGTCTGAAAGGGAAGAAATAAATTTAATTCAATTTCATATTTCTGAGGTTTTGGAATGCTCTCAACGACTAGCCAAAAATGACAATTTCCTATTATAATTTAAACAAAATGTTAAAGTAGTTGTGGTATTTACCATTATTTAATAATTCATAGTTAAAACGTGATGGTTGGTGTGTCTTTTGGTTCTGATATGCTTTTAGTGGCTTCATTTACCACCTACTGCAATTCAGTAGTCCAGTCACTCACCCCAACCCCTGATAGCATGTAGTATATACATGTCAGAAAAATAACAATCCGACCAGTTGCTGAATATTCCTTGAAGTTGTATCTATTGTATACGATTTATTAGATAGCTGAGGGAGATGTCGCTTGTCAGTTTCCATAGACTGATAATTTGGTAAGAATGGTCGGGTTAGACAATCAAAGGCTTTGAATAAGTCCATAATACTACCTAATTTAAGTTTTTCCACTGGTAAACCGTCATACATAATACAATCTTCTCATTTGGTATCAGATACGGTAAGTATTTCATAAACTATGATCTTAGTAGAGTGATTGGCCTGGAGCACCGAATACACATTTATATACGTAACTAGTTAAATGTTACTCTGTATATGTATTGGTCACACGGGTTGCCACTCGAGAGGAGAAACTTGAACGTTTTACATGTAAGCACACAGCTAGCTGCTCAGCTTGTTGAGATATCAACGGATTGAAAAGAAAGATTTTAAAAGAGTCGATTAGCCGGGATTTGGTCTACAAATATACTGTAATACATTGGTTGAAAGTATGAATGATTGTGTTGTTTCAAACATTTGTTTATGTCAATATTAAGGCTTATTTGGTACGACGTGGGTCCTTTCTTGGGTTTGACGACGGTCCGTTAACATTTTTGGTTTCCGACCGATAACTCCGGTTTGGATTATTTCATCCGAACCAAAGTCGGTGTGTTGATTTCCCAGCGAACGCTACAGACCAACTACGAATGTGTTCCGTCCAATTATTTTTACATGAGTTACGGCCCTTTTTCCACTTTGAATTGGACCGATTTCATAACATTTTGGTTTCCTATGGATAACTCTAGTTTGGATTATTTGATCTGAACCAAAGTTTGATGTTTATTTCCAAGCTCACGATACAGATCAGGTTCGAATATGGGTTCGGTACAGTTATTTTTAATAGTATTATTTTTTTTTTTTATTAGTTTATTTTTAATTTTCGACTTAGAATTTGATCGATTTAAAGCAGCATGGCGGTTTACTAAATTAGGCTTCATCTTGGACGTGATGAATTATTCTGACTTCGTTTACCGTTAGTTCAAAATTATCTGATTACCAGATTGCCGGTGAATACCGATATCACGTTTTACACATCGTGAATTCAACGAGTACAGAAACATTCAGCTTAGTTTAACTTCAATGTGAATAGTTCTTGTTTTGTGAAAGTAAGATAACTCTTGATTTTGACCAAAGTAAAGAGATACTAGTAATGTGAAATGATTCAATTTATTGAGAAATATTGCCATGCATTGTTACTTAATGTTATATATGTAATTCAATACTTTGAAAGCGAAAGCATCGAAGTGAAAGCGTAGTGGAGTTGGATAGCCGAGTGGTTAGCGTGTTCGACTTCCGGCCAGAGGTTTCGGTTGGACCCAGGCTCAATTCGTCTCGATCATCGACAAAAACAAAAGTCGGGAGTTCCGAACATGCCTGTATAAAATACTGCGTGTGCCTCGATGCGGTGTTATTAAGCGGTAATGCTCTGCCGCTCTGTGTCATGTACAGGGATGACACTGGTTTGATCAACTGGCTGTCCCATTTACAACCATATGTACACAATGAAGAACCCTGCCGGGGCAATGATCCACGGGTTGGTGGCAAAATTTCCTGTCAAAATTCCTCCCTTCGAGGCGTAATTGTGATTGTTCTGACTTGCGAGTCAATTATCAACATTTAGACTGAGTTTTCGCGACTAAAATTACATAACTCAGTTTGGAATCAATCAGGATATCGACGTCCGTTGTTTAAATTTTATATTTATGCGTCTCTACTCTCTAGTGTGAGTTCTACGGCCGAGTTAAACGTTTTCGGCAAGCATAAAATTTCGGCAATTTTTGGGCGAAGTTGTCGAACTTTCGGGCAAATCGCATGGTGCTTCTGGGGAAGATTGTGCAAACTTACTGTAATTTCTACATTTCTGCCCGATTTATACCTATACTTCAGGTTATTTGAAATGTATGACACGCTGCGTACATGCAATGAATATTCTGAACTAATAATGGGCCCAACTTCTCAGGATACCAAATTCATGTTACAGAGTGGCTATTTTAGCTTAGGCATGGAATGGCATGCTATTATTAATACGACATTAAATTATCATTACACCGCGTGTTGAAATTTCAATAGTTTTCCAAGTCCAAATTGAATCGCCATATGCATATGATATCCTATCGTCAGCACAAATAGCGCTACCTATCATATCGTAGCAGAAGTGTGCCTGTAATATCCAGTTCATGAAATGAATCATTGGTAGAACCTGGTTGAAATACTACTGTGTGGCGAGTCATACTCGTCTTCGAGCTATTGATGCCATGTTTGCATGGTGTTAGGAACGGTTTGTATTGTGAATGGGTAAACTTATCCGCTCGTAAACCCTCATAGACAATTTTATACCAGGTTCTATTCAGTATTCATAAATAGCTCGCAATGGAAATTTGCATGGTACATATTTAGTTAAGATTTTTTGGTCAAAGGTGCTAGCCGGAAATTTGGTTTAAATAACCATCAGTGGCAGTGCTTTGGTTTTGTCCATCAGTCTGTCTGGATCACTTTATGTTTTACTTTTACAAACATTTCAGAGTTAATACATGGCTGATATATATATGGTCCTGACTCATATTGTTCTTCTGACGAATCTTCCAAAATTGGGACCTAGCCCACCAGATGTGCTCAGGTACAATGAACCTAAATGCTGGACTTAAATAATTAATAATTGTATTAAATGCTATTTCTAAGTCGTGTAAATAAACCCCATGTTACGTAAGCAAACAGTATGTAAAGAGTATGCGATAAGCAAAACACTCATCGGCAGGGATACCCCCCGCATTAAGTGAACTTTGGTTAGAAATTCCACCATATTGTTTATAATGTATCAGTATAGCGCTAGCTAACCATCACCTTTCAAGATTCCGGTGTTCAATGGATCACCGTGAATCACTCTCCTAAAAACATTTCCACAGTGTTGAGTGTTGTGCTTGTCGCTCACTCTTTACATGCTGTATATAAACAAATGCTCGACTCACACAATGTGTGTTTTGAGGATAATATGGCATTCATGCTATCACTATAGTATACTATTAGTATATGCTTTACAACATGTTATAATTTGGTGACTGTTATTTCTAAATTATAACCTATAACGAAGGCCACCCATGCCTTTAACCAGCAAGGTCCAAATGGAATGGTTTCAGTAACAGGGCGTGGCACATACATTTAAGTGTTATATACCGGCATACGTCCATGAAATCTATAGACAGAACACAACGCGCATCTTAATCGAGACTCTTTTATCGAATGAGTTGCGGATGGCGCAAGGATATTTTTCGCGAGAGCGTAGTTCGAACGATATATAACTTTGCGTCGTCCGCAAAGAGTTCGATAAAAGGTTCGAGATTATGATGCAAGTTGTGTTCTGTATTTATCCTACACCGTTCTGTGATATAAGTTCAATCCATGAATGTGACCTTCATTGTTACTATAGCTACCTTTATTGTGATTTAAGTCTGACAAATAACCAATAATTATGATGGGATCACCGGAAGCGGATGATCGACGATGTACGTCATCTGTCTTGGCGACAACGTCAACAAGAATAGTTCCGGCTTATATTCCACTAGAGGTATACACTAATATGGATTCAATGGCTGTGATTCCGTTGAATACATGTGAGTCACGTCAATGGGTGTGGAATAAAAACATCTATACAGTACCATTGATACCAGATTTAAACCGGCACATTAATAAATGCGACTTGAGAATATACTTCAAAGTATCAACATGTGTGGGTGCAATTATTATTCACCTAATCTAATTGTATATTCCAATTGTATATCTACATATCATGGCCTTGGAAGGAGTAAGTTTTCGAATAACGTAGTACGTTATTGTCATATTATTTCTGTTTTACCATACCGTGGCAATATGTTTCTGTTTAACATATCACAGCATTATATATCTGCTTACCGTATCACAGCATTATATATCTGTTTTACCATATCACAGCATTATATTTCTGTTTTACCATCACAACATTATATATCTGTTTCACATCATCACAGCATTATATTTCTGTTATACCATATCACAGCATTATATTTCTGTTTTACCATCACAGCATTATATTTCTGTTTTGTGATTCTCATAAGGATTCAACAGATTGATTTACTTTTGTTTCTAGAAACACTGTTGGTGTTTATTATTAAAGGTGGTATGAGTTATCTTCATTTGACAACAAACAGTATCTATATTTTATTCTGATCGATGAATTATCTCCCTTTGACATTTAACAGTACCAATATTTAATTCTGAGTTATGTATTATCTCCTTTTGACAAACAACAGTATATATAATTAAATCTGAGTTATGAATTATCTCCCTTTGATATTCAACAGTATCTATATTTAATTCTGAGGTATGGGTTATCTCCCTTTGACATTCAAAAGGATCTATATTTAATTATGAGTCATGGATTATCTCCTTTTGACATTCAATATTATCTATATTTCAGATTATCTTCCTTTAAATACCGATTCATTTTCGAACCACCAGATCACATATATAAATTATATGCCATATTATATATCATTTGAAAGAGGAAGCTCCAAAACATTGTACTATCAACTCATCCGGCGTAATAAACTGTGAACATGTTGTTTTTGTTGAGGTACTGACGTGTTTTTTTCATCTGGATTGTAGTTCAGTTTGAATAATATTCAATTGAGGGGGAATAACTCTAAATCTTAAAGATAGAGTTATTCCCTTTCCATTGAAAATGCATTTTTAGCTTAAATTCTGATGCATTCTGGGACCCAAAATGGGTGGGAGTGAACATTTTATGATTTCAGCTGTTTTCTATTTCTCCATGGGCATCTTCTCAGGCGCAGACGTTTCAAATGGTGATGAATTATAGTATTTTAATCATATTTTATGTCATAAATTGTTATTAAAACCGTATATCAAGGCACTATCAAAAAATAATCAATGCTCGAAAATTAAGTGGGCCTTTGTCATTCAACAGTATATATATTTAATCGGAGCTCTGAATTATCTGTCTTTGACATACAACAGTACCTATATTTAATTATGAGTTATTGTTGGGAACTATTGTCGCGACCAACTTTATTATTTTGTCCATAGAGGCGTTGTTGTGGAAAACCAATTTTTTTTATTGGACTAAATTCTCCTGAATAACAAAACGATCGATCGATTAATTGTAACCTAACCTCTGCATTTGTTCCAATCGAACCCCAATCATGGCAGGAAACAAACGAATACGGAAAGCACACCGAGGGCAAGCAACAAAACTCTATCACCAATTACAATCTGCCATAGAAGGGAAAAATACACTCAAAGGTACACTGGTATTGGCAAATTTACGGAAGAAAGTCACGCCGCTGGAACAGATCGACAGCGAAATCATAAATAACATAAAAGACGACGATGATTAACTACAGAGTGTGATTGTTGAAGGCGATGACTATCTGAACGAACGAAACAAGAGATTTTCTGGTCAATTCATCTCGTCAATTCGAGATTTTTACAATTGAGACTACCAACCGTGTATCTAGAAAGCCACACAATCACAACACGATATTGCTGATAAACCATTTGTTTAAACATATTTTATCGTATCATTGGGATTTGGGCACAAGTTATAGAAACTTAGATCGCCCATCTGCCCATTCAGTTACAACAAACAACAACAACATTATCACAATGTTTAACTTGTTATGTGCGTTAGCATATCCAGTGTCTATGTAGGAATGCTTTAATATGGATTACTCGATATATACATTTGAAGTTGAGTCAGTTTTATAATTTTGAGGTAATATAATAATGGTGATCTTGGTGATGATGTAGTGGAGGTATGTTGGCCTAATTTTGAAAGCGGTTTGTAGCTATATTGTTTAACTTAATAACATATTATCTAGTTTCTATCATTCCGAATGTTTGATGTACCTTTGATGACGTCAACTGTATATACAGTGATGTCTGTTGTCCGTAGCCTTTTGCAAAAAGATTATTAGTATGGCAATCAGGGAGCCTGCTGGGTTCTTTTTGCACAATCGCGATAGCAGGGTAACTATTAAGGACAAAATCAGCTTTGTCTTCAACAATATTATGTGCAAATAAAAGTAAATTTTCGGGGTTTTTGAGGGTACTTTCAAAAAACACATTCTGAAATGAAAACGCCAGGGAATTTCGTTTCAGAAATTATGTATTATTGATCAGTGATGACTAGAGCACTATTAATATGAAAATCAGCTTTGTACTCGAAAGTGAAAATAAAAGTCATTTTGGGGTTTCGGGGTACTTTCAAAACCCCCTTCTGAAATGAAAATGCCAGGAAATTTCGTTTCGGAAATTGTGTATTGTTGATCTGTAATTGCTGGAGCACTATTAATATAAAAATCAGCTTTGTACTCAAAGGTGCAAATAGAAGTCATTTTTGGGGGTTTTTTTGTCTGTCTCTGGCCCCTAAACGTCAGGAATGCGGAACTTAAGAAATCGGATTTATTTGAACGTTCCTGGTGTGGAACAAATCTGGGGCATCAAACCTTTCGTACGCGATTGTGCAAATCTAATCCAGCAGGCTCTCGGGTTATATGGGACAGAACACGTTGAGTGCCGGATCCCGTTCAATTACATGCACAAACAAGTTGGCACACAACGTGTAAGAATATAGCGGTCCGTGTCAAACACTCGATAGGCTGTCAGCTATATGGTTCAGGGATTATCGTAATGTATAAATCGCTCCATTTGTTTCTCAATTTGGTATGGATCATGTTGGTTTTTCTGGAGCGGTATAACAGTATTGAGGGTGTTTTCGGTGTATTATATATAATTATAATGAAAATATTAAATTCATGTAAGCTATCACAAACCTGGACATTTGTTTTCATTGCAGGCGACTGTCTGAGCTACACTCCCATCACATGTAGCTCCCCCATTGCTTGGAGATGGATTGTTACACCACCGTGCTTGCGTTTTTGACCCCCTTCCGCATGTAACAGAACAGATTCCAAAGTCAGCCCAAGCTGTCCAAGCTCCATCCACTTAAAATTAAACGGCGATCACTGTTAATGCATGCGATATAGTTTGGGGAAGCGTCTCATGCCACCACAACGCAATTATAATGTAAACATTATTAAGGGGAGATACACTTTTTGCATAAATTCAGCCAAAATGGCAAGAGTTTTCAAAAAATAACTGCTCTGGACCCATCTGGTAGACAATCTTCAATAAAAGTAAAGTAAAGGAGGTTATAATATCCAATTGGTCGGTGGTTCTTAAATACTGTATGACAATAATCGCTTCTACCAAATTTCACAAAGAAATTCTTAATAGATTTTGAGAAAACCATTTTGAAATGCAAGGAAATTTTGGCAAAACCTTTAATTAATCATTGATTTTGAGACATAATTAAGCTGTCTTAAATACAATCGGAACTTTAAAAATACGAGAACAAATGAGAGATGGATCTAAATTAAGATGGAATCCGAGAGTAAATGAAAAATGGATTGATACTAAGATGGAATCCGAGAGTAAATTAGAAAAGGATTGATATTAAGATGGAATCCGAGAGTAAATGAGAAATGGAATGATATTAAGATGAAATCCGCATTGCGATTACTTGAGATGATCGAAAACATCAACTATGGATGATGAGCTACATAAAAGGCACGCGAGGCCTTAATTGTCGAAAATATTCATATTTGTTCCAAACACCGTAAACAGAAAAACATTAAAACGCATACAGTTTCGTTCATATATACCATGACCATCGCGTAAACAGCATGTTATCATAAATACCTACTATATTTTACCTAAGCAAGAGCCTGATTGGGTTACAGAGGGCAGCACAATGCTACTGGCTAATCACACACAAATGGCATAAACGCTCTTTATTAGTTCCATATCAGGAATTCACCAACAAAGAACGCTCTTTATGTTTACCATTATAATATAAACAAACACCAGAAAAATAACTTTTTATGCTTTTGTTTACATAACAATTTTTAAACATATGAGAATAAAGCCGCTTTCACACATGTCCGTTTCTCGGATGCGTTTCCTTGCGTTTCTAATATATTAACGCATTCGGAAAACGCATCGGTCGAAATAGTCACACATGCTTGTGTATGCTTTTTTAGAAACGCAGGCGAAAACGCATCATTTCAAGTCCGAGACATGAAAACAAAACGCATCCGGCAAACGCACATGTGTGAAAGACCCAGTGATATTATCACTGTTTTGACCGATGGGTTTTCCGGATGCGTTAAAATATTAGAAACGTAAGGAAACGCATCGGAGAAACGGACATGTGTGAAAGCGGCTTAACATACTGTTTATGCGATATTTCTTATTTATATACGGACAAAGTCTGTCTACATTTTGATGTTCTTTCTGTTTGTGGCGGTTTTTGACGGGTGGAAATATTTTCACAGGATACCCACCGCCAAGGTCAACCGTACCTTTAACTAAAATAAACAGCTCAGCAGCATAACTACACGCGATGAGGTGCATTAACAAAATACACAGCTCAGCAGCAACACGCAGCATACCTACACGTGTTGAGGTACATTAACTAAAATAAACAGACAGCATACCTACACGGGGTGAGGTACGTTAACTAAAATAAACAGCAGACAGCATACCTACCCGCGGTGAGGTACGTTAATAAAATTAGCAGCTCAGCAGCATACCTACACGCGTTGAGGTACATTAACTAAAATAAACAATAGACAGCATATATACACATGCTGAGGTATGTAACGAAAATACATACACACGATGATATACATCAACCTACATACACATACACATGATGGGGTAAATTAACTAAGCTTATATTTGGGCGACTTCAACGTTGACGACAAACATAGTTTTACATACCAACACATTTATCATCTCTACACAACATCGTTTCATCTGCGTTCCCTTCACACGCCTCTCCGCCTGGTCCTGCTGTGGGGTTAACCCAAGTCCTTGTCCGTATCTTGTTCCCAATTCCGCATGATGCGCTGCATGACCCAGATGTCCAAGACGACCAATAACCGCTAACTGCTGGAACGATGTGACACTGTTAATAGCTGCCATAACTTCTCAGATATGCAAATGCTTTATGTGTTCGTAACTATATTATTTAAATTATTCTGATATTTAATTCAAGAGAAACAAGTCCACTGCACAGAGTATCGCACTAAAAGGTAGCAGTCCATTAATCGATTCCATAGCCGGACGGGCGCACGAATTTTTAGAGGGGGCATGAGACTTTTTGTCCGATTTTTTACATGATATTTTCATGGTTGTAACACGTTATTTTTGGTATAATATACACAGTAATATAAAAATAAAAGTAGAAGCAATTAAGAATAGATACGTATAATTCGAGCATAAATGTGAAAATAGTGTAAATTGCCACAATTTCCAATACATTACCATTTAATTTGGCCGAAAATTGCCCGAATTTTACCAACGATATCTCCAATTTGCCCGAAAATTGCCCTAATTTTAGCCTTAAAAACGTTTGGGAGGGGGTTGCAGTCCTCCCAGTCCCCTGGCCCGTACGTATACGATCGACATATTTTAACACTACCACGGCGAATGCGGTCCATTCATGGACATATTTGGACCCTCCCGCGGCAAATGCTGTCCACTCATCGACATATTTTGACCCTACCGCGGCGAATGCGGTCCATTCAAAGACATATTTTAACCCTCCCGCGGCGAATGCGGTTCATTCATCGACATGTCTTTATCCTCCCGCGTCGAATGCAGTCTATTCTTCGACACGTTTTGACCCTCCCGCGACGAATGGTCAATACATCGACATATATTATCCTCCCGTGGCGAAAACGGTCCATTCATCGACATATTTTGACCCCCCCCCCGCGGCGAATGCGGCCCATTCATCGACATATTTTGACCATCCCGAGGCGAATCCAATCCATTAGTCGACATATTTCGACCTTCCCGCGGCAAATAATGTCCATTCATGGACATATTTTGACCGTCCCGCGCCGAATGCGGTCCAACATAGACATGTTTTGACGCACCCGCGGTGAATGCGGTCCATTCATCGACATAATTTGACCCTCCCGTGGCAAATAGGGTCCATTCAAAGACATATTTGACCCTCCCACGGCGAATTCGGTTATTTCATCGACATGTTTTGACACTCCCGCGGCGAATGCAGTCCAATCATCGAAATATTTTAACCCTCCCGTGACGAATGCTGTCCATTGATCGACATATTTTGACACTACCCAATAAAACACTGAAAAACTGAAGATTGGGTATATTATTTATATAAATTCACAATAAAGTGGTTTATTCGTGATGTTGCAGAGCGAAATATCTGACATATAGCCTTGGTGGAGAGTGCTTGCTACGCTCCGAATGTTTCATGGACATATGGTCCCAAAAGTTTGAATGTAAACATATAAATAAAACAAAGTTAATTGATATAAGCATTGCCGGACATGGGTGTTCGATTCATAGCTATAACACCGGAATCTATATAAAACTTCGGCAGATAATTAGTGCATCTCAGATTAATAATTAATAATTAATAATTTCACACAAAACTCCAATCACCAAAAATAGCTCATTATCTTGGCTTTATGAGAGGAGGCTTCATTTGTATTAATAATATATTTTACAGAAGTTCTTGGTACCTGGAAACAGTGAAATTATAAATATTGTTCATGCCATAAAAGTAAAGTAAAGGAGGTTATAATAGCCAATTGGTCGATGGTTCTTAAATATTGTATCACAATAATCGCTTCTACCAAATTTCACAAAGAAATTCTCAATAGATTTTGAGAAAATCCATTTTGAAATGCAAGGAAATTTTGGCAAAACCTTTAATTAATCATTGATTTTAAGAAATAATTAAGCTGTCTTAAATACAATCGGAACTTTAAAAATACGAGAACAAATGAGGGATGGATCTAATTTAAGATGGAATCCGAGAGTAAATGAAAAATGGATTGATACTAAGATGGAATCCGAGAGTAAATGAGAAAAGGATTGATATTAAGATGGAATCCGAGAGTAAATGAGAAATGGAATGATATTAAGATGAAATCCGCATTGCGATTACTTCAGATGATTGAAAACATCAACTATGGATGATGAGCTACATTAACTAAAATAAACAGCTCAGCAGCATAACTACACGCGATGAGGTGCATTAACACAATACACAGCAACACGCAGCATACCTACACGTGGTGAGGTAAATTAACTAAAATAAACAGCAGACAGCATACCAACCCGCGGTGAGGTACGTTAACTAAAATAAACAGCAGACAGCATACCTACACGGGGTGAGGTACGTTAACTAAAATAAACAGCAGACAGCATACCTACACGTGGTGAGGTACGTTAACTAAAATAAACAGCAGACAGCATACCAACCCGCGGTGAGGTACGTTAACTAAAATAAACAGCAGACAGCATACCTACCCGCGGTGAGGTACGTTAACAAAATTAGCAGCATACCTACACGCGTTGAGGTACATTAACTAAAATAAACAATAGACAGCATATATACACATGCTGAGGTATGTAACGAAAATACATACACACGATGATGTACATCAACCTACATACACATACACATGATGGGGTAAATTAACTAAGCTTATATTTGGGCGACTTCAACGTTGACGACAAACATAGTTTTACATACCAACACATTCATCATCTCTACACAACATCGTTTCCTCTGCGTTCCCTTCACACGCCTCTCCGTCTGGTCCTGCTGCGGGGTTAACACAAGTCCTTGTCCGTATCTTGTTCCCAATTCCGCATGATGCGCTGCATGACCCAGATGTCCAAGACGACCAATAACCGCTAACTGCTGGAACGATGTGACACTGTTAATAGCTGCCATAACTTGTCAGATATGCACATGCTTTATGTGTTCGTAACTAGATTATTTAAACTATTCTGATATTTAATTCAAGAGAAACAAGTCCACTGCACAGAGTATCGCACTGAAAGGTAGCAGTCCATTAATCGATTCCATAGCCGGACGGGCGCCCGAATTTTTAGAGGGGGCATGAGACTTTTTGTCCGATTTTTTACATGATATATTCATGGTTGTAACACGTTATTTTTTATATAATATACACAGTAATATAAAAAATAGAACCAATTAACAATAGATACGTATAATTCGAGCATAAATGTGAAAATAGTGAAAATTGCCATAATTTCCAATGAAATACCATTTAATTTGGCCGAAAATTGCCCGAATTTTACCAACGATATCTCCAATTTGCCCAAAAATTGCCATATATTAGCCTTAAAACGTTGGGGGGCAGCAGTCATCCTAGTCCCCTGGCCCGTACGTGTATGATCGACATAGTTTAACACTACCACGGCGAATGCGGTCCATTCATGAACATATCTTGACCCTCCCGCGGCAAATGCTGTCCACTCATCGACATATTTTGACCCTCCCGTGGCGAATGCGGTCCATTCAAAGACATAATTTAACCCTCCCGCGGCGAATGCGGTTCATTCATCGACATATATTGTCCTCCCGTGGCGAAGGAGGTCCATTCAACGACATATTTTGACCCCCCCCCCCCCCCGCGGCGAATGCGGTCCATTCATCGACATATTTTGACCACCCCGAGGCGAATCCAATCCATTGATCGACATATTTCGACCTTCCCGCGGCAAATAATTTCTATGCATGGACATATTTTGACCCTCCCGCGGAGAATGCGGTCCAACATGGACATGTTTTGACGCACCCACGGTGAATGCGGTTCATTCATCGACATAATTTGACCCTCCCGTGGCAAATATGGTCCATTCAAAGACATATTTGACCCTCCCACGGCGAATTCGGTTATTACATCGACATGTTTTGACACTACCGCGGCGAATGCAGTCCATTCATCGACACATTTTAACCCTCCCGCTGCAAAATCATGCTGCCCATTCATCGACATATTTTAACCCTCCCGCGGCGAATGATGTCCATTGATCGACAAATTTTGACCCTACCCAATAAAACACTGAAAAACTGAAGATATTATTTATATAATTTCACAATAATATCTGACATATAGCCTTGGTGGAGAGTGCTTGCTACGCTCCGAATGTTTCATGGACATATGGTCCCAAAAGGTTGAATGTAAACATATAAATAAAACAAAGTTAATTGATATAAGCATTGCCGGACAGGAGTGTTCGATGCATAGCTATTACACCGGAAACTATATAAAACTTCGGCAGATAATTAGTGTATCTCTGACTAAGGGCAGTGAGAAACACGCTGTTCGCTGCTCTGTTGCAACGGCCATGTTTACAATCTTCCTCGTTATCCGAGTTTCAAATTATGTGTCAATCTTCAATTTCACATATCGCTTGGTTGGAATAATAACTTGAATTTTGAGATGTGATATTCTCATATTTAATTAATATATCAATGTTATACTATACGGAACCGAGCTGTTTATTTCATACCTATTATTAATGCAGAAATCAAATTAGCTACTCGGGGAAGTGAGGACTCTATTATCTCCTACCTGCACAGTCGATTTCTTCACATAACACCGTTTCCTCGTCGGCACCGCTGCATGTTTTTGCGTCAGATCCTTCTGTGAGACTTTTACATTTCCTGGTCAGTATTGTAGTCCCTGTACCACATGATACGCTGCATGGTCGCACCTTCCACGGCGACCAAATTCCGTTAACTGTCAGAACGACAAACGTAGCGTTATTCGAGGCAGGTCACATACTAAACATTACAAAGATTTGTCATAATCTCCCAATTCTATCTCACACATTCTATTATGTTGCTATATTTATCATAACGCACATGGTACGGGTTACTGAGTGGACAGGGATTGTAGACAGTGCGATGTGTTTGTCGATTGTGGCGCCGTTCGAGTCAATAATTGGAGGCCCGGGGAGTGCCACCAAATATGTTTAGCGCCAATTTTCATCAAAGTCATATACGCTCTTCTCCAATGATACAAAGAACAACATAATGTGGGTGGATTAAATAAGAAATATTTGGTGCCGTTTGGGTCAGGGATGGAGAGATAAGATAACATTGATAAGAATGTTTTAGTCGCCGATATCCACCAAAGTTATATGTAGTCATCTCCATAATTCGTTCTAGGAGACTTTGGCGTTGAAATTCCACAACCTCGACAAATGGTGACCAAATTAACTCAATTAGATCTTCTCAACTGTCATATGTATATGGGGACGGGAATCAGGACATCCATGTAGCATGGGCTAGCAAAAGAAATACATATCGGAAGACTTAACAGCTTGTGTATCAATCATTTTAAAATATACATAGAAGAAGCATTAACAGTTTATGTATCTTTCTATTTAAGAGATACATACCCTGTATATTCTTCCAAAATGATGGACCTTGAACCATCAAAGGATGGCATGTCAGAATGACTCAAGTATTATGAATCAATTGAGTCTGTCCCATTATAGATATTTACCACAAAAAAGATACTACTTGTCTCGAGAGATGGAAATGCATAGAATGCCTGTTCAAAAATAGTGGGCACAGTGTGCATTCAAATGTAGTGTCTTTCTGAGATAAAAGAAAACACGGTCATTAGCGCATGTCTTTTCATGACCCCAATACTGACATCTGACAAGGGTACCTTTGCCCAATATAGAGTATTTGTTTCGTTTTTAAGAACACAGTCATAGTATAACATAAACTACTTTAAATCTCGATGTGTGTCGGACACAGGAAGCTGATATATAGCAACATTTATGGTAAACTGAGATTATTATTAAGTATAGCACCATGAACAGAGGAGCACTTGGCCATATCTTTAAATCATTTTTATCTTCATGGAGATATAACCAAAATCTTAGTCTAACCCACCATATTGATTTATACAGCTCTTTTTTAAACACAAGTCTCCTGTTTTATTTTTGGGAACTAATGTGTTTATGGTGTTCATCTTTTGATCTCAATAACAGATATAAAAAAAAGCAAACAACCAAACGTCAATCCCAAACACGTCGACTCTACGATTTAAAAAAATGCACAGTTATTAAATAAATAAATATTTCTTTATTGGTGAGACAAATTAATCGCGATAAACAAATGACAATTACTCAGACAAGGTGAGCCACTACTTATAATGTATAAGAATTATGTTTTGTGGTGCCATTTGGATATACAATTTTGAGAATTCGTGTAACACTTTGAATAAGAGTATTCTCTATTTTCACCGATTGTCCACAGCGGCACTACAACACATAAACCAACATGCATGTTTATGCAAAATCTTTTTGAGATCGATCACTTTAATACGAAGATATTATAATCTATGTATATGAATGATGTTTTATGATGCCCATTTTGATTTTTAATGTATACGCATATAATTATGTAATACTTTGAGCATTCTCTATTCCCAGAAAATCTCCGCAACAGAGTGTTCCACACCACTGTAACCTGAGCAACGCCGGGTAACCATGCTAGTAGACTACATGTATATAAACAATATAGGCACACTGTCCAGTTAAAGACATATTATGTACTTGTTCGGGTGCGTGAAACTGATAAGTTAGTATCCAGGCGCTATGACAACTGGAGGAATATTACATTATACTAACATCGCCGAAATTTTGGAGCAAATCGACCGTACCACTCCATAGAAAACATCGTCAGAACTACGCTCATTTGTAAATATTTACTACTCGATTCGGGACGCATCTATCGGCGATAAACTAACGAAAACGATTTCACCATCGATAGTCACTGCATTTAATTCATATATAAGAATGACGGTGTGTGTGTCGTCAATTTGGATATAATATTTGTAAAATATATATATATTTGCGAATGTCTGTCTGTGTTCTATAGAAATTCACGGGAGACTATCTAGATGGTACCAGAGAGGTCTAACAAGGGTAACCTTTTACGAGGAATATAATGAAATGGGTTAGACGTTTCTAAAGTGACGCCGTTGTTATCAGGAGCAGAAAAGGGGAGGGCAGCAAAACTTTTTGTCGCGATTGTCATCGAACTTATAAAATAATCATCTGCATCATATGAGAAATCTAATGGTGGCGCCATTCGAGTCAGGGGTGCACGGAAGAGGCGCACCAATATTGATTAAAATATTTTAGCGCCGATTTCTAACAAATTGATACAGATTCTTCTCCGTTATACGACGGACCTAATCGTGTGATTTAAAGACGCCAAATTGCTGCCTTTTTTATGAGAGATTGGTGGGGGGCTCTAAATTTGATAAGAATCTTTTTAGTCTCCGATTACTACCAAACTTATACATAATCATCTTCATGGTATCAGGAATCTAATTGTATGGATTAAATGTGACAACAGAGGTTCGAATCAGAGGTGCACGGAGAAGGACACCGATATTGATGAAACATATTTTAGCGCCGATTTACGCCAAATTGTTGCCGTTTTGGTGAGATATTAGGGCACTAAATTTGATACGAAGCAGTTTGTTTTATAGCCATCTTCATAATGAGTCTAACTGCGTTGTTTACAGATAGCTAACGTGACGCAGTTTGAGTCAGGAATATGGAGTGGAGGGTCAGAAAAAGTGACTAAAACAAGTTTATCGACAATTTCCACCTAAATCGTACACGTTCTTCTGCAATGATACGAGGAAATCACTGTCTGTGTTCTATATAATTAACTAGGTAACTATCTAGATGGCACAAAAGTGGTCTGAACAGGGATACTCTTTTACGAGGAAGATAATGGTGCGGGTTAAAATTATTTTAAAGTGACGCTGTTGGTGTAAGGGAAAGAAAAGGGGAAGGGCAGCAAAAATGATTAACTATTTTTGCCGCCGATTTCCACCAAACATATACATAATAATCTCCATGATATGGCGCCGTTCGAGTCAGGTGCGCTGATTTCCATCAAACTGATATATATATATATATATATATATATATATATATATATATATATATATTCTTCTCCACTATAAGAATCTAACTGGTTGATTAAAGACGCCAAAATTGGTGCCGTTTTGGGTGAGAGATGGGACGAGCACATTACATTTGATAAGAATTTGTTTAGTTCCCGTTTACCACTCTACTTATACATTATCATCTCCACGATATCAGGAGTCAAATGGACGTTGTTTAGATATGTTCAAGTCGTTGATGTGGAGGGGAGGGGACAAGATATGGTACAAATAGCATGTACTAATTTCCACCAGATTCATACACGTTCTTCTCCAATGATACGAGGACTCCAATCATGTGGGTCAGTAACGCCACATTTGGTGCCGTTTTTGGTCACGGTGGAGAGAGGAGGAGAACTATCATTGTTAAGAATATTTAAGTCGCCGATATCCACCAACGTTATACTAAAGTCATCTCAATAATTCGTTCTAAGGAGTTTTTGGCGTTCAAATTGCACAGCCTTGACAAAACTTGAAAAATGATATCTTCTTAACAGTCATATTTAAATGGTGATGGGAGTCGTGGCATTCATATAGTGAGCTAGCAAAACATATCCACATACGAAAGCATTAAAAGTACATTCATCATTATATTAAAGAGATACATATATTCTGGCAAAATGAGGAATATTTGTTAAGAGAGATGGAATTGTATAGAAGTCATGTTCAATATGGTGGTCGCAGTTTGCAGTCAAATATAGTTTCTTCTGAGATAAAAGTAGCACATGACATTTCATGATCCCCCAATACCGGCATCTGACAAGGGAACATCTGCCTGATACAGAGTTTTTTTTTTAAACAGATATAACTTAAACAACTTAAATTTTCGCTCTCTATCGGGTACATGTAGCTGATATATAGCAACAGTTATTTTAAGCTGATAATAATTAACTAGTATAGCACATGAACAGAGGAGCACCTAGAAATTTATTTAAAACATCTATAAAACATCTATATCTTCACGAGGATCTGATAACCAGGTGTCATCATAACTCGTAGTCTAACCCATTAGATTGATTTATGCAGCTCCGTGTATAACCAATTATATTTGCGAACTGATGTCTTTATGGTGTTCCAGTTTTTATCAACACAAAAAAAAATAAAAAAAAAACAAACGTCAATTCCAATCACGTTGACTGTAGTATTTAATTTGTTTGTGAGACACTACAATATGGTGTTCAATTAGAATTGGAGGAATGATTTTCGATGGCAGAATCATTTGCAGTAGTTTATCGCCGATAGTTGCATCCCGAATCGACATGTTAATATTTACAATTGAGTGTAGTTAAGGCAATGTTTTCTATGGACTGGTATGGTCGATTTCTTTGAGATTTTCGGCGATGTTAGTAAAATGCTACATTCTCCCAGATGGCATAGCGTCTGAGTGTCCGTTTGCATATTAGGACCTTCACACTGCGCGCCACCATAACTTACTAGGCTTGGTGTCGGATCCGTGCAGGTTCTTAATCTGGCCCTGTAACCAATTCCACACGGACCCAGGCAGACGCTATCCGTCCATCGATACCATTGTCCATTAACTAGACTAAAACATCGTTTGTGTTTGACTCTTATATATTAGGGACGTTTATATTGAACACTTCTAACTACGACTGTCCAGAAAGATGTATGATTAGGGTATAACGACAAGTCACTGTCCGTATCATATTCCCAATTCCGCATGATGCGCTGCAAGATCCAGTTGTTCGCCACGAATATCCTACGGTAGCCTAAATAAAGAGCTCAGCAGCATTTATTTCAATAGAAGTGCACCACACATAATGCCCGCGAACAAACTTTACACGATAAGTTCCACAATTCTATAAGAAATGAATTGACGAAACCCATTTATGTAAATATTACCCTCCCACTGGGTGGTTCATCCGCAAACCCAAGATCATTTAAATCTGACCAACAATGACTGAGATATATAGCTCCAAAATTCGGACAGACGGACTCACGGACGGACGGAACCAATTTACATCCGACAAATTTCGTTCGCGGGGAATTCATAGATGCAGTTAAGTAAATATCTAGCCGGGTTCTCTTCTGGTACACATCTATATTCTCTGAAGGACAATAAGTCTCAAGATTACATGGATGCGGCGACATGGTGGATTTAGGGTGTGGTGTCTCTGTCCCAAACGTAGAAAATAAATTTCTAAAATCGAAATCAAAATCGAAATATAATAGCTGTGAGTTTTAAAGGGTTTGATTATCAATTGAAATCAAATATGTATCACCTCGAAGTTGAATATAAAGTAAACTTGGTGGTGTTATATTACAGGGCATCTTTAACCAAATTAACAGAACTTGACATACCTAAGCAATCGGCTTCTCTGTAGAGCAGCGTTTCCTCTGTACCCCCACAGTGATACATGCACATGATGAGGTAAATTAACTAAGCTTATATGTGGGCGAATTCAACCTTGACCACACACATAGTTTTACATACCAACACATTCAGAATCTCTACACAACATCGTTTCCTCTGCGTTCCCTTCACATGCCTCTCCGGCTGGTCCTGTTGCGGGGTTAACACAAGTCCTTGTCCGTATCTTGTTCCCAATTCCGCATGATGCGCTGCATGGCCCATATGTCCAAGACGACCAATAACCGCTAAATGCTGTAACGATCCGACACTATTAATAGCTATCATAACGTGTCAGGTATGTGAGGCTTTATATATTCGTAAGGAGGCGCCCCATTCATGAATTTTCAAAACATTTCAATTTCAATCAATCAGTTTGAAGGGATAAATCAATATCATGTATAACCAATGTATGCTATAGTGTTATAACAACACGTGTTTATCATCACAATATGAGAGATATGTTAGAATTATGTAAAAATGTGGTTTAAAAAAAACAACCTTTTTTCAAGTAGTTCGATAGACAGTTTGACAGGAAATATTTTCAAAAAACGAAAAAAAACCAAAAAATCTGCATTATCTAGACTATCAACCTATCTAGGGTATGCTCTCAGTCTCCCATCTGAAATCATGACTGTCTGCGAGAAAATAAATAAAACATTTTTCAATGCATATTTTATTTTGTTTGGCAGCCATTTGCAGAACTATTTTTTTGGAGGAACAGTCACCAAAAAACTACGTAATATCTGTAAAGATGAATCAGTATTGAGTATTCATGTCTGCCAGATTATTGAAAACGTGGTTGAATAATATTTATGTTGTTTTGGTCCTTTACCTGATAAAACGAGAGGCCGATCACGACCGACAGACGTTTAACCCACCGCTTAGCGATAGTTAATTGGTATGATCGGAATCATAATCTAGAGTGTTTATGTTGAATTATAGAGTATGTTGTACTAAAGTAGTATAGACAAATGTACATAATAACGCAAATTATTTGAATTTATGGGTTAAAAGAGAAGGGTTAATATAACATCAAAACTATAGAGCCGGTCACCACTTCCATAGTATTTTGTTGTTTCAATTTGCCATGTCAGATATCAAATAAGATAGTTATATAATAATTGAAAAGGTTAAATGACATGGAATGGGTAAAAGAGGTTAACTGTTTTTTTTCCAAATCGATCAACTGTTGTTACCAAAAACGATACGGGGTGAGAGGTGCTTTATCAAAAATCTGGAAATGAAAAATTAGAATGAATTATAAACAAGGAGTTCAATCTAAAAAAAACATTTAAAAAACATATTCTTCATATTTCCTAAAAAGGGCCATCATTCCGTAAAAAAATCAGATAAAACCCATATTTTAACTCGATCTGTATTTTGGGCTGAAAACTTCATATACACAATTTTGTACGATCGGACAGATAACGTTTGGGTTATCGCACAATGTGTATAGTGTCTACAGACAGACAGTCTGACAGATGTACATTTACGATCGACGAGTGGTCAATCCGGATGTCGACAGTATGTGCACCATACAATGTATGAGTACACATAAAAGTTGCGGTTATTTTTCTCAACAGCATCAGTTTGCCCTACCAACATGATAGCAATTCAGCAGCCCCACAAACAGCAAATTAGCCAGACAACTTGACAAGGGGTGGTCATAAGATGGAATCAGATACATACGAGCACAATTATTATATTTAAAATACTCTATGGGGCTAATAAAGTCTGCCAGCCTTAACCTGTCATAGTTAATGAATGAGCATCATAATGCACGGGAGATTTTAACAGGTGGTATGCCCCCATCATGGGCTTGCTATTATTCTTTCCCCATTAGGGTGCAGACTGCCCCTTCTGATGAGGGCAATTAACCTACCCCTTAAAAGGTGCTGATCATTACCAATTTTTGGGCGCAGACTTGCCACTTCTTGTGTGCAATGTTACCACTTTAGGGGGCAATGTTGCCACTCCTTTTGGGCAATGTTGCCACTCCTTGTGTGGCAAAATGTTGCAATTCTTGGGGGCAATTTTACCACTTATGGGTCGAATTTTGCGACTCATGGAGGGCAACCCTACTCCATTTTAGGTTAAAAAGTATACAGATATGAGTTCATGACTGGAGCCTCCTGAAATTTTGCGAAAACTTGTGCCAATGCATTCATTTTTATATGCGAGTTCCTACATGGGAGCCTCGCATATATAAGAGAACACATTGTTAATCATAAAATAAGTTCGAATATTTAGTCGAATATGCTCTAATTAATCGACCCTCCTTACCGAGGTTGACCACCGATTTTCCCGCAGTAGTCGACCGTGTTCATGTCATCAACTGCAGCAAACTATACCGCCGCCGACCATTTCGCGTTCTATGATAGACGATTCTTCATTCGATGTTTACACGAATATTTTTTAATACGGCATTGTAACCACACCAAAGAATTTGTTTATTTCTGGCATGGCGTGATGCTGCCTCGATGATGCAATCAGAATTGGCAGTCAGTGACCAATTCGTATGCTGACATCGCGTTTCAGAATATAGTAAAGACACAACAAACCTGGGCAGCTGTCCTTAACACAAGCTTCAGTTTGCATAGTGGGACCTTCACACTGTGCGCCTCCGTAACTTGGTATCGGTTCCGTGCAGGTTCTTAATCTGACCATGTAACCAATTCCACACGAACCCAGGCAGTCGCTATCCGTCCATCGAGACCACTGTCCATTAACTACATGTAGAACAAGAAAAACATAGTAAGAAATGGTAACGCCCTCAAGGGGATCATATTATTAGACATATATATATATAAATTATAATATAAAATATATTGGTATCATGAATGCACCACCTCAGATTTCCGTTAAAACAGCTAATCCTTCAAATTATTACAAAAACTACGGCTTATTATGCAGGTTTCTCATTCACCACACCATAACTAATGCGGACAAAACCTCTACTAATCGGATTAAATACACGCCCAATACTTCGCAATACGACCTTTAATTTACATTCCAACTGAGATATACGTCATCAGCAAAGTTAGCAAAGTTATATATTATACATTGTATTCCCGCAATAAAATCCCCAAGACAGGCCAGCCATTGGTCATACGTACACCGAAAGCAATTAACACGGTCATAACAGTTGCATATTGCGTCAATGAGACATCCGCGAATATAACATCGCGAAAACCCGAAATGTGTTGTCCTGCGAGATATCTCCATCGCTACAGCTTCATTGACTCGACTAGATCAGCCTTACTACAATTTCCTAAAATAACTCGCATCGCGTGGAACCCGAAATGTGTTGTCCTGCCAGTTATCCCCATCGCCCATTGTCACGACCTGATCAGCATAGCAGTAAACACATAGTATAGGTTACACTGGTGTAAATAAGGTTCCGAGTGACATCTAGCGGATGCGGGAGGAATATATAGGAGAGAATAAAATAGACACTGGGCCCTGATTGGTCAATAGCCTTGTGTGCTTTTCACATAAAAAAATCATCACACCTCTTCCCTATGATTTCCCATAGGTAAAATAACCATTGGCACAGGAATTAACCCTTTGTAGTGAAGTTTGAATATTTTGGTGTGGTCTAAAATATGACTGTATTTTTTTATGCGGTTCTGACACTAGTTACGAAAACATAAGATTTAAAGGCGAATTCCCTGCTAGACAGACATGATTTTTTTGTGTAAAAAGTTTCCCAAAATGTCAATTTTTCAGATTTAAAGAAAATTTTGGACCCAACATTTATATTGCCAACACTATACGCTAAAACGTTAGCACTGAGGCCTATGGGAAACATTTACACCAGTGTAACCTAAAGGGAAAAAATAGCTTTTTGTAATTTTTGATTCCTGGGAGTCACTTTAAAGCATTTTAATGCATTTTACAGAACCTGGTCTTTCAGTCCAATGAATATCTCATGCTTGGTGTGGCTATTCTTGCTGCTGATGTCTTCTTTCACTTACATCAGCCAAAAAAATAGTAAGATTTTTCATAAAAAATGCCAATTTTTCAAGGTATTTTCAAACAATTTCAAGGTGGTAATAGTCACATGATAATGCAAATGACCCATAACATGAGCATGTCAACGACACATATATCAATTGTTATAAGAACCTAATCTAACAAGTATTTTGGATTTTATAGCCAGTGATATACAGATATATATCATAAAAGTGTGTCATTTCCACTGGTGGGTATGGTCATTTGAAGGTTAATAGCACTAAAACTTGGACACATTTAAGAAAATGCTTCAGCAATTCAAAGAGAGCATATCTTTATTCAACTAATTCAATATACACCCACATCCAGTTATCTTGGATCACCCTTGCAGACCTGAAAATGTCATATTTTATTCTTCAATGTGCTGATAAAGTCATGCGCTTGATGCTCAGCTGATCAGATCTGGACTCAATGACCTCACATCACCAGAAGTTCTCTCATGGAAAGAATATTGTACAGTCTTCCATAGCTGATCCAAGTTTGCAACACCAGACCCCTAAAACTGAGTGAAAATGGGGCCTGAACATGACTGGTGGTGGAAAATTGTGCCTTTTTGATGAATAATTTGTTAAAGGGGTGGGGTTAAATTGTGTGTGATAAATAAAGAACCATAGGGGTGATATTGTTTTTGAACACATTTTTTCCATTGATGGGCAATTCTGAAGAAATGTAGGGAGTTACAATTATTCCGCGAAAAAGCGGGCTATCGCTTTAGGTTACACTGGTGTAAATAAGGTTCCGAGTGACATCTAGCGGATGCGGGAGGAATATATATGAGAGAATAAAATAGACACTGGGCCCTGATTGGTCAATAGCCTTGTGTGCTTTTCACATAAAAAAATCATCACACCTCTTCCCTATGATTTCCCATAGGTAAAATAACCATTGGCACAGGAATTAACCCTTTGTAGTGAAGTTTGAATATTTTGGTGTGGTCTAAAATATGACTGTATTTTTTTATGCGGTTCTGACACTAGTTACGAAAACATAAGATTTAAAGGCGAATTCCCTGCTAGACAGACATGATTTTTTTGTGTAAAAAGTTTCCCAAAATGTCAATTTTTCAGATTTAAAGAAAATTTTGGACCCAACATTTATATTGCCAACACTATACGCTAAAACGTTAGCACTGAGGCCTATGGGAAACATTTACACCAGTGTAACCTAAAGGGAAAAAATAGCTTTTTGTAATTTTTGATTCCTGGGAGTCACTTTAAAGCATTTTAATGCATTTTACAGAACCTGGTCTTTCAGTCCAATGAATATCTCATGCTTGGTGTGGCTATTCTTGCTGCTGATGTCTTCTTTCACTTACATCAGCCAAAAAAATAGTAAGATTTTTCATAAAAAATGCCAATTTTTCAAGGTATTTTCAAACAATTTCAAGGTGGTAATAGTCACATGATAATGCAAATGACCCATAACATGAGCATGTCAACGACACATATATCAATTGTTATAAGAACCTAATCTAACAAGTATTTTGGATTTTATAGCCAGTGATATACAGATGTATATCATAAAAGTGTGTCATTTTCACTGGTGGGTATGGTCATTTGAAGGTTAATAGCACTAAAACTTGGACACATTTAAGAAAATGCTTCAGCAATTCAAAGAGAGCATATCTTTATTCAACTAATTCAATATACACCCACATCCAGTTATCTTGGATCACCCTTGCAGACCTGAAAATGTCATATTTTATTCTTCAATGTGCTGATAAAGTCATGCGCTTGATGCTCAGCTGATCAGATCTGGACTCAATGACCTCACATCACCAGAAGTTCTCTCATGGAAAGAATATTGTACAGTCTTCCATAGCTGATCCAAGTTTGCAACACCAGACCCCTAAAACTGAGTGAAAATGGGGCCTGAACATGACTGGTGGTGGAAAATTGTGCCTTTTTGATGAATAATTTGTTAAAGGGGGTGGGGTTAAATTGTGTGTGATAAATAAAGAACCATAGGGGTGATATTGTTTTTGAACACATTTTTTCCATTGATGGGCAATTCTGAAGAAATGTAGGGAGTTACAATTATTCCGCGAAAAAGCGGGCTATCGCTTTAGGTTACACTGGTGTAAATAAGGTTCCGAGTGCCATCTAGCGGATGCGGGAGGAATATATAGGAGAGAATAAAATAGACACTGGGCCCTGATTGGTCAATAGCCTTGTGTGCTTTTCACATAACAAAATCATCACACCTCTTCCCTATGATTTCCCATAGGTAAAATAACCATTGGCACAGGAATTAACCCTTTGTAGTGAAGTTTGAATATTTTGGTGTGGTCTAAAATATGACTGTATTTTTTTATGCGGTTCTGACACTAGTTACGAAAACATAAGATTTAAAGGCGAATTCCCTGCTAGACAGACATGATTTTTTTGTGTAAAAAGTTTCCCAAAATGTCAATTTTTCAGATTTAAAGAAAATTTTGGACCCAACATTTATATTGCCAACACTATACGCTAAAACGTTAGCACTGAGGCCTATGGGAAACATTTACACCAGTGTAACCTATAGGGCGTAATAAAACATCGGTTGTGTTTGACTCTTATAAATATTAGGGACGTTCATGTTGAACACTTCTATCTACGGCCGTTATGAAAAATGTCAGACTATGTACTGTTATGGAGGGCGGGATATTATAACCAATCGTAGAATAACTTACTGTTGTTAGTTGATATACTCCGCATAATATCGAGCGTGTATATTTGTGCACAAATGTCGGCCTTATAATTTATTGCTGAATTTATTGTGTCTCAATGACATAGATATCTGATCACTGGATAATATTGTACAGGGAATTATATTATGTTATGCCTGAATTTTTTTATTTGTGTTTTTACGGTTCCAACTAGAAGTGCCTTGTGTCCCTTTAACATGCCTTTTCGAACGAACAATGTCCGTTTAACTCATCGGTATCCTTTATGTTATGCTCCATCGCTACCTAAACTGGCTCTTAACGTGCAAACCTATAGGGCGTCCCAAAAAGACTGAAACAGTGACACTCCAATGTGCGTACTTACACATGTGAGAGGCGCCCATCGTTCTCTATACTAGCTATTAAATGATTTCATTCATAAACTAGAATTAGTTTAGTTACTAAGTGAGTGAGTTAGTTAGTTTAGATAGTTCGTTTAGTGAGTGAGAAAGTGATCTAGTGAGTTAGTAAGTTAGTTAGTTGGTTACTTAGTGAGTGAGTGACTGAGTTATTTAGTTACTCAGTGAGTGAGTTAGTTACTTATATAGTTAGGTAGTTAATTAGTGAGACAGTTTTGTTAGTTAGTTCAGTGAATGAGTTAGTTACTGAGTAAGTTAGTTAGTGAGTAAGTTAGTGGGTAAGTTAGTTAGTCACAAGTGAGATCATTAGTGAATTAGTTGGCGAGTTAATAAGTTAGTTACATAGTGAGTTAGTAAGTTACTTAGTGAGTAAGCCATTTAGTTACTTAGCGAGTTAGTAATGAGTAAATCATTTAGTTATTTAGTTAGTTAGAGTGTCATTTAGTTAGTTAATTAGTTAGTGAGTGAGTTAGTTAGTTGGTAAGTTAGTTAGTAAGTGAGCTAGTCAGTTAGTCACTTAGTGTTAGATAACCAACCAGTATACTAATTAGTTAGTGGGTTAGTTGGTAAGTTAGTTCCTTAATGTGTATGCTAATGAACCAAATAGTGAGTTAGTTGGTTTGTTAGTTAGTCAGTTTGTTAGTGAGTTAGTTAGTGTGTGAGTTACATAGTTTGTCACTTAGTGAGTTAGTTACTTGGTGAGTAAGTTAGTTAGTTTGTCAGTGATTAGCTAGTTAGTTAGCGTTAGTTACTTAGTGAGTCAGATAGTTAGCTCAGTTAGTTAGCTAGTGCGTTATTTAGTGAGTAATTTAATTAACTAGTTAGTTAGTGAGTGAGTTAATTAGTTAGGTAGTGAGTTAGCTAGTTTAGAAAATTAGTGAGTGTTACTAAGTTAGTTATTTACTTCGCGAGTTAGTTAGTTTAGTTAGTTAGCGAGATGGCGAGTGAGTTAGCTATTTACTTAGTGAGTAAGTTAGTTAGTTTAGTTAGTTAGATATTTAGTAAGTTAGTTATTAGTTATTACATAAGATAGTTAGTTTGTTAGTTAGTTATTTAGTTAGTTAGTTAATTAATTAATTAAATAATTAATTACTGTGTTATGGAGCGTGTGAGTAACAAGTCAGTGAGTTAGTCAGCGAGTTAGTTAGTTGGTAAGTGGGTACGTTAATGAGTGAGTTAGTTGGTGAGTAATTTAGTCAGTTAGTTATTTAGTTTGTCAGTTAGTTAATGAGTAAGTTAGTGAGCTTGTCATTTAGTTAGATAGTTAGTGAGTTAGTCATTTTGTTATTTGGTTACTTAGTGAGTTAGCTAGCGAGTTAGTCATTTATTTAGTTTGTCAATTAGTGTCAGTTAGTTAATTTGTTAGTTGGTTAGTAAGTTAGTTAGTCAGTTAGTAAGTAAGTTAGTTAGTTAGTAAGTTATTCGGTTAGTTAGTTAGTCGGTAAGTTTGTGAGTTAGTTAGTTAGTTAGTATGTTAATGAGTGAACAATTCAGTTAGTGAGTTAGTTAGTGCGTTAGTTAGTTAGTTGGTTAGTACGTTAATGAGTTAGTAATCTAGTTAGTTTGTGAATTCGTTAGTTACTTATTTAATGTGTTGGTTAGTTTCTTACTTACTTAGTTAATTAGGGAGTTAGTTAGTTTGTTACTTAGTTATTCAGTAAGTATATTAGTTTAGTAGTTAGCGAGGTACTGAGTAAGTTATTTAGTCGGTTGATGAGTTACTTCGTAAGTTCGTTAGTTACTTAGTGAGTGAGTGAGTTAGTTAGTGTTTTATCTAGTCAGTTACCTGGCTGGTCGCCATACTCCGACTCGACAATAAAGGCGCTAAAATCGCCATGCTCGACGACAATATGACGATGGGATGTCGCTTTTTCGCATTCTGTCAGTTCGTCTGTGGAAGGTTTCCTGGTTGTGTGCTCGTCTGTTGAAGGCTTAGTGGTTGTGTGGTCGTCGAAGGTGCGTTTCGTGGAAGTGACGTTATCGTACATTATGTCGGGCTGTGCTCCGTGTAAACTCGAACTCTTAGTAAGTCGACCACCCTCGTTGCATACGCAACACAGGACAATGGTGATTACCATGGCTAACAACAATTGAAACTGCATCTTAAAATATAGAACAGAATAAAATTAGTTAACATAAGATAAAATAAGACAGATAAATTTAATTTAATGTCGGAGATAAACACACCATAAAACACAAGCTATGATGATATTTTTACAGAATAAATTATTCAATGCTGGTTAACAGCATTGCCTGTTTTGACATAACTAATGAGACCATAACTAACTGTACGCTAGCGTATAACGGGGCTGAACCATTCACACGCATGAGGATTATTATTATATGTGGCTTAAAAATATATAATCAAAATCAGTGTATATGTTCCCACAAAATTAAATTCACGATTTATTATAGCCTTATCTCGTGGGGTAGACTGGGTAGTTATTATTAATTCACCCCGTATTCGATCCGATTCGATTATTCGTCGAAAAAAACCCTAATCGTAAGTCCGTGTATAAATAAGGCCATCATAAATCCGGATATCTATGAAATCAAAGATTCGTAAAGTAAACAAGCGAGTTCACCACCTCATGGTTTTAAACCTCAATAAAACATAAGAATAATTTCGTCTGGTACAAATTACTATATAACATAAACCACCAACATCAAAGTACTCAAAAGTGTAGCTGGAGAGGCGTGTACATTTCATAATGTTCAGTTAATTGATTAGATGTCATCATGTCAATTTCAACGAAAGTCGTCATCATGTCAATTTCAACCATTTCACATTATGTCAAACCAGTTTTTCTTGAAAATTAAAACATTCCTGTTAATTGTTCAAATGAAAAGTGTCGAGACGCAGTGTTATCGACAACATTCCGCCTTCGACGGAGAGGGTCCGAGAGTTTGATCCATGCAGTAGACTGTTCGAAATTCATAATAGGCTATTTAACGTTATCAATCAAAAAAATAATAATAATGATTTGATGACTTTTATATATATGAGAGAATATCGTTGGGATCGTCGTGGTAGTTGCACGTCAACCGATTTGGGTTGGCCTCTTGACTCCGATTACGACAACTGTATCGTTCTACTGTGCGACGGTTCTGGCCCCAACGAGTTTTCATTTGGTCAATAAACATGTATTGTTAAAATGATTAGGTGACTTCACAAAACCAGCTAAAGCTAACTTATCTACGAACCAAAACTGTGGTCCGTTATAACGCACAAGAGTTTATGTGGGGACTTGAGACAAATCACCACTATCTCTTTGATTGAACATTTTGTCAAGAGCCCAGAAGAGAACTATATGACTCCCTATATATACCCAATGTTGCCCTATCTTAGAATACTCTATTGTTGGGATCAAGGGAGCTTAGCCTTCGCGAAAACAAACAACTATTTAATGCAGCACATACACACATTATGAGAACAAAAAGATTCCCATGATTCTATCATGTGTACGGGTAACGAATTGCTTTGTATTCCGGTCGCGTTATCCGGCAGCATTATTTTCTCCAATATATATGTAGTTCAAACATTATTTCGAAAATAAAGCGATTTTCATAACGCTATCATTTGTACAAATTTCGTGAAAAGAATTGCAACACTGGTGAGCGCGAAACTTACCCACACCAGATCATCTGACATCTCACGTCGAAATGCTCTTTATTTTCACCATACCAGGAATCGACTCTATATTTTCGCAATATCAGTGATATGCTGACAATGAACACTTTTTATATTCGCCATATTATTAACATACTGAACACGATAGCTCTTTATTTTGTCAAGCTCTAGGAATTCAAACGTCAAAATGTTCCAACTTTAAGTACAAAAATAAAGAGCGTTCCTTGTCGCAGTATTAATAATAAATGTGTTTACATTATTCAGCATCAAATCGGAAAATTATAATGGAACACCATATGGTGGCTGTTATTATCTGGTGGTTGCTAATTGGGCTGCATTTTAATTATTTTATTACTAATTATTTATTATTTGTGTTTGCAGACCTCCTCATCACCTATCGACGTCACGTAAAAGTATTGGCTGTTTCAAAGTGTCCGCGCAGAAATTAGACAAACGCTATCTATTTCGCCATACCATGTATGTTGCTAGCGTTGTAACAAGACATCTTGAATTTGACGACAAGTGCCATTATTATTCTATCCCATTAATCGTGATTCGTGTGCAAGTATTCCTGAAGCTTGGTCTACGTGCTGTATCATTTACCTCTTAATGTGTTCCGCTCAGACCAGGCACATCATGCAAATATGCGGGTTTATACATGCAGTATCAGTCATTTTATCTACAAATGTCGGCAATGGAAAATTCCAATTCAAATGTGTTGGTTGAAAATATGTGGGAATTGTGCGTATAATATTCAATGCTCTGACCTTTTTGTAATCAAAATTGGTATCATGAAGATTTCTTTCCAACATTGAACAACTGTTAATTGATTAAATGATTCGCTGCAATAGTTCAATCGTTGAAACTAAACAGAACAACAAAGTAAATCTATTATCAATGTTGTTTTCTTGTTAAGTTGGTATTGCAGACTTTTATGATTTTCAAATTACAAACTGTGAATGCATTAGGTGCCTGTAGTTGTTACAAATATATCTATATTGAATGCCATATATGCGTTCGTTAGGTGAATAGCTATTGAAAATCCGCTGATTATAGATATAACCACTACAAATCAACATGTCAGAGTGCCACCGTATCTGGCTATTAACATTTATTGTTATCCTTCATCCCATTTTCCTCTCTTCTGATTGGCTGAGAGTGCGTCCCATGGCGGGCGATAAATCACCATATTACCATCGAGGGTAACATTGTCTCAGTTATTGACCGCTCAGCTGTTACCAGCAAACATAGAACTACGAAGAACTCACCACGCAGAGATTCTCTGACAGCTCTCTGATAATTTCGAAAAACACTGTTTTTATTAACCCCACTGTTTCATAACAACCGCGAACTGTGGTGTTTGCTAATTTGCATAATTGTGTGTTTTTTTATTTGCTATTAAAGCACGCTATGTATAAATGGTGTTATCACATACACATATATGCTATAAGGTGTAATATTCCTATTGGACCTTTTTATATCAATAATAAAGACCGTGGGACAAATAGATAAACCTTATTATGCAGTTGGTATTAGCTGCAGACAATTGCACATACGATGTACATACGTTACAACTACGGTTATGTGCTTGATCAAATAGCCACTCTTTGCTGTTTATCAATTGACTATTTCTTTTCTTCAATACATTCCTCAGACTTCAGAGAATACCCGTATGTTGCGTAACAATCTGTGACATATGTCAAATTCTTTTTGCACCACTACAACGTGTTAGTTTCACATTTTTGCAATCTGGAAATGAACACGTCTGTCGGCGTCTTCACGGCCATTAAAATTTGAAACGAAACCGAACATTTCGCTGCATGCTACTCAACTTCGAAATTGCTTTGCTCAGATTTCCGTGAACCGATTTCCACCATGCAACCAGCAAACTGACCGGAGAATAGCTGCGCGAATGACGGGTCTGTTAATTGATCCAGATTATGAATGTTTTATTTTCTAAATAGCGATGATTCCAACATAAAATTAACTTTTCGAACTGGATTAAAGAATATATGCGCGCATTTATGCCTGCTATTAAGGAGGTTCGTGTGTACTCCTTTGTCAGATAACAAAACAGTTATCCCCCCCAAGTTCGTGAGACACGGGGATTTGTCGCCGCTCTCGACCTGGAATGTCACCCTCGGGCCTGGCGGCCCTCGGGTGACATTCCAGGTCTCGAGCGGGCGACAAATCCCCGTGTCTCACTCAATCGCGGGCGATAACTGTATATTATATGACTACCACTAATCCCTTACAAATACCGCTATTGTTTGGCGATAAATTCCGAGCAGTCGGAAAACGCTTGTCTGGTCGTGAGCGGCGAGCCGTATCGGTATTCTATGAATTCCGTATCAGTATCCTTTGAATTCCGTATCAGTATTCCGTGAAATTAGGTTACCGGAAGTTGGGAAATATTTATCAGATATGTTCGTTTGAATCGTAAACGGATCTGTTCTATTGTCGCACGTGTATCCTGACCAACTGCGCATGCGCATTATCGTATAAACTGACAACCGGAAATAACTGTGTGTGTGCCGGACACTGTGCGGAACCGTTCGGCGTACGTCAGATATTCGTCTGCTTTAACTGTAATTATAAATTCAACGAAAGTGATGGAACACGACGACTTTCTTGATAATTTGCCCTTTGTGACATGGGATGAACCAAAAATGTGTCATATAATAAACGCTTTATCGGTACAGTGAAGTGATATGGGCTGCAGTATCACGTCTAGTTGACGATGTCAGATCGCCGCATCAAATTCGATACATGTGGCAGCTGGTTTAATACGCCGATCTGACATCGTCAACTCGGCGTGATACTGCGGCCCATATCACTTCAATGTACCGATGATGTGTATGTATCAACTTAAACAATTGAGTATCAAAGTGTCAACATTGTATCATTGTGGTATTTACCAAAACTGTATGCCAACTAGAGAGTGTTAAAAGTAGTGTTTTCGTTTGTTTTTAATGCTTGGAACTAATGTAGCGTGACTTGAGTGTAGCCATTCCGCTGCAAATAAATTAATTATGAAATAAAGACGCAGTATCTTATCGCGATCAATATTTTCTGTATTTTAGTCTTATTGTTCACTAGCTGAAACCGGCTCCCATGGGAGCCATTATTCAGCGGAATGTGGCACGCGGCCAGTGACCAAAGGGTCATATAGACGCTTTGTGCGTAAACAAATAACATTAAATTAAAAAAAATTAAAGAATTCAAGTAAGTTACTTTTCACATTTTGAATGTGAATAAGCAAAACTCAAAACAACTTGGTCATTCTGTATTCTGAAAAAAAGTACAGTAAAAAAGTATGAAATCCAGACTGACTTTAATTGCATCAAATTTGCTATCCCATTATCACGAATATTGCGAATATCCAAGATCTGAATGCGTACTCCACCGTAGACGTACTTATTTTTGCATAACATGTCACAAACGAGAATCTTCTATAATCGGTCTCAAATAAGAAAACAGTTACACAGAATGACAACCTTCTATATTAGTCAGTCTCACATAAAAAGTTTCCCAAACGCCAACCATCTGTATTAGTCGGTCACACATAAAACGTGAGCCCAAAAGCCAACCTTCTATAATAGTCGGTCTCTTAGGATTCCTTCACGTTTTATTATTATTATATCTTTATTTCCTCCAGTATATGAAGATTTATAAGGCATGTAACAAATAGTCGATATGTACAGAAATATGAATCAATAAAGCTGAATCATAGTAATTGATGTCAATATCCGACACTGGATATATCTACATATATGTACACATGGTGAATATGATGAGGTTGGTGGTGATGGCGATGGAGGTGAGTTTGATGATAAATGATGCTGATGATGTGTGTGTTATCAGCGATGGCGATGTTGTTAATGGTAGTGATGATGGCGATGAGGATTATTATTATGATTATGATGATAGCGATGGTGTGACAATGCTGACACCGAAGGTGGTTTCCATTTCATTGATTATGATGCTGATAATGACGATATAAATGATGATGATGACGGTGATGAAGACGGTGATGATGATGATGATGATGATGATAGTAATAATAATGAAGCGGGCAGCGTATTCACATAATCATTTCAAATGATATTCAGTAGATGGCACTCTTTGCTCGAACTGTCATATATATCGCCGTGCCAATGCTCATTCGATTCATTATTTATTATTTGATACACGCCATGGTCATATTGGTGATATATCTGCGTTAGTCGCGAAATGCCCGTCATGTTCACCATACCAGTAATATATACTGATAACAAATGCTCTTTATGTTCACCGTACATGTAACTAACTCTCATTTGTTTATCATTTTTATCGCCTTGCCAGGAATAAACTAACCAAGAACGATTTTTATTTTCGCCATACCAGGTATAGACTGACCAAGTATGCTCTTTGTGTTCACCATGCCAGGAATAGACTGATAAAGAACACTCTTTATGTTCACCGTACCAGGAATATACATGTAACTATCGCTCATTTTTTCTAGTTTTTATCATTTGTATCGCCATGCCAGGAATAGACTAACCAAGAACGCGCTCTTTATTTTCGCCATGTCAGTAATATACTGATAAAGAACGCTCTTTATGTTCACTGTACCAGGAATATACATGTAACACACGCTCATTTTTTTATCATTTTTATCGCCATGCCAGGAATAGACTAACCAAGAACGCGCTCTTTATTTTCGCGATACCAAGAATATACTGATAAAGAACGCTTTTTGTGTTCACCATGTCAGTAATAGACTGATAAAGAACGCTCTTTTTGTTCACTGTACAAGGAATATATATGTAACACACGCTCATTTTTTATCGCCATGCCAGGGATAGACTAACCAGGAACGCTCTTTATTTTCGCCATACAAGGAATAGACTGATAAAGAACGCTCTTTGTGTTCACCATGCCAGGAATAGACTAACAAGGAACGCTCTTTATTTTCGCCATACAAGGAATAGACTGATAAAGAACGCTCTTTGTGTTCACCATGACATGACTAGACTGATAAAGAACGCTGTGTTCACCGTACCAGGAATATACATGTAACCAACGCTCATTTTTTTATAATTGTTATCATTTTTATCGCCATGCCAGGAATAGACTAACCAAGAACGCTCTTTATTTTCGCCATACCAGGAATAGACTGATAAAGAATCCTCTTTGTGTTCACCATTCCAGGACTTTACATGTAACGAACGCTCTTCGTGTTCACCATGCCAGGACTATACATATACCGTACCAGAAACAGACATGCAACGAACGCACTTTGCTTTCGCCACACCAGGAATAGACTGACAAAGAATTATCTTTGTGTCCACCATGCAGGAATAGACTGCTAAATAGCAGTATGTTATTGTAAAAAACAATTCCCTTTGTTATGTAAAGAAAAGTAAAAACGTTACGTTACCTGGCTTTTGTTTAGATCCGGATATGGTAAACACAAAGAGCGTTATTTGTTACTGTTTTCCTGATATGGAAATAATACAGAGCGTTTATATCATTTGTGTGAGATTGACAAATAGAATTACGCTGTTATGCAAACAGAAGCACAACTTCTATAACACGAGCAGGCTCTTGTTTACGTACACAATCGTACGTCTTGGCGACAGTATACCATTTACGCGCTGATTATATTTGGCATATGAACAAAACTATATATATTTTAATAGTCCTTCTGTTGATGGCGATTTGAACAAATATGAATATTTCTGCAACGAACGCCGCCCGTGCCTTTAATGGCATTACCGAAATTTTAAATCTTCAATTGTTTGATAACACACCCCCCCCCCCCCGAATTATCTCGAGTGTTAGCGCGATTTTAAAACAAAGGAAACTGTTAGAGGTTGGTATATGACCCCATCCCAAATGGGCCATGTGCAGATATTTTAATTTTCGACGTTGCTGACAGAATCAATTGGGTATTTCACATCGAAAATAGATTGACATTGTTTTCATATATTGATTCTGCAGCCAGTATAAAGATGGGAATTTGTTGATTTTAGACCAAATTTGCTTATTGTCTTTCACTCCGTCAAAATGTTGCATGGACTGAACTGTCCATCCGTTTTAAAATTTCAAATATTAGGATTGCGTCACTCATCGTTTCGGATTGACAATTGGATAATTTAAAGTCTACCAGTTTGAAAATTCCAACCCAATTAACCCAGAGTCGTAATTTCGCTAAAATCCGGATTGAGAATCCGAAGCCGATTACGGGGGCGGGGCTAATTCCCGATTCTAGGTCAGATTTTGAAATCCACGTGGTCTCCGAAACTATGTTTAATGTTCTCCCAGCGTCAAACATGGCTCATGTATTTGACACAAGTATCATTTGTATCTTATATTTATAAAGTTCATGTTTGTTGTGAAAGTCATGCTTTTCTTCTATGTGTATATACACGGCACATAATTTGCTGCCAATCCGACTTAATCGCATCTTTTTTTCCAAGTTAAAGTGTGTTTATTGATGATGGCAAGCATATCTAAACGTGACAGCTCTAGGCCTCCTGAATCAAATTCCGAAGATGTTGTGAAGAACACACGAAACTTGTCAGTTGAACAGGGACGTGACGACAGGGGTTGATTGGGTGTCTCGACCACCTCCCCGAACTTTGATACAATTTGCTAAGGTGTGCAGTCATTCATACGTGAGGAAAATCAGGATTATTTTGACTAACTGTTTCAAATAATGATACATACAAGCCAACAAACGCAACAAACAAACCCGATTTTAAATAAATACATACACAAACTTATGACTAACTCGGGAAAGTGACAATCAACAATGATTTGCAATTGCTTCGCCATCAACCGAAGTGCTCCCACAGCGTTACTATCAATAGCGTTATTATTTGACATTAGTCCAGTGATCTGTATATATGTTCAACTTGTTTTGGTAGTCATGTTGCTTTGCCATTACTAATTATTTATTTTTTCAGTGTAATAACATATGGGAGAGGGGGTACCCTTAAGTGAGTCAGTACTTGTCCCCCAATTCCTTTGTATGTAAAAACAAATGTATGTGTTATATATCATGTGTTATCTAAATTTGACATATATTTGAAATAAATATATCTAAACTAAACTTTGGTACATTCCAGCAGTCGGAAATTTCATGCATGACACAACATTAGTTGGACATTAATTTGACACCATATATAGGTTGGCATTGTTCTCATTGTTTGATTTGTTTTCAACCAGTAAAAGTTGGTAATTTCCAATCTTAGTGTTTGTCAGATTGGATATTTCCAAGGGGAGCAAATTGAATTCTGCGAACATGTGAGATTGATGATGTTTGGTTCAATGGGGGGGGGGGGGGGGTGTAGTTGGCCGGAAATTTGAAGAAACTTCTAGCCACGTCCCTAGAACATGTGTCTGTTGTCTATACAGAGACTATTGTGCAAAACGACTGCATTTAACGAAACAAAACATGTTAAACATGAAATTGCTATAACTTTAAGACTAGATGATAGTACATACGTGTATCTGATAATCCATCGATACCATATAATCCTACTATTTCTTGAATAAGAAGAAAAATTATAGTAACGAACACAGCAGAAGACATATCCATGCAGGTTCATATGAATTCGGTCAATGGTGACGTATCCGCCGAATTCGAAATCGACATGCGTTCGGGCGGTATTTTAAGGATGGAATTATGAAATGGACATATGAAAGTGACAATCAACAATGATTTGCAATTGCTTCGCCATCAACCGAAGTGCTACCCCAGCGTTACTATCAATAGCGTTATTATTTGGCTAATTTCAGTAATATTCTCCCAGTTTACATTCAATAAAACAAATTTGTCTCCGCATTTAAAATTCTTTGATATAGATCGTTTATATTCTGCAATAATTTGTACACAAGAGACGGTTTTAATGTGTTTTTAAACTCTGAGGTGGCGAAATCTCGGTTTGTTTACATTACGAACATTTGAGTCCGTAATCGGAATCCCAATCCCAATCGGATTACCACGAAATTGAGATTACGGTCTGTTCGTTTACTGATTCTGCCAATTTCTGGTCTGTTCTTTTGCCGAACTAAGTCGTACGGGGACCAATCTGTAATCTGAATCCAGAATCTGAATCGGATTTTAGCGAAATAACGCCTCGGGTTTGTTTGTTGCGTTTGTTGGCTTGTACGAATCATTATTTGAAACAGTTAGTCAAAATAATCCTGATTTTCCTCACGTATGAATGACTGCACAGCTTAGCAAATTGTACCAAAGTTCGGGGTGGGGGTCGAGACACCCAATCAACCCCTGTCGTCACGTCCCTGTTCAACTGACAAGTTTCGTGTGTTCTTCACAACATCTTCGGAATTTGATTCAGGAGGCCTAGAGCTGTCATGTTTAGATATGCTTGCCATCACCAATAAACACACTTTAACTTGAAAAAAAGATGCGATTAAGTCGGATTGGCAGCAAATTATGTGCCGTGAATATACACATAGAAGAAAAGCATGACTTTCACAACAAACATGCACTTTATAAATATAAGATACAAATGATACTTGTGTCAAATACATGAGCCATGTTTGACGCTGGGAGAGAGTTTCCGAGACCACGTGGATTTCAAAATCTGACCTAGAATCGGGAATTAGCCCCGCCCCCGTAATCGGCTTCGGATTCTCAATCCGGATTTTAGCGAAATTACGACTCTGGCGGGCGCGTGTAAATGTAATTTTCGGAACTCGGAAGTTGGGACCGGTTCAAGAGGAGAGATGTATTTATAAATGCCAAGTTGGACAACCCAGCGTAGACTCTATGCATGGTCACGTCCCTGTAAACAGTTCGTGAATAATTTGGAGGGATCGGTCATTAAAGTCCCGTGTTGGTTTGAACCTTAATTTGTGCACCTCCTAATTTGTTACACTCTGGAATGAAATCCGGGGATCACAATAGGCCGTTAAATACGTTTAACATTTTTATACAACCTTTATATATATGGCACAGAATTGCTTGCGCGAATTGATTTCTAGAATTGCTTACTCTAATTCCTTACTCGAATGGCTTATTCGGACGGCTTAATCGAATGGCTTACTCGGGTAATAAAATTTATAAAATTCGGGTCCTGATTATGTCTTCAGCACGGAACAATAGAGGGTATTTCTTGTTAGTTTATTCCTGATATTGTGACAATAAAGAGCGTTTGTGAAAATTTGAAAATAGAAGATATCTATGACTTTTTGCAAGTTATGATGAGAGTATATACAACCATTATATTGATATATCGTGTATTCATCCACCTATCCGATCCCTTCTTTCAAATTACATAAATATTATGTGGGGGGAGGGGCAAATAAGCCAAGTCCATTTGAAGTATAAACTTACCTTTTATTGTTGGGTTTCTCTGAAGAATTTATACACGATCCACACAGTTCCAGAGTTATGTGGTTCTGATATATATATGTATACGCCCCTCATATGGTTTACGCACTTTGAGATAACTTACAATAAATTATCAACGATATCATTGAGCCAGGAATCCGATACCGTCTATGCCTATATTGTTTCACTCTGCAAATATCGTAAACACTTAGTCCAATTATCGACATAGAAATGTGGAGTTTTACCGGAGAAGTGTGCACATGCCCAATTGCCACGTTCTCATTTTAACAGGAGGGACTTGCTGTCACATAATATACCATTGCATATCGATAGTAAATTTGATTTTGTTCTTGTGAAGGAAAATAGGAAGACAATGTATTATTATGCGGAGTTACATTGGCTTCAGGAAGGTGGCTAGGTAACTGAGAACAAATTCTGGTCAATTATAACTTAGGGTTATGTGACGTGGTCGTCGTGGGGTATGGCACACTGACAATTTCGGAGTTACATTGGCTAGACTGTCGTCGTAAAGGGGGAGGGTGATACACTCATACATTATGAGTTACTTTGGTTTAGAAAGGTGACCTGAGGGTCGTCCTGTGGGGGGGGGGGGGGGTGCGACACTCATATATTACTATTTAGGAGGAACACATTGGCTTCATGAAGGTGACTTGAGTGTCGTCGGGGGGGGGGGGTGACACATTCATATATACGGCGTGACGTTGGCTGCAGGAAAGCTCGGTTTGCAATGAAGAGCATTTCGAGAAAAATGCATTTTAGATAACGCTTTCGCAATATTCAATAACTGTAAAAACGCGATTTTGTTCATTCTTATATCTTTGGAAAGCTTATTACCATGCGCATCCTTCCATACCATGGCCAAGAGATTGGTTCGTAAATGACGGCAATAAAGGCGTTCAGGTTATCCATAAGCTTTGTTTTTTGGGCGCTTACAATCCACTCGCATGCTCCGAGTTAAATGTATGCAAATTATATGGGCTAATGATATCGGACGTAAAAACAGGCAAAAACACCTGTAAATGTGCCAGAGAGCTCGGTTTACAATGAAGAGCGTTTCGGGGGGGGATTAGATTCGCGATAACGCTTTCGCAATATTCAATAACTCTAAAACGCAAATTTTGTGCTCATTCTTATATGTTTGGAAAGCTTGTTATCATGCACATCTTTTTGCGCTCACGATCCACGGCACGCTCGGAGCTAAATATATGCAAAATAGTTGGGCTTATGATATCGTAGCCTATAAGGTTTGAAAGAGTAGATCATTAGCAACATCATCCCACCAAAAACTTGCTAAAACTACCTGAATATGTGCCAGAGAGCTCAATTTGAAACGAAGAGGGTTTCGAGAAAAAAAAATCCTGTCGCAATCCTAAATAACTCTTAAACGCGATTGTACTCACTTTTCTTTCGTTGGAAAGTTTGTTATAGTGCGCATCTACTGAGAGCAATGGACAAGAGATTGGTTGGTAAACGACGTCAATAAAGGCGTTCTGCTTACCCAAACGCTGTGTTTGTTGGGCGCTCACGACCCACTGGCAAGCTCCGAGCTAAATGTATACAAACTATACGGGCTTCTGGTATTGTAGCCTACAAGGTTCGAAAGAGTAGATAATTAGTAACTTCATCCCTCCAAAAAAATGCTAAAACTACATGTAAATGTGGCAGAGAGATCGGTCTGCAATGAAGAGCGTTTCGAGAAAAACAACATGTTAGATCGCGATAACGCTTTCGCAATATTCAATAACTCTAAAACGCGATTTTCCAAACGGGGACTGGGACCCCCTAAATGAAGTAGCGTTAACGAAATTAGTGATGTTCAACAGAAAAAGAGGTGGCGAAACGGAACGAATCACACTTGATATGGATATGCCTCCAAGCGTCGGAAAATGCCCCAATCAAAGCGATTGAAAAATCCTTGTCTCCCGTTGAGAAAGTGATGAGTTCCATATTTTCTAGAGTTGAAATAAGAGATAAAAAGGACCGCACCAGTTCTACTAAAGTATAGAGAAGAGGCCACTATACCGCCCATAAATAAATATTTATTTCCAAGATCTACCATATGTTCAGTTAACCATATAAGAAGCTCCGACTGTCTTCGCAAATTTGCTGCAGAATGCAGATTGGATTCACCACAGAATATTACCATCACCAAATTGAGGAAGCACGTCGCCACGTTATCTCAAATTCTCAACCTTGAGAAAAAAATGACATTGAAACAATGGCGACATTTCTCGGACATGACATCGAGGTTCATATAGATCATACTACAAGATCCCCCTAGAGACTATGCAGATTACAAAGATGGGGACTCTGCTCACAAAATTTAACAATGGGACAGTACCACAGTTCGCTGGAAAATCATTGGCAGAATTTCCTTTAGAATGTATTAACCATAATATTTGACTGATATTTAACTTTTTGTCAGTAAAATTATTGGCATGGTGGTAATTAGGAGATGCACACAATTCGGTTCATTCAAACTTTGTTGATTCAACTATGAAACACACTGTTTTCATATTAAAACATTATTAGTATCAGCTCTTGTAAAAACAATTATCAGGTATTCCTGTGTGCAACAGTACAGATTATGATTGATTCTTCAGTGCCGAACAGATATAATGTAAATCACTAGTTAGATTATCTCATATGAGTTTCTATTTTATATTTCTATATTTATTATTGGAGTTGTGTGCCTTCTTAGCTCAGATGCGTAGCCCTTGTTCGTTGACTGCTTTTATAACAATTTAAGAACTATATGAACTCCATCAGAACCATCTGCCGGTGGATGTGGAAATGCCAGAGTCAAATAATCATGCTGATGTGAGTTCAGTGCCCGAACCTGACGTGAGCTCAGTGTCCGAACCTGGTGTGAGCTCAGTGCCTCAAGCGGGTGGTAAGATATTTAGGCGCCCATCATACATACATTCGCCATTTTGGTGCTTCACATTAAAAAATAAACATTCTAACATATATGCCTATTTAATGGGATAACCCAACTTTTATTTGTAAAAGGGAAGTAACTAGTCTATCCGAATACCAAATCATACTAAAATGCAGGCTGATAAAGGCTATTGGCCCGTCAGTACGTCTGTGTGTCAACAATTTCTTCAAATGACTTCTTCTCTGAAACTACGCGACCAATTGTGCTCAAATTTGGTGGGAAGGTTCCTTGGGCGACTGGGTTTTTGTTCCAAAGGGGCCTTCCCGTCCATTGGGGGCTGGATATGGGGCAAATAACTTTACTTAGATTATATACTTTTACAATCTTCTACAGTCCCACCATCTAGAATGTATTGATACATGGTGTGTGTGGTTGTTATGTCCCCTAGATTCGAATTTGTTCGAGGCGATATGGTTGACAAAGCATAATAGTTCATGGAAGTCGACATACTCATTGTAGCTCATGCATATGGAAAAGAGTGCATTTAGCATAAGTTTAGCTTAAAGACTAAGTTTCAATAAATAAACAGGTAGGGCAATTCCCAGATATAGCTACAATAGCCATATATAGCTATTGTAGCTACATTTGACTATCACGAAACCATATATTGTTTGTTTGCGTCGGAATTAGGTAACTCCGCAAACTGTTGCAACCACAAACCCTCATGCGCATGATTGGACATCGATCGGTATCACTTCGAAGAACTAACGATTTGCAAGGCTCTGTGGAACAGAAGTTATTTAACGCTAGTTTTGGTCAGTATACATACTAAATCAGTTATTTGGAAGAAAACTTAGAGGACCGTGAAAAATGTTTTGCACGCATATCTGTATGGGATATCCCTCTTTGCAAGTAATAAGTGCATTAGACAATCATATCCCCGATAAATAAAAATTTAATCTTTTTATAAACACCTACCTCGTTCGGAAATTCGTTATTCGATATGTTTTTCGGGAAAATCCTATAAAAAGCAATATTTAAAGGTGAGTTTTGAGAATCTGAACCAATTTTACGGCAAATTACATTGATAGCATGGAAAGTAATATAAACGCCACACCCACTTGCATAAAACTGACTATATTAGTCACATTTCTGACACGATATTATACAGGGGTGTGAACCTACATAATATATGTTGTCAATAATATCGCTAACAGTACGAAAAGTCTTCATCGTGAATAGTGTCCACACATTCGACAACATTACTTATAAACGTAATATACATTACGTTAAAGAAATTGAAATAAACTTACACAAACCACTGATAACTATTTAACCATGATTCCATGAAAAAAAAACAAGACAAGCGATGATTGTTGAGTCTAGAAACAGACAGAAGATAACAAGAGTTGATGGTAAATAAAAGTAATAACGATGGCTTTTCCACATACGACGTAAGCAATCGAGATGTTTCATTGTTACAGTTGACCAACAATGTCAAAGGATACGACGAAGAAAAGGAAGAGAGACGCAGATCACAACTGTGCCTGCACCAAACACATTGAATATACAGAAGACCTAGAACCTGGCGACATCATACTGGAGAAAGTTGCCTGGAGGAAAAGCTTCAAGGCAAGATATAGAATTCACGAACCATACGCATGAGCACCAAATGAACAAATTCATAACAATGAGACACAAATTAATTGTTTAGGTGAAGAAATTGCATTGGCAATAGTAGACCTTCAATCAAGGATGACATTTGATACCTAATAAATCTGCTCACGTATAACATGGAAATATCAATATTGATTGTGTTTATTCATGAGGAATAGAAGAAACAGATGGGTAACGTTCAAAGAGAAATACTGAAGATTGTTCTTGCAAAATCCCTCCAACTATAATATATTTATATCAACATGATTATGTCATCGGTAAGATATAACATTGGAATGTAAGTCTTTATGTAACTGATACTAACAATTCTGATTTGGCAATGCCATAAAAACATCACAACAACCAATAAGCACACTTTTCAACAGGCTTCGATAATAGACAACATGATACGAGACGGAGAGCTTTCAGGCTGGGCAAAGCAGATAGGCTATTTGTGTTTTCCCTGTTATTCCAAACATAAGGGTCCAGACGAAGAGGCACCACTTACGTCAGCATCTGCGACACCAAAAACTATAGCTCACGGGACCACAATCGCAGCAGAAATCTTGGAGTATTGCCATGCCATTACCATCGTGCTTTTTATACATCGACAATGTACCATGGTAGAATGACCGATATGCATATAACATGGTATTATCATGGTTGTACCGTGGTACTACCACATAAAGGGTCAAGTTACTCCGATTTCAACTGTTCATTGAACAGAGACAAGGACCAGTCTATCGCGCGAATTTTGTGCAAACTGTCTAATAAACTGGCTAAATTCTACTTCCTGGAAGTAAAAGTACATTTAAATTAAGGATGTTTAATCTCAAAGTGTATATAACTGCTTTGTGAATAAAAATTGCTATGTAGCTGTCGTATGTAACTGTTTTTGCCATTCCCGTGTATGTTCGTTTGCGCACACTCAACGTCTCTTGTTAAATAGACCGGTTCCTTGTCGAAAACTGCACATATATGAATACGCTCTAACGTGACCACTCCAGCCGTACTATACCATGGTGTAGTACCATTGTGTTTTTATATGGGGTGACGGTTATATATAACGTTACTTTAAATCTGTCATGCCCCTTCCCGTAAGAAGCATCATCCCTGACATGGTATCAAACTAACACTTAATACCACACCATTTGTATTGTCTGTTGTCGGCTGGTATCAATGGGAGGGGGTAATTTTTCATTAATTTTGCCACACAAATACTATACGAACGTAAATTTAACAAATACCGTCCGATGATATGGAAAAATACAAAACGTATATTATCACCTTAACTGTTATCTATTATTAACAACGCCCATTGTACAGTTTCGTATAAACCATGAATGATGGCCACCAGTATGGTTTCCTGTGACCAGAATAAAATAAATTAATAATTTATATTTGTTGCTTTAAACAGACTCAAATCGCCACAACAAACGACCGGGACCTATCCCCTAACACTCCCCGACACAATTTAACCATGTGTACCAATTTTAGCTGCCATGGTCCAACCGGTTACATTAAATGTTCAGAAACAAGACAGTCAATGTATGTTGGTACGCTCACCTGACTGGACAGTCAGTACTTGTTTGTAACTATTTGTTTAAGTTATTTGGAAAAGTACATATCTAGAGGTGTACCGTTGACCGAGGTCTTCACCTTGAAGTTTGTAATTGTACTCCACTGACCAAACTCAACCCACTCCATACCAAATATAAGATAAATCGGTACGATCGTTCATGAAAAGTCGTTTTAATATTTACTAACGATGGAAAGATTTCTGTCCTTGGATCCGCCATATTTGATCTAGTAACTCAATATGAACAATTATGAATCCCACTCAACTCGGTACTATACACAAATATGTCTGCCTATTCGCGAATTGTATTCCAGAACTTTGACCCATTTCAACCAAATTTGGTGTCGTCACACAAGACTACTTCGCCACATAATGTTATAAACACGTTAGATTGACTATATTGATTAAAGAAATGTTGCTGCCAAAATGGTTTCCTGGTACTAGACAAAATGTATTTTTATTTATATATTAATTTAGTGTTGCTTGAAAAGTACTCATATCACCACGCGCATACTTATCTGTGCGAAGTATACTATTTTTCTCACAGAAAATCTAACATAAGTTTTCATAGCGACCATTGAACATTGACCATTACCAAGCGTATAAGTTACTGTATATCAATATTGTTATTCCTCTCATTGCAGAAAAGCCGCTCGACTTTGATCAGTTTGCGAGTCGTATGCCGAACAGGAAAGCAGGAGCCGAACTTCCATGAAAAAGGAACAGTCTAGTTCTAGTTCGACAAATATCGTTTCGGATTCTCGTGTTCGTGAAATAGTTAATGACTTTAAAAATAACATGTTTACATCGGAAGAAATGTCAGAGATAGCAACGTCATTGTGTGAATCGCAGACTTATTCATTTTACAAGGAAACAAAACTCCAACAACGTATGAACACCTGACGCATTCAGACCCAATGATTGGTTACAATAGCAAAACAATGTTCTTTGCTCCTTTATAACATGCATATCGGGATACGAGGATACAAGTTCACCAAAAAAACTGTATGCTATGTGTGTTGTAATTGAGCAAGTGCACTAAATAAGGGATCTGCGATATGTTGGCCCTCTATCTTTTTTTAGAAAATGTGTTAACGTACTTTTTAACATCTAGCGAGACCGTCTGCAACATGAATGGATTGCTTCATCCATCAAGCTCGTATACTTATATACTAGAATGGATCAAGAATCAAGCATCTGAACCAGTAAAATGCCCAACAGAAGGAAATGTTATTTCCTTTTTTGATAACAACCAAGTCCTCGGGAGGCGGTATCGTGTAACCCATGATGCTAAAGCAATGCTATCTGTTATCACCACCGTTCTTCATATTGTACCAGATTTTCATATTAACATTCAACTTGTGGACAACTTATAACCAAGTGTTTGGCCTAAACAGTGTTTAAAAGAACGCACATATGTTATAAAGTCGATGAAAACTGAATGTGAATCTTCTTTGGAATTCTTTAATACATGTACATATAGAGTGAAGTTTATAAAACGTAGACTTGATACTATTACCAGCGAAAATTAATTGATCGACGGACCATTTTGTGATCATATTGACAAGAGATGAACATAACAGTGCTGGCGACCCTCAGTTTGAACCAAGTGCTTCGGTTGTAGTATTTTGTGCCAATAAGTCAGATTTTAATAAAAATAACGATACATCAAGTAAATATTCCACAATTGAACATAACCACACGCCATCACCCCTATCTCTTGTAACTTCAGATCCTATTGAAGTTAACCCATGTTCATTTAAAGCTGTTGATAAAGTGTTGCGTGATATATTTGATGACAGTGTGAAGAACTCGGATCGAAAATGGGCAATAGTTGGATGCGACGGATCGCCTTTCCTCAATGGCTATAAAATAATAGCTAAATTACCAGAAACGGATGATCTGAACAATATTCGTTTCTGGTAATTTAGAAAAATAACTAAAGTCACTCATGGTGGCAATATAGGAGATCTACCATTGTAGGAACTTACATCACGTGGGTCGTTTGTCATTTACCGTCGCATTGATAAGCTACTTTAACACATCTAGAAAAACAGTATGCACTCTAAATTCAGCTGTGCACCCGTCACCAGGCTATACCACGATACTCAACTGGTTCAACACCCGACCAGAAATTCGATTAGACTGCCCAGAGAAAAGCGATGTGGTGTCAATTTTCGACAACAATCAAGTCATCTGCAGACGCTGGCGAATGGTTGCCGATACCAAGCCGCAGCTGAGTGTCACCACCAACATATTGCACCTCATTCCATACCCAGCAATGGACTTGCAGATCCAGTCGACTTTCTGGCATGTGGGAGTGATCAACACCACCGTGTTACCGCTATGGAAACCAATGATATAGAAAATTTAATTTTACTATTTTCATTTAACAGCTTGTCGCTTTGACCGGACAATGGACCTCCTACATCACTACAATATGCCACTACTCCACGGAGAAACTGAGGCCGGAAAGTCGATGACAGCTTTCTATTGCAATCGGTTAGCAGGCTATGAAGACAGAGACAAAAAGTTCACACGGTAAGTGGTAATTGGATCAGGTTGATTTGCATCATATGTATATGTTTAACCTATAAGATAAGATTGATTTAATATAATCCCAATTTTTCAATTTAATTTTTATTATTTTGGATGCTCGAACGACATTTCTTTAGCATTCTCTTTTATTCACAAACATTTGTTTCTGGACAATAACTTAATTTTCAGTGAAGGGAAATGAATTTATGACAATACAAGTTGAATTATACATGAGAAAATAGCTATTCAACGAATCATCTTTAATAACAAGCAGCAATCTTAGAGAAAATAGTTGATACAAAGTAATCAGTGAGTCGGAGCATAATAAAACCATTTTACAAGAAAGTCAGTTGCAGTTTGAAATACCCTATTACTTGCATATCTTACAGAAATATAACTTTGAGGCAACGACCATGCTTATAGTAGATGCCTACTCACTTCTGAATTATATTCTTGCCAAAAAGGATCACAACTATCATATATCAGTCAAAATGAACTTGATTGCCCCACCAATTAAAACATAATTGTCATGAGGCATGTATTTATTATACATTATACTCCCGAACAAAGTTATGGGGTGGTATATATGAATCGGCTTGTCTGTGGACAACTGTTTGAGCTTGCATTTGTATATTCATACTATTCCGGGTCAATTGCTTTGAAACTTCGCACATATATTCACCACTATGTGAACCTGTGTACCTGTGCACCTGGGCTGTATTCCTTTAAAAAAAACGTTAAAGGCACGTGAGGTCTTAGTTGTCGAAAATATTCATATTTGTTCCAATCACCGTAAACAGAAAAACATTAAAACGCATAGTTTCGTTCATATATACCACGACCATCGCGTAAACAGCATGTTACTGGCTAATCACACACAAATGGCAAGAACGCTCTTTATTAGTTCCATATCAGGAATTCACCAACAAAGAACGCTCTTTATGTTTACAATCATAATATAAACAAACACCAGAAAAGTTACTTTTTAAGCTTTTGTTTACATAACAATGGTTAAACATATGACAATAACATACTGTTTATGCGATATTTCTTATTTGTATACGGACAAAGTCTGTCTACATTTTGATGTTCTTTCTGTTTGTGGCGGTTTTTGACGGGTGGAAATATTTTCACAGGATACCCACCACCAAGGCCAACCGTATCTTTAATATAATGAACCTCAATTTAGCCCAATTTAACTGCGGGGCTATCCTTAGTCTCACTGTGACAGGCCCATTTCAAATTTTAATTTAATTGAAGCTGCACACTGGCCTTCCTCCAGGGGTAAGTTACAAAGCAGACGGTACCGCTGACCTGGGATGACCCTTCCAAGTGGGACAACAGCGCACCACCACTGACAGGCTGCCTGATGACTGCCAATTTTAACCTGAGTGAAACACAAAAATGTAAAACCTAATAAATATATATCTGATGATTTCTCAGTAGGGATTGCTCAACATGAATTGGTCTTTCTCATTAAATTATTGAGTACACGTTGCGATTCATTCTGTATTTGAACTAATGGCTTATTTCAAGTTTGCATAGTATATTTTGAGGATATTACTTCGTAATTAATATAAATATTCATATTTTTAACATTTTCCCACCGCAGGCGCAGGTTGAACGTTCGATTAGTTTGTATATATATACCCAAAAAAAACCATACATATTGCTTGCATAATGTTGTCAATGAATTGCATGGTTTTCTTACAGAGCTTTTGTCAAAAGTTTGAAGAAAATAATTTTGTAAGTGTCGTGGCTACGACTGGCATAGCCAGCACGGTCATCCACGAGGCCGGCCAAACTATTAACAAGTGGTGCGGGATAGGGGACTGTAGACAGAATATTCCCGAGATTATACAGAGGCTGGAGTCAGACCATAGATATAATGAACACAAACTACATATCATGGCATGCGATATGCTAATTATTGACGAAATAGGTAAAAATAATATTCAAAGATGCATTCGGGGTTCCAGGCCTACATTTGCAATAAAAACAGAACCAGATAATCCAAAGGCAGCGATTGATCATTTGGATGAATCCACTCAGAAAAGTATTGATTTATCAACGCTTTTACAAGTAAATATTCACCCGACCTGGGGCCTCTGTGAATATGAACTTCTTCGGGTTGAAATATCATCATGTCAAGCTCGAAACAATGCAATAAATGTGTAATATATATAAGCATTCACATTTAAATATATGACGATTGATATATAATAATAACGTTCCCGGACAACTGCAAGTGATAACTGTTGACATTATTAATAAGCCTACGACTGTATGTCAGATATATGTGAACATGTGACGCAACTTCATTTATGCCCGGATTATTTACATTACTGAGTACCGAGGGCATGCAATAGGCCACATATATATAGCATATACGAAACATTATCTTTCCTGCATACCAGGGCCACAGGCACAGTGGGGAAAAGTTTAGGAGCTTATAATTTATACTGTGTCACCTGCATGGGTATTTAATTAGGCATATAGCTAATGCATATATATGTTATCATTATAGAACTATAGTCTTCTACCAAACGAATATATTATCTTATTTGATTATTTCATTCGGGTATAATTACTATTATAAACTCTGGAAAGATATGAATTTAGCTGTGAACACGTTCGTTTTGCATGGTAATGTGATAATATGTACTGTTTTATTAATACAACCCACACATACAATGTATAAATAACCATGTACACACAAAAGTCGCAGTCATATACTGTGAATTAGCAAATAATTGTGATTAAGCGCAAATAATTATTCTATGTTAATTTGGCCTCCCACAATCAACGGGGAAATTGCAGTGATGCTATGATGTATGTCATAATCCACGATCCCACCAGAAACAGCGGCCGGGGTCCATTCGGTTTTCATAACGTCATGACGTAGCCGAACCTTACCTTTGTTTACGTTCCCTGTTTCGGAGGATTATTTTCTTGCAATTTACCGATGCAATTCATTTTATATGGAAGCGTATTAGTGCCACCTAACAAAAAATACTATATCCTAATTAGTACTTACATGTAGTATCTCCTCATTAGGACTTAGTATCTCCTAATTAGGACTTATCGTCGCCTAATTAGGAGATTATATAGATATAAAGAACCCAACACAAGTTAGCGGTCATTTTCATTGGGCTTGGCTGGATATGGATAGCTTAAAGGGGGACTGTACACTAAATCCGACCATTTGTGTGACCATCTCTTTTTATACTCAACAGAGATTATGCAAAAAATGAATGAACTTGAGACATGCATTCGTGCAAAAATACACTCGTGTGCTCTATGAACGAATAAAACAACATGGTAATTATAATGAAAATTTATTTATGACTCCAGCCGTTTACTAATTTTCATTATAATTAGCATGTTGTGTGTATCATTCGTAGAGCACACGAGTGTATTTTGCACTAATCCATGCCTCAAATTCATTCAATCATATATATTATGTTGAGTATAAAAGGACATGGTCCTATTAATAGCCGGATTTAGTGTACAGTACCCCTTTAATCCCCAGCCAAGTCTCACACGAGGTGAACTCTTTCCAGTCGGTGCATTGTATTCATGGAACAATCAGGACCATAGGTACAAATGCAGACTGGCTTGAAGTGGCTTTGCAGTAACAGGTCACACCAGTAGCAACAGTTACTGGAAGTGGCCTTATATGGTATGATAAACCCTCTGGTAGGACCGACAGGAAACCACCGCCAGGGGGCCATCAAGACCTCTCGAGGGAAGAAGAAAAATAACAAGTGACCTTCAAGTCACCGCATGGATGCCGACTGGAAGTCCAAGTGGAGGCGGGGGAGAACTGAGAGTCCTTGCCGTCGACTTCATGATGGAGATTGACAGAAACAGAATAAAATAAAGATTAGCGGGCATGGTCCTACAGAAAGGAAGCACTTCAAACACAGAAACAGTATACAGAATTATGGTGGAAAAGTGAGAACAAAGAAGTAAAAAAAAAGTTTAGAACATTTCCCATTATGTGTCATTGTTATATCACCATTTATAACACCCAACATCACCCCTAAGTGGGTCATGTGGGAGGCCATACTGCCCTTCCAAATCCTCCCGGGTCCCCATCCCAAATAAACGGTTCGCGGTTATTTAGACCGACTCACATAATTATTGTATTCATTCGTTTGCTATGGATGAAGCATTGCAGCTCTACTTCAGTTTGCGGCTGAGTTATCGATACACCGTCCAATGTTTGTCGAATTTACACGGAATTTGCACATATCTCTACGTACTGTTAAGCGTAAACTGAAAATGAAATGAAATTATTTGGCATATAAACAGGTATCATCCGTTTCCATGAAGTGCTGGATGAGCGTCCTGATGACGTGAGTAATAAAGACAATATTTCACATTTTTAGAATCTTGATGAAAAGAATACGAGTAGAGCAACAACTCCATAATTATATATTGATTGGAATCATAAATTTAACTTTTCAATTTGCACTTACTTAACTATCTTATTAATTTTCAAATTCAGTGATAGTGATTAATTTTGCACAAGTGATAAGAAATTAAATTTCTGTGTAACTTGTTAGAAAAGAAAAGTCTTTGTAACTTTAAAAACGTTAAAAATAACTAATCCAACTCCACGCTAATTCAGTGCATTCAGACCATAAATAAGGTTGTTAAAGTCCATCAAAATTTAGAACTATGCAAGATTCCGTAACTTCTTTAACCAGCATTCTTTCCATTCTTCATATTTCCCAATGTTTGCGAGAAGTTGAGACTGGACTGGCTGTTAAGGTTTCTACTATATCGCCTATTATCGACTCGCTATAGGCAGAAATCAAGTGCTACCTTGAGTTTGGAGTTACATGTATAAGATTCCAGGCACGGTTTGCTAGAGGGCACAGCAACCGCTGTACACTAATACCCATTAGATTTGTCACCGACTAGGTAAGATTGAAAATTTGTAATTTATCTTTACATCACTAACACCCAAGTTGAGACTCCATCACTATTGTACTGCCTTGCAGACACAAGAATACACACTTCTGAAATGAATACATTTATTTCTGACTCACAATTGAGATCAGTTTACTATTTTGAATTTATGTATAAATTATATTTATATATAACTTTTGCTCCTTGACATCAACAGCTGCCTTTGTAAATTGGTTAGTATTGTCTAGACTTGAATATAAGACATAGTTACTATCATCAAATTGGTTCATATATTCATCTCGGAGTCGATACGCCAGTTTGTATAATAAACATGCAAGTTTGCTGCCAACATTCCCCACCAACTTACCCCAATATTGTATAATCCGAATATTAATATTTATTGTTACAGGGTATCTGCCAAGCTCTCCATATAGCATATAGTTCGGTGTTTATGGTTTTAATTTGAGAAGCATTTTACAAAATTTAAGGTGGACACGTTCGATTATAGAGTTGTCTCCAATACCACACACCTCACATCCATACAAGAGTACTGGCAAAAAAATAGTGTCAAACAATCGTAAATGGTTAATGACCAATAATCTTTTAGACCTTCCCATTTTAAACACGTCATACATAACTCTGATGGCTTTCGTAGCTATTTCACGCTTTGCCTGTACAAAAGAGCCATTTCTGGTGAGTTTTATGCCCAAGTAGGTGAATGACTTAACGATGTCCAGGTCATCTTCTTTATATGCAAAGCGGACGTTTTTAGGTTGCCTTCCTCTACCAAATACCATTACCTTGGTTTTCTGTATGTTAACACTAATCTTCCATATATCGCAATAGTCTTCAAAGCAACATAGTGCATACTGTAAATCCTCTTTCGTTTCTGACATAATTACTGTATCATCTGCGTATAGTAAAGCAAACAGTTTCAGGTAAGTATTCAGTTTTGTTTGGAGCGCTGTGGTTAATGTTTGCATTCCTCTCAACCCTGAGCTAGCTAGGAAGTCTTAAATCATTGACATACATGCTAAAGAGGAAAGGTGAGAGGTTCGCTCCCTGTTTTAGGCCAATAAGTGATGGGAATGATTGTGAGGATCGACCATCATGACTCACTTTTGATTTTACATTTATACAAATTTTTTATAACCTCTAGTATTTTTCCATTCATGTTGTTAATGGCAAGTTTATACCACATAGCATCTCTCCAAATAGTATCAAACGCTTTCCGGAAGTCGATGAAGGCACAAAATAATTTATTACCTTTCAATTTACTTATCTCAAATAGAGTGTGCAATATATATATGTTATCGATTGTCGAATGCCCTTTGCGGAAACCAGTTTGGTTGTCATGGAGAATTCCAAAAATGTCTGAGTATTCATTGAGCCTTTCGTTGAGAATAGATGTAAAAAGCTTGCTAAAGCAGCTAAGGATAGTTATAGGTATTATTGTACCTACGAGCCATGATTCCGGGACAGAGCCAGAGTCGAAAATTAGATTAAACAATCTCACATATAGGGACATGAGTTTGGTCTCAGAGAATTTCAAGTACTCATTTATAATTTCGTAATCAGATGACGATGCTTTGTTTAGTTTCAATTTCTTGATGCATGTAGATATTTCTTGTTCGGTGATAGGGCGGTTTATAACGTCACAGCGAGAGCCCCCTTCCTTTTGGGACTGACTCGGGAGAGTGGGTGTGCTTATTGTGGTTCATTCGCGTTCATATCTTCAAAATGCTCAGTCAATGATTCCAGCGTTATATTCGAATCTTGTTTTCTAATACCACCTTTCAGTTCACGCCAGAAAGCTTTATAGTCCCTGCAATACAAATCGTCCATTTTCTTTCGGAGCGTATTCTTTTGTTTTCTGATAGATTCCTTAAGACTTTTCTTATATCGCTTCTCACTAGTTCGAAATACAAATTTATCACCAGGGCTGTGAGTTTTCAGGTACTTATTCTGAGCTTTTTTGAACTCTTTTCGCAATTTCTTAGTTTCTTCAGATAGCCAGTGAGTGTTTTTCATTATTATTTTTTTTGCAAAATACGCCTTTTGCATCTGTCTGCCGTTCCTTAAAGGCACGTGAGGCCTTAATTGTCGAAAATATTCATATTTGTTCCAAACACTGTAAACAGAAAAACATTAAAACGCATACAGTTTCGTTCATATAAACCATGACCATCGCGTAAACAGCATGTTATCATAAAGACCTACTATATTTTACCTAAGCAAGAGCCCGATTGTGTTACAGAAGACAGCACAATGCTATTGGCTAATCACACACAAATGGCATAAACGCTCTTTATTAGTTCCATATCAGGAATTCACCAACAAAGAACGCTCTTTATGTTTACCATCATAATATAAACAAACGCCAGAAAAGTAACTTTTTATGCTTTTGTTTACATAACAATGGTCAAACATATGACAATAACATACTGTTTATGCGATATTTCTTATTTGTATACGTACAAAGTCTATCTACATTTTAATATTCTTGCTGTTTGTAGCGGTTTTTGACGGGTGGAGATATTTTCACAGGATACCCACCGCCAAGGCCAACCGTACCTTTAATATGTGCTATTAGGCTGGTGAGTTTATTACACAAATCGAGCTCACTTCATCATATGAAGACCAACTTTGTAGTATTAATTGTATAGTATTAATCTTAATTAAAATCATGAGCTGTAAGAAGCAAAGCCTAGAACTACCGAATAAGCACATATAATACCACATGTCCTGGATGAAACATACTGAAGCAAAACGCTACCAACCTAGAAAATAGTAAAGCTTAGTTTTGTGTTTCTGCTTCCAAAAGCATGTCAGAACATTATCTTGTCCAATCAATCCGTTATATATATATCTATATAATCTAATTGAAGCCACAATGACCCAGGTAGAGGGCGTCTAGCTAAATGCGGAAGGAGAAACCAGCAACGACAACATAAATACTCGTAAGTACTTCTAGCAATATCTCTCCAAACCATTTTTATCATGTTTAACTTTCTAGCGGTTTCCAATGTGTCCACTTGCCCAAAATTGTGACCCTGTTTTATCCTGCTCACATTCCTTACCATACATATCCTATAAGACGTATCTAAATAGTACAAACATACATCATATATAACAAATAAATAACCCGTAATGACTAAGTCTGCACATCGAAATATGTAATTATGTCGATCTTACGTTTTTGTTTGTATTGAGTTGGCATATGAAAAGCAGATAATCGACAACTAACCCAGAAGCCGCATCGGTCTACCGTTCGAATTATGGTCGGGCCAAAGACTGGTACATAGCTGAAGCGATGACCCGTTTAGGTAATGCATGTCACCCTTCCGGTATCTAACTAACAACAGCGAGACAGGCATGAATCTTACAAGATTGAAACATTTAGCAGTCAAGACGAAATGCAAAGAGATATGACACAAAATAAACAACATGCGTGGAAAACAGAACACTAGAGCAGATGACATAAATGTAATCAGAAACAATGTGGTGAAGCGTGACTAGCCGATTGATAAGAGCCGTGTTAGATCAACCACCCGTCGCGGAGAGATGCAGGACCAAAGAGGATCATGAGATAAGCCGTATTTGCAGGTCGATGCCTCGCGTGATACGAACGCCCTAGTACCTCCAGGACTCCTACACCACGACGCACGGTATGCACATCGCGGCAAACAGAGTGCCACGTTAGGGAATTCATACCCCTCGCAGTGGGGCGGTACTCTACCTCGGGCCAAGACGAGGCCGACGGACGGATGTTATGTTATCAGAAACATTAGATGCTTTTCCGTCTTTGAGATTTTTTTTTTTGGAATAGCTACCATATTCTAATAATGTAACATAAACATGATCACCTGATTCAGTTTCACAACTTAGAATTTGTCTAAGATTGAAAATTTGACTTTGAACAATCATGTGTTTATATATATATCTTAAATGTCGTATGCAGAATGACATATGCAGCATGATGCAGTTAAGTAATATGAATGACAATCGCACTTGATCGACTTTCCTTGATGCGTTTTGATAATCGTATTTTTTACTTCTATTGTAATCCATGAATGAGACGAACCCACTACATTATAGTACGATATACAAGTTATGGCCGAAGTATATAAACATAACAGACTGCCTGTCCCTTAATAAATGGCTGTCCACCATATCTCTTGAAAGTAAAGATTTCAATAGTATTTGCACTGTAGTACAATTCCAATGAGGCTTGGTAAATAATACATATGCAAAATCACCTCAAAACACGCATTAAAACATATCATATTATCTGGAGAACCAGTTCGAAATTTTCTAAATGTGAAAGGCACACCCAGTATGAGACATTTATTGCATCACTTGTGCAACAAGTTCTTTTTTCTTACTGAAACTGCCATATTCGTGGTTAAGTGGGTAATCAAATTTTACTATCAGTACTTCGGACAGTTAAAAACAAGGATTTTAGTGTTGGGAATTATACCTCCTGGCCTCTTATTTCTTGCACTTTATATGTATATCGGTGACCATGACCTTCAAGATGACATTGTCATCTGCTACTCCATCATCATGGTGAAAGAGCTATTTTGCTAGAAATAACGTACGCGCGAATTCACGTCGGTATTGAGAGGCCATATACTACCCCTGGGTAATGACTATACACGTATACAAATATATGTATGGAACGCATTTCCAATCTTATGTTAAAGTCACATGGCGGTTTGCGTTGCAAAATACGCATATTATTCGCTTATGAATTTTTCACAGTATCGAAATAGGTCGATAAATATCTGAATTATCTGTCTACGAACATAATGTAACCCAAAAAAGATGCATTGACGTAACGTAACGAACAAGAGCACGCCGTCGGGGCGTGGCACAATACGCCCGTTTCTGGAGTAGAGTGGGGCATGTAGACAGAACCCATATTTGAGCTTGATCTGTATACCAAATTTGGTTCAGTTCACTCGATTCAATCTAAAGTTATCCGGAAACCGCAAATCAGGTAAAATCTAAGTCGAAAAAGGGTCATAACTCAGTCAAAATCATGCAAACAAAACCCACATTCGAACATGATCTGTATTTTGGGGTGGTAAACTAATATACCAAATTTGGTTCAGTTCACTTAATTCAATCTAAAGTTATCATCCGGAAACCAAAAGCGGACGGACGACGGACAACCCATTTACATAACACGTCCGTTTATTCAAACGGGCGTATAAAACTACAACATGTGAACAAGGTTTTTTGGGTCTCCAACACAAAACAGCCATTTGCACAGCATGGAACAGAAAAGAGCGTTCCGTGATAGTATATTCCTGATATGGTAGCAATAAAGAGCGTTTGTCTGACTTCTGGCGAAAAATTAAAAACGGCTGGAAAATGGCTGTGATTTTGGCAAGTGTTTTTTCATAGCATATGGAGCCGGTATGCCAATACTTCGTTCATTTATCGACCTATCGTATCCGTCGCTCTAAATTACGTAGAAATAAATTGGTAGGTTCGAATGAGTCATATCCGTTTAACATACAGTGTTTGAACAATGCGCATGCGCGATGCTGATTTACACAGCGGGAGTTCAAAAGGGGAATAAAACCAAATTTAAATGAATTTGTGATAACCAGGTCAACGTTTATTTGCATACATAAATTATAACAACGACTGGCTCAATCGAAATATGCCATATGAAACATCCACAATAAAAAATGCTCATTTTATTGATACACGATTAATACGAATTTAATAAATTTGTGTGAGCTATCACACATTGCAAATAAACAATTTCAGTAATCCGTTATCTGCCCCTTATCTCCCCCGAATGACGATGAATTGTACATTCCCAATTGTGTTTACATTCGTGTGTACATGTTTTCTGAATTTTCACCAAACTTAAAATTTCTTCCCTTCAATAAGTTTCTACACATCCACACTCTCTTTCAAAATGTATACATATGCATTGCTAGCAAGTGCGTTTTGCACGCCAGTAAATTGTTACAAATGCGATTATGATGAAACAACGTGAATATTGGGTGTGGTCGCATTTCTTGGCATAATATTCCCATTAGTGAGTTGATGGATATTGGACATGTAAAAGTCTGCAGTATATACATACCTCTATGCCATGCATAGCATAATACAATGCTCCCTTTTCTGCTACCAGAGGAATTAGGACGCAATCATTGGTGTTTCGATTACAAAAACATTTTCGATCATTTTAAAACGGGGTATGTGGGTTAAAGAACCACTAGGAGTTAATAGAATGGCCAATCACCGCTTTATTTCAATTGTATCACAGAAAAGCTTTTTGTGTAAAATTAGCGCGTTTCCATGACGACAGTTAGGTTCCCCTTGCATTGGTATATAGGTTTCAAGCAACTAATTATAGAGTTTTGCTCCTTGAATTTGAGTAGGGAAACCTCGAGTCAGTATAAACATAATTCTGACTGCTGATTTGTCGATTATCTTTGAGAGAAAATTCCCTGAGCGGCAACAGAAAATCATAGCCTGCAATATGGCGATTATTTTTGTTTAGAGGGTCAGGAAGAGTCTGGTGGGGTCCCGCAGTTATAGCAGGGGTCCTTGTATTGCTATGCTGCTGATAGTTGCGCAGTAAATGGGGTAGTTGTGGAATTTCAATATTTTCGTTCAGACAAATACCGAAAAAGGCGCACTTGTTGTAACGGGTGACGTTCTAATGGATCATTGATAACTTGAAGTTCAAATAGGCTCAAAGCCACATGGCGGTTTACGCTCCAAAATACGCTTTGAATTTTTCTCAGTATCAAAATAGGTTGATAAATATCTGAATTGCCTTTATTCGAACATTATGTAAACCAAATATACGCATTGAAGTAATGAAAAATACACCTGTTGTTTCGGCCGAAACACAAAAAAGTCATTTGCACGACATGGAACAGAAAAGAGCGTTTCGATTTAGTCTATTCCTGATATGGTAGCAATAAAGGGCGTTTGTCTGACTTCTGGCGAAAAGTTGAAAAAGGCTGACTTTGGCAACTGTTTTCAGAGCATATGAAGCCGGTATATCAATAGTTCGTTTATTTATCGACCTATCGTATCCGTCGCTCCAAATTACGTATAAAAATATTTGGAGGTTCAAATGAGCCATGTCCGTTTAACTCATCGCCGACAGTAATTATGATTAACACTGTCGCCTATGGAAAATATTAGTTGTTTGTAGCATTTAGAACTGCATTAGAGCGAGCAGAGAGAACAGAAACATACGCGAAAAAAACCCCAGAAAATAGTACTTCAAACATCAGACGAATAATACAACAAATAACCAAAATTGAATCTGAAACACACTGGAGAGGCGTGACTGGCCGATTGATTGAGCCGGGTCCACTCAACCACCCGTCTTGAAGAGCTGTACCCGCATATCGATGCCTCGCGTGGTACGGCTGCCCTAGTACCACCAGGACTCCTACATCGCACCTCACGGGTGCACCCCATGTCATACAGGGTGGTATGCCTATGCTATACCGAGCCCATAATGGGGATAACAAACCATACACTTACGTCGTAATGCTGTTTATACTTTTAAGAAACACTCATCTCTTCAATAGATTAGCGCCCCATCTCACCAGACAGAAGAGACGGTACGTTTAATAATAACTTTCATGCTGCTGTTTCTTAGACAATTTTGTTAAAATTACTTTAGTCGGCACTTTACAACTGAATTTGCTACCACGCAATGCACAGTATTATTTTTCAATATCTTTTTGTTTGAAAATATCTTACCATTCCCACCAACGTATTGTGTGCTGGATATCATGCCATCTGCGTTTATAGCTAATATTTCTGCGTTGACCATTCACTCGCTGTTGCCATTTATGGTTCTGTGTGCAGCAGATGTGTAACATTATTGAGAAGAGGTAAACGCGGTTGCAGGAAACGTAGTACGTTTCGCATGTATATAACCTTAGTGAATATAAGCACATTTCATTTTTCCAGATACAAAGACAGTCTGCCCAAGAGTATGTAGACAATTTTGGTTAAATTCCGTACATAATATACCACCATGCATTATGTGATAAAAGCGAACTATTCGTGTTTCATCACTTGACCGGAGGCAACTATGACTACTATTTTAAGACACGGACAATAGGATCTCCACATGTTACCCAGTACTCTATGAATAGCTCTCATAATGTTCTATAGAAGTGAACTTTGTCAGAGGTGATGTATATATATCAACACATCCCTATAACATCCTATTTAATTGTTTAATTACATATATATCACACGATTCAAGATAAACTGTAGAGATAGAACTGCGTTTTTTTCTGTTTCTGGGCGCCCAAAATGTCAAAAATGTCCTAACATTTGAGTTTGTCGACCAGACTATCGCTATATATAGTGACACGTAGGCACGTTTAAATCAGACCTCAATCAACAGAGATAAAGAACACAGCATGTAGAAGTAATTTAGACAGCCCGCGGCGATATCTAGAGTTGGCACACAACACCAGCCACCTATTACTGTTTGGTGTATCACTATCTCTGGAACCTGACAAGAGTTAATTCCTGTTCAAGTGCTTGTTAGGCTGAAAAAAAGTACAAACTATTAAAACAATTTTTTTTTTTTTATTCAACCTATTATATAAATGAGAAACATCATATAAAAAGAAATCTTTCCAATAAAAGTAACAAATCATCAAATAAATATAGACTATTCAATAAACCACAACAATATAAAATATAATGAGATTCCTTACTTGACCAATTGGACTACAAATATAACTGAAAACGGTTGTTTAACGGTGCTATAAACGTTATGCTATACTCTAAAGAATATGTGATGTCCATTGAATTTGATAGAACTACAGCTCTATTCTCTATATGAAATAAGCTAAAACTAAACGTTGTATGTATGCCAATCATCAAATATGAAAGTTAAAATATTAAAAAGCTATATGTGATTCAGTTTGAGGAAATGGTCCAAAACTTGTCTCATAAAAGTTCACAACAATTTATCTGAACAACTTCTATGAACGGCTTTCATCATCCTGTCTTACTCGTTATCTGCTATTATTTCACGTGGACACTTTTGGACTTCCTGTTTGAGTCGGTAGTGATTCTGAGTACGATGCAAGTAAACAATATGAAATATCGCGAAAATCGTCATCATTTGTTCGACAGTTTTTTGTGCGATTCAGTGAAATACCATTGTTGATTTAAACACTAATTATTTACACCAATATTTACAAATAGATCTACCATATTTTGATGATGAAAACGAGAGTAGAATTTAAAAAGGGATATGTGATCTAGCAGAAGCAGATATCAACCTTTGTTGAGCTATCTTCTCGGGATTATAAGAGAGATAAAGTGATTATCACTATATCTCCATTTAAATGTTCTTTATTACGCAGTATCTGAACGGTGAAACTTGTATTTTATATATAGTGAAGCAAACCTTGAAATGTGCATTTTATTGCACGATAATTGGTTAGATGAAAAAAGAACACTCTCGCATGTTTACGTGTGCAGATCTATGTGTGGTTCGCAATTATAAACATTGCCTTATTTGGACACATGCATATTGATAAGTTTTCACAAAAATGGACTGGAATAGAGGTAACAGTTCGACAAATTTAAATTTGAAACAAACTAATCTATTTTTATCTCACATTTCCGTTCCATGTTTAGACTGAGTGCAATGTGTGTATGTGTGAGTTGTTTGTAAGAGAACGAAGCCCCATCCAATATCATAAATGACAGTATTGGTATTGTGTGGTGTATTTGAAATGACAGAATATGCTCTGTCCATTCACATTGTGTTAATAAAGATATAAAAAACAAAAGAATAATTATTTACAATCTAAACAGGTCGACATAGAATGACAGACTACCAAAGTAGAAGTTGAAAACAAATTTGGCAGGAGATGTAGTACGGAACTATAAAATGAAGAGCAATTCATTACTCGATGTGATGCATACAATTGTTTAAGCACAAAATAACTGTATGCAATTATTTCGATGAAACATGAACAGAGAATGATACATTTGTAGGATTGAGTGATAATCAAAATATATATTATAGTTGACAAATAATGACATAGAATATGCAACATAATCTTGTCGGGACATTTTTCAAAGAAATTTCGTATATACCTGACATGATATAAACGACTGTGCAAATTGTGTTTGTTAATTATGTTATATTTATTTTTTAACTTATTACATCGGTCTCGTGTGCCCGTTTTATGCCGTTAAACTATTTATTCCATGGGAAAACTTTAGGGTCGATTGTGCAAGAGTATCTACCTTTCAGTGTCTTAGCTGATTTGAAACTGAATTGAAAAATAAAAAGGAATGTATTTCAACACATATCTTGCGGAAGGTAGACCTGGTTGGTGACAATAGTATTTACTACTGATTTAAATCGGAACCATCTCTTTCCTTCCAACAAAAAATGGGTTGTTGGGCACCCAGATGTCACGCATACTTTTTATGACTTATGCTGTGTCGCTCAAATCCCCAATAATCGACATATCGACAAAAAGGTACATGTGATTATTTGATTATGAAATAAGCAGAAATGGACTCTTATCCGTTATATCGTTTTAAGCTCGGACCACAGTGAAAACACCTTTTAAAGAGCGTACACAGAAAAGTGGTGAGTTGGCTTATTTGTGTCATCGACTGCACATAATTTGCTTAGAATCGCCTCATTATGAGTCGATAATATGACTAAAACCTCTAATTTTCGGCATATTATCGACTCAAAATGAGGCGATTCTAAGCAGATTATCTACATACAACATATTCAAATATAAGGAGATAATGTGCTGGTTTTCGGGAGGAACAGGTTTGATTTCCCTAACGTCATATCCGCGTAGGCAAAAATGTATAAACACATGCCGCCTATTGAATAGAACATTCTCCAATAATATGCAATATATCCTCGCGCAAATACGAACATAATCGACATATAATGTGAAATAGTTACTTTGTGTGATTATTTGATTCTGAAATAAGCACATAATAGTTTCATACCCACTTTTCCATTTAATGGCGCGGGCCACAGTGAAAACACTGGTTAAAGAGCGTACACCTGGAAGTCGTGGGTTATTTGTGTCATTGTCCGCACATAATCTGCTTAGAATCGCCCCTTTATGAGTCCATCATGTAACTAAAACGCTCTCATTTTCAGCACATTGTCGACTCATAATGAGGCAATTCTAAGAAGATTATCCACCTAAAACAAATTAGATTTTAAACAGATAATGTGCGGGTTGATAATAAGATATGAAAAGTGTGTAAAAATACTTTAATAACGATCTTGAACAGATGTATCATTGTAGAGCAGATTTTTGTATTTATCTTAGGAATTCCTTTAGGGAAGTGTTATTGGCCCATTTCGGTGAAAACGTGTTATTTCGTTGAATGGCGCAGGCCGAAGTGAAAACACAATATAAAGAGCGTAAGTATGGTAAATCGTGTCGATGATTAAATAATGCCGATATTGGTGTATTTCGTATGGAAATAGAGTTCCATATTGGATTGTATTAAAACACGCGTCTTACGTCCATTAGCGCGTATATATTGAGGTTAAATAATGGCAATATGAGCGTATTTCGCTCATTAAAATACGCATGTGTATTTATGTTAGCGAGAACAGGCTGCGAACAGACCTCAAGTTAACATACAATTATCTGGCCACTTGACAGTGCGCTCTAGATTAACTTACACGTATATCGGCATCGTTTTTAAACACAGTATCAAAATTCATGCTATAAATTGTTGTCCAACCGCTAACATACACGTGGATAAGCATCCAACCAATACATTAATTTCTCAAACATATTTTGCGGAATTAGAAAGATGCACATCGGGTGATTACCTTAAATGCACGAATAGGTTATAATTTTGAAACAACAGTTACCAACTTATGAAAAATTCCTCAAGAATATACTAACAGTTTAGTATAATGATAGTATGAATGTGATATTATCCACAAAATACACTTTGTGTGAGCCGAGCGTTTATATACAGCTTGTAAATAGTGAGCGATAAGCAAAACACTCAACACCGTGGATATTTTGTTTAGAAGAGTGATTCACGGTGACATCAAAGGTGAATATTATTAAACGCTATTGTGGTATGTTGTAATCAACTTGGTGGCATCTCTAACCCCTTACCCTTACTGCTCTTTCTTTATCCAACTAACATTTGATAACCTCAGCAGATATTGACTGAGTAAACCTGCTATATGTAGTTGTGTTAACTTGTGTATGCTTGTTATTGAAATTAGTTTGCAGTACATGACGAGAGTCCTTATTTCTTAGGTCAGATGTAAAACCATTGAGTTGACCAAAGTTCCATTAGTGGGGTCTAACCGGTATTGAGTGTTTTCCTTATCGCATACGAATAAATTGTTCACGAAATCAGTTACGAAATGCACTGCAAATAATGACGTCTGAATACTCTCGAGGCTTCAGTCCTATAAATAAATACCGCTGACGCATTGTTATTAATACATGTATATATGGACATATATACTTGTGTGCACATTCCGAACATATCTGCAACTACATTGTGGACTATAATTTGTAGCGTAGAATACATGTTCGTAGTTAAAGCCATAGCCGGATATGGTGGTAGTTGGATATGGCAGATTCGACGGGGTGGGGGTCGTTCTTCGTTGAACATTGGAAGGACAGAAGTCATTCATGGCTACATATAAAGCTATTCGGCTGCATACTAATCATGTCAAAAATAAAAATAATAAACCATGTGCCGAAACGCCTTCGACAAAGTGCCGAAACGTCCTTGTGCTTCGGCCGAAATAACCAAGTGCCGAAAACCCAGGTGCCGAAACGTCCAGAAAACGAGGAGCCGAAACGTCCGGCACTCGCTGATTGTAGTCGTAATTTTTTAGGACGGATCAATAACAAGGACATAATCTCAGAATCACCTTCAACATTGAAGAGCTGAGAAACGATCGCGAACTTATTACTATACGATTTATTTGTGCGTTTTTGTTGAAAATACGAAACCGTAATCGTAACAACGAATAGGAAAAAACGACCACGATTAGAAAGAACACACATTCTAATGACGTAGTACCCTATTCGTAATAATTATCTGTCGTAGTTCTTAATGCGAAAGGTGCCTTTTGTGTTCGCTGCCCACTGAATACAGTTATCAGTAAGTCCTAACTAACCATTCTGCGAAACAAGAGACATAATTCTATAATTACACTAGTTGATGTGACCGACTTCTTCCGAGCTATTTAGGGATTTATTTGTGATCGCCTCCGTCTGGGCAGAATATATAGCGTTCGATCGGTCCAGAAACATGCAATTATGAGCAAGGTCAAGGCCGCACGTGAAAATGGACATGTCCATATTGTTTCCGGGATCAAGGTAGACCTACATACCAAATTTGAGTCGGATAGGTCGAGCATTTTTCGAGTCTATAACACAATACACACAGTCATATCTACAGATAGAAGTCCAAAATATATATAATAGACTAGCCGATGAGCCCGACGTTGTTCCGGCTATTCAAAAACCAAATTTCAAGTCGATAGCTCTACCCAGCCCGACGTTGTCCACAAAAACCAAATTTCAAGTCGATAGCTCCACCCGTTTCCGAGATCTGGTCTGCGCGTGCGCGAACCTGGCGTCGCACGGGCTCGGCGACCCGATAAAATTCGTATCCGGGGCAAGATACATTCACATAGCAAATTTCAAGTCGATAGCTCCACCCGTTTCCGAGATCTCGTCTGCGCATGCGTGAAGCGGGCGCCGCACGGGCTCGCCAATACGACAACGACGACCGCCTGGTCAAACTACATACACGTACCAAGTTTCGTCCCGATCGGTCGAGAATCGTAGATTTGTATAAATGACAGACAGACAGACAGACAAGACAGACAAACATACAGAGGTCTTCAAAATATATATGAGATGTTCAGTCCATTCGTAAGTGAAATGACACATCGTATACAATTCACGCTATTTCTTCTGATGATCTACATTAGTATCCCCACAATAATATTCTCACATTCTATCATCTCTGAATAACTTCGCACACAAAGTGCTATGTCTTTCGATCTATGGACTGATATGAGCCTGAATTTGATATATACATGTAGGAATGAATATCAACAGACATCTTACGGAAGGTTTATAACAAACTGTGTATATATACATACACCAGCATGGCTTTCCCATACATTTCACTATTCCGACGGTTCGTATTATCCATCCCTTAACTAACACTATTTCTTATTGGGCAAAAACCGTCACGTGATAAGCTGGGAAAGTCATATTGAACTCCCGAGTGTTCAATATGAGTTTTTTATCGGGACTCTGTAACGTCACGAATTAACTCTATTGCGAAATGTATCGGTGAACTTGTGATGCGCGCGGAGCACTGGTGGATGCATTTAGCAGACGTTTCACTTTCGCATTGAGTTTTTTTTTCATTTCCGTGTTTACTGTTCCAAATCATGCTTTCTGATGATCAATTACAGGCTTTTATAGAGCATTAAGGGCTGACCAATACCAAAAATAACCACAAAAGTTGTATTCCCAAAATGTGGATAAACATACAGATGGATAATAAAAATGTCATTATACAATATTGTGTACAGTATTTGTTTTTCTTGAACTCGCCCAGGTTGGACTCATAAATGAAAAACGCATACTGTACACAACATTGTATAATAACTATATTACTGCATAGCACAGAACTGTTACCATCATTCCGGAGATATACATTGTACAATAAAAGCTTCATTATACTTATATGCGTCGACATTTATACCGAATACCAATCTCCATTATTACAAGGTAGACATGGTGAAATGGGTGAATAGAGTCATGGATTATGATTTAAAGGGGTAGGTCCATGTATCATAAACATGTCTTTACTTCCAATAAGGGGCGGTGGATAAACAAAGGCCGGATGTGGCAGTGTGCCTTGTCCATTCCCGCATGTAACTGTCATTGATCAAATAATTAAATATATTTAAATCAAATCAAAATTAATCCTTGTGAGACTTAACAGCTCATGTATATTTGTTAATGGTGCCATGTTATTATCTTATCGTCCACTATGGACAACCTCACAAAGAGCAAGTTCATATGAGTAACACAAACACATTTGTATAAATCACATGTTATAAAGCCTAACAATGAGATAGTCCAACGTTCAGAAACTTTAAATAACGAAAGTTCAAATATATATAGATTGGATAGAGGTCTAAATATTTCAAATTCAGAACTTCCGCAAAACTCCCGTGGTGGCGAGTCCATCATCATTATAAATAATTTACCACCCAAGATCGTCCGCATGTATACAGTTTGTATACCCATAATAGCTGTTTGATATTGGCCATCTGCAGGGACGTATATCTAGGGTATCAAACTTGGAATTTGCCATTGCACGCCCTTTCAACCAGACCCAAGCCATTAATAGGACATTTCCAACATAAGTTACCTAGCGCTCATTACGATGGACAATTTCCAAATTGATGGTAATGTCGGTCCGAATGGAGGATCATGGTCTAATTTTTATCCGAACAATTTAAAACTAATTTGGTCGGAAAGTTTCAACTATTATGATGCAGCCATGACACCACGCCCCTGAATCTATGTATCTGGTATCTACTTGGTAATGTAGTAACAGTTTCTGTGGTATCCAGTCCATCCCTGAGAGGTGAACCATGCACCAGGAATTGCTTCCACGTCCAGTTTCCCCACAACAGCTGTCTGACATCTGCCATTATCGTTGAATTCGAAGAACACGCACGCATACAATGCATTCGAGCACTTTGCAGCACATGCGTTTAGAGTGTGGCCCGCCACTTTTTCTTGGTTGTATTCGTAAATGACATTGGGTGAGCTGTAGTAGGTCATTCCATAATCATCACAGCCTGAAAGATAACACCCATTATAGACATCTCACAAAGGTGAGCTCCCCTAATGCATTAGCCATATAGCACAAGAAACGGAGCAAATTGTTACGAAATTCTGCATGTTATATACCCTTCGTGTCATGAGTAGTTTGTGCAAATAAAATACCTACTTCCTTAAAATTCATCTCTTCGGAAAATATTACTACCAGGTGACAAGATAATGTCAACCACGTGGTAATACAGACGGGACATGGTTGTGTTCGACTAGAAAACTGGGAGTAAATTGTATAGACATGAATCAAAGAGAAGACCAGATAGTATATACAATCCAGAGATATCCAGGGGTCGCAAAGAATGTTCAGATGCATATGATACTTATTTATCTTTTGCAATTTTTGGGACCCAACCACCCATCGACCCAAAATTGTTTTCGGCAATTTTTCGACACCCACTCCCCATAGAAACGCGAACTTAAACCGTTTCTGATTACACCCCTCAGTGAATATCATACAGTGTATTATTCGCTAAGTAGTATTCAAACATTTGCAAAACCTTTGATGTGGTTTTCTATCGGTTATAGTCATGCAGGTGCATGGGTAGATTGTCTTCATTTGTGGGTTATCCACCATGCAAATTCGAACTACATGACCCAATCACACAAATAAGCCGACTCACGACCTTTTCAGATGTACGCTCTTAAACAGGTGTTTTTACTGTGGCCTGGGCCATAGAACGAATTAACGGGTAAGAGTCCATGTAGGTGTCTTGTCTGACGTTCATATGTAAGCACAATCCTTCACAATGCAACAGTACACTCATGCAGATGTTCGCCGCCAGCCAACACTCACTAGTGAACACTCGATGTTTAGGTTGCATTAGACATTAATTGCGTTTATTTCTCCAAACGGATATATATTTAGGGCGAGCGTATATAGCCTGCTGCGTTCATCACAACAAATGACATCAAACATTGTAAATAACAAGTCCCCAAACTGTGCTACCGTTCATTATTTGTATGTTATGGTGGTTCTATATTATCAATATCTGATTATGTTTCCACGGTGTGTATCTGAACTACCCACTGTAGCCAACCATAATCATTCTGATCACTTCCGGTCATTATATATTGGGGTAATGCATTTTTGGCACATACAGATGTGAACAGACATGCAGATGCGAAACCTCTTGTTGGATTACTCAAAAATGACAGCCTATTCTCCAGAAAACCAGCACATTATCTGCTTATAACATAACTTGTTTTAGGTTGATGCTCTGCTTAGAATCGTCTTATTTTGAATCGATAATGTGCTGAAAATGAGAGCATTTTAGTCACATTATCGACTCAAAATGATGCGATGCTAAGCAGATTATGTGCACACAATGAAACAAATAAGCCGACTCACGACTTTCCATGTTACTCTCGTTAACAGGTATTGGAAATAGAGTTTCCAATAACCACTTTGATCAGAGCTATTGAAGCGGATTTGGACGATGTTTATATATTGACGCCACAACGGTCGGAATCGGCATCTCCAGGTCAGATCAAGATCAAAGAGTGCCAAACTGTGTTGCACCCACACTGAACCGAGCCATGGAAAATACCTGGAAATGTATGTTATCAGGAAATGGAGTCATCATCTCGATTAATTTAATTCCTGAATATTAGGGCTAAGACCCCAAGCCAACTGAGAGTGTCAACTAAATATCTGGATCCTGAGTTGATGTCGTACTGAAGGGGGCAAGGGTGGTCATAGGTACAGTTCACCTGATATACTTGATTTGCGTCAGTACAAAGCATATTCCACAACAAATTGGGAAGTTACCCCCTAACGTTTTGTTGACTACTCATATTTTCAAATAACAAGTTTATCCTTTAAAATATGTAAACTGTGATATTATACTTAATAAATTTGACTGCTGAGTTTCTCTTGGTCGAAATATTGCGGTCAGTAATATGTGTACGACCAACATATGCTTGCGCAAATACGCACATAATCGACCTATAGTGTGACACTGATACTGAAATAAGAGGTTATATCGTTTTATATCGCGGGCCTATAGTGAAAACACATGTTTCAGGGTGTACACCTGAAAAGTTGTGGGTTGGATTATTTGTGTCATTGTTCGCACATAGTCTGCTTGGAATCGCATCATTATTAGTCGATAGTGCGACTAAAATGCGCTAATTTTCAGCACATTATCGACTCAAATTGAGGCGATTCTACGCAGATTATCTACCCAATACAAGTTCTTTATAAGCCGATTTGTGTGTTTACTGGAGAATAGGATTTTTGTCAACCAAGCCCACAACAGCAAGCAAGTTACTCGTCGTATTCTATGGATGTGTATACAACTAGACTAGACCAGATTTTATTGTATGTGTCCTCAGACTGAATTGAAAGCGCAGCAGTAGATCTTCGTGTACAATTTGTCGGTGCATATTTTGTGTAGCACATGGGAGTGCTGTACTACATGTATCTTCATAACAGCTCATCTAAATCATACAACACTCCATACATTTAGCAGAGACCGCTAACGGAACATTTCCTATAACTTCGCCTGAAGACGATCGGGTTTTAATCGCTAAAATTACCCTCCACAACAAAGACAGTTCGGTTTAAATTTAAGTTAACGCAGCCGATTTCAAACTTGGACTTTTAGTATGTTGAAAACAACACATCAGACACAAACAAGTTGAAACAAATTATGTTCTAATCTGGACCTACTGAAGTAGTCGACAACAGCGAAGCATTCAGATACAATTAAATCAAGACTAAATCTCCTTACCAGTCAGACAAGTGTGGTTAAAAGCATTGAATTTATATCCGACTTCACATTGGCATACTCCGTCTCGGCATTCCGCATTCTCGGCTCGACAATCGCTCCTGAAAAATAGGTTAGGTATCAGTATACCATTTCCAGCAATTAATTTTGTCCAACTTGAGAGTGGGTAATGTGCATTAAAGGCACGGGCGGCGTTCCTTGCAGAAATATTCATATTTGTTCAAATCGTCAATAACAGAAAGAATATTAAAATATATATAGTTTTGTTCATATGCCGACCATAAATCAGCGCGTAAATAGTATAGTGTCGTCAAGACGTAAATAAGAGCCTGCTCGTGTTACAGACGTTTTGCTTCTGTTTACATAACACAGCGCAATTATATTGGTTAATCACACACAAATGATATAACGCTCTTTATTATTTCCATATCAGGAAAACAGTAACAAACAACGCTCTTTATGTTTACCATATCCGGATCTAAACAAAAGCCAGATTATGTAGCGTTTTTTGCTTTTGTTTACACAATGAAGGAAAACATTTGACAATAACATACTGTTTATGCCATATTTCTGATTGGTATAAGAACAAAGTATGTCTATATTTTACTATTATTTCTGTTTATGGCGGTTTTTGACTGATGTGAATATTTTAACAGCATACCCACCGCCAACGCCGCCCGTATCTTTAACATACTTGTTAAGCCATAATAACAAATTTATTTCAGGAATGGTCGGCACAAATGACGTTGTCCTTTGGTTTGTTTCGAGCATTCATCAATGAGTCAATAAGACTGTTCGATCTGAAATAGTTGAGAAATATTCGAAATAGAACAAATGCTTGATTGGCAGAAATTAAAAAAATAGTGTCACGCAAAATCACTAATTCAGGGGAAATAATTATGGTTATATTATACCATAGGAAAACACACGGTGTTGGCTTGCACTAAATACGAAAATCACATTATGCATCCGAAATTCTTACTTTTTCTTAACTTTCACAGCTTCGTAAAATAGCTAATCCAGTAATTCAACATCGATCGCATTACTCCCTTTACACGAAGAAGTCAGCAGCAACAACACGCATTGTGATGCGACAATTAAATTATGACATTTTAGTGTTACATTTCAGGTGATTTATTTAATTACACCGGACAGGACATTCGTGTTACATGTGTCCAATAAACATGGCTTCGTCCATACTCTTCAGCAGCGGTCGAGCTAACCCCCAAAATATTCCATTAATCCTAAACGGTGATCATTTTCGTTCGTTCCCCACTTTTCAGTAGTTGCGCTTTAGGCTCATATAAGATTCACGAATCCTGATTAGTTGACACCAAACACAACAGCCAAATCGTTGCTTCCTCACCGCTGGTTGAGAAGGTAAACACAATTTGAATCACATTCTGACAGTTCTGTTACACAGCAAGATCTCATAACTTAACATACATATCGTTCTTACTTACGTTATATTTGACTCAACCGTTTACCATTGCACCTCGATAACGGAAACAATCGACTACAAAGCGACGTGAACGGCAAATAAGATGGGCACATCGGTGCCAAGAACGAATGACGAAAAATCCAGTTTTTGAGTCGGACAACGACAGAAAATAGTCTGGTGTCCCGGTACACGATCGGGATCCATCGGATTCTGACAGATGACGACAATATTACGAAGCTACATGTAGCTTCAGATGTTCAGCACAATTACAACAACCCAATTGTACGTGATCTAGAATTAGCTTTCCCTACTGGTTTCGATGGGATCACACCTTGTGTCGAACAGAACATTCCCTACATTTTTTGGTTAATGTGTATTACATTTTGCAGATATTTAGTACCATCGGAACCTGTGCACCTGCGATTATGAGGTCTGTTTGACGTTTTTTGTGGAATTTCCCTCCTTTTTCGACTAATTTTTGTTTTAATACATAGGTATACCATTGTCCGAGGTTTTATTCATACATTTTTTTGTCAATTGTTTTAAAACTTGGCACAGATATTTAGTACCATGGGAACCTGTGATTATGAGGTCTGCCCGGCTTCTTCTTGTTGTTAAGTTTTCGACTTAGAACATGTTCAATACAGGGGCATACCTTTGTCCAAAGCAGCTTTATGATTGTACATTTTCTGATCAGGGCTGTATAATATACAATTTTATCGAAACTATGAACATATTCAGCCCATATATAATCCAAATATAAAACAATATGGAAAGGTAATAAAATTCACTTGGCGCGAAAAACGGATTATGTACATAGACGATATGCTAGACAGTAAAGGTTCTTTTCTTTCACGCGAAGCCATGTATAGGACATTTAATATACGCACATACTTCATCACTCTAAACACTATACAGCATCAGAAAAAATTAAGTGCAAAAATGCTGGGCCAACAGTGTTTCTTACCCCATTCTACCCACTAACTTCGGCACTTTGCTTAAAACTTCGCGGGGAGGACAACTCAAATTACGACTAAAGCGCGCACAAAATGGCAATCACAGTTTCCTGATATGGGAAGTGCATTATTTACATAATATAAACTACCCTTTCCCACGACGCCTGACACCAAGCTACAATGGTGACAATTCCGAATATATTATAGAATACTATCAACTAATAACTTTCTACACATTTCTAATATAAGACAAGATGACAAATGTGATAGGCGTAAAAGTGAAAAGGAAGATACCAACCACATTTTTTGGGATTGTTGTCATGTGCAGACATTTATTGGAGATATCTGTAATTGGGGGAATGATATAAATCTCTATCCCACAAATATGACGATTCTTGGCACACCACCCATTAGTAAAAACTATACTACAAACTGTGGCTCCTAATTAAACAATATATATATATATATATATATATATATATATAGCTATATATATATATATATATATATATATATATCGGTCTAAATTTAAACCAATCGTTTTGTCTGTTAATGTTTTCCTCAAAGAATTGACATATAGATACAATTGCGAAAAATATACAGCACGATGTCAACCGAAACTTTCAGAATTCTCCAAAAACTGGCTCCTTATAGAAAAAAAGCTTTAAACAAACAGGCGACTTAATCAAAAATTGACAAAGTTATACCTTAATTTTTTAGACTGCTAACGATTATCACACAGTCAGTTAAAACAAATGTTATCTACCACCATCTCCACAATACCATATATGTTGAGAGTTGAGTTTATCCGAAACATCAGACGTATTTATAATACATGACTATATAATATACATATGCATATATTTATTTATTATGTAATGTTATACCATTGGTGAGCGAATGTTGTGAGCCAAGAGAGTGCGTGCAGTAAAAATGATATATGTGTGAACGCCGGGAATGCCATACCTGTATACAAATATAAATTCCATTGACCATTTTGTATATGACATTCCTCACAGTGATTGATTCTTCAATAAACATTTAACCCTTTACCCAACAAACCGGCCAAAACCGGCCAAATAAAGATTCAACAGCCTAAAATATCTTCGGTCTGTCTCAATAGAACCATACACATGTGGATATCATTGGAACCGGCTCCTTGACCACATTGTGATAGTTACAGTTATGCCCTGTGCCAATGAATTCTCTTATATATGCGAGTCGACCATAGGTCGCCTCGCATATATAAGAGAATGCATTGGCCTAAAAAAAATCTTTTTTTAACACTTTTTACCATTTTTTCTTACATTCTTTAACAATTTTATAATTTTTAATGTGTTAAGCCAATGCATTCTCTTATATATGCGAGGCCACCTATGGTCGACTCGCATATATAAGAGAATGCATTGGCACAGGGCCCTTCTGTTGGGTAAAGGGTTAAACAAAACATTCAGCCCTCTGTCTAAACATAATCCTCACACTACATGTTGTCTGCATAATAACAGAAACATTTAAATCCTGGTCTTCCAGCAATGAATTTACAACGTTTAAATCTTTAGGCCGGATTGTTCATTTCCAGTTTAAACCCGTGTCCTTAAACCGGATTTAAACCTGCATTCACGGTCCAGCCAAATCATGTATAAGGGGATATTTGTTGTCGTTCAGCGGCTGATGCGGTGAGATGAGAATACAATCAAACTAACCAGTTACCAGGTGGACCACAAGTAAATCAGTAGAATGCGGCACGTCTCCTAGTAACTTAAACGAGTACACGCTTATAACAACCCTAATATCAACATGAATCAATTGTGACCTGATAACATCAAGCCGTCACTCTCCACTTATAGACAATTGATATCATTGACGGCTCCACCTATTCGTGATCTCAGATATATCCTTCTTAAACCCCGTTTTCCTGGACATGGTTTACTATCAGAAAGTAACTATTGAGTGTCATTTTTGCCACAATTGAATAAATGTATGTGACTAACCTTCATATATTCTGTAGTATGCCGTATTCTGCGATGGCGTCATGGTTTCAGTTCCGTCCAGTATATTAGAGTTCAGCTGACATGCCATTGTTCCAGAGTTGTAATACATTGTCCAGCAACCCTGTGCATTGAAGCAGCTTGATGCGCACTGGAAGATCGAGTCTGTCTTCAGCACACACATCACGGATCGCGGATCATCGAACACCTTATCTGTTGTAGAAGATGCTTCCATGAGGTTGTCAGTGTAACACGAGATACAAACGACGGCCGCCGCAACAAAAATAACGCACATGGGTATGTAAGCAGACATCGCCATCAAATTCATGATGCTCCCATAACGTTTGATTCTTTCTCATGAGATCTATTAAAATAGAGATCCCGCGGATCACAATGCAACGACCCCGAGCGCAACGAAATCGAGACAAACATCCGCATGCAATATTATTTTATGGTAACCCCACCACGATGCTCCACGAGAGTCGCTTCTATGCCTGAAGTAAGTTGCATGGACACTTTAAAGTCATTGTCTAACGACCACGCACGGTGCTGACGTACATTTGTAACTACTGGTTACGATCGACTGAATATTTTCCAATGAGACGACGATCAACGGCTTTACAGTATGGATACGATGTCACGACATTGTTCAATGCGACCAGTTTATATGACATTGGCTGGTTATAAGCGAGATCACTGAGTCGTGGTCGAACGCATTGTATTTACCCAGCTCCGTTCCGTGGTTTCAGAGATTCATCCAGCCCCGGTTCCAACATTGTACATACATTTTACAAAAACAAAAGTGCATTATTGTAATAACGGACGCTCAATATCCAGCTGAATGTAAAATTATTTCATTCAATGTTAATATAAATCAGGCTTTTTTGGTGCCGTTGGCCCACTGTGAATATAATAATATAATATTTGTAGTCCATATTCAGTAGCAATCGCATCTGACAAAATCGCCAATCTGCGATCATTAAACACATAACACCAATAATAAATATCAATTAAGAAGCCTTTATCTGGTGTTGTTACGATAAAAAGGCATCGACGGGGGTCATTGGTCATACACATTTTGACAGAAATAAATATGGGTTCATGTGTATTGTACCGGGTTCTCCATAAGGGTATGTTGATACACTGGCAATTTGCACGGTACTTGTTGCATCTATTTGTTCACAGAAACCCCTGTGGCTTCAGAATATGAACGGCAGAAACATGCATATACAATGCATAATTACCAAAGCCAACGACATGAGAAATAAAACTTCGGTTGTTGCACATGCAACGGTGATACTAACACATTACCTTAAACTACCTGTATGATTTATTCTTGCGAGATATTTGTAGGGCATTTACAGGCAAATTTCGATAGCATCGCCACCAGTGGAACTACCTAGTTTTACTTCTCACTGAACCTCTGTAATTTTAGCATATAATTCCATGCACCAGTCAACTGATGTATTTGCATTTGTATTGTGTGAAATGGGGATATCCCGGGAATACTTGAACACATTGGAGTCATTTGAATAAATACATAAATTGTTCTCGTCTAGTGGATATATTCTGAAACATATTCCAACATGAGGTCTTCGCCACATATATGCTCATAGTATAGTATAATGAGCCTCAAGCATTAACGTTTTATTTATAAACAACTGGTATTTGTTTAACATACCACTGTTAAGTCACAAATGTCATAAACATTGTTTGTATCCACGTGTTTTGACCAACAAGGGCGATGATTGCTAAAATATACAGTGAGTTTAGCCCAATGGCCACTGGAGACTATTTGAAGGATTTCGCAAGTCGCAGGTCTAATGTAACAGCATATTGTGCGACAGATGTTGGTTTAAATCAACCACATATATTGTTGATCAGGAAAAGGTAAATTATACTCCTAAAAGGGAAATTAACAGAATATACTTTTGTCGAGAAAAATTGTCCACACATTTAGAATGACCAGAGCGACATCACAGACTGACACTGACATACATGCGAGCTAAGAATACCTTGGAGCACATGTGCCATGCCATAAACCTTATATACACTATGTAGTATGAACCAAAATGTGTGTTCGTGTCAATCGATCGTTTACAAATGTATGTATATAGGATATAATGTCATAGTCAAATTAACTGGGATCCAATAGTGTTATGAATGTATGTCTGTACATATGTCATAATGCCATAGTTGAATTAACTGAGAGTCCATTATTGTGCTGTAAATGTGTGTGTGCATGTATATATGATATAATGTCATATACTAATTAACTTGGGAGATATTTGGAGTGCTATAAATGTATGTCTGTATATACGATGTAATGCCATAGTCAAATCAACTGAGAGTCGTCCTTTAGATTGCTATGAATCTATGACTGTATATATGATACTATCAGTGTTATCCGGCGTTATCCAGGTTAAAGTGCTGTGAAACCATCTGGTGTGGACATTTGGTGAGAATATATAACTCTCTAGCTGAAAGTACTACACGTTTTCTCATAATTGTATATCCAAGTGGCATCACAAAACGTCATTCTTAGACGTGGATTATAAGTAGTGGATCACCTTGGAGTGATTGTCATTTTGCTTATCGCGATTAATTCGCCCCACCAACAAAAACGTATTTACTTACAGCTGAGCATACTTAAGACGTTCTAAAAAAAAATTAATCGTACAGACGACTTGGTTCGACGTTTAGTTTGTTTTTGTTTTATATATTCATTGGGATAAAACATGAACATTAGTTCAAGCAGACGACAATTGTGATTTACATAAAGATGTATATATCAATCTAGTGGGTTATACTAAGATTTTGAGGACACCTGGTTATGATATCTCCATGAAGATAAGATGTTTAAAAAATGTTCAGGTGATTCTTGGTTTCAGGGTGCTATACTGGTTAATTATTCTCATTTTAACAAAAACGTTGCTATATATCAGCTACATGTGCCCGACACAGCGAGATTTTAAGTTGTTTATGTTAGACTATGAGTCTGTTCTAAACAATGGGAGAAATCCACACTATCGAGCAGATGTACCCTTGTCAGATGCCAGTATTGGATAATCATGAACAGCCATGTGTCACTGTCTGTGTTTTCTTTTATCTGAGAAAAACTATATTTGACTGCACACTATTACCACTATTTTTGAACAGGCCTTTACATTTCCATCTCTCCTGACAAATTGTACCTTTTTTGTAGGAAATATCTTGAATGGGAAAGACTTAATTTTGTTATAATACATGAGTCATCCTCTGACGGTTCAATGGCGCTCTTTGTGCAATAATATGTGTATCTATTAAATAGATTGATAAATATAATATAATGCTTACTTCTATATCTTTGTTTTGCTATATCACTATATGAATGCCCAGATTTCCGTACCCAAAATGAGTTGTGAAGACATTATTGTTCAAGTGACTTGATGCGGACCCCATTTGTTGAGGTTCTGAAAATTGAACGCCAAACACTCCTTATAACGAATGATGGCTGATGACTACATATAACTTGGGTGGATATCGACTAAAGCATTTTTATCAATATTTGAACCACTTCATCCCTGACACAAAAACGACACAACATTTGGCGTCTTTATAACCCACGTGATTTGATTCCTGGTATCATTGGATAAGAAAGTGTATGAATTTGGTGGAAATTAATTCTAAACATATCTGTGTCAGCTTTGGTGCCCTCCCTAATAGTGACTCCAAAGGCGCTACTTATGACATTTAAACCACGTTCTCTAGACTTCCGATATCATGGAGATGATTAAGTATAAGTTTGGTGGTAACCGTCAACTAAAACAATTCTTATCAAATGTATTGTCCCCCCCCCCGTTCTCGCACACAAACGGCACCAATGTATGCGTCTTTAAATCAAACGATTAGATTCCTCTATAATGCGGAAGAATATGTCAATTTGGTAGAAATAGGTGCTAAAAATAGGGATATTATAATAAATTTTGGTGCCACTCTTCTCGTCCGTGCACCTCTGACTCGAACGTGCGCCATATCATGGAGATGATTGTGAATAATTTATGTGGAAATCAGCGACAAAAATATCTCATCATCTTTGTTTCCCCTCCCATTTCAGCCCTTAACACCAACATGCCGTAACCAAATACATAGAGGACACCATTTGACATCCACCACAGTTCAAAATCCCGGTCAGCACGTTATCGGGTAGAGTTAAGCAGATTCCACCGAACGCAGATTGACTGATTTTTAACGAGGATAGTCTGGGATAGTCGGGTATATGCTGTGCAAATTACTTTTTATCGATGGCCCATAATAGATATACAGAAATACACACGAGAGAACACCATATGACCGACCCTCACCCCAGTTCAGCAGTTCAAAATCCCGTTCAACACTTTATCTGGAGCAGTTCAGCAGAATCTCCAAAACTCTGTAACTGATTTTTAACAAAGTCAGTCGGGTATAGGCTATGCAAATAACTTGTAATCGATGGGTCTTAACCAAATACAAAGAGAAAAACATTTGGCCGACGTCCACACCAGTTCAGCAGTTCAAAATCCCGTTCAGATAGTCGGTGTATGGTATGCAACTTATTTTGTATTAATAAGACATAACCAAATACAGGGAGGGAACAACATTTGACTGACGTCAACCCAGTTCAGCAGTTAACAATTTTTTCCGACCCCGACACATCCACCCCCGCCTTGTGTCTGGACAATAAATTGATAGACCCCCCTGTCGTTACTGCAAAAAATAAGTTCAACATTAAGGACACTCGAGGTCAAAGGGTCATGCAATGACCATAAAATCTAATCGATGCCCAGCATAATAATAACACTCTGAAAAGATTATATCTAATATCAAATTCGTCAATAATTTATAGACATGCAACATGCTAGTCTTCGCTGTAAAACTGACCGAACTTGCACGGAGTGAATCCCGACATATATTAATTGTACTCAGATGTACTCCCGTATCATTCCAGATAACTGAATTTGGTTTTCACACTCGTCTTGGTCATTGACTGTCCAGTGCCAAAACGAAAACTGAACAGGGTTGATCTCATATTTTTAAATGGGGTGTTTATTTTTATTTTAGTTACGAAACTCACCTATTTACGTTTATGGCTTCACTGCGTAAAGCTGATAATATACTATGAAAGATTTTTGAAATCTGAGTAGAAATACCAGAGTTGTGGGCCCTCAACAAATTTATTTTTGGGGCAAAGGGCTTGTCGTCGTATCTCTTTTTAAACGGACAAACATTGGATATAGTGAAACACTCTAAGTATCCAGAATAACTTGTACTAGGTCTGTGACAAATTTTGCCAGTTTCGGTTTAGTATTATGATTCTGGTGAGGGATGATTTATGGTGCCAAAATGTTATTCCTCTCCGAATCAGATTAAACTTGGGATATAACATCTACCATACAAACTTATCCGTAAATCCGTTGGAAAATGGCGCAGATTTGGGCCTTTAATTTTTTTTTATTCTGGCCCATATGTTTGTGAATAACCAAAATGTTATTCGTCTCCGAATCATATGAAACTTTGAATATTACATCTACCATACAAGCTGATCACGAAACTGAAAACAGATCGTAAATCTGTTGGGAAATGGCGGAGATTCCTACCCTTAAAATTTGAAATTTTGAGCCATATACTTGTCCATAACCAAAATGTTATTCGTCTCCGAATGAGATGAAATTATTAACATACAATCTAGGTGAGTAGTCGATCACAAAACTGAAAACAATTTAAAATCCATTGGAAACTAACGGAGTTATGTGCCCTCAAATTCGCATTTTGGGCCATGGTTGACAATTTCTCAATCCCGTCACCCAATTTCGAGGCAGAGGTGGGTAACTTCCAGACACTCGATATCAACACAGACACATGTTAAGGGTAACATATAAGTACCCTACTTCATATTTTCCGTCCCTAATCTGCGATTATTTCGGCTCATGATTTTCCCTATTATTATACGGCCATGGTTTAACCAGGGAAGTATATTGTTTTTCTATTGGGGCCGTTTTCCGTTTATTTGGAAATACTAAGAAACTAATTGCATTAAGAACGCAAAATTTCTAACGAATGTAGACACATAACGGCTACTGAAAATGAAGGTATCGCGATTTCGGCCAAGTGCTTTTTAATGGAGTTGTCTCCCTTTTACGATTATTTTTCTCTATTTTTATTATACTGAACAATTTTGCAACGACTATTACTCGAAAAGTATGTGGATTCGCAAACTAAAAGTTTGTACGTATGTTGGGGCTAACGAGTTTTAACTAATCGACATGTAACGAGTATTGTCCTCGCTTTCCTTCTGGAGTTATCCCCCTTTATTACACTTTATCCGCCAATAGATAGGCAAACACCATACACCAGTATGTATAAACTGAGCGTTACATAGAGAATATCCGCATAGTGTAGCTGAATAAATAATTTATTTTTGCGAGTGTTTGGGCATCTAATAGATGCCCACATAGAAGCAAAATTAATTATCTGTTCAGCTACACTATGCATATGTTCTGTTTAAATGTATTTTATAGCAGTTTTGGTAACAAAAACATCGCAAAATTCACAGGCTCCTTATGGAGAACCGATGACATACTTAGCGACTTGATATGTATAGTAGAGACTAATTAATTATGAAACAGTTTTTTATTCATGCGAAATAGTCCGCTTTATAGTTTCTAAATTATGCCGGAAAAATATAGCATGGTGTAATTTCTAATCAAATCTAAATGATTTGCGTAACGTTCAAATCTAAAACTGAACTGTACGAGTATAGCAGTCATGTAAATGTGGATGTTTGTGCTTGAAACTTATTAATGATGTGAAAGTCTGAACATTGGCAGTAGCATTGACACCAAGATCGGCAGTGCAAATGCACAAGCTCGCGCAAGAATATCGTATACTTTATAGTATCAAACTGCCAATTGCCTTATCAAGTTATAGACTTCACAAACTGAACATTGAAAAATTATATTTGAGTTGGTTTTGGTGCGCACCGTTTAATCTTTTAGAAAGGTGTCGCCACCGATTGCACGAAAATATGTTGTGGATGTTGACGTTTCTCAGGACGCTGTCGCTAACAACGGAAACCAGCATGGTTCGTTCAAATGATGACCCATAACGTTGTTACGACACAGTGACGTCAATCATGAACTGCTGGAGGTTAACTGGTCCAAGTTCTTGTTTCCCTTCTTCCTCGCATATTATTAAGTGTATATATCCAGTAGATAATGATCTATCTGTCTAGTAGACATATATAGGAGTGGTTCATCCGATGGGCTTGATATGTATAGTAGAGAGGGGTAGGAGGTGAATACTCACGTTCCGAATGGGAATAGTGATTCGGAAAAGATTTTACTAATTAAAAGTTGGGGGTTTTTTGTCCCAGTCGTTACCGATGTACGGTTGGTTACAAAAATCATACAGTTTCCCGGCCAGATCCAAACAGGCTAACGAAAGAGCAAAGGTAATGCTGTAGCAAGTACGTTGGCGTACTGTAGGTTCGCGCCCAAAGTTTGACCGCTATATCCTATAAGCAACCTACCCAAGGAGAGTGAGAGTCGGGCTGGTTGAGACTTTTGAAAAATTCCACCGAAAATCGTAAAGGGGCAAAACTCACACACTGAGATAAAACAAATTTTGACGTGTGCATCTGTATCGACTCAATTGCCGTTAACGAGGACGAGAAGATATACTTGGAAGCTCCTAGTTTGTTGATAATCATGTCCCATTACTTATCGACTAGGTATACCAGTGTGGTTTACCAACATGGCCATCATATTCATATGGTATAACTCATTATTATAATTAGAGTTACATATTTTACACGTCAAGTTATATGGGTAAGTAGACTTGTTGAGCAGTAGATATGACTAGTTCCATATAACTTGATACACAATAGAAACATATTTTAGAGATTTGAACGCGATAGCATACGCTCAAAAACAAAGATAGCGATTTTCAGTACCCATTTAATACTGAACTGAATACGGATGCAACATGATGGTTATGCTGTGTCCTAACTATAATTAACGGAGATATTCAGAAATAAAAATATAATAAAACAAAAAACAGTTAAAGATCGTTTTATTTAAAGGCCGTTTTTTCTTCTTAAAGAACTAATTTTACAGAGCTACCCCAAACTTGCACCAAACCCACCTAACCAATAGGCGAATTTTACTTATATGTGACCAGAGTTGATCATTTGTGGTGTCGTAGATTGTTTGCGAGATCTCCGTTATTTGGTCGATAGTACATTCTATATCGGGATATCGCCCTTCCGATACCCTCCCCCGGTGTGACTAATTACCGCCCGGGACCGCCCGGGGACGCCCGGGACCGCCCGGGACCGCCCGGGGGGGGCCCACGGGCCCGTGAACACAATATATCGACGGTATAACGTAGCGACATGCCACCTTAGGGCAACATAGAAACATTTATTCGCTCGCTCGTCTCCGGCCGGTCATATTAACCCCACAAATGCCGATATTGGCTAAAAGAGCCTGGGTGATTACTGGAGTCTTCGTGTGTTTTCAGACAGATTATTTTGGTGATTCTCGGTAGTGCAATACACCTGAGTGTTAATTCCATGTATTGACTCGTTGACGCGTCCACGGCCGATGTTATTAACCCCTCAAATTCCGGTAAAATAGTGTATAAGCAAAAGAACCTTGGAACCGCCCGGGACCGCCCGGGCGGACCCATGGGCCCGTGGACACTATATCTCGACGTTATAACATAGCGACATACCCCACGAGGTCAACCTAGAAAATGTTACTCGCTCGCTCGACCCCGGCCGGTGTTATTAACCCTTCAAAATCCGACAAAATGGTATATAAACAAAAAGCACATTGGGACCGCCCGGGACCGCCCGGGTGGCCCAACGTGCCCGTGGACACAATATCTCGACGTTATAACGTAGCGACATACCCCACGAGGTCAACCTAGAAAATGTTACTCGCTCGCTCGACCCTGGCCGGTGTTATTAACCCCTCAAAATCCGACAAAATGGTATATAAACAAAAAGAACATTGGGACCGCCCGGGAGGCCCCATGGGCCCGTGGACACTATATCTCGACGTTATAACGTAGCGACATACCCCACGAGGTCAACCTACAAAATGGTACTCGCTCGCTCGACTCCGGCCGGCGTTATTAACCCCTCAAAATCCGATAAAATGGTATATAGACAAAAAGAACATTGGGACCGCCCGGGACCGCCCGGGTGGCCCCACGTGCCCGTGGACACAATAGCTCGACGTTATAACGTAGCGACATGCCACCTGAGGGCAACATAGAAAAATGTACTCGCTCGCTCGTCTCCGGCCGGTCATATTAACCCCACAAATGCCGATATTGGCTAAAAGAGCCTGGGTGATTACTGGTGTCTTCGTGTGTTTTCAGACAGATTATTTTGGTGATTCTCGGTAGTGCAATACACCTGAGTGTTAATTCCATGTATTGACTCGTTGACGCGGAATTACCGGAATTTGAGGGGTTAATAACATCGGCCGTGGACGCGTCAACGAGTAAATACATGGAATTAACACTCAGGTGTATTGCACTACCGAGAATCACCAAAATAATCGGTCTGAAAACACACGAAGACACCAGTAATCACCCAGGCTCTTTTAGCCAATATCGGCATTTGTGGGGTTAATATGACCGGCCGGAGTCGAGCGAGCGAGTAACATTTTCTAGGTTGACCTCGTGTGGTATGTCACTACGTTATATCGTCGATATATTGTGTCCACGAGCACGTGGGGCCACCCGGGCGGTCCCGAGCGGTCCCAATGTTCTTTTTGTTTATATACCATTTTATCGGATTTGAGGGGTTAATAACACCGGCCGGAGTCGAGCGAGCGAGTACCATTTTGTAGGTTGACCTCGTGGGGTATGTCGCTACGTTATAACGTCGAGATATAGTGTCCACGGGCCAATGGGGCCTCCCGGGCGGTCCCGGGCGGTCCCAATGTTCTTTTTGTTTATATACCATTTTATCGGATTTTGAGGGGTTAATAACACCGGCCGGAGTCGAGCGAGCGAGTACCATTGTGTAGGTTGACCTCGTGTGGTATGTCGCTACGTTATAACGTCGAGCTATAGTGTCCACGGGCCCATGGGGCCTCCCGGACGGTCCCGGGCTGTCCCAATGTTCTTTTTGTTTATATACCATTTTATCGGATTTTGAGGGGTTAATAACACCGACCGGATTCGAGCGAGTACCATTTTGTATGTTGACCTCGTGGGGGTATGTCGCTACGTTATAACGTCGAGATATTGTGTCCACGGGCACGTGGGGCCACCCGGGAGGTCCCAATGTTCTTTTTGTTTATATACCATTTTGTCGGATTTTGAGGGGTTAATAACACCGGCCGGAGTCGAGCGAGCGAGTACCATTTTGTAGGTTGACCTCGTGGGGTATGTCGCTACGTTATAACGTCGAGATATTGTGTCCACGTGCACGTGGGGCCACCCGGGCGGTCCCGGGCGGTCCAAATGTTCTTTTTGTTTATATACCATTTTGTCGGATTTTGAGGGGTTAATAACACCGGCCGGAGTCGAACGAGCGAGTAACATTTTCCAGGTTGACCTCGTGGGGTGTGTCGCTACGTTATAACGTCGATATATTGTGTCCACGTGCACGTGGGTCCACCCGGGCGGTCCCGGGCGGTCCCAGTGTTCTTTTTGTTCATATACCATTTTGTCCGATTTTGAGGGGTTAATAACACCGGCCGGGGTCGAGCGAGCGAGTAACATTTTCTAGGTTGACCTCGTGGGGTATGTCGCTACGTTATAACGTCGAGATATTGTGTCCACGGGCACGTAGGGCCACCCGGGCGGTCCCGGGCGGTCCCAATGTTCTTTTTGTTTATATACCATTTTGTCGGATTTTGAGGGGTTAATAACACCGGCCGGGGTCGAGCGAGCGAGTAACATTTTCTAGGTTGACCTCGTGGGGTATGTCGCTATGTTATAACGTGGAGATATAGTGTCCACGGGCCCATGTGTCCGCCCGAGCGTTCCCGGGCTGTTCCAAGGTTCTTTTGTTTATACACTATTTTACCGGAATTTGAGGGGTTAATAACATCGGCCGTGGACGCGTCAACGGCCGATGTTATTAACCCCTCAAATTCCGGTAATTCCGCGTCAACGAGTCAATACATGGAATTAACACTCAGGTGTATTGCACTACCGAGAATCACCAAAATCACCAAAATAATATGTCTGAAAACACACGAAGACACCAGTAATCACCCAGGCTCTTTTAGCCAATATCGGCATTTGTGGGGTTAATATGACCGGCCGGAGACGAGCGAGCGAGTAAATTTTTCTATGTTGCCCTCAGGTGGCATGTCGCTACGTTATAACGTCGAGCTAGTGTGTGCATGGGCACGTGGGGCCGGGCGGTCCCGGGCGGTCCCCGGGCGGTCCCCGGGCGGTCCCGGGCGGTCCCGGGCGGTAATTAGTCAGACCCCTATCCCCGTATTAAGTCCATTATTATGTTGTACATAACGTAATGGTGGGCTCGATGGGCGTACACGGCGCACAATTAAGTATCTCTATCTGGTAAACATAACCGGCATTACGTTTCTATATCTGGTAATGCTATGTGGATTGTGTGTGCTTATTGCTCGTCTGTAGCTGTAAATATTAGAATCTCAGACATAAGAACCGTTTTATGATAATTGCATAGGGTTTACCTGACAATAAGTGGTATTCATCAATTTTAATACTGACAATGACGAACCTTCAAACCCCTCTGTGTGATGAGCATATTTTACTAGATAACAGCTACTTTTAGATAGACAGCATTTAATCAGCATACGAATTATCAACTACACACGTGAGTGTCAATATATAGCGTATATTACAATGCTAGGGGAAATAACGGACTTGTGTGGTAATGTACCCAAAAGACAACATTAAGGTCCAATGAGCCATGTCCGTTTAAACACTAGAGCAAAAGGAAGGGCTTTTGTGATATTTTAATATTATCCCCATTCAATTGTGCACAAACATGATCACTTTATGCACCTATGATCCTTAAACAAAATGTGGGTTACATCGTATGGACCTATGTGGACTGTGGACTGCTGGTAAATTTGAAAATTGCTCGGTCGAAAAGCGGAATAAATCAGAACGGAATCGGCATTCGCTCGGGCGGAATGCGATTCCGAGGAACAAATCCTCCACAGTGGTCCAAGAGCAACTCTGGTGCGATTTTCTAATTTTTAGAGGGAACGGTTTACTCGTGACAACGCTATATAAAATAAATATAGAATATCCGTATAGTTTGATGATATAATAGGTTTATTTTCGCGAGTATGATTCAGCAAATGGGGACCGAGCTTTAGCGAGGTCTCCCATTTGCTAAATCATACAAGCGAAAATAATCTTTGTATCTCGTCAAACTATATGGATATTTTGTTATCCATCGCCAACTATTGATTAAAATTCGTTATAATCAATTACATATTATATAAATATGGAATTAACGGCGAATTTCGTTGGAAAATATTTAAAACAATTACAAGTGTTTCGGATGGCGAAGTGTTAAAATAAACTCATTAATATTCACGTGGGTGTGACCTGTCAATCCCTACGCGAGTGATGAGAACCCCAACTCACAACTCAACATTGGGCGATGTTACGCTGCCGAGAGTACATGTAGGTCCAATCTACCCCACATCAAATAGAGAACAATTATTCGGGGACCCACCCACAATATGCCTTATTATGATGGGCCTTAACTAAATACATGGAGAGCATTACATTTGACCGACGTCCACCCCAATTCAGCAGTTCAAAATCTCGTTCAGGACGTTATCGCGTACAATTCAGCTGATACCACCGAACGCAGTTTAACCGATTTTTAACGATAGTCGGATGTATGTTGTGCACATGACATTCTATCGATGGAACCTACCAAAGTACACGATGAGAACACCATTTGACCGGCGTCCACCCCAGTTCGACAGTTCAAATTCTCATTTAGCACTTTATCTGGATCAGTTCAGCAGAATCATGTATAAGTATAAGCTATGCAAAGAACTTCGATTCGATGGGTATTAACCCAAATGCACCATTTGGCCGACGTCCACCCCTGTCCAGCACTTTATCTGTAGCAGTTCAGCAGATTCCATCGAACGCAGTTTAACTGACTTTTAACCTTAGATAGTCGGGTGTATGTTATGCAACTGGTGTTTCATCGATGAGACATAACCAACTGCGGGGAGGTGACACCATTTTGACCGACGTCCACCCAGTTCAAATTCCCGTTTAGCACATATGGAGCAGTACAGCAGGTTGCCCGAACGCAGTTTAACAGATTTTTAACGAAGAAAGTTGCTATATGTTGTGCAAATTAATTTCTATCGCTGAGATATAACTGAATACAGGGATGGTAGATCATCTGACCGACGTCCACCCCACTTCATCAGTTTAAATCCCGTTCAGCATTTATCGGGGAAAGTTCATGCAGCAGATTCTTCCAAACTAAGTTTAACCGTCGTTTAACGAAGATAGTCGAGTGTATGATATGCAAATGACTTGTAATATATGGGACATAACCAAATACATGGAGTGAATACCATTTGAGCGAAATCCATCACAGGTCAACCGTTCAAATCCCGTTCCGCACGTTATAGTTCGGGAACAGTGGTTTGATGTCTGGAAGGATTAGATGGCACTATAAATCGGTTTACCCCCGTGTTTATATTTTGCATTACTCTATTTTCGTAGTACCCCTATTGTTCACACGGGGCTAATAGCTTGAACTGGCTAAAGCCATATTATGCCGATGAGGTTCGTACATGGCAATGATAACTGAGTCAGGCCATGCCTACATTATTTATTTAAAAGACAAATGATATTGCCACTTAAAATATAAAAGAATAAGTAAGGAAACATATATATTGTAAAAGTATAACATCGACACCATCTTTTGCCGCCAAATATAACCTACTCAAAAATACCTTCGCTCAAATATACTAGACAATATGCCCATGGATGCTGACAATATCCAGTTTTAATTAGGTAAATTGTCCAATTGAACCGTGAAATAGGTTCAACACGTTGCCATGAGCACCGTGTTAAGGTAGAATGCCTAACTGTAATCTTATCCTAAGATAAGTTGGGTGTAAATTATATTTAGACAAGAGCATCGCTAGGACGTGGCAAAATACGACCTTTAGCCATTTCGAATTGTACTACCGCAAACTAAAATAATACTTTGAGCTTACATTTGAAGAATATCTGATATACCCCTAATTTCAATGCCAAAATGGGGTCAATTGTAAGTCGAAAAATTGCCATAAATCTTGTTTCAAATAATTAGACAAAACCTATATTCGAATTTGGTTTTAGCTGGCAAATACACATACCAACTTTGGTTCAGATCCAATAATCCAAACTGGAGTTAGCGGTCGGAAACTAAAAATGTTAACAGACGGTCAAATTCTAAGTTGAAAAGGGCCGTAACTCATGTAAAAATAATTGGACGGAACCCATATTTGAACGTGGCCTGTATCTTTAGATGGGATATACATGTACACATACCACCCTTGGTTCAGATCAAATAATCCAAACTGAAGTTATCGACCGGAAACCAAAAATGTTATCGGACGGACGGACAGACATACTGATTACATACCTTTTTTCAAAAGGGCGTATGAAAACTGTGTGTGACCATTCAACATATCTTCGCACAAATAAGCACATAATCGACCTATAATGTGAAATAGGTATATGTAATTATTTGTTTATGAAATAAGCAGATAATGGAGTCAAAGCCGTTATTTCGTTTTATGACGTGAGTCAAAGTGAAAACGCTTGTTAACGAGCGTACACCTGATAAGTCGTGAGTTGGCTTATTTGTGTCATTGTCTGCCCATAATCTTCTTAGATTCGCCTCATTATGAGTCGATAATGCGACTAAAATGCTCTCATTTTCAGCACATTATCGACGCAATTCAACGCAGGATATCTCCCTAAAACAAGTTATATTATAAGCTAAGCAGGTAATGTGCGGATAACGACCAACCCCGTGTTCTTAATAGCTGTAGTACACGCACGGAATAACTAAAAATGGTAAGTTGTTTTGGTTTCGGGAGGATTTTATTCAAGTTTATAGGCAAAGTTATATGCAAACGCACTTTATCAATTGATTAGTAAACACAAAATTAGCAACTTCGAGTTATGTCTGCCAATAGGCCTGGATTTATAAGTGCATTGGAACCTCAGACCATATATAGACCCATCAGGGAGCTAAATGTGTTCTAAATGATATATTCATATATATGAGTCGACATAAGGTTAATAGAGGACACACATGAGTAAATTTCAGTGTAGGAAAAACATTACTCTTTTTTCCGGCCCGAAACATCCACCCACCCCGCCTTGTGTCTGAAAAAAATCAGACCACCCCTGTCGTACTGCAAAAATTAAGTTCGACATTAAAGATACTCAAGGTAAAAGAGTCATACAATGACCATACAAGCTAATCGATGCCAAACATTCTAATAAAACTGTGAAAAAGATATTATCTAATATCAAATTCATCAATATGTTATAGACATGCAACATGCTAGTCTTCGCTGTAAAAGGAATAAACTCGCACGGAGTGAATCCCAACATCTGCGAGATGCCTATCACCAAAGTGCAGATGGCCGTGGGCTGAGAGTAACCATATCACTTCTAATCTCAGTTCTAAATCGATGTTTGCTGGGTATTTTTGTCACTCTTGTGTATGGTCCTTTTAATATTTTACAAGCTGAAGAGCTTTCCATAAGATTTTTTGCAACATCACTTCCGTTGCTTCACCTAGTATAACAACGCCTGGTGACAATCTGAAGGTTGGGTGGATCCGTTGGCAGTAGACGCCAACCATTAGCTTCGTTTCATATCCATTAGGTCAATCGTTGTCAAGCATTTTCTGAAAATTCAGCGGAGCAAGTTGGCAGTAGACGCCAACCATTAGCTTCATTTCATATCCATTAGGTCAATCGTTGTCAAACAGCACTATGTTGTACGATAATGAACCTCTCAGCATCATAAGTGATGCCCAACGCCCATCGGTAGATTACCTGGGGGAAAGATATTGCTTTTGTTTTGCTGGTGTTTTGCCACTAATGTATACTATCTTGTATGCTTTACAATCTGAACTGCTTTCCATTTAGAATATTTGAAACATTACGTCCGGTTATCTGCCTTATCCAGCAATTTCGTCTGGTGATATTCTGACGGTTATCGCTTGTACCAAATTTTACAAAGAAATTCCCGACACATTTTGAGAAAATCAATTTTGAAATACCAGGAAATTTTGGCAAAACGTGCGTCTGACACACACCGATATTGTCCCCTATCTTTATATTATTGTGTACGATAATGAACCACGATGCTGTATACCTTATAAGTGTTGGGGCCGGAGTAGGTTTGGTAAAAAATATAATATAGCTTGGCATCAACTGAGTTATGGGTGAGAATATTCTTCGAACTCCTTATACACATTGCCCATGGGTTAATGGTTTAATCTAGTTTATAATGGTAAATCTATAGTAAACATGGTTAACCATAGTAATTCTACAGTAAACAGTGCTATAGTAATTGTGTGGTGTTTGCATACACGTTTTGGGTTTACCATAATATTTGTGGTAAACTATAGTTTTTGCAGTTAAATTTGATGAAAGTAATCAATCTCACAACTACACTTTAGTAAAACCATGGTTCTAATTTAATATGAATAGATTTACCACGGATTCGGTGGTATTTGCACACCCTGTTTGGATTTACCATAGTTGTTGTGGTAACTGTAGTTTTTGTTGTCAAACTGTGATGAAGTAATCAATCTTATAACTACACTACAGTAAAACCATGCTTTTAATTTACTATGAATAGTTTTACCGTGGATTCTATGGTATTTGCACACCATGTTTGGAGATACTATATTTTTGTGGTAACTGTAGGTTTTGTTGTAAACTGTGATGACCAATCTCACAACTCCAATATAGTAAAAACATGATTTGAGTAACCATGGTTTTAGTACACCATACGGATTATCTAAACCATATTTATAGAAACAGTTAATCCCCAACCCACCATAGTTAATTTTAAATATGGTTTTACTACTTAACTAAGATACTACTATAGTTTTAATGTCCGATGCATTACTTTACCATGGTTTCGTGGTCGAACAATTCTCAGACTGAATGTCTTCTATACTCAACTATTGTTTATATAACAACATGTGCGTGGTATGTGATAGTGTTCTGTATTTGTGTGATCATAAACTATGGATTCCCTTGCTGTGAACATGGTTTTACTATATGTAATCCATGGTCAAAGTATATGCCTACATGGTAAATTAAAAGCATAAAATAATAGCATGCATGTTTCATCGTCATGGTTTACTATAGTATAGTATATAATTACATCAATGCACCTACATACCGATTACATCAATATATCAATATATATAAGACCAGGCTTATTTAGACCATTCAAATCTTGTAAAGTTGCTGTACAAGAGCCTACAGCTTTGGCATCATATTAACTTCCTACAGGACCGTTTGGAGACGAAGGTCCTTCCGAAAGGCTTCTCGGCCATCGTAGAGTCAGGGCGAAAAAAGACATTCCGACCAGTCCTCCCCTGTGAGGATCTATTCAATTCGCTTAAAGCGGACGCTTTTGAGTGGGGTTTAAACTCCATGAAAACTTTGGTCAAATATTATCGGAAAACGGAATCAGAAATTGAAGTCAAGGTTCTTTCGGCTCTTTCTTCTAAATCCCTTGACTTCGACCGAGCACGAGACACGGCTTTAAAATGGGGACTGAATAATTTTGGCACCAACTTAACTAATGAAACAAAATCAAAGTTCTTGAACATCAGTGGTAAGCTTCAGTCCTCGATATGTATACGAGTTGGCGCCCAAACTCATACGAAACGTGCTCGGTCACCCGCCCCACCCCCACTAATCGCTCGCCAGCTTCAATTTCAGGATAGTCCAGCCAGGGATCAGACAACGTCGTCGTCTGTGAGATCCACGCCAAAACGCGTCAAAGCCACACCACAGCCACAGCAACCTGCACCAAAACCACGGACGTCACGCATATCCACTCCACCGAACACAACACTTCAAAATTCACCAGCCAAGGGAACAACACCACCAAAGTACATCTCTTCCAGTCCTCCTACGCCTAATGAGTTTAGGGTGTTCTTGGACATCTTGAACAGTCATGATGAATCAATCAAACTCAAATAATCAATATCGCAAACCAGCATTGATTTCCTTGATTTAACAATATTTAAGGGCCCAACAATTTACATCATGCAACAATTTAGATACAAAACTGTTTACGAAACCAACGGATTCTCACCAGCTTCTTCGTCGTAAATCTTTCCATCCGCCAAAACTTTTCAATGGATTGATTAAATCTCAAATCATTCGATACCACCGGAACTGCACGAACAGAAGCGACCTAAATCAAGCTTGTTCAGTGCTGTTCCAGGCTTTACGACCGCGCGGCTACTCTAGTAGATTACTGCGCCAAGTAAAGTCCGAAACTCTTCAGAGAATTGGAATAGTTACGCCATGACCCAACATCGACTGAACCCACAAGGATACGGCACAATCGGCCGGTGTTGGGTAATGGTTCAGCCTCATTTTGTCACAAAAAACGATGTTACATCAATACAATGGGATATCTCAATACTAGTAACACTTTCACCAGCGAACAAACACGCATATCGTATCAAATGCATAGCGAACTTAATTGTGATTCTAAAAATGTAATTTACTTAATCACATGCAAAAGATGCCGTATACAATATGTTGGACAAACACAAACCGCTCTAAAAGTTAGAATGTCTAATCATCTTTCCAGTGTTCGCAAAAAACTCGACATGCAAATTTCCGATCTTTTCAACTCATCTAATCATGACATTAAATCCCATTTCAGCTTTCAGCCAATAGAACATACACCAATTCTAGCCGACGAAGGCCAAACAAATTCAATACGCCTAGAACGCGAAAATCATTGGATGGGCGTACTTAAAACATATCTTCCGTACGGACTTAACATTGACTACAAGGGTGTTTCTCGAATTTCTAGTGCTTTCCTCTAATCTACAATCGTAGAAATGTTGAAATCGCAAATATTTTCAGAACAAACTTTGTATTATTAAACACTAAATTGACCGAGCCTCTCGACAAACGGGTGATAATTGCCTATAAGAAAAATCCCAGTTTGCGCGATATGCTCGTTCGATCTAGACTCAGACCTTGATTTACACTCAGTTTAATTAGCTTTTAGCAATTTCAACATCACTATCCTGTGTTTGTGCTCAACACAATATTGTATGTCAATTTCCGACACAACGTAACAAAATTTAGCTTGTTCCATCTATCATAGCATATGGCATCAATGCTCAAACGCAATTTCATGTCAATTTCCGACACAACCTAACAAAATTTAGCTAGTTCCATAGAAATAATTACATAAGAAATCGGATACGACCTGCGCCAGTGCTCTCCACACTTTCCATATATATATATATATATATATATATATATATATATATATATATATTATATCATGAAAAACGCGGGTCCCATAATCCCTAAACAAGAACCGTGTTTAAAATTAGTGAATCGGCCGGCAGCTTACCATTCTATTGGACATGATCATGGGTTCACTGTGGTATTACTAAGGTCTCCATGTTTTACTATGGAGCTTGTGTCTGTATAAAGATATGTCATCAGACGAGATGACATCTCTGTGCAAGAACATAGCTGCACCATTCCATGATGATAGGAATTGATCCCACATAGCTAGTTCCTTTTTGCACGCAGCAGAAATATATACTTGATACCTGAGTTCAGAGACTGCAGTGGACAATGCAATCAAGTAAGACATCAATGATCAACACGGAACTACTTTTGCTGCCAAACTTAAATGGCCTATCAGGATGAGAAAATCTTGTTTGGTACAGGTCGATCGGTTCATGAAAGACTTGATTGTTACCCGTTGGCTGGTTAGTTTGTAGCTGACATTCCATCAATTCAATGGTGATGCCTAAAAATTCAATACAGTGACAAGGTCCTATGGATTAACATTGACAGGACCTTAAAGGTCGGCATCTAGAGGAATTATAGACATATAATCGTCCAGATAGTGCAGGAGATTAGGCACGGCAAATCTGTTAGTGGCAATCCAGCATATTTCTTGAGAAAGTTGGTCGAACATTTTTGGAGATGGCCGACTGCCAAAATACAGTGTTTTGTAAACAATATTTATTGTCCCAGCAGATGCCGTAATATGGCTACAGGTCTTGTTCAATAGGGCACACTTTAAAAACTCAATGAATGTCAGTGAAAAAGATTCGGCGAACTTGAATTTGAATTTAGTTGTTGAATGATGCGAATAGCATGATCCACTGTCACACAATTCAAGGAAAGTTCATCCTTATCAATTAATGAATTTGGAGACTGGTCTTTTTTGGCAGAATTGAAGCTGAAAAATCAGCAATTATACGTTTCTTTTTGGATTTTTTTCTTTCAGCCATGTCGATAGGAATGATCCTGCAATTTGTGAAGGGAGGCTTGCTAAAAGGACCAATGATGAATCATTGAGACAATTCTTTTTCTATCAATCTAGCTAACATCGCTGCGGTTGCTAAATGCTGACTAAGTGTGAAAGCCAAAAGTGAAATCATTGATCAATTCGTAGGCAAACTTTTGGTCGGGATGGCTAGACAGGGCCCACTGCAGGAATTTCACATTTACTGAAGTGGAGTCACTGGTCGGAATTAAAGCCGGGTCCTCCGCGCTGACTTGAAGTCATTTGAAATGGGGGCGCTTTTGAAAGGGTTGGAGGGTTTTCGACTGCATATAGGTTTTGGGATGAGGACCTCGGCACAACACTCATGCTCGTGTTTCCACCACGTACCAAATGTCCAACCTTTAACATAATTAAATTGAAGACAAGCCATATTATTATTTGGCAAAGTTTGGGTGGAATGATGTGCCAATGCGACGAGGTGCGACCGAATCTTTTGCTGAATTTAAAGGACAAAAGAAGAAACAAATGCACATAACTTCACATTAAAGCATACTTCATCGGTGTTATGGTAAACGGAGTAGCCTTATTCAGTATACAAGTACTATTACATAGTATGTTGATATCTTTGTCTAACTTAGGTACAATTTCGGGTAATTTGTATAGCATGAATAGCGTTACAGGTCATATCGATGATTTGCCGCAAAAGCAATGTTATCACTTCAAGGTACACAACCGGTTGTTATAGACATTCCACTGCATTTGACGGTATAAGGAGGTTACTTGTCACTTTTTTTAAAAGAAAAACAAGCGATAATGCCGTTTTCGTGGCCATAATCGGTGCAGTAAGTCAGATATTCAAATTGTTTTTCGAAATTAGATACCATCAGTTGTCTGCCATTTACTGTATATATTTATTTGATGTAAACATTGATTTCTACAAAGATCCCTGTAGCTTCCAAATTTTGTCTACGTAATTTGGAGGAATGCATGTGGTTGGTGGATAAATACATGAAATATTGATTTATTGGTATCAGATACGCCCACGGTCACATCTACTTTCCATCTGTTTTCATTTCTTCAGACGAACGCTCTTTATGTTTTAACATAATGAATAGACTAAAACTGAACGCTCTTTTCTATTTCCTGCCATACAAATGGCTGGGGTCTTTTAGTTTGGGTCCAACGAAACGTGTTGAAATTGTATGTGAATGACTTCAATGCGTCTTTGACGGACTTGCAGTGCTCGTAAAAAGAGATTTAAAGTTTTTGTCGGGAAAAATTAAAAAAGATAATATCAAGAGGTGTATTCTAGCAAACAGCCATGTGGATTGAGAGGGAGGTAAAGTTGAAACATTTGAATGGGGGATTCAGTGTTAAATTTTTTATAAAAGATCGATCAAACCTTACAAATCACAAGTGACCATATCATACTTTTTTGGAAAGTTTGAAGACTTATCTAGTGACAACGCGAAGCGAAATTTTGATTTTCATCCCAGGTTGGATATTATTGGACATTATGAAAAAGTAGGTCCCCATTGTTTATCATTGTTCATAATATTCCCATCAAATGTCAAAAAACAAAACATAAAATCAAAAGTCTTCTTCGCGATGTCACTAGATATATGCTCAAACATTCCAACTAGACATGAAGTATTATTCTATGGTTTGTAAATATTGAGTGATCGTGTCTTGAAAATTAACACTGAATTTCCCATTTAAATGTTGCCACTTTACCTCCCGCTAGACCATGTCTGTAATTTGAATCAAAATATGAACATATCACAATCTACCATGATAAATTAAATTTGCACTTTAGATGTATAGCACATGCCCGAAAAAGAACCTCAAGTTTTAATGAACCAATGTTGGTGATTTGTCAAGTAATACCAGTTAGTAGAAACAATATTGTCAACATTCACTCACCAACATGTGTTACCAATTACCAAGACCACAAGATGAGGTGTTTATATGAGTTATCTCATCCCTGAGTGCAGTAAGTCAGTCCAGCTGATTTTGTGAATTAACACATCATATTCCTGTCGACCACATTATACCAATAAGCTGAGGTGGTATCAGTTAGCTGTCCACATAGACAGTTTTGTTTTGACTGTGTTGCTGCTTTTACATTTGTTTGCAGCCCATTGCGAAGAATCATGGTCCACATTTGTGGACACCAACTGATTGATTGATTTTGATTGATTGAGTTTTTATTTGTACAATAACAAATGATATAACAACACAATTATGAACGAGTATATGATAAGTGTTGTACAGGAGCAGCATGGCCATGGTTGGTCGTCTTCCTGCTGCCCCTAAATTATATATAAACATAAGGATGGCGGATGAATTCAAAGATGTATTCAGGGTTCGATACCTCGAGATACGGCACCAATATATTTGATAAAGTATATTTCTGGGAAGGCCACTAGCTTTGTGGCGCTGAACAGTTTTACTATAGGCAGAGTCGACATAATTTCGTAGGTTATAAAATTATCTCCAAAAAATAATTGTTCTGTCAATTTAATTGTCCCTCAAATATTCCATTAAATAACATTAATTCTAGACTTGACTGATTGTTTCCCCCAACGCAAACGTGTTATGCATTATGTTGTTAATCAAGCAAGAGTGTTCAAATGCTATATACATGCTGTTCCAGACTTGAAAGCGAAGCGGAAATTAAAGTAACACGAACTATATTTAGGGCACACTCGACTAAGCGTATACGTGATGTGGTTGCCTTGATATCGACTGCTGCTAGTTTAGACTCGGCTGCGTGGTATTATCTCACTGTTTATCCAAGTGTGCGAAAACATCCATCACCGAAACGGACAAGTCAAAATGTATAGTTCCGTGTTGCTTTTAATCCGAGTCATCAACCTTTCCAACAGAGCGAAACATTTTTAACAGTCAATTATATCCAATGTTAAAGGCATGTCAATTACTGCTCAACCCATCTAGTAATCAGGTGTGGTCGCGTGGAGATTCACTGCAATCAACCGATGTCGAGATATTATTCCACACAAACGCAGATTTGCATGACAATCTCCATTCAAAATTAGTCGCTAGACCTCCCCCTTAATTCATGTTAATGGCGAGAATATTAGCTCTCATTATTTCTATATAATTAATTTACTTGCTATAGTTATTTCTGATACTTCATATTATTGTATGCACATAAACATTCATAATACTAAACTGTCATTTCAGCCTGTTCTCGCAAAAATAACTACAAAACGGGCTCATGTTATTGAGCGAAATAACCTCATATTGGCATTAGTTAACCTCGATATACGCTCTATATGGTCATATAATGCGGCTTTTAAAACAGTCCAATACGGGACTCTTCCCATACTGAATAAGCCCATATCGGCACTATTTAATCTACCTTTTCTCATCGACACGACTTACCAGATTCGCGGACTTTATGGTGTTTCACTGTGGCCCGCGTGATTCAAGGAATAACTTGTATTAACTCATTATGGGCTTACATGTAGTTTATAATCTAATCAGTCCAATATTAACCTGTGAAATGTTAGGTCCAATATGAACATATTTTCACGAGGATATGTTGGTCATTAATTTTAATTAGCGGCGGTCATAATTTGGAAGACAGGCATTCCTGTCAAGTTCCCTGGCACCTCATGTGATTTGATTATAAAATTATCGACTCTAATTCGTTATTTCATTTTATTGGCGCGTACCACAGTGAAATCACACATTAAAGGGTGTACACGTGGAACGTCGTGTGTTAGCTTATTTCAGTTATTTTTGGAGATGACCGACTGCCAAAATACAGTTTTTTGTAAAAAATTATATTTATTGTCCCAGCAGATGCCGTAATATGGCCACAAGTCATGTTCGATAGGGTACAATTTGAAAGCTCCCTGAATGTCAGAGTGAAAAAGATTCGGCTAACTTGAATTTTAATTTAGTTGTTGAATGATGCGACTGGCATGATCCACTGTCATATAAGTCAAGGAAAATTAATCCTTATCAATTAATGAATTTAGAGACTGGTCCTTATTGGCAGAATTGAAGCTGAAAGATCAACAATTAAACGTTTCTTTTTGGATTTTTTTCTTTCAGCTATGCCGACAGGATTGTCCTGAAATGTGAGAAGGGAGGCTTGCTAAAAGGACCAATGATGAATCCTTGAGACAATTCTTTTTCTATCAATCTAGCTAACATCGCTGCGGTTCCTTAATGCTGAATAAGTTTCAAAGTTCTAAGCTGCTGGTGGGTAATATTGAAACGCCAGAGTGAAAGCCAAATGTGAATGTATTGATTAATTCGGAGGCCAACTTTTGGTCGGGATGGCTAGATAGGGCCCACTGCAGGAATTTCACATTTACTGGAGTGGAGTCACTGGTCGGAATTAAAGCCGGGTCCTCTGTGCTGACTTGAAGTCATTTGAAATGGGGGGGGGGGGGCTTTTGAAAGGGTTGAAGGGTTTTCGATTGCATACAGGTTTTGGGTGAGGACCTCGTCACACCACTCTTGCTCGTATTTCCACCACGTACCAAATGTACAACCTTTAACATAATTAAATTGAAGACAAGCCATATTAGTATTTGGCAAAGTTTTAGTGGAAGCACCGAATGATGTGCCAAAGCGACGAGGTGCGAACGAATCTTTTGCTGAATTTAAAGGAAAAAAGAAAAAGAATGCAAAAAACTTCACATTAAAGCATACTTCCTTGGTGTACCACAGTATGTTGATATCTTTGGCTAACTCGTGTGCAATTGCGGGGAATTTGTATAGAATGATTAGCTGTACAGGTCATGTCGATGATTCGTCGCAAAGAAATTTTATCACTCCAAGGTACACAAACGGTTGTTATGGACATTCCACTGCATTTGGCAGTGTAAGGATGTTATTTATTACTTTTTTGAAAAAGAAAAACAAGCGAAAATTCAGTTTTCGTGGCCATAATCGGTGCAGTAAGTGAGATATTCAAATAGTTTTTCGAATTAGATACCATCAGTTGTCTGCCATTTACTGCATATATTTATTTGATGTGAACAATGTTTTCTACAAAGATCCCTGTAGCTTCCAAACTTTGTCTACGTAATTTGGAGTAATGCATAGGTCACACCTACTTTCCATCGGTTTTCATTTTTTCAGACGAACGCTCTTTATGTTTTACCATAATGAATAGACTAACGCTGAACGCTCTTTTCTATTTTCAGCCATACAAATGGCTGGGGTCTTTTTGTTTGGGACCAACGAAACGTTTTGAAATTGTATGTGTATGACTTCAATGCGTCTTTGACGGACTTGCACTGCTCGTAAAAAGGGATTTAAAGTTTTTGTCGGGAAAAATTAAAAAGATAATATCAAGAGGTGTATCTGGATAGCAAACATCCACGTGGCTTGAGAGGGAGGTAACGTGGCAACATTTAAATGGGGGATTCAGTGTTATTTTTTATAAAAGATCGATCAAACCTTACAAATCACAGGTGACCATATCATACCTTTTTGGAAAGTTTGAAGACTTATCTAGTGACAACGCGAAGCGAAATTTTGATTTTCATCCCAGGTTGGATATTATTGGACATTATGAAAAAGTAGGTCACTATTGTTTATCATTGTTTAGAATATTTATATCGAATGTCGCAAAAAAAACAAAATGAAAAATCTTCTTTGCGTTGTCACTAGATATATGCTCAAATATTCCAACTAGACATGAAGTATTGGTCTACGGTTGGTAAATATTGAGTGATCTTGTCTTGAAAATTAACACTGAATTCCCCATTTAAATGTTGCCACTTTACCTCCCGCATATGGGTGTGTAATTTGAATCAAAGTATGAACAGATCACAATCTACCAAGATAAATTAAATTTGCACTTGGGATTTATTGCACATACCCGAACAAGGGGTAGGGTTCGCTATTCCGAAGGTTTTCTATTATGTGCGTATTTAACCAGAAATGAATCAAAATTTGCACCCCACCACAAAAACCACACGAGGAATGAAAAATACTATTACGCTAGTATTCACATATAGTACATTTATACACCTACTTCTAATTCCCAAATTGTCCCAAATGTTGGTTGTTATTAATAGCAAGAAGACAGTATCAGTTTATCGTTTTTATGGAAAGTTGAAAACACGATGACTGAAATAAACTACATGTAAGAGATATAGTTTGTCCGAACTGGCAATCTGTATTTGAACGAAACATCAACTTAATTTTCGACCCCGACCCCCAAGATCACATATATAAAATTTATGCCAGTATATACCATTTGAAATAGGAAGCTCTCTAACACTGTATTATCAGCTTATCCGGTGTAATAAACTGAATATGTTGTTTTTGTTGAGTAAACGACGTGTTTTTCTGCTTACGGTTCATCTGATTTTGTTGCGCAGTGTATTATTTTCAATGGAGGGGGAATAACTCTACATTTTAAAGATAGTGTTATTCCCCTCCAATTGCTAATACATCAGGTTGAATTATGTTGCATTCTGGGGGGCATAACGGGGTAATCTTTTTGTGATTTAAGCTTTTTCTATTTCTCTATGGGCATCTTCTGATATAGACGTTTCCCATGGTGATGAACTATAGTGTTTTAAAGGCCCACTTAATTTTCGAATGCCCAGATAACATTATACACAACATATTCCATATATATACCATTTGGAATAAGGAGCAAAACTATATATATTCCACCAGAATACGGAACAGGTGTGGCCTAGGAGTGTCCTAGAGATTCTCAGATTCATTCCAAGACCCCCCCCCCCCTTGTCAACACAAAATGCATCATAATTCAATCTAAGAGATAGAGTTATTCCCCTTCCATTGAGAATAGACTTCACAGTACAGTCCGGATCAAAATTAAGCGAACAGCACACATCAGGACCTCGACAAAAACAACATGTTCCCAGTTTATTCAACCGGATCAGTTGATAATACAATGTTTGGAGCTTCCTCTTTCAAAGTGTAAATAATGTGGAATATTTTGTATATAATGTGATCTGGTGATTTGAAAATTAAGTGGGCCTTTAATCATATTTTATGGCACATATTGTTATTAAAACCTGATATCAAGGCACTATAAAAAGATAGTCGGTGACTCGAAAATTAAATACAATACAAATTCGCAATTGCAGTTAGGTTCATCTCATACCCGTCTATTCAACGGCATTCTGCTGCGCAGTATTCATTACGAGTTATAGCCCCACTGTTTTAATCCGCCTTTAGCTGGCGTATTCTTACCTCTTAGATTATTGAGATATAACGTCATACGTGATGACATTAAATCGTATGGAAACATGGCAATTGTGTGGGCTGTCTGACGTGAATATGTATTGGGAAATAGTTGTAACGTTATACGTAATAATAAATCTCAAGGAAACCCGCGAAAAAAAATCTCATTTATCGTTTCAATGTTTTAAGTTATTTCCTTCATAAAAAGAGTCTTCGTGATAAAAAAAAAAAAAACCCTCTCAATACTTTAGAATGTAGATTTAACCTTTAAAATAACAAAAATATTCGGAATAGCGAACCTTCGTAATAGTGAACCTTCGGAATAGCGAACATTCGGAATCGAGACATGTTCCCCCGAACAAGAACCTCAAGTTTTAATGAACCAATGTTTGTGATTTATCAAGTAATACCAGTTAGTAGAACCATTATTGTCAACATTCACTCACCAACATGTGTTACCAATTACCAAGATCACAAGGTGTGGTGTTTATATGAGTTATCTCATCTCTTGAGTGCAGTAAGTCAGTCAGCTTATTTTGTGAATTAACACATCATATTCCTGGCGACCACATGGTACCAATAAGCTGAGCTCGTACCAAGGTATCAAGGTATGTCAATTACTTCTCTACCCATTTAGTAATCGGGTGTGGTCGCGTGCTAAGATATTCACTTCAATCAACTGATGTCGAGAGATTACTCCACACACGCATATTTGCATGACAATCCCCATTCAAAATTAGTCGCTTGACCTCCCCCTTAATTCATGTTAATGGCGAGAATATTACCTCTCATTATTTCTATATAATATAATTTACTTGCTATAGTTATTTCTGATACTTCATATTATTGTATGCACATAAACATTCATAATACTAAACTGTCATTCCAGCCTGTTCTCGCAAAAATAACTACAAAACGGGCTCATGTTATTGAGCGAAATAACCTCATATTGGCATTATTTAACCTCGATATACGCTCTATATGGTCATAAAACGCGGTTTTTAAAACAGTCCAATACGGGACTCTTTCCGTACGGAATAAGCCCATATCGACACTATTTAATCTACATTTTCTCATCGACACAACTTGCCAGAATCGCGCTCTTTATGGTGTTTCACTGTGGCCCTCGCGATTCAAGGAATAACTGTATTAACTCATTATGGGCTTTGCACCACCAAGATTTTGGGAGCCCAGACCGACATTAAGTCAACCGGCCGGCACTGCACACACTTCCTAGAGTTGAGCCCGTATTATAAAATAGGACAGTACGAATCAACTTTTCACAACACTCAACAATATGTGTACATTCAGTGCACAAACTCACACGGATAAATCAAGGCAAGCCTTCTCCACTGGTCCTGGTTCGGAATGGGGGTGGGGCTTTGCTTCTTGCTTTGGTGGTATCCACCTCATGCACGGTAGGCAAACACCTACTGTGCATGAGCATATATCAATCTCACAACTTTACAAACGCTCTTCAGCGGAATTAAGGCAATCAACAGTGGGTTGTAGGAGAGGGTCGACGGCCCTTTCAAATCTTCCCGGGTATCACCCGAAACTCCAAACTCTGGGCTTACTTTAGAATCAAATCAGTCCAATATTAACCTGTGAAATGTTAGGTCCAATATGAACCTATTTTCACGAGGATTTGTTGTCATTCATTTTAATTAGCGGCGGTCATAGTTTGGAAGACAGGCATTTCTGGCAAGTTTCCTGGCACCCCATGTGCTGTATGCCATCCTTTCATAATTTGTATTCTTGCATGGAATTAATCCCAAGTGATGTCCATACCATTTTGTTCAACATATACGCACATAATTGACCTATAAAGTAAAATAGGTAATTATGTGATTATTTGATTATAAAATTAGCAGATAATGGACTCTTATCCGTTATTTCATTTTATGACGCGGACCACAGTGAAAACACATGGAACGTCGTGTGTTGGCTTATTTTAGTCATTGTCCGCACATAATTTGCTTAGAATCGCCTCATCGGTCGATAATGTGATTTTCAGCACATTTTCGATTCTAAGCAGATTATCTACCAAAACAATGTTCTATTATAAGCAGATAATGTGCTTGTTTTTGGTGGAATAGGTTTTGTTATGGCGGTTGTGTGCATAACGATTCAACCTGTTCTCCCGAAAACTAGCGCGTTATCTGCTTTTAATAGAAATTGCTTTCGGCATAAAATCTGCTAAGAATTGCATCATTTTGAGTCGAAAAATGTTCTGAAAAGCAGAAAATTTTAGTCACATTATCAATTCATAATGAGGCGATTCTGAGCAGATTATGTGCCGACAATTACACAAATAAGCCAACTGACGACTTTTCATTTGTGCGCTCTTTAACAGGTGTTTTCGCTGTGGCCCACACCATAAAAGGAAAAAACCATTATATGCTTATTTCACAATCAGATTATGTACCTATTTCACGTTATATGTCGATTTGCGTATTTCAGCGACGATATGTTGAGCGATTGTCTTTGTTGCCTCTCATAAAATGTTTTGAATGATGATTACATGTCCATTAATGTGCAGTGCAAGTTATGAGTTATGACAAAAATATTACTCCAAATTTCATGGCATTTTCACTTCTCATTTGAAAACACACATTAAGATTTTAAGTGTGGTCACGATGAGATTTAACATTGTAATTACATGAGGTTTGGAATGTGGTTTATTTTGAGACCGCACGAGTCAATTTCGAATTTGGTCACGGTCCGATGATCTTTGGCGGACTTATGCCCCTTTTTTTTTACTTGTCCAGATGATAATATGAGGAATATTCAACACAATTTCTTGATATTTGCTACGTTGATATCGTTTCAGAAGACATCAATTAGAATGTTCCTCTGCTTTTTGAGTGAGTTGTGCTCCCATTTCGCTTTATAATATATACATCGTAGCTATTAAGAGTTCGATGAAATTTCGATCGTTCTTGTAATTTGAGAATACGCAGGTAAATTGGTAAAATAGTGATACTAGGATATTTGAAATGTTTGAGCAATGACACTTCATTAAAGAATAAGAATTAATTATTAAGATGTTAATGTTATCGACGGTACTGTCAGCGTTGAGAAGACACAACACAAAATCTTCGGCTAACTTCGGATTTTTTTGTAATCGTTATAAAAATAACGATTAGCGGCCGAATATTAGATTATATAATGGACATTTTATGTATATATTATCGGTTATTTGAAAGAAAATATTTTTTTTTCTTCAGGATCATATTCCTTTAAGAGCAACAGTGAAGATTAATTAGCTGTCGACTCACGAAATTGATACGCTGTTTTGCTGCATAATCGCCAGAGATGTAAAATGAGGAAATATTGATGGTGGAAGCATCCTGATGATATGGCAGAATATTTGCTCTTGATGGAATGATGAACTGTGTGTGTGGTCAAGGCCAATTTCACGAACAGCAGCAAGCAGTGGACGTTTAATCTATCTCTTTAATTGATCAAATGAACATTGGAGATTATTTTTTGGATGAAAGCCCACAACCACTTTCCCTCGACTACCGGGACAGAAGTTTGGCGTACGATGTAGGGTCACAAAATATACCCGCTATAACATGACAGCGGACATTCCCTTTAGATTAATCTTGATAAATTTATCCCAGCTTGAAGTATATCGTCTTTTAGTGATGGCAAACATTATTCTGTCAATGTGGAAGTGACTGTCAATAACGTCATAAGGTGTTGGTATAATCGGCTAGACTGCTATCTTCAATTTCAATATATCAATATTATTTGAACCATGCTAGGCCTTCCAGTTAAAACCTATTGTGGTAAAATAATTAGTTTTGGTATTAGTAAGTAAAACATCTGTTGTTCACATGTCATGATCTTCCAACATGACGGCGAAAAAACCTCCAATATATTAAGCATGCCACGGAATTGATAGGATGGAGAATAAACTTTCCATATGGAGGATGATTGAACTCACAATTATTACATAGATGATGCATGATTCTTATATAATTTTTCCAAGTGAGCTCCGCAGTAGATGGAATTAATGATTTCTTTATGTTGATGGCGATGACAATATAATGTTTCTGGTTGACAGTCTCGATCTTGATGTTCAGTATAACTGATAAAATATGCTGCATACCACGCACAAAGCTTTGGCAAATATCGTCTGTAGTGATTTTGGGTGATGGGTTCCCATAAAAGTGCAGGGACATATCCTCAAGATATGGCGCTTCGCATGTGACACTCTGTTGACAAAACGGACAGGGCGAATTATCTACGCCACACCTTAATGTTTTTAATTTTGCCTTTTCGAGATCTCGCTTTTTCAGATGGCAAAGTAGTGTCAGCACTTACTGAGGTTCAACAAATATAGCCACTGTAACATGACAGCGGAAAACCCTCCAATAAAAGTTTTCATAAAAGTTCAGGGACATGAGTCCTCAAGATATGGCGCTTCACATATGACAAAACGGGACAGGGAGAATTATCTACGCCACAATTTCTCCTGTTTTTTTTCGATTTCGTCGTATCGCATCTTTAGATGGGAAAGTAGTGTCAGCACTTGCTGATGTCACTGAACGTGTATGATAAGGTGTATTTTCCAACTGTAAACGAAATTTCAACGCCTCTGAAATTTTCAAAAAATAAACTGGATCTATAGTGCCATGAGTGCCACATGAACAGTAAATAACATTGTTGGCTGCCCTGATTAATGTTAACCCGCCACTGAGACATTTCTGTACATGCAAATAGATGGTAATCTCTGAATATTTTCGCATGCCACTAATAACCGTATTTGGTTCTTGGTCACTGAAGGCAAAATGAACATAGTCGTTTCATGGGCGATATTCCTTTCCTTCAATTTGTATACATTCCCAATTTTTGAGAGAGGTGCTATGAACTGCCATTGCTAAATATTTTGCTTTGGCATTGGTGTTAAAAAAATAATTTCCAGTTGGTATGGTATGACCGTTATTGTCGTGTATCTTCCATCGTCCATGTGAATGTTTTTGAAGGTGGAATCGTTTCTTGTCATTATTTTCAACAATACGCCGTATGTCTCACAAATAGAGATGATTCACTCCTGACTCAGTCAGACCGGATACTGATGTTACAGGCTTACAGCAGCATTTGATGATGAATGAACTGGACGAGCCAGTGTGAGTACGGGATGTATCCAGGGGACCTATCCCATAGTCTCCTTACTCAGACAGGAAACTGAGGTTACAGAAGAAACATTGTCGGAGAAACTTTGACAGGCATTCGAAGCAGCATTTGATGATGAGTTGGAACTGCATGAGCCGGTGTGAGTACGGGATATATCCGGATGACCCATCCCATACTCCTGGCTCAGTCAGACCGTCACTGATTGCAGAACAGCTGAGACAGCAGAAAAGGTCTTTCAAACAATACATATTTATTTAGTGATAGCTCTGATGTGTCATCTTCACTATCATCCTTTGTAGACAGGTCGTGTATAAACTTGTTTCTGAATGTTGCCGCATCGACAAAATCAAAGCTTGGCTGCCACCAGGTGTCACGGCAAAGGAAACGTGGCTAGAGGTGTTTATCGGCGTGGGTGACATGGATGAGGTCCGTTATATAAACAGCGGGTGCTGTGAATTGAAATAACCACCCACTCTGCCCTTGAGAATTTCTCGGTCTTTCGAAAACGGGTTTTTGTATTCTCATTGGAACGCGTGTGATTTCTGTTCAAATTGTTTAAGTCCAGAGATAAATTTATGAATGGGTAATTATGGGTCATTTGTAACCTTGTAAGCGATATATACATAATATGCAGTTAGGTCCTAGTACAGTATCACAGGCACTTTGGTCTTGATATGTTTAACAGGGCTGATGGTAATGCCTATGTAAGAGGTATTAAAATAATCTTATAACAAATATTTTAAAACTATATTGTCATTTTCATAATTGAAACCCATTTTATTGATGGGAATTGTATGTTGTAATTGCATGAACTATTGATAAGCACGTGGTTGGGTGGGTGATCTCTTCAAGTGAGATTTTTCCGAATCTAAGTCACACAGACTGAGACAGCTGGTCTAATACAATTATTTATGGAGGGTGTTGACTCGGAAATCTGTCACTTGCAGTGGTCCACCTTCGGACTCAAATGTCAGATACTCATGAGGATTGAATTGGTTTGTACATGTTTTTCTACTTTCATCTTGCCGATTCGCTCGATTTTCTCAATGGACAATAAATTTCATAATTTTAGTCTCATAATTTGTGAAAAGTTACTACGGCGATCGATGTCGGTCATAACGGTTTAATAACTCTTAAGCAAAGCGGAATAGCTTGAAAACTATAATAAATAGAATATTTATCACCGAAGATGGAACGTCTTCATTATTCCCACCAGTAGCAATCGGGTGCTGCTAAAACGAAGATTGATTGGTGCTTTAAAATAGGTTTTTAAAAGGGGAACAGCTGGAGCCCGAGCGAGTACAAATCACTGCTTGAGCTGACTTTCCACAAAAATACGGAAACGTATATATGTCAATGCGAATGTTCACAACATACATTTGTCTTCGTATTTATTCACATAGACTGCAAATGCGATCTGAAACTCAGGACGATCTGAGTGTCTCAAATGGGCTAAAGAGTGTGAATACATGGTTCAATGTCGCCCACATGGGAGTTAGACCCACACTATCATCTTAATCCGATTCAGTTTACAGTTTTAGTAGTTAATAGCATGCTCCCTCTCAATTGCCATTTCTAAAACACAAGACACAGAAGAAAGATTACGACCATGGTATGTTTTAAACATTGCAGTCTGTTTAATTACACTTGACGTTTTTAGAATTATACCCAAAGTGCATTGAAAGTAATTGTTTCGATAATAGGCAATTTTCTCACAAACAAGTGACGGTTTTGATTTGGATGAAAGTGACGGAGAATATGGTAGCCTAATTTCGTTGCGCAAATTAGCGCTTCTGTTGTATTATAAAAAAACAGCCGGTTTGAGAGAAGAACATATAGCTTAATTCAGCTAGGTTAGCTGAATACAGCTATTGTAGCCGTATTATCACATTTGTCAGACTTATTTGGGATTACAGTACGCTTCTTGTTAACATGCGATATCACTGCGGCATCAATATCAATATTTTTCAAATTCTCAAATGAGACACGTCTGCGGGTGTGGCGTTATTTCCTCTGTGTGAGTGAACTAATATTTCTGGTAAATTCATTGATCAAATTAGATCATGAATACAGAAATTCCAAAAAGTAATCTGTTCCCACTAGTGCTGAAACAATATATATACATATATATATTCGTGTCCTGTATCTGCGCCAAGTGCGTTTCCTGTATCTGCGTTAAGTTCGTGTCCTGTATCTGTATCTGCATCAAATGAGTATACTTTTCGCTGTTCGCCTGAGGATTACACTATAATATGATATTTCATGGAATGGATATAGTCGACGTTTGTGCTGAACCGTCAGATGGCAAACTTGCTTGTTGCTCTTATTAATGATATTTCACAGGATGACTGCCACTTCTCCCAACAACTGTATACGTTATTTTTTGTCCTCCAATATATGGGCCAGTAGTTTATATCAGCAGTCTATTTTCAGGTAAACGTTGCTGCAAGTGAAGAGAAGCCAACTTAGCAGTTGGGAAATCTCGACGATCAATCCAGGACGGTGTGTTTCCTTTGAGAGCAACATCGAAGATGGATTAGCTGTTGACTATGGCCATTTCTCTCAATAATTTGATGCTGACATAATCGCCATATCGATAACTTCCTCGGAGAGGCAAACTGATGGGTATTGTTGGTGGAGTCATCCTGGCGATACGGCATCATATTTGCTCTTGTTGGTGGAATGATGAACTGTGTGATCAATTTCACCAACAGCAGCAAGCAGTGTATTGTTAGTGTAGTGGATTGTTAATGTATCTCTCAAATTGATCAAGTGGATCGGTGGAATATTGAAGATGATTTTGGGGTGGAACCACACAGCCACTTTCCAATATATAATTTTTTATTAGTAAGTACGGCCTCTGTTGTTGACATGCCAAGACCTTCAAGCATGACGGCTAAAACCCTCCAATATATTAAGCATATTAAGGATTTGATAGGATGGAGAATAAACTCTCCATATGGAGGATGATTGAATCCAAAATTATTGCATAGATGGTGCGTAATTGTTTTATAATTTCCCCCAGTGATCTCAGTTGGAATGGAATTCATTGACAATATCATTATAATGTTGCTGGGTGACAGTTTCTAATTGGATGTTCAGTATAGATGATACGATATGCTGGAGACCGCGCACAGTACTGTGCTGGGTGGTGGGTTCCCATAAGAGTTCAGGGACATGGGACCGCAATATGTGGCGCTTCACATGTGACACTCTCTGTTCACAAAGCGAACAGGGCGAATTATCAACACCACGCTGTTTCCTGTTTTGTATATTCCTCTTTCGTCGTCTCGCTTCTTTTGATGGCAAATTAGTGTCAGCAATTACTGATGCCACTGAAAGTGTATGACAAGATATATTATCTAGCTGTACACGAAATGGCAAACGCCTATTCACTTTCAAAACATATTGTGGATCTATGATGCCATCAGTGCCACCTGAACTGTACATAGCATTGTTGGCTGTCCTGAATAATTTTAACCCATCTTCAAGACATTTCTGTATATCCCAATAAATGGCAACCTCCGAATCTTTCCGCATTCCACTAATAACAGTATTTGTTTCTGGTCCACTGATGGCAAAATGAACATACTGTCGTTTCACGGGCTTTATTCCTTCAATTTTTATACATTCCCAATTTTTGAGAGAGGTTCCATGTACTGCCATTGCTAATTTTTTGCCTGAGTTATTGGTGTTAGATATAAATTTCTCCAATATATTAAGCAAGCTGTGGAATTGATAGGATGGAGACTAAACTGTCCATATGGAGGATGGTTGAAGACAATTATTACATAGATGATGCATGATTGTTATATAATTTTCCCCAGTGACCTCCGCATTGGAATTGACAGTACCACGAACATAGTTTTGGCAAATATCTTATGTAGTGTGTTGCGTGGTGGGTTCCCATAAAAGTTCCCATAAAAGTTCAGGGGCATGAGTCCTCGAGATATGGCGCTTCGCGTGTGACACGCTCTGTTGATAAAATGGACAGGGCGATCATAGCTATGTTCTTTTTTCAATTTTTCATTTTCGTCGTCTCGCTTTATGTGGTAAAGTAGTTTCAGCACCTACTGATGCCACTGAAAGTGTATGATAAGATATACTTTCCAACTGTACACGAACTTTCAAACGCCAATAAATTATCAAAAATAGTTGGGATCTATAATGCCATCAGTGCCACATGAACAGTAAATAACATAGTTGGGTGTCCTGAATAATATGAGTGTAGTTGAATTTTTTGAGAGAGGTGCCACGTACTGTAATTGCTAAATCTTTTGCTTGAGTAATTGGTGTTAAAAATAAATGTCCAGTTGGTACGGTATGATCGTTATTGGTGCGTATCTTCCAGCGACTACATGAATGTTTTGTAATCGTTTCTTGTCACTATTGTCAACAATAACATGTATGTCTCGTAAAGAGAAATGATTCCCCCTGACTCAAGTCAGACAGGAAACTGAGGCCACAGCGAAACATTGGCGGAGAAACTTTGTTGACAGGAATTCGAAGTGTGAACTGGACGATCCGGTGTGGGTACGGGATGTATCCGGAGGACCTATCTCATACCCTTCTGACTCAGTCAGACAGGAAACTGAGGTTTACAGAGGAAACATTGGTGGAGAAACTTTGTTGACATGAATTTGAAACAGCATTTGATGAGTGGGAACTGGACGACTCGTGTGAGTACGGGATATCCGGGGGATCTATCCCATACTCTCCTGACCCATCCAGACGGGAAACGGAGGACACTGATTGCAGGAGAGCTGAGTCAGCAGAAATGTCGATGGTCTCCAACCACAGGATATTCATCGAGTGATCGCTCTGGTGATTTGGTGGTTACATTGCCATCTTCACTATCATCCTTTTGTATAGATACATGTATAAAAGTGTTTCTGAATGTTGCTCTTTGTAACTAATAATCAACAATCGTTCTGTTTCCTGTCAAAATGTATGCTAACCAGATTTGTTTTGGCCTGCTGTATGTTTACGTCACCTGTTTGACCTGCAATATATGAATGGGAAATACTGTCAGTATGTATATAGCAATGATTCTTTAGTAAATATGTTCAAAATGCAATTGGTTTCCTCAATTGTTTGAAGTCAATGCCAAATAGCAATCTAGAACAAAGTATTTTTGAAAATACTGGGCAAACAAATGTAAATAATAGCCTTTGTACGATAGTTGTAGAGGAATAAATGTATGAGTCTAATGCAGTTTATATCTTATTGTAAGTGAAAAATTCAGACAACTAATTATTCTTCAATCCTTCAAATTAAACATACAAAAACAAAATACCAACTGAGCTGCGGTTGGTGTGTGACAAGTGATCACACCTTAAGTAACATATTCAGTGCAACTATCACCCATTGATCCATGTGAACTAATACACGATGTAGTGGTTGAACAAAGATTTGCAAGTGCTGTGCTGAAGTGCGCAATTGTTACTTGTAGTTAGAAGATGATGTAAACAGATTCTTCCTCAACATGCTCTGGCGATTGTCATAAATCTATAAAAACGTGACACCACCTGTGATCTTAATTGCATATTTTATCCTTTTCTCCTCCATTATTGGTGTTTCCTGTATGTGCTTCTGAGTAGCTCATTTGGTATTTCCAGTTGGTTCTAGCCTTTCTTTGAATTGCTTCCTGATTTCAAGTCCTTGCTTTCGAGATTCATTTAGAAGCTTATCCCCGTTTCCTCATCCAGTTGGTCCCACCAGTTTCAGTTGTGTTATGGAGATACACCAAACACGACTCATTTGTCATGGATGTGGAGCTAGGTCGGTATCTAAGAAGTTGATCAAGATGGACAATAAATATTTTGGTAATTTGTTATTGTTCACTCGATGCAGTTTGAATATGGACTCCAGAACTTTCACCGAGAGATGTGACCAGCAGTCATTCTTGAAATAAGTCAATTCATTGTGCGAAACAATTGCTTCAGTAATGGGCACGTACGTATGTCAATAGTTGGTCTTTCTTTTACCAATTCAGCATGGACGATATCCTTGTCATCTGGGTCATGGTCACAGGGAGTGCTATTACCTTGAATGAATTTCAGTGTTTCCCCATTATAAATAGCGCATGTATCAAGGATGCGAACGAGACAAGAGTAATGGGTGTTCATATCCATAATGTGGTTTTCTTCTAAAAGCCGCCATGGTGTTTTGACATAAGTCCAAGTTCTCGCAGAAGATTTTGCGTACCATGAACAGAACTGAGGAATGTGCCAATATATTCACGGGGATAGTAAATGACACGACCAAGGTCAAATATTAAATTAATCCTTTATGTTTGACCCGCAGTTCTATTATATGTTTTACTCCTCAAATAGACTTTCCATTGAGCACTTCCTCCGTTGTTCATCGTCTCCCGTTGCAGCCTTGTACCACTTTCATTTTTGTGAAATTGTTCAACTCAGGATATTAGCTGACCCTATGAATGTTTCTGTTACTGAACCTTCATACTTTTCAATATTTCCTCACAGGCATTTGTCAACCAACATAGAAGATGCAACACACAAGAAGATATTCATTTGTGAACACATACTCTGCTCCTGCTCTGTCTGACCAACCACGTCGGGTAGCACATCTTTTTCTGAAACTTTCTAACATTTGGTTGAAACAAATTTATGTTGAAACCCGGTCAGATATTCTGTTGTATACCCCCGCAACGAAGTTCGGGGGTATACTGGAGTCAGCTCGTCCGTCCGTCCGTCGTCCGTCCGTCCGTGGACACAAATTTGTCCGGAGTATTTCTTAGTCGTTTTTGATCAATTTCCAAGTTTCACAGACATCAACCACCATGGGACCTGTGCACCTCCGATTATGACGTCTGTCGGACTTTTTTTGGCGGAGTTATCCCCTCTTTTTCGACTTAGAATTTTGTTTGCAACATGCCTAATTTTGTCCGAGCTTTTATTCCTACATTTTTAGGTCAATGTTGTTTAATCTTGGCACTGATATTTAGTGCCATGGGAACCTGTGCACCTGCGATTATGATGTCTGTCCGACTCTTTTTGTGGAGTTATTCCCCTTTTTCATTATTTTGTCCAAGCTTTTATTCCTACATTTTTCGGTCAATATGTTTAAGATTAGTGTTATGGTTGTGTACCTGCAAAGGGAACTGTTATTTTATTATTTTAACTAAATGTTTACTGACATGTGAAACATCTTAGTATTTTTAAAACACGGGGGTATCCTTAGTCCCATTGGGACAGTGACACATCTAGTTAATATTTACTAGAATCTTATGACCAGGCATATTAGTTGGTCATTTTGCCTTACAGGGAATACAGATGTCACCAAAGATAACTTTTCATGTATCCAGTGTTGATTTAGAACTCTTATCAGCCATTTCTCTCAAACCTAGAAGGTGCGGAGTTTGTGTGTCATAAATTAATACATATACTTCTGACGTTCGGCCATATTTCCGTGTTTCATCGGTGTAGAGCTTCTTATCTAGTGTTGGACTATTGCTGCTTTCCTGTCAACAATGTTTCATATGGTTTATAGTTAGGAAACATACTATGAAGAGTTTTATCACAGGGCTTCAGTGTAGTTGTCATTACTGCACCAACTACATAGCTACTTTGCCTCAGTTAAGTACATGACACATTTTGCAATCACGCTGATATTATAAACATGTAGCACAGAATTGTCGCTAGTTGAACTGTCAGGTATGTATCCTCCAGTTTAACATTTTGTTTTTCGATATTTTTCCAGAGTTGATCACCTCATCATTTTAAAATTATGTTAGCTCTTTTTCAACTTGGCAATTCTCCACCAGTAACCCTTGATTTATCCATTATTTGTAAGTGTCTGCCTGAAATATTTATTTCGTTGTAACATTGATGTAGCAATAATTTAAATTTTTCAGTTTTATATGCTTCCGTAATGAATGAAAGTCAGTTTCTTTCTTTTCCATATTGTTCTTCTGTGCCAATTATGGGGGCATCGGTGGCTCAGTTTTTTAGGGTTAGAACACCAAGACGTCTCGCCCTACAGCAATGGTGATTCAAATCCACAATGTTTTCATCATGGACTTTGTAACTCGAAATCGTTATCTGGTGGAGTTGCTAGTTGCTCGCCGATGGTCGGGCGTTGACGTACATGTTCGACGAGTGTGGATTTTGTCCACCACTATAACTGGCAATGTCGTGCTATGACATTAGTTGCTGGAAGCGACCTCATGAAACACCAATCCATCAATCCGTGCAAATTCTTTCTTTGTGTGACGGACATATTTTCTCTTCACTCTTCACATTTCTGTTCATGTTGTAACTTTCTAACCATAGATATACATTCCACTAATGTGTTTTCCAAGTCTGATGTTGGGTGCATAGTACTACCAGGTGGAGCATGTGTACTTACATTTGACGTTTCAAAGGTCGTGGTGCTCATATCGGATGCTTTAAACACCTTGACTGGTTTCATTAAAACGATGTCCGTTTCGATCTTTTGTATTCTGTCCTTTAACCCTTTACCCAACAGAAGGGCCCTGTGACAATGCATTCTCTTATATATGCGAGTCGAGCATAGGTCGCCTCGCATATATAAGAGAATGCATTGGCTTAACACATATTAAAAATTATAAAATTGTTAAAGAATGTAAGAAAAAATGGTAAAAAGTGTTAACAAAAGATTTGTTTAAGCCAATGCATTCTCTTATATATGCGAGGCGACCTATGGTCAACTCGCATATATAAGAGAATGCATTGGCACAGGGCATAACTGTAACTATCACAATATGGTCAAGGAGCCGGTTCCAATGATATCCATATGTGTATGGTTCTATTGAGACAGACCGAAGATATTTTTGGCTGTTGAAGCTTTATTTGGCCGGTTTTTGGCCGGTTTGTTGGGTAAAGGGTTAACATTAGGGACTAATGCACTACGCATCATGGTAGTGCACATTGAATCGATTTCCTCAATATCCAGAGCTCTCATTTCACTTTTCAATTTCGTTAGTGACTGACATTAAGCTTTATTTCCTTAAGTAATTAATACAGGTCATGTACTACATCATTCGATAAGCTTCCTTCAATGGCAAATGGTATGTTCCTGTCCAATGAGTTCATCGTCTGCATCAATGCCATGTTGATAATTATACTAACGTCCACTCATTCTAAATGCATACAAGTACTAAATAACAAGATGGTGCCAGTGACATAAGTCTGTGTTTGTTGTTGATACTGGCGACTAGTTCATCAGCCAAAATATGCCAGGAAGTCACCAGTTGATATTGTAAGTAAGTAAGTAAATATTTTATTATGGCATATCATCATAAAATGTGTTGCACATATATAATTAAATAATAAACAATAATATGTCATATGGTGGTGGCATGACCATATGGTCGTCTTCCTGCCGCCACCATTTGGAAACGGAAAATATGGACAAAAATGTGGAAGATATATGATATGATACAATATTGTTTGACTAGATGCACTGACAGCTTCATTAAACTTACGTCTCTTTGGCCGAATGGTCTCGTCCGACTGTTGATATTCAACCTCTTCTGGCTATTGCTCTTTTGACAGCTGACCGTCTATCAGTATGGAATTGTCAGTATAATGAATTTCCTCTTCAGTTGTTACCTGATGGATAAAAATAGTTGTTAGTTGAATAAGAGATATCATTTTATTATGGTTGGATGTTTCAGGTTACTGTTATCTGATTATACCCCCTCAACAAAGTTGTGGGGTATGGTGGAATCAGCTATCCGTCCATGGACACAAATTTTGTCCGGAGTTTTTCTCAGTGGTTTTGTAATCATTGAAACTTATCACAGACATCAACCACCATGGGACTTGTGCACCTGCGATTAGGGCGCCTGTATGACCTTTTTTTGTGGAGTTATCCCCTTCGACTTAGAAACTGTTCGCAACATGTATATTGTCCCGAGATTTTATCCTACATTTTTCGGTAATTATTTTTAACTTGGCACTGATATTTAGTACCATGGGAACCTGATAACTTTTTTGTGTGGAGTTATATAACTTTTTCGACTTTTTCAACATGCATAATTTTGTGCGAGCTTTTATTCCTACATTTTTCGGTCAATTTAGGGTTAGGGGTTGGGTTTTTGCACTTGTAATGGGAATCTGTTATTTTATTTTTAGCTTAATGTTTACTGACATGTGAAAAGTCTTAATGTTTTAAAATCATTAATTCACTGTCGCTATTCGACAGTCTTTCTGAATGTTGACTATCGGGTTATAAAATAAATTTTTAATTACTATGCATTGTTTTATTTACTGATAGCTGATTGGATAGTACTATATATACACATACAATCATGTATTCAGCCACACAACATCACCTTGAATGTCCACTCTAGCAGGTGGATGTGACATATCATGACTCAGTGGTGATATATTTAAATGGTTTGTTATTGTTCCCGAATATTAATATTACTTCCTTGTCCTAAACACAGTCCAGCTCTGGATGCTGGTAATTTCCATATGCTAGAGTGGGCATTCAAGATTACTTTATTGACTTTTTGTAACTTTAAGTAAAGTTTAATATGCTCGACACTGTTGGCCTGTTTCATGAATGTACAATGTACATTAGTCACGTGACATATTATAATAATACATGTATATGATTAGTAACTAGTAATTATTCAACATTTAGAAGGACTGTGTATTAGTTCATGATTGAATCAATTAAAGTGTACTTAAACTGACTAAATGTGTTATTCTCCAAATTGTCACTTGTTCACTTTATATGCCAAATCCATTGAAATTGTGTCTTTAATGGACCCAATTAAAGTTACATCTACAGTCAGTATATCAAATCAGCAATCAGTTACTAAAACAATTAATAAATAATTAGCGATGATTTGATTTGCATTTGTAGTCGCCGCCAGTAATCGGTAGATGTAACGATAATTGTGTTAATTTGGTTCAAATTCAAATGATTCAAATCACTTACAAAAAATTGCTAAATTTTTTTTCAACATTTCTTTTAGTTCAATATATAATATAATAGAGCGCATTGTGCATGATATGTCCCCACTGGTAGAAAATACTCTCTCACCTGGCACTGACGTAGCTGGAATGAAGAGTATTGATGCAGGACATTGGGACATAATGGGAACCGCCTCGCACCAGTCCTATGACGAACAGTTCATACAGATTAATTGTTCGTTCGTATATGCATTCATTTCTCGCTGACGGAGTTCCAGTGAACTTAGTTATTTCATTTTCACAACACTGTCCTGACCAGAGAAAGTTGTTCCAAAAATGTCTTATAATGCTTTGTTCTCTGTTTGGCAGGTGAAGGGCCAGCTACAGGTGTGTCCCAAATCTGAACACTTGCATCACTCACGTGATAGAACATGAATCTGTTATCAAGTGCTGAACTTTGCTGCAGCAATTAAACTAAATCATGATCATCATATCTGATCTTTCGATATGACTGAGTTAACTGACTCATTGAACGCCGGCGACGAGATATCTCGTCGCCCAGATTTACGTCCCGTCCTTTTCGTTTCCGAATGCTCTGTTTGCGTTCCCTGTACCCATAGGCTATATATCGTCTGCTAATTGAAAACTATTATCCAAACATTCTTCGTGATATTATATATTTCTTATATATTAACAATTCTGATAGTTTTATCATATAATTCACGGTTAGAGGCATGCGGAACGCGTGAAGTGAGAAGACGGCGCCGATTTACGGATCATTATGAAATGTTTCATGGCTTCGTCAGGATTTGTCATGTGACGGAAATGAGATCGTAGAAATCGTTGGTTATATAATTGTATTGCCCCAAACCATGGTATGTGAATTATAATCATTGCAGTTAACGATTCAAATAACAACATGCACATTGTGAATTATCAAATTAATAAATAATATTCAAATAATTCAAATTCAATTCCCATCTATATATATAGGCCTACGTGGTTTGATATCATAATCTCGGGATGTGAAATCACTGGCTAGTCAGCTGATCATCCATGTGTATCGCTTGTTTTGGATACTTGTTGTAGTGAAGACACTTGTTGTAGTGAAGACGGTCCAATTGTTTTATATATGCGCGCAGATAAGAAATTATTGGTGTTAAATATTACATACAATGTGTTAGCGAAAATGAAGCAACGAACATATGACGGGCGTCATGACGTCGTCCCAGGGAGGCTCACGGCCGCCGGGCGACGTAATCCACCAGGAAGCTGGCGTTCAATCAGTTAACCAAACTATCGACATATCCTCGCGCAAATACGCACATAATCGACCTATAATGTGAAATGGACACAACATGATTATTTTATTCTAATATCAGCAGATAATGGAGGCAGTGGCTATTCGCCACCCGGGTGGCGAATAGTCATATAACATAGAAATCGCTATTCGCCACCCGGGTGGCGAATAGCGTTTATATATTTTCTTTATTTACTCCACATACGGAGAGTATGGTGATCTCGAGCATCGGGAATAATGATTGTCAGTCCTTACGCAAAAGGCTGTGAGTTGGGTTGCAATATGAGAGGGGTGGGGGTACATAACATTTTTTTCCTAACTGGAACTTCAAATACGGCATACAAGCATATTTTAGCTAAAAATTATGTGATCTGTATGACAGGTGGAGATGGATGAGGGGAGGAGGGGGTGGGGTGTTGCATAACTGATTGAGGATTTTAGGGGGTGGGGGAAGGTGTACCGTTTATTGGTCAAAAACTTGATGTCACATTATTTGTTGTGCATTATATGTAAGGATTTGTGTACTACATTAGGCGTTCATTTCAAGGTTTAGAAGTACATTTTGGACAAATATTTGTCATTGGAATTTGAGATGGGGGTGGCGAATAAAAGTATTCTTAAATCTCGGACGTCAGTTAGATTTCTTCATTTGTGCATTGGATTAGCCGATCCCTTAATCATAAACAATCATTTTCTAGAACTGGTATTGTGGAATTGCGAAAACAAATCTGTGACCTGAATAGGTTGGGGGGAGGGGGTGGGTGGCGAATAACTTTAATCTCAAAACTTTTATTCTTAAAACGTGGATGTCAGATGAGCTTGTTATTGTTTTGCATTAAATTAGACGTTCCTGCAATCATAATCAATCATTTGATAGAGCTGGAAGTGGAATAGCGAACGAAAATCTGCGATCTGAATTGGTTGGTGAGGGGGGTGGCGAATAATTTTATTCTTAAAACATGGAGTCAGATGAGTTTGTTATTGTTTTGCATTAGATTAGACGTTCCTGCAATAATAATCAATCATTTGATAGAACTGGAAGTCGAATTTCGAACGAAAATCTGCGATCTGAATTGGTTGGTGAGGGGGTGGCGAATAATTTTATTCGTAAAACATGGATGTCAGATGAGCTTGTTATTGTTTTGCATTAGATTAGACGATCCTGCAATCATAATCAATCATTTGATAGAACTGGAACTTGAATTGCGAACAAAAATGTGAAATATGAATGGGTTGGTGGGTGGGGGGGGGGGGGGGGGGGTGGCGAATAACTTTATTCTTAAAACTTGGATGTCAGATAAGATTTTTATTTTGTGCATTAGATTAGACGATTCTTCGTTCATAAACAATCATTTTGTAGACCTGGAAGTGCAATTGCTAACGAAAATCTGCGATTTGAATTGGTTGGTGAGGGGGGTGGCGAATAATTTTATTCTTAAAACATGGAGTCAGATGAGCTTGTTATTGTTTTGCATTAGATTAGACGTTCCTCACGGTTCCTGCAATCATAATCAATCATTTGATAGAACTGGAAGTCGAATTTCGAACGAAAATCTGCGATCTGACTTGGTTGGTGAGGGGGTGGCGAATAATTTTATTCTTAAAACATGGATGTCAGCTGAGCTTGTTATTGTTTTGCATTAGATTAGACGATCCTGCAATCATAATCAATCATTTGATAGAACTCGAACTTGAATTGCGAACAAAAATGTGAAATATGAATGGGTTGGTGACAGAAGATCTTGTTTTGATTTCAAAATGTTAGTGGCAGTGTGACTTTTGTGGAAATAAATTACGATGCGCCGGATTCTCCCACAAAAGCGTGACAATACTTGAACCTCAAGCCCGCACTGTGTTGCCACATTTAGTGTGTGGGCGAAACATGTTTAACTGCAATGCAATTGGTTGCGATATTATCAAAAGTGATCATTTTAATACTCGGTCGACTTAGCTGCAGCTGCCACTCACCGATTATTTTCCTGAGCTCCAATCCAAGGTTGACATGCACCAGAATGAGACCCAGGCTATGCTCTAGATCGCAAAACATAATTAGACATCCCTGACGTGTAATGAGCTGTTATTGTTATGTATGCTTCTACCGCAGGCGATTCCAGCAATATGTTATCAACCTGATCGCTCTGGCATCATTAATGCGAATAGCCAATTCCAATATGCATTTTTGATACAAATAAGTTTTTTGCTGAAGTGTTTCCTCATCGGAAGCCCATATCTCGGTTCAAGTTCATTTATAAGTCATTTGAATCCAGGGTCCTCAACAACAGAATATGTCTATCACAAAGAATAAACCTATGCGATGAGTGATAGCAATTGCTCTCGACGAAGTGCCCGGTAGTTTCTGTCAAAACGCCTCTTGGTGTCTGAGTTGACCCTGTGGTCGACTAACAGGTGATGACAGCTTACTACTAATACTAGTAGTAACATTCATCTGATTCAACTCCCCTTTGGCGGAGGTGCTGCCAGTTTTGTTAATTGTATCCATGTTGTATTTTGGGTTCAGAGTAATATTTATATCTGGGTGATGCCTTGTTAAATAGAGGCTCATGTTGGCTGTATTCCCAGAATACCACATTTGCACCTTGCATATTCTTTAAACAATTTTGGTTCCGTCAGTTATTTGTGTTTAGATCCACCCTCGAATGCTGGCTTTGCCAGGAAACCAAACTGTTCCCACACAACAGACGTAAAATTTTGGGAATGAGACGGATTAACAATCGAATATTCACCGTCTGCGGTATTCAATGAAGCCATTGTTATTATATTTTGTTTAGGGGCATGTATAATGTGCGCGAAGCACACAAAGGGGCCACAGGCCCTTCACTGCTAAATAAAGGATCCCGAATGGAGCCTGTTTCATTTAGTTTATAGTAATAAAGTAAAATATCTTGATTGTTGCGTTCTGTATGTGCATGCATACACATGTATATATGTGGGTTGTGGAGAGGGGGTAGAAAATACAGTTTTATTCCCACAAATGGGCCTGTGATCCTTCGGCTGCATGCTCCCAAGCAGGTCCGTTTAATATCAAAATGTGCCGCAAGCCCCTTTCGTCTTCAAGGACTAAGTATCTTCGTATTTCCTAATGTTAAAATTGAAGACATCGCCCGAATACCAACAGAGACCGTAACACCACTATTTAATTGGTCGATACAAACATCGCCAGCTTCCGAAGAGGAATAACTCTGTGTACGCTACAATACGTTCGAAGTACGTTTGATGAAATATCGATAAATTAAACGTGTCCAACAGAGACAGTACACAAGTATTAGATCGGGTAATACAGACATCGACGCCGTCGGAAGCGGAATAACTCTATTTATAAAAGTTGCATTACGTTTGAAGTATGTACGGTATGAAACAATATCAAACAATTACACGTGTCTAATAACTGTCTATTAAAGTTGATATTTAGTCAACGAAACAACATGCATCCCGACGATCCGGGGCATTTCAATGTATACATTAACGACCTCGCATAGCACGAGATGACAGCAATCTAGTCTTAATACCAGGCCTATATTTTAATAAAGATCGATTGATCGTAGCGATCTAAAGTCAAGTGTAGGTCTTTCACATTCCATTTGGTTATTTTTTATCTCGGAACACGCATTGTGAATATTGACGACCGTTGATTAGTATAAACAATGTGATATATTCGCTCCTGGCGAATTGATCTATGTATCATGCGAGTGCATATATAGGTGTGAGTTATATATCGGTCACTGAAAATGGGTCATTTATATAAAATAATACACCGAAACAGTCTACAATGCACATCGCAAGTCTTTTATGAATCACGTCACATGTGTCCTTGAATAATATACATGCAATACTTAAGACCACCGCTAATTCTAACAAGGGCAATATGGAAGATAAAGCAGCATGTTTATGTATTTTAATACAGTTATATACGAGAAACTTGTTGTATTGTCTTGAAAAAGTTCGTTGTGTGTCGATGTACCGCTGGTTATATATCGTGACACGGCTATACTACACTTTTCGATACGATACAAGTATCGGGAATGAGCGTATCGCGATACATCGATCGATGTATCGTCCCACCTCTCAGTGAGAGGTAGACATGGTGTGCACAACGCGGCTTGTTGGAACTTGTGTATGCCCGGTAATTCAGTATCGGAGACATTATGAGCGGCCGCACCACAGGAGTACCAGAATAAGTCTGACAACTTCGGAAGAAAAATGCTGTAAGAGCGACATTTTATTAGCGAGTTTTGCGTGAGTTGACTATTCATCAGGATCCGTTTCTGTCTTGGGATTAACGTTGGATGTTGCTGCTTTATGTTTTATGGTCTGACTCGGCTATTACCATTTGAAAGGTGATCAAAGCTATTATGGTTCTACGCATGTTTTCAGACTCATCAGCCTGCGTTGAGAATTGTTCGTCGTCATCATTATGTGACAATATTGAATCATTTTCGTTGGTTAGAGTGTAAATGTGTTTGATATTTCCGTGACTACGATATCCAGTTCACTGTAGTGTGGTTCAACTTGCTTCAGGAAATATTCCGCTACTTTTACATATGTGGTTACGTGAACTCTAATTGTCATCTTTTTACGATAGAGCTCCGTTCCTTTGTCACTGTTTTCTATGTAATTCGGTGGTTCGAGTTACCAAACTGGATGGGAGTATCTAATCACACATCTCGATGGTACAACTGAAATGGCGAGTAACACAACTCATTCGCGCACGAATAATGTAAAGTCATGTGTGAGTAATAATAGGCATTGGTCAAGTTCTGGCCGGCATTGGTCAAGTTCTGGCCGGTCAAATGTGCACAAATAATCAGATTATTGGTTTAAATAAAAACAGTTAAGGCGATTTCATGGTTCGAAAAACGCATCAGTTGGTGATATGCAATGAACGATCCCACAGACGAAATGTCATGGTCATCAAAAGCATGGATTTCCTTGGTTTCGCAGACAGTTACTGCTGCTGTAACTATACTGAGATTATACTTTACATCTATAAATCATAGCCGTTCCCATTTGGAGTCTAACACGACATCGCAGATCAATTGAACTAATTACATGTACATCACTCGAATACACATTTCTAACTGATGTTATCATCATAAAACAAACCCACGTTCTACTAGAACGTGGGTTTGTTTTATGAAAAATAAATGGGACTCAATACATAAATACATTGGCTCAGCATGTGGATAAAGTTAGTAACTTTATCCACATGCTGAGCCAATTTATTTATGTATTGAGTCCCATTTATGTGTGTTTATGGCGTAGAACTGAATTTAAAATTCATAAGCTTAGAAAATGGAACGTTCTTAGAAAACAGTCATAATTCTGTATGTGAGAACTGAATGTTGCTTTGAATGATGTATGGAGTTGCGATCGGGAAGACTGGGTGCACATGATGTTAAATATACTTCATAGATCCGACCATATTATGTACACACATCGACTATTCGCACAACGCCATAAAATACTGAACAAGAAATTCAGTATCTCCCTCGGGTTGTCGACATGGTGAATTAAATTTAACTGCAATTACCGCCTATAAAGTTATCTGTCTACGTGAATCGGTATGAATATTGTAGTCGCATGACAGTGATGCGTCACCAATAATGTATCAAAGGCCACAGTCATGGTCGATTTGAACATTTTCATGTTCGGTGTGCCTATCTTTTCATTGATAAGTTCAATGAAAAATGTTATCCTCCCGAAGTAAAACAGATATCCAGCCCAAAAGTTTACGCATGTGGTCCAAGTCCTAAATTAGCACTTACAAACGAGTACTTAAAATTACAAACGATGACATAAAAACACCGTATAAGTGATCTGTCAACAAACATCGATGATCACGTCTACATTTTATTTTCAGAATATTGTATTTGAACTTTACCATTGTTTATTGTCAATTAAGCTTTGATTAAACTTTATTAACGAGTATGAAACTATTTGCGCGAGAATATGGTGTATCGACATATCTTCGCGCAAATAGGTTCATACTCGACCTATAATATCCTCATAGGTTCATATATGATTATTTGGTTCTGAAATAAGCACATAATGGACGTATATCCGTTATTCCGTTGTATGGCGTAGGTCAGTGATACACATTTTAATGAGCGTACAGCGTAAGTCGTGAGTTGGTCTATTCGTGTTATTGTTCGCCCATAATGAACTTATAATAAGTTATTATGAGTCGATAATACCACTAAAACAACAGGCCCCTGGGGAAAATTACTTACATACCAATATAGACTATACCAATGTAAAGGTTCCAATGATCCATTTTTTTGCTAAAACCACACCAACAATCAAAACCTTACTAAATTTTAGAAATCGATAATTGCAGCCAATATACCCTCATGTTTGTCTTTTTGGCAATAAAATTCCCTTTCATTTGAACACGCGATTAACCCCACGGTGCCAAGGACGGTCATTTTTGTGACTGGAAATGGAGAACGGGTGCTCGGAGCTCCTCCAAAACGCCGCGACGACGTTACCCCCACAGTGCCAAGGACGGTCATTTTTGTGACTGGGTGTGAAGAACGGGTGCTCGGAGATTCTCCAAAACCCCGCGACGACGCGTCCCGTGTGCTTTTACCCTTAGATGGGAAGTTTGAGGTCAATCGGTCCAGCCGTTTTCGATTCTATAAAACGTATATATATATATACACATATATATTTATACACATATATATTTATATACGGAAGTCTCAAAATATATAGTAGACTAGCAGGTTAGCCCGCCACCGGCGGCTTGTTCGAAACATGACATTTATATATATATATTTTTAATTTTTAGCTCCACGCATTTCAATAAGAAAAATTTGTACCCGGTAGCTCCAGCAGTTTCCGAGATCTGGTCTGCGCATGAAAATTTGTACCCGGCGCAAGATACATTCACATGCCAAATTTCAAGTCGATAGCTCCACCCGTTTCCGAGATCTCGTCTGCGCATGCGCTGCACGGGCGTCGCACGGGCTCAGCGACCCGATCAAATTTGTACCCGGCGCAAGATACATTCACATAGCAAATTTCAAGTCGATAGCTCCACCCGTTTCCGAGATATCGTCTGCGCATGCGTCGCACGGGCGTCGTACGGGCTCGGCGACCCGATAAAATTTGTACCCGGCGCAAGATACATTCACATAGCAAATTTCAAGTCGATAGCTCCACCCGTTTCCGATATCTCGTCTGCGCATGCGCTGCACGGGTGTCGCACGGGCTCGCCAATACGAAATTAGATATCCCCAGTTCCCAAAAGCAAAAGATATCAGGTAGAATTTATCAAATATGGACCCTGGTGGCCAATATCTAGCAGCTCAGAAAACACTCGCAGGGCCCTAAAATGTATTAACATAAGATTTCCCATTCAAATCGATTTATGTCGATAAAGCCTTTATTTTTCTAAATTTTAAGCTGAGACTTCGTGGGTCTGCGTGTAATACTTATATATTCTTAAAATGACAGAGTCCAACACGTAATTATGTTTTAGATGGAAGAAATTAAATTTTTTCGAAGCTAAATTTTAACATAGGATTTCCCTTTCAAATCGATTTATGTCGATAAAACTCTTATTTTTCAAAATTTTAAGCTGAGACTTGATGTGTCTGCGTGTAATACTTATATATTCTTTAAATGACAACACGTAATTATGTTTTAGATGGATGAAATAAAATTTTTCGATGCTAAATTTCGAGCGATATCGTTGCGTTGATATGGTTAACAAACGCTCTTTAATAGCGACGCGTCATATACAAGCGCTCATTAATTATCACGCGATTAACCCATCAATCCCCATTGCGGTGGCAGTTGAATGGTGAAGGAGTTGTCGCACGAGCTCGCGAATGGTCCGATGACCATTCCCGTGGCTTTTTACCCTTAGATGGGAAATTTGGGCTCAATCGGTGGAGCTGTTTTCGAGTCTATAAAGGAAACATATATATATATATATATATACTAGAAGGTGACCCGACTTCGTCCGGGCTATTCAAAAACCAAATTTCAAGTCGATAGCTCCACCCGTTTCCGAGATCTGGTCTGCGCATGCGCGAAGCTGGCGTCGCACGGACTTGGCGACCCGATAAAATTCGTATCCGGGGCAAGATACATTCACATAGCAAATTTCAAGTCGATAGCTCCACCCGTTTCCGATATCTCGTCTGCGCATGCGCTGCACGGGCATCGCACGGGCTCGCCAATACGACAACGACCACCGCCTGGTCAAACTACACACACGTACCAAGTTTCGTCCCGATCGGTCGAGAATCGTAGATTTGTATGAAGTACAACACATGAGAGATATGTAAATGATCTACACACCATTACTGGTGTTTGTCAAAGTTTAGTGGGGTATATCAATACTCATTCACGATCATATCATTGAGGTCCGGAGGGTGTGGGCTATCTCTCGAATACAAGGAGTTCTCAAAATATATAGAAGAGACTAGCAAATTAGCCCGCCACTGGCGGGATTGGTCCCGTGGCTTTGGTCGATCCATTCAATTTGGTTTTTCAAAGTAACCCCGTACAGGCACGCCGACATCATGCTATCATTTGCGGGTACTGTTGGGTGGACAACATAACCCGACAAAAATATTCCCCGTCCCGGGTTGATAATACATAACAAATTTTACGTCGATGTCACCGCTGACGACCGAGATATCGACCAAGGTAATGTGTGGGTACCCGTTTCAAGGTCAAGATCACCTCATGTGGACAAACTGAGCCGGCGAAAATCTCCCCCTTCCCTTGGAAGCCCTAAGTAGGAAATTTCGTCTCGATATCCCGGATGATTGAGCGTATTTATACTCCTGTATATGAACGCTCTTTAACAACGACACCACAGATACGAACGCTTCTTAATCATTAATCCATCAATTCCAACGACGGTGGAAGGGTCAAGGAGTGCTCGGACGTTCTCAGAAGCGATGCGATGGCACTTATCGTGGCTTTTTACCCTTAGATAGCAACTTTGGGCTCAATCGGTCGATTCGTTTGTCTATAAAGGACACACACATACATATATATACAGAAGTCTCAAAATATTTAGTAGATAGTAGCTATATATTGTTGGCTCAGGTCATCCACTTCCGATTAGATTGTATTAATAATCGACATTCTTATATTAAGTATAGTAGCTATATATAGATGGATCCGGTCATCCCCTTCCGATTAGATTGTATTAATAATCGACATTCTTATATTAAGTATAGTAGCTATATATAGATGGATCCGGTCATCCCCTTCCGATTATATTGCACTAGCAGATTAGCCCGCCATTGGCGGGATTGGTCCCATGGCTTTGGTCGACCCATTAATGTTTGTTTTTCAAGGTAACTCCATACAGGCATGCCGACAGCATGCTATCGCTGCGGGTACCCGTTTCAAGGTCATGTTGGTTGACAAAATAACCCGACAAAAATATTCCCTGTCCCGAGTTGATCATACATAACAAATTTCACGTCGATGTCACCGCTGACGAGCGAGATATCGCCCACGGTCATTTGTGGGTACCCGTTTCAAGGTCAATGTCACCTCAGGCGGACAAACTGACCCGACGAAAATCTCCCCCGTCCCTTCGAAGCCCTAAGTACGAAATTAGATATCCCCAGTTTCCAAAAGCAAAAGATATCAGGTAGAATTTATTAAATATGGACCCTGGTGGCCAATATCTAGCAGCTCAGAAAACACTCGCAGGGCCCTAAAATGTATTAACATAAGATTTCCCATTCAAATCGATTTATGTCGATAAAGCTCTTATTTTTCTAAATTTTAAGCTGAGACTTCGTGGGTCTGCGTGTAATACTTATATATTCTTAAAATGACAGAGTCCAACACGTAATTAAGTTTTAGATGGAAGAAATTAAATTTTTTCGAAGCTAAATTTTAACATAGGATTTCCCTTTCAAATCGATTTATGTCGATAAAACTCTTATTTTTCAAAATTTTAAGCTGAGACTTGATGTGTCTGCGTGTAATACTAATATATTCTTTAAATGACAACACGTAATTATGTTTTAGATGGATGAAATAAATTTTTTCGATGCTAAATTTCGAGCGATATCGTTGCGTTGATATTGTTAACAAACGCTCTTTAATAGCGACGCGTCATATACAAGCGCTCATTAATTATCACGCGATTAACCCATCAATCCCCATTGCGGTGGCAGTTGAATGGTGAAGGAGTTGTCGCACGAGCTCGCGAATGGTCCGATGACCATTCCCGTGGCTTTTTACCCTTAGATGGGAAATTTGGGCTCAATCGGTGGAGCTGTTTTCGAGTCTATAAAGGAAACATATATATATATATATATATATATATATATACTAGAAGGTGACCCGACTTCGTCCGGGCTATTCAAAAACCAAATTTCAAGTCGATAGCTCCACCCGTTTCCGAGATCTGGTCTGCGCATGCGCGAAGCTGGCGTCCCGATAAAATTCGTATCCGGGGCAAGATACATTCACATACCAAATTTCAAGTCGATAGCTCCACCCGTTTCCGAGATATATATATATATTGCCCAATGTCATTTGCGGATACCTCGGCCGGTGATGAGTTAACGCCACATCGGCCGGTTAAGAGTTAAACGCGATCACGTCACGATCTGTTGACGGCGTAATATATTTACGTGTTTTTCGATGAGCGAAGCATGGTCCTGCGTTCTTCCCGATAATTAAGGTAGAAACTTTAAACGAACACAGGCGTGTGATACATCATTGGAAAGATGAAGCGCCACAGATTCTAACCGTGCAAATTATATGACTGTCAATTTATTATTCGCGCTATATTGAATCGATTTGTGAGCACCGAACTGAAATATATTAGCGCAAAACGGCGTAAAAACAAATTTGACCTCGGCACGTGAAAAGTTGACCTCGGATCTGAAAATTAATATGCCTATGCCACTTCCCGACCGATAGTACCCTCACATACGAAGTTTCATCGAAATCGGGTCGGCCGTTTTCGAGTTCATCGCGAACACACACAGACCACAGATACACATACCATATAAGGTGACCCGACTTCGTCCGGGCTTTGACCTTGAATTGTCCATTTTGAAGGTCAAGGTCAAGTGGGGTCACGATTTGACCAGTCCAAAACACTGCCCGGACAAAAGTACCCGACAAACGTGCCCGTCGAAATCCATCCGGTTTTACCCGATTTGACCTTGAATTTATCATTTTGAAGGTCAAGGTCAGGTCGGGGTCACGACTCGACCCGTCCAAAACACTCAGTGGACAAAAGTAACCCCACGTATCAAATTTCGTCGAAATCCCATCAAAATTGGCGATATGACCTTGAATTGACGCGATTTCAAGGTCAATGTCACGTCGCACGGGCAAATGAATATGCTTATGAGACTCGCCATACGAAAGAACCCCCACATACCAAGTTTCATCGAAATCCCGTGATATTCGGGCGTTTGACCTTGAAATGACCCGATGTCAAGGTCAAGGTCACATCGCACGGGCAAATTAATAGGTTTATGCCACTCCCCGGCCGTATGTACCCACACATACCAAGTTTCATCGAAATCCCGTGATATTCGGGCGTTTGACCTTGAAATTACCCGATTTCTAGGTCAAGGTCACGTCGCACGGACAAATTAATAGGCCCATGCCACACCCCGGCCGAAAATACCCCCACATACCAAGTTTCATCGAAATCAGAAATCGGCCCAGCGGATACCGAGATACCCTATTCATCAAATTTCGTCCTTAAAAATCCGCCAGTTTAACCCGATTTGATTTCCACTCAAGTATATAAACGCACCTCATATACACACGCTCATTAATTATCGGTGCCCGAGATATCGCCAAGACGTCTGGAACAGTCAAATGCATCGGTCGGTTAAGCGTTAACGTGATCTAACGTTATGCCCTCTAACGACGTCATAGAAGTTACGCATTGTTTTTATCCTGATGGAAGATAGTACCACTTCTTCTTGATAATTGAGGCAGATAACTAAAACGGATACATACGCATTATATATCGTTGGAAAGAGGAAACACGAAAGATTCTCACAGTGTCATTATTATGACTGGCATTTTATTATTCGCGCTGTTTCGAATCGATTTGTAAGCACCGAACTCAAATGAAAGTCCTGTAACACAGCGTAAAAACATATTTGACCTCGGCACGTGAAAAGTTGACCTCTGATCTGAAAATCAATAGGCCTATGCCACTTATCGACCGATAGTACCCTCACATACGAAGTTTCATCGAAATCGGGTCGGCCGTTTTCGAGTTCATCGCTAACACACACACACACATTCCACACACACACAGACAGATCTTCCAAAATATATAATAGATATACGGAGTTCTCAAAATATATAGTAGACTAGCAGGTTAGCCCGCCACTGGCGTGGTTTTAAATTCATGGCTTTGTTCGTCGAAATCCGCCAGTTTTACCCGATTTGACCCAGAATTGATCATGTTCAAGGTCAGGTCGGGTCATAATTTAGCCCGTCCATGACACATCCAGTAGGTAGCAAGTTTGGGCTCAATCGGTTCGAGTCTATAAAGGACACAAACATATATATCATTTGTGGGTACCCGTCTCAAGATGAAGATCACCTCGGGCAGAAAAACTGACCCGATGAAAATCTCCCCCGTTCGTATGAAGCCCTAAGTACGTAAGAATCACACAACACGCTCATGTCTGGATACAGTCACGCTCACGCCCGGACCCAGACGTAAGAATCACGTTACACGCATACGCTCTTTGTCAACGACACTGCGGATACGAGCGCTCTTTAACTATCAACGCCATTAACCCCACAGTGCCGTTTTTGTGTGACTGTGTGTGAAGAACGGATGCTCGGAGCTTCTCGAAAACGCCGCGACGACAATTTCCGTGGTTTTTACCTTTAGATGGGAAGTTTGGTCTCGATCGGTGCAGCCGTTTTCGATTCTATAAAGTACAAATATATATATTTATACACATATATATTTATATACGTAGTTCTCAAAATATATAGTAGACTAGCAGGTTAGCCCGCCACTGGCGGCAATCGTCAGAAACATGACAATTCTTAATTTTTTTAATTAATTTTTTAATTTAATTTTTTTAATTAATTTTTTTTTTTTATTTTTCAATGAGTTAATTGTGCCTTTTTACTTAATATTTTTAATTAATTTTTTAATTAATTTTTTTTTTTTTTTCAATGAGTTAATTTCAAGGTTAAGGTCAGGTCGGGGTCACAATTTAACCCGTCCATGACACTTCCCGTAGGTAGCAAGTTTGAGCTCAATCAGTTCGAGTCTATAAAGGACACACACATATATATCATTTGTGGGTACCCGTTTCAAGGTGAAGATCACCTCGGACGGAAAAAGTGACCCAATGAAAATCTCCCCCGTTCCTAGGAAGTACGAAAGAATCACACAACACGCTCATGTCTGGATACAAACGCTCACGCCCGGACACCGACGTAAGAATCACATTACACGCATACGCTCTTTATCAACGACACTGCGGATACGAACGCTGTTTAACTATCAACGAGACTAACCCCACAGTGCCGTTTTTGGGACTGAGAGTGGAGAACGGGTGCTGGGAGCTTCTCCAAAACGCCGCGACGACCATTCACGTGGTTTTTTTTACCTTTAGATGGGAAGTTTGGTCTCGATCGGTGCAGCCGTTTTCGATTCTATAAAGTATATACACACATACGTCGTTCTCAAAATATATAGTAGAAGACTAGCATATTAGCCCGCCACTGGCGGCATTCGTCCCATGGCTTTGGTCGATCCATTAATTTTTGTTTTTCAAAGTAACCCCGTACAGGCATATATAACCTGACAAAAATATTCCCCGTCCCAAGTTGACCATACATAACAAATTTCACGTCGATGTCACCGCTGACGACCGAGATATCGCCCATTGTCATTTGTGGGTACACGTTTCAAGGTCACCTGAGGCGGACAAACTGACCCGTCGAAAATCCCCCCCGTCCCTTGGAAGCCCTAAGTACGAAATTAGATATCCCCAGTTTCCAAAAGCAAAAGATATGAGGTAGAATTTGTCAATTAAGGACACTGGTGCAAACACTCGCAGGGCCCTAAAATTTATTAACATAGGATTTCCCATTCAAATCGATTTATGTCGATAAAACTCTTATTTTTCAAAATTTTAAGCTGAGACTTGGTGTGCCTGCGTGTAATACTTATATATTCTTAAAACGACAGAGTCCATCACGTAATTATGTTTTAGATGGAAGAAATTAAATTGTTTCGATGCTAAATTTCGATCGATAACGTTGCGTTGATATTGTAAACAAACGCTCTTTAATAGCGACGCGTCATATGCAAACGCTCATTAATTATCATGCGATTAACCCATCAATCCCCATTGCGGTGGCAGTTGAAGGGTGAATGATTGGTCGCACGGGCTTTTTACCCTTAGATAGGAAGTTTGGGCTCAATCGGTGGAGCCGTTTTCGAGTTTATAAAGGACACATATATGTATACATATATATATATATATATATATATATATATATATATATATATATATATAGCTATATATATATATATATATATATATATATATACTAGAAGGTGACCCGACTTCGTCCGGGCTATTCAAAAACAAAATTTCAAGTCGATAGCTCCACCCGTTTCCGAGATATATATATTGCCCAATGTCATTTGCGGATACCTCGGCCGGTGATGAGTTAACGCGACATCGGTCGGTTAAGAGTTAAACGCGATCACGTCACGATCTGTTGACGGCGTAATATATTTTACGGAATGTTTTTCGATGAGCGAAGCATGCTCCTGCGTTCTTCCCGATAATTAAGGTAGAAACTTTAAAGTACACAGGCGTGTGATACATCATTGGAAAGATGAAGCGCCACAGATTCTAACCGTGCAAATTATATGACTGGCAATTTATTATTCGCGCTATATTGAATCGATTTGTGAGCACCGAACTGAAATATATTAGCGCAAAACGGCGTAAAACAGATTTGACATCGGCACGTGAAAAAGTTGACCTCGGATCTGAAAATTAATATGCCTATGCCACTTCCCGACCGATAGTACCCTCACATACGAAGTTTCATCGAAATCGGGTCGGCCGTTTTCGAGTTCATCGCGAACACACACACAGACCACAGATACACAGACCACAGATACAAAGACAGATCTTCCAAAATATATAATAGATATACGGTGTTCTCAAAATATATAGTAGATTGATAATCGATATTCTTATATTAAGTATAGTAGCTATATATAGTTGGATCCGGTCATCCCCTTCCGATTAGATTGTATTGATAATCGATATTCTTATATTTAGTAAAGTAGCTATTTCTAGTTGGCTCAGGTTATCCCCATTCCGATTAAATTGTATTGACAATCGATAGTCTTATATTTAGTATAGTAACTATATATGGTTGACTCGGGTTATCCCCATTCCGATTAGATTGTATTGATAATCGATATTATTATATTAAGTATAGTATATATGGTTGTCTCAGATCACCCCCTTCCGATTAGATTGTATTGATAATCGATATTCTTATATTAGTAGCTATATATAGTTGGATCCGGTCATCCCCTCCCTAAAATAGATAATTTATTCATAACTCAAAGGTGAACCGAGTCAAAAATTATTGTTGGCGACAGCCGCCATTTTGTATTGATTAATACCACCTCGAAATGTGTAATTGGGCAAAATGCTCCAGGGCAAAAATAACAAACTTTGTTCCGGCAAATGTTAGCTATACTTCATCATATGTAGGAACAACATGCTCATAAAGCCAAAGATATTTAACAAATTGAATGTAAATTAAACCAAAGCTCTGGCTCACAAAAAAGTTAAATTGCATGAAAAAGTTTTATTTACATATTTTATAAAATTCTTTAAAATATTTGCCCCGAAAGAGGAATATAGGGGCCTTACTGGCCGTTTAGATATTATCTTCCATTTTCTAACGGTATTTTCGCCTAAAAGACTATAACTATAAGTTCCGATTGAAAGATCGCAGAGTCCTTTTAAGATAACTTTTTGGAAAACCAATAAAGGCGTCATAACATCAAGACGTGCATCATGACGTCACAACCTACATCGGCGTGCAAAACTCCAGACACTGAGGACTGCGTCGATGGCATGACAGCTGAGACACGTATTACACGGTCAGGATAAACGACACATCAGTCTGCCAAACATTTACGTTATATGTGATTATTTACATTTATATGATTGTCTTGTGTCCCGTTACGGTTTATCATAAAATCATTCTAAAGATAAAAATTCATCCAATAATCCCACGAACAGTAACAAACGGGCGCAAATTACGTTTACGTATGATCATATTATTTAATATAGTAGCTATATATCGTTGGATCCGATCATCCCCTTCCGATTAGATTGTACAGATAATCGATATTCTTATATTAAGTATAGTAGCTATATATATTTGGATCCGGTTACCCCTTCCGATTAGATTGTATTGATAATCAACATTTTTATATTTAGTGTAGTAGCTATATATAGTTGGCTCAGGTTATCCCCTTCCGATTAGATTGTATGGATAATCGATATTCTTATATTAAGTATAGTAGCTATATATCGTTGGATCAGTTTATCCCATTCCGATTAGGTTGTATTGATAATCGGTATTTATATTTAGTATAGCTATATATACTTATATTAAGTATAGTAGCTATAGTTTGGCTCCGGTTATCCACATTTCGATTACATTCTATTGATAACCGATATTCTTATATTTAATCGAACATCGCGTGGTGCCTGTTATTGAATATATACCATTATATACCTAATCGTGAACACCGATTAGATATTTAAGAAATAACTCTTGTTTTTATTAAGGTTATGGAGTTATATCCGAAAAGTTTGAAGATACATTCTATTACGCGCGTATCGCAGTTGTAGAAAATGTATCTTAAAACGTTTTGGTTATAACTCATAAACTTAATCGAAGCAAGAGTTATTTCTTCTAATTTAATCCGTCATTTCACTGGTGAACCACCACCAGAAGAAGTTAGAAGTATAACGAGCGTATAACATTGATACTATTTCCGACAAAAAAGACACGTTAAGTTAATTGGCTAGTCGCAACTGATCACGGATCGCGTGCCACCGGGCAGCTGCAACTGACACGTGGGATTGATATATTCGACCGCCGTGAGAGAAACCCGTGTCGGTTTTAATTTCAGTGTTCATTTCTTTGCATTGTTAAATCTTGTTTATTTGTCTTGTTCTTTGTGCTCTGAATATTAGCATCTAGTATAGTTAGGTCAATAGTCATACCCAAAGGAATTATGATGCAGCACCGAAATTCCATGTTAAATCGTAGGAAGTATCGAACAGTTTCCAGGTACATTTTTAGGCACGCGGTATATGCGTGATCACTCGACTCTGCTGTCATTTATGTAGCGGGGAAAGTCATGAAATAAATTTAGATTATCGAGAAATAACCTAACTCGCAAAGTTTGTGACAGCCAATTGTTTCACAGTATTCCGTGGATTGACAGCTTATGATTAAATTATTATTTTGTATTTAATCTTTGGAGTATATATTCTGTTGGGTGGCTGTGTGTTACGCGGTTTATACTGTGTGCGAGATGCAGCCATATCAAACAAACCATCAACACGTATACCGCTATGGGTGAATTAACTTAAGTTATCGCCGAGGATGTTCTTTTGTTGGGACATGACAATCTGCGGGATGGGATGGGATATGGGACAAAACGACAATCTGCGGGACAGAATTTCAAATTGCGTGGGACGGCCGATATCTCGAGGAATACAGGGCGTAGGGGGGGGGGCTCATTTTGGTGTCTAACGAAAGGCCCACATTCGCCCTATCCACACATATTAATCCCGCCACTGACCGGACACCAGAAGTTGCATTATTTGATCGACAACTGACCTAACATGGGGTGGAATTTGGGATAGCATGACAATCTGCGGGACGGGATTTTCAAATTGCGTGGGACGGCCGATATCTCGAGGAATACAGCGCGTAGAGTGCTCCTTTTGGTGTCTCACGAAAGGTCCACATTCGCCCTATCCACACATATTAACCCCGTCACTGACCGGACACCGGAAGTTACATTATTCGGTCGACAACTGACCTAACATAAAATGCCACAAACACGAAAAACTGCGTTCGACATTAATGTTTAGAATTTAGATTTCTCGATGAATACGCTAGCAAACAACAAGTTTTGGGTATCAAATAACGCAGTGGAATACTGTGCATTCGTTTTTAGCTACAATATGGCTGTTTTAGTGCGAATATTGTAATGGCGAACACGCAAACACGCGCCGATAAAACAGCTAAAAATAGACTCGATGTTTACAATTACAGGATCGATTTCAGCTGGTATATTCAATATAATGGGACGTATGGTATATCAAAATGTAGGATTAGACACAGGGAATGTATTTTTTTTAAATGGGTCCCACCAGGCGGTGAAATTGTTGCAGAAATTCGCTCCAAGATATTCTCACTTATTTTTATTTCAGTTGTGACTAAAAGCCCAGATGCCGGAGCCCAGCGACTAAAAGCCAAGTTACAAAATAGATCAACTGGTTTGAACGAATGAATATGTCAATGGTAAGACTATTTAAAAGAATATTCAAATCAAATAGTGTTTATAGACTTAAAAACTTCTGTGTCCGCCATTCATATGCGGTGGAGGTTCTCATATTATCTGCCAGTCATACACGGGGGAGGTTCTCATATGAACATATTATCTGCCGGTCATACGCGGTGGAGGTTCATATTATCCGCCGGTCATACGCGAGGGAAGTTCTCATTTTATCCTCCGGTCATACGCGGGGGAGGTTCTGATATGAACATATTATCTGCCGGTCATATGCGGTGGAGGTTCATATTATCCACCGGTCATACGCGAGGGAGGTTCTCATATTATCCTCTGGTCATACGTTGGGGAGGTCCTCATATGAACATATTATCCGCCGGTCATATCCTCCCTCGGGTGTGACCGGTGGATAATATGAGAACCTCCCTCGCATATGACCGGTGGATAATATGTTCATATGAGAACCTCCACCGCGTATGACTGGTGGATAATATGAACCTCCACCGCGTATGACCGGCAGATAATATGTTCATATGAGAACCTCCACCGCGTATGACCGAAGGATAATATGTTCATATGAGAACCTCCACTGCGTATGACCGGCGGATAATATGTTCATATGAGAACCTCCCCTACGTATGACCGGTGGATAATATGAACCTCCACCGGGTATGACCGGCGGATAATATGTTCATATCAGAACCTCCCCCACATATGACCGAAGGATAATATGAGAACTTCCCTCGCGTATGATCGGCGGATAATATGAACCTCCACCGCGTATGACCGGCGGATAATATGTTCATATGAGAACCTCCCCAACGTATGAACGGAGGATAATATGAGAACCTCCCTCGCGTATGACCGGTGGATAATATGAGAACCTCCCTCGCGTATGACCGGCAGATAATATGAACCTCCACCGCGTATGAAGGGCGGATAATATGTTCATATGAGAACCTCCCCAACGTATGACCGGAGGATAATATGAGAACCTCCCTCGCGTATGACCGGTGGATAATATGAGAACCTCCCTCGCATATGACCGGCAGATAATATGAACCTCCACCGCGTATGACCGGCGGATAATATGTTCATATCAGAACCTCCCCCACATATGATCGGAGGATAATATGAGAACTTCCCTCGCGTATGACCGGCAGATAATATGAACCTCCACCACGTATGACCGGCGGATAATATGTTCATATGAGAACTTCCACCGCGTATGACCGGTGGATAATATGAACCTCCACTGCGTATGACCGGCGAATAATATGTTCATATCAGAACCTCCCCCACGTATGACCGGAGGATAATATGAGAACCTCCCTCGCGTATGACCGGCGGATAATATGAACCTCCACCGTGTATGACCGGCAGATAATATGTTCATATGAGAACCTCCCCTATGTATGACCGGAGGCTAATATGAGAACCTCCCTCGCGTATGACCGGTGGATAAAATGAACCTCCACCGCGTATGACCGGCAGATAATATGTTCATATCAGAACCTCCCCCGCGTATGACTGGAGGATAATATGAAAACTTCCCTCGCGTATGACCGGCGGATAATATGAACCTCCACCGCGTATGACCGGCAGATAATATGTTCATATGAGAACCTCCCCTACGTATGACCGGAAGATAATATGAGAACCTCCCTCGCGTATGACCGGTGGTTAATATGAGAACCTCCCTCGCGTATGACCGGCGGATAATATGTTCATATCAGAACCTCCACCGCGTATGACCAGCGGATAATATGTTCATATAAGAACATCCCCAACGTATGGCCGGAGGATAATATGAGAACCTCCCTCGCGTATAACCGGTGGATAATATGAGAACCTCCCTCGCGTATGACCGGCGGTTAATATGTTCATAACTTCATATGAGAACCTCCCCATCGTATGACCGGAGGATAATATGAGAACCTCCCTCGCGTATGACCGGTGGATAATATGAACCTCCACCACGTATGACCGGCAGATAATATGTTCATATCAGAACTTCCCCCGCGTAAGACTGGAGGATAATAAGAAAACTTCCCTCGCGTATGACCGGCGGATAATATGAACCTCCACGTGTATGACCGGCAGATAATATGTTCATATGAGAACCTCCCCCGCGTATTACTGGCAGATAATATGAAAACTTCACCGCATATATGAATGGCGGACACATAAGTTTTTAAGTCTATCAACACTATTTGATTTGAATATTCTTTTGAATAGTCTTACCATTGACATATTCATTCGTTCAAACCAGTTGATCTATTTTGTAACTTGGCTTTTAGTCGCTGGGCTCCGGCATCTGGGCTTTTAGTCACAACTGAAATAAAAATAAGTGCGAATATCTTGGAGCGAATTTCTGCAACAATTTCACCGCCTGGTGGACCCATTTGGAAAAAAATACATTCCCTGTGTCTAATTCTACATTTTGATATACTATACGCCCCATTATATTGAATATACCGGCTGAAATCGATCCTGTAATTGTAAACATCGAGTCTATTTTTTTAGCTGTTTTATCGGAGCGTGTTTGCGTGTTCGCCATTACAATATTCGCACTAAAACAGCCATATTGTAGCTAAAAACGAATGCACAGTATTCCACTGCGTTATTTGATACCTAAAACTTGTTGTTTGCTAGTGTATTCATCGAGAAATCTAAATTCTAAACATTAATGTCGAACGCAGTTTTTCGTGTTTGTGGCATTTTATGTTAGGTCAGTTGTCGACCGGATAATGTAACTTCCGTTGTCCGGTCAGTGGCGGGGTTAATATGTGTGGATAGGGCGAATGTGGGCCTTTCGGTAGACACCAAAAGTAGCCCTCCGTGCGCTGTATTCCTCGAGCTATCGGCCGTCCCACGCAATTTGAAAATCCTGTCCCGCAGATTGTCATGCTATCCCAAATTCCACCCCATGTTAGGTCAGTTGTCGATCAAATAATGCAACTTCTGTTGTTTGGTTAGTGGCGGGGTTAATATGTTTGGATAGGGCAAACGTGTGCCTTTCGTTAGACACCAAAATGAGCCCCCTACGCCCTGTATTTCTCGAGATATCGGCCGTCCCACGCAATTTGAAATTCTGTCCCGCAGATTGTCGTTTTGTCCCATATCCCATCCCATCCCGCAGATTGTCATGTCCCCTTTTGTTCCATTCCCTGTCGATCAGAGTCGATCACTTAACTATGTTTACGTATTTAATATTTAAGTGACACACTGTCCCACTTAGCGGCGCATCATTGATTTCATGATCGCAACTAATGTACAATGCATATTGGCTGCGAATAAAGTATTACTTTTACAATGTGCATATTGTGGCTACGGCTTCAGACATTTTATTATCATTGTTTTGAGAGTTGCGACATGTTGTGCGCAATATCTGCGGCTTTGGACACTTCGTTGTTATTGTATAGAGGGTTGCGACATGCTGTGCGCATGTTCTGTTAATTGTTCATTCTTCTGTAGATGAAGAGCTCGTTAACTTCTCTCCGTCGAAACTTTTCTTGAAGAATGTTTTCACTAGGAAACCATACGCAAATTTTCCCAAGTGTAATACACATACTCATATGCTGTTATCAGTTTGGGTTTTATGAAGCGATACCTGGTGTTGACTATATTATTCCGGCTGCGAACATTCTGAGGTGCAGACGACTCTGTCAATTAAAATCTTCCTGTTTGAAATATCATTTCCAAAATAGGATGTGCACGCTTCTCTCCACAAATCAGGTCGCTTTGGGAACGGATAAGGACGGAGATTTAGGAGGACTAAAGGTATCCGACCGTGGCACTGGCAATGAGGAGTGTGACGTCAGCGAATTGTGTGTACCTTTACCGTGTTCGGGAGAACCCTGCGACAGTTCGTGTGTGAGCATTCCGGGCAGCTTCCCGGGTGGTTCACAGACTATCTACAACATAAGTTTAGTGGGTCAAAACTTCAACGAGTCAAGAGAGTACTGCAAAGGAATGGGCGGAGATCTCGTGGTCATGCGCAGTCTTGACCAATGGCGTGCGTTAACACATCACATAAACTCGATACATGTTGCTTCGATTGGATGTTATTGGATTAATGGGGATGACATACAGAATGAAGGGATGTTTGTGACATCATCCGGTGATCCGTTGCCATGGACAATATGGCAACCAGGTCAACCGAGAAATTATGGTGGCAACGAAAATTGTCTTGGTTTGAAAGTTAGATGGGGCTATAAAATGAATGATGAAAGCTGTTCGATATCGTGTGGATGCGTTTGTGAACTCAATTAGACAATATCTACCAGAGAGCACCATGCAGTCATACTTTCTTTCTTGACTCTGTCGCCGGTTCGGTGGTTTTCTACATTCAGCGCGGGTTTTTCAGCCAAAATTGCGAAGCTATCGCACCAAAGTCAAGTGTCCTATGTGCTTTGAGAACAATTCCCCCAATGAATACTTATTGACAAAATGAAGAATTAGAACGCTACTCTTGTTGACAATTTTCGCACGCTATTGACTCAGCAAAATGGCAGCAAATTAGAACTCGTTTGTTTGGCTTGACTGACGTTTGCCTTGTGTGTTGTTGATCGTATGTTTTGTGTTGATAAAATAATCGGATAACCAAATCACACCCTTTCGCAATATAGTTCTTTGATTCTAGTCGGACTTTCCAAATTTAAGGTATGAGATCACACAAACGATATTTTGAGTGCTGTGCCTGATAAGGCTTTGTTCGCGTAGCAATATATATTAATATCGCGGAAGTCCACCAAATGTGGTGCAATGTCGCCGGTGGCAGCAGCGGTCATATCGGGTCATTAGATATGTCCAGATTTGGTGCAAGAAATATGCATTTGTAACCGGGTTACAGAGGTTACACGTCAAAAATATCCCACGTGTATTTTGTCACAAAGTTACCAATGATTATCAGAGAATAACCGCAACTAGAAAAATGAAAATATTTCGCCCATCCTTGTTTCAAAAAGGGTTATAAAGTTACAATTGGAAGTCGTTTAAAAAATTGGACGTATTTTTGGTCACAAAGTTATCAATGATTATCAGAGAATAACTCCAAATAGAAAAATGAAAATATTTCACCGTACCTTTTTAAAAAATGGTTACAAAGTTACAATTGGAAGTCGTTTAAAAAATGCGACGTATTTGTTGACACAAAGTTACCATTGGTTATCAGAGAATAACTCCAACTAGAATAATGAAAATATTTCACCCATCCTTGTTTAAAAATGTTACAAAGTTACAATTGGAAGTCGTTTTGAAAATGCGACGGATCTTTTGTCACAAAGTTACTAATGATTATCAGAATAATTCCAACTAGAAAAATGAAAATATTTCACCTAACCTTTTAAAAAAATGGTTACAAAGTTACAATTGGAAGTCGTTTAAAAATGCGACGTATTGTTGTCACAGAGTTACCATTGGTTATCAGAGAATAACTCCAACTAGAAAAATGAAAATATTTCACATATCCTTGTTAAAATAAGGTTACAAGAATGGGTGTAATATTTTCATTTTTCTAGTTGGAGTTATTCTCTGATAATCATTTGTATCTATGTGACAAAACAACACGTCGGGTTTTTTAAACGACTTCCAAATGTAAATTTGTAACCCCTTTTTCACAAGCATAGTCTTTGTGTGACGGACAAATTTTCTCTTCAAACATTTTTGTTCAAATTGTCACGTTCTAACCCTAGATCTACATTCCTCTAACTTGTTTTCCAAATTTGATGTTGGGTGCATAGTACTACCAGATGGAGCATGTGTACTCACATTTGACGTTTTCAACAGTTGAGGTGCTCATATTGGATGTTTTAATACCTTGACTGGTTTCATTAAAATGATGTCCTTTTCGATCTTTTGTATTATGTCCTTTAAGTTTAGGGACCAATGTTCTACGCATCTTGTTAGTGCACACTGCATTGATTTCCTCAATATCCAGAGCTCTCATAGGACTTTTCAATTTCGTTAGTGACTGAAATTAAGCTTTCTTTCCTTAAACAACTAATACCGGTCATTACTACATCATTTGATAAGCTTCATTCAAGGAGATATGGCAACTGGTATGTTCCTGTCCAATGAGTTCAACATCTGCACCTATGCCATATTGATAATTATACAAACGTCCATTGGCACTCATTGATGCATGCAACTACTAAACACCAAGATGGTGCCAGTGACAAGTCTGTTTGTTCTTGATACTGGCGACTAGTTCCTCGGCCAAAATATGCCTAGATGTCAACAGGAAGTCACCAGTTGATATTGTTTGACTAGATGCACTGACAGTTTCATTAAACTTACGTCTCTTTGGCCGAATGTGCTCGTCCGACTGCTGATCTTCAATGTCTTCTGACTACTGCTCTTTTGACAGCTGACCGTCTATCAGTATGGAATTGTCGGTATAAAGAATTTCCGCTTCAGTTGTTACCTGCTAGATAAAAATAGTTGTTAGTTGAATGAGAGATATCATTTCAATGTGGTTGGATGGGTCAGGTTACTGTCTTCTGATTATACCCGCGCAACAAAGTTGTGGGAGTACACTGGTATCAGCTTGTCCGTCGGTTATTTCCATTTTTCGACTTAGAACATTTTTGGCAACATGCATAGTTTTGTTCGAGCTTTTATTCCTACAGTTTTCGGTCAATAGGATTAGGGTTAGGGGTTAGGGTTGTGCACCTGCAACGGGAATCTGTTATTTTATTTTAACTTAATGTTTAGTGACATGTGAAACACGGGGGTATCCTTTGTCCCATTGGGACAGTCACACTTCTAGTTTTTGCTATTTTTGATCAGGAAATAGTCTATTCAACAAGAGACATTGGGTGCCTGTAAATAAACAGACATGAGAGTCGCATAAACAATCAGTTTCATTCACTAAGCAATTATATCAACTTTCACACGAAAATTTATCATTAAAATGTACTTTTATTTCTATGAGGTAGAACTTTGACAGTTGTCGAATTTAGCTATTAGACTGGTCATTGACCCAATCAAACCAGCTACCCGATCCACAGTAAACTGACCCTTGGTGTGTCAATATGTTCGAAGGGAATAACATATAAAGTTACAAAGAACAATAATTAATTATGATAAAAACTATTTTTGTTCACCTTTATGTCAAAATCAACGAAATACGACTGGACCTGATGCAAACCCGGTTGCAGCCATTTATGTGACCATCTCCTATTATGATCAACAGAATATATGCAATGAGGTCACGATACGATACATCGTGGTATGTGGTATGAAGTTGTTTTTCCTAAAATAATGCAGGCTTGCATGTCATTCAAGCATCGAGTCATATTAGTCAACCAAAGTAGACTGTTTAAGACGGATTAAGAGATATTTAAAATTGTGGACATCTACAAGTCTTTACGACTCTCTTAATCCTCATATAAGGATTAAGATAGTCGTAAATGTCAAAATATTGAAATATCTTTTAATCTGAATAGTCTACTTTGGTGGACTGGCCTCCGACGAGGAGTCATACAAACTTACTATTATGATTATCTCAGGTTGAATTGTGTAATGAATATAATTATTAAAAACTTAACTCATCATAACAACAATTAAGATTGTTTTAATATTAAATAACATAAAATAATTAATTCACTGTCGTCATTCGACAGTCTCTGAATATTGACTATCGGGAGAAAAATAATTTCAGCCATTTGGCCAGTTGACTGAAATTGACAACCAGTCATTTGGCCAAATGACTGAAGAGTATTTATGTTTTTTTTTTAAATAATTGAACGATTTTCATATTTATTTATGTCTATTGTAACAAAAATGAATAATCAAAACATGCAGCACAAAATTTATAACACAACATGCCTGTGGGACACATAATATTATCATTTATTAGAACAATTGACACTGTTGTGACATCTACAATTACATAAAACATTATTCTTGAAACAAGCACATCGCTTACTGTTACATCTCTTAGGTCCATTGCAATTGCACTTCACGAAATCCTAACCACCGTGTTGCGACTCTTTTTTGTTGGCATGTCGAAGGGACACACTGCTATCACCGTTGATGTCCGATTCACTCAGAAGCCGCTGGGGACATAAATCAAACTGGTGTCGACTGTATTTTCCCTTCAGAATACCTGAAGGGCAACCGATGGTATACTGTCCACTGTCTACAGTTGTGATAACACCTAAAATGTTTCTTGGATCACCACGTCCCCTGTCAGCAGATGGAATGGGAACTGCCACGTTGTCACCAACGGAACCATCCTTCAGAATCACCCGGCGTCGCTTTACCACACGTTCGGCTTGTTCCTGCTGTGCTGCAATTGCAAGTTATCTTTTCTTGGCTGTTTTGCTCGTTTGTTCTAGTTGATTCGTAGTTTCTGGTTGAAGAGTCGTCGTTTCTGTTTGAGGAGTCGTTGCTTCTAGTTGAGGAGTCGTCGTTTCTGGTTGAGGAGTCGTTGATTCTAGTTGAGGAGTCGTCGTTTTTGGTTGAGGGGTCGTTAATTCTAGTTGATTTGTCGTCGTTTCTGGTTGAGCTGAACGGTTGGATAGAACGGTTTGTAGTTTCTGAATGACTTCATGTGGCAATGACGAAGATATCAAACCCATTCTGGCTTCGACACCGAATAAGGTTGCATAGGGTGACTGTATGATGCCCGCGTTAAAACTGGAGTTCTTACGAAACTGGACAAATTTAATGCCAATAGTCCAATCAGCGGTATCGTTTTCACTCATACAGGCGACAAGCATGTCTTTGATGTCATAATTCGCACGGACAACAGCTCCTTGACTTTGTGGGTGGCGTGGTTCACTAGCTCTGGCCACAACTCCTTCACATCAGAAATGATTTGCGCTGTGAGTTCTCAACCGTTGTCGCTCTGGGCTTATAAGTAGTCAATTTGTGTGATCTGTTCACAGTGACACTTCCTTCATCAACACAACAAAAAAAGTAATGTTTATACATAATTTGACATATTGACCAGGGGGGGGGTCGGAAAAAAATTACAGGATACAAGGACCTGGTGGGTGGGTGTCTCCGAGCCCGGAATGCAGATTTTGTTCTGATCTCATGCAATTTGTTTCCAAAATCATTTCTAAGACAATTTACAGCTTCAAAATGAATTGAAACAATCATATTCATATAGTAGTGCATGATATTGCCCTATACAAGTGAGGGGGGCTCTATATTTAAATTTTCTGTCCACAATTTCTCCCTTTAACAGTTGGAACCATGGGGTGGGTCCGGTTTTGGTCGAGGAAAAAAATTGCAATGGAACAAAATTCATTCTCATATTTTCTCATAGTTTACCATGGCTTTTTGAACTTATTATACAGAGGTTATACTTCCCCCTCAGTCCTTCGGCCTTTTTTATGAGAGCTACTCGCCTAGAATGATTTTAAGGGGAGCTCCTCATTGCTCATCAGTGATTTCCCACATGGAAACAAACGGATCCAAGGGGGGCGCCCCGCTATTTTCGCCAGAGCAAGGATTTTTTTTGCGATAGGATAGGATAGGATAGGATATTTTATTTCAATATACACATATTAATGAATAATACATTTGACAAATATTATATTGTATATTCGAGGGGGTGGCATAGTCGGACTAGACTGTCTTACTGCCATCCCCTTAAAGAAGAAAAGATGTTACGATAGGCGGTCAAGATTTCTTGTACAATTCACGGCTATATAATTATGTATCACACAATGGTTGCATTTAACTGGATTATATACATGGCGGGTATAAGTCTAGATAAATCGCTTATTGGTTACTCGATTGTTTGTCTCTTTCTTGTCAGTGGGATGTTCCTTGAAAGTCGAGTAGGAATATGCTGAGTGAGGTTGATGATTGCGATATTGGGGAAGTCACTTATTGACGAGCTACCACACAGTCGGGACATCTTTGATTGTTGCATTTAATTGTTGCAGCATATTTTTTAATGCCATCGGCATGTAAACGCCGTTTGAATGTGTGTCTGGATTGGTATGATGTAAATTCGTTATCTAAATTGTTCCATATAGTTGGAAAAGAATGGAATGGTAGTTGTTGGGACCAAGAAGTTCTTGGTTTTTTTTAAAATAGTGGGTGCTTTTGCCGGGTTTCTGGTCCGGTTTTGCGTTTGGTAAACATGTCGGTGAATGATTCTATTAAGCGCATATGATACCAATCATGCATGAAAACAGCCGCTTGTACTTTGTGGATGTCGTAGATTTTGAGTATATTTTCTTTTTTAAAGAGAGGTTCTGTGTGGCTTCTATATTTCTTATTACATAAAACTCGCATCGCGCGTTTTTGAAGCATGAAAATATTTTTGACCGCAGGGACGTGTCCCCATATTTGAATACCGTAAACGAGATGGCTTTGTATTAGAGCATAATATATAGAGGATCTACAACGAGTCCCCAGTTTATGGCGGAATTTACAAAACGAGTCCAGTAAATTAGGTCTGGACCGAGCCTTTGGCGAGGTACAGACCTAATTTACTGGACGAGTTTTGTAAATTCCGCTATAAACTCGGGACGAGTTGTAGATTCTATTTATTACATGATCCAAAACCTCGACAAAACATACTTAAATCAACAAATGGGAGGCGAAACTAACATCAACTTCTATAAGGCATGCGATGACGTTTCTCACAACTCTACGTTGTTTGCCCGCGCAAAGAAATAGTCCCAGATAAATAAAGACTGTTTGGCGTATTTAATGGCGTATATTTAATGACATAACTTTTCAAAATCTTCATTCATTATAGTTTGTTGAAATTATATTGGAAGCCATAGTATTTTGAGACGTAGCGTACGGAATGTAAAGAAACCACAAACCGGAAGTCAAAGGTCACCTGGCACTATTTCCTGTTATTAAACGAACGTTTAATATCACAATTTATAGAATGGGTTTATTGAATGGAATAAAGGTAGGATCATGTAATAAAATGTTTTAAGTGCGCTACCAGGAAAGAATTGTTTACCTTTATTGATGTGGTATATGGCATTCACCATTTTAGAACAAACAGAGGACACATGTTTTTTGAAAGTCAGTCGAGGTGATCCTGGCACCATTTGTATCGGGCGCCCGAAGATTCCGCACTGAATATTGCTAACACGCATGCAAATACAGCAGTTTACATGTTTACATTACTCAAACGTATAGTTTTTTTTAAATGGGGGTTGAAATGACTTCAATTTGGTATTCCACGATATGACCGTATAGCCACGCAAGGGGCGAATCCAACATCCCGAGATGAAGATCCGCGGGCTATTTTTCGCCATGCAGAGCAAACAATTTCTGCGACATTTTATATCGGATAATATCTCGCCCGGCGCCAATTTTGTGCGCCCGAAGTTTCAACACTGAATATTTCTATCAAAAAGAAATATAGCAATTCTGAATGTGGAGTCAAAATTTAGACAATGCCATCTGTATGTAAAGAACGAATAAATGATAAACATGAGTCGTCTACAGTGCACTCTATATGTTATACAATGTAGTCCGATCAACGCCCGGATTATAAAACGCACTGGCGGCAGTATCATCGTAAAGAGATTATCTAAAGGCACATACGCCATTCTACTATGGTATACGTGTACGGTATACATATAGTATATTTTCGAATTATATTATTGAAATACATTGCTGGTTCGTTTCCAATATATATATATGCATGGCATTTAAAATTGGTTATATCGTCCATCACATGTTGTGGCACCCTAATTGGACCGAATGTGTGATAACAAGACATCTTCAGGTCACGACAAATACGCATCTTCCATTGTTTAATAAAAACAAGTCTGACACGAGTCCTTCGGTTTCCATGTGTCCTTGTCGGCATTAGTCAGCTGATTGACTGAACATATATTTATTCATAACCCAAACATTTACACAACAGATAATAATTTACATACAATATTTTAATTAACATTATGGATGCAACCAGAATGTAGATGAATAGGGGATTGGAATACTAGTTAATCAGTTCCATGTCAGATATTTTTTGGTGAAAACTGTGTTTATACTAATAAAACGAGTACGTGATTGGAGTGTGATCTGACCACCCGTTTGGCTTGTATTGATGACTTATTTTGCTGGTGTATCATGAAGCCGATGGCTATTAGAAGTAAAACTGAACAAATTAGCATGGTTAATGGAGGGATTAAGAGGTTGGATAGATGCATTGTATTACCAGCCGAAACACCTCTATACTAGTACTGACTAGAAGCCATGATTGCGAGTATTCATTCTGAATTACAAATTATTCTCCCATGCACCAGCCCAAAGCATAGGCACCCGGTGATTCCGGGGGGCTTATTCCGTGGGCATGTCCGGCGCGCCAAAATCACCATATCGCCCAGACTTTCAGAAGATAAGTTCACTGTTCAAAGAAGCTTTGATCTTTCATCACTAACCTTCCATAATATACCGTAATTGTACTGAAGGTTATTGTTACCCGTTCCATATATAGGCCTAATATAAAGCAATATATTACTGGGTCCAGAACACAGGAAAACACATCGTTTTGAATGTAGTATACGAAAATTTTCCCCGGACCCCCTATCCTGCTCTTCCCCACTCGCTGCTTTGCGGCTCGGATGATGTTACGCATCATTTATATAATAATACATAGCGCCCCCCTTTTTCAAATTTACTGGATCCGGCACTGGGAGAGGATTGGAAATGTGTTTATTTAATCAAATTGATGGTGTTTTTACTTTACATGCACACATTTTAACCTATTTCTAATGAGGGACACAACTATCCTGTTAAAGTGGGTATTTTACCTTTATAACCATAAATATTTGGGTTTTTAAAGGTTTTGTTGGCATATTTTTCAGCCATGTGCTTTGTTCGTTTATTTTTTGTGGGTGTACTTGATCAGCGTTCTCTCCGTTCTGGTGCAGATACAATGAGAGACCCTTACCCTGCCAACAACACATTATTTAGTACAATTTACATGATTTTCATCAATTTTGGGGGTGGGTGTCCCATACCTGGGTGGAAATAACTTACGGTCCCTGTGTGTGTCCCAGACATGGGTGGTAAAAACTTACGATCCCGGGGTGGTGGGTCCCCAAAACTGAAAAACACAAAATTTCCACCTTGTATCCGTAATTTTTTTCCTGACCCCCCCCCCTGTATTGACTAAAAATAAAATTCCCAATAAGGCAAGCTGTCAAATTCAGGTCAGTGATTGTCAGTCATTTGGCCAATTTGACATATTGACTAAAATAAAATTAAGTCATTTGGCCAATTTGACATATAGACTACAAATAAATTCCCATTTAGGCAAACTAAAATTTCAGGGCAGTGAATTTCAGTCATCTGGCCAAATGACTGAAACTTTTAGGCAATTAGCCAAATGACTGGCGATCACAGGCATTTCACCAAATGACTGAAAATATTAAGAATTTGGCCAAATGACTGATTTGACATATTGACTGTAACATATAAACATACAATCATGTATTCAGCCAGATAGCATCACCTTGGATGTCCACTCTAGTAGGTGGATGTGACCTACCATGGCCCAGTGGTGATATATTTAAATGATTTGTTATTGTTCCCGAATATTAATATTGATTCCTTGTCCTAAATAGTATACCCAGTCCAGCTCTTGATGGTGGTCATTTGATCTGGACGACCAGGCCCCTCCACCGATGAGGCTTCCTGACGAACCGTGGGTTGACATCATGAACGATTCCAAAGACGAGTTTGAAGTCGACGGCACAACCGCGGTATTCTCTACATGGAGGGTTGAGGCAGAAGTCCCGCTTGACATTGGTGACAAAAATATCGTGCATGGTATTGAGACCAGGGCTGGCAATATTGTCCTGGACGTTCGTATGACAGATGAGAGAACAGCACAACACGTCAACGAGCTCCCCAAAGGAGATTACATCCTCAAAGTTAAGTTCTTGAGGCAGCATGATGACGGCAACTGGGTGATTGAAGACAAGTTCGATCCAGTCGGAGCCGAGAGTAAGAAGGGACAAGACGTCGTTGAGATCACTCATGCCACAAGGCCCGGTATGCTGACGGGTATTGACCACCCATACTAAGAGAATGCATACCCCGTCACCGCGGTTGTCTACGGCATTTACTCCATCAGAGACACATATCCTACAAACCTAGCCCCGATGGAGGACGACGACATCAACTGTGTTGCCCAGAGAGTGGTGGAACATTTTGAAGGTGCTCTAAGAGGGCAGGGACTCACACCCACGAGGAGAATGAAAATTGAGCAGTGGGAGAAGCGAGTTCATCAAACAGGCGCCACGGTCGAGAACGTTGCAGACTTGGAGAAGATACTAAAGCGAGCGATCATTATCAGGGATATAGCCGGCGAGGACATCTACAACAGTGGAAAATACCAGGCCAGTATGTGGAGACCAATCGCGCTCATCTGCCACAACGGCCATGCATGGTCCAAAGACCTGCACTTCCCACAAACCAGGGACGTTCACTTCTACGTAGGCGACGTCTGGCAAGCAATCAGAGGGGAAACTCAAGACGAGCCGATTGCAGTCTGGCTCCTGTGGGGCCAAGAAAGGCAGCTCAATGTCGACCAGTTTGTGCTCCAAGGCGGCCGCACCTACAGGACACAGGAGACTCACCAAAACCTCCAGAAAGTCTGTAGATATCTGGGCGGTGAGTCACTCGCAGACCGAGCCTTCGGGGTGAACCAGGCAGCCAGTATCATGACCAAAGGCCACAACGGCTGGAACGCGATGGGCTACGACACAAGAGACATCGTCAGCATCGACATGAAAGCCTGCTACACGGCCAGCTTCCAAGGCCACGATGATGCCAAGCCATATTTTGACAGATTCGGGCACCCCACCCACGCATGACCCGGGTCGCAATCAACGACCCCCTCCCCCAACACATCGGCACCGGTTTCGCCGAGGTCCAGGAATGGGAGTTCGCCCCTAACAGTTACTACCACCCCGTCATCCCCGCCTGGTTCGGAAAGCATTTCGCAGAGCAGGGCTGGGCCTCCACACCACTGCTCGCCTTCCTGGCAATCATCACCTTTGAGCAACAAACCGAGGTCTGGCTCCCTGAAGATCGTGATCAAGGCTGCAGCATCATAGGCAATTCACCCAGGGCATCTAGGCCGACGGCAAAAAACTAACACGGATGCTTGTGGTCGACCAGGGAGATCTTGACTTCTTGGTAAGTGACACCCGGAAGCGGAAGTGTCCCTTGGGCCACATTCGCACATACTACGATGGCTCACAGCCCCAGTAAACCCACTTGAGGGCCTCAATGTTGGCATATGCCCACATCAACCTCCTCGCTATGCTGGCAAGATTTGAATCCGATGAGTCTTTCCGGGTGGCCACTGATAGCATTTACGTCCAGAAGACCGCGTTGCAGAAGATTGATGGTGTCGAGGCGTACGTGCCACAGGATGAGCATCTCCCGGGAAACTGCTGCAACTGTCTCGGGTATCACTTCGAGCTAACCCTCAGGCCACCGGGCCGAGACAGGGTTCATGCCGCTCAGTGGCGCACAAGGGGGAGCAGTCGTACTTGCCACAGGAACACGCCGCGTACTTCTCCAAGCCAGAATACTGTAGCCAAGCCAACCCGATGGCGGAATCAACAGCGCCCAGCTACAACGACGAACTGATCCGGCACCGGCTGAGCTACCTTAATGGCGGAGGTAGCAGTGGCAAGACCACAAGAGCGATTGAGCTCTTCCGGGTGACAGATCCCCTCGTGTTTACCCGACCCATCGCCTCGCCAAAGAAATGCGGGCCCGTGGGGTCAATGCCCAGACATACCACAACTTCTTCCGATGGAGTGGTCAGAATGACTGGACGCCCGACCGCATGGGGCAGAAGTTCATCCCACGTGTCATCATCTGGGACGAGGTCTGCACTGTGCCCGGCCTATCCTGGAAATGTTCTTGGACTGGCTTGACAAACACGGCGTCCAGGTAATTTGCTGCGGGGATCAAGGACAGCCGCCACCGATTGCAGGTGAAATGCCTCACCACTGGCTGCAAAAAGGCAGACTACTACGAAGAGGTTGGCGTCGTCTACAGAGCCAAAGATGAAGCTATCAAAGTCCTGAAAAAAACGGATACGCCTTCATAGTGACAAAGTCCAGTGCCAGGAGATGCGGAAGGCTCTCCCCAGCCGCCAGGGGTGGGACCGGTTTGTGGAGCAGTGTGGCCCGGTGACCTAATCCTCACCAGCCGTCAGAAGATCCGCGAACGGGCACAGAAGCTGTTGCTCATTCTCAACGACGTCGTCGCAGTCTCTATCGAGGCCGCCGATTGTGCTATTAAAACCGATTATTGGCGCCTGGGCTATGCCATCAGCATCCACTCGAGCCAGTGTCTTACGATCCACGGCCCACAGAATGTCTGGATCATCGACGACTACCTCCAGTGGTCCAATATCTGCTACTTAGCCGTATCCCGCGTGGAGTATATGCAACAGCTCGAGCGTGTAACCTGTCCACCGGAAGAGGGTTCCGATGCCAGGCCCGTAGTAACTGAACAGCAACTCCGCAAGGAAATACAAAGGAAGCTTGTGGCATACAAGCGCCAGGACTAGGCTAATGGACGCCAGGAATTAAATCTCAAGGTCGACTATATCCTCGAGCTCATTGAGGCCCAGCAGAACCGCTGCATCTCGTGCGAGATTGAGCTGCTCTGAGCCTTCCAACCCAAAGGCACACAGCAGTTTAGTGTCGACCGGCTGGACAACAACAAAGGGCACTGCAGAGGAAATGTTAGGCTAACCTGTCTGGAGTGCAACCGAAAAAGAGGGGATGCAGAATTGTTCATGGAACGAGACACCTAGTGTCTAGTCCTTCTAACAGTTCCTGTTACTTCGTAACACCATCTTGTGGCAGCTGGGTGTCGGAAGGCACTACAAGCAACTCTTCCCGGACAAATCCGCGTGCTGGCCCATCCACTAAATAGTAGAGCACAGGCTCGTCGGGCTTGGTGACAGCGTTCAAGTCGGTACACCTGGAGGGACCACACATGATCAGTTGCGCGTCGGCGGCCCTCCTCCAGTTCGTCGGGCTAGTAGAGGTAAAGAACGCTCACTCACGAGGGGAGCTCTTGCTCTTTGGGCCCTATCGGGCGACCTGGAACCGCAGAAGAGGGTTTTTGTGGCAACACCGACTTTATCTTTATGGCATCAGAGGGCTTTTCCCAGTAAGATGAGTCACTTCATTGTTCAGAGCCGATACAACAGCGGGCAGCCGAGCCACCCATTCAGTCGACCTTTGGTGGGCAGGAAGTTTCATCTCCTGGGCGTATTGGTGCCCAAACAACCGCTCTGCCAGGGTCCGGTTGAAGCGCTCCACGACCCCCTGGTCCCGGTGGACATCCACACGGCCCCGTCTCACCTGAACGCTGCGCTTGGTTAGCAGGAAGCTCACAGCACCCATGAACTCGCGCCCTGGGTCGACTTGGAGCAATTTCGGACATCTAAGAGGGCCTCACCTGTCGATCCGTTCAAGGGCATTCGCGACCTTTGTGGCTCCTTTTGTGGCGAGGGGCTCGGCTTCTTTGTAGCGATAGGCCATGTCGACGACGGTGAGCGCGTACTTGCATATCTTGCGACCCACCCGGTCATGAGGCAGAAAAAGCAGGTCGGCCTGGTGTACTTCATTTGGCACTGGCACGTCACACTTGGGCATTGGCACATGCCGCGGATTGGGTAGGTATATCTGCCAGATGGCCTGCTTCTTGGGCCACGCCCGTGCCACATCTTCAGATTGTCCCGAGGCGACTAGACACCTTGCTGTTCATGTTATTACTTTGTAATGTATACGTGTATTCATTATTACTTTGTAATACATTGACAGAGTCAAATTATAATTACGGATCGTAATAAGGAGGCGGGCCATCTTCGTGTGTACGGGAACGAGTGCATACTACCGCGGAACTGATACCTTTTCTATAACCGCCTTGGCTTCTTCTCTGCCTTTCTGAATAAGTGCTTTTTTTCGTCTCGTCATCCATCTCCGCGGCGTGTGTTTTTCGTGCCCTAGTCCGGATGTCAGTTTTCATCTCGTTGTACTTTGCGACTTCGTCCACAATCAGGCGGAACTCTGCACGTCGATCAAGGCAGTCGACACGTGGCTTGAGATTGTGTTCAGTTTGCTGCTGACCAGGACTCGAATATCGTCGTGCTTCTTGGCCTTCACGCGCAGGCGGCGACGGATATATTTGCCCGACACGCCGAGAAATCCACAGGCCAGAGCTGCGATTTCCAACCACAGAACAACTGGGGCAGCTATGACAGTGGTCAAAAGGCTCACGCCCCAACACCCATCCCCATGCTATCTGTGAGCAATGTGGTGTCAACGCCATCCAAGGCGTGCTCCCCGCAGTGATATTTTTTGTATAACGCCACCCTTTTATCTCGCTCGTCCTCGAGTTGCTTTATCAGTTGCGAGATTTCGCCGAGCAGGTACGAAGATTCGTGCCCATTTTCGAGGTTAGGATATATATTACTTTATAATATTGCAATAGAGTCACTATCAGGGCTCGGTGCCATGCGTTGCTTCATCCTCATATATTATTACAAATTAATATATGTATACACGTATACATTATTACTTCGTAATCATTCACAAGTCCAATTCGATAAGGAGATTCACTACTGCACAGGTCCCCGGATCGCCCGAGTGGTCGTCTTTCAAGTCAAATGTTATTACATCACCCCGTCGCAACTCCAGTGGAACCGCAAAAACCCTCGTCCTCTTCTGTCTCTCACTATATGGTTTTTCTCCGTGGTCTGTCTTTTTGCCGTTTTTGACCAAAATCGCGGCAAAGTCACCATTAGTGTGAGACGCGGACAAGCCCATTCGTCTTACTTTACCATTCGCTAGCATGAGGTATCCACACAACACATCTCCAGTAGCCGAGTTACCCATGGTGAACGGCCGATCGCCGCCCCTTCCAAGTAAACCGCTCCACGCGACCCTGCCATTGTATTCTGCCCAGAGAGTAACCAGGGCACTACTCGGCGGAGTACCAGTTCCGTAGGATCTCTCACTGAGTGGAGAGCGGAGCACTCTATAGGGCCGTAGATGCTCATCGTATATCTAGTGCCACGTGATCGGTAGGTCGCTATTCAGACGTGCACCTCTATCATCACGGACCAGTATCTTCAATTCACTAAGTGTTCCGCAATGAAGACGTTTGAACTCAGGATGCTCGAAACGGAGGGTACCGATGCCACCAAGTGAGTGACAGCCAAGCCCAATCGTTACCAGGAGGTTGGATGGAGCCCCACCTACAACGGAACTAGAGCTGTTTATCTGCTCCATGCAAGTGCAGATGAAGCATTTTTGTGGATGCAAAGTTGACGGGGCGGTCCCCAGTATATGTGCACACAGAGAGTCACTGGCCATTTAAACCGTCGTCCAATCCGAGCAAGGACAGCAGTCCATCTGTAAATAAGATATCCTGCCCACCATCAACGGTTAGAGTTACCAAACCATTAAGTTTGCTCACCGTCAGTATGGTGTCGCTGTTTTCCTCCACAAGGTCCCCTATATGTGTGAATTTATAAAGCCCGGAGGAACGTCTATTTCTTTCATAATTCCGCGACTGTTCTTCCGCGAGAACGACTCCCCATTGTTTATGTTATACCATCCAACTGTATAGGTGATGGAGTGGAGGCCAAATCGTAGATCCCCACCGCGGTTGTCAATGTATTGGAGGAGGTCCACCTCCTCGCCTTTTTAGTGGAGTTGCTTAACCCACAATAATGGAAGAATCGTCCACTTCCGGATAGAAGCACCAAACTTCGCACATATATTGTCCACTATATCCCGGATCATAATCCAGCTGGTTCCAGCTTTCGGTTAAGTGGAACCCGTTAAATTCAAAATGGCGCCCAACATGGCCGCCGTTTTTCAGACGGGTAACTAAATCAGTTTGATGCAAATTATAGTGAGACAGTCTTGTCATATGTATACAAATGTATGCATTTTTGTGAAGATAAGATAAAATGCCACCATTATAGGGTAAAATTGGAACTCACCGTCCAAGATGGCCGTCAATATGGCAGCTGGAAGTGGAATAATTTGATTTTTTCTCTAATATCTTTAAGATCAGTTTATGCTGTTTGGTACTGGTTGATAATTGTGACTTTATGTTGGATTGTTCATGTTAACTGACCATTGAAGCAATGAAATATGTCATTCATGGTGTCAGAAACCCTTCTGATCCCTCAAAAATTTGATTTTACAGAAAGCGGTATAAAATGTTACCAAAAATCACCATTGGGATTTCTAGTCATATTTCATCAAGAAATGGGCAGAACTGTGAAATTTTAGTGAAAAATTCCATTTCTTATTGATAATCCAACCCATTAGTACCAAAATTGTCACTTTGGCTCAAAATGGCTGCAAAAATGGCGCCCAAAATGGCAGCCGGAAGTGGAAAATTTGATTTGCTTTCTCTAATGTCTTTATGATCATTTTATGCTGTTTGGTACTGGTTGAGAATTGTGACTTTATGTTGTATTTTTCATGTTAACTGACCATTGGAGCAATGAAATATGTCATTCATAGTGTCAGAAACCCTTCTGATCCCTCAAAAATTCGATTTTACAGAAAGCGGTATAAAATGTTACCAAAATCACCATTGGGATTTCTAGTCATATTTCATCAAGAAATGGGCAGAACTGTGCAATTTTATTGAAGCATTCCATTTTTTATGCATATTCCAACTCATTAGCACAAAAATTGTCACTTTGGCTCAAAATGGTCGAAAAAATGGCGGCCAAAATGGCAGTTGGAAGTGGAAAATTTGATTTGTTTTCTCTAATATCTTTAAGATCAGTTTATGCTGTTTGGTACTGGTTGAGAATTTTCACTTTATGTTGTACTATTCATGTTAACTGACCATTGGAGCAATGAAATATGCCATTCATGAAGTCAGAAACCCTTCTGATCTCTCAAAAATTCGATTTTTACAGAAAGCGGTATAACATTTTCCCAAAATCACTATTGTGATTTCTAGTCATATTTCATCAAGAAATGGTCAGAACTGTGCAATTTTAGTGAAACATTCCATTTATTTAGCATATTCCAACTCATTGGTTCCAAAATTGTCACTTCGGCTCAAAATGGTCGAAAAAATGACGGCCAAAATGTGAAAAATGGTAAATATTGCCCATGCTGCGTGCCATGCAACCACATACACATACAAAGTTTGACTATTATGTGTTATATAGATTGAATACTAACATTTCTTATGCACCCAACAAGTTAATTTTTCATATATATCCCAAACATTATTCTCTGCTGTTCCGAAAAGGTAGCAAATTGTGACCTACTGGGTTATTAAACATGTTACTTAATCAAGTGAAAACTATAGATTCTATTATATTATTATTATGGTTGTCCCAGTACCTTATGAGGCATGACAAATTCATTTTAAAGGATGCAGTATGGAATTTTGCCTAAAAAACTTCTTTTGAGATTCTGGCCATGTTTCTGAAGGGAAATGGGCATGAACGCCATGCAAAACTTCGAAACTGAGCTGATCGGGACCAATTGATGTTGTTTCTCTCACAAATTAGCGTCAATAAATTAGCGTCAACAGTTATCAACATTGATCAACTTAATACATGATGTTTGTAAAAATGGTAGTGAGGGAGTGACTTTGTGGTCACAGATGATGTAAACATAAAATATCATCACGAATGGTGTGACTGGTTATACAATTAGTGTCTATATGGTCATATGTGTGGTATTTATGGTGAGATGCAGGTAAACAAGGATTGCTAATACATGAGGTGAATAGGTATACGTGGAGTGGCTGTATAGTCACTGAAGTGGTGTATGGGTATAACAAGAGTAGCTACATTCCATCCGTGTGTTGTTTATGTATATATGGAGTGACTTTATGTGTGGAATGTACAGGTGTACATTTGGTGGCTTCATTGTCATGGATGGGTGCATGTGTATACATGTATTGGTTGTATGGAAATGGGTGGGGTGTATGGATACATAAGGAGTGGTTGTATGCTTATGGGTATAATAATTATAGGTGTACATGGAACGGTTGTATGGTCATGATTGTTGAAATGTATATTTTAATGGATACATGCATATATGGATGGTCATTGGCGAGCGTGTTGGTATGTATGAAGTGGCATTGTGATCTTAGTTGTTTATGGTATGTATGTGCATCTTTGCTGTTGGTGTGTTGTCATTAGGGGATATATATGTATACAGGGAGTCGCTGTATGATCATGGATCGGATGTATGATTATACATCGAATGGCTGAATTGTCATGTGTGAGGTGTATATGCAAGTCTGGAGTATACAAACGACCACGTGTCATTGGTGTATCCATTCAATGCTGATGTGTATATGTATACATTGAATAACTCTATGGCCAGGTGTGGGGTGTATATCTTGAGTGGCTATATGCCATGTATGTGGCAAATAGGTATGAGGGAGATACCATATGGCCGATGTTGAGGTGGTGGAAATGGTACGGGTATGTCTTGAAGGATTGTATGGCAATTAGTGAGGTGTATACGCACAACTGGAGTGACTCTATGGTCATGAGTGGGTGTATATGCATATCTTGAGTGGCTATATGGTCATGTTTATACATGGAGTGACCGCATGGCCAATGGTGATGTGGTGTGCTGGGTATTGGTATGTCTTGAAAGCTGCATGGCCACTGGTGATGTGTATATGTATATGTATACCTGGAGTGACTTTATAGGCATGGGTGTGGTGTATATGTATATATTTAGTGGCTATATGACCATTGGTGCGGCCAATATGTGTATATGTAATAACCATATGGCCAGTGGTGATGTGAATTGGTAAACATTGATTGACTATATGACCACGGATGTGGTTATGAGTATACAGCGAGTGGCTGAATTGTCATGAGTGAGGTGTATATGCAAGCCTGTGTGTATGAATGGTCGTGTGGGCGAGGTATTGGTATATATAGAACGTCTGTATGGCCATTGGTGATGCGTATATGTGTACTTGGAGTGACTCTATTGTTATGGGTGTGGTATATATGTATAGCTTGGTGACTACATGGCCATGTGTGTGGCAAATATATATACATGGAGTAATTGTATGGCCAATGGTGAGACGAATATGTATACATGAAGTGAATGTATGATCGTGAATGGGGTGTAGAGCTATATATAAAGTGATTATATGGTCGTGGGTGAGGCGTAAAAGTATACCTGCATGGTGACTTGTGACTATATAGTCAAGTGCATGGTGTACGGTTATACCTAAATATGGCTGTACCGTCATGGATGAAGCGTGTGTATAAAAAGCGAGTGGCTACATGGTGATTTATGCGGTGTTTATGTATATATGGAGCGAGTGTATGGTCATGCGTTGGTTGTACATGTGTAAATTTGGGTGGGTATCGCTGTACACAATAACTCAGGGACATGTTAATCGATAGAGAGGTAATGTCAGAGAGTTCTACATCCTGATGGTGGTTTATATGCACAATGCGGGAAACGGTTTTCCTGACATAAGTCATTTCGATGCCAATGAGCCACAATTTTAGTGTCGTAGCCTCATAATAATGCCCATTTCAGTTCAGTTTCAAAGTGCTGTCCATTTCAGTACATAAAACATGGTCAGAATCCCAAAAGACGTTTTTGGCAAAATTCCGTACTACATCGTTTATAATTAATTTGCCATGCCTCACAAGTAACATGGTTAATACAAAGTGAGTCACAATTTGCTACCTTTTCGGGACATCAGAGAATAATATTCAGGATATATATGAAAAATAATTTGTTTTACCAAATTTGGTTGCCATTTTGCAAACCATCTTGAGTAATTTTGTCCAAAAACAGATAAGTATGAGCCATTTAAGACAGATCAAGACAATAAACACCTTCGATACCATTTTACTTGAAAAAATTGTCTTAACCTGAAAGGTTAATTTTTGCCGATTTTGATGTCAAGTTTATGATAGAAAAATCCAATAATTCTGGTAATTTCAGTGTATAAAATAGTAATAATTAACCAAGGTGCATCAGAAATGGTAGTATTCAATATATATAAGACAGAATATTCATTTTTTTTCATCAACCACAACTGGTATGCGGTTGCATGACTCGCTGGGGCAATATTTACATTTTTCCATATTCTGGCTGCCATTTTGGCTGCCATTTTGGCAGCCATTTTGAGCCAAATTGACAATTTGGGTACAATTGAGTAGGGATATTCATAATAAATCGAATTTGTCACTAAGATTGCTCAGTTCTTCCCATTTCTTGACGAAATATGACTAGAATCCCAATGATGATTTTTTGTAAATTTTTATACCACTTTTTGTAAAATCGAATTTTTAAGGGATCGGAGTTGGCAGGGAGCCCACGAATGGCATATTCCATTGCTCCAATGTCCAGTTAACGTGACCAATACAAAATAAAGTTGCAATTCTCAAACAGATCCAAAAAGCAGGAACTGATTTGAAAGATATTAGTGAAAAAACGTATTATTTTTTATTTTGGCGTCCATTATGGCGGCCATTTTGGATTATCATAGACAAATTGAATGTGGATACAAAGGCGGACATCCATGGTATCGCTTCGGCAATGTCGAATGTCGATATATCATTTAATATAGCCATTATATTAGACACAAAATAGATACCCCTAAATCTCAAATTTTCTAAATGTCAAGGTCAATTTGAAGGTCAAGGGGTCACCAGAAACCTGGAACCAGCTAACTGGTTGATGAGGACCACATACCCAACCAACCCTGAAAGTTTCATGCTTCTATCCAAAAGTGAACGATTATATCGTTAAGCGACTCGACTATTTTGGACTTTTGTGAGTGTTATGAACATACCTATAGCGTATTGCTTATTACTTTGTAATATAATAAACTATTTTTACTTTGTAATATATATGTAATACTATAGAGGATCTCCAACGAGTTATGTTGGGATATAAGATTTTATGAAACGAGTTTGATAAATTTGATTCACGAGTCGTAGACGAGTTGTTAATCAAATTTATCAAACGAGTTTCATAAAATCTCTTATCCTTTATGCCTTTTTAACAACATCAGCTCTGTAGAGAACACGAAAACTGTATACAAGTCTTGTGTTGGCTCAGACGCTTCACAACTATACGTCAGTACGGCGCTACACGCGCAGCGAAATATAGTCCATTTTAGTTTCGTCTTTATTTTACGTCTATTGGATTATTTATGGGTAACATTTGTCAATAATATAATTTTAATCAAAACAAATAATCAGTTTTCAATTGTAATTCACAGAATGGTACGGAATCAAAATTACGTCACGCGCGCAGGTATACAGTGAAAGTGATTGCCGTTTGGACTATTAGCTATTAGCCACTAGTGACAGATAAGAAAATAAGTAATGGATTTTTCTATGATATTATAGGGGTTTCATGTGATATATTTATATATGTATACAATATAAATATGACGATCAATTCACCCTATGGGAACCTCATTCATTCTGCAAGTGTCAGACACACTATATCCAGACCTGCCTGGCACCCACAAAGTAAATAATCAGAATATCATGACGCAATACAAATATAGATAATAACAACCTTGGTTAACCGGTCCTGCTAGAATACTGAATCATGATGGCACAATCTCCAACACATTTGTCTTTCTAGTTCATGATGACCTACAGCAATGCCCTAAATATTCGACTCCTTAACCCCAGCAGAATTATGGGTAAGTTTTCAGGATTTAGTCGTAAATATTGCTTGTTGTCGTTTATCGGAAAGCTTCACTGGGAGCTTTCCGATGAATGGCAACAAACCATATTTACGACTAAATCCGGAAAAGTTACTCATAATTCTGTTGTGGTTAAGGTGTTGATTATTTAGGGCATTACTGTACCTGTTTGTTAATTGTGATTTTTCCACACATTTTTTGGTTTGAAGTATAATATTAATGTCCTTTATTAACTGAAAACCCTACAAATGAATCAATAGGAATGACTAACTATTCAGCAATATAAAGTCGTCAATGGGTTACTAATTAATTTGGCCCTTATTGTTTGTTTCGTTTGACGATTATTGGCGTAATCATAATAATCAGATGTCAATGGTAAATTTGGAAGAAAAGGGGCGCAACTTGATGTGACACAAATTCCAACCAGAGATTGAGAATGCAAGCATTTACTACTCTGAGGGAAATAGATGCGGTTGTAAATACACAGGGGTGGGCAAACCCTAACTAAATGCCATCAAGCATAGTATCTGAGAATATACATATACCTTAGGCTTCATCAGATTCAAAACTGCAATAATTATGACCTAGGGATATGTCCAACAAATTCTAGCCATGGTGAAAAGTGATCAATTTGATGTATAATAGTCTCACCAAACACCATTTAGGAATGACTTATCCCTTCCATGAATGGAGCTTCCTGAAATTTTGCGAAAGCCCCATGCCAATATATATTCTCTTATATATGTGAGTCACTCATAGGGAGCCTCGCATATATAAGAGAATACATTGGCCTAACTATATTTACCTTGACATTTTAAGCCAGTGCATTCTCTTATATATACCAGCCTCCCTTTGGGAGACTCAAATGTATAAGAGAATGCACTGGCACAGGGTCCTTAATGCTGCCCCAGCGCAGCTCCCATCATGGACCGCGTCATGAAAGGGTTAAGTCCCAGTTATTATGTTAATCGAAACGGGGTCCTAATAACTTAGTGGTTGCTAGGCGAAAGTGTACGTTATACATGTTAACCCTTTCAGTGCCAAGTCCGATTTTTGTATCAACCCATATTTCCTTGATCATTTTTCAAATAAGAGCTCTTTAGATCAATGTATCACATTATTATAATCAATAAATTTGAAAAATGATCAACGAAATATGGGTTGATACACAAATCGGACTTGGCACTGAAAGGGTTAAAACATTAAATATTTATATAAATATGGTCTTCAATATGCCAGTGGCATTTGGAAAATTGGTCCAACTGTTGGATTCATTGGAAATCCTTTTCTGAGTCCCATACACATACTAGAATCAATCTTGAGGGAGTTATCTTTCACTGTGATGTCATGATCTAAGGTCGCCTTTGTTCTGATAAGTCGAGCCAAACTGAATTCCGAAGCCTTAAGACGCTCTTTGAGAATCCTCACTGAGTCTCGAATCTCATTTACTTCTCTTTGCAACCTGGAAGTATTGTAATGATTTTTTATTATGTCTTGATATTATACAGTTATCGCCCGCGATTGAGTGAGACACGGGGATTTGTCGCCCGCTCGAGACCTGGAATGTCACCCGAGGGCCGCTAGGCCCGAGGGTGACATTCCAGGTCGAGAGCGGCGACAAATCCCCGTGTCTCACGAAAACAAGGGTGATAACGTACACACGAACCTCCTGCGCGCATATATTCTTTAATCCAGTTCGAAAAGTTAATTTTATGTTGGAATCATCGCTATTTAGAAAATAAAACATTCGTAATCTGGATCAGTTAACAGACCCGTCATTTGCGCAGCTATTCTCCGGTCAGTTTGCTGGTGGCATGGTGGAAATCGGTTCACGGAAAGATGAGTAAAGCAATTTCGAAGTTGAGTAGCCATGCAGCGAAATGTTCGGTTTCGTTTCAAATGGCCGTGAAGACGCCGACATACGTGTTCATTTCCAGATTGCTAAAATGTGAAACTAAGACATTGTAGCAGAGCAAAAAGAAAGTGACAAATGTCACAGATTGTTACGCAACATACGGGTATTCTCTGAAGTCTGAGGAATGTATTGAAGAAAAGAAATAGTCAATTGATAAACAGTAAAGAGTGCATGGCTATTTGAACTAGTACATAAACGTATTTGTAACGTATGTACATCGTATGTGCGATTGCCTGCAGCACACACCAACTGCATAATAAGGTTTATCTATTTGTCCCACGGTCTTTATTATTGATATAAAAAGGTCCAATAGGAACATTACACATTATAACGGATTTGTGTCCGCGATAACACCATTTATACATAGCGTGCTTTAATTGCAACTAAAAAAAACACACAATTATGCAAATTAGCAAACACCACAGTTCACGGTTGTTATGATACAGTGGGGTTTATACAAACAGTGTTTTTGAAAATCGTTAGGGAGCTGTGATAGTGTCTCTGCATGTTGAGTTCTTCCTAGTTCTATGTTTACTGGTAATAGCTGAGCGGTCAATAACTGAGACAATAATAAGGTGATTTACGGCCCGCCATGTGACGCACTCTCAGCCAATCAGAAGAGATGAAGTGTGATGAAGGATAACAAATGGTTTTAATAGCAATCCATGCCATAAAATATGTTTCAAATACTATCATGTAACACCATTTGGAACGTCTATGTCTCAGAAGGTGCCCATAGAGTAATTGAAAATAGCTGAAATCATTTCCCTCGTTATTGTTCCCGGAATGCATCACAATTCAAACTATAGTTTATTTCCAATGGACGGGGAATAACTCTATATCTAAATATATAGAGTTATTACCCTTCCATTGAAAATAATAGACTTTGTGTAGAAACTTCAGCTCAGAACAGACATCGGCTTCTCAACAAAAACAATATGTTCACCATTGATTACACCGGATAAGTTGATAATACAATGTTTTGGAGCTTCCTCTTTCAAATGGTACATAATATGGCATATATTTTATATATGTGATTTGGGGGTTCAAAAATTAAGTGGGCATTTAAAGGCACATATGGCCTTCAGGGTGGGTATGCTGTTAAAATAGTCACACCCGTTAAAACTACCAGGAACAGAAAGAATATTAAAATATAGATATATTTTGTTCTTATACCAATCATAAATGTCGCGTAATCAGCATGTAATGGTCAAGTTCATATGTTGTGTTATGTAAACAAAAGCCAGGTTCTATAACAATTTGGGCTTAACATAATGAAGCATATGAACTTGAGAGAAACGTACTATTTACACAATATTTATGATATTTATATATATACCAGCCTCCCTTTGGGAGACTCGAATGTATAAGAGAATGCACTGGCACAGGGTCCTTAATGCTGCCCCAGCGCAGCTCCCGTCATGAACCACGTCATGAAAGGGTTAAATCCCAGTTATTATGTTAATCGAAATGGGGTCCTAGTAACTTAGTGGTTGCAAGGCGAAAGTGTACTTTATCATTGCAATAGCATGTTATGGTCAAGTTCATATGTTGTGTCATGTAAACAAAAGCCAGGTTCTGTAACAATTTGGGCTTAACATAATAAAGCATATGAACTTGAGAGAAACATACTATTTACACAATATTTATGATTGGTATAAGAACAAAATATGTCTATATTTTAATATTGTTTATGTCAGTTTTAACAGATGCTATCTTAACAGCAATACCCACCGCAGAGACTGTATGTGGCTTTAAAGACAAATATTGTTACTACTAGTTTCTGTGCCCAATCTCCTCTTATACATATACTTTCTTCCACCTGGAATCTATGTCTAAATTTCTAACTACCCATCCTCTTCATCGTTAGATTACAGTCAAATAAACTTATCTTGTTGATAAATAAGCCTTTCTACATTATATCTCGATGTGAACGAATTTTGGGTTCACACAAGTCACTACTAAAGAAATTCAACATGTGTTAACCCTTTCAGTGCCAGGGGCCGATCTCATCGGCCCTAATTTACGGTGTGTAAAATCGTCCCTAAAAAAATGTAAACTTTTTTTATATTTTTTAGAATGTTTTTTTTTTTGGGTTGAATTTTTTTGGATATGCTTAAGCGAACTATAGCGAATTTAGAAACAAACTGGTTAAAACCTTCTAAAGGGGCATGTTATAACTCAAAACTATCACCTAGTGTTCATAGTAATAATTTTGATGCCCATGAAAAACGTAAAATTCCATGGCACTAAACCTACAAAATAAGTCTGTTAAAGAATATAAGAAAAAGTTATTAAAATTGTAAAAAATAATAACAAATGATGAAAAATTGTTAGGCGAATGCATTCTCTTATATATGCGAGGCGACCTATGGTCGACTCGCATATATAAGAGAATGCATTGGCACAGGGTATATGGGTTGATACAAAAATCGGACCTGGCACCAAAATGGTTATGGTTCACTACTCAATACACTCAAGGCCATTTATCAACAATTTGTTCAAGTTGTTTGAATATCTTCAATTATGCATTCAGTTAGCAGCGCATATTCTGCCGAAAAGTCCAAGACTTCAAGGTGCAATCAGGATGAGGTCCCCAGAAGGTGAATATTATGATACTAGCTAACCCGCTGTTTTGGGATAGCATCACTAAATTCACCCTCTGGGGACTTCAATATGCAAATGTCAGACACTCTTTCAAGGCTTGTCTATAAACGATAACAAAATTGCTCTACTTACGATCTCATGACAGGATCATTACACAGCTCGACGTTGATTCTTCGAGTTCTCTCGTCCAGTCTTGTCTGAGAAACTTTCATTGGATGTTCCTTGTCTTGAATTGCTTTTCTCAACAGATCGATGTTCTTCTCCATGTCAAAGATCTCAGCCAATGTCTGAATAAAAGTGTATCTTAGTTAGTTCGCAACACAAATAATTATACCCCACTTTCGAAGAAAATGGGGGGTATACTGGATTGACTGCGTCTGTCCGTCACACTTTCTCCCTCTGTGTGTCCGTCCGTCCGACCTCATAACTCGAACTATGAACCGATTTCAATAAAAAAAAATATGCAATCTCCTTAGGACCGCTCTCCGCATGATGCTAATTGCGGTGCGGTCCGACTTTCTTTTTTTAAGTTACGCCTTACTTTTCGACTTATTTTGACTTAGAAAATTATGTCCGACTTAATAACTCTACCAAATTTGAACCGATTTCAATAATTTTTTGTATACATGCTTCTCACAACACCCTCTCTACATGATGCGGCTCAGAGTTGGCTCGGACTGTTTTTCCTAACATTACAGTTCATTTTCGACTTATTTTGACTTAGAAAATTTTGGGATTTTTTTTTTGTGGATGCTTTTTTCCCTGGAGTTGTGTGCCTTCTTAGCAGAAGTTTGGTTTGACTGACAAAACACTCGACAAAAGCCATCTTAGATGTTAAGGTTGCGTTTCATTTTCTACCCTTTTTTGGGTTTCTGCAATCATTCGAACAAATATGAACCAATTTGAATATTTTTTTCTGTACAATCTTCTTGCGACACCATATCGATATTATTAATCCAATTTTTCTTTAAAGTTAAAAATCTTTTTTGTTGGGTTTACGGATAATGCGGGTTGAATTTGCCACGGTGGGGGTATGCTAGCACGCGAGTGCACACATCTCGTTCATTCAGGTTTCTTACAATACATGTACATCTTATAACACATCTTAAAATAGATGAATATCGGTAACTTTATAAAATTGGAGTTACGTATTATACGGTATTAAAGACATATTATGGATTTGTTTGGTCAAGTGAAATTGATAAGTTAGTACTCAGGTGCTATGCCAACTCGAGGAATGTAGCATTCTACTAACATTGCCAATAATCTCAAACAAATCGACCGTACCACACCATAGAAAACATCAGAACTACGCTCAATTGTAAAGAATCTTTGTGAAGAAGTTTCAAAAGAAACATGTTAATTTGATAATAAAGATACATTCCAGAGAAGATGAGGCCTAAGCAGAACGAGGTCCCGTGAGTGTGAATTTAGTGATGCTAGCCCACTGTGTTGGGTATCGTCACTAAATTCACCCTCTGGGGACCTCATTAGCAAATGTCGGGCACCATATCCTCAGAATTGTCTCTTACATAGGCCTATTATATAGTGATATATGCAAACTCGTATCTGAGAGAGATTCTATTCTAGACACTGGGTTTGTTTATGTTCATGTTTTGACCAAACTTAAATTGTAACCCTTTCTATACTAATTACTCATTAATGAGTAGTTATCCCTTAGGAAATGTTCAGACAATAAGTTCAACTTATTATCTGAACATTCCCTCCAATAAATATGTCTCCTTCTGCACTTATACTATTTGTCATCTGCTAATTTCTCCAGATGATCAATAGACTTTTCCAAAGTGTATATTATAACTTGAGTGGGAGAATCCATCAAGTATAAAAAGGGTTAACCCTTTACCCAACAAACCGGCCAAAACCGGCCAAATAAAGCTTCAACAGCCTAAAATATCTTCGGTCTGTCTCAATAGAACCATACAAATAAGGATATCAATGGAACCGGCTCTTGACCACATTGTGATGGTTACAGTTATGCCCTGTGCCAATGCATTCTCTTAAATATGCGAGTCGACCATAGGTCGCCTCGCATATATAAGAGAATGCATTGGCCTAAAAAAATCTTTTTTTAACACTTTTTACCATTTTTTCTTACATTCTTTAACAATTTTATAATTTTTAATGTGTTAAGCCAATGCATTCTCTTATATATGCGAGGCGACCTATGGTCGACTCGCATATATAAGAGAATGCATTGGCACAGGGCCCTTCTGTTGGGTAAAGGGTTAAATGAAGATCTATCCAACAACTCAAACACCATGGAAATAGGGAGTATTGACCCTTTCAAAACTAAATGGATTCTGCTGCTTATAAAATTATAGATTGGAATGGTCTATCATTCATCTGTCTGGAGGGGTGTGTTTAGAAAAAATGGGCAGACAGACACTGAGACAGACAAAAAATATAATACAAGTGCAGAAGGAATCCTATGTTCAGATAATAAGTTCAACATACGGCTTATCTGAACATTTCCGTCAATGAGTATTTTGAGAACTTTTTTAGCTGAATTCATACCAGGTTGCATCAAAAACAAGGTCTGCATAGTCATAGAAAAAGAGTCGTAAATTAAGGTCAAGCCTCAAATGTGGTGGTGGCCATTTGCAGAAGGAGGTCCCCAGAGGGTGAATTTTGTGACAGCAGGCTAGAGTAACTAAATTCACCCTCTGTGGACCTCATTCTGCTTAGGCCTCCTCTTTATTATCAAATTAACAACTTTTTTTAGTTTCTTAAAGACATCTTTATAAAATTTCTGTTTCTAATTTAGTTTAGTTTCTCTATATCCCCAAATTGGCAGATGACACAATGCATAACCGAGGTGACCATCGCCATTTTCATTATCTGGGAACTTAAATCTATGAAGCCATGCAGAATAAGGTATCCAGGGGATAAATTTGGTAATGCTGTCCTGCTATGCATGGTGGCATCACTAAATTCACCCTTTGGGGACCTCATACTGCAAATCAACAGCAGCATATTTTGAGGCTTGATCAAGGTGGAGATTTTGAACATACCCTCTGTTGATGTGCCTGTAGTTTATTCCTGGCATCAGTTGTCTCCCTTATTCTGCAGTTGAATTGGTTATTGACTGTGTTAAACTGGTTCCACAGATCGGTAGCACATGCTCGCAGACAGCTGTCAATTTCTCCTCTCAATCGTTCTGATGCAGCACGCTCTTTCTGAGATCGGGCGATATTTTCTTGTGAATATCCTGCCCAAGATTCAGGGATGGTAATTCTGTAGACAAGAAATTTATGAGTAATAAAGAAGTATGTTATTCTGAAGGGACCAAAGTGTGTGCATGAGCAACAACTTTTTTAATTTCCAAAATTGATAAAACACACATCAGGGCAGTCTAAGTTAACTACAGACCCACATATAAATAGGGTCTGATTAACCTTAATGGACTTTCTATTTCCTGAACTGAATACTGAATAGCGTCAATCAGAACTCATTATTAGTAGCCCCAGGATAAAATTGTCCAAACGAAGCAATTAACGCGATGTGATGTAATTTGGAGAAAGTCCGCACCCTTCCAGGAAATGACATTTCTACTCCTGAGTGTTTATACAGACTGATATCAGGGTAGACAAAGTTTCCCCCGTCTGTCAGTGACATTGGTGATGATAAACAGTAAAGAAGATCCATCTCATGCCACTCTTTTAATTGATGGACTTTACTGGAATAGATAATAATTAAATTTCAAGCGGCCTCAATTTAATCTAATGATATTATTTCACAAAAAATCGCTAGTTATGTTTTCTTCAGACAAATAGGGATCACATTTTGTGACTGATTTTACATAGTCCAATCATAAAAACTGCAGCACAAACACTGCAGAGTGGTCATCGCCCGAGAACTGTACTGTCTAAAGTGGCATTTTCTAACAATTTAGTGTTTGGTATCATTGCATGAAATCGGCAGGGCATGCATGAATTTAACCCTTTACCCAACAAACCGGCCAAATAGTGATAGTTACAGTTATGCCCTGTGCCAATGCATTCTCTTATATATGCGAGTCGACCATAGGTCGCCTCGCATATATAAGAGAATGCATTGGCCTAAAAAAAATCTGTTTTTAACACTTTTTACCATTTTTTCTTACATTCTTTAACAATTTTATAATTTTTAATGTGTTAAGCCAATGCATTCTCTTATATATGCGAGGCGACCTATGGTCGACTCGCATATATAAGAGAATGCATTGGCACATGGCCCTTCTGTTGGGTAAAGGGTTAATGAAGGGCGCGAAAGCTAGATGATCGTCCTAATGCGGAGTGTCTATAGACCAATATCATAATGATACATAATGCATCTGAACCCAGTTCTGAGGCTCATATAGTGTTACAATTCCACACTTGTCTATACAAAGAATCACAAAGAATGATAACTCTATCCTGTAAAATGTGAATGTCATTGGTATTCTTTCAAAAACACCGCTGATGGTGAACCTCAATACCGAATTTCACTGATAATTAACCATTCCAGGACTGGATCTTCATGAAATTTTGCGGAAACGGAGCCTTGCATATATAAGAAAATACACTGGCCCTACAATATTTACTGTGATATTGTAAACCAGTGCATCCTCTTGTATATTAAAGGCTCCCTATGTGAGACTTACAGAGAATGCACTGGCACAGGATATTTAATGCTGCACCAACAGTGCTCTCTTCATGAAAGGGTTAAACCCGTGGCTGATATATCGATCTGCGTGGGTGTGTAAGGCCAATATGTACAATTGATTGCGCAACTTACGTGTTGTCTATGTTCTCTATGCCTTGATGAAAACCAGTACCTCCTGTGCCGTTCCTCAGCTGCTGCATCCTGTCGTCGACGTGCTGGGCGTGGTGTTTATCCTTAGAATCAATCTCAAGAGAATGCTGAGATGCTCTGTTCATCCTAAAAATAGCGAACCATTCCGTCCAAATTAATGTATTTATGGTTCAGACTTCCAGTTACAACAACAACATACAAAATGTTATTTAACCATTTCTTTACTAAATTGATTCTCCCATCATTTATAAAAGTATATATTGGTCATTCGTCTGGGGGATGTTCAGGAAATATAAGCAGATGACAGACAGACAAATTGATATAACCCTTTACCCAACAAAACGGCCAAAACCGGCCAAATAAAGCTTCAACAGCCTAAAATATATTCGGTCTGTCTCAATAGAACCATACAAATATGGATATCATTGGAACCGGCTCCTTGACCACATTGTGATAGTTACAGTTATGCCCTGTGCCAATGCATTCTCTTATATATGCGAGTCGACCATAGGTCGCCTCGCATATATAAGAGAATGCATTGGCCATTTTTTCTTGCATTCTTTAACAATTTTATAATTGTTAATGTGTTAAGCCAATGCATTCTCTTATATATGCGAGGCGACCTATGGTCGACTCGCATATATAAGAGAATGCATTGGCACATGGCCCTTCTGTTGGGTAAAGGGTTAAAGTGCAGAAAGATCCCTACAAATTGGTGGGAAATGTCAGATAATAAGTTCTTCTTATCTGAACATTTTCTAAGTAAACTACTCGTCAATGAGTATTTAGTAAAGAAATGGTTAAAATAATTCCAAACATTATTCTATCTTCACCCTTTGGGGTCCATTATATATATATTAACCAAGACTGGATATTGTTTGTCTGATATTTGCATAATGAAGTCCCCAGGGTGTGAAATTAGTGATGCTACCCCACTCAGCGAGCTAGCATAACTAAATTCCCCATCTGTGGACCTCATTCTGCTTAGGCCTCATCTTCTGTGAAGTACTATAGTCTCAAATTAATATTGTTTTTAGTTACTTTTCCCTTCTGTTCAGTTTCTATTTCCCTAATTTGCAGAAGAAACAATACATGATCGATGTGTCTAATGGGTGAACATCGCCAACTTCAACTGTTTAATCCCCTTTCCAATCAATCGATCAACTATATTATTCTATTTTACTGTCAAATGTACCAACTGGGAACTTCAATCAGATCATAGGTCTCCCATAGCATTTGAGGCCTAAGCAGAATGAGGTCCCCGGAGGGTGTAATTTGGTGATGCTAGCCCGATATGTGGGACAGCATCACTAAAATCACCCTCAGGGGACCTCATTCTGCAAACGACAGACACATTACTTCGAGGCTTGATCCTGGTTATTATCATCATACTCACTTTATTTGAACATATGCTTTCTCTAATACCCTCTTCATCCTGTTCTGGCATTTCTTCACAATCTCAACCTCCTGCAAATATATTATGTAGGACATAAAATAAAAAAAAACATCCATTACCCTGCAGGTAGCCCCACACATATATAGAAGCACCTAGAAGAGTGTCGTCTGCTCATGTTTGTCTGGGGCTCTGTATGGGTGAAATTATAAAATTGTTAAAGAATACAAGAACAAATTATTAAAATTGTAAAAAATTGTTAGGCCAATGCATTCTCTTATATATGCGAGGCGACCTATGGTCGACTCGCATATATAAGAGAATGCATTGGCACAGGGTAAAAAAAATCATCAACATCCTCATTTCAGACCAACAGCATTTTCAGCTGATGGTGACATGAACAATGGAAATTAACCCTTTCATGCTAGGGGCTGCGCTGGTGGAGCTTTAAAGATCCTGTGCCATTGCATTTTCTTATATAGGGGGCCTCGCATATATAAGAGAATGCACTGGCTTACAAGATCAAGGTAAATATTGTGATGCCAATGTATTCTTTTATATATATGCGAGGCTCGATCGATATGGGACACTCACATATATAAGAGAATGCATCGCCACAGGGTTTTTTTCAAAATATCAGGAAGCTCCAGTCATGGAAGGGTTATAACAGTCCCTCACAAATGACTGAATAGGAATCATATGTTTTCTGCACATTTATTGTCACAATCCCCATCAAACCTCAAACTATTCCAATGTATACTTTTATAACTGAATGGAAGAATCCAGTGAAAAAAACAGTTATAAATCCAAATTATCAGAAAGAATCTATTTTTTAAGTTTTATTTCATTTTATTTTTTTATTTTTAATATGTGTGTGTGAATCTTAAAGATTAAGAACTTCTTGTATCTTTTTACAAAGAAGAAAATGACAACTTAATACTACCGAATTATAGAGAATATTTCAAAAATATTGTAAATGTCTGAGAGAAATATATTCCAAATAATTGGAACAGAAACCTAACACCACCATGCAGTTTGGACTTAGGAATCTCATTCCACTGAACTGAGCATACCTTGATCAGAGACCTCTCGACGGCGTCAGAGACAAGATCGATACCCTGTCTTTTCTCCCTGTGCATAAGACATTCCTCAGCGATGTGTAGTGGGTTGGCAGTGTCAGATAACGCCTTCTCCAGGTTGCGTCTGTATTCCTAAAATAATGGATGTGTTATCTGTTACAATCAAGCCTGTTTCACAAAATAACTTCTTATTAAAATTATTTAAAGTCAATGGCATTCAAGGATCTATTGAGGGTTCAGCAGTTTCCTGGTTAATTTTGTACAAACTTCTTTTCTTTTTTTTCTGTATTATACAGGGGGGGGGGGGGGTGGAAAAAAAGTTTTTTCCGGGCACGTATGCCGGGGTGGGTGGGTGATCGGTAGGACCAACAAACATTTTTTTCCGCAACTCAAAAATATTTTTCCTGCAAGTCTTTTTGACTGTTTTTGCAATGAGTTTGGCTTAAAACACATCTATATGCCAATATTAACATAAATGACAAATTTCATGAAGACCAGACAAACAGTATAGCCTGTAGCCCATGCTAATGGATTGAATTTTGAAATCCAAGATGGCTGCTGGCAGCCATGTTTTTTTTTGGACCGAATGACCCCAAAATGACTTGTTCCTATTTACATGTCAATGTTAATATCCATGACTAATAGTATGCACATAAATTCATATACAGCTGTTTACAGTGAATTCCCCCCGCAAATCTCTGTTTTAGAGTTAAAAGGGGATGGGTGTCCAAAAATGGTTGGAAAAAACGGCCTAAAACGGAGAGAAAAAATTGGACGCAGGGGTGGGTGGGTCCCAATAAGGGTCGACGTCAAAAATCAGCATATGTGACTCCCCCCTGTATTATAAGCAAGCCTGGACATTTGCAGAATTAGGTTCCCAGAGGGTGAATTTAGTGATGCTATCCCCCAATGCGGGCTAGCATTACCAAATTCACCCTCTGGGAACCTCATTCTGCTTAGAACTCAACTGCTATGGGAGACCTATGTTCAGATTGAAGTTCCTTCTGCAAAATAGGGGATATTGAAACTGAACAGAAGGGAAAAAGTAACAAAAACCAATATTAATTTGAGACTATAGATACTTCCCAGAAGATGATGCCTAAGCAGAATGAGGTCATCAGAGGGTGAAATTGGTGATGCTAGCCAGCTGTGTGGGGTAGGCTAGCATCACTAAATTCACCCTCTGGGGACCTTATTCTGCAAATATCAGACCCAAAATATCCAGGTTTGGTTATTACAATAAAGCTCAAGCTTGATTTGCTTGCATCTCATGGAGTATGTTTCTGTTCCATGTGCATATTTTATTGGATATTCCCCACCTTGACATCATTTAATACCCAATGGGTATAGGGTTATATATTACACCCTGAATGTAATGATGCTAATGATATAAGAATACTGGAGCTAGCCCATAATCAAAAGAGTAATATATGGACGTCAAATAAGTTTACAAGGTTATACTAGTAGAATGGATATAATTTGCACTCAGTGAAAATGACAGTTCATTTATAATATTATTTATGGTTTTTGACACATACAAGGGCACTTTCTATCCTGTGGCTCACCATCTGACAAAGGGTAATAGGGGCGGCTGTCCCCATCACTATGTTTGCTCCCATACCCCATAGCGCATTGAAATACAAGGAAACATTAGTTGTTGCACTTTGCATATATGTTCTGGAAAATACCGCAATGAGTAAAAAATTTACACCTCAAGAAGCAGATATGATTTTAGGTGATTTACCCGATACGGTATCGATCGTAAAAGTTGCTATTTGTTAATATTGAAGTGCAAAATTCAAAATAACTTTTTATTCCAATTGCGAACACATTGTGAGACTTTTAAGTAACGGGTGTATCATTTATTACCTTTAGGTTCTCAGTCTCGTTGATCATGGCATTGACTTCTTGGTTCAGCTCATTCTTCCAGAAGGAAATATCCAATACTCGCTCACCTGTAAACCCACATATTGACACCGTTTAGTTTTCAAGTTATATAGCCCTTTCATGATGGGAGCTGTGCTGGTGCAATATTAAAGATCCTGTGCCAGTAAATTCTCTTATATATGCAAGTATCGCATAGGGAAGCTCGCATATATAAGAGAATGCATTGGCTTACAAGGTCAATGTAAATATTGTTAGGCCAATTCATTCTCTTATTTATGTGAGACGGTCTATGGATGTCTCGCTTATATATGAGAATCAATACTGCAAATAGCGTGTCTGTCATTTGCAGAATGAGGTCCCCAGAGGGTGAATTTAGTGATGCTATCCTGTATAGCGGGCTATCATCACTAAATTCACCCTCTGGGATCCTCACTGTGCTTAGGCCCTCAACTGCTATGGTAGACCTAAGATCAGATTGAAGTTCCACAGTTGAAGTTGGTGATATTCACCCATTGCATTGGGTACCTCGATTATGCATTTGATCTGCTACAAATTAGGGGATATAGAAACTACCCAGAAGGGAAAACTAAAAACAATGTTAATTTGATACTGTAGATACTTCCAATAAGATGAGGTCTAAGCAGAATGAGGTCTCCAGAAGGTGAATTTGGTGATGCTAGCCCGCTGTGCGGGATAGCATCACTAAATTCACCTTCTGGGGACCTCATCCTGCAAATGACAGGCACACTATTTGCAGGCTTGAATGCATTGGCACAGGGTTTTCGAAAAGTTTCAAAAAGCTCATGAAAGGGATAGTTATGATTCAGGTTGAATTGACTTATAATTGTTTAGAAATTTTCAGTTGTAACCATTTGTTTGAGAAGACAAATTTCAATGTTTCCAAAGGTCAGTACAACTTTCATCTAATAATTATTCCAACAAATGTTTACTGCCGTCATACATGAAAATATCAGCTTTCTTCATTTAACCCTTTGGAGAATATTTGTAACGTTATATACATGACGTCATGAGTAAATGTAACGTCAACGTCATCGCAATAATTATTAACAAGTTCAGGTCAAAAGGGTCCAATAATTCGTTTTAATTTATGTGCATTTCTGTCAACGTGTGTTATCATAATCGATTGCACTTATACATTTGGGACATTATATTAATCAAAATAACTGCTATACAAATAATTTATAAATCAGATGACTTATTGAAGTTATGTCTACATCAAATAACACTTCCTGAAACGACATATATGTCGTTCTACTCCTCAACCGATAGACGACATATATGTCGTTCTACTCGCCAAAGGGTTAAACTCTTAAAATTGAGTCTCCAAATTTGTCGATTTTGGAAATGTATTCCAAAACATTAAGTGATAAGTGCTCGCACAGAAATGTGCACTCCATATCCTCTAAAATTTAAAGTCAGTTTTCGTCCGTTGTCAGAGCCTAGTATCAAATGTTACTCTAAAAAAATATTGAAAATCCATTTAATAGGAAATGTTCAGATCATATGTCTTTGTTGAACCTATTATCTGAACATTTCCCTCCAATAAATAGGACTCCTTCTGCACTTGTATTATCATTTTGTCGTCTGCTTATTTTTCCCGAAAACCTCCAAATGAATAATAGACCATTCCAATGTAAATGTTTATAACTCAGTGGAAGAATCCATTCAGTATGTATAGGGTTGAACTTGCCTAGTTTCTTTGTGACATCATTTTGCCTGTTTCTCGTGCGAGCATCGGTTTCCTTGACAGCTCTCATTCCATCGGCCCTGAGTCTTTCTGCAAACGACCTCTCTCGATTTGACAAACTGAAGTTGCTCTGGTTGGAAGCGCCCCAATCACCAACTGAATACCTTGAGTAGACAGCGTTCCTGATAAAGATATGAAATATTCATAAATGGAACCACACAATGAAGATGTGACAAAATAAATTTACCTTATAATACTTGAAAAAGGTGTGCTGTATAATGAATATTATTATGCACAGTATATCATTTTTATTCTATAACAGTACTAGTAAATATATAAATGTAGGGTGCCCCGTAAGGCACTGTTTTCACACACCCACCCCAATCCAAAATGGTCACCGCACAGAGGGGCTCAAATAGGGTACCCATGCCATTTCTCGGTTTGGGGGCCATTCTACAATCCCCTTTATTTTACCTAAATAAATGACCACGATAGGGGTTGTGGGGTGAACATTTAGATTGGCTTGTGGGCCACCATAGAACACCCTTTATTTGATCTAAATCGGTCAAGGGGGCGACAAATGGCATGGGTGACCTATTAGAACACCTCTGGACAGTGACCTTTTTGGATCAGGATCGGGTGTTAGGTGGATGGAAAGAGTGCCTTGGGGGCCACCCTATAACACCCATTGTTTGACCTAAATCAGTGAAGGGGCGAGAAATGGCATGGGTGCCTATTTGAACACCTCTGAATGGCGGCCATTTTGGATCGTGGTGGGGTTTGTGGAAAAAGTGCTTTGGTGACCCCCTACAACACCCTTTAATTGATCTAAGTTAGTCAAGGGCAGAGAAATGGCGTGGGTGCACTATTTGAACCCCTCTGGATGGCGGCCATTTTAGATCAGGGTGGGGTGAGTGGGTTGAACATTTAGATTGGCTTGGGGGCACCATACAACACCCTTTATTTGACCTAAATCAGTCAAGGGGCCGAAATTGAATTGGTACCATATTTGAACCCCTCTGGAAGGTGGCCATTTTGGATCACCCTTTGTTTGACCTAAATATATATATTTTGTAATAAGGATTGGACGTCGCCTTCGTTAGTGATTCGTTGGCAGATTACATTGAATTGGGATATCGATCTGTGGCTGCCTTATTGTTCAATCTTCAGTCTTTATTGTAATATATGGAGATATGATGAAAATTCCTTGCATCTCTTGGCTTGATTTAATTAGCAAAACATCTGTCTTGTTCTTAGATTTGGCCAATCGGGAGAAGTGTGAACACTGAACCCTCTGTTCTCTGGTACTCCCGTATTGGGAATTCACCCCCTCCCTGTTATATGCATACATGGGCACACTAGCTCAGTTATGGTGTAGGTTTGCACAGAACATCGCTCTGATGATGGTATGAGATCATCATGTTTGAATAATTTTGAAGAATAATAATACCTGGCAGGATTGAAGTATGATCTGGCATGCCCGGCCGTATCCATGCTTTGGGAGAGACCGAGATGTCGAGACACCGTCTTGTCCGTAACATACGGCAATATCTTGTTCATTTCCGGCGTCATCGATGTGGCGCTACGCGTTCGCGTAATGGCCGAGTTGTCGTAGTGAGACAATCTGAAAAGAAACACATTGAAAGTGTTAATGAAACTGCAGCTCAACTTGAGACTTGTTCAGTAATTATAAACTTGCGGTCTGACACAGTGATGCAAAGAGAGAATAAAATCCAAGATGGCTACCATGCAGCAGCCGCGGACAGTGCGTTAGTTTGAGGATTTAATAGTCCAAGGGTTCAATATTCCGATGGGTTAAAGGGGTAGTGGGTATTGGGTCATACTCCCAACTTTGGTCAACATTTTCATCCGATGTTAGACAATATATCAGGGTTGTAGAATCACAAAACTCAAATACAGATTGCACGTTTTCACGTGCAATGTGAGGAAGAAAATGTCATCGTAACTACACTTACGATAAATATATAAATACAGATTGCAGTGATCATGTATTGCACCTTTGTGCATATACATATACGTGTGTATATATGAACATATATTTACACACTAAGTGTTGTCATCACTAAATCCAGCATTCTGATTGGTCGGCGCCCACGTGGCTAGTTGCAGTTATTTCTCGGTGAATGCGCAACGCCTCATAACACCAAGCTAATAACACCATCGATACGTCATTAGGTTTGGAAAGACGAACGCGTAATGCTTTGGGCGCATTTTGACTGGCGCAGGATTGACTTAATACATCATCGGGTTTCAACATGAAGAGAAATTGTTCCTATTAACTTTTGCCAAGGGTGCTATTGGGTATTTTGGGCTGATATTGTCACGATACACTTTTCGATTTAAATATATTTACAAAAGTGGCTTTTTCGCTAAATGTATATAAATATAAGGATTAACTGTCATGTGGACTAGTTTTATGGAGATGTTAGGGTGAGGTAAGTGGACATAACTTGTATGTAAAACCCGAAAAGTTATGTCCACTTACCTCACCGTTACATCTCCATAAAAACAGTCCACATGACAGTTAATCCTTATATAATTAAAACTTGTCCCGCTGTTAAACTCGCGTATCATGTGCCTGATTCGTGTTAAATTTAGTTGACATCAAGTTGGCCCCCTTTCACTCATCGTCGAAAAAAAAAGTGACGACTTGTAACAGGCATGCAACAAATAATTGCACGTTGGGGCCTATGAGCCTATGTAGAGGTTTATGGTCGACTATTGAACCCTCGGACTATACAACACTCGTACTATCGAACCCTCGGACTATTGGACCCTCGAACTATGTATTGAACCCTAGGACTATCGAACCATCGGACTATTTTTGTTTTAAATGTTGATTGCATAAATACATATATCACATGTATGAAACATTGTGTTTAATTCTGGGTGCCAAGTTCCAACTTTCAAATATCCAATTGTATAAATTATCCTTTGTCTTTGCACAAGTAAACGCCACCAGCAATAATCGAATGGATAATATTGATGTACGGAAAACAATTTCGGAAAAAGAACACTCAGAGAAATACGGGGTCCCCTGCAATGGAACCAAAAATGGTTCTAAATTTTGTCATGTGAGTATAACCAAATTGAGAACCAATCTGGATTGTTTGGCTTCTTTGCAAATTGGACCAGGATATAAAATCAAATATATAGTTTATTAGTTATTTTGTTTTTGATTTCCTCATTTGGTTCTAAAAGGAATCAAACGTAGTAAACGGCTCTAGCATTGTATACATACAGATAACTCAATTCTGGACTCCTCGACCTGACATCTGGGGTAAACGGTACGGAATCTGACGAGGTTTTCCGAATGACAGATAAATATCACAGACCTCAATCAATGTCAATGTAATGACGCTGTTTGACAATTAAAATGTATACACAATTTTATGCTAACCATTTTTTTGACCAACCGTCTAGTTTAGTTTAGATGAGAATGGTTTAATGGATTTTCATTTCGTCTATAGTATATTGTTATATAGCCTAATGCAGTGTGCGTTTATGGCTGACTTAACCTCTTCGCTGCTATGACGTCCGTATCTATTAGGGACGTAAAAGTGCACGCCGTGTGCTATATGGTCCGTAGGTACTACGGACCTACTTCAGCACACTAGAAGTAGGCCATTATACATAACTGGAACTCAGAGATTAGTGCATCGGAACAACTGTATCTCGACGTTTCAAACAGTGTATGATGTTCCACGATTGTGAACAATAATAGCCTTTCAGCTGAGTCACTTTTCTGGTTCTTTTGACATTCCCAGCTATATTTTCCCATTGGAAAATGACAATAACGTCACCAGCCCATCACACGACGTCATAACGTCACTTAGCAGCGAAGAGGTTAAGTTATATCTGCCGCCTGGGATAAAGATATTTTAAGTATACTTCATGTCGATATCACATTTAACCTGATACTAAAATCTGTCTACAAGATAGAAACATCGATATAAACTCGATCTTTTAAATATTAAACCGATGTACGTATATGTCTATTATCACCAAGCAACGCGAACGAAAGCTGAAGTTGCTCAAAATACCATTGCAAACCAAGATGTTGCTATATCGTGCGGTAAACAATTTGCATTAAACAACAGACGAAAAACAAACGAACAAATAAACAAAGACAAACTAAAAACGATAAATAAAAAAATGCGGACAAATTCACGACAATGTTGAATGTACGTTAGTGCCTGCTATAAACTTATAGGTGTATAGGTAGTCTATTCATATGTAAAATAAGTTCGTATGGCTTAAATTTTTCGCATATTTACCTGTGATTCGGAAACATAACAAGCCACGAACCGAACTGACACCACACAACCCCGAGTATATTTCACAACGTTACCATTAATTTACACGACACAGAATACTTCAGAAAATTGAGTAAAACGTCATAATTCACGAAAATGCGGTTGGCAACATCGTGACGTAGAGTTGATTGGGTGGATGGTATATAAATGGTATGTTTCTGAAACATCGAATTACTAATGGCCCTATATAATATATATGTGCCCAGAAAGTCAGAAATAGGTTTCATAATAGGCACCATGCCTAATTCGGTTCGGCATAATTTCACCCCTTTATAGTCAGACAATGAAGGTGCAGATTATATAAAGAAGGTATATCTAGTATTGCCTTGTTTGTCATATGCATATACAAGATGCCGTATTTCGATGTAAAAGATCTTAATGCTGATATGTTACATATCTAGAATTTCGCCGCTATATGAATTAGCATTAGGGGTGGGGAAATTAAAAAACAATGGAAATAGTTTATATCTTTGTAATTATATGAAGATAAAAGCAGTAATCCACTGCAGTATAAATGATGAAACATCTCCGCAGGTTACAATGTATGTCATATGCCCATGTACTCCACCCCACCCCCATTATGTGTGCACTCGCAGTGCACTAACCCAAACATACAGGGTATGGTTATGTGGTACATGTAAGTATACGATTTAGACTTAATGTCTATATTTACTTACCGAGCGCTCATTATGTCCTATGTCACAAATATCGAATGACAAGTTACACGGCCACAAATTTATCAAGTGAATGGACAGTGCACGAATTCAGACGGCAGTCTTGTTGGATAGATAACGCCTGGTAACGATCAGTCACGTGGTCGAGTTATTGCCAGCTCTGAAATAAGACAGTTACATCACTATAAACCAAAGTTTGCTACTAAAGTATTTAACGGGTGTTAGAGAAATAAATTGGCACCACAACAATGAGCTGTGTAATAATTCTTATCAATCGATTAGTTTCGCTGTATAGACCCCCGATAGGATTAATGATACACTTTATGGGCTACACTCCATTAAACTTGTATGATTATGAAGAATATTATATATGCCCAGTTCTGCTTGTCACTCCGTAACTGATATAACCACCCCGCGTGGGACTGAAAAGTGTTGGAAACTCGATATTATGCACCCATATACTTATAGAATATAGCCATTAACACCACACTCCCACCGTGGGACTGAAAAGTGTTGGAAACTCGATATTATGCACCCGTATACTTATATAATATAGCCATTAATACCACACTCCCACTTTGTAGAACTCAATTGCACATGTACATGCAGTGATATTCTAATACTCGTGACTGTGACTGGGAAGCGGCCACCTCGTGGACCATTTCGAAAAATACAATCACACACACAAAAAGAGAGGCGACACCGTGCACTTACTAATATTTGCCTATACGCATTTTGACCACTAATTTGCGTATTCATTATTTATTCAATTATTTTTATTTCAGTCAAATTTCATACAGACTCCATGTGTCATAAAATGGTTATTCACTTCCTATATAATTTAGAACAATCACCTTCCAATCGGGACCCGAGTTTTCTCCAGATCGGATTAATAAAAAAGGTATCCCTCACCCCAAATACCCCAAACCCACGCACAAGCTATCACAATGGCCACTATAGCTCAATAAACTTATGATGCAGCTACACCCAGCTAGATCGTACATAGTTCACAATTAAACCGTTCTGAAACTCAACCCCTTGGTCGATGTCTGCCAAACAAGTTATAGTGCTGCATCTACATAGAGCTAGTTGCCCCATACAATGTGCTCTTTCGAAATACTCCGAAACCAAAGCCTCGGCAGTTTGTCAGTGTATATGTCAAAAAGGGACCAATACCGTTATGTATTCCATTAGCTGATTTCAGTAAACAAATTACGTCGCAGGGTAACCCCAAGATGTTCCTTTGAAGCCCAAAATGTCAGAAACCTCATTCGTGATCTACGACGACAACCATGCATGCAACCATCTCGTTCAAGCATATGAGTTAAGGTCCGGTTGCCCACTTCGACTTCCATGTACCTTCGTTTTGAAATATTGGATACCCCCCAAACGCACCATAAAAATAAACTTATAATCAAATACCGTTATATATATAGACTTATGACCGCATTGTAGAAGACTCCGAGACCCAATGCAGATGAGTGATCGTGTTAGAACAAGGCCCATTTTGTAATTACAGAACGCTTATTTAATGACACAAATCAACGTATATTGAATACGGACTTCATTGGTTTTCTATCATATCAATGAGATTGAATGTAACTGAATGGGGTTACCAATAGCATTCCTAATTACCAAACAAACATAAATTATGCATCATGTCATTCATGTGTGTTGTATCGCGGTATCGAGCTGATTTAAGGTATAACATTGAGCATAAAACACACCCATTGGGGCAAATGAAAGATCAAATCAATGGACTTTAAGTGGTTACATCGGATAACTCGCACGCAAATCAAACTATGCTGTGTCCTGAATGGACTGGTCGAATTTGGATTTGAATTGAAACTTAATTTCTTTACGGGAAGAAACGATTGGAACTGATTGGAAGTAGATTAATACTGCTGGGGATTTGTCACATCTAGTAGAATATCACTGTCACAATAGACGTAAACTAATCCGTTTGCTTTTAGACGACTCCAGAGAAACTCGAAGCGGTGAAGTCAGCCAAAAGAAATTAAATGATTGTGATCCAAATTGAAACATTATCCCGTCGACAGAATACGGCCACTTGAATAGGTCAAAACTTCACCACATGCAATGCAGTTATTTAACTCCCAAATTAACTATGGTTGACTGAATATATAATGTGCGTGTATAGGCCTACCATATTTAAAATAGACACATTTTTCAGAAATTTGGTTGAGGGACATATCGATGTACCATTCCAATCGACACATGGCCATTTCGATAAGAAATGAGAATTTGTTCACGCTCACTGAGTTAAGCAAATATGAAGCAATGAACATCCATACTGAGTCCGTGCCTCCATAACTCTGACATATATATATACGCCAGTGCCAGTAACCGTATGGTCACAGATGCAATTTCGGAGGAAATGCATTGACATGTTTCCAGAATGGCAGATCAAGAATTTCGAAGGTATAGTGGGTTCGAACCCATGTTCAAACTGATACGCTGCCTAACTCTCGATAAAACGGCTTCCTTTTAGGGATGTCCCCGTAGCCGAGGTGATTAGGTCGTGGATAAGATCATCACAGTCTGGGCTAGACGGGGTTGGCACGGTTTCGAACCCTGACATGGATGAAAATCGGGAGCGATTTTCAAGCTTGATTTGGTTTGAGGGACATCTCGATATACCATTCCGATCGACACATGGCCATTTCGATAAGAAATGAGAATTTGTTCACGCTCACCGAGTTAAGTAAATATGAAGTAATGGACACTCATACTGAGTCCGTGCCTCCATAACTCTGACATATATAACTCTATAACAATCCCTTAGCACCTAACCGCGTGTCGACCATATAAGGGCATTCGATCGTGCAGTGTTCCGACCCTTGTTTTTCAAGTTTTTATAGATCGACGGACACCGATCTGAAAGAGCAGGAGCCATATATATTGATACCGGTCGTGTGTTCGAAGAAACGTTTAGAACTGCATGCATGGGAGCCAGAATGTCCTCCATCGACGGGCTCGAAAACATAATAGTAATTAGCTCTTTTGATATGTAATGGTAGTCTTGTAATGAAGAAGGTTTCGGTCATTTCGGGGTGGTTAGAGAATACTTCTCTTATTTGGGGCATCTTGTCTGTGACACATTGTATGCAATGTCGTTCGTTTTGGTCGGCCAAGGGAGCTCGGAAACTAGATGGAGTTCGTGCATTCGTATATACCCACATGAGCAGGAGGCCGTCTTGGATAATGGCATGCATATGGTGTTTCTTGTTATTTTCAGAAAACTTCAATCCACATGCAGTGTCGTGTATTTAGCTCGCCTTGACCAAAGGAGTCAAAGGAACAAGGAGCGTGGGTGAATGTGTAAATGTATGGGCGTGATAAATGTACTAAATATAAAAAAAAAGTTCCATTCAAATACATATACTTGCAATGCACTATTATAAAGACGATATCGATATACTCAAATACATACATGCCGGAACAAACTGCATACACATGCATGGAAGTGGAAGTCGTGGGCGAACTGCAAAGAGTACAACCGTCGAGCTTCCCGCATAAAACTCCACTGGGTGCGTTAAGGGGACACACGTTTTACCAAAATTTCCTGGTATTACAAAATAGATTTTCACAAAATATGTCAGGCATTTATTCGTGAAATTGGTACGAGCGATTATATTGTGATACAACATGTCATGTCATGCCTGTTTATCAATGAAAGAAAAATTGGACTGAGACGAGTTCTGGGCCATGGGTCCATAACCGAGTTAAAGCTGACCACCATATATCTTAACACTTAACACTCAATATCGACATTTGTTTTCTAATTGGGCTGGAATATTTGTGACTTCTTTATTTTTCTTTATAATATAAGGGGCTATGATGCTATATTATGCAATTAAAAATCTAACTCAACATTATGATACAAATGAAGCCTCCTCTCATAGAGCCAAGACAATAAGCTATTTGGTGATTGGAGTATTGTGTGAAATTATTAATTATTCGATCTAGCAGTTCTTGGTACCGAAAATGACAAAAAAATGAAATACTTTTTTCAACCGCTCAAATGTATAGAAATTGATTGTCTTTGTCGTCTCTTAATAATTGCTCAGATTCTGTATACAATGAATACAATGAAGATGATGATGCGTGAAATTCAAGATTTTTCACCAGATAGATCCAGAGAAATTCTTTGTTGAAAATCTCTTGTCATTTTTGGCTGGATTTTTGTAAACTGTGTGTCTCCCCCTTAATTACAGCCGAAATAAGGACCAAACACCGTAAATAGATCAATATCAAGGTCCAAGACACTTAGTTCAAGACCTGAACTCACGTGGTGCTATCAGCTATCTTCCACGGAGAATTGACAATCCTATGAACGGGACAGAATACGGAACAATGTGACAAATCCCGGAATTGAACAGGATATTGAATTTTCATTCAACCAGGGTGTTATAGGGCTCGTTTTTTGGCGCCCATGAAACAGGTTTATGCAGTTTACTTGCTCCAATTGCATATATATATTCAGCCTAAATAGCACCGGGATAACGTGTCATCAACTGACCTACCGCATATAATTTTATCGAACAGTAGCCAAATACCAGTTGGAAATTTAAGACCAAAAATAGGTTGAGATTGTTTTTATATTTAATTTTCTAACCAAGCCTGCACATATGTATCTGTCATTTGCAGATTGAGGTCCAGAGAGTGAATTTAGTGATGCTACCCCACACAGCGGGCTAGCATCACAAAATTCACCATATGTGGACCTCATTCTGCTTTGGCCTCATCTTCTGGGATATATAGTCTCAAATTAACAATGTTTTAGTTACTTTTCCCCTTGTGTTCAGTTAGTATATCCCTTAATTTGCAGAAGGTAAATTGCATAATTGATGTGACTAATGGGTGAACATCACTAACTTCAACTGGGCAACTTTAATCTGATCATATAGGTCTCACATAGCAGTTGATGCCTAAGCAGAATGAGGTCCCCAGATGGTGAATATGATGACGCTAACCCGCCGTTACAGAAACAATTTTTGCATACTTGTTTCCAACTAGTATTTACTGTTAACTTTGTTGTCTTCAGACCGAAAATCCAATGTGTTCCTACTTGTGATCAATGTTTGGACTGAATGGATATCAGTGGGGGTGCAATTGGATTCCCCTTGTGGATTTGGGTCAAGTTATCTGAATAATGTAGCACTTCTGTGTTTGTTAATTTGGTGCAATGTTTGGGTATTTATTGTAATTCTCTGAAGCATTATTATTATACGGAATATTCATTACGCCCCGCCCCTTGTTCTTAACGGGAAAGAGGGGCACATGCTCCGTCTGGTTGCTTTGGTTGAATCGGCGCCATGCATATCAGTATATATATAGTGACGGAAAAGTACGGAAGAGGGGGATGTCAAAAAAGACAGTGCGGCTTGTAGAATCATAACAGGGTCAACATATGGACCACACAGATGTCCGGATTTTTGTATTTCGTTTTCAACAACAGTTGGACATTTCAGACTGGACATGCAATGGGTTCAGAGAGTTCATAAATTTAAATTTTTCAAGCAAATTTAGTGTCAAGTGTTAGGTTTATTTTTTTTTAAACCAATATAAAGCAATGTTCCACAGCCAATCACATTTAGACCCAAAATATTGAGCCAGTTGAAATCGTCCATCCACACACACACATATATATATATATACAAGGGGTGTTTGGTTAAACTTTCCAGCATGCGGTTGGGGAAACATGAGTGTCAATCGGAAAATTCTAGGCCAACGTGAGACAACGGAACAAAGGTTTGTACAATGGGTGGTGGCATAACCCGGCCAACGGTGGCAAACTAAAATCAGGACAAGACTGAACCCAATTAATTAAAATAAGTAAAAGAGATTAACGATAAAAGAGAAAGTTCGAACATCACCATGTCACACTTCAGTTTAATTCTTTGTAATGGTGAACATCCATACGAAAGTTCATTCAGATACTATAAACCATGGCTGAGATACTCAGACAGACGGACAGAAAACCTTATATTTCCAGACAAACAAAGCAGGATAGACAGGATATGTGTGTGTAGAACCGAAAATGTCATTGTGCCAATTTGTTTCTATTCCAGACTTATTCAGGACCGATACCTCGTGGCTGAGACATATGCCTGGACGGACAAAGCCAATCTAGTAAATATATATGCCCTCATTTTTTCTTCGAAAATCTAGTCAATAGAGGGAATGCAGGTGGAACTTTGAAGTACAAACGAGATCACCGAGTCGCTACCAAATTAAAGTGAATTATAGGCCTTCTTGGCCGGTGTGTTATTATTTTGTCACTTGATATTGCAATCAAATGTATGTGATATGTTTTATACACTACAGTAATGCCCAAAGTAATTGACCACTTAACCACAGCAGAATTATGGGTAATTTTTCAGGATTTAGTCGGAAATATGGCTTGTTGCCATTCATCGGAAAGCTCTCGACTATCATTAACTATTCGTTCGTTCATATTGGATCCATCCAGCCCCCATTCCGCGGTTTGAGACTACAGGTCAAAGTTCTGGAGTAGCATTCCATATATGGAAGTTTTGAATATATTTTGAATTCATTTGAAAAATGGAATTCATGAATATTCTCGCTTATAGGAACGACCCTGAACGAAAATCTTCTGAGCATGTTCCCGTTTCAAAGATAGTTAAAGATTTATCCAGTCCGATTTGACACCATGGAGCTATTATTTGTTCGGAATGGGAAGCGGAAATATTTAAAGTATACTATTTATCATGCTGGAATCGGAAAACGACAGACAGAGGGTGCATGGTTGTCTGGTTGTAAAGTATGAACCCGCCAGCCGACCCATACAAATGAAAATATAAACGCCTTACCTGTGGTATACGTCTGAGAGGTTTATCCGAACGTCTCACTGTATGAGATCTAATGCACCTTTTGCCGACGTACTCTGGCAGACACGATCTTATATAGGATATGTATACCAGCGGTACTAGGATCAACGCAACGATAGTTACTGCTGTTGTCAAGTCAGTCCATATCGATAAGGTGTTTGACGGGCTATTCACATATGTAACATGAGATAATCTATAAGGCCTTTAAAAATTACACGCCAACTGCCGATTGAAACAATACTCAAACAAAGATTGAGTGACTGTATAAACTCTAGTATACAGAGTAGCTGGTGCTTGTAAACTTAGACATAGATTTAGAATTTTGATGTCTGCATTTCTCTAATTAAGACACTCGCCATTTAGAAGTTGTAAAATAGGGATTCTGCCGGGGATGGTACCATAAAGACAATGACAATATATAATCCAATTTATATATATTTGAGCCACTATAGACCAATATGGGACAACATGCGTCAAAATTCGTTAGAGAGTTTATGGTTATTGCATTACCATGCATTGATTTCGCTAGGTACACTATAGACAACCAGCCCATCTTCGGTGCATGGGAGAACAAATCTGAGACAAACGGGTTTGCCGTCTGCATGTCGCGACCTGATTTCCAGGTTGTCCTACGTGACCTTTTTGGTGAAAATGAGATTTTGGTATCATTGAAAGCAGAATTTCATAGCGCTTCTATTGGTAGAAACGAGAAGTTCGTATTTTCACTTCTCGCGAAAATATCAGGCATTCTTTTCTGTCCGTTGTACTTGAAATACAATGTATTTAACTTCCAGGTTGTCACATCTCATTTTAAGCATTATAGCCGTATTTCCACTTTGAACTGGAATTAATTGAATACTATTTTACATTGTGAAATTGAAGATATGCTTGGAACAAAATAGAATTGTCACAAATGCATGTGATGGGTAAGCACATTATTGCATAATTATAGGACACCATGGCATTGAATGGGTTGTTATTACCAACATATGTATGTATATATTATCACAATATACATGTAGTATGATTGACATCTGCATAATTATAAATTATCCGTACGTGCAATGGGCTGGGATGATTGTAGCCTTCCCAAGACATTTTGCAAGTTTGAAATTTGGGCATTTTCGGGAAAATTACGTAAAAGGTCGGGCAATTTGTATGGTGGTTCGGCTGGGGAAATTGTGGTAGTTTCATGATTGTTTTTCATATTTCCGGCCTAAATATACACACTTTTGCATGTATTTTAATATATGTAACAAATATCGGATATATACCATATAGTTAATCGATCTACATAGCAGCGGACCCATAATACAACTTAGTTCGTCGGCAGGGGTGTGGCGAAGGTGTCCTGAATTTGGAGGGGATTCCCAACTTCCCATGTAAGAAATTCCGATTGCACCACCAGTCACAACTTCCCAATGTGTACCCATCTCGTGTCCCCATTTTTCTTAAGTATTGAAATTATATGGATATTGATATTTGGTAGATGTGTAGCACAGTAGCATGTTATTTATAGTTGTCTCCGAGACGTGTCGAGCGCTGACCTTTGTGTATTACCTGGGACTAAAAACATATCCGGGAGAAATTGCCCGTATATATCACATTTCACCAGTACAAAACCTGGGAACTTTTTGATGTTCTGATCCGTTCTGACGGGGATCTTTATAACATTGAACAAATATGACGGTAAATATATTCTGTGTCCATACCTGTTCCTCAAAAATCTACTTCACATTAGGGGGTGGTCCCAGCTCGAGATTGCAAGCATTTTTTTTACTTTTGTGAGCCAATATCGTAATAAACATTGCAAATAATAATCCGGGAGAAATTCCGTACTATTTTATGCGATGCAAAGCAAAATCGGTCACAAAGTCACTTACAACGTGTAATTTGCCTGAAAACTGCACCAACATATCTCAATGACGGGCCTACTATTTTTTTTAATTCCGGCTTATCGGCCATTTATAACATTACTTCGTACTCATCAGATAGTCAAATAATGGAAATCTGGTAACCTTATTCTACGAAATCGAGAATATAGAAACCAACAACAATATCTGTCAGGAAAATTTGGGAAAATGTGGCAAATGACCATGGCAACGTCTTAAGTAAGGCGAGACGAAATTTCGTATGAAAAAAAATCCGGGGAAAAAAGTTGAAAAATGCCTCGAAAATAGGCAAAGTCCGAAAATAAACGGAAATTGGCCGAAACAAGTGCTGGGTCATTAATAGCCACCTCGGCCAAAAATTTTGCGCCAAACAAATTTTGGGTCGAGTCCGAAAAAGTTGGTCGAATTTCAGTTTTCGCTCTGCTCGGTCGGGTAAATTTCGGAAAATGTGGCAAACTGTCCCATATTAAAAAAATGGCCACCTGGGCCGAACTTTTTGGACCGAAAATATTTTGGGTCAAGTCCGAAAAAGTGGGTCAAATAGAAATTCCCGCTCTGCTCTGTCAGGAAAAATTGGAAAAATGTGGCAAATGACCATGGCAAGGTCTTGAGTAAAGCGAGCCTAAATTTTTCGAAAAATCCGAGAAAAAAGTTCAAAAATGCCTCGAAGTGCCTCGAAAATAGATATAAAGCTCATCTGCCACAACGGTCATGCATGGTCCAATGAACTGCTCTTCCCACAATACAGGGAGGTCCACTTCTACGAAGGCGACGTCTGGCAAGCAATCAGGGGCAATACAGGACGAGCCGATTGCTGTCTGGCAGAGTGACTCTGGCTGTTGGGGGCCAAGACAGACAGCTCAATGTGGACGAGTTTGTGCTCCAAAACGACCACACCTACAGGACACGAAAGACTCATTAAAACCTCCAGGAAGCATGTAGATTTCTGGGTGATGAGTCGCTCGTAGACCGAGCATTCGGTGTGAAACACGCAGCCAGTATCATGGCCAAAGACCACAACGGCTGGAAACCGACCCCGGCTAACCTCGGAGATGACATCCAGAAAGCCTGTGTCGAGCATGGTCATGGACGCCTCTGGAATGCGATGGGCTACGATACAAGAAACGTCGTCAGCGTCGATATGAAAGCCTGCTACCCGGCCAGCTTCCAAGGTCACGGTGAGGCCAAGCCATATTTTGACAGATTCGGGCACCCCAGACACCGCATGACCCGGGTCGCAATCAACGGTCCCCTCCCCCAAGATATCGGCACTGGTTTCGCCGAGGTCCAGGAATGGGAGTTCGCCCCTAAATGCCATCCCGTCATACCCGCCTGGTTCGGAAAGCATTTCGCAGATCAGGGCTGGGCCCCCCATACACAGCTCGCCTTCCTGGTTGAATCATGTCCCCTAAAGAGCCTGAAGGTCCGTGAGGCCATCATCACCTTTGAGAAACAAACCGAGGTCTGGCTCCCTGAAGATCGTGACCAAGGCTGCATCATCATAGGCAACTTCACCCAGGGCAGCAAGGTCGACGGCAGAAGACCGACACGGAGGCTTGTGGGAGACCAGGGAGAGCTTGACTTCTTGGTAAGTTATACCCGGAAAAGCGGCAGTCTGGTTGGCGCACCCCAACGGTATCCATTGGGCCACATTCTCACATACTACGATGGCTCGCAGCCCCAGTACACCCACTCGAGGGCCTCAATGTTGGCCTATGCCCACATCAACCTCCTCGCTATGAACCCGACGAGGCTGCCCGGTTGGCCACTGATAGCATTTACGTCCAGAAGACCGCGTTGCAGAAGCTTGACGTTGTCAAGGCGTACGTGCCACATGATGAGTATCTCCCGGGATACTTCCGCAACTGTCTCAGGTGTCACTACGAGCTAACCCTCAGGCCACCGGCCCGAGACAGGGTTCATGCCGGCCAGTGGCGCGACAAGGGGGAGCAGTTGTACATGCCGCAGGAACACGCCGCGTACTTCTCCAAGCCAGAATACTGTAGCCAAGCCAAACCGATGGCGGAATCAACGGCGCCCAGCTACAACGACGAACTGACCCGGCACCGGCTGAGTTACCTTAATGGCGGAGGGGGAAGTGGCAAGACCACAAGAGCGATTGAGCTCTTCCGGGTAAGAGACCCCCTCGTGTTTACCCCGACCCATCGCCTCGCCAAAGAAATGCGGGCCCGTGTGGTAAAAGCCCAGACATACCACAGCTTCTTCCGATGGAGTGGCCAGAATGACCGCATGGGGCAGAAGTTGTGGAACTTGTGGTGCTCCGTGGTCCGGTGGTTAGCGTGTCGGACTTGTGTTCGCTGCAAACACATCGATATAGGTTCGCAGCGCGTCGCCGGTCATTGCGTCTCCACAAAGCTGTGGCTTGGCCGCTTTGAGAGACGTGCAATTGTCGGATTGCTCGCTGTTCCTGTGGATTGAAGTATGAACCGCAACCATACCAATGAAAAATTAACAATTCCTAGATACATGTATGCTTTTAAAATTCCATAAATGTAGGATATTCCATTCAGTAAGCAGGAGTATATACATATATACATGTATATCTAACAATTAGTAAATTTATGCAAAGCTACAAATCAAGTCTTACCCAGGTCACTGGTTCTCTTATTCCTGGACACAATGATGTTTGCGATATTTTGGAGATGCCAATTCAGGCAAGAGAGCTAAAAAGCTTTTAATTTTGGAATCACTTATTTTGCCATAATACACTGTCTTTATAGATCCTCTGAATAAACATCTCATATGGATTGGTTCGACGAACAAGAAAATCCAACCAATGATAATTAAACACATGTAGCTGACATTGACACTGATAGCAAAACGAATGATTTTTTGACAAAGACAGGACACCATTATTAAAATTTAAACAGAATATGCCCTTATGAGTTGCTTGAGTAAGTGAATTTTGATTTCCAGGAGCAAGTAAAACATTTTTTATTTTAATAAGACCAATAGAACCATTTGTATCAGACACAACTCCGTCAGTACTTGCGGCCAAGAAGGGATCACTCACACAAACTTTCAAACCTGCGGAAGCAACAGTCACCCGATCACCTTCTTGCGCTTTTCTCATACAATATTCTTTAATGGTAGCTTGTTCCTGTTGCAAACCTTTCCGAATGTATATATTCCCTCAAACTTAGAATACAGTTTATTAATAATGAATGATTTAAAGGCACGGGCGGCGTTCGTTGCAGAAATATTTATATTTGTTCAAATCGCCATCAACAGAAGGAACACCAAAATATATACAGTTCCGCTCATATACCAAACATAATCAGCGCGTAAATAGTATATTGTCGCCAAGACGTACGATGGTGCACGTAAACAAGAGACTGCTCGTGTTACAGAAGCTGTTTACATAACCAGCGCAATTATATTGGTTAATCACACACAAATGATATAAACGCTCTTTATTCTTTATCCGGATCTAAACAAAAGCCAGGAAACTTAACGTTTTTTTTGCTTTTGTTTGCCTAACAAATGGGAACAAATTGACAATAACCTACTGTTTATGCCATATTTCTGGTTGGTATAAAAACAAAGTCTGTCTATATTTTACTATTCCTTCTGTTTATGGCGGTTTTTGACGGAGGTGAATATTTTAACAGCATACTCACCGCCAACGCCGCCCGTATATTTAACCCACCGCCAACGCCGCCCGTATCTTTAACCCACCGCCGACACCGCCCGTATCTTTTAACAAGAGTTTTTTTTATTTTTATTCATGATGATACCAAATGATGATGTGAGACGTTTTCTTCTCTGCGATTTCGGGTCGATCCACACCGGGCGCGAGCGCGCGATTATAACGGCCGTTTTCTGTCGTCCGTAGCGGTTCTAAGCGCGCGATTTTTATATTCACACCGAAAGCGACTGGATCGCATCGTCGCGCGCGATGGCTTGGGTAGATAATCGTTTACCTGCATCATTTACAGGCAGGTCACAATTACAATGTTAATGGACAGTTTAATCAGAATTTGCTAAATATAAATACATAAAATTTCATTCTATAATTCCAGTTTGCTAGTTTTTTTTATCCGGGGGGGGGGGGTGCAAATTGTGGGCAAATTGACTTCACAAGCTTGGAATGGATTGGGACCAAAAATTAACCAGACGATCCTGTTATTACTCATTTATCATCATTTGCTATTCTCATTTATCCTTGCACTTCAGTTATCAGCATGTCCTCCGCCACCTTTGTTATCGCGACAACGAATGAATGTGTCGTCTTCAAATAGGAGGAGTACGACCGTATAAATATCCTATTTGACAGCGACCCAATTATCCTGCTGGTTTGCCGCAAAGCGAGAAATCGACGAAGCATAAAATCACTGCTGTGCTCGTGGTCAGCGATGCAATCGCTTGTGGTGTGAATATAAAAATCCCGCGATTTGAACTGCTGCGGACGACAGAAAACGGCCGTTATAATCGCGCGCTCGCGCCCGGTGTGGATCAACCCTTCCACTCTTCATAAGACGATTGTTCAACTGTTGATTTAAAAATTAATTCTGCCTGTCTTTTTGCCAATTTAACATTTTTATTATAATAATCAGTACATTTTGTTTCATGGGTATTCTTATCTTCAGGGTATTCTTATCTTCCAGTTCTTCACATAATGCAGGTGCATATGATAATTTAGCTTTTTTTGTGGAATTCATTTTCTGTCGCTGGAGCTTTCGTTTCAATAGTCTCTTACGGAATTCAATAGTTGCACGTCTGATTTTATTGGACATTAGTTTGGCAGCTCTTTTCTGAAAAAGGTGGTGCATAGTGGGACCTGCTGAGGTGTCTGTTAATTTCTCCCATGTTGTTGCTGACCAATTGGAACTTAAATTTTTCGAAGGACAGCCCCATAACAAAGTGCATGCCATGAACACTATTATAAATCTTTCCAACATTAAATTTCATGCGTATTCCCATCCAATTTTCTGCTGCCATTGCGGTTGTATTTTCTATTAGAACATTATATTTTGTGGCTAATTGTGAGAGAAGAACTGAAACATCATTAATCATTATTGGATCTACTGGTACTTGGGTTTATGATTGGGATACTACTCGGGATGCCGCTTGATCTGTAAGAGCTGAGCCCTCTTCCGACATATCTTGAATGTCTTTTAGCAGAGTGTCAACATTATCATCAGAAGATTTGTTATCACTATCAAATAAATCAGGTTCGACATTTTCAACTACTTCTTTGTTATTTTCTTTTCACAAAATTCACTACATTTGTCATGATAACCGAAAAGGTGATGGATTGAATTCCTTAGATCATGATCAAGTTTTTTTATGGCAGATTTGTTATCTTTCTCAGCAGATCTCATTCTTATTGCACATCTGGCAGCTGTAGCTATTTTAATTCTCATCAGTTTTGTTAATTTATTTTTTCCTTTATATTGCGGCTTTTCTTGAATTAGTTTCTCTAAGTTGAAACTAAGGCATTTAACAGCATGATTTGCACATTCTATTTTTGTTTACATGTTCACCCCAAATAGGAACCTCTGATTGAATTCGAGTATACACAGAACTGTTACCATCACCTATCAATCGCATATATCTTAAACCATGAACTGTTTCTGCCGCAAGAAAACCTTCAAGAATTATATCTGCTTCCATCTGTTGACTACTTTCATCCCAATATTTAAAACATTCATGTTGTTGTGGTGGAATATTATGTGTTTCTGCCAATGTACAAATGTAGCAATATTTATTTCTCACCCCAATGTGTAATATTTTACCTGTTTCTTTCCCAATGATAATAGCCACCCCACCCAATGCATTATAAGTGTGTTTGTGTATCCTCTTGGACCATCCCACATCAACTACCACAGTAATGGCAGGAACACCCGGATATAAATCATTTCTCTTTATTGCCAGTTCTTTCTCTGCAATACCTGCTGCTATCATGTCATTGTCAGAGAGTAATTGCCATTCCTTTCCAATATCATGGTCCAATTTTGTGAATGTTGTTTGTGACATAATTGGTAAACCAAGTGCATGCTGTTTCACTGAGAGCTGACAAACCCCCAACACAGGACATTGAAGTCCATACAGCTCTTAAATTTACATCACATCCCCTCAATTTGCTAGATGGTGTATCAAGTTTATTACTTGTGGATAAAGAGAACTCTCTGCCGCAACCTGTGCATTGTGTGTATAATGTGCATGATAAGCCAACATTTGGAGACTCAATCATAGGGGTCAAGGTATTACAATTATATTTATTTATTTATTGGGCAAGGATGCAGCTGGCAACATGATTGGTGAGTCGCAAGATGAAATTTTGGCAAATTATGCTTATTAATAAGTCTATATGTGGATAACTCTTTTTGATGTTCTTTCTTCAAAACTATTTTTAAATTGTCTCCAGTACTAGTTATAGAGTATCTGCCTGCAGATCGAGTATAAGACCTTGGTCGAGTATACGACCTTGGCCATGTCTACTTCCAGCTAAATTGAACCTCCCCATTCTCTTTGCATTACTCATGGTGCGAACTGAATATAATTATAGACAGCAACAGTATTACCAATAATAGAGAAATGATAAATATCAAAGTTAAATGTATTGTATATGTATATCAGACTAATGAGATGGAAATGGTCAGCGAGCCTGCTCTCACTTAACCCTTCTATATGAAGTGTTATAATAAATTCATCAGCAGATTGAGGAGAATAATGTGCCATAATAAATTGTTCAACAGCGGGTAGCAAATAATAATATATCAAATGGGGTCAGCGAGCCAGTTCACACTTAACCCTTCTACTAGTACAGGTACATGTATATGAAGTGTCATAACTAATTGATCAGCAGATTGAGAATAATATGTCATATTATATTGGTCGGCAGAGGGTATCGCGCAAATAATAGTAATATATCAAATAAGGTCAGCGAGCCCGTTCTCACTTAACCGTTCTATATGAAGTGTGTCACAACTAATTGATCAGCAGTTTGAGAATAATAATGTGTCATATTATATTGGTCGGCAGAGGGTATCGCGCAAATAATAATAATATATCAAATAAGGTCAGCGAGCCAGTTCTCACTTAACCGTTCTATATGAAGTGTGTCACAACTAATTGATCAGCAGTTTGAGAATAATAATGTGTCATAATATATTGGTCGGCAGAGGGTATCGCGCAAATAATAATAATATATCAAATAGGGTCAGCGAGCCAGTTCTCACTTAACCCTTCTACAGGTATAGGAAGATTGTCATAATAAATTGGTCATCAGAACATGTGTCATAATAAATTGATGAGTAGTTGAGCAGAATAATGTGTCGGAATCAAATGGTCAACAGTGAGTACTCTGTAGAATGAATAAGATTTCAAATACCGGTAGGGTCAGCGAGTCAGTTCTCAACCCTATATATGTAAATGAACAAATACTGCTGAGTGCTGAATCAAAATGAATACACAGATGCATTGCAAAGTTATATGTATTCAATAATAAATTGTTGATGCAGTTAAGCCAAGGATATGATGAGTTATCAAAATATTATCAATCACCAAAATAATAACAAATGCTCAATTTAACTCAGCACCTGTCCTGTAAGCTATTTTCCGCAACCACAGTTTACTAAGATTCTGATTAGGATGTATGCCGTCTTTGAAACTCTGAAAATTGTAGGAATATTGAGATTTTTTGTTTTTCTTCTTTCTGCAGTTGGTAATGTCCAAATTGAACTTTGGAGATATGGTGCTCAAATTATCGATAATTTCCCTTGTCTGTAAATTTAGATTATCAATGTACTGTTCAAATTTTTTGTCATCTTCATGGAATCTGGTGGGATGAGGATGTTGTTTAATAGGATCAGGATGTTAATATGGTTGGATCAGGATGTTATTTATGCTAATTCCAAATTGATAAGAGAGATAGCAGGGGTTTCAAGAAATGTTATGTTGACATTTGGAATGTCCTGTGTGAGTAGTAGGATTTCATTTCTTATTTCTTGATTATCATTCAATTTTTCCTGAGCAGCATCACCACATAACAAATCGATGTAAGGATAATCTATGTAAGTGAAATCACATGTACCATACCATAAATATAATTTTATTCCACTACAATCATTGGAAGAGAGCCACTTATTCAAATTTTTCTTAATATATCTCAAATAATCTGATGTTATCGCACCTGATGGGTATTTGAATACAATTCTCTTTTCGTATGACGATATGACTTCCTGTTTCAAATAACGGCCCTTACTATCAGAAAGAACATACGGAGTCCATGCTCCAGCCCTTGCAGGTATGTTTAATGGTGGAAAGAGAGCTAATTCATTAAGAATTTCTGTGTCGCTACTTGTGAGCGGGACAACTTGACAAGACATACAGAAAATATTAAATCACAACATCAAGATTTAAGAACAATATTCAATCAAAAACCCTTTCAAAATATGTCAAACAACTATTTAACACCAATTTATTACACCAAAGAAGTCAATACATACTTATCAGCTAATGAACATAACCAACTCAAAAGTAAGTAAAATGTCAAACTAAATTGCTATCTGAACAAACTCTTCTCTCAGTCAGTGTCAATTGATTGGACAAAACGAATGATACTGGTAAAAATATTAGTTATCCCATTGGTCAGCCATATAATTTGTTACTTTTCCCCACACTCTACCACTATTTTGACTCAAAATTTGAGAAATAGTTACTTTGTCATGTCTAATAACCGTTCAATGTGACATGTGTTGGTCAAAAATATTTACCTGGGTGCCTAATTAATAAAAAAAAACCTATAGCAAGCAAAAAAACGTATTCTCGCGATTATTATTTTTGCGATCCACATGGCCCCGGTCATGTGGCAGCCATGTTCAACAACCCGGTCCAGCAACCTGGATACGAATGAAAACCAACCAGTATAGACAATCGCATGGCCGGTCAAGCTTCCGATTATGTCCATCAACATCTATGGGTTATGCGCTTTATGAATGTACATGATAACCGATAATTTCTCAATTAATTTACTTCTATATTTCACAAAACATCGTTTTCTGCTAAGTGTTTATCTTACAGTGCGACAAAAATAGAATTGGCCGGAAGTGTTATCGCGCAAATAGTTCGCCGTAAACTATGAAAGTTTTCAGGGGAATACAGTATGTACCTAGCCAGTCTATGTAAACATACACTCAGATTCATACTGATACTGAGTCTATTGCATTCCCATCAACTTTTCATTTCTGAAAGGTTGTGGGCTTCTCCCAAATTACGTCACATCGCACTAAATATAAATCTGAAATTAGTTGATTGACAGGCGTAAATATGGTCACGTGCCAGTGCCGTCATGGCCGCTTCAACCATGTGAAGCCGATTCTAAGAATCGGAATTAATAGTTGCAGGGTTTGTGACTTTTCGTTCGGCGGTTGTTTTACTGACAATAAAGGGCTAGCTTCCGGGATCCAAAATAATATGTACAATAACTATAGTCCAGGAGATCGGGAGGTAGTGTTGCTCATATTGACGGACAAGCTGCGACCATGTTATTTTTAATGTTTTAGGTATGGTAATCAAGAAAAAGCATGATAGCAAGAACAAATTTGTAGCCTTCTTTGTCTTTTTTCGATTTTTCGGGCATTTTTCGACATTTTGAGCCCAAAATTTTCATTTTTTTTTCAATGTGTAAAGATTTCATTTTAGCATGATTTTGGTGATTAAGTTGAATAGTTATTGTGTTAATAATGTTAAATAACTAATTGTGCTGAAAAAATTGAAGAATTTAAAAAAAATTCTCAATATTTTACCATTTTAAAAAACTTTTTTACGCAAAATCGTCCAAATTGCAACCATTTCATCTTAGTATGATTTTAAGGTTAAAATTCACCATAATTATTTTAATATTGTTAAATAATTTACAACTTGGCTCCTACAATGTTTTTAAATGGATTTAAGAAGGTTTCTACTTGTTTTCTAAGTTGAGGGGGGGGGGTCTAATTCAAATCCAATTAAACATTGTACTGTTCAAAATTAGATAAATTCCTTAAGGCGTATGGTAGATATATGTAACTAGTTTCCAAAACGTATACATATGCCTATCTACCCTGTGCGTTATGCACGCGAGTCGGATTTTACAAATTAAATTATGATGAAAAACCCTGAATTTTGGGTGTGGTCACATTCGTGGTCATAATATTCCGATTAGAGAGCGGATGGACATGGGACATGCGAAACTGTGCAGTATATATGTATATAACAAGCATGACATGAGACATTAGTATCTTTCTACTAAACTGTGCTTCCAGAGTTATCAGGAATCGAGTATCGGTGTTATTTCTTACCCCCCCCCCCCCCCAAATGGTCAATTTTAAAACGGGGTATGTGAGTCAAAGGACCACTGGGAGATAATAGGATGTCCAATGACTTCTATATTTCTATCGTATCATAGTAATGCTTTTTTTGTAAAATTGGCGCAGTTTACACGATCAAAGTTCGATTTTCTTTACAATTATATGTTACAAGCAACTAATTATATAGAGTTACGCTTCTTGAAACTCGAGTCAGCATAACAAAACAATCTGGCTGCTGATTGGTTGATTATCATTGAGGGAAATAATACCTAATCGGGAACAGAAAATCATAGCCTACGTAAATATAGCGATCGTGTATGTTTAGATATCCAGGAAGAGTCTGGTGGTATCCAGAAGTTACGGAAGGGGTCTGGATATGTTTATGCTGCTGATTTTTGTGCAGTAAAAGGGGTAGTTGTGGAAATGCAAGATTATCGTTTGAAAAAAATACCGAAAATGGCGCGTTTGTTGTCACATACTGGTGCAGCGGATGACGTGCTAAGGAAAAATTGACCACTTGAAGTTCAAATAGGCTTAACCCATAGCCGGCGGGACTTTTAGTTAACACTGTCGCCTATGGAAAATAATTAGGTGTTTGTAACCTATAGATACGAAGCTTCAGTACATTAATTATTATTTATATATTACTATATTTAAATCAGATTTATGCATACAGTCGACGTCGAAACAAAAACATGAATGTACCGATTATTCGTGACATTCAATTTAAATGTTCAATAATTGAAAATTATACTGTGACTGGTTCATTCAACATGAAGTTAATCAAGGTGTATCTTTATTAATAACAGTATACAGTACTATCAAAATCAGAAGAAATATGTGACCCTGGGTACTTATCTCCCAGTGCTGTGGCAAAAACAATTGACAATGCATTCTTAAACCCAAACCTGTGGCGGTTTTTCATCCAATGCACCGAAGCTTCGTGCCATGTACCGAAGCTTCGTGACGTGTCAGAACTCCAGAAATATACCACCATATGACATCATATGGTACCGGTAACAAACGTTGAATGGTCACCAGAAACCCGGATATTAATAATTTCAGATCATAATTAGCATCGCATTATATATTAACCCATCGAGTAATATGTCATGACACACTATATTACACCTACTATATAACGGCTCCCTCCCTGACACAGGGCTACATATAAGAAGTTTATCGATGTCTACTTAATGAGAGTATACAGTTCCGTCAAAATCTGGCGAAAATGTGACCTCGCATCGTTAACCCCAATCTGTGGCGATTTTTCATCCAATTTACCGAAGCTTCGTGACACGTACCGTCAAATGGCATCAAACGTTGAATGGTCACCATAAACTTTGATATCAGTCATTTCATATCGTAATTATCATGGAATTATATATTAACCCATGGTGTAATTATGTCAAAATGACACACTATATTACATCCACCCTATATAACTGCTTCCTCCCTGACACAGTGCTACATACAAGACGTTTATCCATGTCTACTTAATGAGAGAATATAGTTCTGGCGAAAAATGTGACCTTGCATCATTAACCCCAAATCTGTGGCGGTTTTTCATCATATGTACCGAAGCTTCGTGACATGTACCGAAGCTTGGTGACGTGTCAGAACTTCTAAAATATACCACATCGGGACATCAAATGGTATCAAACGTTGAATGGTCACCAGAAATCTCGATATTAGTCATTTTAGACCATAATAACATAGCATTATATATTAACCCATCGAGAAATATGTCAAAATGACACACTATATTACACCCACCCCTATATAACTAGTCCTCCCTGACACAGGCTGCATATAACAACTTTTAAAAGTTTATCCATGTCTACTTAATGAGAGTATAGAGTTCTGTCAAAATCGGGCGAACAATTTGGTCTATAAATCCCGTAGTGTGACACTTTAATATAGACCAAAACAATAAACACCTTTTAACTCAAAGATAGTTACATTTTAATTGCAAAAATGGTCCAAACATGAAAAGTTAATTTTTGCCGATATTTAAGTCAACTTTTTGAGAGAAAAGTCCAATATTTTTGGTGATGTCAGTGGTGACAATAGTAACAATTAACCATGGCACATCAGACATGTTAGTATTCAATGTATAGAAGGCAGAATAGTCAATTTTGTACATCATCCACAACTTGTAATCGATTGCAGGACACGCTGGGGCAATATTTATCAATATTTATCATTTTTCCATATTTTGGCAGCCATTTTGGCAGCCATTTTGAACCAAAGTAAGAATTTTGGTTCCAGTGAGTTGGAATATTCATAGGTATAATCATATGCATCTCTTACATTACAAAGTTCTGTTCATTTCTTGTTAAAATATGACTATAATCCCAATTGTGATTTTTTTGTGAAATTTTATACTGCGTTCTGTAAATTCTAATTTTTGAGGGAACGGAAGGGGCTAGGAACCCAAAAAGTGCATATTTAATTGCCCCAATGATCAGTTAAACAAAATACGAAATAAAGTCGCATTACTCAACCAGTTCCAAACAGCATGAATCGATCTAGAAGATATTTGTAAAAACAGTCATATTTTCAACTTCCGGCAGCCATTTTGGTGGCCATCTTGGATATTGAGTTTCAATTTTGCCCCAAAAAAGTGACATTATGTCTTAGCTTCACGAAAATTTATACATTTGTATACATTTTACAAGATTTTCACCGCTGTAATTTGCATAAAACTGACTTAGGGTCTGGTCTGAAAAACGGCGGCCATGATGGACGCCATTTTGTCTGGAGTCTATACGGCCACTTTTTTTTCTTGTTAACATTGCTTAAAATTTGAAGGACATAATAAGGAACAAAATGAGTTGGGAGAATTTAAGTCCCAGGGGGTGCAATGGTACCCCATATTAGCTCCCGGACTACTAGTAGTACTATGACGTCGCCGGAAAATTCTTTCATTTTCGGTCGTCGGGTAGGTCAATAAAAACACGTTTTTCGCCAATTAAGCTACAAATTCACCACTGCTATCATGGATTTTCGTAATCTACATATATTTTACTACAAAATTAGACCGGATAGCACTTGTCCGTCAAAATGAGCAACATTTGTTATTTCTTGGGGTCAAAAAATAACACAAATCAACGGCCACGGATCAAAAATACATGAATGTCGGGACTATCTGCTAAAACAACTACAGAACTAAAAAAAAGTTAAATGACACTGATATCAAAACGATCTATCAGTTCCCCAGTACCGGCAGTTCCTAGTACCACCGCAGCCAAAACGAGCGTAGAGCAACACAATTCTACCACCAACCCCACCGAAACCCTCCCGACCTTACACAGCCGTATTATTAGCTCCAAAGATTGGCCAGTTGTACCCTAATTACAGTTGCCTGCAATCCAAATTCCGGTGATTCTTGATTTTAAACTTTCGACCGCTCGTCAACAATCTACGTTATTTGTCGATTTGTGAATTTCTCTTCCGGTATAAATGACGTCATGGATACTATTTTAACAACATATAGCCACACCTTCGGAATTTCCACACCGAGAGCACGTGACATGTTACTAGTTTTTTATTGGGGCACACATTTCTTGGAGCTAAGTTTTGATTGGCGGTAATTACAAGGAATCCCGGGTTTGGGAAATGAAAACTGAACGAAAGTTATGTGGGTATGTAGTTTACTCCAGACTGGTACCTCGCTATAAATTTGTTTCCGTATAGGCTATATGATTTCAGAATAACACAATATTCTCTAATATGTATTATTCTGGTTTAATTGATTTGCGTAATTATACGACTTATTTTAATCCGGCTTTCAACCATAGAAGGTATTTTAAAAATAGAATATCAACATTTTCCTCGGTAAACAGCACCAAACTTCATATGTCACGGGTAATTAAGCAATGAAATTCATTCAAACCACTTATGCAAACTGTAAACATCGATTTCACATCCTATATTTGACCGATTGAAGAATTGATTTGCTTTCATGGTAGATTTTCATGTTCCTGCCATGAATTCTGGGGACTTCAAAAGCATGTGTTTACAATAACAATATGGCGACTGGCTAGCTAAGAAAACTCACACATTTTAGCAGACATTTTCAAACGATTCCGTGAATATAAATATAAATCATTGCTCCTTGTCTCTTAATGGTTTGTCACTGATCATAATGGGCTACCTACTGATACTATTGAAGTTCTAGTTTTTCACATTTGAACGCCAAAAACAATGCCATAATTCTGCAGACATACTGGTCCGAATCGGCATCTCCAGTTTAGACCTAGTTTAAACTACCAGTTTAAACTGGGTTTTAGTAGTAAAACCAAGTTTTTCTCCACCGCTGGGACGACATAGATTTGGTCGATTGCGTTACCTGTGGGCCACACTTGTCCAATTGCAAGAATAGGAGGCGTGGTCTGTCTATTTATTATCGCTACTTGTCAATTCATTGTCCGGTCAAGCGACCTGTTGTCGCTATATAATCTCCTAATCAGGGGAATAACCCGTGCGCTTTGAGAAATCACGACGAATGCACGGTCTGTTGTATAACGGTTAGATATTATCTAATATCATGGAACTTTTGGAACTCAAATATATCTCTTGAGGGCATGGGTGTGGGCCCGCCACAAATACCCCATAGAAACACCACCACCCCGGGGGTACCATCCGGACGGGTGAAAATGGGTTTGGACCATTTTTGAGAACGGGAAGGATTTCGGCGAATTTGACGGCATGAATGGGTGGCTCGCCCATAATACCCGATAGAAACATCACCCCTCACCCCGGGATAACAGGGGTATGGACGGTAAGGATTTATGCTAATTAATTTGGCAGCAGGGGTGGGTGGCACGATCAAAATACACCATAGAACCACCCCTACCACCCCTCACCGGGGGGAGGGGGTCCCACCAGAGGAGGTGGAAATTGGGTACGCCCAAATACCGAATAGAAACACCTCAACCCTCACCCCCGGGGAAGGGTACCTCAAATAACGCATATAAACACCCCATCCCTCACATCCGGGCGGGGTGGGGTGGGTTACCACCCGAGGGGTGAAGATGGGATATGAACCATGTTCGAGACCAGTAAGGATTTCGGCCAATTTGATGACATTTGTGTGGCCCGCTCCAAATATCCCATATAGACATCCTACCCTCATCCATGGAGGGTACCATCCTGCTGGGGTGAAAATGGGGTATGGAGCATTTTATTCATTATTCGCAAAAACATGCCTCTGTTGGTCAATATTACGGCATGTGTAGGTGGCCCGCCCCAAATACCCCATAGAATGGGGTATGGACCGTTATCGAGAACGGTAAGGATTTCGGCCAATATGACGTCATTGGTGGGCGGCCCGCCCTCAAATATAGCCATAGAAACGCACCCACCCTTACCGCGGGTGGTTCTACCCGAGCGGGTGAAAATGGGGTCCGGGGTGGAGTGGGGTGTTTCTATGGGGGGCATTTTGGATGTGCCACCCACCGTTCTGGAAAATGGTCCATACCCCATTTCACCCCCTCGGGGTGGTACCTCCGGGTGAGGGTGTTTCTAGGGGGTAGTTGGAGCGGGCTACCCACACTGCTGACGTCAAAGTGACCGAAATCCTTACCGTTCTGGAAAATGGTACATACCCCATTCACACCTCCTGGGTGGTTCCCCCAGCGTTCAGGGGTGGGCTGTTTCTATGGGACATTTGAGCGGGCCATCCATCCATGCCGTCAATTGGCCGAAATCCTTACCAGTCTCGAAAATGGTTCATATCCCACGTTCACCCCTCGGGTGGTACCCCCCCCCCCGGATGCGAGGGGTGGGGTGTTTCTATGGGTTATTTGGGGCGAGCCACCCACCCATACTATCAAATTGGCCGAAATCCTTACAGTTCTCCAAAATAGTCCATACTCCACCCCCTCAGGGCGGCCGTTACCCTCCCCCGGGTGAAGGCTGGGTGTCTCTGATGGGTATTTGGGCGGGCCACCAACCCATGCGTCAAATTGACCGAAAGAGACCTTTTTGTGAATAAGGAATCAGTTTCAAAAGTCATGTTCGTGTCTAACGTGTCAATCTGATCAGTCCGATCCCGCCATGCTCTCAGCCGCCAAATCGACATCCGAACGAGCGAGAAATCATCCATCACACTGGCACATATTTTGTTAGAATTTATCTCATAAGTACCGACATCGCCTCCCCGAATTCCACTAAGACTCTTTTGCATCTACATTGAGTGACAAACGCCCGCGCATAAACGCCTCCCCCAATTCGAAATAAACACTCCCATATTCACGAAGAAACAACATCAATATTGGGCTAAAAATATCGGCCGAATAATTAAACCCAAACAACTAGGTTTTAGTCAAACCTGGGGTAGGGTGGTTTAACTTTGAATTTTTTTCAAAGTATATTTAAAGGTGAATGTTCGAGGCGAGACGTGTGGTACGTATAAATCATATATACCTAAGCTTATACTGATGATTGTATAGCCTATTCACCACAAACAAGTAGTAATATTACCATAACTTTATCACGTTAATAAAACCTAGTTTCAACTTAAACTGAGTTTATCACAAAACTTGGTTTAAGTACGCTAAAACCCAGTTTTACTCCCATAAACCTGGTTTAACTACTGTAAAACCAAGTTTAAACCCTACTTAAACCTAGTTTAAACTGGAGTTAAACCTGGTCTAGAATAAAACCTAGTCTAAACCAGATATGCCGATTCGGACCACTCTGTTTCAAAGTCGCTTTTCTGGTACAAAGGGCATTTTTGCACACATCTATTGGTGGCACCTCTTTCAACAATATGTACTCTATATATTTTTTATTTTATTGGAAAACAAAGCCAGTTTTGTCTGCCCATTTCCAGACATTTTTCATGAAACAGACTAGGCCATCCCCTTAATGGACCCAATTAAAGTTCTACAGTCAGTATATCAAATCAGCAATAAGTTACTGAAATAATTAATAAGTAATTAGCGATGATTTGATTTGTAGTCGCCGCCCGCTGGTAATCGGAAGATGTAACTATAATTGAGTTAATTTGGTTCATATTCAAATGATTCAAATCACTTACAAAATGTTGCTAAATTTTGTTTCAACATTTCTTTTAGTTTAATATAGAGCGCTTTGTGCATGTTATGTCCCCACTTGTAGAAACTACTCTCTCACTTGGCACTGACGTAGCTGGAATGAAGAGTATTGATGCAGGAAATTGGGACAGAATGGGATACTGCCTCGCATTGAGTCTCCACCAGCCCAATGGCGAACAGTTCATATAGATTAGTTGTTCGTTTGTATATGCATTCACTTCACGCTGACAGAGTTCCAGTGGACTTAGTTGTTTCATGTTCACAACACTTCCTGACCAGAGAAAGTTGTTCCAAATATCTCTTCTAATGCTTTTGTTCTGTTTGGCAGGTGAAGGGCCAGCTACAGGTGTGTCACAAATCTGAACACTTGCAACAGCATCACTCACGCTCACGTGATAGAACATGAATCTGGGATGAAGTGCTGAACTTTGCTGCAGCAATTAAACTAAATCGTGATCATCATATCTCTTAATAAGATCTTTTGATATGACTTGGTTAACTGACTTAACCAAACTACCGACATATCCTCGCGCAATTACGCACATAAGCGACCTACAATGTGAAAGAGGTACATTATGTGACTATTTTATTCTATAATAAGCAGTCAATGGACTCATACCCGTTATGTCGTTTTGTGGCGCGGGCCACATTGAAAACACATGTTAAAGAGCGTACTTCTGAAAAGTCGTGAGCTACCTTACTGGCGTCAATGTCCGCACATTATCTGCTTAGAATCGCCTCATTATGAGTCGATATGGGGATAAAACCCTCTCATTTTCAGCACATTATCGACTCAACGTGCGCCGATTCTAAGCAGATGTTCTACCTAAAACAAGTTATATTATAAGCAGATAATGTGCGGCTTTAATGGGGATCAGGCAGAAACTAGTCTTCTAGTGGTTTTAAAATTTCTACCACATGAGCAGTAAGAATGTCATTGTCTGAGAGGGTGATAATTTCTTATAATGTCCTTGCGAACTTCTGGGCACAGCTGAGTTGAATATACTGCTGGTTGCTGCCCCATGTACATCGACAGCATATCAAAGGTTCTGCCCATCTGCTGGAAACGTCCATTATAAGTTTGTGGTTACTAGTAGGTAGTGACAGTAAATCTTGTTTTAATTTCAAATGGCAGTGTGAATTTTGTAGAAATAAGTTACGATAATGTTGGATTTGTCAGGAACCAAAATGTTTCCACACAACAAACGTAAATTTGTGGGAAGGAGACGGATTAATAATCGAATATTCACCGGTCTGCTGTATTCTATGGAGCCATTGTTATTACATTTTGGCGGCAATGTACTTCACTTTCTTCAATGTCAAGGACTAAGTATCTTCGTACTGTCAAAATTGAAGACGTCGCCAGAATACAGAGACCGTAACACCACTATTTTATTTTGTGATACAGACGTTGCCGGTGTCTGAAGCGGAATAACTCTAAACTTTTATATGCTACAATACGTTCGAAGTACGTTTCATGAAATATCGATAAATTAATCTTTTACAACAGACACACGTATTAGATCGGGTAATACAGACGTCGACGCCATCAGAAACGAAATAACTATTTATAAACACTGCATTAGGTTTGCAGTATGTATGATGCAATATCAAATAATTACACGTGACTTCTTAAAGTTGATATTTAATCGACGAAACGGGGCATTTCAGTTTCTGAATTAACTACCTCGCACAGCACGGGATGACAGGATTGGACGAGAATTCCAGCGATCTAGTTTTAATACCAGGCCTATATTTTAATAAATATCGATTGATCGTAGCGATCTACAGTCAAGTGTGGGTTCTTCACACTCCATTTGGTTAATTTTATCTCGGAACACGCATTGTGATTGGTGTAAACACGACCGTTGATTGGTGTAAACGATGTGACATGCTCGCTCCGGGTGAATTTACCTATTAATCCTGCGAATGTATGAATATAGGTCTGATTTATATATTGGTAACTGAATATGGGTCATTTATATAAAATAGTACATAGAAACAGTCGACACTGCACATCGCGAGTCTGTTATGAATCACGGAATAAGTGGCATTGACACATCACATTTGTGTTTGAATAATATACATTCAAGACTTAAGACCATCGCTACTTCTAACAAGGTTACTATGGAGGTTAAATCAGCGTGTGGATGTGTTATAATAAAGCTATATATGAGAAACTTTTGAGTTTTGTCTTTAAAAAGTTCGCTGTGTATCTGTGTATGTCATTAATGTACCGCTGGTTATATATCGTGATACGACGATACTACACTTTGCGATTTACAGGTATCGGGAATTAGCGCATTGCGATACAGCGATGTATCGTCCCATCCATAAGTTAGAGGTAGACCTGGTATGCAGAACGCTGCTTGCCCTTAAAGTTACGCTAGTAAATGTTGGAATTTGTGTATGCCCGGTACTTCAGTGTCGGGGACATTACGAACGGCCGCTTCAAATAAGTCCCAAAAGAAGTCAGAACTTCGGAAGAGGCATGCCGGAAGAGCGACATTCTTATTGGCGAGTTTTGCGACGTTTTTGGCTTGGGATAAACGTTGGTTGTTGCTGCTTTCTTCTTTGTGGTCTGATATGACCATTTGAAACGTGGTCAAAGCTCGTTGGGCTCTACGCATTTATTCAGACTCATCATCCTCCGTTGATAATTGTTCTTCGTCATCGTTTACATATGGCGTGGGCCAGTGAAACATTTTAAAGAGCGTACATATAATATAATCGGGAGAACAGGCCGGTACGTATTCGTACAGGTGATTCCAACATTAAGCCATTGCCTTGTGTGTCAAATGTATGGGCGTTCACTTAGACAGTACTCTGCCAATAGAAATAAGCAAGAGTCTAATGGTGAGTTAGTTTATCTTTGTTATTGAACTTATACTACGTTGCTATGAGTCGATAATAGCACTAAAACATTCTCATTTTCAGTTAGTTATGTACTCAACATTGGGAGATTATACGCGGATTATGAACCTAACACAAATCCCATTTTAACCGATAACGTGCTGATTTTCGGGAGAACAGGCTGGCACGTAGCCATCGCCTTGTGTGTCAAATGTATGGGCGTTCACTTAGACAGTACTCTGTCAATAGAAATAAGCAAGAGTTTATTTCTGGATATAATGAGAATTGCTCACGTCAGGACATTCATAACCACCCACGTTTTTCTCGGCGTTTGCTGTATCAAAGATTGACATATTTTACACACTTTTGACCGTCTTACTTAAACTTATGCTGGACATGTCTGCTCGAATGATCCTTAAGAAGCCTACTTTTTCTAAATTGATACAAATATTCGAAGAACTGCATTGGCTGCCGATTAAAACCCGTGTTACTATAACTTGATGTCTTATGTTATAACTGTCTTGTGATTATGTCTCGCATCTCCCTGTATATATTGAATCTTCTTTCAAGCTATAGTACCTTGTAAACCAGGCTTTAAGTCTGCTGATAAAATATTATTTGCTGGTCAAAACGTGACCTTGTGTATTATGGTCATTGGTCTTTTGAAAGCTATGGTCCAATTCTTTGGAATTACACTTAGAATTTCTGCTAATGTACTTTGAAATCTTCAAAACGCAACTCAAAAATGATATGTTTAAACTTCGGAATTACAACGACGACCAAAGCTAACCACAACTTTCTTGCATTTGCTTATGTGTTACATAACAGAATGAGCTTGATATACTTCGTCCTGATTATCATTTTAATTTCTAGATATGTTTCATCGATGTTGTCGTTTCTGTATGACGAAATTTCATTTTTATTTTATTATCCAGCGCTGTGGGCTTCACGAGATAAAGCGTTTTACAAATGTTCCACATTTCGTATCTATCATTGTCAATCGTAAAATAGGTACCATGCAGAGAAGCCGATCAATTCATGTGACCGATATTCAAGATTTATCTTAATAAATCAATTAATTAATTAATACACGCGGTGCGAATATTTATCGAATAACTATATTTAGTATAGTAGCTATAATTGGGTCCGGTTATCCACATTCCGATTAGATTGTATTGATAATCGATATTCTTATATTTAGTACAGTAGCTATATATGGTTGGCTCAGGTTATCCCCATTCGGGTTAGATTGTATTGATAATCGATATCCTTATTGTCCCCCGATAAATTAATTTTAACATTTTTTTTTATAATTTTCAGTATGAGAGTACCTTCATGGTGTAATCAACTCCTCCTACAGTTTTCATCCTAGAGATTTGAAACTTCAGAATATTGTTGCCCATATATTGTAGATGTGCAACATGTATATAGATGACGGAAACTTTATATTTTGACAGAGTTATTAACCATTTTTGACTTAGAAAATTTCAACATTTTTTATAATTTTCTGTATGAGGGTACCTTCATGGTGTAATCAACTCCTACTACAGTTTTGATCGTAGATATTTGAAACTTCAGAGTATTGTTACCCACATGTTGGAGATGTGCAACATGTATGTAACCGTTTATTAACCGTTTTCGACTTAAATTTCTTTAACAAAGCGTAATCGACTTGCCACGTTGTCGGGGGACACTGTGGTCGGCTTAGCTTTTATATTAAGTATAGAAGTTATAGTTGGCTCCGGTTATCCCCATTCCGATTATGTTATATTGATAATCGGTATTCTTAATTATATTAAGTATACTAGCAATAGTTAGGTCAGGTTACCCCCATTCGATTATATTGTATTGGTAATCGATATTCTTATATTAAGTATAGAAGTTATAGTTGGCTCCGGTTACCCACATTCCGATTATATTGTATTGATAATCGATACTTTTATATTTAATCGACCATCGCGTGGTGCGTGTTATTGAATATACTATAGGGGGTTGCCCGTTACAAAATGACGGGCATATAAATGTTCTTCGTACTTTCTAGTGTCCGTGGTCATGAACAAATTCTCATTTCTATATTAGAAACGAACGAAACAAAATCAGCATATTTCTTTGAATATTACTATATACTAACTGAAACATACTCAATTCGGGAGCCTTTATTCAGCGACGAAGGGGACTTGCGGCACAGTTTGATCTTAAACGGACCCCCTTGGGAGCCGGTAATCCGCATGCAGCCTAAGGATCACAGGCCCGTGCACTGCGGCCCATTTATGGGAACACTTTATTTCAATAAAACTGTATTTTCTACCCCCTTCCCCAACACACATGTATGCATGGAACATATGGAACGCAACAATCAAGAGTTTTTACTTTATTACTATATACTAACTGAAACAGGCTCTATTCGGGAGCCTTTATATAACGGTGTGCGCGATATTAAACAGCGATCTTTTAAACATTCTTTTATCAGATTTGCACTCAACTGCAAGACTAAAAGAACATTAATTAGCGTCGGCAGTATTGTTTACACTGTATTATAGTCCCGGCCCGGGAATGTGGTTTTACTAACCGAGTTCCGGCGAATCTACTGAACGGTACCCACTGGCGGGAGGTCTGACTGTGTCCATTCGCCATCTTCCGGGTATACCGGTACTCCTTCGATTCCACACTCAATGCACAACTTTCATATCAAAGACAGCATTCTTTACTTATGTTCACACTGAACTGACAAATTAAAATACCATATTAACACCCATTCCCAACGATGGTACAGCGTTCGAGTCTCGACTCTACACCACACTACATGCACTTCCACGACAAAATCAACATTCGTTACTAATATTCACACTCAACCTGAACTGACAAATTAATTTAGCGCCTATTTCCAACAACGCTTTGGTAGAGCGCATGGAACTTTCCTCTACAATAGCAAAGCAAGATAGTGTGGGTTTGCATGCGACGTCATATGAAGTCATTTCGACAAACGTCATAATAGTCGGATTCATTATGTCATTTTGCATTTTTGGTTTGTTAAAAGCGATCTGAAAACGGATTATGTATGCCTTGTAGGTGTGTTTTCAGGATTCACTTGAATTTTGGCGGGTCGGCCTAAATCGGGGTCAACATAATTTAGAGAGCGTTTCGTATTTACAGAAAACGATAGATGGTGCCAGCTGGCGTATGGTGATCGGTGCGATTTGAAACTTCTCCAAACTACTAGATATGACCGTTACATGTATTTTTGAAAATTTTGATGTGATCGGTTCATTCTTGTTGGCTACCTTTGTGATCAAAATTTAACACTGCATGAGCCCTATGGAGATTCTAGTACTTTGGATAAATGTCGCCATTTTGCGTATTATGATATGCGCGTACTGATATTCCTAAAAAATTACAAAGTATGAAACACAGACGTAGTTTTAAAAAGAATGGATGTGATCAGATGTTCTTGCTAGGTACAGTTGCGATCAAAATTTAACACTTAACCCTATGGAGAATTTCGTGTTATGCTCAAACGTTGATTGTAATATCACTTATTGGCAATCATGCGCAACTATGTATGTAGACTAACACTCGTGTTTGACCCACTGTGTTTTCGCAGGATTTGTGCTACTGATTAATTGACATTTTGGTGCAGCTGAGATCTTTACTATAGCGGTATATGCTTTGCTTTCACACGTCCCACGCCAGTTACATTTGGCCAACTTCAGTACAGCGACTGAAACCCAACATTCACCATCAATATTCTGACCACAATCTTCACGCTTCGTGCATAGCTCAAGAGCTATCGGGACCGGTGGCATAGTCTCCCGATCTTATAATGATGAGTGGCCTATGCAGAGCATGGCTGCATATAGTTTTAGACATACGTGTGCCCACCTTTGAACAAAACCAGCACCATGTAATTAGACACTGACTAAATTAAGGCAATACGAATGAATAATTAGTACACCATTGTGGCATTTGATTAGCAACCATTGCTAACCTTAAATAAGACACATGGTTCACTTAGACGGCCAGCTATATCTCAAATCTCACATTTGGGTATTAACTGCATCGGAAACGCAAACGTTGAATTACGACGTCCCTATCAGCTACAATTGCAATTTCCAATGAATTCCCGGTAATTTCCTAAACTAAGTTTCTCGATCTTATAATGATCAATGGCCCATGGGGCACTAGCATGTTCACTTTCATATATGTGTCACCATTTGGACATAGCCAATACCATCCGACTATAGACACTATCTAATTTATGGGAAAATACCATGGCCCAGAGTGTTGATGGGTTCAAAGCCATGCAAGTATATTATTGGGTGGGAGAACGACCCATTAAGCCTAAGTCGATGGTTTGTTCACAGCAGATGGGGCCATGATACATTATGAAGGATGGTGGAAGGGTCCCCTCAACTGTGTTCTTCGACACAGTATTGTCCCCGCACCGTGTCACTTGCATCTTACTGTGTTGTACTATATATAAGACCAAGCACATAATGCACATATATATCTTCTTATAAATAAATTATCTCTTAGAAAGTGTCCAGAGATGTCTTGCCTATTTATACTGACAATTTATTTTTATTCTTGTGGCAAAGGATTTGAGGAAGTGATTTGTTATGTTAACTAAGCCAGTTGTTAATTTAGTATGTGAAACATGTATCCCGGGGATGTATGTCCAGTTGACGGAGAAGTGTTTTCTTTATCATCAGATGAACATAATTTAAGCTCCCAATTTTGATAAACCCGACCAGGAATTATAGAACAACCATCTATATATGCCCAGCAATATTTAGCAATACATATGGACATGATAACATTGTTTAACATTTTTAAACAATACCACCCTATCCACAATCATGTATGGATAAACATATCATTGGCATAGATGAGTTGTTGTAGTTGTTACATTGATGCTGGTCGGGTTTCTCCATATTTAATACTAAAACAATGATCCATAAGCTACGGTGGTGTAGGACATGGGAAATTTTTTTTTTTTTATTTCGTGGCAACGAAATTCTAATTCGTGGCGAATTATACCTGATTGACCTTTGCATTTATCCAGATATCTTTACGGTATGGTTACACTTGATGATGTTTTAGAAACAATGCGTACGATAGCAGAGAAGCTACTATAAACCCTTATGACGTGGGACCCGCGCTCTATGGGGGATATGCACGTCCGATATAAACTAGCCATGCAGAGAGAACGGGGAAACACGGGTTAGGTGGCTCCAAGACAAATTGAATATTCATTAGTTTTTACCACAAGGGATCGAATGGGAATGCCATTCCACTCTGCATATTGGCCGATTTAAATCAAATAAGGGGTTTTGTAGGGTGGGCCCAAAAACAAACTTATAAATATTCACACCTTTCAACCATACCCGATCCAAAATGGTCGCCGCTCAGAAGGGGTCAAATAGGGTACACATTATTTCTCGGTCACTTGACCTATATAGATCAAATAAAGGGTCTTGTAGCTTGTACGGTGGCTCGCAAAGCAAGCTAAATTTTCACACCTTCATCCCATTCGAGCGAAACTGATAACTGATCAGAGGGGTCCATATAAGGTACCATGCAATTGCCCCCCCCCCATGTTAGGTCGAATACAGTGTCTTGTAGGGTGACCCCTGATGAGACAAACTAAATATTCACACGCGTTCACCATCTCCGATCCAAAATGGCCGCCCCAGATGGGTTCAAATATGGCACCTATACAATTTCTCGACCCCTTAACCATTTGATGTGGTATAATTGGTGCTGTAGGGTGGCCCCAATATATACTGATGTCGTGGGTGCCCCATGTGACCCACCCCCAGGACGGCGACAACTTTGGATCGGGTTGGTGAAAGGGGTGATTACTTAATTTGTTTTACGGGCCACCCTACAACACCCTTTATCTCAAATCGCCGTGGCTCATGCCAAGATGGCGGACAACTACAACCAGATCATTTCTATCCGCTTGCATTACAACAATGGGACTGACGATCGTATATCACAATTAGTTATTTCGTGGCCACGAATTAGTTATTTCATGGCCACGAATTAATAAAAAAAAATATTCCCATGTCCTAAAAGTTTTGACTGACACTTACTTTTGTCAATTGATGAAAAAAAACAACATCAATCAATTTTACAACGACATCCTGAAACTTTAGTCATGATAAACATTACATTTGTAGAATAGTGGACATTATCACTGAAGCACGTGATTGTGATGTATATGATTGATTTGAACCACTATTGTATCTGGTGTCCTGACTATATTGCAAGTGAATTTGGTAAAATAACATGTAGTTACAATAGATTACATGTAAGAGCCATGCATATATGATAGCCATTAAGTTCCACCACTGAACATTTGAGTAAACTGTCAAACTCTCTATAGGGTCCAACGTTAGTCTTGTTCGCAACTGTAGTACACTTCCCGCGGAACCTTATCTGACGACACCATTCTCGACAATACATTTCAGAGTAATACTTGACATATGTGCATAATTTCAACTCGCACCATTCATGAAAAAGCTAATCGTGTTAGTTAATATATGTATAATCAGGAAACGCACTTTAAAATTTTAAAACCGTCCAAACAATTTGTTTTCACTAAAATGTCAGACTGGAAACAACTCGCAGATCCATCAGATGGTTAGTTATGAGGATTAATATTTGTATAATAAGCAAACGCTCTTTAAATTCTTAAAACAGTCCAAAAACACTTTTTTCCAATAAAATTTCAACTGGACACAGATAAACTCTGAAAGTAGACACACTATTGATAAATAAACCTTTCGCATGTCGTTTTATACAATCCGAAATTGCGCGACCGTTGTTTTCGACCAAAGGAATCTGACTTGTGAAATCAGCGAGGGTGGGGGTAGGGTTAGCTTTTCTGCGATATCTTTACCAAAAATCGATATATCGAAGTTTTGTTTGTGGCATGTGATCAAGATATCCTTGTAGATTGTTCATGTTCGTCTATATGTGATGTAGCCGATTTTAAGAATATACAATACCTTAATATTTGGGAAAGAAAATTGAAAATGCAGTCATAAATACTATTCATCTGATGATTTTATGATAAAATTCCACATTAAGATAGGTAATTAAGTAATTTGTGGCAAGATCTCTCCATGTTTTTCGATTTCTAAGAACAAAGAAAGCCTCTCACCAAACTTGCTATGCGTAATAGAATGTTTTTTTATTACCAGGTGGATGGGAAAAAATAGAGGGGTACACAAACAAAAGCCTCACACAAACCTGTTTCCACTAAAATATCAAGCTGGAAACAGGTAGATTCTGAAAATAGACACACTGGTGGTATAGAAACTGTTCTCATATCGCTTTTAACATTCCGAAAACTCGCGACCATTTTTTCCGACATAAGGAATCCGACTATAAGAAATAGTGTCTATACTTGAGTGTAAATACTGCATTTGGGGACCATGTTAGATCTCAGGTTTGCTTTGACCAATCGGCGTGAAAGTTGGGGAGTCATGTTTTACGACACAATATATACCGTGGTACAAATGTGGACCACATTGCGCGTATGTTTGAACAGTTATAATCGCGTCAAAAGCGTGACCGAGTTATACACAGATACACACACAGACGACGTGTTTTTATATATATAGATCCCATTATATACCTAATCGTGAACCCCGATTAGATATTGTTTTGTATATAATCATTGGAGTATATTTTCTGCTGGATTGCTATGCTTTTCGCGGTTTATACTATGTGTGAGATGCCGCCATGTCAAACAAACCATCAATATGTATACCGTTATGGGTGAATTAACTTAACTTATCGCCGATGGTCATCTTTTATTCCATTCCCAGTCGATCATTTAATTATGTTTACTAACTTAATATTGGCAGCGCATCATATGGCATGAGTATACTATTATAGACACTATAGTTTCCTGCAATTGCATATATATGTATATTTATCATATGACTCAATCATTATTTACGTTGGAAAGTATGTCATAAATAAATTTCATATCAATTACTTGTTCATATCACCTTCCGATAATTTGATTGGTTTGTTGACAAAAAGTGTGTTCTGATTGGCTGAATGGCAGCCGGGGCCGAGCCGCATCTTTAACTAAATGCAGGTCAAATTCGTGCGCGTCAATCAACGCGATGCCGAAATTCTCGCAATTATAATCTTGAAATATATAGTTTTGGACATTGTTATACGATAAATAGAATATGTAATTCGTATTTATCTAATAAACATACGATATAATGTCACAAACTGAGAACAGAATAGCGCACTATATCTTCGCGTGCATATTATTTCTGCTAGTTCACCAGATGTAATTGGGCTTCCGGTGCAATGAAGTGACGTCACATTAACATTTTGATGCCAATGTCATATAGCTATTTAGTGATTTGTGTGCGTTTTGGACATCATAATCAATTTATAGGTGCCATATGATAAATAGAATATGTAATTCGTGTTTCTCTCATATGATATTTATGAAACTCGTCACGAATTTTCAGTTTTCTCACGCCGGAGGCTCGAGAAAATTGAAAATTCTTAGACTCGTTTCATAAATATCATATGAGAGAAACACTCATTTCATATCCTCTATATATTGCATGTTCTGTGTTAAATCATAGCTTTTGCAATATTCTGATTCGGATTGAGTCCGATTGGTGAATGGCCATTTCGATAAGAAGTGAGGATTTATTGGCGCACTTTAAAGCAATGAACATAATGAGCAAGTGCCTCCACAACTCTAATATGTTTATATATCGCTCGCTTTCCGTCATTGGATATTGACAGCCCATTTACATGCGTCTTGAGTTCAATGCTTAAGATAAGAGCGACCAATGCGCGATCGTGCTGACCTGATTCTTCTGCATGCATATATATTCTTTGTAATCTTTTAGGAAAACCGACAGTCAGGACAAATAACTGATCAGGATGAACAACTTTGTAACATTCACTTTGTTTGTTGTCGGTATCACCATCAGTGAGTAATTTAGTAATTATATTAATTTATATACCTAACATACTGTATATCGAAGCTAGTTAATATCACATGGTTTGTGATGAGGTGGCTTGTCGCCACATTCATGCATGCGCACGTTAAATTAATATTCCCCCACCTTCTGATAAAATTGCAATTTCTACGTTATATAAATAAACTTGTTGTTTTACTTTGGATAATATTGCGTGTTATTTTGTGTTGCTGGCAGGGGGGTCTGAAAAAAATGTGCAGGCACGTATGCTGATTTTTGACTTTCGACCCTTGTTGGGACCCACCCAACCCCGCGTCCAAATTGTGTTCTGTTTTCGGCAGTTTTTTCCGACCATTTTTGGACACCCACCGCCATTTTAACATGAGATTTGCGGGGGTGATTCACTGTAAACAGCTGTATATGAATGTCTGTGCATATTATCAGTCATGGATGTTAACATTGACATGTAAATAGGAACAAGTCATTTTGGGGTCATTCGGTCAAAAAAACATGGCTGCCAGCAGCCATCTTGGATTTTAAAATTCAATCCATTAGCATGGGCTATATGCTATACTGTTTGTCTGATCATCGTGAAATTTGTCATTAATGTTAATATTGAGATATCGATGTGTTTTAAGCCAAACTCATTGCAAAAACAGTCAAAAAGACTTGCAGAAAAAATATATTTGAGTTGCGAAAAAAATTGTTTGTTGGTCCTGTCGACCACCCACCCACCCCCTGTTGCTGGTGCTAAAGGGGTACTCTACACTAAATCCGACCATTCTTGGGATCATCTCTTTTTCTACTCAACAGAATATATGTAACAAATGAATTCATTGAGCCATGGCTTAGTGCAAAATGCACTCATATGCTCTACGGTCGATGCAAACAACATGGTAATAATAACGAAAATAAGTGTATGACTCGAATCAGAAACTCATTTTCATTATAATTACCCCTTCAAATATATGGGGGTAGGATGTGGTCATCACAAAGTTGATATGTGGTCGATAAAGTACTATATATTTCCATCAACAACCCGCTTTATATTACACGTTTTCCCAAGGTGTTGTACATGGTCAGTTTGGATCATGTATCGTATCATGTCAGAAGACAGAAAATGGAGATAGCTGTGCTGCTGGGCAAGAATGTCGATCCAACGGATGTGGACGTACGTGCCAGGATGTACATGTACCCACCACCACGCCCGGTAAGTATACTAATAGTATTATAACCACAAAAGCCGTGTATCGTATTGTTCAATCACCACCCATGATATCAAGTATATATAATGGGCCGATATACCACCCAACTAGAGAAATGCCTATTCCAATTGGACTAATGTTCCTGCAGTGAACAACTGTGAAATTTGAAACCATTTAGTTCGAAACAAGATGCTTCTCATTATTGCAGGTCCACATATTTGTAAATTGCTTTAACATCCCTTTCAAGTTTGAAAAGTTTGACCAGATATTGAGAAAATAAAAGCGCTGCACTAACATATAGGTATATATTCTGTTCGAATTCAAACAGTTTGGCCACATCCTGAATGCCTAATATACCCATACACAATAAAAAAGACTGAATGGTCAGCATTTCTTCAAAACTTTAATTTTGTTATTTAAATTGTTCACAATTTCGGCTATTTTCTTTTTTTTGGAGACATTACCAATAATAATGTACCTCTTTGTCCCCAAATAATTATCGGCTATGTATATATAATCATTTATAGATCAAATATATTTTACTCTGGTAAACAGTGACCATGCTAACATTCTCCGACCACTATTGATATTGTTCTCCCCAAAACCCTCACATTATCTGCTTATAATAGAACATGTTTAGGTTGATAATCTGCTTAGAATCGCTTCTTTTTAAGTCGATAATGTGCTGAAAATGAGAGTATTTTAGTAACATTATCGACTCATAACCCGGCGATTCTAATCAGATGATGTGCTGACAATGACACAAATAAGCCAACTCACGTGTTTTCACGTGTACGCTCTTTAACATGTGTCATTCACTATGTCCCGTACCATAAAACGAAATAACGCGTATGTGTCCATTATTCGCTTATTTCAGAATTGCGCAAATAAGCAAATAATCGACTTATAATGTGAAATGGTGCATAATTCAGCATAATGTGATTATTTGATTCTGATGGAGTCATAGCCGTTATTTCGTTTCATCACGCTGGCCACAGTGAAAATACATGTTAAGATCGTACACCTGAGAAGTCGTGGGTTGGCTTATTTGTGTCATTGTTCGCATATAGTCTGCTTGGAGTCGATAATGTGACTAAAATGCTATCATTTTCAGCACATTATGGATTCTAAGCAGATTATCTACCTAGAACAAGCACTTTATAAGCAGATAATGTGCGGACTTTCGGAAGAACAGGCTGCATTGCAAGGTGTACCTATGTCACATTATACGTCGATTATGTGCGTACTTACGTGAGAATGTGTTGCAAATATGCACCCGCAGGGAAATATCTATAGCATAAACTTCCCATCTTGGTTTATTGGTGACTTTTAAAATGTTGTTCTAAACATATTCGCCTACAAATTCTGAAAAAACATTTTCAGTGGTATTTTGTCCTTATGTTACCCTAATATTCCTGGACCACTGTACCAAGTTCCAAAAACAATTGCATAAAGGCCGATAACGCCTACCAAAATAAGTTCGACCATTCGCATAACCGCAGGTACACGTAGCCTAATAAATGTATGTCCCGCGTTTCAAATAAATTGACCAAGAAAAAAATGTTTGGTAAATATTACATATATGCTGCAGATAACATATATAGTAAGTCAAAAAGGTCAATTACTCTGTTAAACTATGTCTGAACAATATATATATTACTTGCACCTGACCTTTAAATGCCATTGTAGTTCACGTCCGATATTGTGTCGATCCCTGTCCCGCTAGGACAACTAATGGACTCTTGTATACATGTGAGAAACAGCTATAGATTTGCCTCTCTCTTGTAGGGCATAAATGTCAACCCGTAGCCTGTATGATTTTCTGCGCAAATGGATGGGCAAAGGATGAGCACGGTTGTGACGTCTGCAACTGTGAGTATACATATCCATGCACTGTCTAAACTTCATGTATCGATCTAATCTCTGTGTACACTAATTATCAAGTGAATGCCATCAGTCCTGTTACGTGACCAAAATGCTCAAGTAATGAAAAGTGATTTGTTATGGGTGCTTTTTGCATTACATGTATTTCAACGCAACGCGTTATTTCACAAGTATTCGTGTAATTGAATTACCTTTTCATTACTTTTAGCTCAACTTGACGAAGTCAAGTTTGAGCTATTGCCATGGGTTGTCGTCCGTCCATGCGTCAGTCAACAATTACCGTTAGCACACCCTACAGGTCGCATATCTCACCCGATCGTCATAGGGATGTTCAGGGTGAACTCTTGATGGGATTCATTTTTTCCGAAATTCATTAAAAACTATGGCCAACCGCAGCCATCTTGGATTTCAAATGAATCCATCGGCCCACCCTGCAGCCCGGGGTGACTTCTAGATGGTATCCATAATTTTGTTCTCCAAATTTTACATTTAAAATTTGAATCCATCGACACCCTGCAGCCCGCATTTATTGGACAATTGTTTTGAAGATCTACAGGCATGTTCAGGATCCCCTCTAGATGGTAGCTATCGAATCTGAACAATTTCCAATGAAAAACATGGCCGCCGGCAGCCATCTTTGACACAACCTACAGACCACATCCCTGATCCGATCGTTACCAAAAGTCATATGGATCTATATGGTGACCACTAGATGGGAGTCATCAATTGTTCCGTGTTCATTGAAAAACATGGCCGACAACAGCCATCTTGTATTTTGCTCTTCTGTGCACACAAGAGACCACCTCCCTAATCCGATCAACACCAAACTTCATATGGATCTTCGGGTGACCAGTAGATGGGAGCTATCTCAGGTTTTACCCTTTCTTTTATTATTACTGCACCCTTTGACACTCCCTCCAACCAAACTTGTTCGTCCCCAACTTCTTATGCATTCCAAGGTAATCTCTATAGTTACATAAGCATATAAACTTTCCGAGTTCCCTATCGCTCTATTGACTAATATATGGCATGATGCCATTTCCAAGTTGAGCCCCCCCCCCCCGTGTGGGCCCGAGGTAGAATATACCTACCGCCCCACTGTAAGGATCCCCTAATGTGGCACCCTGTTTGTCGTGGGGTGCATCCCGTGAGGTGTGGTGTAGGAGTCCTGGAGGTACTATAGGGTGGTCGTATCACGTGAGGCATCGACCTGTGGATGCGGCTTAGCTCATGATCCTCTTTGGTCCTACATCTCTTTCAAGATGGGTGGATGAGTTAACCCGGCTCAATCAATCGGCTAGTCACGTCTCTCCAGTGAAAGAATGAATTCCATACTGATTAAATTGCTAGATTATCCATTACAGTCTGTAATTAATTGGCAATATTCACTTTGAAATTTTAATAATTAAAAGTGTAATATACAGTAATGCCCTAAATAATTGACTCCTTAACCACAGCAGAATTATGGGTAACTGTTCAGGAATTAGTCGCAAATATGGCTTGTTGCCATTCATCGGAAAGCTCTCACTGAGAGCTTTCCGATGAATGGCAACAAGCCAAATTTTATTCAATTGTTGTTATATGCTGTATTGCTCGTCTGATGCATGAAGTAATGTTTTCTGTTTTTCACGTATGTTTCTGTTCTCTTCGGTCTCTATTGTGTTCGTCCTGGTGATTATTGAGAGTTGCATCATGTATTCACGCCTGCCTCACTGTGGAGAGGTACCGAGAGGCTGATATATGCAGTGGCTAAACGGGTCACATCTTCAGCTATGTATACTAGTCATTGGCCCGTTGGGCTAGTTGTCGATTTTTTTTTGTGTGGCAACACATATAAAAAAAAAACGTATTTCTCGTAAGAATGATGACTCACCTAGGTTCAATGATGCTGTAGTATTCCCTCAGTACTTTGTTCTTGGCTTTGACCCTAATGTGAAAAGACCTTCCATCTTTGTCATTGATAAAATCCCACAAAGCATTTCTGGACAATTGAAATATGGTAAACCAATAAGGACTGGTTCAATACGTGGCTCTCTCTCTCTCTTGATTGATTGTTCAAAGAAAGTTCAATCTGATGCTCTGCTACAATTGTGGTCAACAGTTCAGTTGAACCGTTATTTTCCGACCTTCAACCCGTGCAAACATCCACCGACATTGAAGGTTCGGTATATGAAGATGGATTTAAGTACATATGTTCCAAACCCATTGCGATGTTTTAAATGTCAGGGGTATGGTCATGGCCAAGAACATTCTAAAAGTAAAGAAACCATATGTGCACGATGTTCTTTTTCTGGTCATGATCACAAGCATCGTTGAAAATGCAACAATGTAAAGCTGAGAGCATCTGTCATATATAGATGCTAAGAAAATAGTTGGTCCTCGAGAATCCATTCCACATGTCACATACTCAGCAATCGTGTATACAAAAAATGTTTGTTGATGCCAGCACTCAGAGTCAAATCAAACTCGTCAGTACATGTATAACACAAGTTGAGGCGACTGATATTCCTGTGTCAAAGAAGTACAGTGTATCCTCAATTGATGTGCCACAACTGTACATTGGGCGTTCAGCAAAATAGTTATACATATCTGGACTGGATGGACCAGGCCTACATCAGATATGATAAATGCGTCACTTAGACCTGTATGCGGTATCGGGTTTAGACCACGGAATTAGCTGTCAATCGGCGGCTTAAACTTATCGGTTTCCGTACGCCAGATATTTGGATATGAAGTATCCAGTCTAACGTTTTGACCACGGAAATTAACTTAATTAATAAGCAATACACATACAGTTTATGTGTCCTCTCAATAAGCACAACCGACGTTGGCACCTTCCAGCACCTCACACCATCCTGTCTTAATGATCTGTTGGAGTCTTTCACCAGTCATCATTATTCCCACTCATCATATAGCTTTAAAGCCACCAGGCGGTTTGCGCTCCAAAATACACCTAATAATATTCGCTTTTTTCCCGGAATCGAGATAGGTCAATAAATACATCAGCTACCTTTCTACGAGTATTCTATCTCACAAAAAAGATGCATTGAAATGAAAAATACAACTTTGTCCCAAAAATAAGAAGAAAAAAAACAGCCACTTGCACGACATCGAACAGAAAAGAACGTTCCGTGTTAATCTATTCCTGATAATTGGAAGCTCAAATGAGCCGTGTACGTTTAAATAAGTTACTGTATTGTGCCTCTTTGTTAAAATGTGTAATGTGTGTAACATAGAGGAGCTCATTAAATTGTGTAACTTGTGCACCAATCCACTTTGTATTTTATTACAAATGGCAAATATTTAAAGTAATGTTATTGAAATGCTCGTTGTTGAAAGAGTCGTTCACGTCTACACGTTTTACTATCCAGGAACTGTCTGATGTTTCATTTGCGAAAAATGATAAAGTATCGCGTTGGCGTTTAGAGTTATCCCTCGTGCATCAGTGTAACCATGCATAATAACGTATAATTTAATCATAAGCAGTCAATACACGGCTGTCTGTCGTCTGACTATAAATTAACGAACGTCCATCCAGCTGAATAATAAACCATTTCCATGTATTATTGCAGAAATGAAGAGGCGAATCCACTATATTAATTTTATTCGAACAGGTCAGCAATGTGAACCCGTACACTGCCGGATGTACTGCGAACATGGATGGAAAAAAGACAAGAACGGATGTGACATATGCGATTGTGCGTGAAATTTTATTCGACAAACGAATTATTCCAAATGTGTGCATGTGTTCATGTTATTTCATTGCCCTAAATTCGTAGCTTAGGTTCGCTCCAACTTATCAAACGAAACAACCACTTATCATTTAGTCTGATATAAAATCGGCGCTTCGAAACCCAGAATATTCGATGGTGATTGATATGCATGCATCCATTGCGCGACAACAGAATCGCTTGATTCACAGAAAACATAACCATCAAACAATATTCCTTTAAAGCTCAGGGTGGCGTTTGTTATATTGGGTTAATTTAGAAATAAGATATACTAAATTATAAACATTTCCTCAAGAATATACTAATAATATAGTATGATGATAGTAGAGTGAATGCGATATTATCAACAAAACACGCGTTGAGTGAGAGAAAATGCAATTCTATTTTGTTCTGTTTCGCGAAAAGCACGTTGGTTTCTTTATCATCAGAGATTTCCAGAAATTGTCGGCTATTGTCGCGAATCTTCCGCATAAACAACAACCAATTACTCACACAACAAAACAACACAATGTTTAAACCTCCGTCAAGCTGGTTCGGGGGCAAACTGCATTATATGCGATTTATCCTTAGTTATCATAAACTAAAAGGCAATCGCGACGTAGCGACACAAATTTATTATAAACAAGAAAGAAATGATAAGATAAACAATCTACCAGTTCTGCGAATGCTATTGATATGAAATACTATTGCGTTATTTTACTACTATGTAGTAGATCCCTATTTGCAGTGTGGCGTACTTAGATATGTTATTTAGAACATGCGCGCCCAATTAACTACACACTGTTTGTAATAATATCGTAGTAAATTCCCTATTTGATATGTGGCGTAATTAGATATTTTAGGAGAAAATACAAACTGGATTAATCAAATATAATCGCTTTGCAAAATCAATTATATTAGGTATACGTTTTCTGTCTGATCGTTCCCCAATCACGAATTAACGTACATTAGCTGGATTTTGAACTGACAACGGGTAGTATGGGTCGATTAAAATGAGACTTGGTGTGATTTAAATGAGTCTGCTGTCCATGCCGCCATGAATATGATCTTCGTTGGACTTCGGCTGGTTCCGAGTGTTTGTCTATATACAAATGTATGTAACATAATATGGCTTTTGTTTACATAACACAGCGTACGATATTGACAATATCATGACATTTACGCGATATTTGTGATTGGCATAAGAACAAAGCCCGTCTATAATTTAATATAATCTACATATATTACATCAGTTTTACATTGAAAACCATTGCACGTGGTCTTAGTAAGAATACTTTTTATTAGCTACCGATCCATGGACTCTCTTTATCAGAGGCGATTGTTGGAATTTGTTCTAGACTGACAAAACCTCACATTAATCTATAGTATTTAATGACGGGAGGTCCGCTGTGCTGCATTGACGATCCTGTTGCAGTGAAATTCTCTTGTATACGCGAGTCTCCCATTGGGAGCCTCTCATATACAAGAGAATGCAATAGCTTACAAGGTGGAGGTAAATATTGTTAGGCCAATGTATACTCTCATTTATGCGAGGCTCCATATACAAGAAAATACATTGGCACAGGGTTTTCGCACACTGTCAGGAAGCTGCAGTCATGGAAGGGTTAATTATACTTCCATGGTGTGACCAAGGATGTATATTGTTTTTCTATTGGGGTCGTTTTCCGTTTATTTGGAAACACTCAGAAACTAATTGCAGTAGGAACGCGAAACCTCTAGCGAATATGTAGGCATCTAAGGTCTACTAAAAATAAAGGTATCCGCATGTCGGTGCAATGTTTCTTGGCGGAGTTATGGCCCTTTTACGATTATTTTTCTCTATTATTATTATTATTATACTACGCCGTTTTTCAACTCCCTAATCTCTGAAAGTATTAGGAGTAGAAAACTCAAAGTTGGTACGTAAGTTGAGGTAAATGAGTTCTATGCCTTAGACGCATAACGAATATTGTCCGCGTTTTTTCCCGCTGAGTTATCTCCCTTTATCTGAAAAAATGACATTTTATTATCTCGGAAATTATATGGAGCAGAGCATCGAAAATTGGACCGTATGCACACCTCGATATGCCCTACTGCCCACGGGCATCAAAACTTGTGTCTGCGCTTTCCATGCGGAGTTACCGCCCATAGATAGGCAAACACCATACACCAGGATGTATAAACTGAGTTTTTTTGTTTTTTGATTTGATTTGTTTTTTATAAGTCCAGCGCTATAATTTTATTTATCACATACTCCGAATGGGAAGAGTGATTCGGAACCGAATATACCGCTTGAAAGTTTTTTTCTCCAATGCCTTTCCGCTATTCGGGGAACGGACAAATTGCACCTATTTTCCCCGCCAAATCCAAACCGGCTAATGAAAAGGCAAGGTAATGCCGTAGCAGATGTGTCGGCATACTATAGGTACGCCCCCAAAATCTGACCGCTATACTCTAATAGCAACCTGCCCAACGGAGAGTGCGATTAGGGGTGGGTTGTGACTTTTTGAAAATTCCACAGAAATCGTAAAGGGGGGATTCAAACATCGAGATACAATTATTTTGACTAGTGAATCTGATGGGTAGTGTTCAGGCGCATCTGGAGTGCGATTTTCTCATTTTCAGAGGGAACGGTTTACTCGTGACAACGCTATATAAATATTACTCAACTTCAAACCCACTCTTCTTGACGCCAAATTCAAACGGGCTTATCGATGAGCAAGGCTAATGCATAGGCAGGTACATCGATATACCATAGTTATGCCCCAAAAGTTTCACCACTCTACTATCATTGCAACCTGCCTAACGGAGAGGGTCAAGGATTGTGGAAAATTCCACCGAAACTGGTAAAAGGGAAAACATGGAAAACCGCGAATCTAGTGTTTTATATCTTGAACACTGCATGTGTTTGGTAGTATATACGGAAAACATTAGTGCAATTTTCTAAGTTTTAGAGCAGACGGGAAAGCACTCAGCTAACGTTATCGACTGTGATAGAGTTATCTCTCGATTTCAGTTATCTCTCTATTACAAAGACGCTAACAACTCTGTGTAGCGATGACGCACATAAATACATATAGTATTAATTAACTAGGCGGTCTTTCCTCCACCAATACAACTTCTAAAAGATTCTGAATCCGAAACTGAAAGAGTTATCCAAAAAATGCGAAATAACAGAGTTATGGTACATTAATAAGCTTTATACCCTATTGATCTACATGTAGATTATGATATAATCAGACACGCGAAATTTCGTGACAGCTGAACAGGATTTGGGCGTCATTGGGAGGGGTTGTGATTAGCCCTAGAATATATCCATACCGAATAAAACTGAATTTTTGGCTCGGGCGAACGGTGACTCAATTGGTCTGGACCATGATGCATGATACTGTCATTTAACAATCCACGCTGGGTCGAACCAAATGACATACACGTTCGGAATATATATCTAATTTAGAAATGTCAGTTCAAGTCCACCATCAGGTCACAAAGCACCAGCATACATTCACATGAAGAGTAACAAACCTATAAACAGAACACACACATGGAATGGGATACCACGGAAGTATATCTGATTACATGGAATCAGACCTCTAGTTATATATGGTATAGAAAAAAGGAACCAATTGTAGTTAATGTTATCAATTCGAATGGGACATCTTTGGCACATGGATGCTAACATTTGGATACATATGATAGATATGTAATTTTTATTCATCTTTTACCCCTTCTCGCCCAAGTGATTGATTTCGAACAGTTTTACCATTACTATATCTGATATCGTACACGTAATTTATTGCAGGTTACCAGTGTCCAGGGGTGTTTTGTGACATATTCTGTCAGAACGGATGGGCAAAAGATAACCGAGGATGTGACACCTGTAGCTGCGCATAAATGGCAGCATACAAGAGATGAAAGCAACCACAACCCGATACACAAAAGCTCTGTTTCTGTAGACTGTGGACCTGATATATATATATGCATGAACATATCAGCAAATTAACCATACTAGATGTAATAAATCACATGTTTGAATAAAGTCATTTTCATGAGAATTTGTACATCGCCTGACTCGACCGTGACGCCAACTATAGTATAAAATTGCCCAAACAGTGTTATAAATCAACAGTTTGTTTAACCCAATTTGGTACCGAGAGCATGTCGGTCGGCATTCGTCGAATATTTGCCAGACCGACAAATATTCGAGGTGGTGAAAAATAACAGATTTCAAAACTCGAAATATAATATTTTTTACACCAAAGCCGAAGAAATAGTAATCTATGGGCGTTAAAACGGATTTTGTATCTTTAACAAGGGCATCACATAGAGTGTGGAATCGTACTATTGATTGTTACACCGCACATGCGCTTTCCAAATACATGTATCTGACACAATGGGAGATAATTTGGCTGCAATGATATTAAATTGTTGAGAACAAATGAGGCTATTCGACGGACGCCCAAGTTGACCCGTTTTCCTCCAAAAATTCGATAGATTTTGCAAGTTTTCGGTACGATATCTCAAGTTCGCTTCTTTGAGTACCGTTAATTCGACATTATTGCAATATCCGTTTTAATGATAATGTTTGAAGAAAAATATTTCTGTAAAAGAGAGCGATTTTTCCGCAAACAAATGTTTCCGGTTCCAAATGGCAGGATATCCAAATAAACCAGCACGTTTTTGCGTATCAAGTAGAGATATGGTATAATGTAGTAATTTTAACACCAACAATTTTAGCAAATAAGTATAGGGCTCGCCTTACCAAAGTCACTGATGCATGGGTATCGTTCACCGTCGATTTGACAATAGCCACCACCGATTCCGTTATTTTGTCACTATAATTTTCGTGAACAATATATATTTTTCCTTCAAAATAATTCGGTTTCAACTTGTTCTACCGTGGGTGTAGGGGTACCAGATTTTGGCGTTTGGCCGCTGCACTATACCTAGTTTTCTGTAACTACTACTATGTTTATTGTTTTCATTTTTTTCTTCTTTTTTTACTTCTTGTTTTTGTGCAAAAAGTGGCAAATTTGTTTGAGTCACAATCTGGAACAGTGATGAATGCTATACATCTAGCAGAGGGGTTTAGTGTGGGTTCTGAAGTGTTAACCTACTCTTATAGAACACTATATGCTGCTGTATATGAATATACTTCATTTTAAAGGAAAAAAAGACATGAGGAAACAAATTTCATGACGAATCGGGCCTAAGAGTTAGCTCTATTCATAAGATGCAGTTTATAAATTCGAAGTTTAACACCCCGGTCCCGACCATAGATTATTTAGCCACGTGCCTGTGTGCGATAACAAAATTGTAGTTATAAAGGACGTTGTTTTGATCAAAACATATTGTTTGAAGCCAGTATCTGACAAGTTATCAGATGTTTCCATATATTCGTAAGATATAAACGTCTTAGGGGATTCGGCTTTGAGTGGCTGTTTCCGCTATGCCGAACGAGAGATTAGGAAAAATACTTGAATCACATATTTCAAGTGGCTATCGTTGACTAGAACTCATGTCCGGTTGATAAAGAAATCCAGGTTGATCAATATCCAGGTCATATATATATATATATTTCACTGTCGATATACATATATATGACCTGAATTGACATATATATATCGACAGTGATATATCGGCGTGAATCACCTCATATATTCAAGCCTGAGTTTAGTATGCCCGCCATTTGCAGAATGAGGGTGCATTTAATTACACTATCCCACATAGCGGGCTAGCATCACTAAATTTACCCTCTAGGGACCTCATTCTGCTTAGTTCTCATCTTCTTTGGAAAGTTTCTTTATTATAAAATTTCTATAGAAGCTTCATAACACAGATTCTATTTCTTATTTAGTTTAGTTTCTCTATATCTCCAGATTGGCAGACGACACATTGCATAATCGAGGTTCCCAATGGGTAAACGTCACAATATTCACCATTTTGGAACTTCAGTCTGAGTCTATGTCTCCCATAGCAGATGAGGCCATGCAGAATGAGGTCCCCAGATGGTAAATTTAGTGAGGCTAGCGGGCTAGCATGACCAAATTCACCCTCTGGGGGACCGCGTTCTGCAAATGACAGACACAATAAACTCGGTCTTGTTCATATGACGACTCCAATTGTTGACAGTTATTAAAGTGATGTGAAACATTACGGTATAAATAGGGTGATGAAATAGAAATTTGGAGAATATTCTTTCTCAAGGTAGTTATGTTTACAAATATGTGACCCGCCATACACCCAAGAATAAACTCTTTCGCAATATAGGGAGTGGTCCATCTAGAGATTGCATGAATTTTGTGAGTCGATATCGCAATACAATTTAATTATTTCCCGAGAGAATTACAATGATTGTAAGCATGCGAACCAAAATCGACTCAACAAAGTCACATAAATCGTGCAATCGCGAGCCGGAACCATCACGTCCTGCGATATACATTATTAACTAACATATCTTAATTAATAATATATTTACCTGCATTGCTTTTATCAACGCTATAAACTTCCCTGCCAGAACATCAAAAAATTCCCATGTTTTGAACTGTTGGAGTATCGTATCATCTATACGGGACAGCCAAATTAGAGAATCATAACATGACCTAATGGTGAAGAGAAGTCGGGTCCCGATTTTTCTAGTTTTCATAACTTGAATATGTTTTTTTCTGGCCATACAAAGTTCGCAAAAATGTATATCAGGTATCTATCGACTTATTTTGATTCCCAGTACCGGGCCGTATAATGCGATATAGATGTGTGAAACTGACATGAATCTTTGAAATAATTGTCCGAAAAGCATGTGTTGATTCAACTCGATGCATGTTTAGAGTTACTCCCCCTCGACTGTATAATAATAATAAAGTTTATGACACCACAGAAATAGAGTCGATCAAGAGCCGAAAGTGAAGGCTAAACTTCCGCAATTGGAAATTGAGCAAATATTTAAATATAATTTGGACCTGTTAATTGTGAAACGGCACCGCTAATATCGCGAATCGCTCATCGTTTGTTTGTCTATACGTGACGTGACATTCTGCAAACAAAACATTTAGGGATTTAGATCTAAAGTGTAAGTTTCGAGGAGCGGTCAGTTGTTTATTATAGGTTTCAGATTACTTTGACGAAGACAACAGCACACCTGTTCCACCCCCTGGTCAAATCAGACTGCTAACTTGATATGATGTTGGTGGTCCTGCTGATTTATCTATGCTGTTGGTGCATGGGGTAAAGTAATGCTGTTCATAATTTTTCTTTCAAATTGACAATTTTCGCGGTCTTTAATTGGCTAATCCGGGAGACTCAAGGAAAAACCAGGGTCTTTGACAACATTTCGGAACATTATGTTCTCAAATATTGTTGTAAATGGTTTGTTATGGTTATTTTCAAAACGACCAGAAGAGCCATATTGGTTATGGTCACTTTGACCCTTTCTATACTAAATGGATCCTCCCAACATGCAAGTTATAAAGGTATACATTGGAACGGTCTATCATTCATTTTGAGGGGTGTGCAGGTGATACATGCAGACCACAGACAGAAAAACAGATAAAACAAGAGCAGAATGGTTCATATTATTTGGTGGGAAATGTTTAGATATTGATAATAAGTTCAACAAACGACCATTGAACTTATTATCTGAACATTTCCAAAGGGAACTACTCATCAATGAGTATTTGTACAGAAAGGGTGAACATATGTCTTCTTAAATATTCTATACAGGTAACGGATTTTCTTCTAAACGTTCGGATTGGACTAAAGCTTTTGAAATACCATTTAATAATCTTTAATCTTCTCATTTAATTAAAAAAGAGCAATTTTGAGCAAAGAGCATCATTTTGCCCCACATGATGGGGCCACATCATAGCTAAATTACCAGGACCTACCAACATCATACCACAATAGCACACAGAATCACATAACCAGGACCCAATACTATACAATTACAAGTACTGCGAGTTTAGCAATGCATAAGGTGTCGAGTACTGTATAAACCTCGATAATTTAGTTGTGTAGACGACTTTTTGTAAATCCGAGTACTATCGGCATCAAAAGATTCAGGCAGTCCATTCTCTCCCAAATGCAAAGAGCTTCCTATTCAAGTTAATTACAATAAATAGATGGCTCCTCGAGTAGATCATACAAATCATTTCTAGTCGATGCAAGTTGTAAATTAAGAATAATCACGACATAATTATGCTGAATCCCTATCACCAATGGAATAAATATACACTGCTAAACATTCAGTCGAATACTTTAAAACATAAAATTTTCCATTGTATACAAACATTTAGTAAATTACAGAAGAACACACACCTACACAAGAAATGTGTTTTATACATACAGCCTGCAGGGGGGGTGTTTGTCATAGCCGAACTGATGTCACATAAGCATCAACAATCACTGCTGTATATAACAACCTGCTCTCGTGATGTTGCACCAATTTAGTCTAAATGTTCTGTCCCATTGCTCCGATTAAAATACATATCAAACAGAAAAGTACTTGCAATCAAGTACACGACCCCTCCCCATTATACTATGTTAATCCACGCCCGTTGACGGTATAGGTACATGAATTCGACGGCATCCCAGCTATTGAATACATATTGTAGTATAACACCAGTGAAATAAAAGTCTGAGCTGCTTCGAGTTTATTTTGCTGCGAAGAGCGATGACCTACAGCAATGCCCTAAATAATTGACTCCTTAACCACAGCATAATTATGGTAACTTTTCAGGATTTAGTCTCACAGAGCTTTCCGATGAGTTGTCTTATTTGTGTCATTTTCCGCACATATCTGCTTAGAATTGCATCACTATGAGTCGATAATGTGACTATAATGCTCTAATTTTCACCATATTATCGACTCAAAATGAGGCGATTCGCAGCAGATTATCTACCGAAAATAAGTTCTATTATAAGCAGATATTGTGTGGTGTTTTTGGGAGAAGGTGCTGGACTGTTTGTTGGAAAACAACACTGTCGGAACATATAGGAACCACCTACCCCGGCTAATTAACTCACTGGAAGCAACCGCAGGCACACGAAGGCAAGGTACATGACACAACTTTCAGAAAGTAAGAGGTGCATGTATAGTATTATAAATGCAAAAAGGCAAGATTTTGGTAATTGTACATACTTTTAAAGCTCGTTCGTAAATGACCAGACTGGGCGTATATAAGCTAGGTGTGCAAGATGTGAGATATGCTTGTTCTCTTAGGCCAATACAACAATGCTGTTTAGCCGATATGTGAGGTATTTCTTGCCAGTTTTTGAATAATATAATACCACTGTGAGCCCCTCCCATTGGTTGAGTGCAGTGTGGGCAGTTGACTCGTATACCAGCATGCTCCGGCGCGCCCCTGAATTATCAACAGACAAGCTCAGTCTCAATCGAATTACCGCCCTTTATCGGAAATCGGATTGCCCTCGGCCTATATATATATATATCACAACGTAATGTGCTAATGACCTTGCCGACTGAGCCACCGGACAACCAGTGGTCAATACTATAAACGTGCTACACGTGTAATTTAAAAGACTGTAAAATTTTGAGTACTATATATAGAATACTAAACGTCCCACGTGCTTTCTCGTGGTGGGATTCTTATTAGTATCACTTTATCGTAGCACAACATCAATACAAGCGATATTGGCTTATAATCACTCACCATCAACATTCACACAATTAGCGCCCGTAAGAATCAGTACAAATCACCATACGGTTTACACGAACGTTTCAGGGGTTTATCAAGCAATAACGACAAACCCACTGCATAAAAAGGGATGAACCACTTCCGATCATGTGCATGCGCTCGCTGCATGCTATTATTATAGGATACTGTGTTGGAATTTGAACAATATGTTACTTGCAGTTGTTTTCGTAGTTTTGAATAGTTGTTCATTTTATTAATGTTCTATTACAAATGTACTGGTATATGATTATAAGGAATGACTGGAATGTTGATTGGGATAATCGGTTTTGACCGGTATGGTAATTAAACAAAGTTCGTGTGAAAATATTTGTGTTAATTACTCGGTCGGTCAAATTCCAATAACCCACATGATCTTCCGGTCAGTCATGATATAAATCTTGTAATTAACACGCATAGAAGTTTTTTTTATACATAGTACTGACCCATGGTTACACAGAAAGACGACAAATAAAGGACGAAGATTCTAGTAAATCGTAGGCGTTGCCAGAAAAACAACCAGTCGTGATTGATCGTGTGTAATAAGTGTATACTGCATCGGTACATCAATATCGAGGAATTGTCTCATGGTCTCGAGACGTATCTTTTATTTGGTGACTCGGTTCAATTATGCTTCCCAAATCACTGCTGTGTGTTTATCTTTGCAAACTCTACAAACATGGCGCTCAATAAGAATAGACTGCAAACTCCGTCAATATTTGATTGCACTCCACGAGGTAACGAACTCTGTACATTCAAACTATTTCCATATGCTGTACAGTATCTCGATATGTCCCGTGATATCCAGTTATAGAGTACGCTGTACGCGTAGGTGTGTGCGCAAACTGACCCTTATTAAAGGCATACAGTTGTCTTGACGGTTTGTCAAGAGAGAGAGATAGACAGAGCGGGGAGAGAGATAGTGAGAGGGGAGAGATAGAGAGGGAGATAGGGGAGAGAGAGAGATGTAGGGAGAGGATGAGAAAGGGGATGAAATATGGAGAGTGAGGGAGAGAGAGAGATGATTTATTGATAAAGAGCAACTCCAACACAATATGGACAACTAATAGTGAATACTAATTAGGTTCATAAAAAGAAAAAGAAAAAACAACAAAATTTATGCTAACCCATCTTGGATAACTATCCACCTTGGGCTGAGTGCTCCTTGCCTGGGGAGGGCATAGCCATGAATTGCCCAGCGCCCACGTCATTAAAATAACACTCTGCTCTGTCTGGAAGCTGCGTGGGACGTGTGTATATTATAATGAATTGCGTGGTCAATTACAGGATATACAATTTCATGTATAGAGTCATTTGGAAATGAAGTCGGAATTCAATTCAAATCAATTTATTCTCTCACACCATAAAGTATGATATAATGTAGAGCATGGGTGGAATATATTTAACATGCAGGCATTATATATTTATGCAGATATCTAAATGTGGTGCGCAATCATAAATTATACACATGTTGATAAATAATGAATAGAGAACAGCCAATTGTTGTTCAAATGTTGAATTAGATGGTACAGGCGAGAGCTTTCCGATGAATGACAAGCCATATTTCCGACTAAATCCTGAAAAGTTACCCATAATTCTGCTCTGGTTAAGGAGTCGATTAATTAGAGCATTACTGTACATAGTATGTTTCGCGAGACATTGCATAACATCAGAACCCGTCTTACAAGTAAGGAAAGGTTTATTGAGATAGTTCTTAACTTATCAGCGCTTATAGTAAAAAGATTCGCTTAATTTGATAGTGTTAAGTCTACACTGTAATGTGCAATACTAGTACGTCTGATGTATTTAACTCTCAAGTGACAAGTCTTTTGAACAGACATTTCATTATAACATGGAATTTGTCGCCCGTAAGCTGTATGTAGCCTAAATGCATATAATCCATCGGAATGATCTGATATCAGTTGGTCCAAGTAGGCGCCACATTCGAAAGGTAAGTGGTGGATAGGAATACGGAATTCCAATAGTGTTTGGACCGTGTCATTGTTCACAAAAGAGAGGATGTTTTCTCTGGTTATGTCATGTTTTATAATTATGGTAAGAGGCATACCTATTCGATTTTTAAAGTACTCACCCATTCTTGTGTGGATAATTCCTCAATCCTCTGTTTGATTGTCGTCTTAAATTTGAGGTACGTTCTTAGCAATGCTCCCTTTGTTTTTGTTTGTTTAAGTGCCTATTACCCGAAGAGGAATGTACTATATGTGAACAATTTACATAAATATGTATAATAAAATATTGGTCAATGTGTCGTTGTGGGGAGGGTAATCAAGCAAACTTACATGTTTGCATACATGTTATTAAATGAAGCGCACGTTCCAGAAATCAGGGTGTTCCAAAGTCGGGGAGCGAGTGCACCGTGGAATGCTAGAGGTGAAGGTTACTGAAGAATGACCTTCAACTGGTGCATGTGGCACGTTATTAAAGGATGAAATCTTGTTTATTTGATTTGGGGAGGGGGGTGATGGCACCACCACTAAATTTACTGCCGTGTAAGAATGTCATGGCAGGTCTGATAAACAGACAGTATGTGATATAATTCCATACATGAGGCTTTGTCTTGTGTTGTATCGTTATTTTTACATGTGTACTTATGGTTGCCTCATATTGCTATTAAAGTATTTTTAATTGTCATTTTCTGTTAATTTAGGTAAATTTTTATTATAAATTGACAAATTTTGCACGAAAAGGGTTAAAATTGGACAAGATATTCCTCTCAAAGTGTAGATTAACATTTAATTTTGTAAAATTATGGTGTATAAGGGAATTCTGACTATTTCAGTTTGTACGAGATACATCATCTGGTCAAATTGAAAACAAATCTTCTTTTTTTTTTGGCCTTATTTTGACTATTGACACAAATTTTCAGGAGGCAAAAATAAAACCAACACCGCCCGATATAACTTAAGTTTGGTTTCAGTAAGGTCTATATTTGGATAAAATACTATAAGAAACGATGTGTACTACACATATGCATATATATAGGAACCAGGGAGCTAAATGTGTTCCAAAGTCGGGGACTGACGGGGAGCGAGTGCACCGTTGAATGAAGGTGAAGGTTACTGAAGAATTACTTTCACCTGCTACATGTGGCACGTTATTAATGGATGAAATCTTGTTTATATTTGATTTGTACATCATATCTAAATAATTTAACCTGGTGAATTAATGAGGGAATGGATTTTTGTGAGTGGGACATTTATTTAACTAGCTGCTGTAGGTCTGGGTTTTTCCAGATAAAATTTGGCTGTGGGACAGCCCTGTCATACACTTGGGGATTTATTTTTAAAAGTAAACACATGATCTATGCTTTTTCTTGCATTTTCGCGATCAACTGGTGCAAATCCAGCTGGGTAAACATAACTGGAGTGGCTTGCAGGCTTAAATTGGGGGAATTTGGCTGAAACGTTAACACTGTCGTCTATGGGAAACCATTAGTCCAATGATTCATCCAGGCGACTACAGGCAGTGTACCAATGACGGCAATGTACGTATGATGTTATCTAAAAAATAGCTACTGTAATTGGTCAGTTGCTGGTAACGTTGCCTTAATGTCGACGTTGACATATGCCAAATTTGATTGTGCCAAACAGAGTACAATATATATCATGAGAATAAAAGGCAGGTGCATGTACTTATGCCACTTTTAATTTTGAGATATTCGTCATGGTTATCGGTTGAATAAAAGGGGCACTGTACACTAAATCCGGTCATTTATGGGACCATCTCCTTTTATACTCAACAGAATATATGCAACAAATGAATGAATTTGAGCCATGGATTAGTGCAAAATACACTCGTGTGCTCTATGAACGATGCAGACACCATGGTAATTATAATGAAAATGAATTTATGGCATCGTTCATGAAGTAAACAAGTGTATTTTTACTCATACATGGCTCAAATTCATTCATGTGTTGCATATATTTTGTTGAGTATAAAAGGAGATGGTCCCATAAATGACCGGATTTAGTGTACAGTAGTACACAAAACCCTAATAAAACGTTTGAACACTCCTCTGAATGTCCTCATAATAGTGGTGAACATCCATACCAAATGTCATTAGAGATCCGACAACCTGTGACTGATATCTGCGCGGACGGACACAAAAATTTCCAGGTAAACAAAGATGAATTACTCTGGATAGGAAACGCGAACACAACGATTCAAGTTGAACGCTCCATTGAATGTCCTTATATATAGAAGTTATCATCCATACCAAATTCCATTGCGATCCGACTGCCGGTGGTTGAGATATCTGATCGGACGGACAAAAAACCAACATTTCCATATAAACATAGACGAATAACTTTAGAACGGTAAACCCGAACAAAACAATTGACCATGCATCGAATGTCCTCAAAGTAGAAAGCGAACATCCATACGTGTACAATATCAGTAAAATACTAACACGGGATATTCTTTTCTTTTTTTAAGCCGAGCAAATGGCTGGGTTTTTTTTGGGGGGGGGGGGACCCAAACATCGTGTTCAAAGTTGTATTTTCCATGACTTCAATGCGTCTCTTTTAGGATACAGATTCATCGTAGAAATGTTATTTTTCCTATTTTGATATGGGAAACATTCTAAAGCGAATATGATAAGGTGTATTTTGGCGCGAACACTGCCATGTGTCTTTATTATAAGTTTGACGGTAAACAGCGTCAAAGCATCAAGGTCAAAGCATTGAAATATTCTGCATACCCAATGCAGACTAAAATATTTGAACTTACCTCACAATTTGCGATGTTTGTTGAAAACCACAGTTCTGTTTACATATAACAATGGATTCAACACGCGACATTTCGTTACTGGCGAGTTATAAATATGAATATAAGAAAAAAAATTATCTATTCGTGTTCTTATTAGTGGTGATGTTTTACAGACTTTAATATTTTTTTCATATTTACCCACGGATTTGTTTGGAATGTCAACGGGACACCTTTTCTGAACGGCATGTATTTCAAGACCATAAATTACCTGTGACATGTTTCGATCAGAATGAAATATTGTTTTATAGGAATGTTTATGATAATAATCGAATTGTCGTTGAATCATTGTGCGAATCATATTTTTAACCGAATCTATTTATAACAGAATTGTTTTAAATTTGCTCCAATAGCACATTAGAGCACATTAGAGCTCTTTCCATCAATGTATCACATTATTATAATCAATAAATTTAAAAAATGATCAAGGAAATATGGGTTGATACAAAAATTGGACTTGGCACTGAAAGTGTTGTGTTATCATGATTCGACGACTTTATTAAAAGCGAAATGGGTTTCAATAAAACGACATTATTTTATGAACATATATACATGTATACATGTATGCCCCAGATACATTCACGAACTCACTTTTGTAGATTTATAAGATTCTGAGTTAAATTGATACAATTTCGTCACGAGAGAATGTGGTATACCTCAATATGTTCAAATGGTTACAAATTTCCAACCCAACACCCCTATGTGTTTGGGTAAAACTTTTTCATTTGGTCTAAAAGTGACATATCGTACACTATATAGATGTAAGTTGGCACCCCAAACTACCGCAATAAACTCAATCTATTGTCAGTCTGAAACGTCAAAATGTTGCAAACGTTGACCAAAGTTGGAGCTGAGACAGTCTCCAAACCTCCACTGTCCCATCCACGTATACAGCTAGACACTTCGTAACCGTTATATACAATGTATATGCAAGACGTCTCGGTCGGCACTTGCTTTTTCGGCACATCTGCGTCTTCTGGGCATGGAGGTTTCGGCCCTCTGGAAAAGAGGTTTCGGCTCCTTGTTTCATTTCACCTGTTGCATTATTAACATGCATTCTCACATACAGATAGTGGAAAGTTTAACATATCATCCTGCAAATATCCTGAAAATAGGTTCATACTGGACGTAAATATTCACATATGTTCATATGGAGGATTTTATTCTAAAATAAGCCCACAGTGAGCGTATATCCGTTATGCCGTTGAATGGCGCGGGGCGCGGTGAAACCACATTATAAAGAGCCTTTATCTGATAAGTCGTGTCGATAAAAAAAACGTTAGATTGAATAATGCGATTATGGGCGTATTTCAAATACTTGGACTTATTTGTGATATGAATACGCTCATATATGACTGTTTTCGTGCCCCATTATATCCATATAGAGCGTAGTTCAGATTCAAACAATGCCGATATTGGCGTATTTGGGTTTTTAAAATACGTTCAATATGGACGTAATTTCAAGAGAACAGGCTGGAAAGTTCTCAGGTCCAATTCAGATTTATACATTCCCAAATGAAAAAATTCCCCACGATGTTGAATTTTATTTCTACAAGCTAGTTTCGCGACTGTGTCAGATTTTACGCCCACGTAAAAAGCGCAAAAAAGCCCTAATATATGCAGTACATGTGTATTCTGTAAAACTATACATGTACGTAGCGTTTGGTGAATGGTCTGTTTGCAGGAACTAGTGGCGCGTAAAACAATTAGCTTTAAACAGAAACTCAAATTGAAGAGACATGCACGCGTCCGATGGACAACATGACATGCTCTTGCTAATGACAGATCGTGCTGCGAACCAGTCCGTGTAAGCTTCCAAAACGGAAGTGAGGGCAATCCTAGGTGATAGAGGGCGCCCTATGCGTAGGCATATTCTGTTTACAACAACACGCTCATGTCTCGTTCGTCAATGTTTGTGCACATAAGCTGTGTTTACAACTTCTGCCAAAATGCTCCCAGATGCATAACAATGGTGATCTAGACAAACTCCTCATCCAAACAGAAGTCTTCTTGGTTTTTACTGAAGCAGCATACCTGCGTTTTCTTTTATCCGCGAATAAATAAAGAGTGATGATTTCAGGACGAGTTTAGAAGTTGTGAATGGACGAACGCACAACGACTGATAAATATTTGTTGTTTGGTCTCCCTGGTAGAAATCCATCATGTAAACGTGAGGTTGTGTAATATTGTGGATCCTACTCTTCGCTTGTGATGTCATGAAGTTGCAGGGATTTCCTAGGAATGATTGGAGTTTGTCCACGCCGACCTGTGGCGCGTAACATGACATCGTGTTATATTGGAGTTTGTCCACGCCGACCTGTGGCGCGTAACATGACATCGTGTTATAGAGGCATTGACAAAAGACTGTGGCGATTACAATATATACACCGGAAGCTGTACATCCCGTGGACATGCTGTATACCAATACGCACACCAAACTCCATGCAGCGCCCTCTACGTTAGCACTGCGATATAGCACTGCCACAAGGATGGTACTTTGCGGACCGATACTTCTATTTTTACTATCGTCGGAACTATATTTAGTCACCTATTATCTTATTTTGACCACCAAAAGTTTGCAATAATGGTAATTCTTTCGGTATTGATAAGAACAATATAGACTGAGCCAGACATAGACAATTTTAATCCTAAAACATAAGAACTAAGAACACGTAAGAAATCCTTACCAAATGTCCTTATGGCAGTGATATATCAGCGGGGCGATGGGAGATAACTATGCCTGGAATTTATACGCGCACATGTATCTGACAACGCAGACGTCGTTTTATTTATTTTCCATTCGTTAATTTGAGAGGTAGATAACTATACACGATATGAGGCCGTATTCATTGAAAAATGTTATATTTCCATCAAACCACAAACAAAATGCTTGCATCACGCGGTAGCCTGGCTCTGGAAACTACAACACCCCTCATTATCACTAATACGCATTAAACTTATTTCACCTCTTGTGTTTTAGTTTATTCAAATTGTTCTACCCAGGAATGTGACTTGATTGTCAAATAAAACTATAAAACACAGGCGCGGTTCCCCCGGTGCGACAACCCCACCATGAATATATACCTTAATACGTATCAAGGTGTACAATCATGCATGGTGGGGGTTGTCGCACCAGGGGAACTGTGAGCATAGGCACCAGTGAAGTTCCAATCGGCCCATAGATACAAAACAGAGACATCGAATGTCGCGGACAGTTGATGTTGAATGAAATAATAAGGAGTGGTGCCTACTACAACATGCTACATATTCAAAACATTTGAGCCATTCAGCTGGCCAGACTAGTGTCGCTATACCGAGAAATTCGTGTGCCTTCGGTGATATTATTTTGTTTAACTTTTTACTATACCAAGACAGATGGTATTATAGCCCTGTATGACCCATTTGGTATATAGGTATATATTTATCCAGCATGTTCTCCAAAAAATACGCACATTATCTACTTACATCAGAACTTTGTTTTAGGATGAAAATCTGCTGAGAATCGCATCATTTTGAGTCGATAATGTGCTGAAAATGAGAGCGTTTTAGTCGCATTATATCGACAATGTATGCACTATATATATGCACAATGACACATATAAGCCAACTCACGACTTTTCAGGTGTACGCTCTTCAACGTGGGTTTTCATGGTGGCCCGCGCCATAAAACGAAATAACGGACATGACTTCATTATCTGCTTATTTCAGAATTAAATAATCACATTATGTACCTACATCGCATTATAGGTCGATTATGTGCGTATTTGCGTGAGGATTTGTTGGTCTATCCCGGGTGCCTGAGGGTTCTTATGTGCATCATTTTGAAGGCGGAGATGCGTGGAATTTGATAAATAAATAATAATATTGGAGCTTATACAGCGCTTATCGCCAATACCAGCGCTTCACATTATTACCCCAGTTGTTGATTAATTCCTATAGTCTTATATGTCTGATGTCATTTTACAGTCGCTTCATTAGAGAGGTTGACACTTACCCATGCAATAACCGGGTTCCTATGTCTCTTCTACTACAAATCGAGCACAGTAAAGGTGACCTTGCCCAATGGTCACAACCTGGCGCGAGATTTGAAAAGTGTGCGGATCTACAACACACACCACGCTTAATCCGACCAGACCACTGAAGAGTAGAAGTTAAAAACCTTGTTCCCACGTTGTATCTATATATATATAATATTATACAGGTGGGAGAACTCACCAATGGAGGCCACATTTAGGGATGATAGGAAGACAGTCAGCCATAACTACATTACCCCTAACAATATACATGTACATAACTACATATATAGTATATTAATAAATTTATTTGTAATTGTACTTTCCATGTGTGTATATTGTAAATAAAATTATCCTATACTATCATATCCTTCATGCAGTCGCCTGCCAATATCGTCCATCTTTCACCTCTGTTGCATGGCAGTAGAACCGAATCACAAAGTGTTGTATCTGTTTGTCTGTTTGATTAACATTATATTATCGCCGAATTTATGCATTTGACATTCGACACAGTGTAAAACAATTGAAAACCGTTAATGTCACTGCATGCAGTTGCTGCACGCACGCCTCCTCTGTGGGTTCATTCGTAGCGTTGGAATGTATATATAGGCAAATGGTCCAACGCTAATCAGAGACATTTATTATGGAAACATCCTTTATGGACCGATATAAACACGAGTATATTTCTACCGTGATAATTTAATTTTGATGATGTAAAAATCGTGTTGCACGAGCGTTTTCTTGAACTTACAAAATTCTTGTTAAATGCGTTATTGACTCTACATTTGTGGCATGAAATAAAACAAAAGCTATATATATTCCAGCATACACAGAATAGTTGTTGCCGATGAGTGTCAACCACGTGATGGAGATTCTTAGATTCACACCAAGAATCCCTTTATTTACCTAAAATGTTTTCCCCGTGAATAATAGACTGACAGTACAGCCCAGATCACTATTAAGCAAATAACTATTTAGAACACACATCGGTACCTCGAATAAAACAACGTGTTCACATACTATACGACCGAATAAGTTGATAATACAATGTTTTGGAGCCTCCTCTTTCATATGGCATTTAAATGCCCACTTAATTTTCGAAACACCAGATCACATAATATACAATATATTGCATATTATATATCATTTGAAAGAGGAAGCTCCAAGACAGTGTGTTATCAACTTATTATCAACTTACCCAGTGTAATAATCTGTTGAGTTACCGACGTGTTTTTTGTGCTTAAGTTTTCGCAAAGTCTATTATTTTCAATGGAAGAAGAACAACTCCATATCTTTATTTGAGTTGTGTTGCATTATGGGATCGAGACTAGGAGAATGTTTCTATGATTTCAGATAGTTGCTATTACTCTGTGGGCACCTTCTGAGACACAGACGTTCCAGATGGTGATGAATTATAATATTTTAATCATACTGTATGATATAGATTGTTATTAAAACCGTATATCAAGGCACTATACAACACTTATCGGTGACTCGAAAATTATTTGGGCCTTTAAAGCCGCATAGCGGTTTGCGCTCCAAAATACACTAAATATTATTCGCTTTTTAATTTTCCCCTCGAAACCTTTCTACGAGCATTCTGTAACACAAAAAGACGCATTGAAGTAATGAAAAATGCAACTATGAACACGGAGTTTGGGTCCCAAACAAAATAAAAGGTCGGCCGACCACAGTGTCCCCCGACAACGTGGCAAGTCGATGTCGCTTTGTTAAAGAAATTTTTAAAAAAATGTTGAAATGGGTCGAAAGGGTTAATAATTCCGTAAAAAAATAATTTTTCCGTCATCTATATACATGTTGCACATCTCCAATCTGTGGGTAACAACAATACTCTAAAGTTTCAAATATATACGATCAAAACTGTAGGAGGAGTTGATTACACCATGAAGGTATACCCTCATACAGAAAATTTAAAAAAAAACAAATTCAAAGTCGAAAGGCCCATAACTCTGGGAAAAAGCATTGGATCAAACTCAAATTCGAACTTGACCTGTATTTTGATATGAACGACCCACAAAAAAAAGAATTTCCAATTAAACAATCCAAAGTTGAAAAAAGGGAATAGCAGAGCACATGTGTTCTTGGTTGAGACACCTACATACCAAGTTTCAATCAAATCGGATGATCATTACTGGAGTTATAACTCCGGACGGACGGACGCACGCACGGACGGGCGGAGCTGATTATAATAGTCCCCCGAAAATAAATTTTACGGGGGACAATAAAACAGCCATTTGCACGACGTGGAACAGAAAAGAGCGTGTCTGATATGGTAGCAATAAAGAACGTTTGTCTGACGTCCGGCGAAAAATTGAAAACGACTGGAAAATGGTTTGACAAGTTTTTTTCAGCGCATTATGAAGCCGGTATTTCAATATTTCGTGTATTTATCGACCTATCGTATCCGTCCCTCCCAATGAAATAGATAAAATTTGGAGGTTCGAATGAGTCACGCCCGCTTAACTGTTTGATATGTTTTATAATTGTTCGAATATTATAGGAATATTCGTTCGAAACTCACGACGATTATTGTGATAAGAAGTTCGTATGCATTTAAAACACCATGTAGTTGAAATACGCTGGATGTTTTAACTGCATTCCCTCATCAACACCCGATCTTCATTACAGTTAGAGCAGAATTTGATGTAACAAAAACATGGTTGTTTGAAGGTCGGTCGCGACCAAGTGACTGGGCGAAGTAGACAAGACATGACAAGAAATTTCACACCAATATTCCGCGCGTGTTTTTGCGCGTAATTATGTCGTTTATAAAATATTATTAGACGCTCTATTGCGCGCCTGAATATCTCAGCATATGGGGGAGTATTCCGTGCCATGTGTACGAGTATTCAGGAATGTGGTGCCATTTAATTCTGATTCCCTGAGGTACAATCACTCTGTCGCGAGAAAGTATTGTTGAGAGTTGAGTTAATGAGCTATGGATGGGCGTTCAGTAGACTGAAAAGATTCGTCTCCGTCTGGGTGTCGGAGGTTAATAGTGTGAGATGTTGTTTTTTCACAAACAAAATGAATTAATATTAAATATATATATATATGTTTAGACCACTTACATCAGTGTTAGCATGTATGAGTCATACACTGCATGTATCAGTCCTTTATATCAGTACTTTCTTCTTAGAGCGTATACATGTATCATGCTATACTATATCACTAGGGTATTTATATTAGATATCACTCAACAATGCACATATATATACATGTAAAGACTATAGTCACAAAGAAACCAATTAATCTTAAACGGACATAGCTCATTCGAATCTCCAAATTGTGCTATACATCATTTTGAGGGACGGATATGATATGTCGATAAATACACGAAACATTGATGTCTACCGGCTCCATGTGCTTTGAAAAACACTTGCCAAAGTCATAGCCAGCGTGTCGGTGGGACTTGTCAAGTTATAATATAAAATTTTGTTTTTGTTGTTCGTCAAGAGGATGGGTTCAGCATCTGTGTTCCTGTCCAGTTCAGCCTAATAATACACGTCACTCTACGAAAGCACATATGTGAATCAGTTGGTAAGGTGCATGTCGCATTAGTCCAACATAAGCCATCCGGCGATGGTTATGGGAAATCATCTGATGCGTGTATCTGGGCAAGCTTGTCATTTTGGTTTCTGACCGTGAGTGTTTTTACATGCAGATCAGTTATTTACTTGTGAAATTAACCCTTCTGCGTGGTCTATCCTCCAGCGACAAAAATGATAACATCGTGATATGGTATGGCGGCTAAAACGACCGTAAACCCCAGCAAAAAGCCTTACATTATATAAATGTCATAGTGACAGTACCGCGAAGCCACGAATTGTATTTATTATTCCACTGTTCTCTGTCTGATGGAGCAGAGATGACGTTGACACGTTTTCTTGACATCGAACCAAAAACCATCATTAATGGCGGATATGCACTGACTCTGAGTGAAATAAAGTGTATTATTATCAAATATAACATGCCACCCGGGTATCAGACCGGGCGTAATAATAACAACCACTCTTTTCACTATACAATTACATTTTCAACACCTGATAAATTAGTAAACAGACGCAACATCCTGCGGCGTCGGTACCCACCGACGAGAAAATTCCATGTTTACCGAACATGATTATCAACTAATAGGCAAGCTCTAAATTTCATCTGTGTAATTATTTAGTAACCACTAGTCGCTGAACGTACCCATCCGTGATTTGATGAATTATAGTGGAAACCAAAAACAAACCCAAAAACGAAGGTCAAAGGGAGTTCACTCCCGACGGCTCTCTCCTCCAGCTGCTGTTTTGTATTTAGTATGAGCTGATTAATTTTTCCTAACAAAACCATGAATGAGAAGACGATGTTATTGTAACATGACCAGCATCTTGGATTAGATAATGCTGTAGATTTTGAATGAATAGCCCATAGCTATGAGTCTTTGAAGAGGGATTTTCGTATAAGGCTTGCAGTCGTATCTTATAACAATTGTTTGTTGACAAAAGATTTTCAACTCATCTTTTATAAATCTTTTTGCTATGCGTTCGGCTATGAATTCTGGTCAATCTGACCTAGGCCGGCATCGATGTTTATACTTTCTGGGAAGCATAAGGTGATCGCAGAACACGTGTTTCATACCTCGGGGCAGTTGAATAAATAGGCTGAAATTTGAAGCCTCGCAAGAGAGCATCGCAAATTTAATCCTGTATTGATGTCCTATACGCGTAGTGCCATCTCACATTTAATGTTAACCCTTTACCCAACAAAACGGCCAAAAACGCCCAAATAAAGCTTCAACAGCCTAAAATATCTTCGGTCTGTCTCAATAACACCATACAAATATGGATATCATTGGAACCGGTTCATTGACCACATTGTGATGGTTACAGTTATGCCCTGTGCCAATGCATTCTCTTATATATGCGAGTCGACCATAGGTCGGTCGCCTCGCATATATAAGAGAATGCATTGGCCTAAAAAAACAATCTTACATTCTTTAACAATTTTATAATTTGTTCTTACATTTTTAACAATTTTTATAATATTTTTCTACATTCTTTGACAATTTTATCATTTTTAATATGTTAAGCCAATGCATTCTCTTATATATGCGAGGCGACATATGGTCGACTCGCATATATAAGAGAATGCATTGTCACAGGGCCGTTCTGATGGGTAAAGGGTTATGTAACTTGGCTCAAGTCATTTCCTTCCTACAACTTCCAAACAGGGACGCCGGAAACAAGAAAGGACGACTGGGCGAAGTAATTTCGGAGGACACATCAAAATATATTCTCAATATATAAACCTGATGGAAATATAATCTCAAATAGTTCCATCGAAAAGCCACCCAAGGACAAATACAATTATACCCATAGGCAACACATTCATGCTGTGTTATGGGCGCTGGTATATATATGGCGATACATGTGGCACTGGATACGTCAGTAAGTATTATAAAACTGATTACCTATACAGTTTAGAGAACGTAATGTTTGACCAATATGACAACTCAGGATCAGTCGAAGGACACTTTCGTACCCGTTCCCCTACTGGCTGAGTGCAATGGAGCCACTTACCCCACGTGCCCTCTGCTCCGGCGTCCCCGACTTCAAGCATGCAAGTTACAAGCTACGCTCATACACCAGGCAAATTCGCCTGGCACTTTTCAGGTATTTCACTCTAAATGTTATAATTGCACATTTTCTCGTTGTCACAACTTGATCCCGGGCCGTGGGAGGGCAAAATACGCTTGAATGTACTATAGAGCGTTTTTCCCCAAATGTTTCTATTTCACAATGTTTATTTTAATACTATATCAACTTTTTAAAAATTCAATTAGTAAGCCACGCGTCATCAGTTTATCTGCTAGCAATAAATGTGAGTTGCATATTACCCATGGCAGAAGAATCTCAATTATTCCGATCATATGAATGAATTGTTTTTATGGGATAAAACATGTTTCAGACCAGAAGTCCAAACTGTGTATCGTTGTTGCGTGCATTATATTATTATCTGTCAAGGATTTGACAAGAATGTTTAGGAATCAGACACGGCCCTCTCGACCTTCCACACCCAGACATGTGCGCACATACCAGGGTATATATGTTAGATATCACTAAAGAATGTTCACATATATAAATGTATAGGCTATATAGAGCCCAAATGAAAGCAATTAATCTTTGACTCGTTCAAGTTTTCTTCTTCCTGCAAACAGCATTAACAACCGTTTAGCTATAATATCACTGTGAATATATACAATCTACGAAGAAGAAAAACTTACATGTGGAATAGGGCACTTGTTCACTTATTTTTATTTCAATTTTATTTTATTTTATTCTCATTATTTTTATTATTTATCACCTAAATCAACAAAATTAACCACATTTGTATGCATAATTATATTGTAATTACACTGCCGTCAGGGCGTCTGATTGACAAAATAAAACTCTATTCTATTCTAATCATACATATTATCATTGTTTCTGACAAACATAATATTTTGATGCAAATATTTCAATATATATACCCCGTAGAGATATGAGAGGATATCACGCGTACCTGCAACTCATTGACGTGGGGTCACGTGGCTTTTGAGCTTCGTCATCATCGAGACAAGAATGCTCTCCATTCCAAATACCGATGTCCTATTGTCACAAAGAATATTATTTTTGTCAGCCAAAAAAAACACAATGTAAAATTAAATTTGTATTGAGGAACCGTGCGTGACCAAGTGCGTGGATTTTATTAAAATTAACTGTTATTCTCACTAGTAATTTCAATGCACTCGCTGTTCTCGAGTGCATCATATAGATAGCATTTATATCAACATCATTGATGTTGGTGATTTTGACAGGAATACATAATTGTTCAAAAATTACATGTCGCGTTTGTTAAAAGAAACTTTTGATCTGAGGTGAATAGCCGTGACATATTATTCAAATTGAATGTCCATTGTCCAACTTCCTGTTTACATGCGGCATGTCAAAAGTGAATTAACCCTATAATTGTCCAAAAGGTGGTATCTTCAAGTAAAGGGGGATTTTGTTTAACGATCTGCTAAAAATAGACAAAGGGCCATAACTCAGGTAAACAATAATCCGACAAAAGCTAACCTTCGAACCTATAGGTCTGAAACGGTTAAACTCGGTCTCGCAGGCCTGCATTGGCATATTATGTCTATATCATATGCGATTCAATCATTCAACTTAAGTCAAACAAAGGCCGACATTCGCAGTTATAAATGAAAAGCAAACGCCGAAATTGTCGCTAATTTGTGAATGTTCGCGCGACATCATGCATGGAACTCGACAAACCATGGCGATTTCCGTATACAGCAAACCCGCGGATTTCGAATGGAACTCGGTGGTTCCTAGTATCTCCCCTGCAGCAAATGCATATACTGGGACACAGGTACACGTATACGTATTACTGTACTGCGACTGTCTGTCTCTTTTATTCATAGCAGGCCAGCAAGTGGTGCTCAGTCGGCATATTTCCTTTGCCTGTGCGTTTTCCAGTGTGCGCGGACACCGAAACTGATACATGACATAACATTCACAGACAAACGTCATTATTATGTTAGTTACGCTGTCATAAGTATGTCGCGAAGATCAGAATTTTTCTCCGATTCTCGTTTTCATAACATGTCCCAAAAACAGATAACTTTGATTCTGTGTTAACCCCTGGGACCCCAGCATTCAGCTGCATGTATCTGACTAAATGTTGGCGTTTAAAGCGACATGGTGGTTTGCGCTCCAAAATACAAATAATATTATTAGCTTTTGAGTTTTTCCCGGTGTCGAAATAGGTCGATAAATATCTTAACTACCTTTCTACAACAATTATGTAACCCAAAAAGACGCATTGAAGTAATGAAAAATATGCAACTATGAACAAGGTGTTTGGGACCCAAACAAAAACAAAACAGCCATTTGCACGACAGGAAACAGAAAAGAGCGTTCCGTGTTATTCTATTCCTGAAATGGTAGTAATAAAGAGCGTTTGTCTGACTTCGGGCGAAAAATTGAAAACGGCTGGAAAAAGGCTGTGACTTTGGTAAGTGTTTTTTCAAAGTATATGAAGCCGGATATCAATATTTCGTGTATTTATCGACCTATCGTATCCGTCCCTCCAAATTACGTATAGACACAATTTGGAGGTTCGAATGAGCCATGTTAAGCACTGCACTGTGTGTCTGCACTTACGGTTTACCGGTCATGCAATTTTCATGAATCCTTCACGGCCGAGGTAACCGGGTGATATTTAACCGTTTCAGCCATATTGGAACCCGATCTGTATATTTTTTGTAAACGACCCATATAACTACATGTAATATGAATGGAATCGGTTGACGTTTGTCCAATTTATCGCGCAAAAGATCTTAAATTGTTGACAAAATAGACAAAGTGCCATAACTCTTGGCAAAAAGGTTGGAGTTGATTGGCCCGATGTCATGTGTATGGGAGAGATCCTATGCGGAATCGATATTCTTTGGTATTTTCAGCCGTTGTGCCTTTAGATCATGCCATGAATCTATACTCTGGCTAACGCCCATAGATATCATATTTCACCAGTACAAAACCTGGGAACTGTTTGAGGTTTTGACAGGGAACTTTATTCAGTCGAAAAAATAACGCAGGGAATATATTTCTTAAATGTCACCTATTCCTTAATAATGTACTTCACTTTAGGTGAAGGTCCCAACTCGATTATTTTCGAGTTGGGACCTTCACCTACAGTGAACAACATTATTAAGAAACAGGTGATAACTAAGAAATATATTCCCTGCGTTATCATTTCGACTTTAAAAAGTTCACAGGTTTTGTATTGGTGGAATATGATCTCAATGTGCGTTAGCCAGAGTATAAATTCATGGCATGATATATTATGCCATATGACGACGTTCCCAGTGTGTTTCCGGTGGAGGAAAGTTAATTTCGCCGAGAAATAACTTAATGTATAAATAACCGATCCTCTGGTAGCAACTGACAAATTTGCCCATATATACATGTACCGGATTATCATTCCGTTAAATCTTTGTATGGGTCACCAATCCGCGCTTATCTGTGTCTCAATCAGCATTACCTTCATTGGAAGGCTTACGTACTGTACTTGAATCCTTCCATATATGGGACCATCTCCTTTTATACAACAAATGAATGAATTTGAGCCATGTATTAGTGCAAAATACACTCATGTGATCTATCAACGATGCAATCAACATTATCATTATAATGAAAATGAATTTTATTTATAACTAACATGTTGTTTGCATCGTTCATAGATCATATGAGTGTATTTTGCACTAATACACGGCTCAAATTCATTCATTTGTTACCTATATAGTCTGTTGGGTAGAAAAGGAGATGGTCCCATGAATGACCGGATTTAGGGTACAGTATCCCTGTATTGCCCCAACTAAACCACCAGGTGCCCCTTTCCATGGACAGGATGTACCCCACGCCCCTTCCTATACGTCCGTGACGAGGTATACTCAATCGCGATATTCCACTCAAGTGCATCGTATATAGTACTTTTGCCTTTGAGGTGATACATAATACTCATCTGTCATTCATCAACGAACGTAACGAAACTACATCAATACCCCCATAAGGTGGACTAGGTTGACCCTCCTCGTTGTTTATTCTGAGACATATTTTCAACGAACTTTTTTGTGTTGTTATCTATAAACTCCACGGGGAATTATGCAATGCATGAATTCGTCAAATGAAAAGCAACGGTATTTTAAATACAAATCAACAGCTACGCACACTCGCTCTCATCTAACGAAGGACATTTAAGCTACTGTACTTGCTGACTCCGCAATGGTACGTGAGATAAATACTTACGTCAACACCCGAGCTCGTCGAAGGACAATTTCAATCGAACAAGATTTTTTTTCGCGATTAGACTGATTGATAACTGTGGTGACAGGGACTATGTGATATGTAATGACTGATGTATATACAATAACCATATTCATTCAAGGACTCGGCAATGATAAAAACATATCGCTTTCTGAATATCAATCTAAAATACCTCCCCCGCATCATCAAACGTATCTCTCGGTTAACTGTAGTCAGTAATCCAAACTAATGCATCCCAATCGTGAACCCGGATCTGCTAACGCACATAACGTAACACAAAAGTGTTTGCTTAAATTGAGTTCGACCCTCTCACCATATAAGTACAACAAACAACAAGATAGAGATTTTATTTTGGGCGAGCTAATTTTAAGTTGTTACTTAACTTGTGTACCAATTTCATTTGTGCATAAATGATGCAATAAAATATTGTTATTATCAGAATAATCGATAGTCCAAAGAAGGGACAGTAATATTAACAACCGTATCATTTGTGATGCTCTATTTTTATCAAGCTTTTTTTGAAAGTCTGCCAATCGTACAACATGTGATTGTGGTTTAACATAATATATTGTTATAAACTGTTAAAAGGACTGATGTGCCATTTGCATACTGACTAGATACACACGTACACGTGATTTGAATATTTTTGGTTGCAGTTTACTCATTACAGATTTCCATGAGTTGTATACATGAATACAATATATAAAAATAGTTTGTATTGTGTTCATGTACGGCCCCTTAATTCAGACATATTATTACTTGGTCACATATTCGGCGATGTGTGGCATCAACCCGTTTAGCATGCTTGAACATTCTGGGTTCAACTTTCTGAAAGTTGAATTTCAGATAGTGGGGTTGTCGTTGTGAGACGGTACATGTATGTGTGCTGTCTATACAGGCTTTCATACATATATAGAATATCAATGTTTAAATATGAATTGAAATTAAATTATTTCTTGGAAGATATCGAGGTCCAAGAAAAACACATGGCGCTGCAGAGGTATGACTTTTTAATTTTGTTTTGGTATTTTTTTTTTATATTTTACTTGATTTGAACTTAACTGAACAATTTACGACAGAGAACATGGCAGATACATTAGTTAAACTGGCTAAGTTTTCAGAAAATCGTATGTGTGTTGCAGCAGCATCAGTAAACATTGAGGCTGTTCGGTGTGTCAGGATATTTCGAGAATGCCGTTGTCATATGCCCAACCAAATGATACCAAAACGTCCATGGTTTATAATCGTGTTGAAGATTTACAACTTATATTAAATGCATATTAAAAATATGGCTTGTATTTTGTTTTGATCAAATCTGCCCCATGTTTATTATTATGTTGAGGTAGACCATATATTTATGTTTTATAAAATTGCGTGTACTAGTTGTATTAGAGCGCTCATTTCAGTTAATACTTGAGATGCAAGAACAAAAAATAAAGACCACAGTGTTAATGTGAATCGTTAGAAGTTTCAGCTCTCCCGAAGGACCTAAGGGTTAATATACGCTTCTACGATGAAAACAAATATTAAACAATTCAAAACTGCTCGAACAGTCGAACTGCACTGCCAATTTGAATTTAGAGTCAGGGGCGATTTCGTTCATTGTCTGTTTTATTTCAATATGCCTTTATCCCGAACGTCAATACGGCGGACAATTAATAACAACCGGAGCGGAAAATAGCGGTCTGAGCGACCATCTGTTTTCTTCCTCCGATAAGTCGTGAGTCGCCCCTCTACAGGTGGTCGACCTGTTGCTCGCTGTCACCGACGTTAGTGTCAGCGTCCATGCTGAACGCGACATCACGATGAGGGGGTGTGTGCTTGGGGTCATGACGCAACCAATGTTTATGGGGGCCTCATGACACGATCAGCTGCCCATGAGCTACTGTTTTCTGTAAACAGACAGGATGTGTCACCGATACAGATGCAGATGATAATAGCAATGATCAAGTTTTTGGTAATAAGACGGGTGTCATATCTGTCTGAGTCTGGAACAAGAGTTTGTTGGTTGGTTTTTTTTACACAGACACCTGGTGATGGCTCAGTTGTAAAGATACATGGGGCATTAACTCGACATAGTTTAGTTAAGTTTATAACACATATAGTTATTAAAGACAATAGGCCTCGGTGTGACTAAACACCGCCCGGACCAGCCCGGACCAGCCCGGACTGGATGACAAGTGCTGGTCTCATTTCCAGGTGCAATCAACACACTGTGCGGTCTTTCCTCAACCAGTAAACTGACAAGGCCGTGATATGAAATATATAGCGACTGAAATGACGATAAACAACAATAAAACAAACCAACCACAGGCAACAAGGAAGTTTCCCTCAACTAATAGACACACAACAGTTTTGTATCTGGTTGGAGGGGAAGTTTTCGATAGGCTAATGTTTATAACCAGGGGCATCGGACGCAGCCAGGGGTAAGTGGGGCACAACTTCCGAAAATGGTACCTTTTCAGTCAAATACAATGGCATAAAAGCCGAAAATTCTAAAATGCTTGGCAATCATACCAGATCATACAATATTATAAAGCACTTTTCATGACCAAATCAAGTTAAGTTATACTAGAATGGATATACTTTTCACGCAAGTTACGACAACGTTGTTCTGGTGCACGTTTAATGGTATTTCTTGTCATTTATGAAGATTGAAAGGGCACTTTGCACCAACCCCTAATTCTGCCCCGACCCGGCGTCCTGCAATAGATGGTGTACTATAGTTGTCCAAGTTGCACTACCTGTATTAGTTATGTCATTGCATGAAAGACCGATAGTGGGCGATATCATCCAATTACAGACATGCATAAATTCTGTGTCAACAGGGTGCCAGCGATATCACGAGAGCTTACCATTTCTGTTAGGCTTTATATCCACAATTATGTCTCAAAGAGAGTTGTAAATAAGGCAGTGGATTTTCCTTGATTTGAATCAGAAGCACGACATTTCAATCTTCATATACACAATAACCATAACGTTAGATTGGAGTTATTCACCTTATACTTCATCCTCTCTACAAACGGTCTTCTTGTCGTACAGTCTCGTGTCGGTTTGAAGCCTAAATATGCTCGCTTATATTAAATCTCCACCCTGGGGATCAAATTAAGTCGTTAACTACATATGGTACGTGAAATACTCTTGGTGAAGACTTATTCAAGTCATAGATTTCAAAAAATCTTATTATTCTTCAGCATGGAAAAAATAAAGAGCGTTCATTTCTAGTCTATTCATGATCTGTTATGGATAAAGAGCGTTTATCTCACTGACTCGCGAAAACTTGAAATTAGCCATAATTATTTGCAATTGTTTTATGAGTTTTGGCAACTGATTTTCAAAGCCCATAAAGGCTGCAATTCGATATCTCGTGTTTTCATCGACCTACACATCTTCTTACCATAAGGATTCATTGATTTGATTAGAGAATTTAAACTTATAAAACAGCTTCGTTGGCTTCTGATATATGTGTATTATGTCACTTTAATTATATAAAAAATGAGTTGTTTTGTATAAATACATATCATGTTGACATTCAGGAGGACCGGGGTCCCCGAAAAGGAATGTACGGGCGCCCTTGTCCGATATAAATGATGACAGCAGATAGATTGAATGTTAATCATGTGTATAGTCTATATGTATTTTAAAACTCCCTTTCTATACCAATGGCTATACCAATGTCTATAGAAGAGTGTACTAGTAAAACTTCCTTTCTGACTTTTTCACCGGCTGGGTACTACTAGTCTGTGGTTTCCTATATTTTGCGTTGGGTTTTCCAGCCAGAATCGCGGAACTTATCATCCCAAAGTCATACTCATATTTCCTATGTGCTTTGAGAACAATTCCCGCACTAAAAACTTTTTGACAGAATTGAAAATTAGAGCGGTAGTGTTTATGACGATTTTCGCAACCTACTGAGCAAAATATCAGCAAATTAGAACGCTTGTTTTTTTTACTTGACTGATGTTTGCAATGCATGTTGTCGCCCATGCGCGTTTTTTACTTCTGTGTTGATAAAATAATGGGAGATCCAAATCACACCATTTCGAGGGATAGTTTAAATTCCAAACTCAAGGTAAGAAATTACACCATTGTTTTTCGATATGTTGTGAGCTTTAAGGCACGGGCGGCGTTCGTTGCAGAAATATTCATATTTGTTCAAATCTCCATCAACGGAAGGGATATTAAAATATATATAGTTTTGTTCATATGTCAACATAATCAGCGCGTAAATAGTCTATTGTCACGACGTACGATGGCGGACGTAAACAAGAACCTTCTCGTGTTACAGAAGTTTTGCTTCTGTTTACATAACACAGCGCAATTATATTGGTTAATCACACACAAATGATATAAACGCTCTTTATTATTTCCATATTAGGAAAACAGTAACAAATAGCGCTCTTTATGTTTACCCTATCCGGATCTAACCAAAAGCCAGGTTCTGTAACGTTTTTTGCCTTTGTTTACATAACAAAAACTGTTTATGCCATATTTCTGATTGGTATATAAGAACAAAGTCTGTCTATATTTTACTATTCTTTCTGTTTATGGCAGTGTTTGGCGGAGCTGAATATTTTAACAGCATACCCACCGCCAAAGCTGCCCGTATCTTTAATAAAGGGCAACATGTGGATCTGTTCGAAATTGTATATATATTAATATCGCCACAGTCCACAAAATGTGGGTAAACTAGCTGTTGCCATCATCAAGGGAGGTAAACCCTGCATGGAGTTTGCATATGTTCTACGCCGTACAATTTATTTCTACGACTGCAGCACTCTGTGACATCGTTGAACAGCTAAATTAGTTAATAGCTATGGACTGACTGCCTGTTGAATGTCAAATAATGGTTATTTTGCTTGAATTCTTGCACCATCTCCGCAAATAATAACTTAATCGGCGCTTATGGTTACTTTTGTTGACTTCAAAAAGAGTTTGTATAGTTAAATTAGATCGTAATCACCTATAGATTATATCTGGATGCGCAAATTGCTGGGTCATTTCGTTTAAATTCCACACATGTGACAAAGTTTAATCGGGAACCCGAGTAAAATTCCAAACCATTTCTGTGGCATGTTCTATTCTATGTTGTGACGGGTGTGCAATGGGACGAAAGCTAATGTGACAACAATGTGAAAACTTCCGTCGAGCGTTTTATTTTGTATGCATGAAATTATATTTGGGAGTTGGAGCTTTACCAAACGACTGTTTTTAATTTGTATTGACTTTTTGCTCAAAGTTTGACGCTTATGCATGCTTTGAAATTATTCCGTCAGTCAGTCGCATCTTGGATAGTGTCATGTTTGCCACTGCACATTTTAATATTTATATAGATTGAATACTTATGTATATCACACGCATACACAAGACATCTATTGCCATGTGACCACCCACATTTTTCTCTGTATTTTTATAATCCACTTGGCGCCAGCGAGGCCATTCTATGACACGTTATGTTAACAAATTCTCACAAAACCTCTGAAAGTTCTTTGTGAGTTCCATCATAACCTAATTGGATCCCTCGTGACTTTAATAAGTTTCCACAAAGTAACGTCACATTGATTATAAAACACCATCAGTATCACGCGTCAAGTCAATACAGATATATTATACCTATTACGACACGTCTATATTCACCGTTTATATGCTGTTCACATTGTAATTTCCCATCACACTATGATTAAGCTGCGCTTATATTGGCGCCATGGTGATAATCAATTCCACCAATTTATTGCGTTCCTGTGGTTATCAAAACGGTATTTCCTATCTGAGCATAAGAGTTGGAACTATAAATTATACCGTATAACAAATAACGCACTTTATTGGCAAAGTGATCACACCAAACGCTCTTTAGCTTCTTCGCTAGCCCAAACTTGCTGGGTTATAAGACGCAATAAATTTCAACCTTCAAGTTATTCAGCTGACGAATTTAGATTATTATATACCCCCCCCCCCCCAAGAAAAATGGTTGAAACACTGGATTGAATATAGCCGTATGTATGTCCGTATGTCTGTTGTGCCGTTTACGTCCGTCCGGACATTTATATCTCAGCCATGGGTTATCTGATCTGAATTAAATTTGGTTGGCAAGTTCGGCGCCAGGAGTACTTTCAAAAGAGGGCTCAATGGCGTTGTTTACGTATTCAAGTTATTAAAGTTATCCTTTTTTATTTGGAAATCTGTTTTTTTTAATACCCCCCCCCCCCCCCCCCGCAGATATATCAGCTATATGGTTCATCTCATCTCAATTAAATTAGGTATGTATATATGTTCGTCATCGGGAGTACTTTGAAAATACTGTACTGTGAGGCTTGTATTTTCTGTTCCAGAGCCACCCTTCTTGGAATTCCTTGAAATAATTTTTTTGTCCGGCTCAGTGGGTTATATGATCCCTATGAAACTTGATATGCATATTTACCATCACAAGGGCTTCAAACCCTTTCATGACTGGAGCTTCCTGAAATTTAGCGAACCCCCGGAGCCAATGCATTCTCTTATATATGCGAGTCTCCCATAGAGAATTTCTCATAGAAAAGCCTTTGGTGCCAGAATATGAAAGGCAACATGCATATAACAAGCATATTTACCGAAGCTTACATAAGGAGTAAATTTTCGCTACATATACTAACACTTTGCCTTAAAATGCCTGTAAAATTGATTCTTGCGAGATAATTGCATGCTATTTACAGGAAAATATCGATAGCATCGCTGCTAGTGGGACTACATAGTTTTTACTTCTCGCGTAGATAGCTGTGGTACAGATGCATTTTATATGCTTGTTTCCGTTCATATTTTGGCATAATACCGGTTTCTACGACGAAATGCCTGCAGTTCATACCGTGCAAACATGCCAGCGTATGAACGTACCCTTACATACAACGAATTGCCTGTAAAATTGTCAGTCGAATTTCCCAGCGTGGGTGCGTACTCTTATAGTACAATGGGACAACGCACGCGGTATTTTGGGGACAGTCGAGTGCCGTTCACACCACGAGTGGATACTTGAGAGAAGTCGAATGACAAATTCAACTCAAACTCTTGCAACGATCGAAGCCATTCATTTCGGGTCGCAAATTGCTTCTCCAATCATCACCACCATTGGCATTTAGTGATATCATATCAACATATTCTCGTCTTGTACACATCAGAGGGATCAGGTGCTTTAAACGCCGCATGGGGCTGAAACTTCAAATCGAAAAAGTGAAACTGTTCAGTTAAAATCATATCAAATTTGATACCAGCGCTTCATTCAAATTACTGCTTACAAAGTATATCCAAAGAAAATCATCAATCAAGCTTTTAAGTTTTAATTTAGGTCTCAGACCTATAATTAGCGTCGACTGTGGTCTCTCGATCTTGTAGTGGATAGCCTCATCTTAAGAGCTGAACAACTAACCAATTAAACCAGGATTAAAATTTAATTAAAAATCACAGCAGGTATACTATCCGCGCTGAAAGGGGCATTCAGTGACGGACCAAATGAGGGTTCTTGATGAAAATAAAATGATACATTATACACAAATTGTGGTGAAGAAGAATACCGCCGATCTTAATTTCGCTGTGTGTTCAAGTGAGTCACGCCGACTGTTCAACCTGTTGATCTCGTATCGAAACTTGGCTTTTCGGGCGGCAATACCGCAAATTAAAGGGGTACTCTACACTAAATCCGGCCATTTATTGGACCAATTTCCTAATATACTCAACAGAATATATGCAACAAACGAAAGAATTTGAGCCATGGATCAGTGCAAATTCATGTCCTCTATGAACGATGTAAACAACATGGTAATTATAATCAAAATGAGTTTATTACTCAAATAAATGACCGGATTTAGTGTACAGCACCCCTTTAAGCATAGGGGTGACAGGGGTTTCTAGTGTCTCACCCCACCCCAACTTTGACCACATTTTTAACAGTTGGAAATCTCATACCTGACACAGCAGTTGTTGGAAATATCGAACCAAATATAGGTTGAAATTGTTCTGATAGTTTGATTTTCCAACCAGTATTCAGTGTGAATGAGTTCTTCAAAAGTCGGATTTCCCATCATAAGTGGCGTTATGTTAATATGTTGGGTATTCCCAACAGTTAGTCAGGTTGAGGTACCACATTGGAAATTTAAACACAATGGCGGGGTCGAAAGGAATTTCCCAGTTTTGAAATTTTGGTCTGGTTCAAGTGCGGGGCCCAAACCTGCAAATAGTCTATCTATCATTTGCAAAATGAGGTCCACGGAGGGTTATTTTAGTGATGCTATCCCTCACGGCGCGCTAGAGTCACCAAATTCACCCTCTGGAAACCTCATTCTGCTTAGGCCTCAACTGTTATGGGAGACTTAGGATCAGATTGAATTTCCCCAGTTGGTGGTGTTCACCCATTATTCACCCCGACTATGCATTTTATCTTCTGCAAATTAGGGGATATAGAAACTGAACAGAAGGGGAAAAAGCAACTAAAAACAATGTTAATTTTAGACTCTATAATAATACTTCCCAGAAGATGGGGCCTAAGCATACTGAGGTCCCTATATGGTGAATTTGGTGATGCTAGCCCGTTGTGTGGGGTATCATCACTAAATTCACCTTCTGGGGACCTCATTCTGCAAATCACAGACATACTATTTACAGGCTTGGCGGGACCCCGGTGCAATTGTAAATTCCAAGCTGGACAGCCCCCCCCCCTACCCCCCCCCCCCCCACCACAATGTACAGAATAGATTGTCATAATTATGCTGGACCCTTCCGGTATAATAGAACGATGTTTGTGGTGTACCTTTAAATATATAAATACGCTTTAACTAGACTTCACACTGCTAAGTTGCCACATGCTGAGAAAATAAGCACAATGGCTTGAAATACCTCATCTGAAGGGCTTCCCGTTTTGTGGTCCGGAGAGATTGAGATCGTACTGCGGTCATGTTACGAGGCTAATCATAGCGAATCGCACCCCAGGTATGATAAATGAGGAGCAAGGCAATAATTTATGTCAATGCCATCACCACCCGCCGGGAAATGACGACTTGTTAACGGGCCATTCACTGAAAGTATAAAATTTCTGGGATCAATTTCCATTTCAATTCAGGAAAATTAAAATATTTATTGGGAACATTGTAAATATTTCCGGTATTTAGCTTCGGATTCATCTCTCAAGAATGTTCTTTTTGTGTATATCTTGATGCACCTGCAGCCGGCGATCAGGTGGTCCAAGATTCAAGGGAAGTATTTACGGGAATTTGATTAATTTCATTTTCGGTTTTTTTTCTTCAGATATACATCCGACAACACAAGATAACAACTATGACAGGAAAGGTCGTCATGCGGTTCAATAAAACATAGATTCCAATATCTGGTTAAACAGATATGGCTGGTTAGGACATTTAACCCTTTCATGACTGGATCTTTCTGATTTTTTCCGAAAACCCTGTGCCAATGCATTCTCTTATATATGCGAGTCACGCATATGGTGCCTCGCATATATAAGAGAATGCATTGACCTAAAACTATTTATAGTGACCTTGTAAGCCAGTGCATTCTCTTATATGTGTGAGGCGCCCTATGGGCGACTCGATATAATAAGAGAATTCACTGGCACAGGGTTGTTAATGCTGCACCAGCGCAACTCCTGTCATGAAAGTGTTAAAGGTACTCAAGAACTTCGAAGTGAGTTCATGCGAAGGGACATAATTTGGTTTCAGTCTGTGAAACAACTATCATCGACAAGTAGATGTAAAAATAAACAAACTTTGTTCTTATTTTCATTATTAATAAATCTCCAATAACGGGATTTCATATATCGAAACCATTGTTTTGTAAACATTGCTGCTCTAGTGGCATTACCGATCAAAGTCGGTAGATATGGACATAAGTGGACATTGCCAGATGAGCCATCAACTGGGTAAATACAAAAACTGGTAATATATACCTTTATATTGTGACGTTTTGTAGCAGATTATTGGTCAAGTTGGATAGGCTTTATCTGAATCGACAAAACAATACTGATAGCCCTATAGGTGGGACACTGATAGACCGCTGTTTACATTGATAGGCCGCGTCCCGGTTGGACAGTGTGGTCCAGTTAACCATATGTATTGATGAGTAGTTCCCTTAGTAAATGTTCAGATAATGAGTTCAACGGGTCGTTTTATTAACCTTATTATCTGAACATATCCCACCAATGAATATGATTTTCTGTTTTCTGTCTGCCGTCTGATTTCATTACATGAACACCCCTCCAAATGAATAATAGACCGCCCCCAATGTATTATTTTATAACTGAATGGGAGAATATATTTAGTGTACAATTGGTTAATAACTCTAGTTCTATTCATTTAGTCTTCGCAGAAGATAACAAAGATAGATACGAGTACAAGATATATATATCAGCCTCCTACGACCTGGATAGTATAGCCTGAGTCGAGTATAAAGGTACTCAATCCGATCATCAAGATACAACAACAACAACAACAACATTTCTTCAAAATACGCTTTAGTTATCAGAATCGATTATTTGCAACAAAATAATGCTAACCATTGTCAAATATGGTATCAAATTTCCCAAAACGTGTTATTTATCAACATTTTGTTCAACGAAATATGGCCGTATTATTACTTGATTGTCACGAAATTTGGCAGTATTACCACTTGATTTTAGAGTTATCCATCTTCATCCGCAATTCTGTCCGAGAACGTCCGTTTGATGACGTTTTTTCTGGGCCGCACATAATTGCACATCTCGAGAAATAACAAACTTCAAAAATCGATATCTGATCACTCTGAGCTTTGGTGGATAGGTTCCTCGACTCGAATAAAAAACATTTGACCCCTCGAAGCCAAAAGCAATAGTAGTAATTTAGGAGCGTCAATTCAGATAATGTATCTTTAAAATTCCTGATTTCTACGTTCATGCCGTTAGTATTAGTCAACGAAGTAAAATCTATAATTTGGTATACCTGAGTACACTCTTGATTCGGGGCATTGCAGGTACAGCTAACATTCATGGAAAATCTTAAGGTGATTGCACAAATCGACGCAACATCGGAAACATTGCTCGTTGCAATTAAAGCTAAGTCCTTATCTTCCATCTTCATCATACTATCAACTCAGCGCGAGATATGTGGGATCAGAATTTGTTGATCTTAGAGAAGTTTTAAAATATTTACTGCGAATAATTGATAGTAATTGCCCCTTGGGGGCAGATATCTTGCAAATTCTTACTTAATCCTAATTGGAAGCGTCAGAGATGTTGCGCCATCGACGTGCGAGTTTGCTTTGATTTCACGCGTATCACAGAAAGCGTACAGACCCCAACACATAAATATTCATCTGGCCACCTGATATCTCAAGCTCCATATATTTCATCAATTAAGTAATGTGCCTCGTATCACTGAAACATGTGTTACTAATCTTAGGTTACCTTAATGGCAAATCATTCAGATATCATCTGTGTGGGTGAGTGGCGGAACAAAGAGTTAATTACGGCCGCGCATCGGTATGTAACTCAGACGGAACCACGGACATTAAGATCGCCAGCGACGAACCAAGAACTCCCTTGTAAGCGTTACGACCACCGGAATGAATTCTCCTTGTGATTTCCTTTGAAGAGTTTGACCGTAAAGCCGTGGTCGAGTGGCTTATCTGGCTCGGGACATTAATTCGATCCCATTAACATAATTGACCCTATGGCTCAGTTAGGGTGCGTAAGCATGCTGGCCATTTGTCGTTGAAGGTTCTAATGTGCTAAAATATGAATGACAAACTATACACCTGACATTTACCCAAAATTAGCCTCCATATATTTGGCGAGAATCAACCGTTTAATAACTCGTGCCATTGCATCACTCTAACAAACAATACAGCAGTGTTATTTAACCCATTCGTGGCGGGAGCTGCGCTGGTGCAGCATTAAATATTATGTGCCAGGGCATTATCTTATATAAACGAGTCTCCCATAGGAAGCATCTCATATATAAGAGAATGCACGGGCTTACAGGGTAAATGCAAATATTGTTAGGCCAATGTATTCTCTTATATGTGCGAGAATCCATATGGGAGACTCGCATATATAAGAGAATGCATTGGCACATGGTTTTCGCAGAATTTCAGGGAGCTACATTCAAGGGAAGGGTTAATTTTTTTAAATCACTGCCAAGTGTGCACTAGATAGTCATGTATGAAGAATGTCGTGAATATTTGCCATACCTGACAGCCATTAACCGACCAACTTGCCCAGATACATGAATCTGATTACCCTCCCTTTGTGTGGATCTGAAATCCGCACCTGCCAAGATTAGAACCAACTTCGTCAGCAGCGGACGGCTTATGGCTGCCTGACTCACCATTACCTAACAGACTGAAACGTCGAGAGCCCACACACATCCGTGACTGAATTTGAAGATGAACATGTTCGAGAAACCAAGATTGAATCACCCATAAAATTTCGTATTTATAATACAGTACTTCTGAGAGAAAACTCAACTTATATATACCCTAATGTAGAGTTAAGGGACCTGTATATTACAGTCCCGCCATCCTTCGGTCGGAAACGACTCAACCAATCAACTACTCAAATGTACATGAACACAGAATAACAAGACAAAATGGACGGATTACATGAAACAAAGTTAAGTAACAACAATGATATATGACGGTATATGATTACATATGACAATATACATGTGTTATACCGGTATATGCATACCTTAAGTTCAGATAGTATATGTAGATGATTGACAAATATACCATTCAGCATTGAGACTGGCAACACTGGCATGGTCTCATGTCGAAGAATCTTTGTTCCTTTTTAGTTGTACTCGATTTAAGAGTTCGTTACTCGGTTGCCAAACCCATTTCTTTTTCAATCCACAGTGGACCAAGTGTGCCAGCGCCCGCATAGTTTTTGAGTCGCTACTGGTCATTATTTGTTTAAATAGTTATATCAAGAACAGTGTGGCATAAATAATTTTGAACACAATCTTATTATCTTGTGTTCTATTTCGACATTTCAAATACAGAAAAAAGCTTCGCAATGGACCTCCGCATCAGAACTATATAGGAATCATTGACACGATTTGTTTTTCTGGGTTTAGAGTTCTTCTAATTATTTCTCGTCAAGTTCGTTTCAGGTCGCTTGTATGCCGATGTCAAATTGTTACCACAGGTCCCCTGGTGCGACAACCCTACCAGGAATGTCCACCTTAATACCTAACCTGTGATTGTTACAGATACACGGAACGCCTTAAATTGTCGACAAAAATGCCATCATATACAATAAACTCTGTGGCTCATATTCCAAGCTTACCCAGATCTATGGCAGATAATATAGATTGCGTGTTTATTGGGTTGTTGTTTGGTCCGCATAGGAGCTGTCACTAACAGCGCCGAACGATATTAACAGATAAACAAACAATCCGTAGATATAAGTAAATATAAGAAAAGCCTGTTGTTCCTTATCAAATTCAAATCCACATATGTTTAAATATACAAAGGCACTCAGCACCGGGCCATTTCCTCACGAATAAGATAAGGCACCGGCGGATGTTTATACCAGGGTAGTGTGTGCTTTCTCTGTGATACTATCGGTTACCCGGAGAAATGCGTCCATCATTGCAGAGACAGCTGAACTGGGCATACATCACGAACGACACCTGACTCCCGCTGATGTTAAGTCAGAGGTTAATGATATTAAAATGACATATGTCTTCGTTTGTCCGAACGTTTGTCATTATGTTACTATGAATCATATTGTATATTGAACGCTATTAGCACAGAGGTGACATATGACATGGAGCCTTTAAGAATGGCATGGCGCAGTGCCGCAGACGTCAATATCGTTTTCCAACGTTGAATACAACAATGTGCAAACAAGCTGACGACAAGCAATATCTTGAGCCTGACGAAATCTTCAAATCTGCTGTCCGTTTGGTTAAACATTTCCAACCGGTACCTTAAGTTTCCCAAAGTTCCGAGGTAGCACCCTATGATTGGAAATTTACAACTGACTCTAAAATTTGACCGAAAGTCATACCAAACATAAAAACAGCATACTTTACATAAACAAAATAGTTGAAAATTTAATTTAAAATTTGTAAACTATCAGAAGTGTCTTAAACTAATAACTTGTGGACTATCATAGATGAAATAAACATAATAGGGTATTTCCCTAAAATATTTTCAATATACCGGATATCTGTTTTATAAGGGTGGGTTGAATTCTCCAACAAAAAACCCCCAAAAAGATAACGATGATGCTGGCTCTAATGTTTAACCCATTCTTTGATGTATATGGTCGTGTAATATATAGGAATCCCATGCATGGGCGTGGCTAGAGGCTAATAATAACCCTTTGATGACTGGAGCTTCCTGGATTTTTGCGGAAACCCTGCGCCATCGGGCGCCTCGCATATATAAGAGAATGCATTGGCCTAACAATATTTACCTTGATCTTGTAAGCCATCGCATTCTCTTATATATTCGAGGCTCACTATGTGAGACTCGCATGTATAAGAGAATGCACTGGCACATGGTCTTTAATGCTTCACCAGCGCAGCTCTAGTCATAAAAGGGTTAATTATCCGTTGGGAGTGACCAACATAAAATTTCAAAATGCATCCCCGTTGATCCAAATTAAATTGTCCATGTTCGGGACATTCTATTTTCACAAACCTTTGGGCAAGATCCATGCAGATTTCAGTCCCCCGCGCAGGACTTACCGCTGCCAGCACATACACGATATGTGAAGAAATGTCTCATTTATTTATTTGAGACTTTTGTTACAATTCATTCTGAATTATTCTGAGAAACGTAACTTTCCATGTCTATTTGAAAATTGTCTAGATCAAGCCAGCATGAATTGTAACTGACAAAACACTTCAATCAAAAATGTTAGATTTAATTAAGAAAATACGCATGCCCCTGCACCTAATGCGCACGAGTGTAGACTATAAACGATATCTGATCCTACGGAGGATAACATAGGTTTTTATATGCGATCTTTATCTGTTTTAGTGATTTTATAACTCTACAAAGAATGTCCCTTTACTAAATAACGGCGATTTGTATGAGAAATTACAACACCACAATAGATCAACTCTGGTGAAATATAAGTCAAATTCTTCTATAGGGTTGGTGGGCTTGGGGGAGGTTTGTGATACGCTCTTTAAAACACTTCTTCAAATATTTCCGTTATTTCGTCAAAAACACTTCTTCAAATATCTCCGTTATTTAGTTAATAAAAATATTTTCTTATTTTAGGATCACATATCAAAATGAGAGGATATGGTGATCCCCTTTTCATGGGATCACCATATCCTCTCATTTTGATATATGATCCTGCCTTCATTGAGCCACGAGTGACTCCTGAGACGAGGATCACATATTATATGATACCCTATATATCCTATACGGAGGATCACATATTGTTTGATATCTACACCCGTGCGCATGGCCTGGCATGCCGGCAGCGTTCAGACATCGCGATGGGGCTGAACTCTGTTTTGCAGCTTGAAATTTCCCAACTGTAGGGTACCTCAAGGTTCCAAACTATTGGACATTTCCAACCTGACACCCCTATAAAATAATAACTTTCAGAACAATTTCAACTTAATTTAATGGGATGTTTCAAACTGATATTGCGTCGGGCATTGAATTTCAAACGGTTGAAACGTTTAACCAATCTTGGGGGTATCCTCTGTCGCTTCGCTCCTGCTGATACATACGCATACGGTTCCATGGGAATTAGGACATTGCTCGATGTGACTCGCCGTAACACCGGTGTGCTGATGTTCATGCATTATCGCTCTGCCATAAACAGTGAAATATTATTTCGTGACCCTATCATTGTTCATCATTTTGAAATAGACTATGTGACATTTTCCAGCAGAGATTGTCAAAATAATTCGTGCCCGGGTTGTCATTATACATATATTATAATAATAATTTACGATGGCCTGGAAGGAATAGGTCGATCGGCATTTTTTGATTGGGAGTAAAATGAGTTCTGTTTATTGTCAAGCTAATGCAATTTTAACAATTATGTTGAAATTCAGTCGGAAAACCACATGTTTATTATATAATAGTCTCTATATATTTGTATATGTATCAGATTTAAATGGAGGTACAAGGTCATTATGAGCGTTCATTGTTCTCTTGTGCGCAAATAAATTCTCGTTTCGAAATGGTCATGTTTTAATCTGAATTGTGTGTGAATGAGATGCATGTGTCTGTTCATCTGATTCAGAATCTCTAAACTCGTGGTCAAACTATCCATTATGGTTCACCCAACTCACGCTGCAGATGTCATAGTTTAACTCATTTCTGTCAGCTGTTTTTGTCTATACGAACGTTGGTCTACAGCCAAACGGGGGCCTCGGTGTCTTAATCGGTTAGGGGTATCATCCAAGCCGTTTCGCCCGCCAGTGGTGGAGATGAGGGTTCAAATCGTTATCTGGTGGAGTTGCCAGTTACTCACCGATGGTTTGCCGCACATGGTCGAGATGGGTTCGCAACCTGCCGCTGGTCTATAATGCGAGCTTCACACAACATTTATATGTGACCCGCCATACCAAATCCAGTCGTAAGTCGGGATTTGTTTACCCTGTGCCAATGCATTATCTTATATATGCGAGTCGACCATAGGTCGCCTCGCATATATAAGAGTATGCATTGGCCTAACAATTTTTTACAATTTTATAATTTCACCCATACAGAGCCCCAGACAAACATGAGCAGACGACACTCTTCTATATGCTTCTATATATGTGTGGGACCCATGCGTTAAAAAGGGTACATGGTTATGATCAGTGAAATATCTTGTCAGAACGCTAGCCACATTGTGGCTGTACCTCCGCATGTCCCCGGTGAACAGTAGATGGTTACTGAGTGTTCAGGTTCATCAGGGTAATAATTGTCCTACGCATTGCAACTAATTGCATTCTACTGGTGCCTGTCGCATGCGTGTGAGTTAAATGGATTGATTATTAGTTGTATTATTATTATGTTACTGTTTACTTATCATCACCTTTGTGATGTGAGCAAAGAGATTGCATAGGCCACAGGTCACCAAGGTAACCATACAATCGACCTGTTGGTGTTTCTTCCCTTATGATACTGTCTTTATGTTGGTCGAAATATTATTATTATTATTATAATTATTATTATATAAATATATCGTTGATCAGCTTGATCTTGGTATCCCGCCAATTCTGGTCTTCGTGTACTCCAGAAGAAGAAAATTAAAAACGCGGATTGCCACACAACCAGAGGCACATTGAGCACCGCGTGGATTGGTTGCCATGCACGCCACGAGGATAAGCGCCTCGCTTTCATAAATAACATAGTTATCGCTGGTAAGTCAAATGTTATACAATTTTAACTACACAATAAATTAAACAACCGTGTCAAGCTGAATCAATTGGTAGGTTCTAATCTTATTTGCGCCGCTACTGACACAAAATAATTAGTTTGGAAAAGGATTTGCTGTGAAAAGCCTAATATTGTATTTGTCCTTCTGGCTATATGCCAGATGCCTAACTACTACCTGTCCGCAAATCCCGTTACGTAACGCCAAATTCTCATCCAACGTGATTTCAATTAGGATAAGCACAGAACTGAGTATACTATTGTGTATTCATTCATGTTGGTCTGTTATTGGAGATGATTATGTCATACGTCACCGGCTGTCAATAACGAGGAACCCCCTGCTGTTTACAGTTTCAAGATGGTGGATTGATGGATGTTTTATTTGACTGTTTACAAATAAATGCCATCTTCGTTATGCAATCCATGCTGAATGGGTGTCTGATTTGTTGGAGATGCGTTCAATATGGCTATGTGATCAACGAGTACATAATTTTCTTTATCGAGTATTCTGTTGAGGGTTTCGCCAGATAAAGATAATATACATCTTCAAATCTAGGCCAGTCCTCCTCTATGCCGACTTCATTTTTCTGAGTCTCTCGCTCCATCTGACCCTCCTTCTAGCTCACACTCTCCTTCTTTCTTCCTATATTTCCCTCTATCTATTTATCTTTATCTCTCACTTTCTCACTAGATTTCTCTATCTCTATCTCTCTCTCCCCCCTCTCTCTCTCTCTCTCTCTCTCTCTCTCTCTCTCTCTCTCTCTCTCGCCATCTCTCTCGCTCTCTCCTCCAATCTCTCTCCTTCCTTCTCGCTTTTTCACATGCTCACTTGTTTTCTTTTTCAGATCTCTCTCGCTCTCTCTCTATCCCCATCTCTCTTTCTCTTTATTCCCCCTCTCTCTCTCCCTTTCTCTCTCTCTCTCTTTCCTTCTCGATTTTTCGCATTCACACTAGTTTTTTTCTTTTTCATATCTCTCTCGCTCTCTCCCTCTCTCTCTCTCTCTACCCCCTCTCTATCTATCTTTATGCCCTCTCTCCGTTTCCATGTGTTCATCATGGAACGAATTGATCAATACTTATGTAATTAAATAAACCACCACGATTTATATACACGCATCTCTCTGCTAAATAATCCACCGAGAAAATTATAAAAGCATTTCACTTCCTTCTGCGTTATGTTGTTAGGAATCAAATCATACCTGGTAATATTATGTTGTTAGGAATCCGTTTTCAAATCATACCTGGTAATATTATGTTGTTAGGAATCCGTTTTCAAATCATACCTGGTAATATTATGTTGTTAGGAATCCGTTTTCAAATCATACCTGGTAATATTATGTTGTTAGGAATCCGTTTTCAAATCATACCTGGTAATATTATGTTGTTAGGAATCCGTTTTCAAATCATACCTGGTAATATTATGTTGTTAGGAATCCGTTTTCAAATCATACCTGGTAATATTATGTTGTTAGGAATCCGTTTTCAAATCATACCTGGTAATATTATGTTGTTAGGAATCCGTTTTCAAATCATACCTGGTAATATTATGTTGTTAGGAATCCGTTTTCAAATCATACCTGGTAATATTATGTTGTTAGGAATCCGTTTTCAAATCATACCTGGTAATATTATGTTGTTAGGAATCCGTTTTCAAATCATACCTGGTAATATTATGTTGTTAGGAATCCGTTTTCAAATCATACCTGGTAATATTATGTTGTTAGGAATCCGTTTTCAAATCATACCTGGTAATATTATGTTGTTAGGAATCCGTTTTCAAATCATACCTGGTAATATTATGTTGTTATGAATCCGTTTTCAAATCATACCTGGTAATATTATGTTGTTAGGAATCCGTTTTCAAATCATACCTGGTAATAATATTATGCCCGACATTTGCAGAATGGAGTCCACAAAGAGTGAATTTGATGTGACGATAATTAAAGGCCTTCGCAGTCCGAACATTGTAAAGTCTATAAAAAGACCACCACCAAGAGGAACATGAAGAAATTGATAAACTTTGCTTTTAATAGTTCTTTTATTATTTATTGACATCTCTCCAATGATAACATTTTGCGTGTTAAAACCATTGTTATGTAAACAAACTGTTACAGTAATTTGTCAACAAACATCGCTGATCGCGTACAGTAAGTTCAAATATTATAGTCAAAATATGATTTTCAGAGAATTATTCAATTCTTTCAGCTTTTCAAATCTTTACGTCGATTGTTTTACTAAACTTCGGTTTCTAATTTGACTTTGAACAATAATGATAATGCAACAGTAACGTTTATATAACAATAGTTGCAATGTGCGAAATGTCGTTATTCGAGACTTAATCAATATATTTTCACATGTCCACATAGTTGTTTAAAAGAACTTTAGAAAATCTATGTTATTTATCGCACCAACACTTTAAGTCACTTTAATGATATGGGTAGCTTTATTTCATGTTATTGGGTACACGCAACTCAGATAGCATACAATGGACAAAGCGTGTGGTGGAAAACACAATATTCGTACATACGTTATTATTGTTACCTCCCTTAGTACAGTATTTCACTGTCCAAGTGTACTGCTGACTATTCGACAGTTGTAGACGGCAGCAGATGGAAAAGTTCAGATGGTACAGTAATGCTCTAAATAATCGACCCCTTAACCACATCATAATTATGGGTAACTAGAGCTTTCCGATGAATGGCAACAAGCCATATTTCCGACTAAATCCTGAAAAGTTACCCATAATTCTGCTGTGGTTAAGGGGTCGATTATTTAGTGCATTACTGTATAAGGCGCATAACAGATTATGTCGCCATATAAGATTTCTAGCCACGGCCACACTGGTTCTAATCCCGATAAGCGGATATATGTGATACACACAAAAGGAGGCTATATATAGCCTGAATCGTGTATCTGGGTAAGTCTGTCAATTACTTGCTGGGGTCGGTGGTGTATATATATGTGTGTAATGGAGTCATTTTCCTTAAATCCATGCGGTTAATTCCACACAAAACAACCTGGTATCATAACACGGCACAGCGGTTGTTGATACGACGATAAACCTTAACAAATTTGTCAAAAAATTAATAAATAAACGAAATCGTATATAGCAGTAAACCGACGAATTGCCGACATTATGTAATTATTCCGATTACATTACATATATCTCCGATTTAACACTAAATTATACATAACTCCGAGTAAAATTTCCGATTACAACACTCTACCATACGAAATTAGAACCTAAATATTTGCAGTCACTATCATTCGTATGACACGTGCACCCATCGGGAAAATCCACAAACAAAAATCCCATCACACAGTAGTACTTTAAAAACTACTACAAAATATAATAAATGAGAACGCTCTTTAATATCTACAGCTTTCGGGACAACGCAAACATGGACGCTCTTTATCAGAGGAGATCATTGTAATTTTCGTTCGGCTGACGAACGTGCTAAAACCTCCTCTTTTGAAAATCAACATCTGATCATTTATAAGCTCCTGTTAACCCTTTCATGACTGGAACTTCCTGAAATTTTTCGAAAACCCTGTGCACTGCATTATCTTATATATGCGAGTCTCACATATGGAGCCTCGCATAAATAAGAGAATACATTGGCCTAACAATATTTATTTTGACCTTGTAAGTTAGTGCAGTCTCTTATATGCTAAAATATAAAATAATGCACTGGCACGGGATCTCTAATGCTGCACCAGCGCGGCTCCCATCGTGAAAGAATTAATGGGCTCATGGTTGCGATTTAATTATTTTCTTGTATCGAAAACGTATGATGGTAGTTTGATTGTGTCACATCGGATGTGGCATCTTTAAGCCTTTACCCAACAAAACGGCCAAAAACGCCCAAATAAAGCTTCAACAGCCTAAAATATCTTCGGTCTGTCTCAATAACACCATACAAATATGGATATCATTGGAACCTGTTCATTGACCACATTGTGATGGCTACAGTTATGCCCTGTGCCAATCCATTCTCTTATATATGCGAGTCGACCATAGGTCGCCTCGCATATATAATAGAATGCATTGGCCTATAATTGGCCTATAATATTTTTCTACATTCTTTGACAATTTTATCATTTTTAATATGTGTTAAGCCAATGCATTCTCTTATATATGCGAGGCGACCTATGGTCGACTCGCATATATAAGAGAATGCATTGGCACAAGGCCGTTCTGTTGGATAAAGGGTTAAACCATTGACTGATTTAAAGATGAATGAACTCACTAAATAATTTAAACACGGATATAACATGAGTAGTGTCACAGGTTTCCTATATGTTGGCACGCGTACATGGTTTCAATGTGGCATAGATCGTGAATGGAAGAAACACACTTTCGAATACCGATGAAATATGGTGCATTCAAGTTCAACAGAACACAAACAGTCCTCTGTGATTCGCCTCCGCCCGTTATAAACATTACTCCAATCGGTTTCTGGATCACAAACAGAATTACCATACACGTATGTACCACAGTTACAGCTTCGCATCTTGCAAGAAATCTAAAAAATACTGCCAAACGTCCCCAAGTCACACGCAATTGGCATGCATCATTGGTGAAAACTATAATATACGAGTAAGACTGAGCTATATAGTGCATCGTGCATTTGGCTAACTTTGGCAAAGAATTTGTCAATACTGCGTCATTTTGTGTATATATACGTTTAACATGTATAGCTGTTTATTTTTCAATTAAACATTTATACATATATGGAATCATGGATGGCTAAATAAACTATTTGAGAGGTAAATTTACATTATTAGGCCCTGCTGCATGTATTGATCAGATTCGGCAGAAAACAGTCAACAAAAATTATCACCATGCTACAGTAATGCTCTAAGCAATCGACTCCTTAACCACAGCAGAATTATGGGTAATTTTTCAGGATTTAGTCGCAGATATGGCTTGTTGCCATTCATCGGAAAGCTCTCGCCGCGAGCTTTCCGATGAATGGCAACAAGCCATATTTCCAACTAAATCCTGAAAAGTTACCCATCATTCTGCTGTGTTTAAGGAGTCGATTATTTAGAGCATTACTGTATATTTTGGAAAGTTTGTTCTCTCAAAAGTAAGATCTCTGGTAAGACCCTAAACATAAAGAGGTGGATATTTTATAGAAGAAAGCTGTGATTTTCTTCTTCTTCAAGTTAGTTATCCCACCATATATTACCACACCATGCATTTAGCCAGGGACTTGGCGGCAAATATCCAAAATGAGATGAAGTGTTTGCGACATTTGGGTTTTCACAGTTAGGCATTTCATGACTGCATCGGCAATTGGCAGTTTTGGAATGGAAGATATAGGTTAATAGTTTTATGGTGATTCATATCCCAACGACCATTAACTCTAAATGGTGTGCTCGGGCCGTACGATATACCGGAATATAGTGTTTTCCATCTTTGGAAACTCATACATATATGAGGGTGAATACAGAGGGTGTTTGCTTGATTATTTTTATGATTTAATCTTGAGCGGTACCAGTTACATATATAAATGTCTCAAGTAAGTTAGGAATGCAAATTAAATTTCTACAATATGCAAACTAGATTGGGTTTGGCTCAATGGGGCTGTGAACGTCAAAGTTGGTCAACATTTTGGAATATGCAATGTAGATGAAGATACTTTCTGCCTTTCTTTAGGCCTAAGCTGAATGAGGTTCACAGAGAGTGAATTTAGTTATATTAGCCCGCTGTGCGACGTATAGTCACTAAATTCACCATCTGGGGACCTCATTCTGCAAATGTCCGGCACTCAGGCCTCGTGCTGATCGGGATTCGAAGCAGTTTGGATACTCTTAATGGTTTATGTTGGTCTAGTGCGTCATGTACATTATAAACTCAGCCGTGGTCCCCCTTCTTCCGATGCATGCCTGTCATTGTATCTAACTGTTGTGAAACAATAGGTTTGTATTTGCGGGCTTATCTCAACAGTTCCTGTTTTAGCGTATGCGCGTCGCCATAGATAAGAGGTTTACTGGATAATTTTACATATATGACTGACAAATTGTACGCTAGATTGTCGTTATTTTTGAGTGCAATTTCCTCCAATTGACCCGAAATAGTCACAGTTAATACATGTACTTATCAGTGCATTGCGAATTAATAACCGGCGATCAAGATGGTCGTCAAGTCGTAAACCCAGCGCGACTAGCAGTGGGTTGGTTGGTTGACTGATTGCGATTGACTGCTATGTTGCTGGTTTGGTTGATTGCGTGGTGGTTGTGGTTGGTTGGTTGGTTGGTTGGTTGGCCGGTTGTGGTTTATTGATTAGTTGTTTGTTGGGTTGGTTGGTTGGGTGGCTGGTTGTGGTTGATTGATTTGCTGTTGGATTGGCTGGTTGTTTGGTGGTTGCCTGTCTGGTCCTGCTCAGCTTGTTATTTTGTTGTTTGCGGTGGCCGTTGGTTGCTGTTTTGGTTGGTGGCATGGTTGGTTGGTTTGTTGAGACTTTATCGCCGTTTCGGTCGTTGGGGATAATTTCAGGACCGTGTCAGGTTGGGTAACGGAGAATAGACAGCACATATAGCTTTAATTTCACTGTAAATCCACCCTCTGGTGGAATCGAACCAGCCATGATTCTTCCCGACTGAGTCAAATGAGATCGCCTATGCAGTGACTGCTGGGAGGTATCGACATAAGGGGTGGGGTGCTACCCTCAATGGATATATGTGGGTTCTAGATATAACCATTCAACAGCCGAAATACAACCACGAATATTGTATAACTCAAGTTTTTTTCCTAATTAGAGATGAAATAACCCATGCCAAAAGAAACCCTACCAAGGGTTTCACCACATATCAATGCAAAGATAGAGTTAGTGCTTTAAACTTTCTAGGTATAGACCATTATAGGCATATTTTTATACTGGCCAAAAAGACCCTACGTTGTCATGGAAACACACATTTTGCACATTAAGCTACACTGCCACAGTGCGCCCCAGCTAAACTTCAGATTATAAGCTTTGAGAAAAATGTTGATAGAATTTGCCCACCACAAAATGGTACCATTCTCGGTTCTGGCTTATAGACTAAATAAAATATTCCTAATATGTGTGTTCAGTGCATTAGTCTGAAATAAAATAAATGTAGATTACAGAGAGTTCACCAATATGAATACACATGTATGTCTGTTATTGTTCTTATTAAACCCTTTCTTTACTAAATGTATTCACCCTTTCAGTTATAGAAGTATAATTGTAACAGTCTATTATTCATTTGGAGGAGTGTTTACTTAATAAAAGCAGACGACAGGCAGAACAAATGTAGAATGTATTAACGAGTTCCCTATTTTCTGGATTGGCTTCATTTGGAGAGCTATATGCACGTCCCACGTATTCCTAGAAAACTGTCTATCACAATATGGTATTTGCTAGAAATTATTTGCCAACAGTTGGAAAAAAGTGTGTATCATTCGACACAATGTGTTGGGCGGAAATTACATTTCCTAGGCCCGCAATACGGCCTGAGTACAGACCGCTGGTACAGTTAAAAAAATTCGAAGTTGGAAACGCCCAACGAGGCTGGCTCTTTGCTCATGGTTGATATTCCCACAGTCAAAATGTCACATGTCAACAAACGAAACCACGATGGAGACATTTTGACATAAACATAGACAGCGTCCAGAAACTAGTCGAATATTCAAACAGAAACGGGATACCCGGAGCGTGCAACAATGGTTGATCTGATTATTATCATTGTTTCGGATGCTGGTATGGTGTCCTCAGGACATATTGTCCGTGATTCAACAAACAAGATTAAATCCGTACCAATTACAAGAAGTCCAGCTTCCCAACGCTATCATCTTTCAGAAAACACCGAGCAACTCATTGGGGGACTCAAACAATGTTGACATAATCTCGAATGGAGCATCAATTTTATTTGTTTATCGCAACACCTGTAAACATTTACTCGAGAAATGGATGGCTGATAGGCAAACTATCCGTTGCGCAACACCTTCGTCTTCCCTTAGAAGTGTTGCGGCCTCGAGCGCATCATCATGTTCCTTGTGGGAACTTCGAATTTCCCTCCACACTAGAGAATATCTTACTATTAAGTTTCCTTTGTTAGACAACCATACAGTGTCATCGCCATAATTCTAAATCTGGAGGTCGGGGCAGTTTGTAAGATGGCTGTAGGAGTAAACGAAATTCGCGAATACTGGCTTCATATTTGATGTCCAGGAGTCGGTATATATAGATCAACGTTTCCGAAATAAAACACTCTATAGCCCCGAGCCTTAATGTATGTGCGTGATCATGGAACTTTTACACGTTTCAGTGAAAATTTAACCTTTATCTACTGTATAAAAGACTGAATAAAAAGTTGAAGTTCAAACGAAAAATGTGCGTGCAACGCAAATGTCTTGGATATCCCTTTTCACGGGTGCGTATACAACAAGACGTACACAATAAGAAAACAAATTATGATAACAGTTAGCAGAAGCTTGAGTATTACTCGAAACAGTTGATTCATTCGCCTGCGGCATCACAGCGTTCGTGCGCGTTTCTGTATTCTAAACAAACGTCTTATGTTTAATGAGTTGATTTCCCATTAGCATTTGGTTGTTATGTAGTTCCTTTTGTGACAAAACGGAAGGTGTGCCTTCATTTATTACATTAAATTGATGATTTTATGCATGATCGCTCATGGCGCGATAGCTTGATTTCACCACAGGTCCCGCCATGAAAGAGTAAAACAAGGTTATTACGGTACTAAATTCATTCAAAAATAAGCCCCTGGATATACGGAGATGGAGCAAACTTCTCCAAATTAAGCAAAGCGTGAGCATGGATAGTACACATGGGGCAATCACATGTTTTATGTAAATGTATACATTCTCATATTAATTATCAGAATATACAACAAATTTGTGAATGCAATTTATTCGAGAATTTCAATGATTTCAAATGAAGATTGGCCACTGTCTTCCCGTATACATATATTTGAATAATCAGGAATTGAATATGCTTGAAAGACTTGCCGATAAACAGTGTATGACGGACCAACTACTTAAAAACAAACTTTTCAGCTTGAGGTTTTTGGTATAGTGTCGTATGGTGCATGTACATATGTCACTGTGTGGTATGCCCATACTATGGAAGACTGAGGTAAACATTGCATTCCTTTTAGTGTTAATAATATATTATTCTCAATTGAGCACATAAAGTCAGTCACATGCAATGCACATTACATAGTATAAATATGGAAAGCGAAATTGGATATGACAGTAAGCCAAATGCTTTTTATCATAAGTTAGCCACTTCCTTGTCGTGAAAAATGCAAAAGATTTTTCAATTTGCAACTTGTCACATGCTTCTTGGACACAGTAAATTGATAACCGGATGCGGGTTTCCCCCGAGGTTCTGCGAACCTGAGCACTACAGCATCGTGTATAGTGTGCTCCTTTCTTACAACCACCGGAAGATCAAAGGCCAACTTTCAAGATTTTGATTATATGGTTTCAGGCTATTGCTTCCTAACTGTTTGTTAACGATCAAAGTAAACATGGTATTGTTTGTTCAAATAATTCGCAGGTAAACTGTCTGATAAGTGTGGTATTATGCTAAAAGTGTCAACATCCTGTGCAGTATATATTCCGACCCATTTTGTTGGCATCGCAATAAAGACAAGATTTCGTATCTATCGATGAACATAGCAAACACACAAAGCACTCCTATATTTACACCAAACGCCGGAAGTCGATATTGATAAATTCGCTGAGATGACATCGTGAAGTATAAACTTAGAAAAGTAAAGGGATTATTTATGATAATACGCGGAGCTCTGCAAACAACTTTATCAATAGAAAATGCCCACCGCAACAGGTAATTTTATCTAATCACCGGCGGCGACGCACAGCGACCAATCAGCATCTGGCTTAGTAAATGAATCACGCGTGACACGTGAGTCAGCCGCCAATTCTGTTTTGTGCATCATGCTATGCGTTTATCATTAGTAAGCAGGGTTTATGTTTATAGGTTTTACCTGCATAGTATCGGTGCCGTATCACTCATCGTCCGATGTATCACTCGCCGCGTTTAAGTGGAGCCAATTTTAACTACATACTTTTAATCATGGGTGGTGTAAAGCATTGCCAGAGATCTATATAAAATATATGGCATTGCCGAATCAAAGCACACGCTGCCTGTGATACTATTAAATAATCTCCTCGAGCATCGCCTTGATGTACACAAAGACCATCCACGATGTTTATTGTGATGAATGGAATATAAAAAAAAATTCAAATTGCAATGAAATATCATTGAATATGTTATTAAATTATGAGGGGTCAGTGGACAATGCACGGGAACGATTTTATGTAAACGTATAAGGTCAAATGAATATAATGCTAACCTTCTTGTCATCTATTTGATTTGAACACTGTGTGGCGGTAGATCATGCCATGAATCTCTACTTTGGCTAACGCCCGCAGAGATCACATTCCACCAGTCAAATCCTTGGAACTTTTTGAAGTTTTGACAGGGAACATTATAAGATCGAAAAAATAACACAGGGAATATATTTCTTTGTTCTTATCTGTTTCTTAATAATGTACTTCACTATGGGTGAAGGTCCCAACTCGAAATTTCACGATTTAAGTGACTTTGTGAGCGATTTTGCTTTGGGTTTCTTACAATTATGGATTTTTTCCTGATTAATTAATTGAATGTTTATTGCGATATCAGCTCCCAAAGGTCATGTTTTTACGAATACGGTTATTTTCCTTCAATTGTTCGCTTCAATGACGTTGGCATGTATAACTGATTCAAAACGCTGGCATTATTTGCAATGAATATTTGGTTACACATATTCAGGAACATATTTTACAAATGGCTTTGTAAACATACTCAATATTCATATATTTTTTGATAGTTTTTGTTTTGTTTTGCAAGAACGCACGCAGACATATTTTTCATTGGATGTTCTTGAATGTTTCATGCATACATTGGCTTTACCTCGAATCATTCAGATAACTCAAAGTCCGCCAACATGAATATTTGACTTTTTGTACATTTTCTTAACAGCATCACTTTGCCACTCTAACATCATTATGAAGAACCCACCAACATCCATCATGTATATCTATAGCATCATATGTGTTGAAGGACCACTGCAGAATATATAGATCATGCCATGAAGCTCTACTCTAGCTACGCCCGTAGATATTATACTCCACCAGTACAAAACCTTGGAACATTTTGATGTTATTACAGACGCACTTCAATCAGATCATCGGACCACAGAGAGCACGGGTCACCAGCTTTCGGAATCACACAGAACACACCACCAGTACTCCCAGAGATGTGACGACCATCCTGGAACACATATATATATATGCTTGCCCCTTGTGTGAACTCGACGCCCCATTCTCACCAATGCGGATTCCAGCTGATCTTGAAGCAAAAGAAGACAACTTAAAGGCCCACTTAATTTTCGAACCACCAGATCACATTATATACAACATATTCCATATTATATACCATTTTTAAGAGGAAGCTCCAAAACATTGTAGTATCAACTTATCCGGTTGAATAAACTGTGAACATGTTGTTTTTGTCAAGGTACCAAGGTCTGTTGGTGCTTAATTTTGATCCGGACTGTACTGAAAATTATATTATTCTCAACGGAAGGGGAATAACTCTATCTCTTAATTTATATTCTGATGCATTGTGGGTTGACAAGGGTGAAGTCTTGGTATTAATCTAAGAATATCTATAACTTATTGGACACTCCTAGGCTACAGTTGTTCCGTATTATGGTGGAATATATTTTTGGCTACTCTTCCAAAGGGTATATAACATGCAATATATTGTGTATAATGTTATCTGGTCATTCGAAAATTAAGTGGGCCTTTAATACGAAGCTATAGTAGAGATTCATGCTATGGTCTAAGAAGAATATAGAATTATCGGAGCTCAAGATTGGGTCAATGTGCTTCATGCATTGGATATTCCCATAGGAATATATAGTGGCATACCATATAATATTAACCTACAAGATATATCACCATGAACATGTTATCGCAGTCGACCCAGACAACCAATGCACGTTCGGCGAAACATAGGTGAGAAGGCCACCTGATAAGGGCGATAACTATATCACACAATGGACTACGTGTTAGATAATTTATCACAGGGGTTGTTAATCCCGTCGTTTGCTTCCTGTCTCTCCATTCGTTTGTCGTCATAAAGATAGGAGTTTGATTGCAGTGTATCATACATATTTTACTTGTCCCGGGTCATGTTTTGGACGAGCGTATGGTATATAGTTATTGATTTAGTCTTCTATCGTTAAATGTTTAATCGAGAAAATAGTGTAATAGGTCATGGGCATATTAGTTTTAATCAAGAGGGGAACAACAGTACGTACATCTATATCGGCCTCAGGTTGATCATGCAATGTTGAGTAAAACATTTAGCCGGTGAAGTTGGATGGTTGACCGCCGTTGATTGAAACATTGCTCATATTTGTACCACCATGATGACCGGACATTCTAAGAGGTGGAAATTAAAAGGACCAATATAGTCGAAATTTGATTAAATATAGTTAATATTTTGATTAGAATCTTAATGAGATAGTTTCCATTGAAACTCGAATCGATTATTTGAGAAAAAGCCAGTGTCTGTATGAAACAATCAAGAACATATATATATTTGAAAAAATTAAAAGTGGCCTCTCTGGTGTTTGTAAAACGACGTGAATAGCCATCTTTAATATGGTCGATTTGCAACAACTAAGACCACAAGTATTAAAATATATCGCAATATATCTGTTTTTGAATACATAATAGCTTTTCCTGAAATTTCTTCGGCTTTTTGACCAATATGTCTACACAACTCATCTTGAGCCCCAAAATGAAATGAATCAGTATTCTTCGTTCATATAAGGGATATGAGCTTCCTTAAGTTCTGTAACTTGTGCTCCGATCCCCTTATCGCCTCTGATCCATATTCACCAACTGTGTTATCTTTATTTGTATTTTGTTTATTGATTGAGGGATAATAAAATATGTTTAAATCAAGTTCAGGAGCCAGTTTCATGAAAGCAACTTATGACATAGTTGGAACTTGAGATGGTCATAAGTTCAAACTTCAGCCATAAGTGCGTTTCACGAACAAGGTCCTAACTTAATATGGTCTTAACTTAAGATGGTCTTAACTTTGGTCTTAACTTAAAGTATGATGTGAGGTGTCTTAAGATAATCTTAAAGTTAAGACCTAAGTTATGATCAGACTTTTGTCGGAAATATGGATGGGATCTTGTTCGTGTATGTTATTATACATAAGTTTAACTGAATAACATCTTGCGAACACGGAGGGATGATTCAGAAATGGTCGTAATTAATAATCAACTGGTACGCTATAGCAGGGATGTCCAGTGGATGGGCGATTGGAGGGGTGTGACCGGGTGTCCTTCACTATACTAACTGTAAACAGCCAAGACCGGACTATACATGTCTAATTTTGCCCTAACCCCATCGTAGCAATTGAGCAGGACCCACCGTCACCATAGCACATTAGCAGGACCCACCTTCAACATAGCACATTAGCAGGACCCACTGTCACCATAGAACATTAGCAGGACCCACCGTCACCATAGCAAATTAGCAGGACCCACCGTCACCATAGCACATTAGCAGGACCCACCGTCACCATACCACATTAGCAGGACCGCTTGCCCAGGTGTGTATCTACGTTACATGGGTGCATACTATATTAATACATTGCGGAGTTTGCTAATTCCAAAGACGACACGGACCATGTCTATATACGAGCAAACTCGCGAAACCCACCCACGTGTCCAAAAAAAGAAAGAAAATATTTATTAAACTCTTTTGATAAATTAGTAAATTATCCACACATACCATTATATAGTAATTAGTTATAACTTCCACGAGACCATAAACTATACAGTGAACTAAATTCCCAGGAAACTTCTAAACACCTGTGTAGATTAAATGTGGTGTCATCTACATTGAGTGTCCACAGCCATAAATTTGAATCAAAGTAGCATCTATGGGGTTTAACCGAAGGAAATAGTTGATATATCAGCGACATCCCAGAAGCGACCATTGAGAGTTAACAATTAGTATAAACGTTCATCGCCGCAGTATCACACATAGATACCACATCCATCATCTGTAAATTGTTAACGACATTGACTCGTATGTATATTTCAACACTTTGCCCACACAAGTTAAAGCGATCGGAGTGCCATCAAACAGCGGGTTTGACCCCATTAGCAGACTGGTTTGGCGTCCTGATTATACCGTATGTCCTATATCAGTGGTCACCGCGTAACTGTTATGTTAAACTAGTTAAAGACATATTATGTACCTGTTCGGGTTCGTTAAACTGTTAAGTTAGTAGTCAGGCCCTATGCCAACTGGAGGAATGTAGCATTCTACTACATCGTCGAAAATCTCAAGCAAATCGACGGTATCACTCCATAAAAAGCATCATCTGAACTACGCTCAATTGTAAATATTTACTTCTCGAATCGGGAGGCAACTATCGGCGATAAAGTAATGAAAACGATTTCGCCATCGAGAGTCATTGAATTTAATTAATATATAATAATGACGGAGTGTGTTGTCAGTTCGGATTAAGATTTGTTAAAATAACTACTTTGAGCAAGATTATCCTCCATTTCTATTTGATCACACTACCGGAGTGTTTCACATCACTTTAAAAATAAATTCCCCTACGTCAATGAGTTACAGGTACACGTGATATCATCTCATATCTCTACGGGGTATATATCTTAAAATAGAGTAATGCCCTAAATAATCGACTCCTCAACCACAGCATAATTATGGGTAATTTTTCAGGATTTAGTCGGAAATATAGCTTTCCGATGAATGGCAACAAGCCATATTTCCGACTAAATCCTGAAAAGTTACCCATAATTATGCTGTGGTTAGGGAGTCGATTATTTAGGGCATTACTGTACTGTATGTCCTGTATATCAGTGGTCACCGCGTAACTGTTATATTAACCATTCCTTTAACAAAAGGAATATATCATTCGGTTATTAAATATACATTGGAGTTGTCTTTCATTCATTTCGAGTAGTGTTAAGGAAAAAATTATCAAGCCGACTTTGGGAGCTTCCATTGTCTCACTTCACTAAAAATATCGAAGGTTTGCAATGTGATAGTAAAGCTCATGATAACTGCGAATTTCAAGTCTGAATATACATTCTTACCTTTGAAATTAACAACCGCTTATCCGTTTGGAATTAAATAGACCTAACGGACGGTTTCGACCGTTTTTTTTTTTGAAAGGTAGAACAATTGGTGTGTCTGTGGAAAGTCTATGCATGCAGGAGTGCACCTGTGACATTCGAAACTTGATAATTGTGGTGACAACCAACGAAATAAGTTGGAAAATCGACGGTTGAAAACCTAATCGACACCCACCCCTAGATATATGTAGACAGACAAAAAAGAAAGAAAGCATTACATTACATTCACACATGCAGTAAGTTGTCATAATTTGACTAAAATTGCTTCATATAAGTTATCCTTACTTTCGAATATTATCGATCATTATTTGTGTAAACATATTTTGTTGCAATTGTAAATATCGCAAAGGGATTGCGACACAAGTTTTTCAACTTAAAGTAAACTCCTCTCCCCAATCGATCATTATTAGCCCGGCAGTAACCCTGCATGTGATTAAACGTATTAAGCATTTGTATTCTGATTTTCAAAATAAAGTGTTTGTACAGACACTACCATGGCATTGGAAATCTCAAAGTTGAACGTGATTTTCTTTCAATGATTCATCCATTGTGGCAACTTTCAAAGAAACAATCTGTGTAATTTATGCAGTTCCCGACAGAAAAATGTTGCGCTCGTTGGGAATCCCACAAGTTAATGTTGTTACCATACTCTGGAGAGAAATAGATTGAGGAATAGACTGCGAAAATGTTTGGTCATGACTATGTGTCAAATCCATCGTGGGTTTTTTCGGCCTTTTGGTATATATCTTTAAGCGAAGTGTATGCGCAATATGCATACAATTACGTAATCATCGTGGTTTTAATCAGCACAGAAACATGTGTCGAAAACGTTATCATAACTGTTGCCCCATATATAGCCTTCAAATGGCTTGCGTAATAACTTCTTAGTTTAGTTACCACCTCGGATAACATTTCATCTTCAAACAATTCCAAGCATATTTTCCAGACAAATCCAAACCTGCAAAAGCTGCAGAAGTGCGGTTTTTTTCCACTTAGTTTTCTTATTCATAGCGGCGATTATGCGCTTGTCAATATTACAACAATTGCAAAGAAAATGTTCTATCTTAAGTAACGCTCAGTAGATAGCGATGAGAATAGGATAGACAATCTGGAAACGGTTTTTGTTTGGTCTTTTGTAAACTGTGTTGTCACCCATGACAACCCTGTGACACAACATATCACATTCCCACATTATAAAATATGATAAACTGTCACTCCCGACATACTTGCATGATGTATTCTCCTCACATAGATCATAGCTATAATGTTGGTAAGGTATGCTTACATTCGCCTGCCATTTTGGACGCCATCTTTGTGTTCCAAACATGCTAACTAGAGAGACATTTACAACCAGAATGAAAGCTAATCGACGTTGACATCCTCTGTAATTTACGGCTTATATAAAACTATACTTATATCTGAGAATGTGTAGACGGGTCACTGACACTATCTAACACAATTCCACGTATAAGTATATACTATGTTAGTACAATCACACTAAAGGATCGGACGTACACATTAGACAAACAGTCCGTGTTGGTGGGCGAAAGGAAAATATCTCAGCAGATAACGTTAAGCTTTGGCCATATGTCGACACGTATGATCTTAGTATGCTTGATTGTCTACTGAGCACGCTTTGTTCTCGTCAGTAAATGCATACAATTCATATATACATAACACTTACGTATCAAGTCGACTGTCAAACATTGCTGTATTTGCAGAACGTTGCATCGAGGCCAACCAAAGGACATTTCGCTATGCTGATTGCCTAAGAGGCTTTGTCATAAATATTGACTCTCCAAATTATTCTGCTTTTGACATATCCCTTCGCATATACAACAATCGCAGTGATGTCGCCTCTGATATTCGGGTGGATTACTATGCTTTCTGTGTTTTCATGTTGACCATCTGAATGAATGTTTTGCTTTTCTAGGAATAGAATAATAGATGATGAGTTGGACGCTGTTCGTCCGTGGGATGTCCATCATCTGCATTCTGCAACCACCTTAACCAGACCAAATTAAAAACCTTTGGAAAATCCACTTACGTCCCCAGATATATACACCTTGAGTTTGTGTATTCAAGTTGTATGTTAATGTACTACAAATTATTTAAACGGTTTATCATTATTGTCCCACTTTTTGTTACTTTCGCTGATTTCCCAAGAGGCTTTATCATAACTCTCATTATTAGTCTGCTTTCGAAATATCCCCTAGTATACACAACACTCGCTGTGATGTCGCTTTTATATTTAGGCGGTTTACTCTGAATAATTTCCTGTTCCAGAAAACGTATGAACCCGACCTAATTTCAAACTTTGGGAGTTTTCATTGTTCAAGTTTGATAAATGTTGCACCCTAATGATCGAGGACTTGTACTTTTTATTAAAAGGAAAGGAAATATAACCCTTTGGCAACAAACACCCATTTAACAATAACAATTGGCTGAAAAATTAATATATTGCAATATATTTTCGGGTTAAAAATTTAAAAACTGTTGTTTTTTGATAAAAAAAAAAAACTAAATATTGAAAGTTTTATCTATAACTTGATTGAGACATCCCAACTATACATAAATCAATATATCTGAGTCCGTGTTTCCATACTGGTCTGGTTCAGTATGGAGGCACGGACTCAGTATGAGTGTTCATTGCTTCATATACATGTGCTTAATTCAGTGAGTGTGAATAAATTCTCATTTCTTATCGAAATGGCCATGTACCAATTAGAATGGCACATTGAGATGCAGCTTGATATCACCCGCGTGTATTTGGTTCATTGGTTGACTGCATATTGGAGCATTTAGTTCATTGGTTGACTGTATTTTGAAGCATTTGGTTCATTGGTTGACTGCTTTTTGAAGCATTTGGTTCCACGTTTGATTGCGGTTTGAACATTTTCGTTCTGGATTAGGTCCCACGTGCTATATCCACAAAGAACCAACTTCATTCGTTCAACTATAGGGGAAATTGTAGAACAAAATACAGCCTATATACCTGGTTCCCCGTAATATTTGCGGTGTACTTTCGGTTTGTTTCCAAATCTGAATGGTATCCCTTTCTAGAAAAAAAACATTTAAATCTGAGCCCCATGCTCCCGAAAGCTCCTGGTAACATTGAACCCTCTCAGCGACCTCACACGTCGCTATGGTTCCTGGACTGAAATGAACATATAACTGGGATTATGATTGCCCATTTTGAAGATACGACAGCGATGATGAGCATCAGTTGGGTTCATCACCATAAGATCACAGCTGCGGTTTTGGTGACACTGCTGTGATGTATTCTCAATTCATTTTTCACAATGCGTACATTGTGCAACGTCACTCTCTTGTCTCAAACTGATACTAAGATAACTGGTACGACCTCAGCAACCTCTAGTTTTTAATATGACATCAGGGACATGGCGACAGGGGCAGGGTTGTGATATACATGTAACCTACATTCACTCAATTAGGACAACCATGTTACTTAGCCATCCCCCAGCTTTGGCCAAAATTATCAACAATTCGAATTTCATGCCTGATACATTATTAGTTTGCAATATAAGACCAGTATGTTGCAATTGATCTGTTAGTTTGATTTTTTTCAACCAGCATTTAGAGTAAAATGCATTGTGTTAGAGAAAAACTCGAAGACTTTCCTATCTTTTGTCAATATTGTGTACGGAAATAGCCATCGGCTGGAAATTTTCCGATTTTCGACTAACTATAGGTTTGGAAGTTTCCAACGTTGGAAACATTGAGGTATCAGTTGGAACACTTTAATCCAAGGGGTGCAAATGAAATTTCCCCGAAACGTCGAGTTTTCTGATACAGTTGAGTTGGAAACGATATATGGAATAAATGCATCGAAATTAAAATATCAAACGAAAAGCATTTTGTTTTGGTCGGATTTCTTGTTCCAAAAATATTAATTTATAAACTAGAACATAATAAAAAGTTAAATAGGATTCGCAAAATTAGCGAGTAACCCTGACTTCATATTTAAGAGGTCCTGAGTGCGAATTGTTGGCATGAGTGTCATATAAGAAACCCGTGACATAATTAATAATCTGATGAAATATAATAACTTCCATCCGATTGTGTATATATATATAGTTTAATTGAGAGAATGTCAAGCAGTACTTCAGTTCTATATCAATGGGGCAACAGGCGCCCGAATAACAGCGCCGATAATTTATCAATCTTATCTGTGGATTCTACTAGAATATGCCTAATTTTTGTTTATCACCGGGAACCTACGGGCGATAACCACAGGAAGGTCGATTAAGAACCGCAGCCGTGTGGAACAATGGGGCATTTGAGGAAATGAGCCTGCAAATTGAGGATTCCAGACCCTCGTATCAAATTTATCCGATAACATAAGTGGGTATTGAAACAATGAAGCTATTTCGTCTGGACAGGTGTGATGACGAGTATACCTTCAATGCAATGTTTTATAGATACACATAAATGCCCATATATACGATATAAGTAAGATATATGAAACTTCAATTTGGCACCACTCTTACGTTCTTTCTGTCCCTTATTCCTTCGCTGCATTATCTCTTTAGTCAGCCCATCGACGTATATAGATCGATGGTCAGCCAGACTCAGCCTTTATTCCAATACGTCATCCACTCGTTATTGTCTATTGGTTATCCTTTCTATACCATACATTCGTTTTCAGTTTCATTCTTCTCTTTGTAGTTTCTCACTCTCCCTGCCCCCCCTCTCTCTCTCTCTCTCTCTCTCTCGCTCTGTCTCATCGGCCATTTTCCCCTATATATCTGCATCTCGCTGTATCCAATAATTCCTCCCCCAAATGCGTCATCACTCTACCTCCTCTTCCTATGTGTATCTATATATACCCCACATCCCTCTCCCTCACTTTCTTAACAAATACGTGTATATTTGTATATATAATATCTTTCCTCTCCACCATCACGACGTTTTCAGAATCATTCTCTTCCCCCTTCTCATCTCATCTCATCTCATCTCACTCTCTCTCTCTATCTCTCTCTCTCTCTCTCTCTCTCTCTCTCTCTCTCTCTCTCTCTCTCTCTCTATCTATCAGGAAGCCCTTTCACTGAGAGTTGGGAAGGGTGTCAGTCTGAACTTGATGGGTTCGAATATTTACACAGAACATAACTAGCATTATGTATATATTTGAACTGCACAATGCATTTCCCCCTCCAAAGTTATATCACAAACAAGAAATAACCTAAGTTATGCATTCATTCATAAAAACATCCGCGTACGTGTAAACCCTCACGCACTGGCCCACACAATCGTATACACAACACAGCCACCATTCTCTCTCTCTCTCTCTCTCTCTCTCTCTCTCTCTCTCTCTCTCTCTCTCTCTCTCTCTCTCTCTCTCTCTCTCTCTCTCGCTCTCTCTCTCTCGCTCTCTCTCTCTCTATCTCTCTCTCTCTTGCTTTCTTGACAAATATGTGCAAATTTGGACATGTATATGTTATATCTAGGTGTAAATTAGACAGGCTTAGATCGAGAACTTCTAACTTCAAGCACTGTCGCTTTCCAACGGTCATGCAGAAGATGCGTGTGGTCGCCAGACGTCCTCGCGGATATCGATGTGTATATGCCCTGTCACTAACTCGCGGCCATAATGGATCGACCAGGCCCGGTTCCGTGGTTTTACACAGATTTCCAAATATGAATAATTCAAAAGCTCCATATATGGAAATTGGCTGGATGAATCTATGAAACCACGAAACCGGACCTGCCGTATTCGTATTGTACGTCTGGCGACGGAGTCAATCTCCCGATCCGCATAGCATTATCAGATATATAGATTCTTAGTTGCGGATATTATTTCCCATCTATAATATACTTAATTGTGTACCTTATAGGCCCATCGAGCCCGGATCCCACCATTACGTTATCTAAATATTAATACTGAATAACCACGGGCACAACATGACGATTATATTGACGAAATAAATGAGATATTCAGAAATTAAACACAAAATAAAAAACATGTTTTGAAAAAGCGATTATTTCAAAGAGAGTCTTTTACGAAGAAATTTAAGTTGACTAAATAACAGAGATATTCAGAATTTAAAAATTAAAAACAATTTAAAGAGCGTTTTTTAAAGAGCGTTTATTTTCCTCGAAGAAGCGATTTTAAATAATATATCGAAGTTCGTGGTTATGTATAGAGCTTCGAACGCATCATGCGGCGAGTTTACAATACGTCACATAGTTCATAAGGGACATGAGACGCGAAGTTAAATTACTGGACGCGGAACTAGCGTCTCCCGTACTCATTGAATGTTCTCGGTCCACTGACGAAGATGATGGTCGGCAATGACAGACCGTTATTTGGTTCATTCGTGGAGTGCTCTCCAGTGCTTTGTGATTAGGCACCTTTTTGTTGCAATTGACAGGTGATCCGTACGAGAGTTTTAACTGTCTGTGATCTGTGGGCAAAGAGTGCACCTTTCGTTACTCAAGACTCGCTTCATCACCTGTGTGAAGGACTCCCCACTGAGGTTTAAATGAATGATACCTCAGTCAAGGTAGCAACCTTCTCGGTATATCCGAAGAATCTTTAGGGGCTCTTATCGGCCATACTTAATCTATGCACCTCATACCAAGTGCTGGGATGTTAAATGGCTACATTTTCCACTTATAAGACTATCACGTTCTTTGGAGAGCCTATACGTGTAATCACAGGTCAAGCGAAACCACTCCGAACTTAATTGTGAACAGGTGACATATATTTATCATAAAGACAGATTATTTTGGGCCAAACTATTAATACAGGTGTTCGTGTCTTGATTGCGTGGGCGGTCTATTCTATAAGACATTGCTCAAGTAATGCATGTTTCTTGGTACATGTAGGGCACAACGCCAAGATAGTGTCTTCGTGTGCTATTGTAGACTATATCATCGACTCTCGCATGAAGTTAAAAAAATCCAAAAAAAATTTGATTTAAAAAAACCACATGGCGGTTTGAACTCAAAAATACACATAATATTATTTGCTTAACTACCTTTCTACGGGCATTCTGTAACCCAAAAAAACGCATTGGAGTAATGAAAAATGCAACTATGAACAATGTGTTTGGGTCCCAAACAAAAACAGCCATTTGCACGACATGGAACAGAACAGAGCGTTCTGTGTTATTCTATTCCTGATATGGTAGCAATAAAGAGCGTTTGTCTGACTTCAGGCGAAAAAATGAAAACGGTTGGAAAATGGTTGTGACTTTGGCAAGTGTTTTTCGAAGCATATGAAGCCGGCATATCAATATTTCGTGTATTTATCGACATATAGTATCCGTCACTCCAAATTACTTAGACAAAATTTGAATGTTCGAATGAGCCATGTCCGTTTAATTCAAGAAACAAAACGTAATATTGTGGAATATGATACATATATATTGTCGAGATCTGAAGCTTGACGAAGCTTGACAAAGGTTAGGTTACAGGTTTATTTGGGTTTACTGCCCTTTACCCAACAAAACGGCCCTGTGCCAATGCATTCTCGTATATATGCGAGTCGACCATAGGTCGCCTCGCATATATAAGAGAATGTATTGGCTTAACACATATTAAAAAATGATAACATTGTCAAAGAATGTAGAAAAATATTATAAAAATATTATAAAAAATGTAAGAAAAAATTATAAAATTGTTAAAGAATGTAAGAAAAAATGGTAAAAAGTGTCGCCTCGCATATATAAGAGAATGCATTGGCCTGAAAAAAATTCATTGCATTGACACAGGGCATAACTGTAACTATCACAATGTGGTCAATGAGGCGGTTCCAATGATATCCATATTTGTATGGTTCTATTGAGACAGACCCAACATAATTTAGGCTGTTGCAGCTTCATTTGGGCTATTTTTCTGGGCGTTGCCGCTAGGCCATATCACGACGACCCCGCGAAAGCAACTGCCATACTTGCCCAGATACACGGATCATGTTATCTTTCTGTGTGCTTAATACTGATGAACAGGCTTCCTTTATACTGGATGTATACACATGTGAGCATCATCATGATCATCTGATGTCTCAAGTGGAATTGCGGTCGAACAAAAAACACCAATTGATCGATGGGATAAGGAGTTCCATTCATAAATTCTGGCATTCAAAAATTCATTCAGGGAACCACGACTTGGTAAACTGAATATAATAATTCATAATGTTTACAATCCAGGACGTCGCGATGCCACACAAAGATCCTGCGTGCTTTCGGCTGAGTTCACTTTCTTATCAGTGCTGTCGTATATTTAATCTCGATTCCAAACAGTCTCTTCAAATATCCACTTTGTGGATGTTTGTTGCGCCACAGAGAGTGTACTCCCTTTCATTTTGTATGGGCGTGAAAAATATGAATTGGCGATTCATTGGGTAAATTGACGCCACAAGCGACGTTTTACAAAGTTTAAATGCATTTATATATCTGTGCTTTTCTATTTTGAATAAGAATTATCGCGCGAGCACTTGAGGGGTGTGACTAATTACCGCCCGGGACCGCCCGGGGACCGCCCGGGGACCGCCCGGGACCGCCCGGGCGGCCCAACGAGCTCGTGGACACAATATCTCGACGGTATAACGTAGCGACATGCCACCTGAGGGCAACATAGAAAAATTTACTCGCTCGCTCGTCTCCGGCCGGTCATATTAACCCCACAAATACCGATATTGGCTAAAAGAGCCTGGGTGATTACTGGTGTCTTCGTGTGTGTTCAGAGAGATTATTTTGGTGATTCTCGGTAGTGCAATAAGTGCAATACACCTGAGTGTTAATTCCATGTATTGACTCGTTGACGCGTCCACGGCCGATGTTATTAACCCCTCAAATTCCGGTAAAATAGTGTATAAACAAAAGAACATTGGAACCGCCCGGGACCGCCCGGGCGGCCCCATGGGCCCGTGGACACTATATCTCGACGTTATAACATAGCGACATACCCCACGAGGTCAACCTACAAAATGTTACTCCCTCGCTCGACCCCGGCCGGCGTTATTAACCCCTCAAAATCCGACAAAATGGTATATAGACAAAAAGAACATTGGGACCGCCCGGGACCGCCCGGGTTGCCCCACGTGCCCGTGGACACAATATCTCGACGTTATATCGTAGCGACATACCCCATGAGGTCAACCTAGAAAATGTTACTCGCTCGCTCGACCCCGGCCGGTGTTATTAACCCCTCAAAATCCAACAAAATGGTTTATAAACAAAAATAACATTGGGACCGCCCGAAACCGCCCGGGAGGCACCATGGGCCCGTGGACACTATATCTCAACGTTATAACGTAGCGACATACCCCACGAGATCAACCTACAAAATGTTGCTTGCTCGCTCGACTCCGGCCGGTGTTATTAACCCCTCAAAATCCGATAAAATGGTATATAAACAAAAAGAACATTGGGACCGCCCGAAACCGCCCGGGAGGCACCATGGGCCCGTGGACACTATATCTCGACGTTATAACATAGCGACATACCCCACGAGGTCAACCTAGAAAATGTTACTCCCTCGCTCGACCCCGGCCGGCGTTATTAACCCCTCAAAATCCGATAAAATGGTAAATAGACAAAAAGAACATTAGGACCGCCCGGGACCGCCCGGGTGGCCCCACGTGCCCGTGGACACAATATCTCGACGTTATAACGTAGCGACATACCCCATGAGGTCAACCTAGAAAATGTTACTCGCTCGCTCGACCCCGGCCGGTGTTATTAACCCCTCAAAATCCGACAAAATGGTATATAGACGAAAAGAACATTGGGACCGCCCGGGACCGCCCGGTGGCCCCACGTGCCCGTGGACACAATATCTCGACGTTATAACATAGCGACATACCCCATGAGGTCAACCTAGAAAATGTTACTCGCTCGCTCGACCCCGGCCGGTGTTATTAACCCCTCAAAATCCGACAAAATGGTATATAGACGAAAAGAACATTGGGACCGCCCGGGACCGCCCGGTGGCCCCACGTGCCCGTGGACACAATATATCGACGTTATAACATAGCGACATACCCCACCTAGAAAATGATACTCGCTCGCTCGACCCGGCCGGTGTTATTAACCCCTCAAAATCCGACAAAATGGTATATAGACAAAAAGAACATTGGGACCGCCCGGGACCGCCCGGGTGGACACACGTGCCCGTGGACACAATATCTCGACGTTATAACGTAGCGACATACCCCATGAGGTCAACCTAGAAAATGTTACTCGCTCGCTCGACTCCGGCCGGTGATATTAACCCCTCAAAATCCGACATAATGGTATATAAACAAAAAGAACATTGGGACCGCCCGGGACCGCCCGGGAGGCCCCATGGGCCCATGGATACTATATCGCGACGTTATAACGTAGCGACATACCCCACGAGGTCAAACTACAAAATTGTACTCTCTCGCTCGACTCCGGCCGGCGTTATTAACCCCTCAAAATCAGATAAAATGGTATATAGACAAAAAGAACATTGGGACCGCCCGGGACCGCCCGGGTGGCCCCACGTGCCCGTGAACACAATATCTCGACGGTATAACGTCGCGACATGCCACCTGAGGGCAACATAGAAACATTTACTCGCTCGCTCGTCTCCGGCCGGTCATATTAACCCCACAAATGCCGATATTGGCTAACGTCGAGATATAGTGTCCACGGGCCCATGGGGCCTCCCGGGCGGTCCCGGGCGGTCCCAATGTTCTTATTGTTTATATACCATTTTATCGGATTTTGAGGGGTTAATAACACCGGCCGGGGTCGAGCGAGCGAGTAACATTTTCTAGGTTGACCTCATGGGGTATGTCGCTACGTTATAACGTCGAGATATAGTGTCCACGGGCCCATGGGGCCTCCCGGGCGGTCCCGGGCGGTCCCAATGTTCTTTTTGTTTATATACCATTTTATCGGATTTTGAGGGGTTAATAACACCGGCCGGAGTCGAGCGAGCGAGTACCATTTTGTAGGTTGACCTCGTGGGGTATGTCGCTACGTTATAACGTCGAGATATAGTGTCCACGGGCCCATGGGGCGTCCCGGGCGGTCCCGGGCGGTCCCGGACGGTCCCAATGTTCTTTTTGTTTATATACCATTTTATCGGATGTTGAGGGGTTAATAACACCGGCCGGAGTCGAGCGAGCGAGTACCATTTTGTAGGTTGACCTCGTGGGGTATGTCGCTACGTTATAACGTCGAGATATAGTGTCCACGGGCCCATGGGGCCTCCCGGGCGGTCCCGGGCGGTCCCAATGTTCTTATTGTTTATATACCATTTTATCGGATTTTGAGGGGTTAATAACACCGGCCGGGGTCGAGCGAGCGAGTAACATTTTCTAGGTTGACCTCATGGGGTATGTCGCTACGTTATAACGTCGATATATAGTGTCCACGGGCCCATGGGGCCTCCCGGGCGGTTTCGGGCGGTCCCAATGTTATTTTTGTTTATATACCATTTTATCGGATTTTGAGGGGTTAATAACACCGGCCGGAGTCGAGCGAGCGAGTAACATTTTATAGGTTGTCCTCGTGGTGTATGTCGCTACGTTATAACGTCGAGATATTGTGTCCACGGGCACGTGGGGCCACCCGGGCGGTCCCGGGCGGTCCTAATGTTCTTTTTGTCTATTTACCATTTTATCGGATTTTGAGGGGTTAATAACACCGGCCGGGGTCGAGCGAGCGAGTACCATTTTCTAGGTTGACCTCATGGGGTATGTCGCTACGTTATAACGTCGAGATATAGTGTCCACGAGCCCATGGGGCCTCCCGGGCGGTCCCAATGTTATTTTTGTTTATATACCATTTTATCGGATGTTGAGGGGTTAATAACACCGGCCGGAGTCGAGCGAGCGAGTAACATTTTGTAGGTTGACCTCGTGGGGTATGTCGCTACGTTATAACGTCGAGATATAGTGTCCACGGGCCCATGGGGCCTCCCGGGCGGTCCCGGGCGGTCCCAATGTTATTTTTGTTTATAAACCATTTTGTTGGATTTTGGGGGGTTAATAACATCGGCCGTGGACGCGTCAACGAGTCAATACATGGAATTAACACTCAGGTGTGTTGCACTTATTGCACTACCGAGAATCACCAAAATAATTTGTCTGAACACACACGAAGACACCAGTAATCACCCAGTCTCTTTTAGCCAATATCGGCATTTGTGGGGTTAATATGACCGGCCGGAGACGAGCGAGCGAGTAATTTTTTCTATGTTGCCCTCAGGTGGCATGTCGCTACGTTATGCCGTCGAGATATTGTGTCCACGGGCCCATGGGGCCTCCCGGGCGGTCCCGGGCGGTCCCAATGTTATTTTTGTTTATAAACCATTTTGTTGGATTTTGGGGGGTTAATAACACCGGCCGGGGTCGAGCGAGCGAGTAACATTTTCAAGGTTGACCTCATGGGGTATGTCGCTACGTTATAACGTCGAGATATTGTGTCCACGGATACGTGGGGCCACCCGGGCGGTCCCGGGCGGTCCCAATGTTCTTTTTGTCTATATACCATTTTGTCGGATTTTGAGGGGTTAATAACACCGGCCGGAGTCGAGCTAGCGAGTACCATTTTGTAGGTTGACCTCGTGGGGTATGTCGCTACGTTATAACGTCGAGATATTGTGTCCACGGATACGTGGGGCCACCCGGGCGGTCCCGGGCGGTCCCAATGTTCTTTTTGTCTATATACCATTTTGTCGGATTTTGAGGGGTTAATAACACCGGCCGGAGTCGAGCTAGCGAGTTCCATTTTGTAGGTTGACCTCGTGGGGTATGTCGCTACGTTATAACGTCGAGATATAGTGTCCACGGGCCCATGGGGCCTCCCGGGCGGTCCCGGGCGGTCCCAATGTTCTTATTGTTTATATACCATTTTATCGGATTTTGAGGGGTTAATAACACCGGTCGGGGTCGAGCGAGCGAGTAACATTTTCTAGGTTGACCTCATGGGGTATGTCGCTACGTTATAACGTCGATATATAGTGTCTACGGGCCCATGGGGCCTCCCGGGCGGTTTCGGGCGGTCCCAATATTCTTTTTGTTTATATACAATTTTATCGGATTTTGAGGGGTTAATAACACCGGCCGGACTCGAGCGAGCGAGTAACATTTTATAGGTTGTCCTCGTGGGGTATGTCGCTACGTTATAACGTCGAGATATTGTGTCCACGGGCACGTGGGGCCACCCGGGCGGTCCCGGGCGGTCCTAATGTTCTTTTTGTCTATTTACCATTTTATCGGATTTTGAGGGGTTAATAACACCGGCCGGGGTCGAGCGAGCGAGTACCATTTTCTAGGTTGACCTCATGGGTATGTCGCTACGTTATAACGTCGAGATATAGTGTCCACGGGCCCATGGGGCCTCCCGGGCGGTCCCGGGCTGTCCCAATGTTATTTTTGTTTATAAACCATTTTGTTGGATTTTGGGGGGTTAATAACACCGGCCGGGGTCGAGCGAGCGAGTAACATTTTCTAGGTTGACCTCATGGGGTATGTCGCTACGTTATAACGTCGAGATATTGTGTCCACGGGTACGTGGGCCCACCCGGGCGGTCCCGGGCGGTCCCAATGTTCTTTTTGTCTATATACCATTTTGTCGGATTTTGAGGGGTTAATAACACCGGCCGGGGTCGAGCGAGCGAGTAACATTTTCTAGGTTGACCTCATGGGGTATGTCGCTACGTTATAACGTCGAGATATTGTGTCCACGGGCACGTGGGGCCACCCGGGCGGTCCCGGGCGGTCCTAAAGTTTTTTTTGTCTATTTACCATTTTATCGGATTTTGAGGGGTTAATAACGCCGGCCGGGGTCGAGCGAGGAAGTAACATTTTGTATGTTGACCTCGTGGGGTATGTCGCTATGTTATAACGTCGAGATATAGTGTCCACGGGCCCATGGGGCCGCCCGGGCGGTCCCGGGCGGTTCCAAGGTTCTTTTGTTTATACACTATTTTACCGGAATTTGAGGGGTTAATAACATCGGCCGTGGACGCGTCAACGAGTCAATACATGGAATTAACACTCAGGTGTATTGCACTTATTGCACTACCGAGAATCACCAAAATAATCTGTCTGAACACACACGAAGACACCAGTAATCACCCAGGCTCTTTTAGCCAATATCGGCATTTGTGGGGTTAATATGCCCGGCCGGAGACGAGCGAGCGAGTAAATGTTTCTATGTTGCTCTCAGGTGGCATGTCGCTACGTTATACCGTCGAGATATTGTGTCCACGGGCTCGTTGGGCCGCCCGGGCGGTCCCGGGCGGTCCCCGGGCGGTCCCGGGCGGTCCCCGGGCGGTAATTAGTCACACCGCACTGGAGCAAATAACAATATCTGAACTCTCGATTAGTAACATTCCATCATGATATGTGACCAACGATCGGAAGTGCATGTTTCTAAATACTAGCATTAGAGTGGTCGTGTGAGCAACGGTCCACACACGTGGCTGCATGGTCTGTTTGAGATATGTCTGCATGTGAGTCATGTGGCGCGTTATTGAAAGATGCCTCATCATATTTGCCACCAAATTTGTCAAATGTTGTTCAGCTTGTTTCCACTTAAATGGGTACTGTACACTAAATCCAGCCATTTATGGGACTGTCTCCTTTTATACTTAACAGAACATATGCAACAATTGAATGAAATTGAGCCATGGGTGAGAGCAAAATGCACTCACTTACCGTTTGAACAATACAATCAACATGGTAATTATAATGAAATTGAATTTATAACTCCAGTCATATATTCATTTTCATTATAATTACCATGTTGTTTGCATCGGTCATAGAGTAAATGGGTGTATTTTGCTCTCACGCATGGCTCAAATAGTCACCTGACTATTTGTCTTACATGTACAAGGTCATTTCGTTTAGAAGCTTTCTGTGCAACGTGTAAGAAACAAATCATGTAGCAACGAGGAATAATCCAGTCTCCAAATACCTTAATAAGTGGCAAAAGGCAGTCGGAGAATAGGATTTGCCTGCACAGAAAGAACTTATTTTGATTGAAATCAACTAAGCGTATCGGCGATCGGAATGTGGACAGTTTCTTCTAGCCAGCCACCATTGTTTAGAATTGTTGCTGTTCCACTTGGGCCGATATATTTGAATGTGTAGTTTTGCGCCGAGAAATCGTGTGACCTTTCCCTTCAAATATATCGCTATATATAGCAATGGCATATAGTAACACACGTATTCAAGTTACAAATACATGTGGCTGAACCTGGCTGATATCGGCGACCATGCGTGTTCCTGCCACAGTCAGCGAAGACCTTATATATTGTTGCTGTATACCCCTATAAGAAATAAACAACATTGTTTCTAAATTAAACCCGTGTGGTGAATATGATAGCTGTGGTGTTTAACCCTTTCATGAAGGGAGCTGCGCTGGTGCAGCGTTAAAGACCATGTGTCAATGCATTATCTTATATATGCGAGTCGACCATAGGCCTAACAATTTTTTATCATTTTTTCTTACATTCTTTATAATTTTTTATCATTTTTTCTTATATTCTTTGACAATTTTTATCATTTTTTCATACATTCTATAACAATTTTTATCATTTTTTTCTTATATTCTTTAACAGTTTTATCATTTGTTATAATTTTTTTCTTACATTCTTTAACAATTTTATCTTTTTTTTTTATCATTTTTCTTACATTCTTATCATTTTTTTTTACATTCATTAACAATTTTTATCATTTTTTATCATTATTTCTTACATTCTTTAACAATTTTTTATCATTTTTTCTTACATTTTTTTAACAATTATAAAAAATAGAATAAAATTTGTTAGGCCAATGCATTATCTTATATATGGTCGCCTCGCATATATAAGAGAATGCATTGGCACAGGGTTTTCGCAAAAACTCAGGAAGCTCCAGTCAAGAAACGGTTAACACCAAAAAGGAACAACACGCGGCAAAAATAAACGCCAGTTCTGTTTTAATTCATTCGAGAGTCTTATTACTAGTATACGGTCGGCACAATGTACTTTCCGTGTCACAATTATATAATATATTGGATTGGAAAAGCAGCATATTATTTGTGATGAAAAATCGACCTGAGTTTTGAACTATACAGGTAACTGTCTCAAAGAGTGATAGTATAGCTGCCCCAAACACTGTCATTCTTCGGCGACTGTGATTATGAACCCCTATATAACAAAAACAGTTATTGTTTTGGGTCATGAATGTTAAAACCAACAACAATGACAAGCGAGTAAGGTTACACTCCTATGCAAAACTATGCAAATATTATTCATTTATCTGGATAAATTTCCCCGGGCTATTCATTTTGAAAAACATATTTTCATACAACGGCAGGCCCATTTAACTCAGATATGCATCTGTTACGATGCTGGTGGTTTGTCGGTGCCGCCCGTGCAAGGTCGCATGCACAGGTACGAACGGCAGATGGTTGGCGCGTTTCAGAATAATTGTTGCTTTTTAACCGCATTCGTCTTTTCATTATTGGGTATGACGTAACGGAGGCTGAGACAAGACAACAAGCTGACAAGCGGGCTAAATTATTAGCTGTTCACACATGTAAGGTGTTTGCGGTGAATGTTTTCGTTTACATGCACATGGGTTTTTGGTGATGGTAATGGAGGTGTACGTATACATGTTACGTTGCTTTTGTGACCTCGTTGTTGCTGTTGTGGTTTTGGTAACATATACTCAGTGTGAGTGTTCATTGCTTCAAATATTATGCTTGCTTTAGTGAGCATGAACACATTCTTACTTCTTATCGAAATGGCCATGCATCGATGGGAATGGCACATTGAGATGTCCTTCGGTTCCGATTATCTCCCATGTCGGGGTTAGAAATATGTGCCAACCTCGTCTCACCCAGCCTGCGAAGATCTCACCCATGACGTAACCACATCGGCTACGGTGCAGACTTAAACAGGAAGCCATTTCACTGAGAGTTGGGAAGGGTGTCAGTCTGAACTTGATGGGTTCGAATATTGACACAGAACATAACTATCATTATATATATATTTGAACTGCACAATGCATTTCTTCCTCCAAAGTTATATCACAAACAATAAATAACCTAAATTATACATTCATTCATTCATAAGCACATCGACGTACATGTACACCCGCACTGGCACGCACAATTGTATATACACAACACACATCCATCTCTCTCTCTCTCTCTCTCTCTCTCTCTCTCTCTCTCTCTCTCTCTCTCTCTCTCTCTCTCTATCTATCAGGAAGCCCTTTCACTGAGAGTTGGGAAGGGTGTCAGTCTGAACTTGATGGGTTCGAATATTGACACAGAACATAACTATCATTATATATATATTTGAACTGCACAATGCATTTCTTCCTCCAAAGTTATATCACAAACAATAAATAACCTAAATTATACATTCATTCATTCATAAACACATCGACGTACATGTACTCCCGCACTGGCACGCACAATTGTATATACACAACACACATCCATCTCTCTCTCTCTCTCTCTCTCTCTCTCTCTCTCTCTCTATCTCTCTCTCTCTCTCTATCTCTCTCTCTCTCTCTCTCTCTCTCACCATCGCACCCTCTCTCTCAATATTCTTTGTCTTCATATATATGCTGCGACATTATACTATCGACAATATATGCATGTTATTCTACGCGATGAAACGAAAACCATAGCATCAGTGTAGCTTTCTTGCACGAAGATGGTTTGATAACTAAGAGAAAACTCAGTAAGTTCGGTTCTAGTGAACCAGGAACGTGCAAGTTGCATGGTGTGGGGCAATGAACCAAGTGTTATAAGGCCTGAATTCATATACAGATTTATGATGTCATGCCAGGTGTGCATGATGTGGTGGGTTTGTAGCTTTTGTTACATCGTTGTTGCTGTTGTTTTTTTTTTTGGTAATGGTGGTAGTAATTGTGGTGGTGGTGGTGGTGGTGGTGGTGATAGTGGCGATATTATAGGTTGTTGATATGGTGGTTACTAGTTGTGGTGGTGGTGGTGGTGGTGTTGATGGTACATGTAGTAATAGTGGTCGTAGGCGTGTGTATGTTGCTAGAACTCTCCACTACATGCAATATTTGATAGGTTTAGATTGATACAACTTCTAATGACGCCCGTCAATCATAACATACTCCCTTTGTCCGAGGCGGGAAAATATTATCCAATGGTCAGCCAGCTATGTTATATTTCCAAACAAATTCGTGCAACAAAACATACGGTTTAGTTAGCTGTCAATGAGACGCGAAACTTAAGCATTAGATAAAGCAACCACTCGTGGGTAACGTTAACATCCGGTGTCGTATTGAGTTTGCCAACAAACTATAGTTATTCAACGATTTGTCACGAGCTCCCACCACACCGCGAATACAGTATAGTCTGATATCTCTCGGCGGCCGAAGTTAGAAGTGTTCTATCTAAACCTCTCTATTATTTTTCACATTTATGGCAAATTACGTGCAAAGGGTTTCTCCGTGCATGGCTCCCTGTCCTCATTCCGACATATAAATCCCTTAGCTTTAAGTGATACTGGCAAACAAGCGCCATGCATATGCGAAATCTTCGCTAACATATTGCAGTCACACTAAAACAGGTTCGGTACACCCGATGCTTATTGTGGACTGTCCATGTCAAATATGACACAATTATTGTGCAACTTGTTGGTGATGGAGTGGACAGTTGACCGACATAATTGACTTAATCGTTGTGACTATCTCTCTCTCTCAACTGTTCTTATTTCAAATGTTATTTGTCCACATCAACAGATCAATTGACAAATATAACAAGGATTCATTATTTGTTTAAATATGTATAAAATAAGACAAAATTGTGTGCAAACACCAGTGACACAGGTGGGCGGAAACGATCGTATCATATTTTTAAAACGTCTATTACAATTCGTGAACTTCAACTTTTAATGAATATTCTTCTTAAATTTTATCCAAATAGCTATAAGACCAGATTATTGCTAATACACTTTGCAACGTCGTATAACAAACTGTTCCAACAGAAATTGTCCATACAGGTAAATTAAATTTAATTACGAGGCCGTTGCCGTCACGCTGAGTAAAGCGAATTCATGTCCTGCCATAACATTGTCTCAGTAGGTTTTATCAAATTTCATGTCATCATTTCGCCTCACAATTATGTGACTTTTATGGGAAGAACTGGAGCACAAGCTATCAAACTCCGATGCGCCCCGGGTTGATTGAAAAGTCGAACCGGTTTCCGCATTTTCTTCGTCGTTACCCAAGATACTGATCGTACAGGGCTGTCGCTTGACTTTTCCATATAATGTATGTAATGACAAAGAACCCATCATCCTGGTTTCAGAATCATTCTCTCTTATGCCAGTGAAGAATCTTCACGAACTCTGCATGACGTAGCTGGTTCCATTGGTAGCCACATATGCATGGGTGACCATCGCGAATAGAGTATAAACTGATTCGTGTATCTGGATTGTTTAGCAGTTGCTTATCTGGGGTCGGTGGTTTCTATGTTCAGTTGAATTATTTCCCGATGGATAAAAGAGTAGGATATGTCTATCTGTTTGTCAGTCTGTTCGCTGAATGAAAGCAATATAAGACACCAAATGTTCTCCTATAATATATTATGCATGCATGTTGTTATATTAAATTGTTTCTATATATACCTTTATTCCTTCCAATTTCCGGAGAGTGGTAATGATATAATCACAGATTACGTGTGTACATATATATACATTATGTGAAAAAGAGAAAACCAAACTGAGATGACGAGAAAAATCAGTATAGAATAAAGGAGAATGTCTAATTACACACATACATATAATAACTATAACTGATGATTACTAACCAGAGAATGGCTTTCTGTCCTTTAGTTTCTTTGTGGAGGTGTGTGAGCATTTTTCAGTGTGGGGATTTTTCAGTATGTTTATCTACAACTGTTCCGAAAACATCTGGCATTATGACAATATTCGATTGTTTCTGTATAACTGCTAACCACTGCCCTGCCCTGCCTTTGGTCAATATATCAACATTTAGAAATTTGATGCCTGTCACAACATCGGTTGGAAAATCCAGACATAAAATGGTTGAAATTGTTATAATATATTCTAATAGAATGTGCGATCACAATTTAATGTGCAATATGCTGTTTATAAACCAAAAGTCAAACAATTCACTACATTCGGCCAAAATATGGATTGAACTGGCCAGCATATTTCCAACTATTAAATATTTCTAAGTTAGAAAATTTCCAAAATTTGGAAAGCTCGAGTTATACTTGTTCCAGTTAGAACATTCCAATCCACGAAAGGGGCACTTGGAAGATGCATGCTGGTATATTTATGCTGAAACACAAACGCAATTTAGTCGGTTTTGGAAGTTACAAAGTATATGTTCAGTTAATTGGTGTGCCTTTTATATAGAGGATCTCCAACGAGTTATGTTGGGATATAAGATTTTATGAAACGAGTTTGATAAATTTGATTCACAACGAGTCGTAGACGAGTTGTGAATCAACTTTATGAAACGAGTTTCATAAAATCTTTTATACCAACATAAGGAGTTGAAGATCTTGTATATCACATCAAAAAAGTAGAGCTTTATGCCTTTTTAACAAATCAAAATCCTTAACAGAAGATTAAAAATGCACACATTTACATTGTTGGCGGAGATGCTTCGCAACCGTATACAGCAGTATTGTGCGCTCAAGCTGCCGACCGAAAATACAGTTCCCACGTTATGCAGCCAAATGACGAAAAATCACCATACACCTCGAGATACCTATAACACGTCGGGTATTATGTATATATATTTCATTACATGTATTTCACTTTATTATTGTTTCTCAAATACTGTATTTGTATATGGTTTAATGAGAATAAACATATTTGAATAATTTTCCTCTTTGTTTTTGTGTCTATTTTGGTTAGTGCAACGAAGTTGGACAATAATTTAATTTAATGAACAAAGCAATCATTTTTGCATTGTCTGGTGTTGTTGATGTGTGCGGCTTTACGAAATATTATTAATCCGCCTGATTCAATGTAAAGTCATTTGTTGGCGCGTTGCCAAGTTGGCGGGAAGCCCGCGCATATTCGCCACTAGTGAGAGATAAGAAAATATGTAATGGCTTTTTTTAGAGATTATAATAGGGATTTCATGTGATATATAAATATCATCAAACAATTTGTGACGTCCATTGAATTGTTAATATATATTCCTAAATTGTATAATTGCGAGTTTGCGAAACCTCTCTATCTCTGAGCGACTGTTGGACAATACAGGGTAGACACCCTCCCGCGTGCATGGCCCCAGTCATGAACACGAAACAAACAATAAAACTTATCCATGTGCTGTTATCTCTGAAGTTATGTCTTTTTCTTACATCGAAAAATGTCACACGACACCGAAGAAATACTGCTCTTTTATAACGCTGGGTGCATTATTTTTGTCTCGATTATAGTGCAGTCGTAAAGGTGGTACGATATTTTTCGTATATCTATTGTGTTAATAGAAGCTAGACTCGGGTATTATTATATGAAATTACATCACGTGTCGCTTATCTGAATTTTTAGTCATCTGTACGAATTTTAATTAGAATGTGCTTCAAATTCGATACCATCTTGCTTCGAGCCTTCTTCACAAATCGTCGGCCATGCGCGAAGACTGGGCAATATAACCTGTACTAAGCATTGTGTATTAATGATTATGTATACATGAATAAATGGTTAGTTGAGTGACTAATGCCGTTTATTTGGATCATGTTACACACATACGACTCAGTGTAACATGCCAGTGGTCGGCTTTTATATAAAGCTTATAAATTGAAAATAGTTAATGCAGAAGTAATGAGAGAAATAAATAAACACACCAAGAAAGAAATAAGAAAGGAAAGAAGGAACAAACGAAAAGAAGAAGAGCGAGAGCATTTAATTAAAATAGAGATATGTGCCTATATATAATTGTGAAGAAAGCAAAAATAAACAGCTTCTACATTGTAAATAGACAAAGATAATAAACGAATATTTAAAGTGATGTGAAACACTCCCGTAGGGTGATCAAATAGAAATGAACAAAAATCTTGTTCAAAGTAGTTATTTTTACAAATATTATTTCTAAATTTGCAACACACAGCGTCATTCGTATGTATTAATTAAATGCAGTGACTCTCAATGGTGAAATCGTTTTCGTTAGTTTACTGCCGATAGATGATGCGTCCCGAATCGAGTGGTAAATATTTACGATTGTTCGTAGTTCAGACAATGTTTTCTATGGAGTGGTACGGTTGATTTGCTTCAGATTTTCGGCGGTGTTAGTAGAATGTTGCACTCCTCAAATTGGCATAGTGCCTAAATACTAACTTATCAGTTTCACGCACCCGAACACATACATAATATATCTTTAAAGAAATAAATAAACTATGACAGCACGATCGAGAGAAGCGAGAGAATTTAAAGTAAAGAGAAATGCATAATTTCTAAGAACTCGAAATAAAACTGGATTGGCAAAGGAACACTCATGACCGAGCCTATCGGTACCGGTAGCTTTAACTATAGTCGACGGTTTGATATTGTAAACATCCTTCATATATCTCATTGGATTTAAAGGTAACTAAATTTCAAGAAGCTTTGGTACACAAGTCGGGATTAAAGACATATTATGTACTTGATCGAGTTCGTGAAACTGATAAGTTAATACTCATGCGCTATATCAACATGGGGAATGTAGAATTCCACTAACATCGCCGAAAATATAAAAGAAATCGACCATACCAATCAATAGAAAACATCGTCTGAACTACGCTCAATTGTAAATATTTACATCACGATTCGGGACACAACTATCGGCGATAAACTCACACAAATTATTTCGATATTGAGAGTCATTGCATTTAATTAATATATAAGAATGGAATTGCGTGTTGTCAATTTGGATGAATATTCGTAGAAATAACAACTTTGAGCAAGATTATTCTCCATTTATATTTGATCACCCAACCGGAGTGTTTCACATCACTTTAAATAAGTGATCCCTTTCATGGTCATGGTATTATTCTTGAAATGTAACGCTGTCGAAATTGACAGATAGTTTGATTGATTATTAACTCGGGTAGTGTATCACATGTATTTGAAATTAGATCACGTGCTGCTTATCTTAATTTTCGGTCATCTATGTAAATTTGTATTAGAATGTGCTTCAAATTCCATATATACAATCTTGCTTCGAGCCTTTTCACAAATCGCTGGAAGAATCGGCAATATAACATTGTGTATTAATGAGTATGTACATGAATAAATGGTTTGTTGACTGATAAATGCCGGTTAGGGGGTGCTTGATGCTTAAAGGCATGGATGGCCTTGGTTGTAGGTTATAATTTAGAAATAAAAGTCACGAAATTATGAAAATTTCCTTCCGAAAATATTAATAGTACAGTATAATGATATTATCAACAAAACACACTTGTGTGAACAGAGCGTTTGTTTCTATACAGCACATAAAGAATGTGCTATGAGCAAAATACTCGGCGAGCACTATAACATTATGTTGTAAACAACCAAAGTCCATGTAGTGGGGTCTCCCCGGTGTTGAGTGTTTTGCTTATCGCACACACTTTACTAACACTGCGTACCATTTGATAATAACATGCTATTTATGCGATATGCGTGATTGGTATAAGAACAAGCTCTGTCTACACCTTAATATTCTTTCTGTTTATGGTAGTTTTAACGGGTGTGATTATTTTAACAGCAATACCCATCGCAAAGGTAATCCGTATCTTCAATTTCCAAGAAATCCAGCTGAGTAATCGAAATAAACCTCGATTGGCAAATGACCATGCACTCAGTATCTTTGACCCTTTCATGGCGGGGTCAGCGCTGGTGCAGCGTTTCAAATAATGTGCCTCCCATAGGGAGCCTCGCATATATAAGAGTATACTGGCTTACAAGGTCAATGTATATATCATTAGGTCAATGTATTCTCGTATATACGCGAGGCTCCCTATGGGAGACTCGCATATACAAGAGAATAAATTGGCACAGGGTTTTCGCAAAATTTCAGGAAGCTCCAGTCATGGAAGGGTTAACCACATCGATGATCTAATATGTAAACATACTTCATTTATCTCATCAGATTTAAAGGTAACTAATTTTCAAGATGCTGTCGTGCACAAGTCGGGATTAAATAAATGATCCCTTTAAAGTTCAAGGTATTACACTTGAAAGGTCACGCTGTCGAAAGTGACACCTATTCTGATTGTGCAGTTAAAATGTTAATAGCCAACGTTCATTTCGCTTGGTGTGACCTTCGCCTATAGGGTTAACTGTGTGAACTTAAGTGACCCGAGCGCATGTAAATAAGCTGTGTATATATAGTTTATGTAATGAACCTGCATGGCCCGTTAAAAAGATGGATTGCCTCGTGTCTACTATGACGTTCGGGATTTTACAAATATGGTTTATAAATCACTGCCTACCATCCGGAACAATAATATACTCCGGGGAAAAGAATCTAATTACTGAACTACTTCTCAGCCATGTAATGTTATATGTTGGTACAGGGGCGTGGCTATAGGGTCTCTGTTTGGGGAGGGTCCAACTTACAATTACTAACTGCACCTGGACAAGTTCTAAAAGTCAAGGAAATTTCACCCCCCCCCCCGGATTACACTTTTCCATGCTGATACCCTCATATGGTAGTATAGTTGGACATTTTCAAACTAATGCCCATTGCTGACCGGATGTGGGAAAATATTCGACCTGTGATCCAACAACAAATTTCAGACTGAATACTGGTTAGAATATGAACTCATCCGTACAATTTCAACCATTATCATGATATTTCCAACTGTTGAATTTGTTTTACCAAAGATGGGAAACCACCCCCTCGTTGTAGCCAAGTTGGAATACCGGAGTATCACCAGCCTCTTTGTGTTCTTAAGAACCGAAATATAGTTCTCAAAAGAAGATGTTCAATGTGCAAATTTATTTTCAGAAAAAAAACGGCTTCAATAAGCTTCGGAAGGCAATCATAAATGTTAAGCTAAAGTAGCCAAAATTAGAAAGAAAAAAAATTGTAGTAAATGTAAGCAATATATTTAATCTATATCTGTATTTGCGAATGTCTGTCTGTCTGTCTGTGTTCTATAGAAATCCACAGGGGACCATCTAGATGATACCAAAGGGGTCTACTAGGGGTAACTTTTTACGAGAAAGATAATGGTGCGGGTTAGAATTTTCTAAAGTGACACCGTCGTTGTCAGGGGCAGAAAAGGGGAAGGGGCAGAATTTTTTTGTCGCCGATTGCCACGAAACTTACATAAAATCATCCCCATGATATGAAGAATCTAATGGTGTAGTTTAAATATGTCAAAAATGGTGTCGTTCGAGTCAGGGATGCACGGAAGGGGAGAGGGGCACCAAAATTGATAAAACTAATTTTATCGCCAATTTCCACCAAATTGATATATATTCTTCTTCATGATACAAGGAATCTAATTGTGCGACTTAAAGACGCCAAATTTGTGTCGTTTGGATGAGAGATTGGGCGGGGGGAGGGGGGTACTAAATTTGATAAGAATGGGTTCAATCGCAGATTGCCACCACACTTATACAAAATCATCCCCATGGTATGAGGAGTCTAAAGGGAGAGGGGCACCAAAATTGATACACAATATTTTTAGCGCCAATTTCCACAAAATTGATACATGTTCTCATCCATGATTCGAGGAATCTAATCGTGTGATTTAAAGACACCATATTGGTGCTTCATGTGTGAGAGATGGGGAGGGGAGGGGTGTTCACCAAATTTGATAAAAAAAATTGTTTAGTCGCCGATTAGCACCAAACTTTAATCATCTCCATGATATCAGGAATGTAATTGTGTGGTCTAAGGATGTCACAATTGGTGCCATTCGAGTCTGTAGTGCATATATGTGAGAGGGACACAACAAATGATAACAATATGTTTAGAGCCGATTTCCACCAGATTGATACATATTCTTCTCCATGATACGAGGAATCTAATAGTGTGGTTTAGATACACCAAATTGGTGCCGTTTGGGTTAGAGATATGGGGACTTTAAATTTGATACGAATTTGTATATTCGCCAATTTTCACCAATTTTATATAAATGCATCTCCATAATGAGTCTAAGTGTGTGGTTTAATGGTGACAACAGTGGCACCGCTTAAGTCCGAAATAGGGACGGGACGGTCACCAAAACTAATAAAAAATATTTGTTAGTACCAATTACAATCAAATTCATACACGTTCTTCTCAAATGATATGTGGAATCAAATCGTGCTGTCTGTCTTTCTGCCACTATGTGTTCTATATATAACTTCACGGGGAACAATCGAGATGGCACCAAGGCGGATTAAGAGGGGTAATTTTTACGAGGAAGATAATGGTGCGGGTTAAAATTTTCTAAAGTGACGCTGTTGGGGAAGAAAGGGGGGAAGGGCGGCAAAATTAAAAAAATATTATTTTTTCTCCATGATACGAGGAATATAATCGTGTGAATTAAAGACGCCAAATTGCTGCCATTTGGGTGAGAGATAGGGTAGGGGTCATAACTATGATAAGAATTTGTTTAGTTGCTGATTACCATCAAACCTATATATAACCTTCTCCAGTATATATCATGCATCCATGAGTCTAATGGACGTGGTTTAATATGTCAAAAACGGCGCTGTTCAAGTCATGCATGAGGATGGCAAAGCTGATACAAATATATTTAGCACTAATTTCCACCAAATTCATACACGTTCTTCTCTAATGATACGATGAATTAAATAACATTTGGTGTCATTTGGGTCATGGATGGCGAGAGGATATGCACTATCATTGATAAGATTGATATTCGCCGATATCCAACTATACGTTATATATAGTCACCCAGGCCACCTTCGTATCGTTTTATTGAGTTTTGGCGTTCAAATTTCACAATCTCGACAAATGGTGACCCAATTAAGTCACTTGAACAATTATATCTTCTCAACTGTCATATTTATATGGGGATGGGAATCAGGGCATTCACACAACGAGCTAGCAAAAAACAGATGCATAGAAGAAGCATTAAAAGTATAGTTATCATTCTATTTAAGAGATACACTTATTCTTGCAAACTGAGAGACCTCGAACCGATTGCATATTAGAATGGCTCATGTATATATTATAACACAATTGAGTATGTTCCATTCAATACAGTTTCCACAAAAAAGTTGCAATTTGTCAAGAGATATGGAAATGTATCGAAGGCCTGTTCAAAAATAGTGGTCACAATGTGCAGTCACATATATTTTCTTCTGATATAAAAGAAAACGCAGTCAGTAGGACATAACTTTTCAGGATCCTCCAATACTGACATCTGACAAAGGTATATCTGCCAGATACAGCGGATTTTTTAGAACAGACTCATCGACTAATATAAACAACTCAAAATCTCGCTCTATGTCGGGCACATGTAGCTGATATATATGCGCAACAACATATCTTTTCAACTGAGAAGATCAAGCCAATACATAGCACCATGAACATAGGAGCACCTGGACATTTCTTTAAAACATCTGTATCTTCATGGAGATGTGATAGCCAGGTGTACTCAAAATCTTAGTCTAACCAACTAGATTGATTGATACATCTCTATATGTAAAACCCAATTGTCGTCTTTTATTTTTGCAAACTAATGTGTTTATGGTGTTCATGTTTCATGTTATAACTTCTGAAGTATACCCAATTGCAAATAAATAAATACTTCTTTATTGTTAGAGCGGATTAATCGCGATAAACAAAATGACAATCGACAAAGAGATCCACTACTTATATTTTATGACTGTAAGAATCATATTTGAATATGCAATTTATGAGAATACGTGTAACACCTTGAGCAAGAGTGTTCTCTATTCCCAACATATATCCACAGCATGCAGAGGGTTTCACATCACTTTAACCTGGGCAACGCCGGGTAACCCTGCTAGTTCATTTATAAATGTTAAGCTAAAGAGCCATGCGAAATTGATCATTATCGCTTTTAAAGTTTCTTTTATCCTCACATTTCGGGATTGTTCTGTCATTGGGATCCTGAATGGGTATGTTCTGTCATTTTTGCCTCATTGATGGAGGGCTGGAAGGGCAACTTTTCATTATCTGTCCCTCTCTTCTCATGCCATGCACTGCATACCCTCCTATTTGCTCCTCTAGGGCGATCTCATGTCGTGAAAAGTCATGACGATATCTACATATATAATACCACGAATCTCTATATACTCTAGATACCTCCGTAGTGATGGTACTCCACCAAAACAAAACTGTGCAGGTAATATACTTCTGAGTTAACCCTTTACCCAACAGAAGGGCCCTGTGCCAATGCATTCTCTTATATATGCGAGTCGACCATAGGTCGCCTCGCATATATAAGAGAATGCATTGGCTTAACACATTAAAAATTATAAAATTGTTAAAGAATGTAAGAAAAAATGGTAAAAAGTGTTAAAAAAAGATTTTGTTTAGGCCAATGCATTCTCTTATATATGCGAGGCGACCTATGGTCGACTCGCATATATAAGAGAATGCATTGGCACAGGGCATAACTGTAACTATCACAATGTGGTCAAGGAGCCGGTTCCAATGATATCCATATTTGTATGGTTCTATTGAGACAGACCGAAGATATTTTAGGCTGTTGAAGCTTTATTTGGCCGGTTTTGGCCGGGTTGTTGGGTAAAGGGTTAATACATGTTCCTTAATAATACAGTTCACTGTATAAAAAGGTTCCAATCGTGAAATTGCGCGTTTAAGTGACTTATGTGCGATTTTGATTTACAAACGTGGATTTTCTCCGGGTAATTAATTCAATGTTTATTGCGATATCGGCTCACAAAGTTCACAAAAAGCATGCAATCTCAAGCTGGGATACCCCCTATTATGAAGTAGATTATTGAGGAACAAGTGTCAATAAAGATTAATATTCCCTGCCTTGTTTGTTCAATGTTATAATGTTCACTGTCAGAACGTGTCAGAACATCAAAAAGTTCCCAGGTATTGTACTGGTGGAATATGATCGCGAAGTGTACGTTCATACGCTGGCAAATTTTCATGGTATGTTTTGCAAGGCATTTCATCATAGAAAACCACATGGTGCCATAATTTGAAAGTAAACGTGCATATAATATGCATCTTTACCAAAGCGAACGACGTGAGAAGTAAAAGTTCTGTAGTTCCACTTGTAACGCTACTGACACTTGCCTTCAAATGCCTGTATGATTGATTCTTGCGAGAGAATTGCATGCTATTTACGGGCAAATTCCGGTAGCATGGCTACAGGTGAAACTACGGGGATTTTTACTTCGCATGCAGTTAGGTGTGGTACAGATGCATTTTATATGCTTGCTTCCATTCATATTCTGGCACCATATCGTTTTCTACGACGAAATTCCTGCAAATCATAAAGTGCAAACTTGCCAGTGTGTGAATGTACCCTAAGCCTGTATAGCGCACAGATGCGTGGCATGAACTAGGCGATATCAATATTGACTATCACATTTGATAACACAAATGCACAAGACGAAGCCAACGTAATATATCATATCTTGACCTTTGACCCTGTGAGAAAGATCGCCATGTCTCGGTTGTCTTGTCCTCTTTGATGTGTCCAATTTACCATATAGGTAATTGTTATGTTGGTCATGTAAAACACGATGTTTTGACAGAAGATTTCGAGATAACACATTTCCCAGGATAAGAGTCTCCTGACACTAAGAAGAGACGTTCGTTTTATGTTACGAATACATAACTCTCATACACATAGTCCGAAACGAAACATTAGCTGTTCACTCATCCGACAGATTACTATATCTGATATGGTGGTTGACATTCCAAAAAGTTCTATCGCAAACTTGCCGCTAACTACCACAACAGTAATACATTAAATAAACGTTCACCATGCATGCAGGGCCCTATACACTATACAGTTATTGGTATAGTTATTGATATGGTATTGCTATGTATACATATATGACATAAAACATTTTCATATATCCGAAGAATCTGACCTGATAATCAACGTGGTCAAACCGATAAGACGAATATATTCTAGATAAACGGAGAATTATACCACAACTGATTACAAATAAGATAATTTTGTTTTTTATTATGCCGCGCAACACCGAAATTTGACTAGCCCGATGTCGCGAGCAAGAGAATATATACATGGATAGAACAGGGGGAATCTCTCTGTCAGGGTTAGTGCATGAACATCGATGTATGAAAGGATGCTGTCAGTTTTCCTTTATTTTTCTTTCTTCAATAACTTTTTTAAATAGGTAGCTCACCGAAAAGATCATACAAAAACATTTCTCTCCGATATATGTATGTTGTCCATGCAGTTGGACACCACCGCCCCATCGGAGACCCTCAAGCCGCCGTCTCTGGAAATTGGTCCCCCATATATGAGTCCCCAATGAACCTCAAATCCTAAACTATATATATTCTGTCTGTGCACGATGTGAATTTCGTTGGCAGTGTTGCGTTTTAACTTAACTCAATAACCTTCATTGGAATTAAATCACAATTAGAAAATTAGCCTTTCTGCAAATATAGCTGTGGAAGGGCAACCGAAGCATAAAGCGAAGCAGACACTGAAGAGGCAACATGTCACAACCTCAGTTGTTACCAAATATATTAATTATAAGAAATGTACCAAGGGAACTTAGTGAACCGAAGTCATCTGTCTTTGTAGTCTCTGATTTATTTGCAATTTGCCAAACAATTATATTACTGATTGCGCGAAAACACAAATACCAACACTGTCGCCTAATTGATAGTCTAATTTAGATGTTTACACGCTCGTTAATCTTTGTGGCGGAACAATAAATAATGAAGATGAAAGCATCAAACAAAACATGTAATAGGGGAGGTGACAATTTTATGGCAGAGGCATCTGACCTCTGATGCCTCTCAATCGGAGGATTAGCTACGTCCCGTTAATCCAAAGTCCAATCAGACACATCTTAGAAGGGGTGCAGGGGGGGGGGGGGGTTCCCACCCTCAAGAAAGGGGGTTACAAGAGCACGAAATACCATAGTTATTCATACAGTCAGCCGCAAATATCAATTAAAACAGAATTGTTATATTGTTCAGCCGCAAATATCAATTAAAACAGAATTGTTATATTGTTCTAAGAGAAAAGTATATCCATTATATATAGATATAGTATATTATTACTTGGGGTTTGTCCGTCAAAATGACGGGGTGACGACAAGCATGACATGCAGGGAAATATCGTCACCGCTGATAACGATTTAAAGAAATCCGGCAAACAGTACGCGGAGTTTGTCCGGAATTTGATTTTGGTGTTTTCGAATGACGGGCACCGCTGAAACCACATTCGTCTTCAGACAAGCTCAGCGAACATATTGCTGGTGACCTTTGGCAAATGCGTTATGGTTCAGGTAGTCAAGAACCGATTGGCCTGGAAATTTGGCCTGTCGTATTCGAAGATGTGGCGTAGAACATGTTCAACATTTGGGTGCAACAGGACGTGAGGGTCCTATATTTTTAAACGCGCCAAAAACGTGACTGAGTTACAAACTCACACACAGACACACCCTCACACACACCCTCACACACACCCTCATAAACACTTGGCTTTTTATATATATAGATTATCTTGGTCGTCGTGGAAAGTGCTTTAAAGGTACGGTTGGCCTTGGCGGTGGGTATCCTGTGAAAATATATTCACCCGTCAAAAACCGCCACAAACAGAAAGAACATCAAAATGTAGATAGACTTTGTACGTATACAAATAAGAAATATCGCATAAACAGTATGTTATGGTCATATGTTTGACCATTGTTATGTAAACAAAAGCATAAAAAGTTACTTTTCTGGTGTTTGTTTATATTATGATAAACATAAAGAGCGTTCTTTGTTGGTGAATACCTGATATGGAACTAATAAAGAGCGTTTCGTGATTAGCCAGTAGCATTGTGCTGTCTTCTGTAACACAATCAGGCTCTTGCTTAGGTAAAATATAGTAGGTCTTTATGATAACATGCTGTTTACGCGATGGTCATGGTATATATGAACGGAACTGTATGCGTTTTAATGTATTTCTGTTTACGGTGTTTGGAACAAATATGAATATTTTCGACAATTAAGGCCGCACGTGCCTTTAACACGCTGGATATACTTACCAAAAAATGCCTTTCCCGCATTTATGCCAATAGGGTCGCTCCATATATATATAGAGTTCCTGAGACGAAACGAAGATTTAAACCATGCATGTACCATTTCGAGCTACTGTAAGATGAACCCATTGAACTGTCGTCGTATATTCAGAGCATGACGAGAAAAGGGACCAAACACCCTACATTTTGTTTGAAAATCGACATATCTCATATGGAAAGAAATATCGAATTTTCACGAGCGCGGCTATACAAGCCGCGAGTAAAAATTCGATTATTTCATTCCAGACACGAAGGAGATGTTTCAGGGGTTCAAACAAAAATTGTATTCTTCCTTTTTATTATATGCGCATTATTAATGCTAACGGTCACTAAATTATGCGGCAATTTCACGTTTAATAGTATTACAAATTGAAGAGTAGTCGGAAAGCAACCACCGGCAAGCTACAGTGATCAAATTTCTGACGCCGATCATCTGATATAGGTAGAAAACCGCTTTGAAGCCATGATGAAATAACGAAAGCCACAGTGAAATAACGAAATGGTATTTCACATGTAGATTCGAAGAGATGCGGTAATTGTCCGCTATTTTATAGGCAAGCATATAATAAAAGAAATAAGGTTATATGCAAACTATACGACAATTGTATGGCGTATATATAGTCGGGGTGCTGTATTTCATGCCAGGCTTGATGATAGTGTGCCTGTCATTTGCAGAATTAGGTCCCCAGAGGGTGAATTTGGTGACGCTATCCGGCATAGCGGGCTAGCATCACTAAATTCACCCTCTTGGGACCTCATTCTGCTTAGGCCTCATCTTCTCTGGAAAGTTTCTTTATTATAACATGTCTATAAAAACTTCTTCTCATAGATTCTATTTCTTTTTCAGTTTAGTTTTATCTATATCCCCAATTTGGCAGAAGAAATATTGCATAATCGAGGTTCCCAATGGTGTACATCACAATGTTCACCATTTGGGGATATCAATCTGAGTCTGTCTCTCCCATACCAGATGAGACCATGCAAAATGAGGTTCCAGGAGGGTGAATTTGGTGATGCTAGCATGTTATATATGTGAGATAGCGTCAATAAATTCACCATCTGTGGACCTCATTCTGTAAATGACAGGCACACTAAACTCAGGCTGATTTCGTGCCCTCCTTTGTACTTCCCGTATAATGAGGATCAGTTTACTGTGTTCCGGGTAAGTACCCCGTCACTCTCTCGAGACGAATGGAGAATTATATCCGCAATGGCCTTGGGTTATATGAGGCTTATGAGCGCGTTTTCATTTATGCTGGTGTTTGTACGGGTAATGAGAGACGCAGTTCTCGGAAATTGAGCAAACTGTCAGACTACAAACCACAAACATTAATTTTTGAAGAGCCTCATATCAAACATTTACTCGTATTGTCGTGTGTTTGTGGCGAATTATAACATGATTTGAATCAATAGACATTTACATGTTTCACAGCTTGACCACCACCGATGTTTTGGTGTGTTATAAATTCTGGGGACTGTGTGGTTGCACTATCTGCCCCGGAGCCTCCAGTGGCTTAATTAATATGGCCCCATTAGGCTAACATAAACCGTCAGTGACGGCGATGGTGCATGGTTCTAATCCCGACATGCGCAGAGTTGTGAACAACGCAAAGAGAAAGCAATCTGATTCGTGTATCGGGGCAAGTTTGTATGTAGCTTTTCGGAAGTCATTTTTTTTCTACGTACGTATAGTGGAGTGACTTGACAGTGAACTTAACCCTATGCGTGGTCAATCATCTACCCATAAAACCTACTCTTTACGAGCCAAACAATATATACGCCAAATCATGGTATCTCAACTCGGTCGGTACCTCTCTAGCCATAGCCTTGTTTCGGTCATGCGGGAGGGGGACAAACATGTGATGGCACTTGTGTCCCAATCCTAATTGCTGTATCAATTCTCACGATTTTCATAAACTGTTAATATATATATACCATTCAGATAATAAAATATGTTTAAAAACTAAACACACATAACACTGAGTATGTAGTGATACGGCCTAGCGCTAAAATGACGATAAGCCGCAATAATCCAAACTACAAATGTATATTACTGAAGAGCCTTAAACTGTATCAAACATTTACTCACATTGTCGTTTGTTTATGGCAAATTATAACATGATTTGAATCAATATCTATGTACATCGTTCACAGTTTGACCAAGGTGTTTGGTGTGTTCAGGACTGTGATGACTTACGGGTTGCACGGGTTATCTACCAGTGGCATAATTGGTAAAGTCCATTAGGCTAACAGAAGCCATTAAGCGATGGCGAAACTGGTTCTAAACCGATAAGATCAGATATGTGACCCACGCTCATGATATTAAGGCAACACAATGTGTGCATCCGTGTATGTTTGCCAGTGTGATTTCGGGGGTGGGTGGTTCCAATGTGCAGCAGATATTTCCCGGAATATTACATGAAAGGTCAATAAACCGCAATGGACCCCAAACCATGGGACAACTACTCAATAATGAAGCTTTGGTACAGAAAGTGTTAACTTTATTTGACCTTTGCCGACATGCTATATTTTTTATGCGTAATATGGCGACAAGATGACCTCGTAATTTACAGTCGGGTCACGCCTCCTGATAACAGTGCATGTACATATTATTTATAACATAATATCGGTTATATTGTATTCTGTTCTGAAATTTCCAAATGCATTGTCCAGTTGATATTCCCATAAGTATTGTGCCCGCACAGTGTTTACCGTCCTCATTTGACACCACATTTCTTGGTATCGAAAGTCAGAGGACCCTCAAAGCCGTGGTGGGGTTGGTCACAAAAGATACGTATTTACATGTATGCCTGTTGTCCTGCAGCGTAAAATTTATCTAAATATGTAAATACACATAAATTTCGTTGTTGTCGAATTCTGAGAGAGTGAACCTGGTCGAACCGATGTTCTGACAACAAGTGTGATATCTCACCGCCAGTGGACTTTCTTTGTTCGCAACACCTCACGACCCCAGAATGTAACCGCAGATAACGAATCCTCTTCATGGTCAACAGAAAACACACCACCCAAGGCCGGTGTATATAATAACTCATGTAGACTTAACCTCGCTACTCATCGAACCCATTCGACCAATGATTTACTACCCCTAGTAAGACAAACATGAATGAACTTTCATTCAAGTCTGCGCTTTCCGTCTCGGATAAACTGACGGTTGATCGAAGGCTACTTCCTGGCAGGTTTAAGTGGTGAGCGGTCGGAAAAGCGACCCTTGTCCGAGTTCATTGAACACTGGAAACCCCGAAGGGAATGTGGACACGATTCGCTAACGTCCATAAGATTGAACATATTTGAGTGAACTTGCGGCGTTTCCGGTTGAGTGGCAGATTTAAAGGCACAGTCCGGTTATTTTAAAGTGGAATACAATTTGTCATGAGCAGACGACACTCTTCTATATGCTTTTATATATGTGTGGGGCTCCCTGCAGGGTAATGGATTTATTTAAAAAACATGATAAAAAATTGTTAGGCCAATGCATTCTCTTATATATGCGAGGCGACCTATGGTCGACTCGCATATATAAGAGAATGTATTGGCACAGGGTAAAACAAATCCCGACTTACGATGGATTTGATATGGCGGGTCACAATGTGACTTTCACTACCTCAACTGAGAGAGTAACGGGCAATCGATGCAGCATAAAAGTCCAACAATGTATCCATTCTCTGTGACTTGACTGAACGTTTCTTTATAACATAAAATCAGGTCATCGTCGTCGTTATATTTAAAGTGATGTGAAACACTCGGGTAGGTGATCAGATATAAATGGATAATAATCTTCCTCAAAGTAGTTATTTTTACAAATAGTTTATCCAATTTAACAACTCACATCGTCATTCTAATATATTAATTAAATGCAATGACTCTCGATGACGAAATAGTTGCGTCCCGAATCGAGAAGTAAATATTTTCACTTGAGCGTAGTTCAGACGACGTTTTCTATGGAGTGGTATGGTCGATTTGCTTGAGATTTTCGGCGATGTTAGTAGAATGTTACATCCCTCCAGTTTGTCATATCGCCTAAATACTGACTTATCAGTTTCACGCACCCGAACAAGTACATAATATGTCTTTAAAACGTGCTGGGCTCGATTGGTGAAGTCCGGGTTCAATAAAGATGAAGAATATATATAGTTGGCAAACTTTATGACACTTACAAAATAAGCGGAATCTAATATGTCTTTAAGTGCCACCGCAGACGCTGAGATTTAAATCGTATAGATGGGGGGGGGGGGGAATCACAGACGCTGAGATTTAAATCGTATAGATGGGGGGGGGGAATCACAGACGCTGAGATTTAAATCGTATAGATGGGGGGGGGGAATCACAGACGCTGAGATTTAAATCGTAGATGGGGAAAAACACAGATTGAGCACCCTCAGCGCATGCTCACTATTAGACCGCAGGCAATTCGTAGCGATCAAGCGTGTTTGGTTTTTACCAGGAAAATCGTGGCACGTCCCTGACAACGCACGCAAACAACAAATTCAGCCCATTGGTATTCTTCAAATGAAGTACTTTTAATTGAGTTCTGACAGGTATATAATGTTTTTGCCCTCTACTACGCCGACATGTGAGAGAAGAGGGCTGTCGCAATTGTTGACATTGCGAAAGCGGTGCAGTTGACAGATAAAAAATAAAAAGTTATATTATTTATTGTTCAAGTTAGACTTCATGTTGAAATTAAGAAATATAGCCTAGTGTTTAGTTTAGAAACTTGAGCTACATGCCATATATCAAAAATTGCATGAGGAAAATGTAATATATAATCCTTTGCCTTTGGTTTCACACTATAAAGACCTATATAAATTATAGCAGAATGATTTAATTTACATAACAGTGTTCATCACAGCGTCTGCTTGCTTGCCACTTTTCCTCACCTGCGATTTTTCCTCATCTACGATTTAAATCTGCGGTGACACTAAGGTAGAGTTCATGGGGTATATAGTTTTCCAATTTTCCACCTTCACAAAAATATCAGTTCCTTGTGCAACTGAAATATTTAAAGACGTGTAGCTGATGCCACTGTTTTTGATGCATCAACAGCAAACTGGAGGTTAATGAATATAATTTATTAACTGTGTAGCGGCTATTATAGTTTTCAAAGAGAGATAATTCATACCTAAGAATTAGATGACATGTTTTGAACAGAAAATAAATATATAAAAAAAACTAAATTAGACAAAACTGTAATTAATTTTGAGTCCGCATTACAGGCACACAATTGGAAAGGTAACGTTGCGTGAACTTGCGTCATCTTGTAAATCCACTGGTTACTTTTGTTCACATGAATGCCATTTTGGTAGAATTGTTTTTGTTTTTTTGTTTTTTTTTAAACCGGGCATGCATTATTCTGGGAATAGGGCGAGTTACTTTTGGAATACGGCTGATTTGAATAATTACATCCACTTAATTTTCTATTGTATTTTGCCATTATAGTTCCCAAAAAAGCCAATGTATTTAAATATGATAATTACATTGAGGCGGAAGTACGCGAACGTTGGGTTTAGGAATGTTACCACGGCAATATGTGACGTCACGGCAACGTCACTACAAATTCCCTACCAGTTGATGATATTTCCGAATGAAAATTCATGTTGTTATATTTTACTGATGTATATGTATATATGTTTGTGATTCGGCCCAAATATATTGATAAAGTATAACCTCATCAGGAAATGGAGATCATTCCTCAATAACGTTCGATCCCAACACTCACTCATGCAGAGGTTGTAAAACATGTGTCATGCAATGGGTCCAGCCGCTTTCTCTCCATTGGCGTGTGGTACTGTCTACATATAGTATATATATATTAATATCCCGAAACTCCACAAAATGTGGGTAAAATGCGGTCTTATCGAGTCATCAAGGGAGATAACACTGTTTTTTGAGTTGGGTTGTGCCCCCTTGTGATCTAATCTTCGGTGCTTTCGCGACCCAAGAAACTAACCCCCGCAACCATTTTCCCACCGAAAAAATTACCTCAATACAGGATCAAAGCAACAATAAACCAGCTTGTTTATAGCTTTATAGTGGTTAAACATAATAAAAGGTCACTTGTCCCGTACGCTGTATAGCGATATTAAGCAAATTGATATAGATACATGGCTCTGTTTGTTTATGGCATGAAAGTGTATTTGAGGGGTACCTTTTGTAATTTTGGCGAATTTTAGTCCACAAGCACACACTTCATGGGACATTGTTATGTTCAAATAGTCGTGACTTGGCATTTGAGTTGCAGAAACTGTTGTTGATCTAAGGATTGAAGGGCTTGAGTCGCGATCTAATAAGAGGAGAAGAATAAGATGTGGCGGCACGTACGCCATCAACTAGTTAACAGAAGTCGACGCGCCGGGCGGATCAATTAAAGGGACACAAGGCACTCGCAGTGGTAAATGTGCGAACATATAAAAGTCTGTAAAAGTATACGAACAGTATATATAATTTAATTAATTTCTTTGCTATTACTATATATAAATTATGCATGCAGTCTCGGACTATATGAAAACCACTGTGTGAACCAACGATCGACCCCTTACGGATTGCATATCGTACAAGAACACTCTATACTAACTGATACGTACATATACAAAATAATAATTTTTAGCCAGAGAGTTTTAATGGCATATCATTATAAGAGATATATATTGTTCTCACTTCCACGAACTGGGACAGAAATTATACTTATTTTAGAACATTACAAATACTGATACTTGTATTTAATATTTATCTCAAATACTGAATATATACGGTTTTATTCAGATTAAACAAATTCAAAAGCATCATAATTATAAGAAGAACATGGAGAAATAGATATCCTTTGTTCTTATATTTATTATTTATAGTTCTCTAAAAACTACATATCGCGTATTGAAACCACGATATATAATTGTGTAAACTAAACTGTTACAATGATTTGTCAACAAACATTGCTAATCGTGTAAATTAAGTTCAAATGTTTAGTCTGATTTTTGAATGATTTGACATTTTCCAATGTTTTACCGTAAAGTTTTGACTTATTTTACTATAATTGGACTTGTATCGGTATTTCCACTGTTTACATAGCAATGGTTTTGACATGCGAAATATCATTATTAGACAGCTATTAACCCTTTACCCAACAGAACGGCCCTGTGCCAATGCATTATCTTATATATGCGAGTCGACCATAGGTCGCCTCGCATATATAAGAGAATGCATTGGCTTAACACATATTAAAAATTATAACATTGTCAAAGAATGTAGAAAAATATTATAAAAATTGTGAAAAAATGTAAGATGTTTTTTTTTTTTTAGGCCAATGCATTCTCTTATATATGCGAGGCGACCTATGGTCGACTCGCATATATAAGAGAATGCATTGGCACAGGGCATTACTGTAACCATCACAATGTGGTCAATGAACCGGTTCCAATGATATCCATATTTGTATGGTGTTATTTAGACAGACCGAAGATAGTTTAGGCTGTTGAAGCTTTATTTGGCCGTTTTTGGCCGTTTTGTTGGGTAAAGGGTTAATAATGAAAATAAGAACAAGGTCAAGTTATTTGTTCATGTGCAGGATGCTAGTTGTTTTTACAAATTTGTATGTTATTTCGTATGAATCCACTTCGAAGCCATTGAGTCCCTTTAAATTCGTGTTATAAACGAGATGGGGCTGCATGGGGAGGGGGCTCGTGGTTTTGAATTTATATGTAGTTCGACATTATGTTGAAAATGGTGTAACTTTTCCTCCAAATTCAGATGTACAATTTATAATTTTGAGAGACTTTAGTCAGCAGGAGCTTGATCTGAGACACACTAATATCATTCGGATCTATAGATTGCAACTTCGATATATAAACAATGGAATTTGTTCACGCACAACGAAGCAATGAACACTCATATAATGAGTCAGTGCCTCCATACATATGAAATATATGTAGGGGCCTGCGCCCCCCCCCCCCACACAAAGGGGCTTGCGCACACATTTGGATCTTTTAAATATTTTGATTTTGTTTTTAAATATGAATTTAATTTAAATTAATTTTTTTAATGTTTTCGTTTTAGATTGCTCAATTTAACCGATGTTTTTTTTTCCATTGATTTTTTTTTTAATTAACGCCGTTATAATATTAGCCCCGATACCCGACTCACCACACCAAATTTGGTAGATTTCGGTACAGCGTATGGGAGAATATTCGCGAACAGACAGACGGATGGACGGACAGACCCTATACTCTTGTTATATATATATACTAGCTGAACAGCCTGTGTGAATAATTGATTTGTCATGTATACCACCCTGAAAGCCTATAAAAGTACCGCCTTTAAACAAGTTTTTTCGCTCCACTTTTACATAAATGCACATGCAGACTAGTCTGTGCTTGGGTAATTAAGAAAGCGTGCCGCCATTTGGTCGTCGCTGTTGGTTTCTCTTCTAAATGAGGTGTGATGAATTTTGCATATATTAACATCAAATTAAACCTGGAATGGCGCGAACTTAAATCACGCGTGACGACGATCCACATGTACACACTCCTTTCCTTGGTGCATACGTCTAATTTAATCCAACCACGTGGAACCACCCCTGTTATCAAATTACTGATTAATTGTAAAGCACTATACGATTGTGTCGTGTTGACATACTTTAAAACTGAATGCCAGCCGCATGTCGGATATTAATCGGTTTGGGTGTTCCCTCTCCTGAACAGAAGATTTTATTTGAAACGACAGTTTCTCGATGGGTTTTGTTGTTAAATTTTCACATCCGTTAAAACCACCATAAACAGAAAGAATATTAAAATTTAGACATATTTTGTTCTTATGCCAATCATAAATTATCGCATAAATAGCATGCTATAGTCAAGATCGTTCGCAGTATAAGTAAACAAAATCCATGTTATTTTATAGTACAGTAGGTAAAGAGTGTGGGATACGCAAAACACTTAACGCCGGTGTGATCCCGCTATATGCGAACTTTGGTTAAAACTGTACCATGTTTTTTATAACATACGGTTATAGCGCTCGCTAAACATCGCCACTCAAAATTTCGGTGTTGATGGGTCACCGTGAATCAATCTCCCCCAAATATTACAACGGTGTTGAGTGTTTTGCTTATCGCACACATTGTATGTGCTGTATATAAACAAACGCTCCGCTCGCATAAGTGTATTTTGTGGATACTATCGTATTCATACTGTCATTATACGATACTATTAGTATATTATTGAGGAACTTTTCAGAATTTGGTAACTTTTATTTCTAAATTATAACCTACTAGCAGATTAGCCCGCAACTGGCGGCATTCGTCCCATGGCTTTGTTCGAAAAAGTAATTGCAACAGCTTCCGAGACACGTGTGCTGCATTTTCAAAAAAAATCGGTGAAATCCGCCAGTTTTACCAGATTTGACCTTGAATTGACCATTTTGAAGGTCAAGGTCAGGTCCTGTTAACGATTTGACCCATCCAATACATTCCCCGGACAAAATTACACCTAGGTATCAAATTTTGTCGAAAACCGCCAGTTTTACCGGATTTGACCTTGAATTGACCATTTTGAAGGTCAAGGTCAGGTCGGGGTCACAATTTGACTGGTCCACGAGACTTCCTGGACAAAAGTTCCCATAGGTAGCAAGTTTGCACTCAATCGGTAGGGCCGTTTTCGAGTCTATAACGGACACACACATACATATATATCATTTGTGGGTACCAGTTTCAAGGTGAAGGTCACATCGGGCGGAAAAACTGACCCGATGAAAATCTCCCCCATTCCTAGGAACCCCTAAGTACGAACACAGACATAAGGATGACACAACACGCTCATGTCTGGACGCAGACACAACACGCTCATGTTTGGACGCTCTTTAACTATCACGCGATTAACCCCACAATTCCAAGACGGCGGTAGTAGGAATGGAGAATGAGTGCTCGGATCTTCTCAAAAGCAACGCGACGACACTTCCTCTGCGATTTCACCCTTAGTTAGGAAGTTTGGTCGAAATCCGTCCGGCAGTTTTCCCGGCCATAGCTAACAGACAAACAAACAGACAGAAGTCCCAAAATATATATTAGACAACCAAGGTCATCGGTGCCTTTAACGCTTTCTATGCTAAATTGTTTCTATGCTAAATATAAAAAATATGTACATTTGAATGGTCCACTATTCATTTGGAGGGGTGATCGGGAAATATCAGCAGATTACAGGAATGCAGAAGGATTCCTATATTAATTTGTGGGAACATTTTCAGATAATAAATTTCAACAAACGTTTGTTCAACTTACCCTCTGGTCTTTCCCTAAGCTAGGTAACTACTTGTCTGTGATTATTTAATACTAGGGCATTTCTCGTTAAAATGACTGGTGACAAACGCGACATACAGGAATATCGTGTGAAGAATTAAGCTGACAATAAACGCTCTTGATTACCAACTATTAGTGCCTTTAAGTTGTTTGAAGACAACGGCACCTATCGCGTGACTCTTCTCGGTCTTGTTACCCCTGTGCACTAATTTTCTGAGCTGATAATAAACGCTCTTTATTAATCATGAAATATATCAGTCACCCTTTAAGTCGCCAGAGGTCGAAGGCGCCTATCACATGACATTAACCTGGACATGTGATCAATGTGTACCAATTTTCCTACATATATTCTGAGCTCATTTTTCTATAGGTTAACCAATACAGGTAAGTGGGTGCCTGACAAGGTAACACATCTGCCCGGGTCAACGAAAATCACACCTAGCCCTCCGGAATGACAAATAACAAGTCAGAATGGAGCACTGGCTGACGGACCTTACGGCCTTTACGTTTGTCTACATAAGTAGAGTGAAAGAAATAATGGCTTACAACCTATCCGTCATATAATTTCCCCACATAATGAAGGTGGTGCACAAATGTACGGATGTCAACAGAAAGGGGAGGTTGTCTGCTATAGGCATATTGAAGAAGATTCGAGGCTAAATGTGATGATGACCAAGGTCCCAATTTCTCGCAAACAAATTGCTCCTCGTTCTGATGACATGCATTTTGAGGTGGAAGCTGGACCCTGGAGCGATTTATTAGAATTTTGAAAATAATTTTAGAACGTACCCAACAAAAACAAGATTATTTAATGCCAAAGGTAGAATTTCTAAATTTTTGAAAATTACTCCCAATGAGTTAAAAAGATGCCAAAATGTTTTGATAAAACCATCATCAGTTGCCGATTGCTGACTATATGCCATGCTAAGCGCATGTCACATCGCGTTTCGACTCGTTTCCTACATATATTCTGACCTCATATATGCCCCTTTAAGTCTTCTGATGTAAAACATGACGGAGGGCAAACATGACGTGCAGGTTACCGCTGATAACGATATAACTAAAGACGGCAAACGGTGCGCGGAGTTTGTCCGGAATTTATGACGGACGCTACTGAAACCACATTCGCCTTCGGGGTACGTGCATACACTGACAAGTTTGCACGGTATGGTTTGCAGGCATTGTGTCGTAGAAAACGATATGGTGCCATAATATGAACGGAAACAAGCACATAACGTGCATCTGTGCGACAGTTAATTATATACGTGCGAAGTAAAATCTCTGTATTTCCACTAGTAACGATGCTACAGGGATTTGCCTGTAAATATCATGCAATTATCTCGCTAGAATAAATCATACAGGTACTTGAAGGCAAATTCCAATAGCACTTTTACAAGTGGAACTAGATAAATGTTATTTCTGTAGTTATCTCCGATTCCGGACATTGCCGAAGTAGGAATCGAGATAAACCGTGGAATAAGTCATGTTATTATTCTACACTTCTCATGTCTCGCTTAAAGATGTCTCGGTGAAGATGCATGTTATGTGCACGTTTCCGTTCATATTCTGGCACCATGTGGTTTTCTATGAAGAAATGCCCACAAAACATACCGTGCAAACTTGCCAGCGTATGAACGTCACCTCAGAGAATGTAACGCATTATATCAGTAAAATATCGCCTTGGTCCCCTTTTGGAAACTCGTTATATCTCATGTTGTTTTATTTCGATTGACATCAAATTATGCGTGTCGTATTCTGAGATGTACATCGTGGTAAAACGTTGGGCGCCATCGGATATGGATTGATCTATTTTCAAACGCGCCAAAATCGTGACAGATAAACACACATAAACGTACACAAAACAGACAAACACTTGGCTTTTATATATAGACAGTAATGGTCACGTTTTGAATCTTTTTCAGGCGTGCAAACATTCCGATAACCGTCCTTAATAAAGTGCGCCCACGCGCGTTTAGACAAATAAGAGCGTTTTCATGTGTATGTGACATGTCATATTTTTACTATAGTTTTCAAAGTTTTACTGGTGGAAGCGACAAAATTTCATGGTTCAAACCGGCATGCGGCCTTCATCTCTATGGTGCGGCCATTAGCTGGGTGTGTGAACTTACTCACGTATATGTATAAGTCGTGTACATCGTATATCTCCGTATCGGAGAAAGTCCCCCGTAAGAGGATTAGTCGTTGACAAGTATGACATTCATCCCAGCAAACACGCAGATTATACCCAGTTCAAATATTGACTGACATGGCAGTATACACAACCATGCAGTACTGTACTTTATATATGAACGCGGTCACCTGTGTGCAGGTACCAGTGCTATATAAAGCATGCGTGTTACTTAATGACCATGAATTACATGTACTTTACTGTACTGAGTGCAATTGTGTTACATGTACTATAAACGTGTATATTTACACACTAAGTGTTGTCATCACTAAATCCAGCATTCTGATTGGTCGACGCCCACGTGGCTAGTTGCAGTTATTTCTCGGTGAATGCGCAACGCCTCATAACACCAAACTCATAACACCATCGATACGTCATTGGGTTTGGAAAGACGAACGCGTAATGTTTTGGGCGCATTTGGACTCGCGCAGGATTGACTTAATACATCATCGGGTTTCAATACAAAGAGAAATTGTTCCTATTAACTTTTGCCAAGGGTGCTATTGGGTATTTTGGGCTGATCTTGTCACGATACACTTTTCGATTTAAATACATTTACAAAAGTGGCTTTTTCGCTAAATGTATATAAATATAAGGATTAACTGTCATGTGGACTATTTTTATGGAGATGTAACCGTGAGGTAAGTGGTCATAACTTGTATGTAAAACCCTTCGGGACGTCATTGGGTTTGGAAAGACGAACGCGTAATGTTTTGGGCGCATTTGGACTCGCGCAGGATTGACTTAATACATCATCGGGTTTCAATATGAAGAGAAATTGTTCCTATTAACTTTTGCTAAGGGTGCTATTGGGTATTTTGGGCTGTTTTTGTCACGATACACTTTTCGATTTAAATACATTTACAAAAGTGGCTTTTTCGCTAAATGTATATAAATATAAGGATTAACTGTCATGTGGACTGTTTTTATGGAGATGTAACCGTGAGGTAAGTGGTCATAACTTGTATGTAAAACCTTTCGGGTTTTACACAAGTTATGTCCACTTATCTCACGGTTACATCTCCATAAAAACAGTCCACATGACAGTTAATCCTTATATGGTGCGCTCTGCGAGAAAAAAAAACATTTATGGCCTGAGCTTTGAGAAAACCCAAATAAGTGTAGAGTGTGTGTGGTGTGGTGTGGTGTGGTGTGGTGGTGGTGGTGGGGGGGGGGATGCGTATTGTATATATATATATATATATATATATATATATAACGAACTCGATCGCGCAAATTTTAGCAAACCTGCACATAGCCCCGTGCCATTAAAACGACAAAAAACTATTTTTAAATATAATTTAAAATCGACGGCGCAATTAAATTATATGTAACGTATACATGATGTATATCAATAGCGATGGGTTTGTTAAAGTGTGGCTCCAAATTTTTATTCAGATTGTTTTAATCTATTTTTCTACTCGTTTTAACGACACGTTCCGTCCCTTGTGCATGCCGTTTTGAAAGCTGAATTAAAGAGCGTTCCTTGTTCTGGCGTGACAAAAAATAAAGAGCGTTTTTCTCACGCATATTTGTGCGAAAATTTTAAAATAAAATTGCCATGATGTCGGCAAGTGATATGCGTAGACGTATACGTATATGTCCGATTTTCAAATTAGCCATACCAGTTTAAAGATGCCCAATCCGGTTTGACAATTGGTACGTTTTTTATGCCAGAAAATAATGATATCGCCAATTAAGGTTTTGATGTTCAGATAACGACGTTCAAAAGAGTAAACATTCAAGTGATAATTTCTTATAAAGAGCATCTTTGATTCTCTTCCACAAAGCGGTAGATAATAAAGAGCGTTCAGTGATTATCTTTTGTCAAAATAATACTGATATGTTTGTTTTATTTCCGTGATGTCTGTGCCACGCGAATAATGGCGGCTGTAAGTATGTTTCTATTTTCTTTTGCCTGCAAGCATGGTGTAATCTGAAACTCGACTTCACTAATTTGGTATCAAATTGGACTGTGCACCTTTAACTATCAATTCAAATGATGTTACCGACTTCATGGCCACAGGACCAACAACCTCCGTACTTATGTACTGTCGTCCTAGCTTCGTATACATCCACGGTGCAAGTGCCAACAAAGGCTTCCAATTAGCAGTGGTGCACAGTCGCCTTTCTTTTGAGATTAAACACACGTGAAGTGTACATAAGAATTTAATTAAAAGGTGCTGCATCTGTGCAGAATCCGGGTATATCAGTCTGTCTCAACACAGAACAAACAAATAAATGCAGCCTTTCTGTGACAAAGTCGTTTGTTAAACGTGCTCTATTCGATCGGACAAATTGAGGGCCCCATGCAGGTGGTTCAGTTGGTACTTATAGTAAGGCACATTATAGGCCAACATATATAAGCCGTCCAGCAATATGCCGAACCTGGTTCTAATCCCGATGAGTGCGGATTTGTGGTTCACGAACAAGGGAGGTAACGTGGTTTGTGTATCTGGGCAAGTTTGTCTAACCCTTTCATGACGAGAGCTGCACTGGCGCATCATTATACAGACCCTGTCGCCTCGCATATATAAGAGAATGCATTAGCCTAACATTTTTTTATCAACTTTTCTTACATTATTTAACAATTTTTATAAATTTTTTCTTACTTTCTTTATATTAACAATTGATATAATTTTTTATATTTTTACTTACATTCTATAACAATTTTTATCATTTTTTGTTCTTATATTCTTTAACAATTTTATTATTTTTATAGTTTATTCTCACATTCTTTAACAATTTTTATCATTTTTGTTATCATCATTTCTTACATTCTTTAACAATTTTTTATCATTGTTTTCATATTTTTTTTTACACATTTTAACAATTATAAAAAATAATATAAAATTTGTTAGGCCAATGCATTCTCTTATATATGCGAGACGACCTATGGTCGACTCGCATACATAAGAGAATGCATTGGCACAGGGTTTTCGCAAAATAAGGCCGGTGGTTTCCATGCGCAGTGAAGTGATTTCCTCAGTAAACTTTAAGGCTCCTTGTGGTGATATGGCCTAGAGGCTTACTGGACCCCAAAATAACCCAAATATGAGCTAAACAACATATCACCATCGAACGTTATATAATACTAATATATATATAGGTCCATCTATTCGGAATTCTCTGATGGTCACACATTGTTAAGAAGCAGCTATTACCTATATAAGTTCATATCGAGAACCATCAAAAGTCCGAAGATAGCCTTTGATAAAATGAGTTTCTGTTTTCGTTGCAAAACAGCAGTAAATAGTAAAGAGCGTTCCTAAAGTTGCATAATTATCTGTTATATGTTATCTTATTATCTGAATATGTCCTTGGAAACTACTTGTCAATGAATATTTAGTAATAGAAAGGTTAATAATAATAATGCACCCACAGTTGTACATCTATACTGTTCTCGTATGCGTATACTTAATGCGGGTCACTTATATTAAATGTGAGTCACTTTGGCATCATTACTGAGTAGTTATCCCATAGGAAATGTTCATATAACAAGTTTAATCCATTCTATACTAAAACATCATTGTTGAGTGGTTATGCCATAGGAAATGTTCAGATAACAAGTTTAACCCATTCTATACTAAAACATCATTGGTGAGTAGTTATCCAATAGGAAATGTTCATATAATAAGTTACCCCATTCTATACTAAAACATTGATGGTGAGTAGTTATCCCATAGGAATTGTTCATATTATAAGTATAACCCTTTCTACACTAAACCATCAATGGTGAGTAGTTGTCCCATAGGAAATGTTCATATAATAAGTTTAACCCTTTCTATACTAAAGCATCATTGATCAGTAGATATCCCATAGGAATGTTCAGATAATAAGTTTAAACGCCTTCTATACTAAAGCATCATTGGTGAGTAGTTATCCCACAGGAAATGTTCAGATAATAAGTTTAACCCTTTATACACTAAAGCATAATTGGTGAGTAGTTATCCCATAGGAAATATTCAGATAATAAGTTTAACCCTTTCTATACCAAAGCATCATTGATGTGTAGTTATCCCACAGGAAATGTTCAGATAATAAGTTTAAGCCTTTATACACTAAAGCATAATTGGTGAGTAGTTATCCCATAGGAAATATTCAGATAATAAGTTTAACCCTTTCTATACCAAAGCATCATTGATGTGTAGTTATCCCATAGGGAATGTTCAGATAATAAGTTTAACCCTTTCTATACTAAAGCATCATTGATGTGTAGTTATCCCATAGGGAATGTTCAGATAATAAGTTTAACCCTTTCTATACTAAAGCATCATTGATGAGTAGTTATCCCATAGGAAATGTTCAGGTAATAAGTTTAACCCTTTCTATACTAAAGCACCATTGGTGAGTAGTTATCCCACAGGAAATGTTCAGATAATAAGTTCAACAAATAACCATGTTGAACTTATTATCTAAACATTTCCCTCAATGCACAGGGATCCTTCTGCACTTTTATTTATCTGTCTTCTGCTTTTCTCACATTAACATCCCTCCAAATGAATAATAGACAATTCAGATGTACATTTTTTAATTGACTGGGAGAATCCATTTAGTATAGAAAGGGCTAAAATACTTGTTGTTTTATGTGAAATATGTCGTAATAATGTGACTCTATATATATACAGGTTTCACTTCTGTGTTTTATTGCAATAGTACTTGATCAAGACATACATGGAAATGGAGTGTCATATAAATGTTTATGACGAAAATGAGAAGAACATCTTTAACCCTATCTATACTGAAGCATCATTAATGAGTAGTTATCCCATAGGAAATGTCCAGATAATAGGTTTAACCCTTTCCACAATAAAGCATCATTGATAATTAGTTATCCCATGGGAAATGTTCAGATGATAGGTTTAACTAGTACTATACTAAAAAATTATTGATGAGTAGTTATCCCATAGGAAATGTTCAGATAATAGGTTTAACCATTGCCACACTAAAGCATCATTGATGAGTAGTTATCCCATAGGAAATGTTCAGATAACAAGTTTAACCCTTTTATACTAAAGCATGGTTGATGAGTAGTTACCCCATATGAAATGTTCAGATAATAAGTTTAACCCTTTTTATACTAAAGCATCATTGGTGAGTAGTTATCACATGTAGAATGTTCAGATAATACGTTTAACCCTTTCTTTACCAAAGCATCAATGATGAGTAGTTATCCCATATGAAATTTTCAGATAATAAGTTTAACAATGTCTATACTAAAGCATCGTTGATGAGTAGTTATACCATAGGAAATGTTCAGATAATAGGTTTAACCATTTCCATACTAAAGCATCATTGATGAGTAGTTATCCCATAGGAAATGTTCAGATAACAAGTTTAACCCTTTTATACTAAAGCATGGTTGATGAGTAGTTACCCCATAGGAAATGTTCAGATAATAAGTTTAACCCTATCTATACTAAAGCATCATTGATGAGTAGTTATCCCATAGGAAATGTTCAGATAATAAGTTTAACCCTTTCTATACTAAAGCATCATTGATGAGTAGTTATCCCATAGGAAATGTTCAGATAATAAGTTTAACCCTTTCTATACTAAAGCATCATTGATGAGTAGTTATCCCACAGGAAATGTTCAGATAATAAGTTCAACAAATAACCATGTTGAACTTATTATCTAAACATTTCCCTCAATGCACAGGGATCCTTCTGTACTTTTATTTATATGTCGTCTGCTTTTCTCACATTAACATCCCTCCAAATGAATAATAGACAATTCAGATGTACATTTTTTAATTGACTGGGAGAATCCATTTAGTATAGAATGGGCTAAAATACTTGTTGTTTTATGTGAAATATGTCGTAATAATGTGACTGTATATATATATAAAGGTTTCTCTTCTGTGTTTTATTGCAATAATACTTGCTCAAAACATACATGGAAATGGAGTGTCATATAAATGTTTATGACGAAAATGAGAAGAACATCTTTAACCCTATCTATACTGAAGCATCATTAATGAGTAGTTATCCCATAGGAAATGTCCAGATAATAGGTTTAACCCTTTCTATACTGAAGAATCATTAATGAGTAGTTATCCCATAGGAAATGTCCAGATAATAGGTTTAACCCTTTCCACAATAAAGCATCATTGATAATTAGTTATCCCATAGGAAATGTTCAGATGATAGGTTTAACTAGTACTATACTAAAAAAATATTGATGAGTAGTTATCCCATAGGAAATGTTCAGATAATAGGTTTAACCATTGTCATACTAAAGCATCATTGATGAGTAGTTATCCCATAGGAAATGTTCAGATAACAAGTTTAACCCTTTTATACTAAAGCATGGTTGATGAGTAGTTACCCCATATGAAATGTTCAGATAATAAGTTTAACCCTTTTTATACTAAAGCATCATTGGTGAGTAGTTATCACATAGGAAATGTTCAGATAATAAGTTTAACCCTTTCTACACTAAAGCATCATTGGTGAGTAGTTATCACATGTTGAATGTTCAGATAATACGTTTAACCATTTCTTTACCAAAGCATCAATGATGAGTAGTTATCCCATATGAAATTTTCAGATCATAAGTTTAACAATGTCTATACTAAAGCATCGTTGATGAGTAGTTATCCCATAGGAAATGTTCAGATAATAGGTTTAACCATTTCCATACTAAAGCATCATTGATGAGTAGTTATCCCATAGGAAATGTTCAGATAACAAGTTTAACCCTTTTATACTAAAGCATGGTTGATGAGAAGTTACCCCATATGAAATGTTCATATAATAAGTTTAACCCTTTTTATACTAAAGCATCATTGGTGAGTAGTTATCACATAGGAAATGTTCAGATAATAAGTTTAACCCTTTCTATACTAAAGCATCATTGGTGAGTAGTTATCACATGTAGAATGTTCAGATAATACGTTTAACCCTTTCTTTACCCAATAATCAATGATGCGTAGTTATCCCATATTAAATGTTCAGATAATAATTTTAACAATGTCTATACTAAAGCATCGTTGATGAGAAGTTATCCCATAGGAAATGTTCAGATAATAAGTTTAACCCTTTCTATACACAAGCATCATTGATGAGTAGTTTTCCCATAGGAAATGTTCAAATAATAAGTTTAACCTGTCTATACTAAAGCATCATTGGTGAGTAGTTATCCCATATGAAATGTTCAGATAATAAGTTCAACCCTGTCTATACTAAAGCATCATTAATGAGTAGTTATCCCATAGGAAATGTTCAAATAATAAGTTTAACACTGTCTATACTAAAGCATCATTGATGAGTAGTTATCACATAGGGAATGTTCAGATAATAAGTTTAACCCTTTCTATTCCAAAGCATCATTGGTGAGTAGTTATCCCCTAGGAAATGTTCAGATAATAAGTTTAACCCTGTCTATACTAAAGCATCATTGGTGAGTAGTTATCCCATAGGAATTGTTCAAATAATAAGTTTAACCATAGCATCATTGATGAGTAGTTATCACATAGGGAATGTTCAGATAATAAGTTTAACCCATTATATACCAAAGCATCATTGGTGAGTAGTTAGCCCATATGAAATCGTCAGATAACGAGTTTAACCCTTTCTATACTAAAGCATCATTAATGAGTAGTTATCCCATATGAAATGTTCAGAAAATAAGTTTAACCCTGTCTATACTAAAGCACCATTGATGAGTAGTTATCCCATATGAAATGTTCAGATGTAAGTTTAACCCTTTCTTTACCCAATAATCAATGATGCGCAGTTATCCCATATTAAGTGTTCAGATAATAATTTTAACAATGTCTATACTAAAACATCGTTGATGAGTAGTTATCCCATAGGAAATGTTCAGATAATAAGTTTAACCCTTTCTATACACAAGCATCATTGATGAGTAGTTATCCCATAGGAAATGTTCAAATAATAAGTTTAACCTGTCTATATTAAAGCATCATTGGTGAGTAGTTATCCCATATGAAATGTTCAGAAAATAAGTTTAACCCTGTCTATACTAAAGCACCATTGATGAGTAGTTATCCCATATGAAATGTTCAGATGTAAGTTTAACCCTGTCTATACTAAAGCACCATTGGTGAGTAGTTATCCCATAGGAAATGTTCAGATAATAAGTTTAACCCTGTCTATACTAAAGCATCATTGGTGAGTAGTTATCCCATATGAAATGTTCAGATAATAAGTTTAACCCTGTCTATACTAAAGCATCATTGGTGAGTAGTTATCCATATGAAATGTTCAGATAATAAGTTTAACCCTGTCTATACTAAAGCATCATTGGTGAGTAGTTATCCCAAAGTAAATGTTCAGATAATAAGTTTAACCCTTTCTATACCAAAGCATCTTTGGTGAGTAGTTATCCCATAGGGGATGTTCAGATAATACGTTTAACCTATCTATACTAAAGCATCATTAATGAGTAGTTATCCCACAGGAAATGTTCAGAAAATAAGTTTAACCCTTTCTATACTAAAGCATCATTGATGAGTAGTCATCCCATATGAAATGTTCAGAAAATAAGTTTAACCCTGTCTATACTAAAGCATCATTAATGAGTAGTTATCCCATATGAAATGTTCAGAAAATAATGTTAACCCTGTCTATATTAAACATCATTGATGAGTAGTTATCCCATATGAAATGTTAAGATAATAAGTTTAACTCTGTCTATACTAAAGCATCATTGGTGAGTAGTTGTCCCATAGGAAATGTTCAGATAATAAGTTTAACCCATGTCTATACGAAAGCATCATTGGTGAGTAGTTATCACATAGGGAATTTTCAGATGATAAGTTTAACCCTTTCTATTCCAAAGCATCATTGGTTAGTAGTTATCCCAAAGTAAATGTTCAGATAATAAGTTTAACCCTGTCTATACTAAATCATCATTGATGAGTAGTTATCCCATATGAAATGTTCAGATAATAAGTTTAACCCTGTCTATACGAAAGCATCATTGATGAGTAGTTATCACATAGGGAATGTTCAGATGATTAGTTTAACCCTTTCTATTCCAAAGCATCATTGTGAGTAGTTATCCCAAAGTAAATGTTCAGATAATAAGTTTAACCCTGTTTATACTAAAGCATCATTGATGAGTAGTTATCCCATATGAAATGTTCATATAATAAGTTTAACCCTGTCTATACTAAAGCATCATTGGTGAGTAGTTATCACATATGAAATGTTCAGATAATAAGTTTAACCCTTTCTATTCCAAAGCATCATTGCTGGGTAGTTATCCCATATGAAATGTTCAGATAATAAGTTTAACCCTGTCTATACTAAAGCATTATTGATGAGTAGTTATCACATATGAAATGTTCAGATAATAAGTTTAACCCTGTATATACTAAAGCATCATTGGTGTGTAGTTATCCCATATGAAATGTTCAAATAATAAGTTTAACCCTGTCTATACTAAAGCATCATTGGTGAGTAGTTATCACATAGGGAATGTTCAGATAATAAGTTTAACCATTTCTATTCCAAGGCATCATTGGTGAGTAGTTATCACATATGAAATGTTCAGATAATAAGTTTAACCCTTTCTATTCCAAAGCATCATTGTGAGTAGTTATCCCAAAGTAAATGTTCAGATAATAAGTTTAACCCTGTTTATACTAAAGCATCATTGATGAGTAGTTATCCCATATGAAATGTTCATATAATAAGTTTAACCCTGTCTATACTAAAGCATCATTGGTGAGTAGTTATCACAGAAATGTTCAGATAATAAGTTTAACCCTTTCTATTCCAAAGCATCATTGGTGGGTAGTTATCCCATATGAAATGTTCAGATAATAAGTTTAACCCTTTCTATACTAAAGCATCATTGGTGAGTAGTTATCACATATGAAATGTTCAGATAATAAGTTTAACCCTGTCTATACTAAAGCATCATTGATGAGTAGTTATCACATAGGGAATGTTCAGATAATAAGTTTAACCATTTCTATACTAAAGCATCATTGGTGAGTAGTTATCACATATGAAATGTTCAGATAATAAGTTTAACCCTGTCTATACTAAAGCATCATTGATGAGTAGTTATCACATAGGGAATGTTCAGATAATAAGTTTAACCATTTCTATTCCAAGGCATCATTGGTGAGTAGTTATCACATATGAAATCGTCAGATAACAAGTTCAATGAAGGAACATATATAGGTCGCTTGTTGGACTACTTATTGTCTAAACATTTCCCTCAATATAAATAGGAATCCTCCTGTACGTTTACTTATTAGTAGTCTGCTGTTATCACCTTAACACCCCTCCGAATTAATACTAAACTATTCCAATGTACATATTTTATTTGACTGGGATAATCCATTTAGTACAGAAAGGTTAATTTGAGTCTTGGAGATACAATTAATTTACATTTCGCTTTAAAGCTGCTACTCACATTGTTCAGTAATGCCCTAAATAATCGACTCCTTAACCACAGAAGAATTATGGGTAACTTTTCAGGATTTTGATGTTCTGACTTGTTCTAACGTATATGTGACCCGCCATATCAAATCCAGTCGGAAGTCGGAATTTTGTTTACCCTGTGCCAATGCATTCTCTTATATATGCGAGTCGACCATAGGTCGCCTCGCATATATAAGAGAATGCATTGGCCTAACAATTTTTTTACAATTTTAATAATTTGTTCTTGTATTATTTAACAATTTTATAATTTCACCCATACAGAGCCCCAGACAAACATGAGCAGACGACACTCTTCTATGTGTTTCTATATATGTGTGGGGCTCCCTGCAGGGTAATGGATGTTTTTTTATTTTATGTCCTAAAAATTGTAAGAAACATTTATTTAAAAAACATGATAAAAAAATTGTTGTCACTGAGAGCTTTCCGATGAATGGCAACAAGCCATATTTCCGACTAAATCCTGAAAAGTCACCCATAATTCTGCTGTGGTTAAGGAGTCGATTGTTTAGGGCATTACTGAATATCTTATTGTTGCATTATTGAGTGCGAAATAATGGTTTGCATGCACTCTATATAACTATAAAGTGTATATTATATATCTTCAGTTGTACTAACGTCTAAAAGTCGACAATGGGTCAGCTAGTAAGTATAATAGGCTATTTATGGTCCAATTTTATTAGTAAATAATATGTACTTGTCGAAAACGAAGCGGCAAGACATAGATGGGCATATACAATATGCTTGAAATGAAATACCGTTTATCAACATTGCTGTAAATAATGAATGCATACCGTGAAGTCATTTATACAAAGATTATCAACAGGTATCCAGTCGTATTTTCATAAAACTAACTGAAGCATTTTGGTGGGAAAGATGTTATGGGTTATAAAGTCGCATATAAGGTCATGACATTCATCTTGACGTGCATGATGGAGAAAGTCTCCAATAAGCAGGATTCATACTGCCGCTGGGCAATGACCATTTTTGGGGGATAGTCGGTGGGGATTTTTTTCCAGGCACGTATGTCTGGGTGGGCGGGTGGTCGATGGGACCAACAAACAATTTTTTCCGCAACTCAAATTTGTATTTTTCTGCAAGTCTTTTTGACTGTTTTTGCAATGAGTTTGGCTTAAAACACATTAGAATGTCAATATTAACATAAATGAGAAATGTCATGATGATCAGACAAACAGTATAGCCTCTAGCCCATGCATGCTAATGGATTTAATTTTGAAATCCAAGATGGCCGCTGACAGCCATGTTTTTTTGGCCGAATGACCCCAAAATGAACTCGTTCCTATTTACATGTCAATGTTAACACCCATGCCAAATAGTATGCACAGAAATTCATATACAGCTGTTTACAGTGAATTCCACCCCCCGCAAATCTCTGTTTAGTGCTAAAAGGGGGTTGGGTGTCCAAAAATGGTCGGGAAAAAAATGGCGAAAACGGAAAAAAATTTGGACGCGGGGGTGGGTGGGGGTCCCAACAAGGGTCGAAAGGAAAAAATAGAAAATAATAAAGCAAGAAGAGACCAAATTCATACACGCCATAATTATCTCAATCCAGAACATGGGAGAGAGTATCACTTCCATGCCCTGGCGTACTTTTTGAAAAAATCAGCATACGTGCCTGAACAATTTTTCAGACCCCCACCCCCCCCCCCCCCCCCTGGATGGCCAAGGGAAATTTAATTTTGCATTATTTGGCCATCAGGTTTCAAGGTTACAGTCAGCAATCTCCATTTATCACAATATCATCATGACACCCTTAAATACAGTGATGCCATACGTAATAGACTCCTTAACCACATCAGAATTATGTGAGAGCTTTCTGATGAATGGCAACAAGCCATATTTCCGACTAAATCCTGAAAAGTTACCCATAATTATGATGTGGTTAAGGAGTCGATTATATAGGGCATTACTGTAATTCGTTAACGGGTCATCAACAGATTGCTCGTATATAATAGGCCTGGGACTGGAACTCTATATATGTCATTCTATTTTACCTATGTTATAACGGTGATCAAAACGTTCGAAAAGTAACCTTTAAAAATGGGGTCCACTTTTTATGTATAGAAACGAATGGGTGCATTATCTGATTTTACGCAAGGAAGAGATATAGTATATCAATGATTTCGCGCTTAAGAATGCAATTGCAACACGTGCCAGGATTAATTGAATTCATTACAATCATGAAATCCGATCGAAAATGACTTCAAATCTGAATTTTTTACACGATCCTACCTTTATATTCCATTCAATAAACCTGTTCTATAAATTGTGATATTAAACGTTAGTTTAATAACAGGAAATAGTGCAGAGTTGATCTTTGACTTCCGGCTTGTCGTTTGTTTACATTCCGTACGCTGCGGCTAAAAATACTATGGCTTCCAATATTTTCCAACAATCTCTAATGAATGAATAGTTTGAAAAGTTATTTCATTAAATTTACGCCGTTAAATACGCCAAAGGGTCTCTATTTATCTGGGATTATTTCTTTACGCGGGCAAATAACGCATAGTTACGTGAAACGTCATCGCAGCTAGGTCTTTTTGAACTGAAGCTAGTTTCACGTCCCATGTGTTGATTTAAGTATGTTTTATCTTGGTCATGGATCATGTAATAAATAGAATCTATACAACTCGTCCCCAGTTTGTAGCGGAATTTACAAAACTTGTCCAGTAAATTAGGTCTGAACCTCGCCAAAGGCTCGGCCCAGACCTAATTTACTGGACTCGTCTTGTAAATTCCGCTATAAACTGGGAACTAGTTGTGGATCCTCTATATAGCATTCAATGGACACAACAAGTGTCAATTTCTCGTGACAAGACTGGACTTTTGGCTGGACTGGAATATTATTACTGATAATAGTGAATGCTCACACATGCATATAATCTTCTAAATACTATATAGTGCAAAATACATGTATAGAGCATGCTAACTTCAGTCAAATTCTTGAATAAAATTTCTCTCTGTTGGAACATTTCCGACAAACTTTTACAAAACTGATCGGTTATTGTGAGTTATCGTCGTTTCAGAAGTCGCTAGGTAATATCACAGTCGCTAGGTAATATCACAGTCGCTAGGTAATATCACAGCGTTGTCAGTTTTATGGGTGCATGGAGGAATGACTGCACATGGAGTTAATTTTACCGGGAAATCATCGACAATCGACCCTCGGAAACTATACAGTCGGGTATTTACACCCATGGGAACTACCGACGGTAATTTACACCCCTGCGAACTACAGTCGGTAATTTAGACCCCTTTGCTTGAAACGTATTTTATTTGCAAATAATACAAAAGGGACTGGGGCACAAGTTTTTTTCAAGTTATGAAGCCCCTCTCCCAATACAGTCGATTTAGATACAAAATGTTTACAAGATGACAGCTGAACATATTTACATGCATGATTTTGTTATTTTATGGTGATTAATGTAGTGCCTTCCAGAGCATATTGCTATATGAGTTATGGCTGGTTTGGTAGCAATAACATTTGTTGGGGTTTGTTTGGGATTTAGACCCCTGGGAACTACAGTCTGGAATTTAGTCCCCTGGGAACTACATGTCGGGAATTTACACCCCTGGCAACTACATGTCGGGAATTTAGACCCTTGTGAACTACATGACGGGGATTTACGCCCATGGGAACAACAGTCGGGAATTTACACCCATGGGAACTACATGTAGGTAATTTAGACCGTTCACCCATGGGAGAAACAGTCTGTAATTTTAGACTCTTCACCCCTGGGAGAAATAGTCTGGAATTTTAGACTCTTCACTCCTGTGAACTACATTCGGGAATTTTGTCCAGGTAAACCTGGATGAATGCAACTATATACTCAAAGTCGGACATCATGTCCCACGACTACCCGCTAGCCACATCCGTGCATGTATGAATCGTGTAAACACAGATGCATCATAAAACAAAATTGACAATGCAAATTTCTCAGCGCATGTTAAACGCAGTAATACTTCATCGGACAAAACATATACGCGATGAAAGGAGGGTGCGAACAATGGCTTTTTCTACGAAAACAATCTCCAATTGGAGCTCGTGCATGTCGAAATAATATGGTCCAAACCACTTACCCCCTCACACCAAATTGACCAAATAATAGGCGTTCACTGTCTGAAGAGGCGTGCATACTCGAGGAGAGGTTAATACAGTGAGACGAATTGTTTGTCCATGTTATTGAAATGAAAATTGACATATTTGTTATCTGAAAATTAGAATGTAATATGATGTCTACCCGCTAGGCCATTGTGGTAGAGGTTTTTGAAGAAAATCATTTAGTTGTTTACCAACTGGAGACTGCATGTTTAAGGACCGGGTCAGCGACCACAAAGGGCAAATAATGCATGATTGAGTAGACTTTCTGGTGTCCAACAGCGTAACCACTGAAGCGAAAATGGGCACATTTCCCCCCAATTTTTTTGTATATAATGCAGTAGCCATCCATGGGTATAACGGCGACCATTAATACCATCTGACCATGCCTCGCATATATAAGAGAATGCATTGGCTTAACAATTTTTTATCATGTTTTTTAAATAAATGTTTCTTACAATTTTTAGGACATAAAATAAAAAAACATCCATTACCCTGCATGGAGCCCCACACATATATAGAAGCACATAGAAGAGTGTCGTCTGCTCATGTTTGTCTGGGGCTCTGTATGGGTAAAATTATAAAATTGTTAAAGAATACAAGAACAAATTATTAAAATTGTAAAAAAAATTGTTAGGCCAATGCATTCTCTTATATATGCGAGGCGACCTATGGTCGACTCGCATATATAAGAGAATGCATTGGCACAGGGTAAACAAATCCCGACTTCCGACTGGATTTGATATGGCGGGTCACATATACGTTAGAACAAGTCAGAACATCAAAATGTTCTCAGGTTTTGAACGGGTGAAAAATGATCTCTACGGGCGTAGCCAGAGTTGAGATTCATGGCATGATCTAACTCGCGCCATATAACGTGCTTACGATCCCATGGTGTTAGAATTAGGTTACATTTTATCAGCAGAGAACGACAGTGCTTGATGCAGAACAACAGGGACCTTCTTGGCAGTACTCCAGATTGCGGTCATATACTTCCAGACAAATGAGTCAAATGACGGGACGCAGTACACATTATCTGGGACCTGTATGTGCTCAACGTACATTCGTCATGTCATACCATGCAATTGAAGTAAATTGTTATAATTTTATCACACCAGCCGAAAGCACTTCACTTTTCTAAGCAATTTTAAGTGCAGACATTTTGTCAACAGATGGCCGTCTGCAACGTGGAGTGTGAAAGCAGAATATTATTCCACGTCCTTGCAAATGCTGCATGTGGATGGTTTCCGTTTGCGTTATAACGATTTCAATGGTGATACACATTGCTCTTTGTCTACTCATGCTGGTGGGCAGTGGCGCATCAATGCAGTGGGTGGGTTTGAGGGGGGCAAACTTAGATGTATACTATTTCACAATTATTGACGTTGACTATTTCATCAGAGACACTCCATATATTCCATAACGTCGAAACCAACTACTATTTAAAGACATATTATGTGCTTGTTCAGGTGCGTAAAACTGATAAGTTAGTATTCAGGTGCTATGCCAACTGGGGGAATGTAGCATTCTACTAACATCCCCGAAAATCTCAAGCAAATCGACCGTACCACTCCATAGAAAACATATGAACTACGCTAAATTGTAAATATTTACTACTCGAATAGGGACGCTTCTATCGGCGATAAACTAACGAAAACGATTTCGCCATCGGCAGTCACTGCATTTAAATAATATATAAAGAATGTCGGTGTGTGTTGTCAATTTATATATAATATTTGTAAAAATAACTATAACAATATTATTCGCCATTTCTATTTGATCACCCTATCGGAGTGTTTCACATCACTTTAACGTTGTTCAAAACATTTATTTCATATACCGAGCGTTTTACCTCAAATGATAATCATTCATGGATAGCTAAACGGTTAATTAAACCAACCCATCGTGATCTGCAATGGGGCAACCTTTTAATAGGACTCATTTGGGGAAGTATCATAGCTCATAGTACCATTTCCATCACTCAGACACTATATATAGACATACACGTAGATGTTAAGTATGTGTAACATGTACGCCAACTTTGGAAACACATCCAAACTTAACAGATACATGTATGTTTGTTCGCATATTCTGTTCAATGTACAAGTCTGTGTTAAGTGTTTTATTAAATCTAACATTTTTATTTAAAATTTAAAAAATTTAAATATAAAAATTTAAAACAAAATTCGTAGCAATTCGTTATGGCTTGATCTAGTCGATGTTCCAATGAATCCGTTTGATTACTCAGAATATTGCAGAATAAACGACAAAAGTCTTAAATAAAAAATGAGTGATTTCCTCACAGTCTGTGTACGTGATGGCAGCGATCAGGGCAGTGTGGCAGGGGACTGAACACTGCCTTCCAGTCTGATTGTGGATATCTCAATTGGAATATTGATCGTCCGGTCAAATGTCACGTCGACATAGGGTAGCTTTTTTTTTCTTTTTTCTTTTTTCTGTTTTTTATTTATTTTTTATTTTGCTTCGGTGGTCTTGAGTCCTATAAACGTGCAATTCACAAAACAAACACGGAGACCTCTAGTCACCTCCCTATGGTATATTATATATATGTATAATGGTCCCTAGGTTCAGTTCACGTTTATCTGGGAAAAGACTGGGTTATATAACGCTAACCGTGTTTTGATTTATTGGGCCATATTTTGCATGTGCCCTTGACCGACTTAACCTTACCAACATCCCAATTAATCCATATCAATCATATTCTAATTAAACATAGTATGTGTGCATACCCGTCTGCATCATCATTTACCTATCAGAATTTAAATGGAATGATGGATCAGCAGTCATGAGTTATGATTATAGCTGAATGCACTTACGTGATTCAAGTAATTTCGGTTGATATATGGGAAGTTTCAAACTTGTGAACATGATTGTATGTCCTTTAATGAGTGACGTTTCCGTCCAAAGAATTATCCAAGAATATAATACGCCTGGCTTATAGGGTATGTTTAAGTTCATCGTGCTTCCAGTACATATAACGATGTTAGTCACCACAGGGACGTTGCGACAGTCGGTTTGGGTGTCTCACCCCCACATTTGGTCAAACTTTTCAGAATATCTTCTGCGCCTTGTGACATAATTTTAACTGAGATTAATGACGTTTAGCAAACTTTAAATGCGTCTATGAATCGAAACAAAATAATATTTTCTTTGTTTAATTTCGACGTTAACATCATATGCTGGAAATTAAATAAATTTACGACATCGCGACTTCTAAATTATTCGGTATTAAATGTTGAATATCTTATTAACATTCAATTATATTACATATTAAGTAAAATTGGTCAATTCTGCACTCTTTAAATACGCTTTTCAATGTTAAATTTGCTGTCGTAAAACTCTGAATTTGTAAACACTAGCCATGCGGCGGAAAAGTTATTGTGCTATTTATAACTATTGGGCGGGGTTTACTGGATCGGCACCGGCTGAAGGAATTCCCCTAGTCTTCGGGATTCCATGCGACTGTCGCCTGATTGGTTACCTCGCGTTCTTGAGGATACTGTGATTGGCTGGCAATTACGTAATTCCTGCTGGAAGTAATGGAACCTCTACCCATTGGTATCAGACTCAGTACTTTTAGAGTCTGAGTATGGTTTTAATCAGAACTGTATATAACCTAACAGATTATCACTAAAACTGCGAAATATCAACAATATAGCTTGACTGAAACTTTGCCTGGAAAATCAGTCAGTGTGTGAACGCAGCCTTATTTGTTTGTACTCATTGCACAATGCGTTTGGTGATTACTTGTTTCAGTTTTCTATGGCTATAGTGCAGTCAATACTGTACCGGAACTCGGCTTATGATTTTAACGGAATAACACTTGAAAGTATACACTGTATAGGCTCATTTGAAGGGATGAATAGCTTTATTTCACTCAATCATAATTTGTATGCAATACAGAGTGAAAAACGTATATACAGAGCTATGTACACAATGTTAGTATGGCCGTTGCGTTTGGCGGTCGAGGTCCGTAAGTGTCATTCGTCGTGTTCTCGTCATCATCATCACCATCGTCGTCGTCGTCATCGTTTTCGTCGTCTTCGTCTTCGTCGTCGTAATCATCATCATCACCCTCATTGTCATCATCATCGTCGTCGACGTCGTCGTCATCATCACATCATCATCATCATCATCATAATTAGCGCCGTCATCGTCGTGAGTGTTTCAACATCAGCATGTATATAGTCATTATATTCGTCATCATCATCGTCCTCGTCGTCGCCATCGTCATCGTCATCATCGTTATCATTATCATCGTCATCATCAACGACGTCAACAACATCATAATCATCATCATCATCGTCATAGTTATCATCATCTCGTCGCTATCGTCGTCCCGTTGCCATCATCGTTATCTCGGTTGCATGTCATTGTCACCATTATCGTCGTGAGATCGCGATAAGTTTAATGTGAACCTATGTGAATTCCATTAAATGTGTTCATATCTGCATGAACGTATACTTATGCAGTATATATAGTCTTTGAGTTTAAGACCCGCTGCGCTATACCAGACCAGCTACTTGTTTACAATGTATTTAACTTAATATTCCAATCACAGAGCAATTCTTTCCGCGTGACGAATATCTTAAAAACATTCAGCCCAGAAGGAAATGCGGATGTTCGAACATGATACGAAGTAGATGCGGTAATTCTTTGCATAATACCATGTATCCGTTACGAATCGAATTGTGAATTAATGCTATAGGAAACAGCTCGTCAAAAATGGGAAATTTGAGAATGTGTGAGGCAATGGCTATATGTATGTCTACATCCTGTTTTCATCGTATAATAAAGAGTTAGGAACCTACGTGTATGTACGTGTTATGCGCATGTAAGTCCAATGATGACTTATTTCATGGGAAATTGTGGTTTAAAAAAAAATAAAAATAAAAAAAATATATAAAAAAATATATATAAAAAATACAAAATACAAAAATACAAAATACAAAATTTAAAAATACAAAATAGTTTCAAAAAAGGTTTTAACTTAATTAACTTTAATTATATTTGTTTAACATGACGCAAAGGTCACCCGCCCCATTTTTTTGTATACTATTGTTATACTTTATTTATTACTATAATGACATTTGTAAACTGCCGCAAGGTAGACTGCTCTGGACATCATTAGTGAAGTTATCCACTACCGACGTCCAGGACAGGGGTACCTCTACCGTAGGCCCTGGATACGAGCACCCCCCCCTGCTCATATCATATGAGTATTATAAAACAATGATGACTTATTTCATGGGAAATTGTGGTTTACAAAGCTGGCAAAATTGCTGGCAAATTATCATGAAACTCTTTACTTTACTTTAACAATATTTTAATGTATCTGAAAAATATACACAAATACATATGGAATTGAGGCACAAGTTTTTACAACTTACATGGAGGCTCGCTCCCGATACGTTCAAAACAAATGCATTCAAATTAAAAGAGAGCAGAAATGTTTAGCAAGGGATGTGGAATACAGAGTGTGTGAGTTGCTGGGGCTGGTGTTCAAGTTCCATCCGTAATCCAAACTCGATATTTGTTTCGTCTTAGGACACATTCCTGTATAACTGAGTACATATATTCGGACCCATCTGCCTTACAAGACGGGGCCGGTATACAAACCAACCCCAACATTGGACATATTCTCACATGGATGACATTCCCACGTCACAAAAGTTAACAACATAATATTTTCAACCTTGAGCAGTCCAGGAATTTCTAAATATTTAAAATCTTTTCATCGGTAATAAATATGATATAATACTCATAAACACAATGAGTAAATGTACGTCATTGAAGCGTTAAAATATAGCAGAAATGTTTAGCAAGGGATGTGGAATACAGAGTGTGTGAGTTGCTGGGGCTGGTGTTCGAGTTACATACGTAATCCAAACTCGATATTTTTTGATAGTCTTCATAACTGGCTATGTACTGCACACTTTCGCTGGAATGGTGTAATATGTATATTCGGTCGTGTTATTGCTTAAATGTCACGAGTTATTGCACGATTGTTATTGCCAGATATTTGAAGGACAAGTTCGAGCAAATGTCATGTGTATAACAACTTAAAACCTTTCTATACTAAATGAATTATCCCACTCAGTTCAAAATGTACATCGGAATGGTCTATTATTTATATGGAGTCATGTTAAAGAGATAAAAGCAGACGACAGATAAATTAAAGTGCCTAAGAAACCCTATATTTATTGAGGGAAATGTTTAGATAATAAGTTTGAACTTATTATATGAACATTTCCTATGGGATATAACTACTCATCAAAGATCGTTTAGTATAGAAATGGTTAATAAATTTCATATTATATATATATCACTGCGTATATGTAGCAAACAGTGAGGTATGTGTAAATTATGATTTGTTTACACACTACAGCCCTCTACGACAGGGACAAGCCCAATCTCTATACCAGAGCGCATCAGTCATGCTTCCTTTCTGACCCTTTAACCCGATCGCTGTCAAATTTTCTATGTGCTTTCAGAACAATTCCCACACTAAAACATAACGACAGAATGGAAAATCAGAGAGGTAGTTTTGTTGACTTGCCGTTCGAGTTGTGACAATGTCGTACACGTGCGCTTATACTATTGTTTATGATAAAATAATCGGGAGAACCGAATCACATCGTTTCGAAATATAGTTCTTCTGTTTTAGTGGGATTTTCAAACATAAGGTCCAAAATTCATACCAATTTTGTTCGATATTTTGTGTGTTTAACAGGGGCAGCATGTTGCTCTGTTCGCTTAATATATATTTTAATATCACGGAAGTCCACCAAATATGGGTAAAATGTCGCCGGTAGCAGCGGTCTTACCAAGTCAACAAGGGCGGTAAACACTGCATGGAGTTTGGGACAAGCCAGGAGGTTTCAAATTGGGAGAAATCATTTCTCCATGTTCGGTTATTGGGGAAAAGTAACAATGGCTAAAGTTCAATACACCCTCAACATCATACTTCTATGATCCAATGAGTATATATATTATGCACCACAAGAGCCAATTTATAATAGCATTATAGTGAGTAAGAATACCATTGTAATCAGTAAATATACTTTAAAGACCAGCTGAACTGTATAATCTAATCTGAGTATTCAAAAATCATACCGTGTGTATCTATGTCCCCTTAACCCTTTACCCAACAGAAGGGCCCTGTGCCAATGCATTCTCTTATATATGCGAGTCGACCATAGGTCGCCTCGCATATATAAGAGAATGCATTGGCTTAACACATTACAAATTATAAAATTGTTAAAGAATGTAAGAAAAAATGGTAAAAAGTGTTAAAAAATGATTTTTTTGGCCAATGCATTCTCTTATATATGCGAGGCGACCTATGCATTGGCACAGGGCATAACTGTAACTCTCACAATGTGGTCAAGGAGGCGGTTCCAATGATATCCATATTTGTATGGTTCTATTGAGACAGACCGAAGATATTTTAGGCTGTTGAAGCTTTATTTGGCCGGTTGTGGCCGGTTTGTTGGGTAAAGGGTTAACACAAATCCGCAAATGCTGTTGGGAACTTGGGATATTTTATACTGCTATATGAGAGAGAGGGAACCACTTCTCCCTGGGGCAAAAATAGGGAGAGGTATATGCCCCCACCCCCAAGTCGCCATATAAGGTTAATACCATGTAACATGATTTTGGTATTGTTTTTGTTGTTGTTGTTGTTGTTGCTGTTGTTGTTGTTGGTGGTGGTGGTGGTGGTGGTGGTAGTGGTTTGGGTTTGTATTGAAGATGGCCATATTGAACATAAATATTCACATTGGTCGACATCGAACATATTTCATTTTCAACATTGATTCCAGAATGAACCAATGCCCGCTACTCACGCAGTTTAATTACACATTAATATACCTCGTTGAAAAAAACCATTATCACGGGAATAGACACCATCGGGACCTATACTTCTATGCTGTCATAGTTGTCTTATTTGCGTTCTCAAATGGCTTAAAATGAGTCCAAGGGCATTGGATGTATCGAAATTAAATTAACGCTTCATTGTGAACGTATCATATTACGAAATCCGACTGAAACTTGGTTGATTGAATTGGTTTAAAGGGGTACTGTACACTAAATCCGGACATTTGTGGGACCATCTCCTTTTATATTCAACAGAATATATGCAACAAATGAATGAATTTGAGCGATGCATGGATTAGTACGAAATACAGTCATGTGGTCTATGAACGATGCAAACAACATGGTAATTATAATTATAATGACTTTATGACTGGATTGTATTTTGCACTCATATATGGCTCAAATTCATTCATTTGTTTCATATATTCTGTTGAATATAAAATTAGATGGTCCCATAAATGGCCGGATTTAGTGTACAGTCCCCCTTTAAGCCATTTTAAATGGATGTTTGTAGAGTGGATGTTTGTAGAGTGGATGTTTCGCCCTAGGACACATTTGTAGAGTGGATGTTTCGTCCTAGGACACATTCCTGTATGATGCAGTACATATATTCGGACCCATCTGCCTTACCAGACGGGGCCGGTACACAGACCAACCCCTTGGAGACACAAAGGCAACCATGCATTGGACATATTCTCACATGGATGACATTCCCACGTCACAAAAGTTAACATAATAATATTTTCAACCTTGAGCAGTCCAGGAATTTCCAGATATGTGACCCGCCATATCAAATCCAGTCGTAAGTCGGGATTTTTTTACCCTGTGCCAATGCATTCTCTTATATATGCGAGTCGACCATAGGTCGCCTCGCATATATACGAGAATGCATTGGCCTAACAATTTTTTACAACTTTAATAATTTTTTCTTGTATTCTTTAACAATTTTATAATTTCACCCATACAGAGCCCCAGACAAACATGAGCAGACGACACTCTTCTATATGCTTCTATATGTGTGTGGGGCTCCCTGCAGGGTAATGGATGTTTTTTTATTTTATGTCCTAAAAATTTTAAGAAACATTTATTTAAACAAAAAATGATAAAAAATTGTTAGGCCAATGCATTCTCTTATATATGCGAGGCGACCTATGGTCGACTCGCATATATAAGAGAATGCATTGGCACAGGGTAAAACAAAATCCCGACTTACGACTGGATTTGATATGGCGGGTCACATATATAAAATCTTTTCATCGGTAATGAATATTATATAATACTCATAAACACAATGAGTAAATGTACGTCCTTGAAACGTTCCTCAAAAAACAGCCTGACCTTCATACCTATATATACATATACATGAGGACGATTAGCAAGTGGTGTGATGAAATGGTTGTCATTATATGAAGTTACACCACATCGTCGTGCTCTAGAATCCCACTGATGCGGCTAGATAGTCAAGATATACACGCATTTGAGATAGCATTTAAATTTTAAATGTGAAGCCATTATAATATATTTTTCATTGTGTCACTCTCCACCGGGCCTTCGTGATTACATCGTTCAAAAGACTTGTGTGCGTGCCAAACTGTTTTAAATATGCAGCACAGTATATGCTGTTCGGTATATAAAAGTTAGTAAAAAATTACATCTGTATGTAAAACTGTCTTTGTCCATGTGTGTACGGTACATTTTATCGCCGTATGTTTACATTTTGCATAGAGAAGCATTTGTGCGTATAATCAATGCAACTTTGTGAATCAAGAAGGCAGCGTTCGTTGCAGGCGATCGCGTCTTTGTTTGTTGTTTAAGGTGGCGCAGCCCTCTCCCCTTCCGGCGGCAAAGTTGGTAATATGTGAATGGCGCATTATGCCGTCCAGCTATATATGGAGAAACTGGTTCTAATCCAGATTATTGCGGATTTGTGATCCAAACAAAGGGAAAGTGGGGGTCGGTGGTTCTCAAGGGCAGTGGAGTGATGCCTCGATGAATCTAACCATCCGTGAGGTCTTTCCTCCACCCATAACATTGAAAACGACGTAAAATGGCCAAGCCGACGATATAAACAACAGGAAATTAAAAATAAAACTTAATCCCCCATAAGCAAAATAGCTACATCCTCAATTTAAACACTTTTGATTCGTTGAAAAGTTAGCGCACTTTACCCTTTATATACTACATACTCATTGATGAGTATAGTTCCAATATTAATCCTTTCTACACTAAACACTCATTGATGAGTAGTTCCCATATTAATCCTTTCTACACTAAACACTCATTGATGAGTAGTTCCCCATTAATCCTTCCTACACTAAACACTCATTGCTGAGTAGTTCCCTTATTAATCCTTTCTAAACTAAACACTCGTTGATGAGTATAGTTCCCATATTAATCCTTTCTACACTAAACACTCATTGATGAGTAGTTCCCTTATTAATCATTTCTACACTAAACATTCATTGCTGAGTAGTTCCCTTATTAATCATTTCTAAACTAAACACTCGTTGATGAGTAGTTCCCTTATTAATCATTTCTAAACTAAACACTCGTTGATGGGTAGTTCCCTTATTAATCATTCTACACTAAACACTCATTGATGAGTAGTTCCCATATTAATCCTTTCTACACTAAACATTCATTGCTGAGTAGTTCCCATATTAATCCTTTCTACACTAAACACTCATTGATGAGTATAGTTCCCATATTAATCCTTTATACACTAAACATTCATTGCTGAGTAGTTCCCTTATTAATCCTTTCTACACTAAACACTCATTGATGAGTAGTTCCCTTATTAATCCTTTCTACACTAAACATCCATTGCTGAGTAGTTCCCTTATTAATCCTTTCTACACAAAACACTCATTGATGAGTATAGTTCCCATATTAATCCTTTCTACACTAAACATTCATTGCTGAGTAGTTCCCTTATTAATCCTTTCTACACTAAACACTCATTGATGAGTAGTTCCCTTATTAATCCTTTCTACACTAAACACTCATTGATGAGTAGTTCCCTTATTAATCCTTTCTACACTAAACATTCATTGCTGAGTAGTTCCCTTATTAATCATTTCTAATCTAAACACTCGTTGGTGAGTAGTTCCCTTATTAATCCTTTCTACACTAAACACTCATTGATGAGTATAGTTCCCATATTAATCATTTCTAATCTAAACACTCGTTGGTGAGTAGTGCTAATCCTTTCTAAACTAAACGCTCATTGATGAGTAGTTCCCTTATTAATCCTTCTACACTAAACACTCATTTGATGAGTATAGTTCCCTATTAATCCTTTCTACACTAAACATTCATTGATGAGTAGTTCTCTAATTAATCCTTTCTACACTAAACACTCATTGATGAGTAGTTCCCTTATTAATCCTTTCTACACTAAACACTCATTGATGAGTAGTTCCCTTTTAATCATTTCTACACTAAACACTCATTGGTGAGTAGTTCCCTATTAATCCTTTCTACACTAAACACTCATTGATGAGTAGTTCCCTTATTAATCCTTTCTACACTAAACACTCATTGCTGAGTAGTTCCCTTATTAATCATTTCTAATCTAAACACTCGTTGGTGAGTAGCGCTAATCCTTTCTAAACTAAACGCTCGTTGATGAGTAGTTCCCTCATTAATCATTTCTACACTAAACACACATTGATGAGTAGTTCCCTTTTAATCATTTCTACACTAAACACTCGTTGATGAGTAGTTCCCTTTTAATCATTTCTACACTAAACACTCATTGATGAGTAGTTCCCTTATTAATCATTTCTACACTAAACACTCATTGATGAGTAGTTCCCTTTTAATCATTTCTACACTAAACACTCATTGATGAGTAGTTCCCTTTTAATCATTTCTACACTAAACACTCATTGATGAGTAGTTCCCTTATTAATCATTTCTAATCTAAACACTCGTTGGTGAGTAGTGCTAACCTTTCTAAACTAAAAGCTCGTTGATGAGTAGTTCCCTCATTAATCCTTTCTACACTAAACACTCATTGATGAGTAGTTCCCTTTTAATCATTTCTACACTAAACACTCATTGATGAGTAGTTCCCTTATTAATCATTCTACACTAAACACTCGTTGATGAGTAGTTCCCTTATTAATCCTTTCTACACTAAACACTCATTGATGAGTATAGTTCCCATATTAATCCTTTCTACACTAAACATTCATTGCTGAGTAGTTCCCTTATTAATCCTTTCTACACTAAACACTCGTTGATGAGTAGTTCCCTTAATAATCCTTTCTACACTAAATACTCATTGATGAGTAGTTCCCTATTAATCCTTTCTACACTAATCACTCATTGATGAGTAGTTCCCTTATTAATCCTTTCTACACTAAACACTCATTGCTGAGTAGTTCCCTTATTAATCATTTCTAATCTAAACACTCGTTGGTGAGTAGTGCTAATCCTTTCTAAACTAAACGCTCGTTGATGAGTAGTTCCCTCATTAATCCTTTCTACACTAAACACTCATTGATGAGTAGTTCCCTTTTAATCATTTCTACACTAAACACTCATGGATGAGAAGTTCCCTTATTAATCATTTCTACACTAAACACTCATTGCTGAGTAGTTCCCTTATTAATCATTTCTAATCTAAACACTCGTTGGTGAGTAGTGCTAATCCTTTCTAAACTAAACGCTCGTTGATGAGTAGTTCCCTCATTAATCCTTTCTACACTAAACACACATTGATGAGTAGTTCCCTTTTAATCATTTCTACACTAAACACTCGTTGATGAGTAGTTCCCTTTTAATCATTTCTACACTAAACACTCATTGATGAGTAGTTCCCTTATTAATCATTTCTACACTAAACACTCATTGATGAGTAGTTCCCTTTTAATCATTTCTACACTAAACACTCATTGATGAGTAGTTCCCTTTTAATCATTTCTACACTAAACACTCATTGATGAGTAGTTCCCTTATTAATCATTTCTAATCTAAACACTCGTTGGTGAGTAGTGCTAATCCTTTCTAAACTAAACGCTCGTTGATGAGTAGTTCCCTCATTAATCCTTTCTACACTAAACACTCATTGATGAGTAGTTCCCTTTTAATCATTTCTACACTAAACACTCATTGATGAGTAGTTCCCTTATTAATCATTCTACACTAAACACTCGTTGATGAGTAGTTCCCTTATTAATCCTTTCTACACTAAACACTCATTGATGAGTATAGTTCCCATATTAATCCTTTCTACACTAAACATTCATTGCTGAGTAGTTCCCTTATTAATCCTTTCTACACTAAACACTCGTTGATGAGTAGTTCCCTTATTAATCATTTCTACACTAAATACTCATTGATGAGTAGTTCCCTATTAATCCTTTCTACACTAAACACTCATTGATGAGTAGTTCCCTTATTAATCCTTTCTACACTAAACACTCATTGCTGAGTAGTTCCCTTATTAATCATTTCTAATCTAAACACTCGTTGGTGAGTAGTGCTAATCCTTTCTAAACTAAACGCTCGTTGATGAGTAGTTCCCTCATTAATCCTTTCTACACTAAACACTCATTGATGAGTAGTTCCCTTTTAATCATTTCTACACTAAACACTCATTGATGAGAAGTTCCCTTATTAATCCTTTCTACACTAAACACTCATTGCTGAGTAGTTCCCTTATTAATCATTTCTAATCTAAACACTCATTGGTGAGTAGTGCTAATCCTCTCTAAACTAAACACTCGTTGATGAGTAGTTCCCTTATTAATCCTTCTACACTAAACACTCATTGATGAGTATAGTTCCCTTATTAATCCTTTCTACACTAAACATTTATTGCTGAGTAGTTATCTTATTAACCCTTTTTATACTAAATACTCATTGATGAGTATAGTTCCCTTATTAATCCTTTCTACACTAAACACTCATTGATGAGTAGTTCCCTTATTAATCCTTTCTACACTAAACACTCATTGCTGAGTAGTTCCCATATTAATCATTTCTACACTAAACACTCATTGGTGAGTAGTTCTCTTATTAATCCTTCTACACTAAACACTCATTGATGAGTATAGTTCCCTATTAATCCTTTCTACACTAAACATTCATTGATGAGTAGTTCTCTTATTAATCCTTTCTACACTAAACACTCATTGATGAGTAGTTCCCTTATTAATCCTTTCTACACTAAACACTCATTGGTGAGTAGTTCTCTTATTAATCCTTTCTACACTAAACACTCATTGATGAGTAGTTCCCTTTTAATCATTTCTACACTAAGCACTCATTGATGAGTAGTTCCCTATTAATCATGTCTACACTAAACACTCATTGATGAGTAGTTCTCTTATTAATCATGTCTACACTAAACAATCATTGATGAGTAGTTTCCTATTAATCCTTCCTACACTAAACACTCATTGATGAGTAGTTCCCTTATTAATCATGTCTACACCAAACACTCGTTGATGAGTAGTTCCCTTATTAATCCTTTCTACACTAAACACTCATTGATGAGTAGTTCCCTTATTAATCATGTCTACACCAAACACTCATTGATAAGAAGTTCCCTTGTTAACCCTTTCTACATTAAACATTCATTGATGAGTAGTTCCCTTATTAACCCTTTCTACACTAAACACTCATTGATGAGTAGTGCTAATCCTTTCTAACTAAACGCTCATTGATGAGTAGTTCCCTTATTAATCATTTATATACTAAACACTCATTGATGAATAGTTCCTTTATAGGAAATGTCCAGATAATAAGTTAAACAAAATAGGCCATTTGTTGAAATTATTATCTGAACATTTCCCACCAATCAATATGAAACCTTCTGTATTTGTATTATATTTTCGTATGCCTGTCGTCTGCTTTTATTACATGAACAGTGTTGAACACCCCTCCATATGAATAATAGACCATTCCAATGCATACCTTTATAACTGAGTGGGAGAATCAATTTAATACAGAAAGGGTTAATAGCGAAAGCATTTATTTTTTTGCGGATATGATACCGTCTGTGTAATTTGGCACATGCTATCCATCCATAATAACACTTCCTGGTTTTCCAAGACGAACATTTCTGTGAATAAACTCTTTCCACCAATTTCAGACTTTGAATCTCAACAGTACCAAGATACGTACATGTTGCTGTGACTGCAGTTCAGTGTTATCAAGTCTTCTCAATTTCCATCTGTAATGAACTGATATTTCTGTTATATATATAGGGTGGAAAAATTGGTCACCTCAATATCTTAATTGGAGTTCTCAGCAGATATAATGGTATATGGTAGTTGTATATGTAAAATCAGAAGTAGAACGAATGTGCGGAAGATTACCGGCGCTACATTTAGGAAACCATGCCATTACAAGTACGCAGCCACCATTCTCAGTCAGTGGATTATGACAAACTTTCCAAGCTACATGTATTTGAAGCCAGATGTATGCCATAAGTTTGCCTGAACATAAATCCAAGCTCACCGGATTTCGAACCAACTTCGCCAGTGCATGAAGGTCAACTTATAATATGACTCCTTGATGTGCGATTCAATTAACAATTTATTCAACGGGGATCGTAGCGCCTTTTGTCACCTACAATCGTTGCGATAAATGAAAGGCACGTTTTGAAACTAGAAATTTCCGATTTGCAAGAGAAGGTTCGTTATACTTCCATGATTTGTTGTCCCTTTGATTGATAGTCACTAAATGTTTGATAAATTACCCAGATAACAGATTAACTCCGTTAATTTCCACACTGATCCGATAACAATTAATTCACTTAAGGCCCCCACACACTTGAGCAATCGACCTTAGCAATATGCTCTGAGTAAGATTGCTCATATGCATACGTAGTCTGCATGGTGTTTCCTCATCGCAATCGGACTCGCGACCAATCGAGATTTCCAACAAAAAGGGCCGCAAATCTGGTGAAAATTGGCGGGCGGAAACCGAATTCGAACTGACTTCTATTTTATGCCAGAAATACCACATACCAAATTCAGTTGAGGCTATCTAAAGTAATCATGCAACCGGACACCAAAAGCGAACGGGTGAACAGACAGACAATATGACGGACTTAAAAATAACATAATATACGTCCCGTTTTTTTTTAAACGCGGGTATAAAAATCCATATAGCTTGGGGTGGACATAACCACCCATGTAGGCACGTCCCTGTACACAGTCAAATTTATGTACGAACTACACAGCTCTTCTCGGTGTTGTTTGACAGCTGTGTTAACTATTTGAATGATCGTGGGAGTATGGATGTTTTGACGTTACGGGATACGTGGACACAAAATCGTGATAAACACTGGTATACTCTCTCATTAAATATGTATACATACATGACGGGACAGAGGTAAATGACATTGCGTTGTTTTAATTATACATGGTCGATTTAGAAGTATACTCCCCATAAACCACACTCTTGAGTGTTTCATTATGTTGTGAGGCTACGGTGTATATATACCGTTCTCATTGTGGCGTACTGGTATCAAACACTAGTGTGTGAATAGATCATGTCACGAATGTCTATACTCAGCCTAACGCCCGTAGAGATCATATTCCACCAGTACAAAACCTTGGAACTTTTTGATGTTTTGACAGGGAACATTAAAAGCCAAAACAAATAAGCGGGGAATATATTTATTACTTATATAAGTTCCTTAATAATGTACTTCACTTTAAGTGAATGTCCCAACTATAATTGTGAGCGACGCAAAGCGAAATCGCTCACAAATTCACTTAAATCGTGAATTTTCGAGTTGACACCTTCACCTACAGTGAATTAAATTATTAGGGAACGGATAATAACAAAGATGCATATTCCCCGCGTTATTTTTTCAACTTTAGAATATAAGGTTCGCTGTCAAAACTTCAAAAAGTTCCAAGGTTTTGTACTAGTGTAATATTATGTCTGCGAGCGTTAGACGGGGTAGAGATTCACGACATGATCTGGTGTGTGAATTGCATGGTTAACGTTGCTGTACGACTGTTTGTGATGCGATGATAAAACTGGAACCGGTAAAACGTTAACATGATCATGCATACAACTGTGTGTTCTGTGTTTATTGCACACATTGTAACTTGTAGTATTTAAGAGATTAATCTAACGGTTTATACAAAATGTGTACCCACAACGACCACAGCGCCGTATCCCCCAATAACACACATACTACTTAGATTTCTTATATATATATATATATATATATATATATATATATATATATATTTATAAAATAATGAAGAAACTCTCCTCTGAGGTAGGTGACTGCTGACGTGAAGAATGGAATAGTTTGAAAATTAAGAAAGGTATCCGTTCATTGTTGAATATTTATTACATGTATGTACAAACAGCTATACCGGTTTCGGCACATCTTGCCTTTTCAATAGCTTGGAGTCACAAGTTATGACCACTTACCTCACGGTTACATCGCCATAAAAACAGTCCACATGACAGTTAATACTTATAACTGGCTTCAGATACAATCCGGCTGAACTTTGAAAACCACCGCTGTTAGTGATTAGGTCAGATTTGGTCAACAATTTGTGACGTCGTGTTCGTGTTAATGTCTGCGTTATTGGTGGCCTGTGTGTTATTGGTGGCCTGTGTGTTATTGGTGACCTGTGTGTTATTGGTGACCTGTGTGTTATTGGATATATAAAACATGTTGCCCAATTGACAGTTGACCAATCACCGACCACGATTTAGCGTAACACATTCGGGCTATGTAAATATAATAAAATGAAAGTCGATATTGCTTTATTTATTTAATTAAACAAACTTGTGCTTTGTTAACGTTAATGACGTAATTTTGAATTTGTTTGGCTCTGTTTCAGTTGACGTCGTCGATGACGTTGTTAGCGTAATCGGATTGTATTGTCCAAGGGCAAGTCAATTATTATTTATTGAACGTTTTGAAACATTCTGTTTTTTGCTGTATTTCGAAAAAATAAACAAATGGGTGTGTAACAAAATTATGGTCGTTTATTGAACTTATTATCTGAACATTTCTCAAAAACTAAACTTGCACGATGTTGGTGCGTATTCACAATCGTTGACGTACAATTCAATTCCAATTGAACATAACCGGGTTCATCTTAATTAAAGTGTCTCAAGTGATTTGAAGTTAGTTCACGCAAAATAAAATGAAAGTCTGTAAAACAACTGTCATCGACAAGTTCATGAAAAAAATGCATTTATTTTGTTTTTATTATCATTATTAACCCTTTCAGTGCCAGATCCGATTTTTGTATCAACCCATATACCCTGTGGTAATGCATTCTCTTATATATGCGAGTCGACCATAGGTCGCCTCGCATATATAAGAGAATGAATTGGCCTAACAATTGTTCATCATTTGTTATTATTTTTTACAATTTTTTACAATTTTAATAATGTTTTCTTATATTCTTTAACATACTTATTGTGTAGGTTTAGTTCCAGGGAATCTTACGTTTTTCATTGGCATCAAAATTATTACTATGAATATTTGGTGATAGTTTTGAGTTATAACATGCCCCTAAGGTTTTATCCAGTTTGTTTTTAAATTCGCTATAGCATGCTTAAGCATACCCAAAAACAATTCAACCCAAAACAATCTATAAAAAAAAAACTTTTTTTATTTTTTATTTTTTTTTATTTTTTAGGGCAGATTTTACAGACCGTAAATTAAGGCCGATAAGATCGGCCCCTGGCACTGAAAGGGTTAATAACTCTCCAACAATGAGATTTATCATGTCAAAACCAAATACAAACATTACATTACTGTTACTTTTTTACTTTGAACATATCGTATTGTAGATTAATTTATAACATGATTGCATGTGCATAGGAACAAGTTTTTACAATTTCCTACAACTTTCAATTGCCCTCACTCCAAAATAGAACCATTTACATGACTTTGAACAAGAACAAGATGACAGAGCATAGACACGATGTAATTGACATTCCCCTCAACCATGAAACCGGAATTATAAAATGAAAGCATCATCACATAATCACACATGTCAAAAACAAGCCCTGATGTTCCTGAACAAACCTTATAAATAAGCTTTGTTTAACTCACGGATTCTAGGACGGATGGACGCATGGGATATGCACATACTTATAGAACGACACGAGTGTGCTATTGGGTTTGTCGATATGACACTTGTGCCATCGCGGGAGGATCGAACTCGAGACTGTGTGTCTCCTTGTGAGCTATCAATCGTGCCGTATCAACCAACACAATAACACATTCGTGTCTTTCTGGGTATGTATAAAGTGCCTATTTTTTCCATGATTCCAAACGACGTAGAGGTTCTAATGAGCCATGTCCGTTAATTTAAGGAGTGAAAGCGTGTATAAAGATGACGTCCGTTGCAATTAACCCTTTCGATACGAAATACTCATTGATGAGTAGTTATCCCTTAGGACATGTTCAGATGATAAGTTCAACAAATGGCCATATTGTACTTATTATCTGAACATTTCCCTTTAATAATCATGATTACTTCTGTTCTTGTATTATCAGTCGTCTGTTTATATTACCCGTACATCCCTCCAAATCAATAATAGACCATTCCAATGTACACTTTCTTTTAACTTTTTGGAAGAATCGAGTTAGTATAGATGCATTTAGTATCTCCATTTAACCCTTTACCCAACAAAACGGCCACAAACGCCCATATAAAGCTTCAACAGCCTAAAATATCTTCGGTCTGTCTCAACAACACCATACAAATATGGATATCATTGGAACCGGTTCATTGACCACATTGTGATGGTTACAGTTATGCCCTGTGCCAATTCATTCTCTTATATATGCGAGTCGACTATGGGTCGCCTCGCATATATAAGAGAATGCATTGGCCTAAAAAAAAACTTGTTTTAACACTTGTTACCATTTTTTCTTATAATATTTTCTACATTCTTTGACAATTTGATCATTTTTAATATGTGTTAAGCCAATGCATTCTCTTATGTATGCGAGGCGACCTATGGTCGACTCGCATATATAAGAGAATGCTTTGGCACAGGGCCGTTCTGTTGGGTAAACGGTTAAGGGTCGACACTGGACGTTTTAAGAATGAGAAACTCCATGAACGTAGTTGCATCATATGTAACTTGAACGAGGTTGAAGATGAAACTCACTTTCTCTTGCGTTGCCCTCATAATCATGAACTCAGGTTATTACTATTAAAATCTCTACCCAAAATAATCTTGAATTGGTATAGGAATGAAAATTTTATGACGCATTAGGAGAAATAATATCTTATCCACGAAAATTATCTAAGTATCTCTCCGATGCTTTCGGCAAAAGAAAGAATTATCTATATAAATAGAAAAGCTATCGATTATATTAATGGTTATTACATATATGCAATGAATTAGATTGAAAGTTTAATTTTCTTTTAACTATAGTTTGCAGGAATTGATCTCTCTCTCTCTCTCTCTCTCTCTCTCTCTCTCTCTCTCTCTCTCTCTCTCTCTCTCTCTCTCTCTCTCTCTCTCTCTCCCTCTCTTCTCCTCTCTCTCCCTCATCCCTCCCCTCCCTCTCTCTCTCCCCCTCTCTCTATGTTGTATTCGCTGTGCATGGTCCAAGCAACATTCGTGCAGGAAGTTTGACTAATTTGGTATCAAATCGGATGAGTAGGATGTTGCATCTTCAAACTTGAAGATAATGATGCCATATTTAAACAGTATACTCGCATGTTTAAGTACAACGCTGTTATCGACTATTATACTGCACCCTGTTCTGTTGATGTACACGCATATATACTATGGCGTGATTTATCTTCAGCACATATTTATTTCTAACACAACGCCCACACAGCATGCAGGCAAAATTGCATGGGATTGTTTCAGGAAATTATTTTTTGACTCTTTTGCTTCACCATTTTGTATGAATAAAATTATTGTAAACCAGGAGAGGGGCTAAGTAAGTTTTTGTAAGTTGTCCCCAATCCCTTTTGTATTATATTAATATACAAATAAAATATGTTTAAAGTAAGCATTCCAGTTGTTGGATATATTCAACCTGCATGACACACCATGAGCCCAGAAAGTTTCCAACCGACGGCCATTTCAGGCCCAAAACTTGTCAAGCATAACAATTTATAAATGTTGAAACTTTTTACCACATGCAGTTGGTGTGAGACGCCGAACTCCCTGAGTCCCTGTGCTATATCTTGCATCTCTTTGAATGGTAAATTTCAGAATGATTGTATATATGTGCCTTCGGTTGTTTGTGATGGAATACCGCGAGTAATAAGACGATTTATTCCTGTCGTGTATAATTCACTGTGTATGAACTGTTACATCGGAAGTCGTTCTATCGCCGGTATTGTGATGGTTCTTGACTGATTTGTTACGGTCCTTATGATTAAAAATAATCATTTTCGGGACAAAATCACCCATAATTATAGATATCTTGAATGTATTATACTTTCCTGAGCGAACAGAGGCTGCAGAAGTGCCATATTATCGAAGCCTGAACTCTAGATCACAATTAACTCGGAATATCAACATGTTATCACTGAAAATCAAGCCATTCGCAATACCTTTGTTTTTGGTGGCGTATAAACTATGAAACGCATTCTGAACACGAACACTGAGTGTAAAGTATACCCGTGTTATTCTTCTGTAAAATAGCTGAGAAAATATCCCGATAGCTGTTGATAATTTGGAACAGTAGCCTCGTAATCAACAACAGCACGTGTTATGGTTACGGTTCTATTTCAAGCCAAGCATGGCTGTGACGGTTCTATACATAAGATTTATTCGAACGATTTCCGCACTCTGGTCAGCAACAACATATTTCTTCCTCGAAAATCCCACCAAAGGGACATTTATGCATGTTTGTCACCCAGAAATGAACATATCTTCATACCTTACACTAGATTAGTTGGAAATTTCACACCAACAATATGTTGAAACTGTTCCCTTAGTTTGATTTTACAACAATGACTGAGGAAAGTCACTCCTTATGTACATATACACATTGTAATAATAATGTGTTTGTTTAAAGTGTAATTGTCCGCCGCGCTCATTTAAAATAATATTAGCAATTTTGTAAAACTTCCATTGGCTGATTGGGTTACTTTTAAAGGTTTAGTATTGGTACCGGTATTTACATTGCGGAATATCCCTGAGGATGCGTGACTACTCATGCCCAAGACCAGTTGCCCCGTGGGTGATCTTGCATGTTCGGGGCGGCTGCTATAGTAATTCAAAGGCGGGTGACCAAATATGTTTTGCTTTCACTTCATCCAATTTTTATTGTATTTAATATTACAAAAGATAGCCTTTACTAGTATAAAACAATTATTCCCTCTTACAGGCGAGTGGATTGATTGGTGATTGGTTGTAATCAGATATCTCTTAACAGGAATCTGAGTGGCATGGCTTCACTGCCTTGATGCTTAGAAGTTAGAACAAACCCTGAGTGATTGCCGGTCAGATTATCCTGAACAACAGAACAAGTACAATTGTTTCCGCAACTCAAACAATTTTTTTCCTGCAAGTCTATTTGACTGTTTTTGCAAGGAGTTTGGCGTAGAACACCTTAGAATAAGAGAAATAATGTAATTCTAACTGCTAAACTGACTGCAGTCAGTTATCGTGTTGTATTTTGTTGCAAATGGGTGTCGGTCCCAGCTGTCAGTCCAAGGTAAATTCAAACATAAATTTCGTAACGACAATTCTTTAAACAAAGACTGTCTTAATATCTTATATTAAACCAAGCTAATCAATTATACACACATGTAATAAAATACAAATTTCATGATGATCCGACCAAAGGTACGACTTGTTGCCCGTGCCAAAGGGTTAATTCACGCAAAGAGTAAAATCTAAGATGGCTGCTGGTGGCCATGTTTTTTTGCCAAAATGGCTCGTTCCCATCCATATGTCAATATTAACATAAATGTCATGGTGATGAGACAAACAGTATAGCCTGTAGCCCATGCTAATGGATTTAATTTTGAAATCCAAGATGGCCGCTGGCAGCCATGGTTTTTTTCTGAATGACCCCAAAATGACTCGTTCCTATTTACATGTCAATGTTAACATTCATGACAAATAGTATCACAGAAATTCATATACAGCTGTTTACAGTGAATTTTTCCCCGCAAATCACGGCGCAAATCTCTGTTTTAGTCTTAAAAGGGGTGGGTGTCCAAAAATGGTCGGAAAAAACTGCCGAAAACGGAAAAAATTTTGGACGTGGGGTGTGGTGGGTCCCAACAAGGGTCGAAAGGAACAAATCAGCATAACGTGCCTGAATTTTTTTCCGACCACCCCCCCCCCCCCTCGCCTAAACTATATAATCAGCATCCAGCAAGCGGATGCCCAACATAAACTTCATAAATTGCGTAACCAGAACAACGTATGGGTGTCAACGAACTTTTAACGTCTAATTTTTTTTGGCTTTTTGCTGATTAAAATGCGTCTACGAAAATAGACAACATAAAATACAAGACAGATAACTCTATATATCCCGGGCCGTCTACGCTCACACTTTCCGAAGTCCAGCGCTATGAAATTCCACTATAGTGGACCGGCTATTGACTCATGACAATGTTGGGCCTGCAAAACTCGTTATTTTTCAAACTAGCTGGCGACTTGATGAATTTTGATAGGCGTAACACATGTTATTGAATAAGCATAGGAAGGCAGTGTACTTCATAGAAATTGATGACATGTGGTGCAAATTTCAACTTAATTAATGCATATTTTGTTGTTTATCTTTGGTTAATTTCACGACATGGTCAGTTTGAACCATTATCCTGCCAATTATTAGGCATCTTCTTACCCGTATAAAACCGACTAAATGGGGAGAGAACCGACTCGATCGGGAGAGAACCCAAACAAATATAAAAATTCGCGGTTTTCGTCGTTGTTATGACTCGCACAATCGAATTTTCGTTATTATTAAGCTCGTTGGGGCCGCTGATTGTGAAGGGAATGGAAAAATTAATCGAATTATCAGCTAGATGGCTCAAAAATTGCGTTTTAACTGTCAAAAAGTCGCGAAAATGTATAATTTCGATCATAAGGAACCGTCACAAATCAGTCATGAACCATCACAAACCGGCGATAGAACGACTTCCGATGTAACAGTACCTACACAGTGTTATAATTGAAGGCTAATTTGTATAACAACTTAATGAATTAGCTAGATCTCACAGCGCAGATACATGCATTAAAGGGGGACTGTACACTAAATCCGGCCATTTATGGGACCATCTCCTTTTATACTCATCATACTCAACAGAATATATGCAACAAATGAATGAATTTGAGCCCTGGATTATTGCAAAATGCACTCTTGTGCTCCATGAATGACGCAAACAACATGGTAATAATAATGAAAATGAATTTATGACTCCAGTCATAAATTCATTAATTTGTTGCATATATTCGTTGAGAATAACAGGAGGTCCCATAAATGGCCGGATTTAGTGTACAGTACCCCTTTAAACTGTTAGGAGTTCACATAATAGCACTCTTTTCAGCCCTCTACGCAGATTTGCCTGAAAATTGACAAGAAAGTTTGCCAGCGTGTGAATGTATACCATAATCACCATGACATTTATAATACAATAAATATTAATTTCAACAAACATTAATACACCTGATATTTATACAACGTTTATTCGCAAATCCATGCATCCCCCCTTGAACTTCATACATGTTTCAATATAAACAGTTTGAATCTGTTTTCGGGAAGGCTTTCGTTAAGTTTCGTTGTATAATCAACACTTCAATGTGGCGGCTTCTTTGATAATACAGATAAACCATTCAATACCCACCAACGCGGATCGGCGATTTAAAAGCACACAAGATTGCGCACCGTCTTATGCACGAAAGGGTGCATTGTCGGGAACCCAATTAAATCGCGTCGGTTGCATTAAACCAACAATAGTTTTCTGTAACTGTTTTCATTGCTAATTTTCCGACTGGTTTACAGCCTTATAAAACGCTGGCTGATTTTCGATAACTGAATAAAAACATTAATGGGCTTTGTCTCAGTGGTTTGAGCACAAAGACGTAGGTTTAATCTTGCCAGATCAGGCCACGTGCCACAATGTGTTTCTGCTTTAAGTTCTGTATATGGTTGTGTGTCGTACATATATGAAAATTAAGTTTTCTTTGCTAGATTTGAATCTGCAACAGGTGTATTTTTGCTAAACCGTGTTTCACCATTGTCGAACTCATTTAATAAACAGTCCTTAATGCAGTTGTAGCTGCCTACATATACATGTAATCCGTGCTGATGATTTACTTTGTGGATCAAGTGGATCAATTTTACTTTCCAACGAAAGAAATTACCAATTGTTTGCCGCTGTCCAAACATACAGCATAACTATCCACATTGCGATTTGACGATTAACTAATCAACTACAGTTAGCGAACCTATGTCCCTATCGTATAAACTTAAGATATCTACATACGGTATCGAGATATCTACATTCACTAAACATAAGCTGATAAAACTCTCTTTTCTTGCCATAAATAAATCTTTAACACTACGCATTGTTTCGTATGTTTGAAATTTTCAACTTTAGTTCTCAACATTAATCGATCAATCAATCAATTAATTATACTTTTACAAATTTACACCAAATATGGTCAAATATAAACATACATAATAAAGAAACATAATTTATAACAATGTAGTGAAAGGACATGTATTCATACGGTCATTTCTTTTCTTGACACAATATGTCGCACATAATAAAGTAGTTATATGTATTTGCATCGAGTTTGGTTTTATTCAACTTATTGGGAATTTGCATTCGTCTGGTCGCGTATTCTGTCTAGCAGTTGGTCACTAGGTTGCCATTTTCCCTTTTTGGCAAGTACGTGGTAGACAAAATGGGCAATTGCTTTTAGTACGTTCGGTTGTGAGCATGTCATTATTTGTTTAAATTCGGCTATTCCATCTGACTCTTGGATGTCTTTCGGTAGTTGTTTGAAGATAGATTGAAGTTCGTTTGATAGTAACGAGCAACTTATAATGTGGTGGAATTCGTAGTCTAGTTCGTTGCAATTTTCGCAAATGCGGTATTGTTCGTCGATGTTGAGATACCGGCCTCGTTCGATAATAAGTATATATATATAGTTTTGAGTTGTGATTTAATAACTCAAATAGCACATTGTCTCTGTCGAAGTCTTTATAACTTGTACTTCTAATCCCCATTTGTTCATCCTATTGTTGTGGCTGATCAAGTCATGTCAAGTCAAGTCAAGCCAAGCCAAGTTGTTTATTCTCTGGATTAAAGAACAAGCCGATGGGAAAACATACTAAAATACCAATATAGACTATACCATGCAGTCACTGATATATAGTCTATATCGGTATTCTAGTATTCCCCCATGAGCCTGTGGATTAACATATATTGAATTAATTAAATTGAAGTGGAAAAGGCGTCCTTTTGCTCACTATCCGTGATAGTCTATAGGTGTTGTGTTTTAGAACCATGACGTCAACGAAAATCCGTGCCAAATTTCAAACCTGATCTCACTATCAGTGCTCAAAACGAATACAACCAAGTTAAGTCGCCCCTCCCCCCGCAAACTTTAAACCTCGACTAGTTGTCAGAATGCCTTGCCTAGTATTGAGCTCAAACATTCAACATTCAGAGGCCCCATGGTGGTTACAAATCCTTAATACACCCTGATCCGGTTCCTTGATAAATACGTCATTTTCTCTTACACGAAGTTTAGGTGCCACAGAAAGACTTATTCATATATAATTTGATATCGGTTCCGATTTTACTTCAGAATAGAGCAATTAAGAGCGTTCCTTGTTATTCTGGACCAGATATGTTAAAACTAAAGAGCACCTCTGTGCGAAAAGTCGAACACAGATGCAGCTGGAATACCGGTATGCCCGTCTTAAGTTTTATTTTGGGAATATTTAAGACTCTATAGCTATCTATTTTTCGTGTATTTATCGACCTATCTTATCCCTTTGTGGAAAATAGCGCAGACACGATATGGAGTTCAAATGAGCCACGACCTTTATATACTAAACACTCACAGATCGTGTGTTGATCTTATTATGTGGACATTTATACCTCAATAAATATGACACCTTCTGCACTTTTATTATCTGTCGTCTGCTTAAATTACATGCATCCCTAGAAATCAATAAAAGACCATGAATGAATGTATGACTTCAGTCATAAATTAATTGTCATTATAATTACCATGTTGTTTGCATTGTTCATAGGAGTGTATTTCACACTAATCCATGGCCCAAATTCATTCATTTGTTGCAGATATTCTGTTGAATATAAAAGTAGATGGTCCCATAAATGGCCGTATTTAGTGTACAGTGCCCCTTTAAGTAAGGCTTAGAGCATAATAATAGTTCTTTGCCAGAATCAATCGAGTTGAAGACAATATTTATTCTGGTAAAGAATTATTCGCATGCTCTCACCGACATAGAACACAATTGACCACACACAATGGGATTACCTGGAAATCGGAGTTGAACGTGTGTTGTCCATGACACACATCCCATTCGCTGACCGACATTGAATACGCCTTGGAAATTGGTGTGCTTTATACCAAAAATCGGGGAACTATTGTAACAATGGGCTTGCTTTAAATTATATTATAAGAGCTGTTGCGGCCTGTTGATCGATGTGAAAATGGACCTTCAATTCTCGACAAATGCCACAGGTATATATCAATGGTGAAATGAGCCTAAATTCTCCCAATATCCAATCATCATTATGATTGCATGTGTGTGTCCCATTTTAGTAGTTTGACAGCTTTGTCTACATGTAGCAGTAAGTCTACTCTTCTGTGACTAATAACATCACAGTTTCTAGCAATTATTTGTCGTAATTTTCACTAGATATTCGTGCGAATACAGATCGCGCCAAATATACAATCGGATCGGTCCAGATAACGCAGCCACCCCACTGGTTTGACGAGGTCATTTCGCCTGGGGCCGGCGTAAACCAAGGAGATATGATCAAGCGTGTTGTGTTGGGGACAGTAACAAAATTAAATAATAATATACCAGGTAGACAGGTAGGGAGAGAATATCGCCACCAATTAGACAGGGCAACATATAATTAAAAGAATAATTTAAAATTTCTTTTTCCAACTTTCCATTGTCATGTCCCATTTCTAATTAGATGATGGCCGCTTCCCTTAGGATAGCGATGAGTGTGGTATTACCTATTAGCTATTAGCCATACACACATGTGAGGTGCGGCAACCATGCATGCTCTCACCTGGGATGTCACCAACTTCTCTACAACTTAATTATGAAAAGAAAACAACGCTTCTGCAGCCACAATGATGTTGTTTACGATTTCCATTACACTATATAATACAGTGTGAAGCAATATTACGAGATTGCCTCTGGTGTTTTCGAAATTTTATATGTGCATAGAGATAGAATACACGATTAGATTATTCGACTAGTGTTTCAGTTTCAACAGTTGGTCGTGTGCACTCGACAGAAACACGCGTTTTAAAGGTGCACGGTCCGATTTGGCACCATAAGACTACATGTACCGGACACTCCGATGTGGCACCGAATTAGCCACACTTCCCTTATCTCTGCCATGCCGTCAAAATAAAAGCGAAAAAAATAAATGCAATTACAATAACCACACATCCTGAATTCAACTATTATAGTAATTTTAACGTTATAGTTTAATTTTACAGTACCAAATTTTCCTGGTTTTTTTTTCAGTGAAAACTTTGGGATCCCATATTCCATTGTACATTCAAATAACAGACTAAGTAATATTGCAGAAAATGAACAGTCTCCAGATAAAATTTCGACCAATTACAATATTTAGACCAATTGACTTGACGATCATGTGCGACCATGAGCAATTATTCGTATGGATCGAGACATGTTATTTCACCCCAAAGACAAACATGGTACCGAATTACTTCTTGTATCTAATTCACAAAAAAAAAGACAACATCCATATTCAACTATTATAGTTAAGGACCAGGGGACCTCAATTTTACAGACAATTAACCCTTTACCCAACAGAACGGCCCTGTGCCAATGCATTCTCTTATATATGCGAGTCGACCATAGGTCGCCTCGCATATATAAGAGAATGCATTGGCTTAACACATTTAAAATTATAAAATTGTTAAAGAATGTAAGAAAAAATGGTAAAAAGTGTTAAAAAAAGATATTTTTTAGGCCAATGCATTCTCTTATATATGCGAGGCTACCTATGGTCGACTCGCATATATAAGAGAATGCATTGGCACAGGGCATAACTGTAACCATCACAATGTAGTCAATGAGCCGGTTCCAATGATATCCATATTTGTATGGTTTTATTCAGACAGACACAAGATAATTTAGGCTGTTGCAGCTTTATTTTGCCGTTTTTGGCCGGTTTGTTGGGTAAAGGGTTAAAACAAATATATAATTCCAAGCATATATTCCATAGACTGTTCTATCTTCCAGATAAACACCACATTGAACCTCAAAATTATAAATTTAATCCTAATTAAAGATGACCCAACTTCAAATAGCATTAGAATCACAATAAACATGATACCATGCACCGGGTCAGGGGAAATTGTCAACAAAAGCCAATGTTCGTTATCAGCAACACAAACAACATAGAGTGACCACACCATTGAGCCATGCAGCAGGTAAATCGTACCCATTAATCATAGGATTAGTTCTGAAAGTGGCCTGGCTTACACAGCCAATAATAATCATTCACAACAACAAGATATCAGGCAACCAATAATAATCATTCACAACAACAAGATATCAGGCAACCAATAATAATCATTCACAACCACAAGATATCAGGCAATCAATGGTAATCATTCACAACAACAAGATATCAGGCAACCAATGATAATCGTTCACAACAACAAGATATCAGGCAACCAATGATAATCGTTCACAACAACAAGATATCAGGCAACCAATAATAATCATTCACAACAGCAAGATATCAGACAACCAATGATAATCATTCACAACAACAAGATATCAGACAACCAATGATAATCATTCACAACCACAAGATATCAGGCAACCAATGATAATCGTTCACAACAACAAGATATCGGGCAACCAATAATAATCATTCACAACAGCAAGATATCAGACAACCAATGATAATCATTCACAACAACAAGATATCAGACAACCAATGATAATCGTTCACAACCACAAGATATCAGGCAACCAATGATAATCATTCACAACAACAAGATATCAGGCAACCAATGATAATCATTTACAACAACAAGATATCAGGCAACCAATGAAAATCATTCACAACAACAAGATATCAGACAACCAATGATAATCATTCACAACAACAAGATATCAGGCAACCAATGATAATCATTCACAACAACAAGATATCAGACAACCAATGATAATCATTCACAACAACAATATATCAGGCAACCAATGATAATCATTCACAACAACAAGATATCGGGCAACCAATAATAATCATTCACAACAACAAGATATCGGACAACCAATGATAATCATTCACAACAACAAGATATCAGGCAACCAATGATAATCATTCACAACCACAAGATATCAGGCAACCAATAATAATCATTCACAACAACAAGATATCGGACAACCAATGATAATCATTCACAACAACAAGATATCAGACAACCAATGATAATCATTCACAACAACAAGATATCGGACAACCAATAATAATCCTTCACAACAAGATATCAGGCAACCAATAATAATCCTTCACAACCTGTCACAACAACAAGATATCAGACAACCAATGATAATCATTCACAACAACAAGATATCAGGCAACCAATAATAATCCTTCACAACAACAAGATATCGGGCAACCAATAATAATCATTCACAACAACAAGATATCGGGCAACCAATAATAATCCTTCACAACAAGGTACAAGGCAAGAGGATGATTCTTAATGTGACACACTAGATGATATATCTGGACGAATTAGGTCCCTGACCCTTAAATATAACTACAATAGTTGAATTCGGGATGTGCCTGGCCTATCACTATAGTATACAGCAAAGGCATCCTGAATTCTACAGAAGCATTCATCAGTAATACGTTGAAAACAATGTCTTACATATGTTGAAAGGTACCTGCAAAGGATTTTTTTTTTTTTATATCTCATGCCATAATACACATTTACCGTTTTCTCCCGAACAAGATCATAAGATGGTGCCATATTGTTTTTGGATTTATATACCAGAACTTCCAGAAGTAGAATTTTGAATGATATTGTTATAGTGCCATATCAGATGAGGCATCTTAGAGTGTACTTATTCACTTCCGAAAAGCGGCACAACTTGTCATACATCTCAGACAGTAACTGGGCCACCACCGGAAGCTGATCCAATACAATTATAGATAAACAGATTTATTTTTCCAGTCCCGTTAGACAGCATTCCATTGTACCGTTGGTGCCAGAAAATCTGAACACCATACAAGGACCCAATGATGCCCGAAGCTTCGTCCTCTAGCAAGGTCATTGTAACGTCACGTTCACGAAAACAAACCCCATCTTCTTTGTGTCACATCCGATACCAGAGTCACAAACATTGGTATCATAATTTGATTTTATCAGAAATGTAAACAGGCAATTTTATATTGCTACGCTGTTTGAATTGGCTTGATGTTTACTATAGGATACTACACTTCAGTATTCCATTGTACCCCTTGTCGTACGATATCCTTTTCACATTTATATGGCGGCGTTCCAACGAGCAAACTGACGCGCGCCTTGCGTGGTGAGCAAGGAAATTCGACCTTGATAAGGCACCTTTTTATATAAATACTTGGTTAGCGGATGTTTTTCCTCTGTAAGTATCGGTCGAAATAAAAATTAAACAATAATAGAATGTTCAAACATCAGAATTGTTTTAATTCGATGTATAGCTGAAACAAGGCTTCAGTTGGTTTGGTTCTGTTGCATGTAGCATGCAGGTATACATCAAACAATTATTTTAAAAAGACTCTTTTTGAAGCACAAATAGTTAGTCAATATAACAAAAATGAAATTAGTCAATATAACAATGAACAGATGTCTCTTCGGTGTTTTCAGGAACTTCAACTAATTATCTTCATTCGATAAACAAGTATGGCTTATCTACCGCAGATCCCGTTTTAACATGTATACTATAATTGTATACACCTATACACCTATTAAGTGTTAAAATCCAAACGCACCTCTAAATATAATTCTGCTGCAATCTTATTCATGAAATAATCAGTTTTAGAACACTGCATGTGTATAGTATACCCTCAATCAATATACCATGTACATGTAGTACACTAATAACTCCAACCTATATTGTGTATGTATATTATGTCACCTCACATTTATATTATGTAATATGTACACTGTTTGAAATTGAATCGCCTGTTATGTCAAATGCGACGAAAGGCGTAATAAACATCTGAATCTGTGCTTGCAAATATTAATCTGACCCAGAACAGTTCGGTTATAAATGGTTAAGAGAATCCCTTTGACGGTGTCAACGGACGTCAACAACACCATAGATATGTAGTGCAATACATCCATCCGTACATAATGTTTATATCATCCCGATGACAAACGAACATACGATGATACATGTATATATCATATAACTGACACAACGACCAGATACCAATATCGTGTTCTGTCTGTTTTGACACGAGAACGCAAAGGGCAGGTACAATAACGACATCATGTTTGTGTCTGCCCAGCGGACGCATGCGCATGCGGGTACTATATAATTCAATTTATGATAATTTATTAATCTGATTTTCTTAACAAACTCACGATCGATTGCTAATGAGAAATTAATAATGATTAATTATAACGCAGTAGGAGATAGATGTCATCTCAGCGGATTTCGCTGTGGTAACTTGTTAATCACTGCAGCATCTGTGCTGTGAACTGTAAATGCACACCTAACAGGTTAAGAGATTGGATAATGGAATTATGGAGGCCTGCTGAGAAGATAGATGCATTACCGTTCTGACACTCTTAACAAGGTCCAGCCGGGTTATTGTGTATTACAATGACAAGTGCCACTGTTACTCCAAACAAGCCACGAACCGTGTGGAGTAATAATCGCCGAAGACCGAGAGATTATATAAGGGTATAGATTCAAACGCTCGCAAGTTTAACCTTGTGATGGACTCTCCACCACCTTCACCACATCCGATTCATCCCGAAGACTCCGAAATACACCGATCCGGAGCCTTCGCCTGCCTCTCCAGTGACAAGAACAACAGTTGTGGATGAAAACTGCAAAAATAGAAACAGCCGAATTACTAGCCAAAGTATTACAGAAACAACTAAGAACGCAGAAGCGGCAATAATAGAAAATGCAGAGAAAACAAGTCGTCTAATGTCATCATCAATTTTACCAACAGAACCACCAAATAATAAGAAAAGAATAAAATGAAAAGCGTCTGGCAGCGGTTAAATAACTCCACATCCCCTTGCCTCCGCGGCCAGCCTCCGCAACAACAGCCACAACGATCGATCTTCGTCGAAAGATCAAAACGGGGTGAAGGGACCAGCAAAATGCCAGTCCGAACATCCCACCCGGCCGAAAACGATTCAACAACTTGTTTGTACGATGTTTTGCTGGAATTTCGTCGTAGCAAACCTTATGGTGCCAGAATATGAACGGAAACATGCATATACAATGCATCTTTACCAATGCTAGCGGCATGAAAAGTAAAATGTATGTAGTCCCACGTGTAACGGTGCTACTGACAGCATTGCCTTCAAATACCTCTGTATATCCTTGATTCCTGTGAAAAAATTGTATGCTATTTACAATCAAATTTCGGTACCATCGCTATACAGGTGGAACTACAGAGATTTTACATCTCACCTATACTTAGCTTCATGTGGTAAATGTGCATGTTTCCGTTTATATTCTGGTACCATCTATATAGTTTTCTATAACGACGTGCCTGAAATACATACCGTACAAACTTGGGAATGTATGAAGGTACCCTAAATAATACACAACCCATCTCGCCAGCCTTATGCATGCTGGTTGTGGTGAAAAGGCGCTTTGTGGTTTTTTGCAATGAAAATATATGTGGTCGCACCTGGGGCATACTGTTCTCACAGATTGTCAGATTCGCCCATAATTCATTAAATATTTGTTATAATTTTGTATATGTCAAGATGTCATTAAATTAATTGCCCATGTTAAAGAACTATACTTATCTCTTATAATTTCGTTCATTTATAATGAGGTTCGTAGGTGGCTGCCATTGCGTTTTATGGAGAGGTGTGGAATTACTCCCAACAGTCAGTAGACCCGGAGATCTCAATTCCCCCTTGCTCTAAATTTGAATTCAGATGAGTAACCCATCTTCAGTTTCAAAGCTTACAACTTCTGCAAACATCGTCATGTTCATTAGCCATAAAATCAATACCGTTGAACAATGTCATCTCATTGGATTTCTATGTGGTAACCTTGCGGTTCCTGCATGACACACTTCGTCCACTGTTGAATGAAAAAGAAATGGGTCTGGCAACCGAGTGATGAACTCTTAAATCGAGTCAAACTAAAACTAAACAAAGCCTTTCAACTTTAAATAATGCCGGTCTGATGCGGGATGAGTATTATAACATCAGATATCAGCATCGCGTATTGTGGACATATACTATATACTTACATGTTCGTCGTATATTATATTACCTTATCTTATCCGATATTACCTTCATATAACTATTTGCTAATTCTTCACTTTATTTCGTGTATGCTGTCCATTTTGTTTTGTTATTCTGAGATAGGGTATACGTTTGACATAAATTGGTGTAACGTACAAATAAACTTGATTGATTAGTGGTAACGTGTTTATCAATGCAGAATATGTGATGAACCTTAAGCTGATACCTAACAGGATAAAAGATTGAATAATGGACTTATTGTTTTTCAGACTTTTATATTTTTTGCACATTTACCCACTCCGAGTGCTTTGAGTCCCTTTAGCCCTTTGAGTGCCAGGTCGATTTTTGTATCAACCCATATACCCTGTGCCAATGCATTCTCTTATATATGCGAGTCGACCATAGGTCGCCTCGCATATATAAGAGAATGCATTGGCCTAACAATTATTTTTTTTTTTTATTTTTTTTTTTTTACAATTTTAATAATTTATTCTTATATTCTTTAACAGACTTATTTTGTAGGTTTAGGGCCGATTAGATCGGCCCCTGGCACTCAAAGGGTTAAAAGCGGGAGTGCCCTCTTGAAATTACGTGTCGTAAATTACGTCGCATAAAAAGGAAACCGACCGCGAGGACATTCTCCCCCACGTGGCGCGCGGCAAGTCGGCAACAGGTGGCAAGCGCGTGTAAAAAAAATCAATGACACCAACAACAATAATCGTATTCAATCTAAACTTGATTAAAATTCTAAATCGATACTTCTCCTCAAATGAGATTGGCCTGTATGCTATGACTCAACCATAGTATTACTCCGATAAATTGAATCATTAACAGCCTCCAGTGATTGCGAAAAAAGGCATCACCTATTGGTCGATTCAACAGGTGGTAGAAGCAATAAAGGATTGAGTTAACAGACATTCTTGATACTATCTCAAACTAATTATCGAGAAAACATCTTCTGGTTCCAATAACATGATTATTATAAACGCATCCACGGCGCATAAAACAAACGCCGGCAGATGTGGGTCCATTGTTGGCCGATGATTGTGCCGAGGGACTTCCCCCAAGAATAGTTAATGTCATTATCTCAATAGGCCGTACACCTGTATTCAAATTTTGTGTATTGCACAAGACAAGGCCGGCTTTGTTGTATTTCAAAGGTAACTCTACAGGAAACCTGACACAACACTATACTATAAAGATAGGACGGTAATTGATGGGGCTGAGTCACGGCGTATAGAGCGCAGATATCGACCTCCCTTTTCCCGCCAAAGGCAAAGTTACGTACCAGGCGCATTGGTTTTAACAGCTCGCATAATTAAATCTATATACAGCAGAAATTGAGATTTTGTCCTCCGGTGGTCGTCGTCAGCATTAACCCTTGTATACTAAATACTCATTGAAGAATAGTTCCCTTTAGGATATATCAGATAACGAGTTTAACAAACGAACATAGGTCGTTTGTTGAACTTATTATCTGAACATTTCTAACCTATGAATATGAATGATTCTGCTCTTGTGTTATCTGTTTTTATGTCCGTCATCTGCTTTTGTTACCTGAATTAACATCCCTCTAAATGAATAATAGACCATTACAATGTTTATTTTTATAACTGAGTGGGAGAATCCATTTAGTGTAGAACGAGTTAACACATTTTTTATCGTGAAGTACACCATCATACCCCGTCGTGTTGTCTACGATTCAGGACTTTTCCCCACTTAAAGCGACGCACAATGTTCATATATCTAAAATTAAATCTATAGTAATTATATGGCTTTATTCCCACTTAGGGATTAAAATATGTCGATAAATGATTGACATACACACATGGGCTTGTTAAGAAAACGAGTAAAATATATTTAATAAACATTAAACGGACAAGGACATTACGGGGGTCCGGGCTGTGAGTTTTCTTTTATTGGGAGCCCAATTTTATAATTCTGGCTGAATCTCACAAATGTAGGGGTTAATCTCGGTACTTCTGTTTGGCCGTGACCACCATCCGTGCGTATGTGGGTTTCATTGACACCCGCGCACAGATATGAACACTAAAATCACCCCTATAGACGCAACAGGGGCGGTCCGGGCTGGTCCGGGCTGTTAGCTTCGTTTTGGGTAAACATATTCGGCGATGGCGGCATTTTGGGGGTTAATTGCCAGGATTTCGTGGGCGATTCGCCCTTGTTTCTACGTGAGTGTAGTCGAGGGTAGTTCCGCAACATAGGTGTAAGGAGATATTAGCTGTACGAGGGCGATACGGGGGTCCGGTCTGTGAGTTCTTTTATTGGGGGCACAATTTTGTAATTCTGGCTGAATCTGGCAAGTTTAGAGGTTAATATCGGTACTTCTGTTTGACCGTGACCACCCTCCGTGTGTATGTGTGTTTCGACGACACCCACACACAGATATGGTCACTAAAATAACCCATAGACGCAACAGGGGCGGTCCAGGCTGTTAGCTTCATTCGCGGCGAACATATTCGCCGATGCCGGCATTTTGAGGGTTAATAGCGATAATTATGTGTGATCGCGACCCCTGTCCGTGCGTGAGTGGGTTTCAATGACACCCCTTCACATATATTGCCACTAAAATCACCCCTATACTCCTCAGGGCGGTCCGGGCTGGTCCGGGCTGGTCCGGGTGGTGTTTAGTCACACCGCTCGTAGAATGGTATATAGTTAAGATCTGTATCGATACCGGCAAAATTCAAAAGCTAATAATATTATTTGTATTTTGGAGCGCAAACCGCCATGTGGCTTTAAATACGAGCTTGCCACTTTAATAAATACACCGCTATTGATATAATGCTTTACAGTTAAAGTGGTGCTCTCGTTTTTTAATTTAAATTGTTTTTATTTATTCTTTTTACTCGTGATTATACCAATAGCCACGTGTTCGTTAAAGTGGCGTGCTAGTTTTTATTTTTATTTAAATTTTTTGTTTAATTTATATTTTCTATTCATTTTCTTAACGACATGCCATTGGGGACATACATAAAATAATTAATAATCATTAATAACTAAGAAATATATTCACCGCGTTATTGTTTCAACTTCATAAGGTTCCCTGTCAAAACTTCAAAAAGGTTTTGTGCTGGTGGAATGTGATCTCTGCGTTGGCCATGCATATATATAGTAGCGATTCATGGCATGATCTAGTCATGACCATATGTCGTAATTTTGTGCAACTTAGTCGCTTCTGGTCTGAGCTTTCAAACTTATTTATTCTTGTTCCGAACAAGGGACAAAAGACAATTATCCAAACCATCGACACATCTTCCAATTTGTAGTGTGTAGACACTATATATGTGCACAAATATTAATATAATATATATACCATTTAATAAAAATAATATTCCCAAACTAAAACTCAGTCGTCTGGATAGACGAAAACCTCATCAACTTTATAATTCCAAAATTCGCAACGGTTGTAGTGAACTTCGCTTAGATATGTTTGATAACTTTATAGCCGAAACCCAGTGTGTAATTGTGGCATAGAACTAACTGGCAGATTCAAGCCATATTATGCACAAACCTGATGTATACGACCATAGGCTATGCATGGAACAAAATTAAAAACACATTTATGAGACCATCTCCTTTTATACTCAACATAATATATGCAACAAATGAATGAATTTGAGCCATTGATTAATGCAAAATACACTCATATGCTCCATGAACGATACATATACAACGTGGTAATTATAGTGAAAATGAATTTATGGCTGGAGTCATAAATTCATTTTCATTATAATTACCTTGTTGTTTGCATCATTCATAGAGCACATGAGTGTATTTTGCATTAATCCATGGCTCAAATTCATTCTTTTGTTGCATATATTCTGTTGAGTATAAAAGGAGATGGTCCCATAACTGACTGGATTTTGTGTGCAGTACCCCTTTAAAATCAAAATTCTGCGTAATATCGATCCCAAAGCACCCTGCCAAAACCTGTAATTTCATTGAGCTATATACATTCATATACATCGAAATGTACGTTCTGTATTTGTTTGTATGAAACTGTTATCATTCAATATTTTATATGTGTAGGAGAAGGCTTAATATAAGCACTACATGTATGCTTACTGCCAAATCCAGTTATAACCATCAATACCTTTCATCATCATACCGTGAACTTTGTACATTATATTAGTTAAAATAAAATATGTTTAAACTAATTGTGGAACAGAGATCGAGGATGCCTTACACTTATTTTTCGAATGTCTATAATTCCGACCGCAAAGAACTAAATTATATGACAGACTAGATGAGAATGCTTTCACAATATTAGACGTAAACCGTTTTCTCAGAGGCGCCCCAAACATTCCACAGCATCGAAACCAGCTACTCGTTTACATTGTTCAAAAATATATTTCAGAAAGCAAACGTTTCACTTAACGAAAAACAGTCGTAAACTACTCACGGCATGGCATGGCATGATATCTATGTGGGAGAATCTCGGGACCGGTAACAGCAATCCACCAAACACCAGACATCACCATCATCAACATTATTAATATTACATGTACATTTTATTCATCTTGTTTAAAAATATTGTCGGGAGAGGGGCCACTAAAGTTGTTGTAATGTGTGCCCCAATCCCTTGTAGATTGTGTTAAAATAAATATGTTTAAACCAAGCTATATCCCAGGTGATTTCGATCACACGATTGACGTTCATGTCAGATGTATGTCAAACTTTGACAGCCATAGAAACCAAGGTGTATCGCCTGGTAATAGTACACCGTACCTTCTCTGGCAGGACCAGAATATCGACATGATATCACAATGCGCATGACAAAATCCCACAGCGTGGCCATTCTTCTTCAACTTATCGACTCGATCATACATGAACAGTTAATTAGAACATTGATCAAAGGTTATGACTAAGGTAAACAAGTTGCGTTCTAACGGTGGAATGTTACGCAACAACTGACAACGGTCTACTGACCAGTAGCTCGGCTTTCTAAAGGAATGGCAAAAATCTCACTTGTTTAACGACTGAATTCGATATCTTGGCACGCCAAATTTATGGCGCTAAGAACCATTAAATGGGCTTCCTGCGGTGTTTACTTCCTTGGACATCGACGCACCGGTGGATGTGGCTGAGTGGCATTTATTGGTCCGATAATTGTGCATTGCATAACAGAATGGTCAAATGTTAACCAGATTCGGTATTATGAATCGAATAGTGTGCTAGTTTTTTCCAATACAATTCGTTACATATGCATTTACAAATATGATATATATATATATATACATGTATGCTAGTATAGTAAATTAAATCCATTCTGTTCCATTTGCTTTATATCATTGTGCATATAGATATATATTATAAATGTCCCAAAACAGCGTGAATACCTGACAAAATTAAGAATAAGTTGCCACACCTTTGGCATCAAACGCGGACGCTACTTCGACCTCGACGAAAAGGACCGAATTTGCGAAACATGCAATGAAATCGACGAAGAAGAACACTTTCTTATTTACTGTACTTCTCTGTCAGACGAGCGCGCCCTATTTTACGAGAACATATCACCCAATTTGCTAAACATCCCCAACGAGAAACTATTTAAACAAATAATGACCAGTACAGACTCAAAAACTATACGAGCTCTGGCACACTTCATCCACTGTGGATTGAAAAAGAAAGGGGTTTGGCAACCGAGTAACGAACTCTTAAATCGAATACAACTAAAAAGAAACAAATATTCTTCGACTTGAGACCATGCCAGTCTCAATTCTGAATAGTATATTTGCCAATCATATACATATATATGATTACAACTTATGGTGGGAATATATATCACATGTATATTGCCATATATCATCGTATACCGCCATATACCATTGTTGTTACTTCTTAACTTTGTTTCATGTAATCCGTCCATTTTGTCTTGTTATTCTTTGTTCATGTACATTTGACCATATATGGTGTATCGTACAAATAAACGTGATTGATTGACTAATTTGGTTGGAAACACAGATGCCATAACAAAAAATTACCCCCCCCCCCTCCAAATAATACTTAATATTTTTGTTTTGGGGACGTGTGGATGGAAACGGATTAAAAGAACGACAATAAGCGTGAGCTTTTTATGATAGTCGTCCCTATATATATATACCAAGCAACTGTACATCGTAACAGTACATGTGACATGTGTGGGTTGAGTTTATTGAAATAAGCTACATATCTCATGGAGCTTGTTTTCATGTTTCTATCTTTATTTTGTCGTCTGTCCACCTAGCTTTGTCCCTCTATTATTCCCCCTCGAAGCTCATACTTTCTGTTTCTGCATGGCATATAAAACAATCAGTTGACCAACGAAGACTGAACAGTGATGGTAATCAATCAGTTCCCATATCATTCAAAGTAAACGCAGAATTCTGAAACATTTGACGGCGTACGTGTTTTGACAGTTGATGAAAAAAGTTGGTAACTGAATTCATCGCGCCTATATGTATTACCTGCATGTACCAAATATTGTGATAAAAATCATGAACCATGCAGGCATCGTGGTGTTACCTATATTATGTAGTTAGATCTCGATACTTAATACTGCGATAACACTCGAAACAATGTAGCAGGCTGCAGTATGGGGATCGTGAGTATCTATACACATACTCCCAGTTAAAATTTGATACGCACGAAATCATCATTTGTAAGTTTCTGCACCAGTTAATGGACACCAATTCAGCAGAACATTGTGCAGCCTCCGGAGGTGAAAGACCTTCGTTGTGTCGGCAATGAGACAACAATGTATGTGTTTATGTATGTCGATAGGATGACACAGGTGTGCATTTTTCAAGGCACGAAACCCAATACAAACCAGGTATATCTCACGGGAAAACCATTAAAACGGATTTTTTTTTCAGAATACCGTTACATTCATACGGCCACCCGAGGAAGGTTCTTTCAAAATTATTCATTCACGCCCAATCAAATTACAATCACAATTTCTTCAACAGAGTATAATCTGTCTGATTGATTGAATTATATAGCGTTTTATATACTGTCATCTCAATAAATCATCCCAATATATCATCAAACAATATGAATATATGAAGGTTACCTACATAGAATTTGCAACAAGCAATTCGTCATTTGAAATTGCATACTGATAAATCTCGAAGCTTTGAAGTTTACGAAATGTATCTATTAAATTAGATCTTTATTTGGAAACATATACAAACCAAAACACAATGGAATTTCTGTTCTATGGACTATAGATTAAGTTGAATGGGGCGATCAATTAACCGAATTAAAATAATCAGAATCACCATTCCTGTTTATCATGTTTACCAACAACCGATATCTCACTATATATACGGGGAATATGGAGGGTGTCCCCCTCTGATATATACGCGGGATTCGGGTGAAGTTGTAGTAGAAGTTGTAGTATAGGGCGCGAAGCTCCCAGGATGGTCGAAAAGATCGAGAGATCTTCTCCTTCACCCTCAATTTGTTGTTTTGATGTGATCTTGCGTAACAAAAGCCCACAAAAAGTCTAACATGTCCGACCGTGGCAACTAAAAAGGAACGCTCTTTTTTGTTTCATGGCGAAGAAAGTTCGGGACTGGAACTTGCTGTGGCATATATAGTCCGTACATGAATATCTATAGCTTGTTAAGCGATCTAGTATGTTGGTCACTGGAACCGGACGCGATGTAACAAACCTGCTTATATCAACCTTCAAACGACCAAGTGGATTTAACCTTGCTATACGAAATACTCATCGACAAGTACTTTCCTTGGGAAATGTTCACCTAATTTGGTCGTTTCTTGAACTTATTATCTGAACATTTCCCAGCAATGAATATGTATCATTCTGCCCTTGTATTATCTGTTTTGATGTGTGTTGTCTGCTTTTGCGTTTCGGGAATACCCCTACAAATGAATATTAGCCCGTTCCAATGTATGCATTTATAACTTAATGGGAGAATCCATTTAGCATAGAAAGGGTTAAGTGACAAAATTCTTCGAGTTAATTTCATAGATCATTAATTCCGAGATAAAACTTGAAATATGCGAAAGTTGCGTCAGTTATAGTAATGCTCTTATTAATCGACACCTTAACCACAGCATAATTATGGGTAACTTTTCAGGATTTAGTCGGAAATATGGCTGTTGCCATTCATCGGAAAGCTTAATTAGGGCATTACTGTACTTCTGATGGTTTTCATTCCAAAGTTTGCAGTTTGGGATGATACCAGAGAAGAATTGAAAGGGCTGTCAGCCCTCTCCTACAACCAACTTTTGTATGCTGTAATTCTGCAGAAGATGTATATGGTGTGTGTGTGTGTGTTTGAGAGTAGATTACTATTTGCCCATACACAGTAGGTGTTTGCCTACTGTGTGTGGGGTGCTTGACACCGCAGCCAGAAGCAAAGCCCCCCCCCCCACCCCATTCCGAACCTGGACCCGCGGAGAAGACTAGCTTACCTTGTTTTCTTTCATGGGTTGTGTGTGTGTCGTTATATATATATTATGGTTTTCATTCCATGACTTTAAGGTATCTTTATAGTGATATAAGTAATTTGTCGGTATCATAACATAATACAGAAGACGTATAATGCCAGCATGTTCAACATAATTCGATGTTCCAGTCTGAGGCTGGTTACTTAGACTGCACGCGGCGCCAATTAAGACACAATTAGCACTATGGAGTCCACATAATTGGACTCCCTAATCGATACATCCCAAAAGGTAACATCATGCGTCAACAAATTATCACTTGTTTACCCAAGTATCTACTTGTCCACAGTCTTCTATATAAAAATAGGTGCGAAGAAGGGCAACCGTTATATATAACACTGCTCGTGTGTCAAATTCGAAGGCGTTAAATGACCAGCAGGTACCATACAGATGTCCCACCCATCACCTGTTCCGCGGAATGTCAAACTCTTGTTTACAGACATTTGCACCCGTTTGACTAATTATCATTTTAATTACTACCCACGTGCCTGGGTGTCCAAATATTTAACCACACTCCACAGTTATATATGTTTATTCACACTTTGTATGCACAGCTATAAAATAATGCAAATAGCAATCTGCATAAAGAATTTCCGCCGGGTTTATCCGCCGTTTGCTACTGTGCGCATTGATAGTCATTGGCGGACTTTGTTAACCCATGTTAATCCATGCCGGGGGCTGCGCTGGTGCAGCATTAAGGACCGTGTGTCCGTGCATTCTCTGATATATGCGAGTCTCCAATATGGTGCCTCGCATATATAAGAGAATGCACTGGCTTACACGATCAAGGTGAATATTGTTAGGCCAATGCATTCTCATATATGCGAGGCGCCCTGTGAGAATGCATTGGCACAGGGTTTTCGCAAAATTTCAGGAAGCTCCAGTCATGAAAGGGCTAAAAGCGCACATATTGTTAGAGTAATTTTAACCCTTCCTGACTTTTTTTGGAAAACATTGTTCCAATGCATTCTCACATATGCGAGAATACATTGGCCTAACAATATTTACCTCGACATTGCAAAGCTCCCCTTTGGAGACTCGCATATATGAGTGAATGCACTGGCACCTGATATGTAATGCTGCACCAGCGTGGCTCCCATTGTGAAAGGGTTAAACTCCCACATGATGTTCGAAACTTGTTTGATAATCAAACAAATTTACATCGACACAATATAAATGTTGGTTTGGATTAAAGTGATGTGAAACACTCCGATTCAAAGGTTCAAAACTGAATAACTATTTCCATTCATTTCATATTAAAATAGTCAGTAAACAGTGTCATTGTTATAAATGAATTACACCCAGTGACTACTATAGGTGCATTCGTTGTCGTGCTGTTTCTGCCCCATATATGGTACGTTCATTCACTGGCAAGTTTGCACGGTATGGTTTCCAGGCATTTTGTCGTAGAAAACGATATGGTGCCATACTATGAATGGAAAAAAAGCACATAAAGTGCATCTGTGCCATAGCTAACTACATGCAAAATAAAATCTATGTAGTTCCACTATAGTAACGATGCTACTGTTATTTACCTGTAAATATCATGCGCATGCATTTATCTCGTATACAAGAATTAATCATATACAGGTATTTGAGGCAAATTTCAGTATAGCACTGTTACAAGTGGAACAAGATAAATGTTACTTCTCATGTCTTTCGCTTTGGTATAAAGATTCGTGTTATGTGCACGTTTCTGTTCATATTCTGCACCATGTGGTTTTCTATGACGAAATGCCCGCAAAAACATACCGTGCAAACTTGCCAGCGTATGAACGTACCCATAATGTTTGCCGATAACGTGGTAAATATTTACATTTGGGCGTATCAACCATTGTGTTCTCTGAAAATGGTGCAGTCGATGTGGTTGGAATTATAGATAATCTTAGTTGATTGCTCTACATTCTTCCAGTCGTGATAGTGTTTGTATAAAAACTTATCGCTTATATTCACCGACGTAAGTCCATAATATGCAATCATTGACATATTTATTGTAACAAAAGATAAAAGGGATTGGGCACACATTATGTCAACTTATTATAATGTAGCTATATAACACATTTTTAAACTATATCAATGTTACAAAACACTTTCGATTGGCAATAAGGATTCGAGCACAAGTTGTTGCAACTTATTGAATGCTCCTCTCCCTTAAAATAGGAAATCATTGGATATTACTACTTAAATATATATATATATATATAATGGGGTAGAAATAATCGATCTCACAAATTTTATGTTCAAGGTAACAGGAAAGAAAACTGTGCAACTTCAAATTTTAACAATATTAGTATTACATACCAATAGCATTCAAATGAGGAGCTTCGACTTGTGGAATCCTTTTAAATATCAGTCTGTGGATCCAATAGCTATTCACCTAATCTAACTGTATATTTACCAGTCACGATCCATGCTGGTCAAAAGCATGGATACAAAACATATGTTTTTATAGCATTGTTTTATTTATATTCACAAATCAATGGAATAATTTTAACCAATATTCACATAATTCCATCTTCGCATTTGAAGTAATGGTGGTTTTATCTAGTTTCGACAGTTAACCGCCGATGTTGGCAGCATATAACATACACTTTGAGTGATTTAAAAGTTCAGTTTAGAGATAAATCATATCTGTCTATAGTGTTCGGGTCTTTTGGCGTTCGGTGCGGAGACATATGAAAACGCCCGAACGCTATAGAAATATAAGAGAGCAGTATCCATAGAACGCTTTCGCAAAGAGTTATGACAATATTTAGGGTACTACTCATCAAATTATGCCCACGTTCTAACTATAGCCGTGATGTCATAACTGTCACAGCCGATATAGGTTATCAATATCTCTGATTTGTACCAAAACTTCATTTAAAGATATATAGAGACACTCAGTTGTGTTGTACATGTAACATACAGCGAGCACTTATCATGCCTCGGACAACTATCCTCAATTGGCAGATTGAATAAAAGAATAGTGTACATGTTGTGCTTAGTCGTAAGTCGGGATTTTGTTTACCCTGTGCCAATGCATTCTCTTATATATGCGAGCCGACCATAGGTCGCCTCTCATATATAAGAGAATGCATTGGCCTAACAATGTTTTATCATTTTTTTTAAATAAATGTTTCTTACAATTTTTAGGACATAAAATAAAAAACATCCATTACCCTGCAGGGAGCCCCACACATATATAGAAGCATATAGAAGAGTGTCGTCTGCTCATGTTTGTCTGGGGCTCTGTATGGGTGAAATTATAAAATTGTTAAAGAATACAAGAAAAAATTATTAAAATTGTAAAAAAATGTTAGGCCAATGCATTCTCTTATATATGCGGGTCGACCTATGGTCGACTCGCATATATAAGAGAATGCATTGGCACAGGGTAAAAAAAAATTGGCAGATTGAATAAAAGAATAGTGTACATGTTGTGCTTAGTCTGGTAGATCGTGCAAAGCGATAATCTCACTGCGCATGAAAATCCACGCATTAACCGCATTCAACAATCGTCGTTGTTAAAGACATACTATGTACTTGTTCTGGTGCGTGAAACCGATAACTTAGTATTCAGGTGCTATGACAACTGGAGGAATGTAACATTCTACTGAAATCGCCGAAAATCTCAAAGAAATCTACCATAGAAAACATCGTCAGAACTACGCTCAATTGTAAATATTTACTACTCGATTCGGGACGCATCTATCGGCGATAAACTAACGAAAACGATGTAACCATCGAGAGTCACTGCATTTAATTCATATATAAGAATGACGCTGTGTATTGCCAATTTTAGATATACTATTTGTAAAAATTACTTCTTTGAACAAGATTATTCTCCATTTCTATTTGATCACCATACCGGAGTGTTTCACATCACTTTAATTTTGCGAAACGAATTTGTTTGACCCGACATGAATTTAACGGCTACGAATAGCTAACCGTAGTCGTAACTCTATTCGTGATTTGCGAAACCTCCTTAATAGAGAGGTTTCGCCACTCGCGGATAGAGCAACGGATATATACGTTTAGGGCGACGGTTATGGTAATACGTAATCAAATTATGCGCACTTTCTAACCGTTGTTGTAATGACCTAACCGTGGGACGAATAGTGTAACAATTTCTGAGTAGTCAAAAATCCATTTAACAATACAGACGCGCGGTCAATTTGTTTTGTTGTATCGTGCAGCCATCATTTATCAGGCTTTGGACAACTGTCCCCAACTGGCCGATTGATAAGAAGATTAGCGTTCGCGCTGTTCATAATCTGCTTGCTAGTTGTGCGAAGCGGAAACTCGTTGCTCACGATTTACACCAGCCATTCATCGCTGTGGTATTCTACCTGATACACATTGATTGCAAGAGATGAGAAAGCGAAAAAATACTGTATTGCCGACATAAATATCGCACTACTAAAAAAATATTTGTTCTCCGTCTGCAGTGAATTGGACGATATTAGTGTTCACGATTAGTATGCCAATTCTTAAGAACACAACAATAATACTAATCGTAGTCGAAAACGTTTTGCGAAACGATTTTAGTTTTTGGCCTACATGAATTTTACGACAACGAATAGTTAAACATAGTCGTAAATATATCCGTGAATATCGATACCTCCTTGTTATAAAGCCTTGGAGCATGGGTACGTCAAGGGTATCCGACTTTGCTCCCAATACACCGGAGTATAACAGCCAGCCAGTGTCTACTAACACCAGTAGTAGCACCACCGTCTCCATGCACAGACCAGGTATAGAGCTACACAGAATGACATGGCCACAGCACAGACAAAAGTCGATGGAACTCAGAAGAACAAAAAGAACTGATAGCGCGGCTATGTTTCAGAAAGAAGCAACAACAACAGCAAAAAACAAGAACAAAATAAAGGAAAAAAAAACATCATTATGTCTAGAACATTTTCATCATTTCACCAATTTCATGCAAATGTCACATCATTTCATGATCCTCGTCAAAATATTCCAAAGTGGGTTGTAGGGGAGGGGTTCCACCCCTTCCAAATTCTCCCGGGTCAAATCCCAATAAATAAACATCAAGTGTATCAATATAAAGTGATTCGTGGTTCATGATCGTGAAGACAATGAGCGGCCTATTGGCGGATATAGTAAGCTGACATATTGACGACAGCCCTTGTTGTAAATTAACAAAGGACAATATATCTCGACTCAGGGTCCCCAAGTGGTATCATAAAATCTAATAATGTCCATGCAAATAAATGCTGAACATACCCATTTCCAGATCTTTTATATAACTAGACTAATTGTACACATTGACTTGGATCAACAAGGATGACATAATGTTCAATTACCTCTCTGGGGTCCCTGTAGGAAACGTACTAGTGGAGCACGAACGCAAACATGTTTAATGTGATCATTTCAATTTTATTTCAGGATAACAAACCACAGTGGTAAACAGGAAGCAACTGATTGCGCCGATCAAATGCATGTGATTAACTCTTACCGACTACAGAAATTAAAGAACGCATTTAGGTTAACACATTTCATTGAAACATAAATATCGCAAAGGGTTTTCGACACAAGTTTTTCGACTTACAGTATATTGTACTATATATATACGTCTTACTCCCCACACAATTTTACACACAAGAGTAACATAAAATAAGGATTACAAACAAATATGACAATTCATATGTATAATATCTTAGCATTATATATATAAATAATTTAAATTTTAATCTTAGCTTTTATTAATTTATTTCGGGATATGGTTCATATCCGAGGGTGGTGGGAATTGGTAGCTGTGTTGATTTGTAAATTCATTCATTTGTATTTGCAAGCGGGTTTAAAATATAACTAATATTAATATAGAATGTTTTACTTCAATTTTCCATCAGAGGTTGATCCTTTTATTGTTCGAGGCGTGATGTCGAATATATGTATGATTGTAGAGCCCGAAATCAGTTTATTGACTCGTTTAGCGTATTATCCACTAAAAGGAGTTTCTCTAATGCAATGGCATACACCCCTATACTATTAACCCTTCCATGACCAGAGCATCCTGATTTTATTTCGAAAAACCTATGGCAATGAATTGTCTTATAAATCCGAGTCTCACTACTCTCACATAGAGAGCCTCGCATATATGAGATAATATATTGACCTAACAATATTTACCTTGACCTCGTAAGCCAGTGTATTCAGTGCTATACATTCACACAGCTGACAAAATTGCCTGGGCAAATTTTCATGAAATATTTCATATATGGCTTTCTATCGCACAATTTTGTATATGTCTTAGTTTTTTATCGCATACTAGAACGATGCAATGCTACGAGTTATTGTATGATTGATTGTATCCATATATTTGGAGGCTAAATCCCTCACTGTAGACTGGTATACGATTACTCAGAATTTGGCCAATTCTGTATGTATGACAGATCCAGTTTTCTAAGGCAGCTTTAACAGGTGTAACTACAATCAGCCTGCTCTGCTGCATGGATCATATAAGCTCCACGTGGACTTATTTGGAGGTCGGAATAGGTTCAATGTGAACGTATGTATTTCAAAACTAAACAAGTCCAATATGGTACTATCTGATCAATTATAGCAGCAGATTTGGAGTTTGGGATGATTCCCGGGAAGATTTGGAAGGGCAGTATGCCCTCCCCTACAACCCAATGTTGGATGCTGTGTTGCTGCTGAAGAGCGTTGTTGATTTCATGCCCCCGAAGCGGGAAGTGACTTAGGCCTTGATCTTTTTTGCTTTCTTTTTTTCCTGTTGGTTGGTGTTTTTGTTTTTGTTGGTGCTGCTGCTGATACCGCTATCACTTTTTGTGCTAACGCTAATAATCTTTCTGTTTCTTTGTCTGATTTTTCTATTATTCTACTTTGTTCTTTCATGTACGCGGCATGCGCCTTGTCTGCTTTTTCATTTTTCCTTCTTAGTTCTTTCATGAACGCTGCATGCTCAGAGAGGCTGGTGGTGTTGCCGGTGTTGCTGTTGTTGTTGGTGGTGGTGGAGATGGGGGACACCGGGATGTGATGGTATTCCGGTGTCGCAGGTGTAAATGTGTCCATATCTACCTCGAAGTCAGCGACAGGATCGTTGGGGTGATATCCGCGTCCCTGTCTCCGTTGACCTCGGTGACGATAGCAGAGACATCCGGGGTAACATCGTCGTCTCTGCTGCTGGTGGTGATGTCGTCGGGTAGAGGCCGAGTGGGGGAGCTGGGCGTCTCGCCTTCCTGTCAGCATCTCTTCTTTTTCGGGAGGGGGGTCTTCTTGCTTTTCCGCCTCCTTTTCTTTACTCCTCCGTCCACAGGTAGCTGGCGGTCTGCAGCTACCGGGTTGCGGCCGGAAGAAGGTCCTGATAAGGACCGTGTCGGTTTAACCCGGTAAGTCAAAAGCAACTCAACATGGCTGCCTGACCGGTGCAAATTCCATGCCAGGCAGTGATCCAAGTTGAGTGAGCTCAACACGAGCCTGACTTCAGCGGGGATTATAGATGAATCCATTGTCCAGCTGAAGTTTGAGTGAGAATGGTTATGATGTGTCCGTCCTCTCTTGCTGTCTAATGAGAAGGATGAATGAATGAATGATCAATTATAGGTTCCATGCAAGCCTATTTATACTAGTAAAAAAAAATCACTGCAGCCCGTGCCATTCAAGCCATTCAACTGAATAACTGGTATAACACCCCTGGTCAAGTGGTCCTGCTAATTTTCTATGATACTGGTGGTCCTGCTAAATTGTTATTATGCTGGTAAGGCAAACTGATTCCGTTACGAAACAATACCTTTGTAATTTCTAAAGTTGTCATTTTCGCTGTGTTTGGCTAATCCGAGAAATTTGAGAAAAAGCCAGTGTCTGTATGAAACATTTTGAGGGGTGGGTATTGAATAATGGCTGCGCTGGTGTTTGCAATACGGCGTGAATAACCATCTACATTGTAGTTAATTTCCAACAACTAATACAACCAGTATTAAAATATTTTGCGATATATAAGTTTTTGAATGTGGGATACACATAATGTCTTTTCCTGGATATGTTCAGATAGTCCAAACAGCGCGAAAATGAGAACTGTAGAACAAACAACGGAACTGTATCTTAACAACATCAGTTTGCCCTAGCAGCATCATAGAATTGAGCAGGGCCCACTAGCATCATAGCACATTAGCAGGATAACTTGACCAGGGGTGTTTAACCCTTGCAGTGCCAAGTCCGATTTTTGTATCAACCCATATTGCCTTGATCATTTTTCAAATTTAATGATTATAATAATGTGATACATTGATGGAAGCTCTTTCAATCAATGTATCACATTATTTTAATCAATAAATTTGAAAAATGATCAAGGACATATGGGTTGATACAAAAATCGGACTTTGCACTGAAAGGGTTAAAGTTCACTATGGGCTTATTTCAGAATCAAATATGTCCAATATGAATCTATATGAATATGTGTGTCCATTATGAACCTATTTCACTAGAATATGTTGTACTTAATATAGGTGTAGCTGTCGAAACAACACGGTTGCTGTTGACTGGTCTCATGGTATAATCCAAGAAGATATACCTGGGCGCAATGACATATAATTCTATTCGTTTCACCCTTTCATGACGGGAGCTGCTCTGGTGTAGCTTTAAAGAACACGTGCCCGGGCATTCACTTATATATGCGATTCTAACACATATATTCTCATGCATATATAAAATAATTCACTGACTTACACTGTCTGCATTCTCTGTGGGAGACTCGTGTATATAAGAGAATGCATTCCCACAGGGTTTTTCTCAACATTTCAGGAAGCTCCAGTCATGGAAGGGTTAACCAGCTTTCTAGTTCGTTACCAAACTGATTGGACTTCCCCATTACTAAAATATTGTTGTGCCGGCTTATATTGCGGTCTCGTGGATATATGCATACATGCTTGCAACTTACCCACTAAGATACCCCCATGCAATGCATGACCAATGGGTGATATCATCTGACCGACTGTGTAATAGTACGAATATACATACACGCATGGTCAGGTCATACTACACAAGCGGCTACCTATTTGGCAACGTCTCATTTCCTCTAATGAGCTAACAGGAACTTCGGCTCTTAACATTCTGTATATGTTCTAGACAAGTGAATGTAGCGACGGCGAGTAAGTGTGACATTTGTAGTATGCACGTTATACACAAGTTTGTTAACCAACAGAGTGTGGTATACAATTAAGTTTCCGTGTTCGCTTCTTTCATCGATTATTACCCCCCCCCCATGAATCACGAATAACAGTTAAGAAGGGTGCGTACCGGTTAAGAAAATATAGAATACATGTCATGCTTATTTCAGAATAATATAATAATTTTCATGCGCACATTTGCTGAAGGAATGTCTACAACTTAAGCACACGAAGATGTATGAGAGTGAACTCCATTAAAATATGTCATTTTGGCTAAGAAATAATAATATAATATAATGTTGTTGAATCCCGAATACCGGTTAAATTTGGCATATGAATCCTGAATACCAGTTAACAGATGGGTATGAATCCTACGTATCATGCACTTCAAAATCATATATACCATGCAGAAAGGGGGGTAACAGCCTATTCAATCCACTCTTGCCAGACGCCCCTGAGACATAATGGCTAAGCCATTCCATCCTCTGTCGACCGCCAATAAATAGGATGAGTGTCAAAATTCACCAGAGAAGAGCTTCGGTTACCAACGTCACAGATTAATCTAATTTAACACATTATATTTTAAATCAGTTTTCCAATTGACATTTAACGTCCATTCTAAATACCAGCCGGTTGTGTTCTGGCATGGACGCTGCGAATTAATCTTTTTATTGCTAGTTGCCAAACGGGTGTCATTTATGGTCGCGTAATGTCGTCGGTCATTGAGGCACGAGCAGATAGTTTGGTCACTCTCCTGGAGTATGGCACTTAATCCATATAAAATGACCAATTCAACAATGAGATTTGTTTAAAACACCCGCCGTACGCTCAGTTTTCGATGACCGACTATTATTATATTTGTTGGGATAATTATCCTACCAATTAATACTTAATTACTGACAGAATTATGCGGGTGGTAAGGCTAATCGTACATGACATTGGTTGTGCGCTGGTGCCATGCCTAGAGCGTAATCGGCGATTGCTCTCGATTAGTGAACGGCCATTTATAGATACCACAGGCGTCCGGTGCCAAATGTCCCAAATGCGGCTCGGAAAGCTTTCAGAATTCAGGACAATGTGTATTTTTAACAATGTCCACATTAAACAATCTGGGTTATGTTCCTATTTAGATTCGGAATCGCGTGTAAAAATTGGTCACTCTGTCAAGAGAGAGAGCGAGATCTGGAGAAAAAGATGGAGTTCCTGAATTTAAACCATGCACGTGAATTAACATGAAAAATGGTGACTCGACTCCAAACGAAAATTGTTTGCCCGTGAAATGTGAAGCTCAGCTATATATGCACTGATTTGATATAGGCTATATGTATAAGTGATATGGGGAAATGGAATCAAATGCCAATTACTCCAGACTATAGTTAATCTGAACGCCAATGTAATGTATCATGCATGTGAGTATATACATGTACTGAAAGTAATTCAACTGGAAAATCTCTAAATTATCTATATTAAACATCAACAAAGTTCAACATAACCAATGACCACAGGATTATAATGCGCTTCACTGCGGATGATGGCGTTCTTGCATACCCCCTGGTGTATATGTATATATCAGCATTATGAAGACACGGACTGAATACTAGTGGTCATTGCTTCAAGCGTGCTTGCTTCTCATTTCTTATCGAATAGTGACCATATGTTTGATTTAAACATATTTTTATTAGTATAATGCAAAAATAATACATTACATATAAGGGATTGGGGGACAACTTCTTTGAAACTTAGATGGACCTCCGCTCCCTACATATCATACATGAAACATAAATATAACAATTTATTTTGGATTTATATCAGGTTTTGGTAGTGGCCATGTATCTATCATAAATCGATTCTTGTATATCTCGGTTTTGTATCGCGATGATTCTTTAGAGTAAACATGTAACAAATCCTATAGTATTTTCTTGGACGTGTGTATATATATATACAATAAACTATGTTTAAACTTTAAATGTATTATATCTCTTCCCGGCAACACTTTCTATAACAACAACGACATTTAAAATTTATATTTTATAGTTTGATCTATTATTCCCCAAACACAGGAGAAACATCCTGTGTGGCACCTATATATATTTCATCCAAAATGTAAACGTGTACAAAGATAAATTAAATCAAAATCCATACATACACATTGCAGCTGAACAGTGTTATATTCAAAAATAGTAAATGATGGATTTTTTTTGTACAAGCTCGTGAACAAAATGCATAAAAAATATTTCATATACTGATAGAAGCTAATAAGAAATCGTCTCCCTGACTCGAAAATTATTATCTTATACCTTTGACCTAATACAGAAAGTTCATGTTATATAGATACACCATCTTTAAAGTAATGTACAGTGATGCTCTAATTAATCGACTCCTTAACCACAGCAGAATTATGGAAAAGTTACCCATAATTCCCCTGTGGTTAATGAGTCGATTAATTAGAGCGTTATTGTATACTAGCGAGAAATATATCCGGTGCGTACATGTATATATGGTAATTTCGGAGGGTTGCGAAGCCCATTACAGGGCATGACTCATACGCGAGAACAATGAACACTTCCATCGGAAGACGGTCGAGTCGGACTTAACATATGAAAGAGAATGATTGTGGTTAGATTTCCACTTTAAACCCAATAGGGACGAGCGATTAAAGTCATTAGGATACTGCGATTAAGCATGGCGGAACGACATTTCTCGGGTTATGGTGATGCAGTTAAAAAAGCGTCGCCACAAGCTACCCGGGTACCACAGGTCCACAGCAAGACGCATGTCATTCAGGCGAAGGCTTTTGTTCTTCGCATGGGTAGGTATAAAGGGTGTTTATATAAGTAGCGTATCTAGTTGATTCTAAACGTCTTATGTATATGCACTATATGTTCGAGAGATTTAGCGATAGTTTCAGGAAACTGAACGCTTTATATGAAGTTTATGCGATCGGGTTTCAACACTATAGAACGTATATGTTGTAATACACACATCTCACTGGCCCATTCATTACGAATACCGGAATATCACTTTATGAATAATACATGTGCAATGAATATGATACATGTATATTGTAATGCAATAGGTTTGGCGAAATCTTAATTTTACAACATACGCACATAGTCGACCTATAATGTGAAATAAGTGCATAAGGTGATTATTCGATTCTGAAATAAGCAGATAATGGAGTTATAGTCGTTATTTCGTATTATGGCGCGGGCCACATTGAAATCACATGTCAAAGAGAGTGCCCCTGAAAAACTGGTTGGCTTATTTGTGTCATTTTCCGCACATAATCTGCTTAGAACCGCCTAATAATGAGTCGAAAGTGACTAAATTGTTCTCATTTTCATCACATTACCGACTCAAAATGAGGAGATCTAAGCAGATTATCTATACCCAAAACAAGTTCTAATAAGCAGATAATGTGCGTGTTTCGGGAAAACAAGCGGAAAATAGTGATCGGTTCATGGAGATGTTAAATATTTGAGAGATCTACACATTGCAGAATGACCATCCTGCCCGCCCTTCAACCGAAAACAACTCAACTACCAAGGTATTAACCCTTTACCCAACAGAAGGGCCCTGTGCCAATGCATTCTCTTATATATGCGAGTCGACCATAGGTCGCCTCGCATATATAAGAGAATGCATTGGCTTAACACACATTAAAAATTATAAAATTGTTAAAGAATGTAAGAAAAAATGGTAAAAAGTGTTAAAAAAAGATTTTTTTTTAGGCCAATGCATTCTCTTATATATGCGAGGCGACCTATGGTCGACTCGCATATATAAGAGAATGCATTGGCACAGGGCATAACTGTAACTATCACAATGTGGTCAAGGAGCCGGTTCCAATGATATCCATATTTGTATGGTTCTATTGAGACAGACCGAAGATATTTTAGGCTGTTGCAGCTTTATTTGGCCGGTTTTGGCCGGTTTGTTGGGTAAAGGGTTAAATTGAGAGAACTCACTCTTCTTATTTATGTATATGTAGAGTTTTCAGTGCAGGCAGGTATGTAATGCTATATATATAGTCATATGCGCACTGGGATCTAGTAGATCCATCACCCAATTTGCCCAATTGGTCCATGATTTTTTGTTGCTGAATCCGTGATTTCTTCGTCACGGTAGGATCTTTAACGGGCGCACATTGTATAAGAAATGACTTGCAGATCGATTGGGGTCATTGGATTTGTACGGCGGAACGACATTTCTCAGGTCGCCACAATCTACCTGGGTACCACAGCAAGAAGCCTGTCATTCAGGCGAAAGCTTTTGTTCTACGTATGGGTAGGTGTAAAGGGTGTTTATATAAGTGGCGTATCTTGTTGATTCTAAACGCCATATATATTATAGACTCTGATCCGAATCGGCATCTCTGGTTTAGACTAGGTTTTATTCTAGACAGGTTTAACTCCAGTTTAAACTAGGTTTAAGTAGGGTTTAAACTTGGTTTTACAGTAGTTTTGTGATAAACTCAGTTTAAGTTGAAACTAGGTTTTATTAACGTGATAAAGTTATGGTATAATAACTAATTGTTTGTGGTGAATTGGCTATATAATCATCAGTATAAGCTTAGGTATATATGATTTATACGTACCATATACGTATTTATACGTCTCGCCTCGAACATACACCTTTAAATATACTTTGAAAAAAATTCAAAGTTAAACCACCCTACCCCAGGTTTGACTAAAACCTAGTTTTTTGGGTTTAATTATTCGGCCGATATTTTTCGCCCAATATTGATGTTGTTTCTTGGGAGTTTGTGAATATGGGAGTGTTTATTTTGAATTGGGGGAGGCGTTTATGCGCGGGCGTTTGTCACTCAATGTAGATGCAGGAGAGTCTTAGTGGAATTCGGGGAGGCGATGTCGGTACTTATGAGATAAATTCTAACAAAATATGTGCCAGTGTGATGGATGATTTCTTGCTATATATGTCTGTTTGCAATTCGCTCGTTCGGATGTCGATTTGGCGGCTGAGAGCATGGCGGGATCGGACTGATCAGATTGACACGTTAGACACGAACATGACTTTTGAAACTGATTCCTTATTCACAAAAAGGTCTCTTTCGGTCAATTTGACGCATGGGTTGGTGGCCCGCCCAAATACCCATCAGAGACACCACAGCCTTCACCCGGGGGAGGGTAACGGCCACCCTGAGGGGTGGAGTATGGACTATTTTGGAGAACTGTAAGGATTTCGGCCAATTTGATAGTATGGGTGGGTGGCTCGCCCAAAATAACCCATAGAAACACCCCACCCCTCACATCCGGGGGGCACCACCGAGGGGCTGAACGTGGGATATGGACCATTTTCGAGACTGGTAAGGATTTCGGCCAATTGACGGCATGGATGGATGGCCCGCTCAAATGTCCCATAGAAACAGCCCACCCCTGGGGGAACCACCCGGCCCAGGAGGTGAAAATGGGGTATGGACCATTTTCCAGAACGGTAAGGATTTCGGTCACTTTGACGTCAGCAGTGTGGGTAGCCCGCTCCAACTACCCCCTAGACACACCCTCACCCGGAGGTACCACCCCGAGGGGGTGAAATGGGGTATGGACCATTTTCGAGAACGGTGGGTGGCACATCCCAAATGCCCCCCATAGAAACACCCCACCCCACCCGGACCCCATTTTCACCCGCTCGGGTAGAACCACCCGCGGTAAGGGTGGGGGTGTTTCTATTACTATATTTGAGGGCGGGCCGCCCACCAATGACGTCATATTGACCGAAATCCTTACCGTTCTCGATAACGGTCCATACCCCATTATATGGGGTATTTGGGGCGGGCCACCTACACATGCCGTAATATTGACCAACAGAAGCATGTTTTTGCGAATAATGAATAAAATGCTCCATACCCCATTTTCACCCCAGCAGGGTGGTACCCTCCAGGGATGAGGGTAGGGTGTCTATATGGGATATTTGGAGCGGGCCACACACCCCTGTCGTCAAATTGGCCGAAATCCTTACTGTTCTCGAACATGGTTCATATCCCATCTTGGGGTGTTTCTATTCGGTATTTGGGCGTACCCAATTTCCACCTCCTCTGGTGGGACCCCTCCCCCCCCCGGATGAGGGGTGGGTAGGGGTGGTTCTATGGTGTATTTTGATCGTGCAACCCACTCCTGCTGCCAAATTAATTAGCCTAAATCCTTACCGTCCATACCCCCCCCCCTGTTATCCCGGGGTGAGGGGTGATGTTTCTATCGGGTATTATGGGCGGGCCACCCATTCATGCCGTCAAATTCGCCGAAATCCTTCCCGTTCTCAAAAATGGTCCATACCCCATTTCCACCCGTCCGGATGGCACCCCCGGGGTGGTGCATGGTGTTTCTATGGGGTATTTGTGGTGGGCCCCCACCCATGCCCTCAAGAGATATTTTTGAGTTCCAAAAGTCACGTTCGTTCATGATATTAGATAATATCTAACCGTTATACAACAGACCGTGCATTCGTCGTGATTTCTCAAAGCGCACGGGTTATTCCCCTGATTAGGAGATTAAATAGCGACAACAGGTCGCGTGACCGGACAATGAATTGCCAAGTAGCGATAATAAACAGACAGACCACGCCTCCTATTCTTGCAATTGGACAAGTGTGGCCCACAGGTAACGCAATCGACCAAATCTATGTCGTCCCAGCGGTGGAGAAAAACTTGGTTTTACTACTAAAACCCAGTTTAAACTGGTAGTTTAAACTAGGTCTAAACTGGAGATGCCGATTCGGACCCAAATGTTCGAGAGATTTAGCGATAGTTTCAGGAAACTGAACGCTTTATATGAAGTTTATGCGATCAGGTTTCAACACTATAGAACGTATATGCAGTAATACACTTATCTCACTGGCCCATTCATTGGTTACCGGTATATCACTTGATGAATAATACATGTTTAATGAATATGATACATGTGTATGTAATGCAATAGGTCTTTGGCGAAATCTTCACAACAAAAATAGCAAAATAATGTGATTATTCGATTCTAAAATAATCAGATAATGGACTCATACACTTTATTTCGTTTTATGGCGCGAGCCACAGTGAAATCACATGTTAAAGTGTGTGCACCTGAAAAGTCGTGGGTCGCCTTATTTGTGTCATTTTCCGGACATAATATGCGTAGAATCGCCTCATTATGGGTCGGTAATATGACTAAAATTATCTCATTTTAGCACATTATCGACTCAAAATGAGGCGATTCTAAGCATATTATGTAACCAAAACAAGTTCTTTATAAGCAGATAATGTGAGGGCTTTCGGGGGGAACAGGCTGAAAATAGGGACCGGTTCATGGAAGTTTTAAATATAAGAGATCTACGCATTGCAGACCGACCATCCTGCCCGGACTTCAACCGGAAACAACTCATCTACCAAGGTATTAAATTCCTGTATATATGTAGATTTTTCAGTGCAGGTGGTAATGCTAGCCATAGGCGCTCTGCATGGGGCCGAGTATAGATCCATCACCCATTTTGCCCAAATTGTCTAGGTTTTTTTTGGGGCCGATTCCGTGATTTCTTCGCCGTGGTAGGGATCTTTAACGTGTGCACATTGTATAAGAAATGACTTGCAGATCGATTTTGGATTTTGACCGGCATAATAAATAAACAATGTATTTTACAGTATGTGAATATCCCGCTCGAAATTGCATGATTTAGGCGACGTTTGTGAGACAATCGGCTCACAAAAGTCACCTAAATTGTGCAATCTCGAGCTGTAAGCCTGGAACTAACAGCTGTATACTGTGAAAAGCTTTATTATGGAACATAAAAGTCGCATAAATCATGTATTTGAGCGCTGGGGAGTACATCTACGCGTACTGTGAAATGCATTATTAGGGAACATGTTTTAACTAAGAAATACATATTGCCTGTGTTATTTATATATTGCCTGTGTTATTTATATATTGCCTGTGTTATTTTTATATTGCCTGTGTTATTTATATATTGCCTATGTGTTATTTTTCCAATGGTCCCCGTCAGGACTTCAAACCGGTTTTGAACTGGTTAGAATTTTATCTCTATATGCGTAGCCAGAGTAGAAATTCGTCATGGTATCTGGTCTAGCAAGTTAACTGCTGATGTTAATCATCGTGTCCGAAAACAACATGGACAGGTGTGGATGTGTGACCCACCAAGAATGTTTTTGATTGTGGTCAAAACAAACAGAATGTAATCCACATGGAATCTCGAGTCGATATCTTGTCGAGAATGTCCAGGTGTGACGGGTAAATATGTCCCGACCTCTTATGGAAACAAGACATTTGAGACCGTCAGCTTCTGTATCGACTTTCTATATCAATGTGAAGCCACCTAGTCTATACAGTAATGCCCTAAATAATCGACTCCTTAACCACAGCAGAATTATGGGTAACTTTTCAGGATTTAGTCAGAAATATGGCTTGTTGCCATTCATCGGAAAGCTCTCTAGGGCATTACTGTAGCTGAATTGGTCACTATCACAAGTTGTATTGTTTAGGTCCAGCGGTACCACATAAAGGAACGAAAAAGGAAATAGAGAATTATTAACATAAGAAATGGAGAAGACTAAGATTGAGACAACAGAAGAACATGTAAAATTCAGAGATTACTTAAAAAGAAGAAACAAAAGAAGAAAAAGAAGGAGAAGACGACGAATTGAAAATATTGATAAGAAAGAAAGAAAGAATCTGTATATACATAATAGTAGGATCTGTCTGTCTGTCTGTCTGTTCGGATTTTTCTCCCAGATCACTGGACCGATTTCAACCACATTTGGTGTGGTTACTCGGGGTACCCTGGCGGATGTTATAAAGTCGTTAGTTTTTCATAATTTTGATTTTTTAAATTAAACATCTAAATATTTAAGCTATCAAAATGTGCTGAATCGCACAAAGGGGCCTGATTCAGCTAGTAAACTAATCAAAAATAATCAAAGGAAACATATGAGTAGAGTAGACAAGGCGACAGTACAAGATAGTGAATAAAAGGAGAGAACAATTATTGTAGTTGACGACGGAGAAAACAAAACGAAAAAAACAGCAATCCGAACAGGAGAAGAAAGTAGTCGATCTAAATTTGTAACTCTTTACCCAACAGAAGGGCCCTGTGCCAATGCATTCTCTTATATATGCGAGTCGACCATAGGTCGCCTCGCATATATAAGAGAATGCATTGGCTTAACACATTAAAAATTATAAAATTGTTAAAGAATGTAAGAAAAAATGGTAAAAAGTGTTAAAAAAAAAATTTTTTAGGCCAATGCATTCTCTTATATATGCGAGGCGACGTATGGTCGACTCGCATATATAAGAGAATGCATTGGCACAGGGCATAACTGTAACCATCACAATGTGGTCAATGAGCCGGTTCCAATGATATCCATATTTGTATGGTTCTATTGAGACAGACCGAAGATATTTTAGGCTGTTGAAGCTTTATTTGGCCGGTTTTGGTCGGTTTGTTGGGTAAAGGGTTAAATAGGTTTCCAACATTGTGACAACTTTACTAAGGTTGTGAAAAAAATGTGACAAAGCTATACCCATGTTTAATCACCTTCCTTTTTTGCAGACACGTGTGCATATCTATATAGAAATCTATATTGTCCAATTATGTTCATCCTCATTGACCGTAAACTTTATAAATATAATGCTGGAGGCGGCCATTTGAAATGATAACGTAGTTACTGAATGAACTTTGATGAACTTGGTTAACTTTATCACAATTTTCACCAAACTGAGTAACTTTATCCCAATTTTGGTAACCTGGGTTACTTATTCTAAAACTGAAAACATATGTCATTGACAGATTCACCATACTATAGTCTACACAATACCAATACACCTTAGCCAAATAATGAAAATACTAACGGAAATTGACATGTTATATGTATTGATATTACAACAGAAAGTCTGGAAGCACAATACACATCCTTGCTGATGCCCAAAAATTGGGCTATCCTTTCCACCCTCCAAAAATGGGCACAAATTGTGTTTTGTAGAATGGTAAGACAGACATGAAATGTGAACAGAAACAGAATTGTGATCATGCAATGTGTGGAATATATCCATTCCGATAGCGTATACTGTAATCTTCATCCATAATGGCTAAGGACCAGGGGACATCATGACTTTTTACCGTGAAATTTGGTAACTTCTTTTGACCAGTGACATTAATTTCAGAAATGTGTAGCCATTTTTTTTAAAACCACTAATAATTTGCCAATACGCCCATTAAGCAATGGATAGCCACAAGGGATGATGCACATTGCACGACTAAATTATGGGGTTCCCTGATCCTTAAAAAGTTATTATAAAAGATATTAAGTGTCAAAATTGTATCATCTTGCCACTTATTCGTACTCATAACTGAAAGGGCATGGCCTGAATTGTAAGTTGTGCCCTCGCCATCGGTTGCTTGAAACTTGATTCCGGTGCCCCTGCATGTGACCTGTTCTGCGAGATGTGTCTTTGTGTGTCAATGTTCGCTTCCATCGTGTGGTCGGTGCTCCTTCTAAACGCCACAGTAGCTCGTGTCAATCGGTTTGAGACTGGTTTCAGCTACTTAGTAATCCAACTCAGTGGGGGTCTGTTCATACAGACATTGGAGACAGGTTCTTTGACAGCTCCGAGCAGCAATAATTCGCGGCGGATTTTCTTAATCGCATTAGGGGTTTCTAGACAACCTATATACAGGACATGATGATGGATGACGCGGATATTTAACCCTTCCATAATTGGAGCTTCCTGAAACTTTGCGAAAACCCTGTCGCAATGCATTATCTTATATATGCGAGCCTGCAGTCATATTATTAAGAATTCAAGATCAGATCGTTGTGCATGATTCAAAGAGCCCCATAATTCTTAAGGGTCAGGCGACATCAACTCTAATCGAACTGGAAAACACTTTCTGTCTATCTAGTAGTTACAATTTGCAAGTTGACCCATCTGCAGAACAAACATTGTAGATGGAAAATGTATAACAACAAACAACAAATTATCAAGAAAATCAAACTGCAAAATGTCTTGTTTCCTGATTCAATGTAAACATGTTCTCGGGCTAAATTAAAAAAAATTAAAATATTATCTACTCAGTAAAAAGTGATATGGTATAGTTTTATTTGCAGTGATGCCAGCGAATGTACTGCGCATGGTACATAATTAAAAGGAATGACTGGTCATTGGGTTTTGACCTTTGCCGGTCAAACCCCAATTACCCCAATGGATCTTCCAGTCATTCCCTAATAAACTTGGATACCTTGCCATCATATTTGTGTGGGGATATTATCCAAATGAGACTCTACCATAATTCACAGATATTATGCCCAGAAAACCCTACCTACACTTGTATGAACGGGAAGTGGGTTAACCCTTTACCCAACAAACCGGCCAAAACCGGCCAAATAAAGCTTCAGCAGCCTAGAATATCTTGGGTCTGTCTCAATAGAACCATACAAATATGGATATCATTGGAACCGGCTCATTGACCACATTGTGATAGTTACAGTTATGTCATGTGCCAATGCATTCTCTTATATATGCGAGTCGACCATAGGTCGCCTCGCATATATAAGAGAATGCATTGGCCTAAAAAAAATCTTTTTTTACCATTTTTTCTTACATTCTTTAACAATTTTTAATGTGTTAAGCCAATGCATTCTCTTATATATGCGAGGCGACCTATGGTCGACTCGCATATATAAGAGAATGCATTGGCACAGGGCCCTTCTGTTGGGTAAAGGGTTATACATGAATTGTTTGGCCAAATGCTTAACAATATCCTTGCAGCTAGAGTGCTTGTAACAAACAAACAATAGATAAGCGTAAACTCATATCATATTAGCGGTCTTCTTGTATATGAACGCTGACATTCTGGCTTATATATATACTTGGGTTCCGAGCAATGAAATTGTGACCTACATTTCTCCCGCACATACCACACTTACCCAACACCCATTGTCCGTAAATATAAATTGCTATCTTGGTCATTATACTGGCCGTATCCCGCAATTATCTGGACTTTGGTATAGTAATATAGTATATGTTATATACCGGTTATAACGATTTCTTGTCAGTTAATGATGCTGTCGTGGTCCCGAGGAATTCAAGTATATATAATAGGTTAATAATAACTTGATATAGATACTGTATGCGTATAATACACTTAAGGCTCAGAGATGGATTTTTTCAGTGTTGGTAACCATAGAACTTTTTTTTTTTTAAACTAAATGTTCCATAAACGAAAGTACATCTTTATATTTTGTTAGACAAAATACCGTTTATGAAATTTGACACTTCTGATTCGAAAATAAAACTGAATATACATGATTGTACTACTCTACTGTAAATTCAGTTCATTGGCATCAAGCTGTGAGAAACTGAGATTTCGGTGAAGCTCGTGGGCCGCGGAAGCGCCAAAAAAGTGGGGTAACATTTTTTGGGACATGCAGGATGCGGGTGCTATAGATAGCATAGTTATTCGTCCTATGGGCTGTGTATAGGGAGTTAATTATGGGGTATCAAGGGGCACGTATACCGAATCAGCATAAAGTACACGCATGGCGTCGTGGTGTCATCGTATCAGACACCGAAAACGCAAGTACGTTAGGGTGTCCGGTGGAATTGTCCCCCTGGATGTTTTTTTTGCTGTTGTTGGAAATATAGATTCAATTTATAAAATTGAATCTATATCTATACGGTTTCAACTATTATAGTTAACTTTGACAGTTCCAAACCTAGGTTAATAGCAAAACTTTGCAACAGGATGAGCTACAATTTATAAGATACCCTTAATTGCATGCTTGGTGAAAAAGTGGGGGCACCCCCCCCCCCCCCCCTGTATACCGTGCTATACTCCGGCGCCTCTTGTGAAGCTGAACAAATTATTTACCTCAGCTCCATCTTAAACCGTCTAAGGAACGTGGCGACAGGTGGTTAGGGTGTCTACCACCCGCATCAACTTTGATCGAAATGTTCAATATAGCCTGTGTCATGGCTGACACAACATTGGTTGGAAATGTACACCTCATATAGGTTGAAATTGTTGTCATTGTTTGATTTTCCAGCAGGTAATTGGTGTGACAAATGTTGTCGTAAGACCAACGTTAGCATATTTTTCTACTTTTGGTAACAATTTGTGTCTGAAATGGCCATGTTTTTGGAATTTTTCCAAATTATGGGGTGTCAGGTTGGAGACGCAAAGTGGGGGAGGGTGCAACACATAGTAGTTTGGTCTGGTTCGAGGCTGGGGTGAAGTTGTAAATTTCAAAGGGTGGACCCCCCCCCCTCCTAACGGATACACTCTAGCCACGTCCCTGAATCGTCTATGCTTCGCACGTTCATGACAATGCCCTATAATCCTCATTTCTATATGGCTCAATTCCGCTTGTTCATTTTCGGTATTTCGAGAGGGTGATGTATGTGTGTAATGTACGTCATGTATACGTAACAGTATTAGCAGAAATTGGCACAACAAATGCTGTGGGGGAGGCTGTCAGACTGACATGTCAATCTATGTCCCGTCGCTCTGTCACCCGCATTAGTTCAAGGCTACAGTAATGCCCAAAGTAATTGACCACATAACCACAGCAGAACTATGGGTAATTTTTCAGGATTCAGTCGGAAATATGGCTTGTTGCCATTCATCGGAAAGCTCTCACCGAGAGCTTTCCGGTGAAGGGCAACAAGCCATATTTCGACTAAATCCTGAAAAATTACCCATAATTCTGCTGTGGTTATGTGGTCAATTACTTTGGGCATTACTGAATATATCATACCACGAATCTCTATTATGCATGGTTAAACACGCGATCATGGTCCACCACACCCCTGGTCAGGTGGTCCTGCTAATTTGTTATGATGCGGTTGGGTCCTGCTGAATTGCTATGATGCTGTTAGGGCAACTTTTAACAAAAAGGACCGTTATATTTTTTAATTTGTCTTTTTCGCGGTGTTCCGATAATCTGAACATATAGGAAAAGCGATTATGCCTATCAAACATTCAAAAACATATTTATTGCGAAATATTTTTAATAATAGTTATTATAGTTGTTGAAAATCGACTATAATAAAGATGGTTATTCACGTCGTTTTAGAAACTCCAGCGCAGGCATTATTATATTTTTCAAAAATATATATGTTCTTGAATGTTTCACACACTGGTTTTTTCTCAAATCGTTCGGATTTGCCAAACACCGCGAAAATGACAACTTTCGAAAAAATAACGGTACTTGTTTGTATGGTATCAGTTTGCCCTGACAGCATCATAGCATATTAGCAGGACCACTTAACCAAGGGTCCACCAGTTCAAAACAGGATGTCTGAGGAAGAACTTTATACCATTGAAAAGACAAGAAAAACATAATCAGAAATGGTAATGTCCTCAAGATAATATTATTAGGCATATATATAGATTATAATATAAAATATATTAGTTTCATGAATATACCACTTCTGTATTCCGTTAAAACAACTAATTATTCAAATTATTACAAGAACTTCTGCATACTACTGCAGGTTTCTCATTCACCACACCAGAAAGCCTCTAAATGCGGATCAAAAATCTACTAATCGGATTAAATGCACGACCGACACTTCGCAATACGACATTTAGTCTACATTCCAACTGAGACATACTTCATCAGCAATGTTGGCTGTTATATTATGCATTGTGTTCCCACAATAAAATCTTCAAGAGTGGCCCAGCCATTGTTCATACATAAATATCGAAAGCAATTAACGCGGTCATAAAAGTTACATACTGCAACAATGAGACATCAGCGAAGATTCATCCGCGAATACATACATCCTGCAAAAAGTTTAACCAGTACGCAATATACGTTATAAATCAAGGTTACCGCATAGCTCCTGTTTTTAATATATATTTTTTTTTTTATAAATTGTATTCGTCAAAAATAACACAAGTAACGGATATATAAACAGAAAACAGTTTATACAAATACAGTGCAAATACAATACATTTATTATATATGTTACTATTTGACTTATATATATATTATTAGACGTTATATATCATAAATGCAACGTCAGAAATTGTTGATTAATCATTTCTTATCGAAGTTGATTCCGCTAAAACTGTTTATCGTCGTCCGCTTTTTTGATTTGTCGTAATATTTGGCGTATTCGTTCTACTACAATTTCATAAAATAACTCGCATCACGTGAAACCCGAAATGTGTTGTCCTGCGAGATATCCCCACAGCTCCATTGACACGATCAGATCACACTGGCAGTAAACACACATAGTGCGTAACAACGCAGGTAATATATTTCTCCGTAAAAATTATGATCCTTAATACTGTATCTCACAGTATAGTTGAAGGTCCCAACTCGAGAGTATATACGTGCTTTATGTGTCATTTGCGAGTCCATTTCGCTTTGCGTCGCATACAATTATAATATTCCCCCATTTAATCAATTCATGTTTATCACTAACTCGACTCACACAAGGACCTTCGCCTATACCATAAACTACATTATAAAGTATTAGGTATTGATAAAGGCTACCAAAGCAGTCCAATATGGCCTCCATGTATACTTTTATCAAATTTTAAAACTGGTAGAAAAATATTTTTAAAAATGTCATAAAATTCACAGAAAACAACTAGCAGTCTTATCACATGTAGTAAATAACACTATACTTAAAATAAAAAATTTAAATATGTAGCACAAACTTACCAACCGAAATCTGATTTTGTGTGCACGTACAGACATAACTGTTACATACTTTTATAATACCAAAACGTATTTAATTTCAATTTTCCAAAGTGAGGGTATGAGTGACTCAACTTCACCAGAAGTAAACAGCCATATTTGGCACCGACCGTAGTGTCTTGTTTATACAGTGGGACATGTTCACACAACTATCCAAGCATATAATTTAACATAGCCAACCTGGTCCAAATCCCAATCAGGATTAATCAAGAGATTGTTTAATGAATACCCACTGGCAGAAAGAAACTGATTATAGTGATATTCAAACAGAGCTGTGTGATACCTGGATGTGACGTTTCAAATTTCAAACACTCGCTTCAAAACATGATAACAAAGTCATTATCTGTGGCATAATGTGTGGGTTTCTCGACAAAACGTTCTTCATAGAGATCTCCCAAATTAGGATTTACTTTTATTTATGCAAATTACTCAACTAAAAAACCTGTGAGTGAAAGTCGGATTTCAATTGTGAAGAAAATATAAATTTTGTTCTAATTTTTGTCACAGGTAACAGGGGGGGGGTCTGCAAAATCCGTATATAGGGCCTGGGTGGGTGGGTGATCCAGAGGCGGAAAAAATGGTGCTTGTAAAATTTTTCCAAAATGGTTTTTTTTTCAAACAATTTACAAGTTCTGACCATGTAATGTTGTTTGTAAGCATGTTAGTACCATGCTTGTTGGTATAGGGCTATATAGGCAGCTAAAGTGACTCTTTAGCCTCAGATTTAGCAACATTCTGGATTTCACAGTATCCCGGACCACTTCACAGTGGACCACCGTATTAACGTTCAGGAAACTTATGATCAACGGAAGAAATATTTAGTAACAAAATTAATATATTACCCAGTTGTATTATCTGAATAAAAGTAATAAAACAAAAAACTCTTATCACAAATTGGATACTACATGGTGAATACTCAATGATGACTACTAGTAGATATCATTAACCTGATTGTTGCATAACGTGAAATTGAAAAGGGTATCTCATAAATTTCTAATGTCTGAAATACTGTCTTGTTCTGGCATGTAATCAAATTCATTCCTTCCGGTTAGTTCTCATCTTGAATGATTGCAAGTAATGTTAATTTGCAACAATTATCCAAATAAAACTGAATTGGTTATGATGAATGACATTACTGTTTACTGCTCAGACAATCCCAAATGAAGGTGACGCTATTCTCATTGAATTTCCGAACTTCATCTGGGAGCTTTACTGCTCAACAAGACGAAACTAAAATACTAATTGTATACTGTTATCACTTACAAATAGATGAACTGAAATAATGTGATGCATTCAGATGCATTGAGAAATGACATTCAATTCTTCATTCTGGTCTATCACCATACCAAACCACATCAAAATTTGACAACCGACACTTAACTTATATTGCAAAAACTTTGTATGGACTGAATTTCATAAAGTCGAACAGGGCCCATAACTCTGGTAGGCATTGGTGGTCACAACCCGCGATATTATGCATATTCGTACCCCATTTCTGGTCCGTCACCATGCCATAGGGCATCAAATATGACAACTGACTCTTGAGTTAAAATTCAAAATGTTTGTACGGACAGACGGCTCGAGACGTCAACTATATGCCCGCCGACTAATATCGGGCAGTATAATAACCATATATCTATGTGTATATATACATAACCAAAAAACAATTCCCCTCCCCACCCCATTCCGTTGGATAAGACTAAAGAGTTCTTTGATCATGCACATATATAATTGTGGAACCCCTGACCTGTTTACCACTATTTACACTGGCCAGACACAACACACTCGATATATTAAGGCTATAATGGGGTCTAGGGCAATTTGTGACATATAGTGTACCTACACAATGCTTAATTAATATTGTTGTTAGATACTGAAAACACCAGGAAACACATGGAAATACAGTATATTTTTCGTTTTTCTGATCTGTGTTTACCAATTAGTAAGGCAGTTAACACAGTTATTGAAGAACGGCGCTAAAAAAAAACTCTGAAATTTTGATAAAAACATGAGAAACGGGGGGGGGGGGGGGTGGGTCCCCAAAATTTTGGAGGAAAAAAATATTTTTTTGCAAAAATGGGGTGGTGGGTCCCTCGAGGTCGGAAAAAACTTTTTGGGCCCTATATGTGCAATTTTTTTCCAGACCCCCGCCCCCCCCTGCAGGTAAAGTGTTATTTACTGTATATAATTATTGTATATTTGTTTTTACCACTCCTGTAAAGTTTGTGCCATTTATTTTCTATTTTTAAATTTATCCAACTTGTTCTCGGACTGCATATTGGAATGGTTTTGGTTAAACCTTAAGAAAGATATTACCTTCATTTGTTTTTCAATGCTATAAAGATCCCCGCCAGAACTTCAGAAATATCCCAGGTTTTAAGCTAGTGCATGGAACATGATATCTGTATACGGCGTTGTCAGAGTAGAAATTCGTGGTATGATCAAGGTTCAAGACTTAACCAAGCCAACCCAATCCAATATGGACTCCGGGAACAAGTTGGTTAATTGTTTTGAGTAAAATTTGGCACAATCTTCACAGGAGTGGTTAAAACAGCTATGCATGCATTATATACAGTAAATAACACTTTACATAATGATAGAACGTATGAATATCATATACTTTCTTCTTCCTATAACTTAAATCTGACTGTGCCAAATGCATTAACCCCCTCCCTAGCTGCATATCACTCCACCATCTACACGCACTGTAACCGGCGTCGTGTAATCGTCTATATATGTACCCACCAAGTACAGTTCCTCTTACCAGAATGGCAACTCCTGTGTAATCCCCCTGTTTGGAGTGGTAAATAATCTGGAGTCTGTATAGTTAGCCTACATGTGTATTCCAAACGGCACGCTCAAATAAGTTCGCCCGTTTTCCTGTTCAAACTAAAATATATGCACGCGAACTACTGAACCAATAGTACGTTTATTTGGCGATGCATTCTCAGTCACTTTGTCACTTATCTGCAAGATCAACTGGTAAATAGTGTTTGTTTTGCCACGCGGAATCCTCCTGCCTGCACCGCACTGCATCGAACAGTCAATACGAACATATCCCGTTGTCACATCCGGAATCATACATATATATGCATGCATTGGCGTACCGGAAGCCATAACTTCAAACCACGATACCATTTATATTCGGTGGACTTCAACTTGCTCTATACACTACTACCGCTCTCGAAGGGTGTGATCACAATGTCGATAGTAATGACACTGCACCCATATATGATGTGTGATCACCAGTTCTGGATAAATCCGACTCGAATAGCTACGCAATACTGCAGTATTGCGTAGCTATTCGAGTCGGGTTTACCCGGAACTGTGTGATCATGTGACCATCGACATCATGATCCAACGCATCTGGTCCTGTTAGTTGTGTATATATGTGACCCGCCATATCAAATCCAGTCGGAAGTCGGGATTTTTTTACCCTGTGCCAATGCATTATCTTATATATGCGAGTCGACCATAGGTCGCCTCGCATATATAAGAGAATGCATTGGCTTAACAATTTTTTATCATGTTTTTTAAATAAATGTTTCTTACAATTTTTAGGACATAAAATAAAAAAAAACATCCATTACCCTGCAGGGAGCCCCACACATATATAGAAGCACATAGAAGAGTGTCGTCTGCTCTTGTTTGTCTGGGGCTCTGTATGGGTGAAATTATAAAATTGTTAAAGAATACAAGAAAAAATTATTAAAGTTGTAAAAAATTGTTAGGCCAATGCATTCTCTTATATATGCGAGGCGACCTATGGTCGACTCGCATATATAAGAGAATGCATTGGCACAGGGGGGGGGGGATCCCGACTTCCGACTGGATTTGATATGGCGGGTCACATATGGCGTTAGTGGGTTCTGCTGATTTTCGCAGTGTTTGGCTAATCCTGCATGAAACTATATACATATACATGTATAAACATACGAATACACTTTGTCCACTGGTTACAAGTGGTCATACATGTTTTATGTTCAACTCAAATAAGATGTTGCAAATATATTTTCCCAGATTCAGAATTTTGGTCTAACGCTGCAGGGGACAAGGAAGGATGCATTTGGCACCCACCCAAACGACAGCTCTCTAGCCATGTCCCTCATTATACAGACTACTGACAGAGCCGTTCAGAGAAAACAATTGAAACCACCCAAATGAATCTACAATTTAAGAATTTAAGACACTCAAAGGAATATGATTTGATTGAATCTCTCTCTTTTATAAATGAGACTTGGTGCATTGATGAGGAATGTTTGGCGGAGACTGATATCAAATGCAGATGAAAGAAAAACGGCCATAACCACTGATATATCAGCTCCAGCAATAACATTGACTTCCTCTTACGACCAGAAGATATAGCTGACAGAAACCAGACTGTAACGAGACACCCCATGTGTACCATTGTCTCTGACTGTGTGTGATAAATAGAAAGCAGGTTCTAGGGAGATGTCAAGTTAACGTATGGGAATGATATAGTAAAGAGCAATATAACTCGGCCAGTCTATACCAGAAATGATGTTGCTTTGTGACTGTGTCGTGTGAACTTAACATGTACAGTAATGCCCTAAATAATCTACTCCTTATAACCACAGCAGAATTATGGGTAATTTTTCAGGATTTAGTCGGAAATATGGCTTATTGCCATTCATCTGAAAGTGAGCTTTCAGATGAATAACCGGGCAACAGGCCATATTCCCGACTAAATCCTGAAAAATTACCCATAATTCTGCTGTGGTTAAGGAGTCGATTATTTAGGGCATTACTGTACGTGGCAGTCGGGGCTTGATGGTTTTGATTTGGGTTTTTAGATGTCAGTCACATTTCCTGATTAGGGAGATCACATTTCCTGAATAGGGAAATGTCAAATTTCCTAATTTGGGTAAGTTCATTTTCTGAAATTGGAAACTTAAAAATTCAGAAATTTGAAACCACTTTTTAAAATGTTTCAACGTTAACTTCAAGTTTTCCAACCTCTATTGCTCACCAGCTTTTTTCTGGCCCCGACCGAATGACAACGATGACTCGGTTGAGAGTTGCTGATCTGAATTCATGGTGTAGCTGCATGAGTGCTGTCGCTTTTGCTGTTGCTGCCGATCACGATGGAGATGATGATGGGACTGAAGCCGAGAGATCGAGCGACAGCAGTGTGGTGTAACACCCTGGTTAAGTGGACCTTCTATTAGTTGCTATAATGTTGGTGGGTCCTGCTGAATTGCTATGATGTTGGTGGGTCCTGCTGAATTGCTATAATGTTGGTGGGTCCTGCTGAATTGCTATGATATTGGTGGGTCCTGCTGAATTGCTATAATGTTGGTGGGTCCTGCTGAATTGCTATGATGTTGGTGGGTCCTGCTGAATTGCTATAATGTTGGTGGGTCCTGCTGAATTGCTATGATATTGGTGGGTCCTGTTGAATTGCTATAATGTTGGTGGGTCCTGCTGAATTGCTGTGATGTTGGTGGGTCCTGCTGAATTGCTATAATGTTGGTGGGTCCTGCTGAATTGCTATGATATTGGTGGGTCCTGTTGAATTGCTATAATGTTGGTGGGTCCTGCTGAATTGCTATGATGTTGGTAGTGCAAAAATGATGCTGTTAAGAAAAATACCGTTATTTTTCCTAAAGTTGTCATTTTCGCAGTTATGCATGTTATAATTCAGACGGTTCTAAGAACATGCCTTGTCAGCGTAAACATCCATGCAAGAACATATATATTAACACAAACCAAGTTGACACTTCCGCTAGTTTTTTAACAACTAGAACAGGCATACTTGAGATATTTTAGAGAATATTTATGACCACTTGTAACCAGTGCATGGACAAAGTGTATACATATGTGTATACATGTATATGTATATAGTTGTCATCCTAATGGGACAACGTCCCTAATATCTATTTAATAACCCTCATATAGTTATGTTCCATCCAAATATTCCCTAATATGTATACACACTCCATCGCCACTCTTTGGTTCTTCAACCAATCATATTTAACCAAGTTCAAACTATTATACATATTATATTACTTTGTATATTTGTGTTTGAATTTATATTTGTTGTAGGAATTTGATGTCCATCTAAGTTTTTTTCAGAATGTGTCCTCCAATCCTTTATATTTGTGTATTTACCCATACATATATATGACAATAACTATGTTTAATTACCAAAAAATGTATGTGTAATTTGCTTATCTGAAACTCCCGCGGTTAACTGCAACATGCGTTAATGGTTTACCCTACATGTATAAGGATATAGCAAAACTGCTCCAGACAATGATGCTTGTTATCTATCATTGACTGGCGATGTTTACGTCTGAGTACGACCAGGTGCAAACAAAAACAAAAATAACTGCGTCCTCTGCCATGATAGCGCTACAGATACCGCTCGTCTGAGTGGGTGAACATTTGTTGATCGTTCATCCAAGGCACGTACCAGTAAAGTTGTGTTCAAACATTTCATATCCATCCGCGCCGGCGCAGTCGATTGGGAACTCATTTTGTGACAAAGTCGTGACATTTAAGATGGTAGTGATTTGGTACTGTATCCGACATCACACATATAGCAGTTCCTCACATCTAGGAATTTGAAAGGCTTGAGTCTACTGGTGTGTATGTAAAGCAACATAAGAGAGTGTGGGGGGGGGGGCTAACCCGGGATTTTCGAAAGGGCCTGTCGGCCCTTTCAGCCGTTTCGTTAACCACTCATTTTCCCGAACCACTCATTTTTAGCCTTTATTTTAAATAAATGATAAAAAAGAAGCATTTAAAAAAAACAAATTTCTTCTTCTGTTTCCGTCGCTGGCTGGAATCCAGACGAGGGGGTAGCCCCTGGAACACTGTAAATTGATGGTAGCTGCAGTGTCCCAGCAGGTGCTGTTGCCTCGTCGGTGACGTTTGTGGTTATTGTGAACTCCTGCTAGATGCATGGTATCCGGAGTCCGGGGTGCTCCAAATTGATGGCTGACGTGATGGTGTATTGTCAAAAAAAAAGGAGAAAGCCGACTGGAAGTCGTCCGGATTTTACTGGTAACTTTTATCCAGCAGCTCCTGTCTTCTCCTGCCATCACCCCGTTGGCTTCCTGGAGGGAATCTTCCACCCGCTAGGTTCCAGAATCCAGGTCTGCAAGACTGCAACCGCTTCTGGTGGTCCAATAGCAGCAGACCGGCAGTGATTCCAGCGAAGTACTGCCCTCAATTCTACCAACAGAGCCGACCCGACAACCAAAATCTGAGATCGAAGCGGGGTCAGATAATGGCTGTCGAGTCTAATGATACATATTAATCATAGATATGACATTTTTGTCCAGAACGGCCTGTTATCGAACTATGTGAATATCGCTTCAATTCGCCCTTAAACCGAGTAATAACATTTTACGACATCACCAATCCGAGTAATATCATTTTACGACATCACGGTAAAATGGTTTTACCCATGTCGTCAATCTACTTCACTGCTAAATAATGTGTAGATGTCGATTTTGTTATATCACTCATTTGATAGAGAAACGATCTAATTAATACATATGATATTACTTGGTTCGGTCTCAGGCTGAAAAGAGGTTAACTCGGGCTGATATCGGGCATAATATCAAACCAAACATGCAATATCATCTAAATACTACACTGACTGGTTTAATAGTTGAAACAGAGAAAATTCATTTCACATAATTATGGGACATGTTTCTGAACAGAAAAAAAATATATAAAAACTAATTTAAATCAAACTGTATAGTTAAACCTTTATGAAAGGCCCCCACCACCCACCACACACACACACACACACCCACACACACATCCTCCCACACACCCTCACCCCCCCCCCCCCCCCCCCCCCCACACACACACACAACGATCGAGGCCGCATGCATAAGGATAAGCTAATGTTTTCCTTCCGCGACAAAATGGAAAATGTTGCAACGAACTGTATAAAAGGGGTACTGTACGCCATGATCAGTAAATTCCCGGTGATATCAACGATCTAATATCAATAATATATAGAAAACTAAGTAATTTGAGTCGAAGATGTATTCTGTAAACATTAAGGCTAATATGTTATCTTAAAATCAAAGTTAGTAAATTTATATAAATTTAATTTATGTCTGAAGCTGGCTGAGGCCATAAATTAAATTACGAATTTCAGTGTACAAGACTGTACGTAATCAAAATAATTCACGGATAGTGGATTGGGCAAGCCATGGCACACATAATCGTGTAAAGAATTGTGTTGATACGGGGCGTAAACTCAAGCCACTCACTGACTAGTGACTATACAATGACTTAAATTAGTATATGGGACTAGTATGCATATAATATAACGTTTATTTGCTTGAAAACTGTCCAAAAATTACTCGACAACGACAATTGGTATTTTCGCATTCCGGCTAATCTGCAGTCTAAACAAAATCAGTCCGTATTTCAATCAACTTAGATGAAAGTAATGAGACGGAGTCTGGATATATGTCAGACTGGCTAATCTGCCATCCGTAACATTACTTCGTACTCAACAGACTTTCAAATAATGGAAATCTGGTTACCTTGTTCTGCGGCTCAGAGACTATAGAAACCAACAACAACAACATTTGAGTACAGTATCCCTTTAAGACATTTATACAGGATATATGTATGACCCAAGTGGTCTATCTCTCCATGCATTCACTCAGATATTTCAGAAATCATGGACTCTAACTTGACTGCATGGGACGACCCATTGCCTGATGGAATTAGCAGAAGAATGGAGACATCGAAAACATCAGATACCTAATTTGTCAGATATTAAAGTTAAACGGACATGGCTCATTCGAACCTCCAAATTTTGTCTACGTCATTTGGAGGGACGGATACGATAGGTCGATAAATACACGATATATTGATATGCCGGCTTCATACGCTTTGAAAAACACTTGCCAAAGTCACAGCCATTTTCCAGCTTTTTTAAATTTTTCGCCCGAAGTCAGACAAATGCTCTTTTTTCTTTACTTCAATGCGTCTTTTTTTTTGTTACAGAATTCTCGAAGAAAGGAAGTTAAGATATTTATCGACCTATTTTGATACCGGGAAAAATTCAAAAGCTAATAATATTGTATTTGTAGTTTGGAGCGCAAACCGCCATGTGGCTTTAACATGTGTCTTAGTTCCTGCTCACTTTTGACAATGAAACAGTGTGCAGCTTACATGTATTCGACGATGCATGCGATAAGTCATACGCTGCAGTCCTAGATTGCTGAAATAATGTACTGGTTCAAGCTATTATCCGACCGTCCAACCGTCACGTCTAATCATAATGGATTAACCAGGAATTGGGTCAAGACACCTGAGTTGTATACCACGTGGCTGGCCCTATCCACGCGCCCATTGGCTGCAAGGATGGCGTGACATCTTAACCCATTGTCAACTTAATGGACTGGTAGTACCCCATTGCTTCTCCAACAGTTGATTGAACACGACGTACCAACAATGAGCTCCCTCTGCGATATATTTAACCAATATACTCAAAAGTTTTGCCCTTACATTTCGGCAGTTGTATTAAATTATTTATGCGGCATATTTCGGATTTATAAATCGAATGACTGATTGGTGACCGCAGTGACCTAATCAGAGATTAACGATCGATCGTGTAGGTTCAGAGCGTTACTGAAGATCGATGGACTATATTTATATTTACATTTAAATTACTATAATATTTTAGGTTTTGTCGTAAGTGTGTTACTAGGTTTTGTCGTAAGTGTGTTACAAAACCCAACCGCGGGTTCGGAATTAGATGCGAAAAACTTTAACAGTTGAAACTACAAAGTCTATACGCGAAACAACATGCCTGAAATTTGTAATTAGGTATCCCACCCGAGTGGGATATCCATAAATGTATTCCTTTTGTAATGTTCTAGCTATCAATCAGAGCGATATCATACTTGAAAATCGTTGTCTATAGATAGCTACATGCATATATTATGGTATTTATCAAACACGCAAGTCATATAAAATGAAATCGTTCACAGTGAGATAATGTTCGTTAAATTGGATATTTAGCGTCAGTTATTAAAATAATGGATCGTTGTTTGTAAAATAATGTACGATCTCGACAATACCATCCATTATCCTACATACAGCGGACGCTATATGTACAAACGAGTGACGTCATATAGCCATGCTTTAATGTGATAAAAAGTACACTCCTTGCTTTATTAGTTGAAATATATTACTAAATGGAGAAAATGGATTTTCTTTTGAAACGTATCCTTTTCCCGCAAAAAAAATAAATACGTACACTAGATACCACTTAGTGATCAGTAGTTTCCGATGTATAGATCATGTCATGAATCTCTACTCTGGCTAACGCCCGTATATACTGATCATATTCCACCAATACAAAACCTTCGAACTTTTTAAAGTTTTGACAGGGAACCTTATAAAGTCGAAAAAATAACGCGGGGAATATATTTCTTAGTTATTATCTGTTCTTAATAATGTACTTCACTGTAGGCGAAGGTCCCAACTCGAAATTTCACGATTTAAGTGAATTTGTGAGCGATTTTGCTTTGCGTGGAATTTACCCTGGGTAAATTAATTCGGTGTTTATTGCGATATCGGCTCACAAAACATGCAATTTTGAGTTGGGACATACACCTAAAGTGAAGTACTTTATTAAGGAACAGATAACAACTAAGAAATGTTTTCGACTTAATTAAGTTCCCTGTCAAAGCTTCAAACAGGTCCAAGGTTTTGTAATGGTGGAATATGATCTGTACGGGCGTTAGCTATAGTAGATATTCATGGCATGATCTACTTCCGTTGAAGCCAAAATGATGACGATTTAGCTTTAATTTTGGAAGAAATAGTGGGATTTCCTTATCCCTAAATTCAAAGCTGCACGCCCACCCCCAACAAAGAGTCTTTAGCGACGTTCCTGATTTATTAATATGTACATATGATGTAGAATAGGGTTAAGATTTTACTGATCCTAACCAAGGTTGCTGGATTGCGCACTCAACTAATAAAATCAATATATATTGTTTATATTCAATTGACGAATAGCTATATACAATACAAAGAAACCATAAATCTGGAGCGAAATTTTCTATCACCTGTTGAATTCAAAGTCACTTAACGAGGGTTTGTCCGTTATTGAAACGAAATTCAAATATACCGACAGCTGTTTGGACGGCAGAAATCGTTATCTGCTGTTATCTGCAGTACAGGGCTAAACCCAAGCCTGCAAATAGTGTGTCTGTTTTTTTGCAAAATGAGGTCCCCAGAGTGTCGATTTGGTGACGCTATCCCACACGGAGGGCTAGCGTCACCAAATTCACCCTATGTGAACCTCATTCTGCTCATGCTCAACTGCTATGGGATACCTAGGATAAGATTGAAGTTCTCCAGTTGAAGTCACATCGATTATTTATTTTATATTCAGCAAATTAGGGGATATAAAAACTTCCCAGAAGGGAAAAAGTAACTTAAAGAAATCTTTCCAGAAGATGGGGCCATGCAGAATGGGGTCCCCAGAGGGTGAATTTGGTGATGCTAACCCGCTGTGCGGGATAGCATCACTAAATTCACCCTCTGGGGGACCTCACAATGCAAATGACATGCAGACACACTATTTTCAGGCTTAGCTAAACCACCGATAGCTATGGGTAGCTCCAGCTAGTTCTATAATCGATAAATGCCCTCCCGACGACCCACACGCTGTTGATAGTACCTGTCAAGTTCTCGAGTTATGAAATATATTATGAGCTTGTTGATTTTAAATATTTTTGCAGTTGGTTCGCTGTGCAGACACCACAGGGTGGAAATTAAATTCGACTGCGCAAACGACCTTCACATTGAAAGTTGATCTCTCCCCCCAAAGATCGGTGCCGAACAAACTGGTGACACACTTAATTGTTTCCTCAGAGAGGGGAAAGACAACGAGTGTTTTGTTTGGCGAGCGGTCGAGAGTTTTTTTGTTAATACTTTTGGCCAGCTTCCAGAAGACCACCACAGCGTGAAGTGACAACTGAGAACACCCATTAAGTGCCACGGCAGGTCATGTTTGTAAGTAAATAATGGCGGTGTCATTATTTGAAGACATACATGGGGACGTGCATAGTGTCAGGGGTGGGTTGTCTCACACCCAACTTAAAGTAAAATCAAAATAAGTTCACTCCTGATAGATTTGGTTGGAAATTTCAGACAGAAAATATGTTGATTTTTTTTCTGACACGGATTGGTTGTCCAACGAATATTAATGGGAAATTTGTTGTGTTTTTTTTACCAAAAGTCGAATATTTTCCAACTTTTTGTCTAATGTTTTGACCGAAATAGCCGTCGTTTGGAAATTCCAACCCAAGAGTGGGGTGGTGGTAATGGAATTCCTCGGACTTGGAATTTTGGGACTGATTCAAGGGATGCAGTCGGATATTCTAAGTTGGACACCGCTATCCCTCAGATGAAACCATCTAACCACGTCCCTAAATAGTAAGTAAGTAAGTCGCAGTGATATTTATCCGATCATAGTTCGTTACTCTAGTTATTATGTGAGGTTATGTGAGTCTACCACAATACTGGTCAGATTATTCCAACTGTTCAAAATGCGAAAAGAAGTTCATCCGTACGTGCTTCCTGCGATGGTCTATTTGGAATTTATAACTGTGCCATCTAGTTATAGAGCCGTTGCACTTTTCGAAGAATACACTGTCTTCGATATTGTATCCTCAGTTGGGTAATTTTTAATGGTGTATGTGTTGGGGTTTATATCGTCGTTTGAGCAGTCACTAGATCATGCATATGGCAACATTGTCAGCTTTACACTCTTAGAACAAATGTGTATAAATACTACACAAAATGTGTTACATTTGATCTTAAACAAAATTGTGTAGAAATGACACATGACATATAATTATTAAATGTGTCGGTGGAATATCATCAATGTTGAATATGATTGAATATGTGAGTGTATCATAGTTATTAGATGAAATGTGTTCTATTGGAGACACAAAACTCGTAAAGGCTACCACAGAACAAACAATTGGCAGCAGCTTTAAACTTTGTTTTACACTATGTTTGTGTAAAAACTGAACAACACATAATTGTGTAGCTCAAAGTTTTAAAGCAGCTGCAAATTTTTTATTATGGCAGCTTTTACGAGGTTTATGTCTCAAATAGAACATATCTCATCTATTAAATATAATATACTCAGATATTCACTCATATTCAATGTTGAGAAAATTCCACCGACACATTTATGTCATGTTGCATTTCTACACAATTTTGTTTGAGATCAAATGTAACACATATTGTGTAGTATTTATACACATTTGTTATAAGAGCGTATGGGCCGAGGAAAGACCTCACATGGTTTATTTCACCGAGAAGTCACTCCACATGACGGAGAATCCATCGACACCGGAAAGCAACTGACATACGTGCCTATATAATATACCCGAATCAGGGTAACTTCCCTTTGCACTTGGATCGCAAATATGCGCGAATCGGTGTTCGAACAAGCTTTGCCTTGCTGGATGTCTCATGTCACCATATGCGCAATGGACCTTACCAACTGAGCCACTATGTGTCCCGTTTAAAACGAGAGCATCAACGCTATATTGTCAAAGAAATAAACACACCCCCTCCCCACTCCTCGGGCTATCGCCAAGTAAGGTAAAAGGTATTGACATTTAACTTTCGTCGGGCTTTCAACAAAGGGAATAAATCATGTGTATATTTGAAATTCAAATATCCCTAATCCAAAGAGACGAGAGAAGAATTAGGGGGAAATCCCGCTTTAAAAGGTTAATTATTTCCGTCCACATTAAATTATATTTTAGGAACATCGTGCACACTAAAGACGTCATCGCCTTTGTCTGCGCTTGATGCTGTAACAATTGTCCTTCGCTGACATTCAACAAAAGTGCTCCTAAAGTGCCTATGTATTTCGCTTAAAGGTGAAGTCATGTGGAAAATTCAACAGGTGAAGAAGAAATTGGTTCGAAATCAACAGGTGATACCGTCGGAACGAGAGACTACGATCGATGATTTAGGGTATGAATCGAGGACTTTTATTTGCTGAATGGGTTTTAGGCTCCCATCTGCCGGTATACGGGGGTCCTTTCTAGCACCCCGTGGAGTCGGGTTTTAACCCCCTTTTGCTCGCATATAAGATAATACACTGGCGCGGGATCTTTAATGCTGGACAAGCACGTCTCCCACCATTAAAGGGTTAAACCCCGCTACAGGGACGTTGGCAGGAGGGTCGGGGGTTTGTCAATATGTTCAACAGTTGGGAATGTCATGCTTCAAACAACAGTTGGAAATTTCGTACAAAAACAAGACGAAATTGTTCTGAATTTTCCAACCAACAATTGGTCTAATGTGTGTTGTTTTAGACCAGCATTTAAATATTTATTTTCCTATACATGTACGTTCGATTGCATTTTTTGACTGAATCGGCCATCAGTTAATATTTCCAAACATAGGGGTGTCAGTTTGGAGACTTCCAACAGTCGGAAAGCTTGAGGTACCATTTGTATATATGGTATTTATTCCTCGTGGGGAGGGGCTGTCGGCTTTCCTTTTTTTCCAGTACCAACTTGATACTGTAAATTACTACCAACTGAGATACAACTCTAATCCCCAACCAGTCACATGTCGTTATTTTTGTTTTTAATCGAGCCATATTCATCTTTAATATGCGGTTTAATGAGCTATGCGCCTTATCGACATGTGAGGTTTGCGAAACAGAATTTGGTCTTAACTCTTAAGCATATTTGGGAAATGGTTGTGGTATAAGAATTTCAATTGCATTCCACAGTAAATACTATATCTAAATGATGATAAGGCTCCAACAGGGACGTGGCAACATAGAGAGGGTGGAGTTCTGTGTCTCCCCACCACACACACAACATGCCAAATGTTTCAACAGGTTTGGAATTTCACGCCTGACAGTGCTATGTAGTTGGAAATTTCAGGAAAATAACAGGCTGAAATTGTTCTGGTAGTTTGATTTTCAAACCAGGATTCAGAGTGGAAATATTTTTTGTGCAAATAAAATTTCCCCGACATGAAAATTCAGTCTTGATTTAAGTTGGTGTGGGGTCAGCAATAAATTCCTAATTGGACACCCCCCCCCCCCATGTAGACCCTCTAGCCACGTCCCTTGATTCAACTTCCTAATATAACAAGAGATGGACTGTTGTCCGGTGCATACCCCCTCGTGGCATACCGCCTCGTGTGGGCATATCTATAACTTATGAGGGCTATACTCAGACAGATGGACCCAAACACCAGCATTTTCATATAAACAAAGATGAGTAACTATAGAACAATAAAAACAAAACAAACATTTGAATGTGCCATTAAATGTCCTCATAGTGGTGAACATCCATACAAAATTTCATTGAGATCCGAGCATTACTGTTCAAGTTATGAGCTGAACATACATTGGATGGACCAAACAACCAACATTTCCAGATAAACAAAGATGAATAACTAGAATGGAAAAGCAGAACAGAACAATGGAACCCTCTATTGAATGTCCTCATAGTAGTGAATATACATACCAAATTTCATTGAGATCCGAGCACTACTGTTCAAGTTATGACATGAACAGACATCGGACGGACGGACACACGCACTGGCCAGAGTATACTTGTGGGGTGACCGCACATACCTATGAATACTTGTGGGATGCGATCTTTTGTTTGATTAACTTGTGGGGTGCAACCCACAACTGACGATTTTTTAAAGAGCATATTTTTAAAGAGCTACTTCCATAGTAGTCAGAATACGCATGAAGCAGATCATGTCATGAATCATACTCTGGCTACGCCCCTGGAGAACATATTCCACAAGTTCAAAACCTGTGAACATTTTGATGTTCTGACATGGAAATTTATAACGTTAAAACACAGTGCAGGTAATATATCTATTAGTTAATATACAGTAATGCTCTAATTAATCGACCTCTTAACCACAGCAGAATTATGGGCAACTTTTCAGAATTTAGTCGGAAATATGGCCGAGAGCTTTCCGATGAATGGCAACAAGCCATATTTCCGACTAAATCCTGAAAAGTTACCCATAATTCTGCTGTGGTTAAGAGGATTAATTAGAGCATTACTGTATGTGCTTGATATATTTCACAGTAGATGAAGGCCATGCTCGAAATTGCATGATTTAAGAACTTTGTTGAGCCGTTTTGATCTTCATCGCATACAATCATGGAATTTCCCCCAGGTAATCAATTATTGCCATATATCTACTCCCAAAAAATCAAGCAAAATCAGTTTGGAACCACGCCTATATATTGTGAAATAAATTATCATTAACCCTTTGCCCAACAGAAGGGCCCTGTGCCAATGCATTCTCTTATATATGCGAGTCGACCATAGGTCGCCTCGCATATATAAGAGAATGCATTGGCTTAACACATTAAAAATTATAAAATTGTTAAAGAATGTAAGAAAAAATGGTAAAAAGTGTTAAACAAAGATTTTTTTTAGGCCAATGCATTCTCTTATATATGCGAGGCGACCTATGGTCGACTCGCATATATAAGAGAATGCATTGGCACAGGGCATAACTGTAACTATCACAATGTGGTCAAGGAGCCGGTTCCAATGATATCCATATGTGTATGGTTATATTGAGACAGACCGAAGATATTTTAGGCTGTTGAAGCTTTATTTGGCCGGTTTTGGCCGGTTTGTTGGGTAAAGGGTTAAGGAACAAATATTAACAACTAAATATATCCCCCCCCCCCCCCCACGTCAGACAGAACATCAAAAAGTTTCTATGTTCTGAACGGGTGAAATATGATCTCTACGAGCTTAGTCAGGATAGAGATGCATGTCATGATCTACCTCCAGTGAAGTCGGGACTACATGCAATAGAAACATGCACTGTGCAATATAATTGGCGTATATTGTTCAAAAGGTCATTACTTGGAATCATGTTCATATCAAATGAAAATTTGAGTCTATTCAAATACTACATATAATTGCAGTAAAGTGTGATACCACTGACTGTATGATCGCAATACCAGACCCCACACATTAAGTGTAGTTTTGTAGGGAAATATTAAAATAGCGTTCCACACTTTCGAACTTTATACATAGGGCTGACTGACATAATAGAAATATCACTGAATTAATCTTAACCCTTTCTATATTGAATGGAACCATACATTAAAGGTAGTTTTGTAGGGAAATATTAAAATAGTGTTCCAAACTTTCGCACTTTATATCATAGGGCTGACAGACATAATAGAAATATCACTGAATCAAACCTGAACCCTTTCTATACTGAATGGTACCACACATTAGGTGCAGTTGTGTAGGGAAATATTAAAATAGCGTTCCACACTTTGGAACTTTTATATCATATATAGGGTTGACTGACACAATAGAAATATCACTGAATCAAACCTTAACCCTTTCTATACTGAATGCTACCACACATTAGGTGCAGTTGTGTAGGGAAATATTAAAATAGCGTTCCACACTTTCGAACTTTTACATCATATATAGGGTTGACTGACACAATAGAAATATCACTGAATCAAACCTTAACACTTTATATATATATTGAAACCATTCTCCCGGTCAGTTATAAAAGTCTACACCTGAATGTTCTATTATTTCATTGATTTAAACATAGTTTATTGTATATCAATTATATACATGGGGATTATTATTTAACAAAGGCAGAGGACAGAGAGAAAGAAATATTAATACAAAAGCAGAATTATTCATATTCATTGGTGGGAAATGTTCACATAATAAGTTCATAAAACGACCTATGGTCGATTGTTGAACTTATTGTCTGAATATTTCTTAAGGAAATACCCCGGCAATGAGTATTTAGACTTTAGTATATAAATGGTTGGAGCAAGTTTGTATCCTAGTAATAAATCCATTACATGAAGATATACTGTACACATCGACTAGGGTTCAACCATGGACTTCGGAATTCTTTATATTTCATAACATCAGGAAATGAAACGCTCTTTATTTGTAAGCCACATTTCCCCAATGGATACATTTCAGCAAAATAACCATTAAAGGGAGACTACACTAAATCCGGCCATTTATACGACCATCTCCTTTTATACTCATTTGTTGCATATATATTCTGTAGAGAAAAGGAGATGGTCCCATAAATGGCCGGATTTAGTGTATAGTACCCCTTTAAAATGGACACTTGTCAATAGTATTGTGTTTTGAAATCTTCAATCAATAGGACTGACATAAATTGGCACCGGGGGGGGGGGGGGGTGGGGGGGAATTGTAACATGCTCCGCAATCCAATCAGTTCATAATAGAGCACCAAGATGTACAGTAATGCTCTAAATAATAGACTCCTTAACCACAGCGGAATTACGGGTAATTTTTCAGGATTTAGTCGGAAATATGGCTTTTCATTCATCGGAAAGCTCTGCAAGAGCTTTCCGATGAATGGCAACAAGTCGTATTTCCGACTAAATCCTGAAAAATTACCCATAATTCCGCTGTGGTTAAGGAGTCGATTATTTAGAGCATTACTCCACATCAGACATGCATGCGGAATTGGTGGGGTGAAATAAGTTAATAACTTGTAAGAGTCTGTTATTTTCCTTATCAAGCAGCGGTTGATGTAGCATATATATTAGGATTGTAGAACTGGAGCTTCCTGATTTTGTTGCGAAAATCCTGTGCCAATGCATTCTCTTATGTATCCGAGTCTCCCAGAGGGAGCCTCACATATATAAGAGAATACATTGGCCTAACAATATTTACCTTGACCCTGCAAGCCAGTGCATTCTCTTATATACACTGCATGCAATGCTTCCATGGGAGACTCGCATGAATAAGAGAATGCACTGCAACAGGATCTTTAATGCTGCACCAGCAGATACTGTCATGAAAGGTTAAGGGTTTAAGGGTAAACTGATGAGCAAGCGCATACTTTTTTCCCAATATGCTAAATAGGGTGTGTCATTAACCCTGTAAGACATAGCATTCTCTTATATATGCGAGGCTTCCATGGGAGACTCACATGTATAAGAGAATGCACTGCCACAGGATCTTTAATGCTGCACCAGCAGATACCGTCATGAAAGGTCAAGGATTTAAGGGTAAACTGATGAGCAAGCGCATACTTTTTTCCCATATGCTAAATAGGGTGTGTCATTTTAAAGATGTATGTGTGGTAAAAAAAAATTCAAGGCTAACAAATTCTATGTTAATATTTCTTTAAATTACAGATATAAAATAAAATGTCTGGAAGTGCTACATATCTAGATAATGCCATGAATCTCTACACTGACTAACAACGCCTGTAGAGATCATGACACCAGTACAAAACCTTGAACTTTTTGAAATTTTGACAGGGAACAGGTTTTTGACAGGGACAGGTTATCGGAATATTTCCTAAGGGAACTACTCACCAATGAGTATTTAGTTTAATGGTTGCCAACTTGCCATACTGACTGTCTTCAATAAGCCAAAGAAAAAAGATTGTATGTTTCCGGTAAATGTGCATGAATGTTTATTTGGAACCCATGAATATGTTCCATAAGTCCCAAACAAGGCATAGAGACTAGGTAAAGCAGGCATGAGATCCACTCTCATGAAATTAAAATTGCAAAATTCATGCCTATCAATCCACAACCCATCACACACCTGGGGCTTTTGAGACAACTGTCACTTCATGGTCACTTTTCACAGGCATGTTAGAAACCATGTTTTTTTTGCACATTAAGGATCATCAATATTTATGAGCATTAGTTGTAAAAATATTTTTTTTTTAAAAAGGAAAAAAATTTGACTTTTTCTCAAAATAAAAAGATTAGGGTCGGCGGAGTTATTTTTAGGGTCGGGTCGATGTATGGAAACATAGCATCTTTTTTTTTTGGCCTAACCATGATGTGACCAACACCAGATCATTTTAGCAGTGCCAATCTGCTATCGAGTTACTTTCTACTTTCAACAAGGGTGGGTGGATGGTGATTTTGATGAAACAACATCAATCTAAATACAGTAAATGCTCTAAGTAATCGACTTCTTAACCACAGCAGAATTATGGGTAACTTTTCGGAGAGCTTTCCGATGAATGGCAACAAGCCATATTTCCGACTAAATCCTGAAAAGTTACCCATAATTCTGCTGTGGTTAAGAAGTCGATTACTTAGAGCATTACTGTACACCTTTAGTTGTTTAGAATATATTCTTGATGCAAGTTCTTGTAGAGAATTTGTGGGGTGGGAGTAGGGTTTCTTATTAAAAGATACAATCTCTTTTCCCAGCTAAAGTTACTAAGGCAATATAAAGCCAATGATAAGGCCTTGGCTAGCATGTCTTTAATATAGAAATCTGAGACAAGAGTAGACATTTGAAATTTATTGCCTTGCACTAGCAGTTATTTATATATCAATTTATTTAAAAGAAATTTTTTCAAAATTGTGTTACTTCGTACAATTACTCAGTTCTATGTTCATAATATTTCTATATTTTAAAGATATGCTACTGGTGTTATTATTTAAAGGGGTACTGATTTAAAGGGGTTATTTAAAGGGGTACTGATTTAAAGGGGTACTGTACACTAAATCCAGTCATTTATGGGATCATCTTATTTTATAATCAACAGAATATACAACAAATGAATGAATTTGAGCCATGGATTAGTGCAAAATACATTCATGTGCTCTTTGATGAATGATGCAAACAACAAGGTAATTATAATGAAAATTTTCATTATTTACCATGTTGTATGTATCGTTCATAGAGCACATTATTTTGCACTATTAAATCCATGGCTCAAATACATTCATGTGTTGCATATAAAAGGAGTTGGTCCTATAAATGGCCAGATTTAGCGTACAGTAGTACCCCTTTGAAAAGATGCGAGTTTATTATAATTTAAATCGTACAGCAACGCCCTAAGTAATCGACCTCTTAACCACAGCAGAATTATGGGTAACTTTTCAGGATTTAGTCGGAAATATTGCTTGTTGCCATTCATCGGAAAGCTCTCCCCGAGAGCTTTCCGATGAATGGCAACAAGCCATATTTCCGACTAAATCCTGAAAAGTTACACATAATTCTGCTGTGGTTAAGAGGTCGATTACTTAGGGCATTACTGTACATTCTGGGAAGATAGATACTGTATATTTTCAATAACCTAAATTAGGTGTCTTTAACCTGGAGTTGAGTGGGAAGACATTGGGATGGTGAAACTGCATATAGCAATAATCGAGACAAGATTTAGTTATATAGCTTTGGATATTTATTCGTACCAAAACTGTAGTTGTTAATACATAAATACAAAATAAAGGTGGAGTTATTCACAATGGTAATTTATGTCAAAATATGAATGAATAGTCTTTGGTGATCATAGATAATTCTTATAATTTAACTTACTATAAACATGCTGTCCGACTATCTGTTATCAAAACAATGATGCCTCATGGGTAAACATGAGTAGAAAAGTACAAATATAAAGTCAAAATTGTTGCCCAATCTAACTTTCAAAATAATCTACATGTCCATCATTTGTAGAACACTCAACATGATTTTTTTTTTTTACATTTTCAGAAAAGATATATAAAAGCTGTTAAAATCATGTTTACCATTTTCTTTTTTGTTTGTTATTTTGTAGAACACTCAACATGATTTTTTTTACGTTTTCAGAAAAGATATATAAAAGCTGTTAAAATCATGTTCATAGTTTTCTTTTTTTCATTATTTTTACATCCTGATTCTGCTGCACTCCGAAATACCGGTAATCAACGAATAAAATGATGAATGAGAGAAAATGATGGTGATGATTGGTCGAACAGCTGGTGAAATAATCCAACTACAGATGCATAGATTGATTTGAATAAATAAAGCAATATATAATTTAAATGATGTGAGCCAGTGATTCGATGGATGAACGTCAATGAGCGAACTGGTCCTGCCGCTGAAACGGAACACTGGATTCAGGCGTGAACAACTCCTGAACACAGTTTAATTATTGCGAATGTTAGAACAGTGGAAATAATACTAGTTCTCGAATTCATCGAAACTGTTCATGTCAAATAATACTGAGGAACTCCGAGGTGAACGAGACGAGACGAAAGCAAGTACACTATAGCGGGTGTAGTTACTTCATTCCCATTCATTCAGTTATAGGGATATTCATCTAAAAAGTTCAGCAAAGGCTATTGTTGAACTTGATATTATTTGAACATCCCTATAAATGAAGGAATGGGAATCTATATATAAGAGATTTTCTACCTGTGCCAATGCATTCTCTTAATATATATATGCAGAGTCTCCCGGAGCCTCATATATATATATATTTATCACATAATTTGCCCATAAAAGCAGTTTCATAATTATCGATAAGAGACACGTTTAATATCAGCGCGTGCGACGACGTCACACCGTTCTTCAAATGACTTGCGATCGCTGTAGTTTATTATCGTTGTTTTCGATGGATATTTCGCATTGCTTCGCGTTTATTTGATCATGTGATAAAAAGTATCTCACACTCGCCCTATTTTATACGTAATTTATCAACCCCGTCCACTAAATTCTATTTGAGCCTCGGTAAACCTCGGCTCAAATCGAATTTAGTGAACTCGGTTGATAAATTCCGTATAAAATAGAAACTCATGTGAGATCCTCTATATAAGAGAATACATTGCCCAACAATATATACCTCGATGTTGTAATCCAGTGCATTTCTTGTGTATTTATATAATGTGTAAAGCGCTTAGGGCCCCTTGCGGGGGATAGGCGCCATATAAATATTATTATTATTATTATTATTATTATTTATTCTCTTATATATGCGAGGTTCCCTACAGGAGACTCAAATACACAGGCACAGGATCTTTAATGGTGCTTTAATGGGCTCCCATCATGAATGGGTTAATAGATCTTTGTAACTAACATATTTATTTCAATTATCAATGAATTGGTAGTTGAAAAATAGACATCCACAAAATGCTACAGTAATGCCCGAAATAATAGACTCCTTAACCACAGCAGAATTATGGGTAATTTTTCAGGATTTACTCGGAAATATGGCTTGTTGGCAACAAGCCATATTTCCGAGTAAATCCTAAAAAATTACTCACAATCCTGCTGTGGTTAAGGGGTCGATTATTTTGGGCATTACTGTACTTTGAAGCCACTTTCAACAAAACTACCCACAAATTTACGAAATAGTGGGAGTAGAATTTCATTCTTTTGATTACACATACAGTTCTAGCAAGCTACATGTACATGTATGCACATGTCAATATTGAGATTAGGGAGGAGGGCAAACATTTCCTAAGAAGTTCCACAATCAACATTTGCATAGGACTGACCATTGGTAAAAGGTCATAGTGATATCAAGAATATACTAAGTAGTTTGCCCAAGAGGTTAATTTAGAGAGACTGGCTACACATTGATAAGTTTCTCCCACTGACCAATAAAGCCTGCTTAATGGAGTAGCCTGCTGGCCCTTTACAGGTGGTGGGACCATTTGTAAACTTTGTAAACACCATATGTATGGTAATCTGGTCAGAGGTATGTGGTTAATGGCCATACAAGTGCCACCTCACTAGCTCTTTATCACCACATGGCCAAATGTGCTGGATGTTTAACCCTTTACCCAACAAACCGGCCAAAACCGGCCAAATAAAGCTTCAACAGCCTAAATTATCTTGGGTCTGTCTCAATAAAACCATACAAATATGAATATCATTGGAACCGGCTCCTTGACCACATTGTGATGGTTACAGTTATGCCCTGTGCCAATGCATTCTCTTATATATGCGAGTCGACCATAGGTCGCCTCGCATATATAAGAGAATGCATTGGCCTAAAAAAAAACCATTTTTAATGTGTTAAGCCAATGCATTCTCTTATATATGCGAGGCGACCTATGGTCGACTCGCATATATAAGAGAATGCATTGGCACAGGGCCGTTCTGTTGGGTAAAGGGTTAACCCATGCTAGTATTAAAGAGATATATGTATCAAGGCATTTGAAGACACATCTGAGGGTTAAGTTTTTAAAGGCACAAATGGCCATAAAGTGGAGAAATGACAAAAAAAGGAAGCAATGTTCTTGTACTTGTATTCATCATTTCATGATACATCTTGTCCCATTTCTAGAATATGTTACAGATATTGGAATTGTTTGGAAACAATGGTGATAAAATCACCCAAAATAATCAGTATGAGAAAATCTCTGTTGCCGAGTTTGCTATGTTTGTGCCATTAATTTTAACGCTCAGATCGTCATAAACACCTCAACAGCAGCGAAAAATGGGCAATATATTCAAGGTAATATTGTGGTTGTAAAAGTAAGTCTTGTCAACTGGTCCACCAAAATACAGCAATGTTGGTTGGTCCCGACTATTTGGTACTGATGTTGGTGAACAAACTGATCCTGTTAAGAAAATACACCATACATTTACTCTGGTGCAGCATTAAATTTCTTTCGCCAGTGCATTCGCTTATATATGCGGGGTCTCGCATATAAGAGTATGTACTAGTACTGGCTTTTAATGTCAAGGTAAAAATTGTTATGCCATATTATCTTATATATGCGAGGATCCCTATGGGAGATTTGCATATATCAGATAATGCACTGGCACAGGGTTTTTGCAAAATTTCAGGAAGTCCTGAAAGTATCAGTTTGTTCTACAATATCCGAGCTAAATAATCTTCACCACCAACACTGTAGACTTTAAGCAAGACCAGTGGACAGGGCTTAAGATAGAAACAGGTGGATGTAAATTTATCACTACCAGAACACTGAGAACACTTTTATGAAGATCACCAATTTATTTATATTTATATATATATATATAATGAATTCCTCAATACTATTTGACATGAATTACAAAATGAACTTGGTAAAAAAACATTTGCACACAGAAAAACTATGAGGCCACTTTGTGGCCAGCTCGTGAGACCTCCACAAGCATGTGAAAATAATAAATACGAGATATACAAAACAAATATATAAGTTAACACAATAAAATAACATTTATACAAAAAAATTCAACATTAATAAGTTTTTATAGCTTTCTCAACATTAAAACGAAACTTTTGCCATTCTAAGTTAATTTATTCAAAAGCCCCACACAGAAGTTTGAACAGCCTCAAGAAGATATTATCAAGCTATATTTGAATATGCGCTCGCGAGGAGATGCACCAAATTTGAATAATTACCAAGATTTTATCTAGAAGGATATTCAGTGACTTGTGAAGTGAGCTGTGATTTTGAATGAATTGAAGGTGCATCAGAGCAGTGAAGCATAAATATGAAAGCTATTTAGATTTCAATTTCAGTTACTCTAAACTCAATATATTAAGTACTACTGAACACATTCTACAAAAAATATCAAAAACATTCCACCAGCCTTGGTGTTTAAATAAATCAGTAAAATGGTTATTTATATTAAATTTTCCCCGAATTGCACCTAAATAGTGGAATTTCCCCCTGCCCTTTCCACATATTACATAAAAACCTGGCCACATGATGTCACGATGAGTAGTGTACATGGGAACAAGCTGTATGTATAAAACTATGAGCACACCCCACATACACCCAAACAAAATGACAACCAACCAGGCTTAATAAACCCACCCCTCCTTCAATAAATATCAGCAAAAAATACCACCAACTAAATTCCAGCATGTGGAGAACTGAGCTGAGGACGAAACATAACCAAATAAAAAATGTACCATTCTGAATTTTGTTTCTGATATAAATTACTAGTATGGCTTTCAAAACCCTATATTCTACTAGTATGGCTTTCAAAAACCTACATTTATAATATATAATAGTAGTCTATAGCTACATACATGCACTGAAAACCGAAAACTGACCATGTATATAAACCATGGTCATAGAACTGAACTGATCAAGAAATTGGACTTCAATTTTGTAAAATTGGAAGCACTTTTTTGCATGGTACAGTTCAAATTATTTTTAACATTAATATTTAGGGTATGTTCAGTCCAGTCATAGTATTATAACAAATTGAATGTGTACTAGTATTATAGACTAGTTACAAGTTCCTGTGTGATACACAAGATCTGAAGCAAAAATTATAAAACTAAACGACAGCCCCACTCTCCAGTTGAGCTATTGACAATTTTATATTTAGGCAGTGGCCCAAGATAAAATGGTCAACAGTTCAAATGGGGGGTTGAGTTATTAGCTACAAATAAGGCCATTTTCTGCCAAAAATGAAGGCACATAAATTTGAATTGAAGGGTTAATCTGACCCAGAAATGAAATTAGTGTCTGCTCAAGGAAGAGCTCTGACAGTGACAAACATTATCCTATTCAATTTAGAAAATCCTAAGCTAACAAATTAGAAAGCACTCATCTGTGACCAGATTTTGTAAGTTGTTTATCCCAAAGAGGAACTCTCATTGGTTAAAACCAATAGTCCAACTCCAATTACAAAGACAGTGTGGCAATTTGAAATATCAGGCTGCAAAGGTTGTTGAGTTCAACAACCAACCGAGTTTAACCCTATGTTTACCATTTCATTTTTATGGATTTAGTGTGCAGTGTAAATTAATCTTGACTTGAGAAGCACTGTATTATTCTGACACATATGGCCTGAAGGTTACCCATTGTCAAACAGGTTCTACCTGTTGATCTTGCATTTGGGTGACTGATGGGCTACACAGTGTAAATAATAGCTCAAAATTTCAATAGAACATCATGAGGACTGGGACAAAATACAGTCAGAGCAGAAAATAGTTACTTCTGAATGATGTCCATAAATTTAAAATAAGGACAGACAGTATTAGTTTTAGAATCAAAAGGTGCAAAAGATGCAAGATAATTTTAGAAGAAATATTATTGAAGTGGAAATTTGTTCAGCCTGTTATTTCAAATTGATACACTGTAAATTTCAATAATTGCACTACCTGAAATAAAATTTATCAAAAATATTCCCAGAAAAAATCACTTTTTCATTTTGAAAGAGTGGTATAGTATTGAAATTCATATAAAAAGTGTGTTGCTCACACATACCAGTAGTTATTACTCACTGATAGCAAAAAACAGGTCTTCTTTAACATAGAATTCAACATCCATCTTGTGACAGCTGATTGAAAATTGGAAGTCTAAGGTTATTCTTGCCAATTTCAAGAGGTGAAGAACAAGTGTTTGTCAAGTGGGAACCACTGGAAATACTGCTGGTGCTTCCATGGCCGCTGCTATCACTCGAAATGGAATCTGGTGGTGAAGGTGGCGATGGTCGGTGAATATGAAAGTCATAGTTATCACCCATGCTGCTGAACTGGATTTGGTGATGGTTCACATTGTTATTGAAACTCATCACCTGGAATTGCTGGGCCAGCAAGTTCACATTATTATTCACAACATTATTCACTTGTTGTGTCTGAACATTTAAGGGTGTCACCATACTGCTGCCTGGGGCTAAATCCAAGTTAGCTGAACAGTTGTAATTGAACACTGGGCTAGAAGAGGCACTAGAATTGGAAGACTGTGTAGGAGAAGGAATGGAAGATCTTCCCAAGGCAGGGTTGTATTGCTGATGCTGTAACTCCTCTGTCCAACATGTAGGACTAAGAGAAGTTGGACTGTCAGTAACACTGGACGGCGGTGAAGATTCCATGCTGGATCCCATAGACCCAACAGATCTGTATTTGATTTCCAGCTGAATGACAGGTGGTGAAGGATTCCTCATATTAACCTGTTGCTGGTGATTTTGAATTGCACCTGTTGTGAAATGTGGAATTTGATTCTGAATGGTTTTAATTTGCGTCGACATTTGAATACTGCTGATGTGAGCCTGTTGGTTCTTATTCACAATGTTGTTCAGTTTCTTGGGGTCTTCACTGTGAATGAAATGACATCTAGGTCCATATGGGCAGAATCCACTAGCATGAAAGGTGCGACATGGCTCCGTTTTGTATTTCGGGTGTCTAGCTAGATTTCTCAGTTCATGCATTCCATGAGCGAATTGACACTTGTCCTTGTATTTACAATCACCACTTTCTTCGAAAGGACGACACAATTCCGTCTTGTATCTGCTCGTGTTTATATTATTCCTTTGAAGCACAGTTTGGTTATAACGTTCCTGTTCACTCATAATTGAGGCAAGACTTTGCTGAGGTTCCAACTTTCGATGATCGAAAACACCCATGTTGTTGTCAGTAGCCGCCGGCACCGTTTGATTTGTAATCACAGTTTGTCTGTTTGTCGCAACAGGGACGAAGGCGCTGGTTGTTGATCCAACAGTCAAACTCGGCAAATTTCTATTATTCCTCGTGATATTCACCGATGATCCGACTATTTTTCTCTCTGTCGAGAACTGTGACCTCAACTGGTTGTTTCGTTGATTCTGAAATGAACAACAAAACACAAACATAAGTCACACGTGTTTGTGGTTTTGGAGACGAAAGAGTGGTCAATAAGCATCGACCACGAGGTACGAATGAAAGCGACAAGTTTACAAACAAATCGCGAAATTGTCAATGAAAAGTTTTTCAATTAACGAAGCTAAAACGACAACGAAAAAATATAAGTACGTACCTGAGCATAGAGCATATGATCCATTTCGTAAAACGAAGACACATTTGTAGTAGACATATTAATAATAATCACATATAAATCATCACAGTTAGAATTCACACTGATCGCAAGACACAACTGACTCTAACCGAGAAATTGTTGGTATATATGCGTGCAGTGGGCGGAGTTGTCAACTCGATAGCTGTCAATAACCAATTATCGCCGTTAAACACGCCTCCACTCGACGGGCACCTTGTAATCCAGTTTACTCTGATTGGCTTATCGCAGTTACGCGATGGAATGTACACCGATACCTCGTGGTCCCAGCTTAGCTGGTGGTTTTAACGAAAATAATAATTTCTCAACTGATTTTTGTTGATGTTTTAGTGAAACGTTTTTCTCTAATTTACTACAATTCTTGAAAGTCAATCTATTTTGCAATGGATGGAGCTAAAGTTGAATTATATTTCAACATGTACCGTATACAATATTTTAACGAACGTAATCATTCCTGCGTACCAATTGATGATTTAGTGAAACTTTTTTCTGTAATTTGCAACAACTCTGGAAAGTCAATCCATTTTGATGGGTTATGGACTGAAGCATAGAAGGATAAGACAATGTTAAATTGGGGATCTGGATATTATATTTCAATCCATTGTTCAATGGCGTTTGTACACTATTTTAAAAACTAAGCAATTCTGAAGTTTCGGGTACTTTACTATATATTGTCAAAATGTAAATATGTAAAATGCTAAAAAAAGATATTTATCTGCCCCAGTTCCTGTCACAAAGTCCCCCTAAAATAAATAGGTATATATACTGTATCATACGTTCAGGTAGGCTACTTTGGGGAGTTGGCCTTCATTGATTTCCAGCCCAACACGATCGTGAACGTGATCAACCCCAGTAGATAAAACGCACGTGGTCCATGTAAACAACAAACGACACCGCTATCAGTCATAGCCGCTTCACCGACGGCGTGTTGTTTTCCCGCGCTTTATTATGGAAGGTCTCGCAATGCAATTGAGAAGTACATTTTGAGACTGCGCGCTTGTAAGTAGGCCTGTGTCGTTCACGCTTTTGTGCTGTAAAACACATAATAATGGATAAAGTAAGAACCCTTATTTGGAAGAATAGGGTATATTTCTGAGCACCCCCGCCCCAATGGCTTTTATGTATATTATTTTACAACTTATTGGTTGGATCTTTGATAAAGGTTTTGAGGTATATTGAAGGGGGGGGGTCAGGGAATTTCCAGGTCTTCACCCCGTCCCCCAAACACGCGTACGTATATATGCAGTACTATATTTCACTTCTAACATCATGCTGGCATATATATATATATATATATATACAGCCTATAGGCCCTATACCTATACAAAATTGATTGATTAATTGACTATTTAAATGTGTAAGGCTGTATGCAGGGATAATGTACCTGGGTGTTCGAACTGATATTTGTTAGTTTCAACAATGATGTAAATCAAGTTTTTAACCCTTGGATTCGATAAGTTTGACTGTATGTTATGCAGGATGTCTTAGATACGTTGCTTGAACAATGCAAAAGTTCTTCCTGGGTAAAACTGACCACAGGGACCTGTGGCCCAAACTAATATTGTACAGAGAGATTAAAGATGCATTCAGGGTTCCAAACCACCAATTACAACAACAATATACAAATTCCAATTTATCATCGTTTTCTGCTGTTGAAAATCAAATATGGCATATAAACTAGATCTATAATTAACAGAAAATATCATAAATATACAAAATAGTTTTGGTGTTCATCTAAATGAATAATGCATAAAAAATTCAAAATCAAACAAAAAAAGTGTCTTTCATGTAGCACTTTTCGGACCAAAACGTGTCATTTTATACACTAGAATCTTAATAAAAAGTGAAATGGCTTTCGAAAAAATTAGCCTGGAACGATGAATGCATGTTTAATATCGAACTGTATGTATGAACTGATATGTTCCTTCATTGTTATCGGATCTAGTTTGTTCGTTCTCAATAAACTATGTAACAGGGAAAATTGGGGGGGGGGGTCTTGGCGGTGTTGTTTTGGTCTTTTAAATCCACAATATTTATATTCCCAATTTTACATCATATATGTATACTTCTTTGATGGTGAATGAATTTTGAAAATAACCTTATGTATAATTTATGCATCCATGGAGTAAATTTTAGGAGGGTTGTGCATGCCGGGGCAAATTTTGGTGAACAAGGACTATAATGCCATCTACAAATTGTGTATTGCATGTTAAGAATTGACTCCTTATCAGCATATACTTTTGACAAAGACATTGGCCAATTTTTTTTATATTTAATTTAAAATTATATTCTGATATGAACTCCCGTTCCTTATAGACATGCGGCATGGACTTATGTATATATAAATGACTTAAATGTCTTCAATTTCTTCATTCATCTCTATACACCTCATTGCACCAAAAGCAAGGTATACCCGAAATGCACGTTGGATACATATAGTGATATACCCCGTCTATGTTAAGCTCAAAATAGCCTCGCAGTGCATCTCATATGCTTGAAACGTAAATTGCGCAGTTTAAAAAGCTTCATTCAGAGGCGTATAGATTTATTTACAATGAACAGGATGTTGAAGCGAAATGTCAACCTACCGTAACAATGCTGTAAAGCATAGCGGCGAAATGTCACCCAATATAATATATGAACCTAATAAAACCTCTCCTCATAAGCATACATTCAAAACGTTTATGACAGTGCGATTGTGTCCCAGTATAGTGTTTCAAATTGTACCTTAGTAATATTAGAAGATACTGCATGCATTCATGCGCTGATGATTGGGGCAATAAAGTGCATTAATTGTCAAAAAATTATCATGTACTTGAAACTATAATCCTGTTAGCCAGTGTTAGGTGTCTATGGGAAGGGGGTTATTGCGCAATTTAATTATTTGTCTCAGATAAATTGTTAGTTTGAATTATATGTTACAGTGGCATGTGTCCACCCATAAACACTCATGGATACCATTTTATTAGCAAGATTATCGAAGGAAAGCACTCCTTGAATCTATTGTTAAAGATTTATTTATAGTTCCATGCCAATTTTGATTAAACTTCTTATTAACCCTTTCACAATGGGGGCAGCGCTGGTGCAGCATTAAAGATCATTTGCCAGTGCATTCTCTTATATATGCGAGTCTCCCATATAGGGAGCCTCGTATATATAAACGAATGAACTGACTCACAAGGTCAAGGTAAAGAGTGTCATGCCAATGTATTCTCTTACATATGCGAGGCTCCCTATATGGGAGACTCGCATATATAAGAGAATACATTGGCACATGGATTTCGTAAAATTTTGAATTTTGGATTTGATTGTTGTGTCACTTGTTTGATCTATGAAATGTCACGAGTGATTGCAAATTTGTTTCTTATCAGATACATATATATATATATATATATAACCCTCTACAACGAATTTTCTGAACAAAAATTGCCAGCATGTGAACGCACCCTAAGTCTTTATAACCCACCACATGCATGTAAATAACCCGAATGGTTTATCTAAGTTCTAGCATCCATCTTGATTTCCTTCCGTATATTCTAACTCCACATTATGATATAGGATGTCAATCTCATAAACCTTTCAACATAAGGCTGATTAGTGGTACAAGGATTATACGGATTGTGATACTGCCAAGAAAATGAAGTACATAAGTCATTTGTCTCACGAAAAAGGGCATGAGAAAGGTCGCCGTATGTAAATTATGAAATTCAAGACAAAACCCGCAAGTGATACAACGCGTCCCCAATAAAACATAAAATGTGGTTAGTTTGAAATAGACCTTCGCATAATGAGGACCATATGGTATCGTAGCTTGCGTAAGATTTGGAAACAGGCGGATACTGTCGCAGTTCCCATGGCTATAAGTATACGCACATTGTGCAACGTTCATACCACTTGAAAAGTTGAGTAATAAAAAACAGCAAGGAATTAAATTTCGACAACATATTGAGAATTGCGTTCAAGAAATTCCTCTTTGAATTTTTTTTTTTTTTGGGAGGGTGTATCGAGGTATGCTGCCAGCTGTTGGTTATGTGTTGACAGCCAAGAGATCGTTGTCTCTGGGGAACGTGCGTGCATGCTCATTTCTCAAAAGAGTAACGTTGACACCAGGGATGGGGGCTCATCAAAGCCCATCGAGCGCGAATAGCGTCCCATGCATCCCTGTCATTATCTTGAGACCCAATACAACCCAAGCAGCAAGCTTTATTATTGAGACATAGCGTATTTTGCTACGGTGACAGGATAATCCTCGTAAAATTGTATATTTATGACCCAGTTACTTGTCAAAGGGTCCTTTTATTATACACATGTCAAATGTCTCCTTATTTATAAATCATAAAACTGCAAACGTTGGAACTTGGATATTTCACATACGTGCACAGTGTAAAAAAGGCCTGAGATTGGAAGTTCGGGTATTTAAATTCTCAAACCAATATTCAGTAACGGAAGAATTTCTTACCTACATTCGATTAAATTTTAGACCCAAAGGGTGGTCAAAATTCAAAGGGTTGTTTGTGTTCGGTTGAAGTTGCCGAAAGCATTATTAAATGCCGTGGCTCATTCGAGCTTCCAAATTTTGTCTACGTAATTTGGAAGAATATATATATGTTGACAAATACGCGAAATATTAATATATCGGCTTCATATAATCTGAAAAATAATTGCCACGGTAACAGTCATTTTCCAGCTGTTTTCAATTTTTTGCACAAATGTGAGACAAACGCTCTTTATTTTACCATATATGGAATAGGCTAACACGGAACGCTCGTATCTATTCCATGCCATGCAAATGGCTGCTGTTTTATTTTTGTTTTGGGTTTGGACCCAAACAACGTGTTCCAAAGTTCAATACCCCCTAAAGAATACCCTTTCATCACTTCCCTACACGCAGGGCCGGCCGCCCTCTCACCACGAAACCACACGTGTAGGTGCGTGCGACTCGAACCGTGCACCGACTATCAGGTGTCATGCTTATATTTTCATTCTGAGTTCAATGAAACATCAAAAGACGAGAGACTTATATCCTAATACTAATAATGGAACTGGAATTTTAAAATATTTAGCCAATGTTTTCATAACATTAAATTAGTCCTTTACCCAAATAAATAGGCGGTTAATTTCGGCTATTTTATACTCCCGAGCAGGGCACGCAGACAACTTTCTCACAGACTAAAAGTAGATACACAACAGATGTATGCGCTCAGATGCACAGCAGTGTCTATTGACAAGAACAGTAGCAGAATATCTATTTATCAACTATAGAATAGCAGCATGCGGCTAATGGGAGATCACTCTGAATTTTATCGCGTCAAGTCTGAGTTGTCGTGCATTGAAAATAGCCGGTACGGTATACGCAATGACAACTCGTTGGCTCTCAAACGTGTTGATATAGTTTTCTTTATTTTTAGGGGTATTAATTAATAATAACGGTAAGTTTGTTACTATAAATGGCATTGTTTTATATTGGTTAGGTTAGCCTATTTCATTGTTCAAAAGAAGTGCCTTTTGTTTATAACTATGAGTGGGATAAATAATTTATTTTTTGCCCAAAAAAAATAAGATCTTATTTAAACACAACAACGATATTATTTTAATTGAATATCTCGAACACTGGACCAATCGTCAATCTGTTTTACATTTGGAAAGGTTGTATGTGGAAACTTGTTGGGTCCAATTGCAATTCTTTAGGAAAAAGAACCCCTAGTTTCATGGCATCACAAACAAAAATAAAATAATCAAACTGAGATGGGTTGCCTAGATAACTGTTACTTCCTACACATGTTACCCGGTGCTTACTGAGGCATGATACATTTTTATTTATTTCGGGTACATGTGTGCAATTAAACGGGCATTATAATAACAGTCACAAAACAGAGGGATTTTTTCGCACATCATATTACAATGTCATCCCACCTGGGGGGTTCGCAGTGGTTACCGCCCAGGGTGAACATGTCATCCCCATGGGGGTCATGTCAGGATCACGGAAGCACCTCACAATATCTCGTCTAATGTTCAGTCAGGTGAAAAAAATAAAAATTCATAATCCGCACAGCATGGTGATAGTCCCAATTACGAAATGGGGGAACAATAGGCTAAAAATGTTCCAATAGGGTGTGAATTGCGTCACCTGCAAATTGCTTCTCAATCAGGCTGTTTGGGGAAGACTTGGCAGCCAAAACGGGCGCTAATTATGAATCCTATGCAAATCCTCTTTCCATCACCTTCTGGAGACCAGGGTTTCGCACCCGGTTTTCACCACTTTACATTGTACACTGATGATACCGTGTTTCTTCAAAAGCACATTAATTTGTGCTAAAAGCTAATCGTGGCTGATTCCACGGAGTGTCTGTAGACTTGCTAAACGTAAGCTGGAATTGATTTAGGTTCCAATTAGTATCAGGTAGTGTTTTGAGAACATGATGCTAATTGCTAATTCTTATAACTATTCAAGGAAAATATTTTGATATTTTTTAAGTATGAAGGAATGGTTTACGCCTCCAGTGCAGTATGTTTGGAATTTCAGTTTTACAATGTCAGGACTCTTTATAGTGAAAAGTTCCAAAAACTTCATGTCTGAATCTACAATTTCAAACTTCGGACCGAAAATAGGCCCAGATAGTTCTGTTAGATGATAGTTTAACCATTTCTATACTAAATGGATTCTTCCATTCAGTTATAAAAGTATATATTGGAAAAGTTTATTATTTATTTGGAGGGACGTTCAGATGATACACGACAGATAAATAAAAGTGCAGAAGGAGTCATATTTATTGAGGGAAATGTTTAGATAATAAGTTCAACAAACCTATTATATGAACATTTCCTATAAGAAAACTACTACTCATCAATGTTGCTTTAGTATAGAAAGGGTTAAATTTATATCCGACATTTAGCGTTAAATATGTCGTTTTAGACAAAAAATCTAAATGTTCCTACTTTAACCCTTTGAGTGCCAGGTCGATTTTTGTATCAACCCATATACCCTGTGCCAATGCATTCTCTTATATATGCGAGTCGACCATAGGTCGCCTCGAATATATAAGAGAATGCATTGGCCTAACATTTTTGTTGTTGTTGTTGTTTTTTTCAATTTTTTACAATTTTAATAATTTATTCTTATATTCTTTAACAGACTTATTTTGTAGGTTTAGGGCCGATGAGATCGGCCCCTGGCACTCAAAGGGTTAAGCGAAAATTTTAGACTGAAATGGCAATAATTTCCAAGCATAGGGTACGATTACGTTCGAATTCAAATGGGGTGCAGTCGAAATTTAAACACCCCACAATAAGACCATCCATACTAGTACATGTCCCTGATCATGGTGGTGCTAGTAATATCGTTTTTCACTCTTATAATATTGGCAGTCCATTATGCAGTAGCTAATAGAAAAGGAAATTTGAACTGCAGCTAACTGACAATTATATCATGCCGTAAAATTAAAAGTACCATAAATATAATGCAATCATTATGGGTGTTTCAGTGAAGTGCTTGAAGTGTTTCATATAGTAGTTGCCATGGGTCGTCCTGAAAAGGTCTTATTTCATCCCTTCAGCATGGAAAAAGTTTTTCCGTACCCCTCCCCAATAGTGCTTAAATTGTGACTCTCTTGGGTCGACATGCAAATTTAGAGCATATCGCAAGCTCCAAATGATCTCATAAATAATCATATCTGTTAAAAACCGACACACATAACAACATCGTAATTTATCATTGCTTGTAATATAGAAGCTCGGATTTCGGTCATAAAGAAAATATCAACTTTTTCAATGATAAAACGTGTTCTTTGGCCCGATATGCTAAGGTCACGCCTTCAAAAGTAACCACGCCCCACTTTGACACCTATTTTCCAGTCTAGTAGGTGCGAAAAGAAACACGCGACCATGTACGCCAGACAGACAGTTCAGATAAGCCGATTTACGAGTATTCAGCTTGGGCCAAGCTGCGGGTTATCAAAACCCCCAATGCTATTTCTGCGATCCAGATTTCTGAGAAGGTGTCAGCTATTAATATTTCAATTTGAGAAATTGTCACCGATCTCAAAAACTGTAAATTGGCTTACTCAAACGGTATGAGGACGTTTTTAACAGCAGTATAGTTGGTAACATATGTTCAGACAGCTTAGCGGGTGTGCCAGTCCCACAATCTCATGATTCCATACTCAGAATGTGCATAACCATAATTATATATATACTCACGAAGATGCGAGTTGATGTGAAAAATAATCCAGACACAATTAAAGATTTGTGCTATTTTTTAAACACCTGGGTGAACTATGAATCGCATATTGTCCTGGGTGGGGGGGGGGGGGCACGCCGGACCATCAATGATTGCGCCTTTGTTATGAACTAAAATGTGGAACTTCATCAGGGACGTGTTGGTTAACCCTTTACCCAACAGAACGGCCCTGTGCCAATGCATTCTCTTATATATGCGAGTCGACCATAGGTCGCTTCGCATATATAAGAGAATGCATTGGCTTAACATATTAAAAATTATAAAATTGTCAAAGAATGTAGATTCTTTTTGTTTTAGGCCAATGCATTCTCTTATAACTGCGAGGCGACCTATGGTCGACTCGCATATATAAGAGAATGCATTGGCACAGGGCATAACTGTAACCATCACAATGTGGTCACTGAGCCGGTTCCAATGATATCCATATTTGTGTGGTTCTATTGAGACAGACCGAAGATATTTTAGGCTGTTGAAGCTTTATTTGGCCGGTTTTGACCGTTTTGTTAGTAAAGGGTTAAACAGATGAGAGAAAACTATCAAACAAAATATTTTATTCTCAAACCAAACACATGGCATCAAAGACATATTTTATTAAGACATCAGTATCAACCCGAAATGGAAAAGTTAAGGTAAAAATATTTTACTGATACGGCGAACCACATATGAATATTTAAAGCGCCATATCAAGTTTTCAAAATAATATTTTAAATTATAAAACATCATTGGGAAGCGATGAAGTCTATGCGTCGGTTGATAATTCATATCAAGTCGGAAATAACCTGTTTTATTATGAGAGAATGGACAAACAAGTCAATTAAAGCGCCCTATACTGTTCATATATAAATCCGACATGGTGTATATATATATATACATATCTGTATATATATATACACCTCTTGGCGAGAAAGTTATAAGACCAGAATGTATAAAACAGCAAAAACTCGACAGACATTTTAACCCCCTCTTCACTCAGTGCCCATTGACGAGTAGTTACATTTGAATTTTTTTAGATAATAAGTTCAACAAACTGTTGAACTTCTTGTCTGAACATTTCCCACCAATGAATAGGAATCACTCTGTACTTGTAATATTGTATTGTATTGTGTTAGCTGTCGTCTGCTTATATATCATGAACATGATCCCTCCAGATGAATAATAGACCATTCTAATGTATATTTGTATAGGTGGGTGGGGGATTTCATTTGTTAAAAAGGGGCTAACATGCAAACATCAAAGCTTGTTTAAAAGTAACATTAAACGCTCTTTAATGTTTAGCCCTGAAGAATACACGGAAATTTGGGAAACGCGAGGAAATCCACTTTCTATAGTGATATTAAATATTTACTATATTTCAAATATTCAAGCCGGTGAAAATGTTCAATTCTCGCGAAGGCTTTGTGGTGATTGTTTTGTGCATGTTGTTTTTAGCATTAACTCAGGGTGACCAGATTATTCCAACATGTGTAAATAGAAATTATAATTTAACTAGTTGTTTCACATCTTCAGAATTCAAACTGGCTCGACATTTTCAGATATACCATTGAGTATATTGACCAAAATCATTGACCCAAACCATTATCGTTCTCAGGTGTAAAAAAATGAAAATTTGACAAGTGTTTTCATATATATCTTCCGATATGGATCTACATTTTCAGATGTACACTTCAGATGTACCATTGAGTATCTTGACCAAAACCGTTTACTGAGTGAGGCATGGAATAGCAGACAATTCATCGAGCGCCCTGGGTATGCGGTTAATCATGCAAAACCCTCCCAAGAATTTCATCGGTGCCAATAATAGTTTGTATGTGGATATTATGTTAGGGATAATAGGGAGATGATTAGCCCAACACATCAATCATAGCCACCAACAATAGCTTCTCGCTCCCATTGTTACCAATATCAAAAGATCTTGACAATAGGACAAAAAATCATTCGAGATGCGTGTACCTGGATGTTGGCGTAGAACTGACAATGGTAAACACGAAATAAGCGGGCCCCGAGGAATTATAACCAAAGCTTTATACACCTCTCGGGCGACCATTTCCTCATGCTTTCAGAATGGTCCGCACAAGTAAACAATTAATAAAATAAAGCGAGGTCAACTGGTGCAAACAGTAAACAGGAAGGATATTGAATGGTCTTTGATAATATAACTGCGAAGTTTGTTCCTGTGCCTATTATGTCACAGTCAATATTTTTTTATTTAAAAAGAAAGTCTTCCTCAATAGAAATGTTTGCCGAAAATAGGCGATCGGGCATCCACATTAAGGGGTTACTAAAGTGACCAATTTTAATGGGGATTTCCATGTAAATCTGCTGGTCCTGGCTGGTCCGGGCGATGTTTAGTCACACCGCTTCTGAGTGTGACATTGGACACAACAGGTATATATCTGGCAAAACTTGTTCCATTATAATGTTGATGTACCTATTTTTGAATTTTATATTATGTTTTTCAAAAGTAGGTGAAGTGTTCTAATTCCAGATTAAAAATTCTCCAATATAAATTTATTGGAAAATTTTTATAGTTTTCCTGGCGCACTCACCAGGGGGGGGGGGGGTGAAAAAAAACCCACCAACAAGCAATTTTTTCCGCAACTAAAAAAATAAATTCCTGCTTGTTTTTAGTGTTTTGGCAATGAGTTGGGCTTCAAAACCACTTTGAATCAGAGAAATAATGTAATTCTAACTGGTAAACTGACTGCAGGCAGTTATCGTGTTGTATTTTGTTGCAAATTTTGAAATCCAAGATGGCCGCTGGCAGCCATGTTTTTTTGGCCGAATGACCTCAAAATTACTCATTCCTATTTACATGTCCATGTTAACATCCATGATAAATAGTATGCACAGAAATTCATATACAGCTGTTTACAGTGAATTTCCCCCCGCAAATCTCTGTTTTAGTGTTAAAAGGGGGGGTGGGTGTCAAAAAATGGTCGGAAAAAATGCCGAAAACGGAAAAACATTTGGCGGTGGGGGTGGGTGGGTACAAAAAATGATCGAAAGGGAAAAAATGCCATACGTGCCTGAATTTTTTTTCCGACCCCCCCCCCCCCCCCCCCCCCCCCCCCCCCCTGCACTGACGAGTAAAATGTTTTGAATGTTAGTGTAAACAATATTTAATTTTCGAACAGAACATTTAACACATACAAACAAATTGACATAATATACAACACATGTTCAAAAACGGCGATTAGACAACAAGCCTGAAAGGCTTTTATCAAGTCTTTTCCTCGGAATAAAAAGTTTACCCTTGGTATCAGAATAGATACCATATAGGGTAAATTTAGCAAAATATTGTTCTAGGAGGGGGTAGAGGGATAGAGTGCAGGAAGGAAGAACGTTTGTCAAGTTGATTGGTATTGTATACCATACATCAGCCAAAATGAAAGATGTGAGTGAAGCGAAGTACCGTATATATATTTTTTGTTACACAACTTTGATATTTAAAACATATACTATTTACGAACCATGAAAAATTCAAAATCAAATCGAAACGCATCGCGGCCCACATGGGTGAATGTTCAATGATATACCTGCTTTTGTTCCTAGACAATTGCTTCATACATAACTTTTCCCCGGAAATTTGCATTGGAATCCCCATTAAAATGTATCACTTCACCCCCACCATCCACATAAGGTCATAAGCAGTGGTATGCATACTGATACGCATATTGAAAACTTTCATTAGAACCCATCAGTCCTATCTTTCAACATACCCCAGCTTGAACATGAACTTCGAAACGCCACGTATTTGATCTCATTCATCATTGCATATTATAAATTATCAACCAAATATATATCGGTTCCTAACAACTAATCTGCCATTGATTGCAATAGGAAATTAAGATAGCATAGAGGTGGCTAATTTCAACATTGTTGACGGTCGAGCATGGCAAATGTTTCAGATTCTGAGTCTTTCATAATTAAAGCTATAAATTATTCTCAAATTTATGGAATCATCGAAAAGTTGGAGCACTTTGGTGTAAGTATTGATCTTGTTTGTAAGAAAAGATATTGTATCAAAGAAATTTTTGAAACTTCCTAACAACAACAACAACAACAACATTTCTTGGTTTTGAAACAAATTCATGTTCTTTGCCAAAGTGAATATATTTGAACTAACACACACGTGAGCGTACTGGATCACAGTGTTAGCTTTCTTTTCGGGGGGGAGATTCGTAAGGAAGCAACTATACAGTTTGATTTAATTAAGTTTTTTTTGTTGACAAATATAAATTGTCTGTTCAAAACATGTCACCTAATTCTGAGGTATGAATTATCTCCCTTTGAATCTGACCTGTGTATTTGAATCAATGAATAGTTTACAACGAATGTAGTTCAGTGACTAAGCTTCAAAACAGAGTTCAGTCCCCTCGCTACACTATGTCTGACCGCTGCAGGCATGTGTATTTTCTGATTTAAATCTAACATTTTTTATTCAAGTGTTTTGTCAGTTACATTTCATTCTGACTTGATCTAGACAATTTTCAAATGAATAAGGACGGTTCAGTTTCTCAGAATAATGCATAATGGATTTAATTTGTAACCTACAAAAGGCTCAAATGAATAAAATTAATGTGACATTTCTTCACATTACGTGTAGGTGTGGTAAGTCCTGCGTAGGGGACTGAACTCTGCGTGGAGCTTGTTCAGTGGAATAAAGTCTTTAAAAAAAAATTCTTCTGTTTATGAAATGTCAATTCTGTGTGGATGGAAAATTGGCCATAACCGGCCTCCATAACACCTTAAAACATCACAAGACAGGCTTCAGTAACTCAGTTTCGTTTAGGTGTTCCAATTAATGGCCAATACATATGAATTCGGGTTCTAAACACAAGATCACGAAAACATCATAACTTTTAGAAATATGTCACGGTCTATTTGGTATAGAGACAATAGGTGACAAGAACACATTTTCTGAACTTCCAGCTATGGTAATGACTGTAATGCTTCGATTTCATGTTCACAATAGTTATATGGTACAAAACAAAACAAGGATCATGTATATCAATTGATAGTTTTGTATTGGCGAATATTTATTCATATGAAACTTTGGCAAAACTTGAGCACATGGCCACATTCGAAACAGGAAGTTGATGTCATCATTTTGCATCAGTTCTGAACACTAAACTATACACAAGTTCAGGCTAAAATTTGCTAGAAAAAATTCATAAAAATTTATTTGACATTTTTTTTCTTGTCACATGTTATCACCCACCCAGATGACCCAAAAGTTACAAACATACGACTATTGACTATAATTGTAACCACGTTCATATATAAATCATAGTTTCTCACAAATGCATATCAGAAACATATGATCCGATTATCATTACCCCACCCCCCCCCCCCCCCCCCCCCCCCCACCCCCCCCCCCCCCCCCCCCCCCCCCCCCCCCCCGCACCCACCCAGAGAAATTATAAATGAGAGGCGTCTGTCCGTCCAATCGTCTGTCTTGCGGACAATTTCCGTGCACCGAAACGATTATTATTCAGCTAATAACTTGAATAATGCCTGTTTAAATTTTTTTAAATTTGACAAATGGTCGTCTACATTTGAGGTTAAGTTCTAAGCTAGGCGGGATTATGTCTTTTTTCAAGGCTGCTTGTAATGTCCGGATCATAACTTTAGTTGTAGATATCTACAAATAGTTGGTTACAAATGCGACACACCCGTTCATCGGTTGGAAATACATGTTAAGTTCTGAGTTTTACCCCTTATCGACTTAGAATTTGCTGCTTATTTTTGGTTTCCGGGCGATAACTGCATACTCATATAGTATACTGATATAATAATGAAATATATACTATAGTATATGTATTATGTTGAATCATTGTTGACATTATTATATATATTTGTTATTTTGACATCGGTCTCGTGTTGACGTTTTATGTCATTAAACTATCTATCTATATCATATATAGTTGTCCGATTCTTTTCAAATTTAATATATGTGGATTGCTCACATGCACGAACATACATTTATTTCCATTTAATATACAACATGATATTTGACTGAGTTACAGAATACTATAAAGAAATACTTTGTTGAAAATCTTAAGCAATTTTGCGTCCCCCCCCCCCCCCTTAATTGTATCCCTTTCATATTGGTCGTTATGTGAGTATACCATTCACGTGCACGAACATTTAAACTAACTTTTCGAATATTGGGGTGGGGTGAGACACCTCTCATGCATGTCGCCATGTCTCCTATTTCCATTATGTGAATCAATTATGTGATATATTCTTTCTAGTAACTGAGCTAATAAGATAAGTATACGTGTGCAAATTGGTAACACGGATTCTGGAAGTTAGAATGAACCACGAGCGACCAGAACAATGACCAAGTCGCCAATTCCGATAATTCGTCGGGACGAAACTTGGCTAAAATCACACCCCGCGCGTCGAATAACAGAATCAAAAGAGCCGACGGAGTAATGCTTTTTGCATCTCAACATGATAATAACTGCTTCTTAGCGGGATAAAACATGGAATTAATTGATCTTTGTGTAGCAATTATCTGACGGGCGATGTACAGGTAAAATGGATACCGATAATTTTCGCAGTCGGTTCGTCTCATCCCGGCTGAAAACAAAGGACAACACCTTGCATAACTGATAAAATCAATTTAGGAAATAACGGCCCACACAAAAGTTGCCTACAAATTAGTAGCCGTCCGAGTAATTTCTACCGAGACTGCAAGTCTTTCATTTTCGGTGATTAATTAATATGTTATATCGGTTTCTTCTCAGTCATACATGATTCATATTACCCAAATTTGTGACTTTCTTTGTGAACATTGTGTTCCGTCATTCTTCCGTTGTTTCATTTGCTCAGAACGATTAATGTGATTTGAATGAGTTTCATTATTTTGGACGATGCCGGTGGCTTTCAACTCTTTTTCTCATTTCCACACAGCAGTATCATGCATGGGCGAATGCTCTTTAATTGTATGTGTCGTGTCAGAAACAGATGACATAGAACGCTCTTTACTTGCTATACAGACTAACCTGTATGCCTTATTATAGGACAAATTTCAAGCAAACCATTAAAGATACATAATCCGATTTAACGGGGGAGGGTATTATATTTGAGTCGAGTATCCCACCCGTGACCCATCAATGCCCAGATTTCAGATTTATAGTTTTGAAATATGTTGTTTACCACCTGGCAAATATTCGACGAATGCCGACCGACATATTCTCGATACCTAATTGCGTTGAACAAATATTGATATATAACACTTTTTGGGAAATTTTATAGTTTAGCTGACAGTGGTTAGTATTATTTTATTGCCTGATAAATGACCGCGGGCAAATTCGCCAGTTTGTGAACGTAGTCTTAAATCTGCGTACTGTTCAACTTATTTGAATGTTCATGGTGCAAATACAATATATGAGGTGTTCACTTCTCATTGTCTCCTTATTCTAATTTCTTATTAGAGTGCATGGTATCACAAACTCACGGTTAGTAATTTGGGAAACCTCTCTATTGGCCAAGTATAAATTATATTCACATTCGGGCCTGGCGATACCCGCCATATAGGGTTATTTTATGACTGAAGTATATGTCGCTTTGATGCAGTGGTTAAGAGTTGAATGATGGAACGTTCCTAAATTAGCTCACAAGGACCCCATTTCAGTCGTTCCAAAGTTTATTTATTTCTACAACCCTATATTTGATTTAATCTGGGTAGGCCTACCACAAATTACGCCATGGGACTGATGGGACCATGAACATTTATTTCCCATTTTATATATACGCTATAGGCTAATATAACAAAAAGTTACCTTCAAATTATTTGTGTATTAATAAATATAAAATATATTCCCAGATTTATTGTTAGCAACATCATCCGCTCTATAAATCCCAATCTGGAAAAGAATCGTTTATTTCTTCACTGAAAAATTGGAACCTGTGCGAGGTTGGTAACGCCGGGGGAGCTTGTATAATATAAGTCCATACCTGCATAGACAAGAGGTTATGGAATTCTAAGGAATTATTGAGGAGAAAAACGATTTGTCAAGTATATAGTGCAGGAGAAAATCACAGGGCAACCCGTCGAGAACCTCAAATATTGACAGCCACTGAACTGATAACGCCCACGCAGTCAACTTGACGTCTGACGCTGGTTACAACGTAGCAACGTTGCCGCATTCATTCATACAACGCTAGCAATAATTGACGTCATAGCGTTAAACATCTGCATTTTCATTCATTAAAAATTAACCCTCGTCAACGGAATTTGCGAGTACAATTATTTAATTTCCTGGGGATAATCAAAGAAGTTTGCACCATTTGGATGATTTAAAGTGGACTTGTGGTCGCGGCGAGTATGTTTTCGTTCGCGGAATGTCAAAATGTACCCCACACCTTGAACACAATCGAATTCCCAACTCATTTCAGTTAACACAATCCCGAATTGCGTTAAAATGTTCCAAACTGGCACATCAAGCTTTCAAAATGTTTGCAAGATTCCAAAAACGATCACAAAAGCTCATACTTGAGAACGCTCTTTATTATCTACCACTTTTGGGCGACAGAAGAATGGACGCTCTTTATGCGAGACGGTCATTTGTGTTTGTTTGCTAGGCTGACAAATAATCAATCAACACAAGATGGAACTTCCTCTTTTGAAAGCCGATATCTGGCCCATCAAAACTTCATATTAGCCCTTCCATGACTGGAGCTTCCAGAAATGTTGTGAAAACCCTAGATACCAATGTATTCTTTTATATATGCGAGGCTCTCATAGGGATCCTCGCATATATAAAGGAATGCATTGGCTTCACAATATTTGCATTGATATTGTAAGCCAGTGTATATATGCCAGGATCCCTGTGGGAGACCCGTATTTATAAGAGAATGCTATGAGACAGGATCTTTAATGCTGCACCAACGCAACCCCCCGAAAGGGTTAATGGGCTCAATAGTTATACGATCTAATTCTTTTCTGGTATAGCAAATGGGCGAAATATAGATATATATAGTTTCAACTCGGGCAGTGTATCTATTTAAACTGTTTGATATTTATTCTTGGCGAACATTGAAATCTCCGTTCAAGAAGTTAGAAAACAAGACAGTCTATGACTATTCGTACGCTCACTAGATTGTAAAACAATAAATATAATTAGAGTGCAAGTTGTCGTTTTGACATATCCGTAGTTACGATTACGGATTCGAGAAGCCAAGCATGCATGGGCCTTTCGAACTTTGCATTCAATCATCCAGCCAACGCTACTATATATGACCTGGTAAGAACCTACCTCAGTTTAAAATAATAACGGTAAACAAAATCATATAACATCACTGCGATTTGCAAGAAATAATTTACGTATAATAAGTTCCAACCCAATGGACACTCGGTGCTTGTCATCATGGCACCAACACCTGACAGTCTCGGTGCATAATCTGCACACACAATCATTGACTATTCATTTTATTTTGCAGCATATCCCATTCAAATTAGACTTTGATATTTAGCTTACATGTATTATGGATCATATGCATATTAAATAGTTTGGGGACATAAGTGACAAGTTACTCCTCAGTCGGATATTTCATGCTGCATGAGAACAATACTTGTCCTTTATATTGGCATCGACTCCTGGCAGTTCCAGTATCCGTCTGGGTTTAAAACCAAGAATAATTATAGTAAGTTTTTATTGGAAACTCTGTGCTGGACGTAGGACCCCTGTCCTCACAATGGCACCGACTCATGGAAGCTTCATGCAGTGTTCAATCATAGACTATTCACTTTATTGAAGAATATACATATCCAATACAAATTTGACTTGGATATTTACGTGTAGTGCCCCCTATATAACGGAGACCCTCTTCTCATGTCCATGTATATATGTCGAAATAAAGTCAAACAGATCATCACATAGCGTATGTCGATACATTCGCCTAGCTCGCAATGACGCATATTGTTTTGGACATCACATGTAGTGTCTGCTTCTGATTCCGCAGAAACAGTTGACACACTCTTTGTTCTGCACTATATCATTTGCAGAATGAGGTCCTCGGGGGTGAAATTCACCCTCTTGGGACCTCATTATGCATGGCCTCATCTGCTGTGGGAGAGATCGACTTAGATTGAAGTTATCAAATGGTGAATATTGTGATGTACACCCATTAGGAACCTTGATTATGCAATGTGTCGTATGGCAATTTGGGGATATAGATAAACTAAACTAAAGAAGAAATAGAATCTATGTGACGAAATTTCTACAGAAATTTGATAATAAAGAAACTTTCCAGAGAAGATGAAGCCTAAGCAGAATGAGGTCCCCGGTGGGTGAATTTAGTTATGCTAGCCCGCTATGCGGGGGTAGCGTCACTAGATTCACCCTCTGGTGACCTCATTCTGCAAATGACAGGCACACTAAACTCCGGCTTGCACTAAATCCCGAAGAAGTAATAAGAAACACTTTTTAATATTGACAGGACATGGCTATATAGAGGTCTCCACTGGGGGAATTTTCTATTTGCATTACTGTTGGAAATTACAAACCTGACATATCCTATATAAGGTTGAACAATTTCCAACTGATGCCCATTTCAGGCCAGAGTATTGACCAAAAGTAGAAACGTATGTCACTGTCAATCTAAAAAATCCCCTTAATTACTGGTTGCCAAATCAAACAATCACATCCATTTCAACCTATATTTGTCAAAAAAAATTAATATTGTTCCAGCTAGGCAATTTCCAACTTTTGAATATTTTGACCAAAGTTGATGACACCCCCCCCCCCCAGAGTTTTTCATTTATCAATTAGAAAGGTCACATGTTGAGTTCGTCTGGGGACACTGTCACCTGCATGTGCTTAAGACTTTCTATACCAAATGGATTATTCCACCAGTTATAAAATTATGCTTTGGAATGGTCCATTATTCATCTGGGTGTTCGGGAAATATAAGCAGACGACAATTAAAGAGGAGAAATATACAATACATTATAATCATTGGATATCGTTTCTTGACCTTGTTATCTGAACATTTCCGTAGTAAAAATGTTTTTTTAAATAGCGTGCACCAACTCATGTGGGTCAAATTTCCCCAATATAGTTTTGGTCGGTTTTACGCCATTCCAGTCAAAAGCAGAAAGGGTCAGGTAGCTATACGAATCGGACGTCTGGTTCGATTCGGACAAGAACCAGTCTAATGTGCGCAATTTAACAACAACTGTCTAAGTTTCTAAACTTCATGGTAGTAAAAGCACATTTTAATAACATACTTTTGTCTCAAAGTTGTTATTTGCTCAGTGAATGAAAATTGTTATCTGGCCATTGTCTGTCATTGTTTCTGTGACTCTCATGTCTGTTATTCGCGCACAGTCATGACTCTTGTTGAATAGACTGGTTCCTTGTCCAATATTACAAAACTCTGATAACGTAGTAACCTACATGACCCCCCCCCCCAACATTACTAGACAAAAGCACAGGGACTTGAAACGTCTCCCCGCATTGCCCCTACAAGCCGTCCCTATCTACGCACCTGCTTTACGTTATGGTGGTATACGCCATGCCACTGAGTTGCGGCCACATTTGATCCATCCAGCCTCCTTCCGTGGTTTTAGTGCTACACTCGGATCAAATTCTGGAGTAGCATTTCCATAAATGAATATTCAAACGCTCCATATCTGGAAATGCTACTCCAGCTAGATTTTGACATGTAGCACTAAAACCACGAAACAGGACTGAATGTGGCCGATATGTCCGCAATTAGTGATTAAACTTATGCAAGAGACGTACAGCAGGCGCGTATGTATATGGGCGTCGTATAATGGTAGTGCAAGGAGGGGCGGGCAGCGGAGCGAGTTTCAAGCCCCATGTGGCATAAGTTGCAGAGTATACTTTTAAATTCTAGATGCGGAATCACCCTAATGTGTCGACAATGTATTCAAATCTAAACTGTGTATACTGGTCTAGACAAAATTTCCTGATCAGAGCTAACTCGTCTACACCCGTAAATCAACTCATCAATCACTGTCAGACAAGCGAATGGTGTACTGCAAATATGTCAGACAGTCATGTTTACAAAGAAATTTTGTTTGTAATCCTGGAATCACCACAACTCAACGGCCCCGCGCTGATATATTGAAACAAATTAAAAGCTAATTTAACTGGACCAGATTTACCTAAGTTGATATACTCGGTGGGGTTATCTTCCCTTTGGATCGGTAATTGGGGAGCCTTCATTAATCTTTCTCTGTCATAGTGATTAAATTAGTCATCGCAGCAATTTACAATAAGCTAAACTGTTTATTTTCATCTCCGTAGGGGATCAAAGCATCTCGTAGAAGAGATGTTCTCGAGAGCTTGTTTTCGCTAGTATATCCTCCACCAAACACCTGTCTGCAATGTCAGAGTGTTAGCGAGTAATGAGTGGCGGAATCTCATGTTTCCACTCGTTAGCGCTGTGAGAATTCGAGTCACGACTTTCCCACAGCACTTAAGTCTGGTTAGCTAGCCGAGCCAAGATTGTTAATATTTTGAATCATCAAAACTATAGAGTGAAGACCTCCAGATGGTAGCGGAGAGGGTATGTAAGATCAAGAACCCCCGTAGCTGAAGTCGGGGATCGCTAAAGGGGCATGCGAAGGTTTCATTTAAACAACATATTATTTGTCAAAAAGTACAGGCTTGTCAGTTTTTGAGAAGACAATTGTTGATTCAGATAATAGTTCGAGCAGAAAGATAAAACCCGTTATTCATTGTGTTTTGGCACAATGGTGAAGAGAAAATTTCAATTAATTAAATTCACCCATCGTCACCTCTGGGGCAGATGTTGAATGCTAGGTATTATGGAGGTGTTTTGTTTGTACGAGGTGGGTTTTGTTAAACGCACGATATTGTACCAGGAAGCGTGAGAAACTGGCTTGGAGCAGCGAAACAGCGTCTCTGTCGCTCATTAAATGTCATTGTGGCTCAGTTTGAAGACTGTCATCAGTTGCATGTAGGGACTAAATGAAGGGATGAGTACTATTCCATTAGTTGTTGCATTAGATGTATCAGTCTGTGACCAGGGATGTGGCGACAGGGATGGGGGTATAAGAACCTCATCTTTGGTCAAAATCCTCAACAATTGATAATGGTTCATTGGTCGGAATAACGAACATTCGAAATAAAGCCATGTTAAGGGTAACCCCTTTGAGATTGTTCATATTCCGAATTTTGAGTTTCTAATCAATACCCATGGTCGGTGTGACTAATTACCGCCCGGGGACCGCCCGGGACCGCCCGGGGACCGCCCGGGACCACCCGGGTGGCCCAACGAGCCCGTGGACACAATATCTCGACGGTATAACGTAGCGAGATGCCACCTGAGGGCAACATAGAAAAATTTACTCGCTCGCTCGTCTCCGGCCGGTCATATTAACCCCACAAAAGCCGATATTGGCTAAAAGAGCCTGGGTGATTACTGGTGTCTTCGTGTGTGTTCAGACAGATTATTTTGGTGATTCTCGGTAGTGCAATAAGTGCAATACACCTGAGTGTTAATTCCATGTATTGACTCGTTGACGCGTCCACGGCCGATGTTATTAACCCCTCAAATTCCGGTAAAATAGTGTATAAACAAAAGAACCTTGGAACCGCCCGGGACCGCCCGGGCGGCCCCATGGGCCCGTGGACACTATATCTCGACGTTATAACATAGCGACATACCCCACGAGGTCAACATACAAAATGTTACTCCCTCGCTCGACCCCGGCCGGCGTTATTAACCCCTCAAAATCCGATAAAATGGTAAATAGACAAAAAGAACATTAGGACCGCCCGGGACCGCCCGGGTGGCCCCACGTGCCCGTGGACACAATATCTCGACGTTATAACGTAGCGACATACCCCATGAGGTCAACCTAGAAAATGTTACTCGCTCGCTCGACCCCGGCCGGTGTTATTAACCCCTCAAAATCCGACAAAATGGTATATAGACAAAAATAACATTGGGACCGCCCGGGACCGCCCGGGTGGGCCCCACGTGCCCGTGGACACAATATCTCGACGTTATAACGTAGCGACATACCCCATGAGGTCAACCTAGAAAATGTTACTCGCTCGCTCGACCCCGGCCGGTGTTATTAACCCCCCAAAATCCAACAAAATGGTTTATAAACAAAAATAACATTGGGACCGCCCGGGACCGCCCGGGAGGCCCCATGGGCCCGTGGACACTATATCTCGACGTTATAACGTAGCGACATACCCCACGAGGTCAACCTACAAAATGGTACTCGCTCGCTCGACTCCGGCCGGTGTTATTAACCCCTCAACATCCGATAACATGGTATATAAACAAAAATAACATTGGGGACCGCCCGGGACCGCCCGGGAGGCCCCATGGGCTCGTGGACACTATATCTCGACGTTATAACGTAGCGACATACCCCATGAGGTCAACCTAGAAAATGGTACTGGCTCGCTCGACCCCGGCCGGTGTTATTAACCCCTCAAAATCCGATAAAATGGTAAATAGACAAAAAGAACATTAGGACCGCCCGGGACCGCCCGGGTGGCCCCACGTGCCCGTGGACACAATATCTCGACGTTATAACGTAGCGACATACCCCATGAGGTCAACCTAGAAAATGTTACTCGCTCGCTCGACCCCGGCCGGTGTTATTAACCCCTCAAAATCCGACAAAATGGTATATAGACAAAAAGAACATTGGGACGGCCCGGGACCGCCCGGGTGGCCCCACGTACCCGTGGACACAATATCTCGACGTTATAACGTAGCGACATACCCCATGAGGTCAACCTAGAAAATGTTACTCGCTCGCTCGACTCCGGCCCGGTGTTATTAACCCCTCAAAATCCGATAAAATGGTATATAAACAAAAAGAACATTGGGACCGCCCGGGACCGCCCGGGAGGCCCCATGGGCCCGTGGACACTATATCTTGACGTTATGACGTAGCGACATACCCCACGAGGTCAACATACAAAATGGTACTCGCTCGCTCGACCCCGGCCGGTGTTATTAACCCCTCAACATCCGATAAAATGGTATATAAACAAAAAGAACATTGGGACCGCCCGGGACCCGCCCGGGAGGCCACATGGGCCCGTGGACACTATATCTCGACATTATAACGTAGCGACATGCCCCACGAGGTCAACCTAGAAAATCTTACTCGCTCACTCGACTCCGGTCGGTATTATTAACCCCTAAAAATCCAATATTGGATAAGAGGGCACGGACAGCTCGGTGTCTTCTTTTGATTTCAAACAGCATATTTTGATGATGCATGGTAGTGCAATACCACCTGATAGTGACTTCCAGATATTGACTCGCTGACGCGTCAACACAAAATACCGTATCACCATAAATATTCGGCTCTACATGATCGTAAATATCGCAATTTTCTTGAATGTTTTCAATAAAAATTAATAACTTTACACCTATAAGTTTTATATTTTGACACGAGCGGGTGTAATTGTGTTGATTTCGACAGCAACTGCTTGTCCGAAGAGAGCCGCGGCAGCTGTTTGAATGTGTTGATATCAATTAGCAGTAAAACGGTATCGCAATTGTTATATTGTATACATTAACCACTTCACAATAATCAGAAGACATATTGGCGGATTTAAACCGAAACTGTGTTTTCATAACACTTGGGGAAGACGAACAGGTAATCTCGTGACAACAGCGGAGATTTGCGATGAGGTTTCCGTGTTTTTATTGCAATCGAAAATGGTCGTAATCCCAAAATCTTCTTGGTGCTAGACAATAACGATCAAGATGACGAAGAGAGTATTTGTGATATTGGAAACCCGTGTACTTAATTTGCTTACCGACCAATCACACGATATTACGTTATGGGGTAGATTATATATAATCGTGTGTGAATTAAAAATAAAATATAATTTTAAATATCTTAAAATCATGCGACCACGTATTCGATTCACGCTTCCATCCATGGTGCTGTATCCGTGTTCCGTCTGCTCTACTGAAGCTGAAGGTGAGTCAATATATTTTATATGACCATATTACATATTATATATTTTCTTTATTTGCTCCACATATGGAGAGTATGATGACCTCCATCACCGGGAATAATGTTTTCAGTCCTTGCCCAAAAGGTCGTGGGTTGGGTTGCAATATGGGGAGGTACTTTGACCATGCAGGGAAAATCATATTATACATGTCCAGTTGACATCAGATGTCTTAAAAGGGCACTAATTATTAATAAAATAAAAACATTAATTATATAACCAAAATTGTTGAAATCTAATCGGTGAAAATTGAAACATGTGGGTAAAATTGGCCCATGGCGTGTCAAGAGAAAAGGGCACTAAGTATTGGTAAAATAAAATAATTAAATTTATAACCAAAATTGTTGCAATCTGATCGGTGAGAATTGAAACATGTGGGTAAAATTAGCCCACAGCGTGTCAAGAGTTATAGATGCTGTTGACTTCAGACGACTTAAAGGGGCAAATACGATCAATAAACGCTCTGTATTGGTCATAATATGATAATATTCCAGGCATGTATAAATTGGTGCGTTAGATTAGACTAGTCGAACCTTAAATAGTGACTTTTCAATTTCTATAAGTGGAGATAGACCTGCGAACAAATATATGTGATCTGATTTGGTTTGTGGGGGGGGGGGGGGGGTAACGTTCCCCCCCCCCCCCCCCCCCGAACGCGGCCAGTGGCGGGCTAACCTGCTAGTCTATACTATATATTTTGAGACTTCGTATATATATGTGTCCTCGATAGAATTGAAAACGGCTGACTCGATTGAGCTCAAACTTCCCATCTAATGGTAAAATCGCTAGGGAATCGTCGTCGCGGCGTTTTGGAGAAGCTCTCATTGAAAAAAAAAAATTAAATTAAAAAACAAAATGCGTGTTGTGTAATTCTTATGTCTGTCGTTCCTAGGAAGGGGGAGATTTTCATCGGGTCAGTTTCCGCCCGATGTACCGTAAATCATACCTATTATAGAACGGGTACCATCATTTCTCTTGATTAAAAAGGCAGAATTAACTCATTGAAAGAAAAAAATTTAAAAAAGGCAGAATTAAAAAAACAAGTCGTGTGTCTGACCAACCACGCCAGTGGCTGGCTAACCTGCTAGTTCAATATATAGAAGGCAGAATAGCCAATTATGTACATCAACCATAACTTGACTAGAATCCCAATTGTGAATTTTTGTGAAATTTTATACCGAATTCTGTAAAAATCGAATTTTTTTAACATCATATTTTCAACCTCTGGCGTCCATTTTGGCAGCCATCTTGGAGAAGGAGTTTCAAATTTGAATTATAAAAGTGTCATTGTGTCTAACCCATGGAACAAACTACCGACGACTCGGATTCAATTAGAATTAGACTCGAGTTTAATTCATAATCCGTCTGTTGAAACAAACGTCGAATTTAATTCAAGACGAATCTAAATGATTTCTTAAAATGGCATAAAGCGTTTCTGAGGATTTTGGTCAAAACGGCTAAATTATGAAGTTATATATAAATTCTAGAACGTAACATTTAGTGAGAAAATGTGGCTTTTGATTTCTAAGCGACGAAATTAATGTTAATTTTCTGAGGAGTGGAAATTATTGATTTTATATCGCTATTTCGTAGGGATTTGACACCTATTTTAGGTCGGACATGATTCTTTAGGTGGTATTTTGTTCTGAACTTGTCTGGGAGATATCAGGTCCAGTTTATTTTATACGAAAACGTTGTACCTTTTTAACAATTTAATAGCAAGTTGAGAAAAACGCTGTATAACACTATGTTGTGTCAGTATATGCCTATCTAAAACCACGTGGTAAAATAAACATGTATGGCGGGCAGGGACGTATAGCTAGAGGGTCTCCAAGGTGCATAATTCAATTAGAACCCCGCTTGGTTGTTCCTTCACACGCGTGGATCAGTAGACTTGTGATCATGCACTGAGTCGTCGGTTACCCTTGGAACAAACGTCACACTACCGACGACTCGAATTAAATTATTATTATTTGAATTCGAGTCGACAAAAGTGCGACTTTTGTTTCAAATAAATGCGAGTAGACCCACTACGGACGAAGCATGCGTGTGGTCAACACGAATTTAATTGCTGGTGCGTCTGAGATCCGTGTTTGAAACAAACGTCGCATCACCATCGACTCGAATTTATATCTGAGAAATGCAAACGAGCTGCATATAATGATATGCTAATGAGGGAATTCAATTGAAACTGGAAGGCATCAACGAGCATGACGTAATTTGGTGATATTTGAATTCGAGTCGACGGAAGTGGGACGTTTGTTCCAAGGGTGAGCTTCACGAAAATATATACAATTTACTAGAGTTCCCGCTATAATTGCCATCAAACTAACTAAGTTCCTAGTCTAAAAAACGGCATCCACCATGGCCGCCATCTTGTCTGGAGTCTACACGGCCACTTTTTTTCTTGTTGACATTGCTATAAAGTTTAAGGACATGATAGAGAACAAAATTAGTGGGGTCAAGTTATACCATTTTGTCGGATTTTGAGGGGTTAATAACACCGGCCGGGGTCGAGCGAGCGAGTAACATTTTCTAGGTTGACCTCATGGGGTATGTCGCTACGTTATAACGTCGAGATATTGTGTCCACGGGCACGTGGGGCCACCGGGCGGTCCCGGGCGGTCCTAATGTTCTTTTTGTCTATTTACCATTTTATCGGATTTTGAGGGATTAATAACGCCGGCCGGGGTCGAGCGAGGGAGTAACATTTTGTAGGTTGACCTCGTGGGGTATGTCGATATGTTATAACGTCGAGATATAGTGTCCACGGGCCCATGGTGCCTCCCGGGCGGTTTCGGGCGGTCCCAATGATCTTTTTGTTTATATACCATTTTATCGGATTTTGAGGGGTTAATAACACCGGCCGGAGTCGAGCGAGCGAGTAACATTTTGTAGGTTGACCTCGTGGGGTATGTCGCTACGTTATAACGTCGAGATATTGTGTCCACGGGCACGTGGGGCCACCCGGGCGGTCCCGGGCGGTGCCAATGTTATTTTTGTTTATAAACCATTTTGTTGGATTTTGAGGGGTTAATAACACCGGCCGGGGTCGAGCGAGCGAGTACCATTTTCTAGGTTGACCTCATGGGGTATGTCGCTACGATATAACGTCGAGATATTGTGTCCACGGGCACGTGGGGCCACCCGGGCGGTCCCGGGCGGTCCCAATGTTCTTTTTGTCTATATACCATTTTGTCGGATTTTGAGGGGTTAATAACACCGGCCGGAGTCGAGCGAGCAAGCAACATTTTGTAGGTTGACCTCGTGGGGTATGTCGCTATGTTATAACGTCGATATATAGTGTCCACGGGCCCATGGTGCCTCCCGGGCGGTTTCGGGCGGTCCCAATGTTCTTTTTGTTTATATACCATTTTATCGGATTTTGAGGGGTTAATAACACCGGCCGGAGTCGAGCGAGTGAGTAACATTTTGTATGTTGACCTCGTGGGGTATGTCGCTACGTTATAACGTCGAGATATTGTGTCCACGGGCACGTGGGGCCACCCGGGCGGTCCCCGGGCGGTCCCAATGTTATTTTTGTTTATAAACCATTTTGTTGGATTTTGAGGGGTTAATAACACCGGCCGGGTCGAGCGAGCGAGTAACATTTTCTAGGTTGACCTCATGGGGTATGTCGCTACGTTATAACGTCGAGATATTGTGTCCACGGGCACGTGGGGCCACCCGGGCGGTCCCGGGCGGTCCCAATGTTCTTTTTGTCTATATACCATTTTGTCGGATTTTGAGGGGTTAATAACGCCGGCCGGGGTCGAGCGAGGGAGTAACTTTTGTAGGTTGACCTCGTGGGGTATGTCGCTATGTTATAACGTCGAGATATAGTGTCCACGGGCTCATGGGGCCGCCCGGGCGGTTCCAAGGTTCTTTTGTTTATACACTATTTTACCGGAATTTGAGGGGTTAATAACATCGGCCGTGGACGCGTCAACGAGTCAATACATGGAATTAACACTCAGGTGTATTGCACTTATTGCACTACCGAGAATCACCAAAATAATCTGTCTGAACACACACGAAGACACCAGTAATCACCCAGGCTATTTTAGCCAATATCGGCATTTGTGGGGTTAATATGACCGGCCGGAGACGAGCGAGCGAGTAAATTTTTCTATGTTGCCCTCAGGTGGCATGTCGCTACGTTATACCGTCGAGATATTGTGTCCACGGGCTCGTTGGGCCGCCCGGGCGGTCCCGGGCGGTCCCGGGCGGTCCCCGGGCGGTAATTAGTCACACCCCCTATGGTGTAAAATGGTCAGTTTTTAGACCAAGATTCGAATAGCAATTTGTCTACTTTCAGTCAAAGTTTTAGACCCAAAAATGTCCCAAATGGGCATCACGTGGCTTATACAGCATTTACATGATTTACACAATAAATAACTCATTATATTTTTTGCGATGTTATGGAGCCCCGGAGGTGCATCCGAATGTTTTTTTTTAGTCGTGGCCACGAGAATAAGGTCGTGGCCACGAGGATAAGGTCGTGGCCACGAGACTATGAAGTCGTGGCCACGACCTTATTCTCGCGGCCACGACCTTATTCTCGTGGCCACGACCTTATTCTCGTGGCCACGACATCATATTCTCGTGGCCACGTCTTTATTCACGACTTTATTCTCGTGGCCACGACTTCATATGCTCGTGTCCACGACTTCATGTTCTCGTGGCCACGACTTTATTCTCGTGTTTATTCTCGTGGCCACGACTTCATATTCTCGTGGCCACGACTTTATTCTCGTGTTTATTCTCGTGGCCACGACTTCATATTCTCGTGGCCACGACTTCATATGCTCGTGCCCACGACTTCATATTCTCGTGGCCACGACTTTATTCTCGTGGCCACGACTTTAAAAAAAACATTCGGATGTCACCTCCGGGGATCCATACGATGTTCTGATTCACGCGTTATTGAATAAATTCGTTTTATTCATATTCGTGTCATTGATGTAATCTTAGGTTCAAGGACAGGAAATTCGAATGTATCTTTAAATTTCTTAAATCATAGTTTGATTATCAAACATAAAATTTTGTCGTCGCGCGATGTCCTGTCGCGTAAAAGTAAAATATCACATGAAATTGCATGTTGGGTAAACTACAAAGCATGCATCTGTGCACTTTGTCGATTGTGTTTCAAGAGCCGAATCAAAGTATCTACGATGTCTCATTTCACATGATAACCATGATAACATCTTGTCAATTTCAATGTCGCAATCATGATCAAAGGTGCCGACAGCGCCGTCGAATATATTGCGACATGTTGTGAACTCAAAGACCTGAGGTCAGTGCGGACATCACTCACCGACGGCTGTTCACGATCTGTCTGCATGGTCAAACTGCGCAACTCATACGATTTAAAGGTATGTTATTTCGACGTACAGTAGGACAGGGTCCCAATAAATCTTACCGTATTGTTGGTTCCAACCGCACAATAAACCTGATTGATTGATAATTTTATTTATATGAGTATTCAGTGAAAGCAATGGCCGGGAGGGGGGTGTGCTCGGGAAATGACTAAGATTAAAAAGAATCATTCGTGCAAAAGAATCTGACGGAACAACGACGAGCTATTAAATCCAATATTACTCAGATGTGACTCTGAATCAAGTCACAGGGGCTTGTAACGTGCTCCGCTACCCACGCACCCCTCCCCCGCCAATAAGGCGCATCTCTATATATACTGCACGCACATCTTTTACTCGATGCATGGCAGTAGTGCGGTGGGTGATTTGGTGTCGGGGGGGGGGGGGGGGGCAGCGGATCGCACTACAGGGTCCTGCGATCCTGTATAAAATCGAATGAGGAGACTGACCAATGTGGTGCCCCCCCCCCCCCATGCAAGTGAGGCTGGGATCATGCATCCGGTATAATGAGACGGTATATACGCATCCGGAATACTATCTAACACGGAATATTAAATAAGATCTCACTCAACGTATTGAGGCGGGAGTGTTTTTGTAAAAAGATGGCCGCCAAAATGGCCACAGGTAGCCGTTTTGTGGCCATCGCAATCCCAGACGACAGCAGCAATCCTTCAGACGGTTAAAATATTTGCGAAATATAACGAGTAGTGTTGTGGGTACCAATATTATACGTATGGTTATTTTTAAGTGGCGTAAAACTTGCCAAATGTTATAGAGCCAAATTACTTTAACTACTTTGAACCGACTCAATTGAGATAGATAAACGTTACACGTATGGGTGCGACTCGACAATGTATTCCTTCTATGCTACTCGACTGAACATTTCTGTCATTTTATATAAATATCCGAGATTAAACACGGTTTAAACCTACATTGACGGTCCAGCCATTCATTGGCTAGTTGAGTCTATGAGATCAGCATACAATCAAACTTCGAAGTTATACCAGCCGGACTACCAGCAGGTCAGTAGAATGACTATTGGCCCGCCCAATTAAACAACCCTCGTGTGAGAGTGAACAATTGTGACATGATAATACCACTCTCACTTTATAGACACACCGTTAACTAACATTATGTATTGTTACCCAATAGTAGAGTTTTACTTCGTAAATCATTGAGATTTAGAATTAACTGGTTAACCCCAAATTCGCGTTCGTAACGCCACAACGAACTGTTGCCCGCCCTGAATGAACTGTTGCCCGGTTTGCAATCACGGTCAGCTTTCGTGACGTCACGAGTGAACTGTTGCCCGACCCGAGCGAACTGTTGACTGGCACCGAGTGAACTGTTGACTGGCCCGAACGAATAACACTATTACAGAGTGTGATTAATTAGCAATGACCTGATTATATACAAGTAAATGTATTGGGTAACACATAAATTATTTCATGTGTCTTTTGGGAACAGGCAAAATTGTTGTCACAACAATTTTGACTGTTCCCAAAAGACACATGAAATAATTGCTTACTGCTACACCATTGTAAATCGCGGTCCAGAAAACACGGATTCGTCATCGTAAGTCCAGACTCCCAGAATCGGGTTTAGCTGGACCTTCGAATGATATGGTTCATTGACGTTTTATAGTTATAAAACTAAACAAATGATCGCAATTTACCTAAAACAAAATGTGTTGGTACAATTTACACACAATGTATACGTGTTAGTGCTTTTCGCTGATACATGTTCAATCAAAATATGCTCGTGGCCCTTCTTAATCGAGATTCGCTGTCGATAGAACGCAGAGGTCCGCATTTGGCAAGTACGATTTTTTAGCTCGGCAATAGAGAGACACTATACTGCTAAAGTTCCCTAAACAATTGGTCTGACTGGTGCAGGTTTAAACCAGAGATGACGAATGCATCACTTATACACCTGCGGTCGCGGGTTTAAACCACGGAACTGGCCGTCAAACTGCGGTTCATATCTATATAGGTTCCTGCAAAGCAGACTTAAACCGGAGATGAAGAGTCCGGCCTGTGTGTCGACATTATCGTCGCGTTTGTTTAAACAGATACGCATATACGCGTGGATATTATATATATATGGATGCAGTTTCCTGATAACAGATTCAAGAGTATAAATAACAATTTTGAGTCGAAAATATCAGTCAATATAATAAAAATTGAAACTTCTGTCTCTAGAAATTAGTTTTATATTATGCTAGTGAAAGAAAAATTGTTACATTTTTTGCACAACACTGTTCGGTTCTAAAGCGTCCATGTTTTCGGTTGAAAGTCACTCTTTTATTCGTTTTTAAGTCTCATATATATAAGTTTGACATATGTTTACTTTTTGTGTGTGTATTTTGAGGTGACACTAATATAAACTTGAAATTTAAACGCGAGTTCTTTCCTAATTTCAGTTCATGCGTACTCTATCACGATAACATTGTTTATCTGCTTCATTCATGCATATATTGAAATTATGATTGCACTTTAAAACCTTGGAAAACAAAACCTACTTATTGTGAACGATTTTAGATTCTTTTTTGTTTGTCTGTTTGTTGTTTGTTTTGTTTTAGCATTGTTCTGTGTGCTATCTTAAAGTGATGTGAAACACTGCGGTAAGGTGATCAATTAGAAATGGAGAATAATCTTGCTCAAAGTAGTTATTTTTTACAAATATTATATCCAAATTGGCAACACACATCGTCATTCTTAAATATTAATTAATTTTAGTGATTCTCGAAGGTGAAGTCATTTTCGTTAGTTTATCGCAGATAGTTGCGTCCCGAATCGAGAAGTAAATATTTACAATTGAGGGTAGTTCAGACGATGATTCCTATGGAGTGGTATGGTCGATTTGCTTGAAATTTTCGGCGATGTTACTAAAATGCTACATTCCTCCAGTTGACATAGCGCCTGAATGCTAACTTATCAGTTTCACATACCCGAACAAGTACATAATATGTCTTTAAATATTTTTTTGTTTTCTATTTGATTATGATACAGTGTTCTTGTATCTGTTCTCATTGTTCTGCTCGAATCGCCCCGGTAGGTCTTGGTAAATCACACTCGCGATCCGTAAAGAGATGGTGTCGACTAGGCCAATAGAGGTCACACAGTGGGATGTTATACAGTTAGTAAATTAGCACCATTGTCAGTCCTGTCTGCCTTATACATCGGGCATCAGATAACTCATTTCGGAGCACCATCAATACAACACAATCGATTATCAGGACCGGGTGGCATGCACCGAGATACATAGTTCATCTTTGTAGTGGCAATTCTAAATTCTGAAAGTGCTTCGGTTTGTCCACGATGGGCCTTGACTGCCTGTGAAACATGATCTACCAAATCCCGCCTAAAGAAATCAAAAGACACCGATTTCAATTATAACGGTGACATAAAAAGTTCTAAATTCAATAAACCGACGAATCTTTTCTCCGAGCAATTTTCCACGTACGATAGACGTAGTAAATACACGTGGCGATCTGTATCAATAAATAGTTGACCCCGTTCATCAATTGTGTCACAGTTGTGTCTCCTCGATACGCTGGTCTGACCGCTGCCACCACGTAAGAATATAAGCTTTTCTTGAAGATTTTTTTTGAAGATTTTTGTCGGTCACAATTCATTCTGCATTATTCAGAAAAACTAAGCTGCATATCCATATTCATTGCAAATTGGCCGGATCACATCAAATTATTAGGAAATTGTCCGATATAATAACGCAAAATACTCCACCCGAGAACTCATCCGCCGATTTTCCAAAAGTAAATAAATAGAGGATATACAGTGTTTTTGAGTGGATACCGAAAAATATCGCACGAGTGACCGAGACAGATGTCTATTTTTGGCGAATGGCTTGCCATGAGCGAAAAATAAACATTTGTCGCGGTCACGAATGAGATAATTTTCGGTACTTCATAATAGAATTATACTAATGCTACTATATATGGTTAACATTTTACAATTCTATGATTGTTATTCAAGAAATTCAGTTACGTCATTGACGTCCGAAACGTAAAAGCTTCATTGCAAGCGGTGGATAACGATTATTATCTCTTGGTTATTGCTTCTATAATCTATTTTTGAGCGTATAATGAAAAACATGTTTCTGAAACGATCTGGGCATATCTTCCGTAAAATCCCACAAACCACCCAAGATTGTAGGAAAATGTTCTCTCTTTGGTGTAATATGTTGAGTAAACTTAAACTGTAACTAGATTTGTCAGAAGTAAGAGACAAGAAAACGTGATTAGAATTTTAGAAACGTCCCATGTGACACGTGGCGGTCACGGCGATAGCCATGCATTATTTTGGAATTTCCATTCCAAAAATAGACTTCAGCACGCGATGTGAGTGGTCTATTCAGCGTAGCGAGGGATAGAACTCTGCCTTGCAGTTTGTCCGTTCGTGTGTGACATGGAGGCAAAAAACAAGACCACTGACACAAACCAATGACAATAAAAGGTTTGCATGTAGCCATCGCAAAGTTAGACTTTGAAGTCAAACGCACATATTTGACCTCCCTCCCAGTTTGGATCACAGCAACAACAACAAAAACGCCACAAACTCTTTGCTGTCGACCATTCGTTCAGTGGTGTATACTTTGTGTTATTATTTCTCTACTTCGAACTGATATATACTATATATTCAGCAAGCGCACTATACCACACTCGCCTGGAGAATGAAACATTGAACTGTATAGGATATATGATATAATTGCATGAATCTTCAAAATCGTTTGTTGGACCCTTTCCTATTTAACTATAGGCCTACATCTAAACTTTACGCAAACGTGTAAACACTTAGTTCGTCATTCATCCCGAATTATTCAGTGATAAACACATCTTAATTTCTCACCCAAAACAATGATGATACATGTGGTTCCTATTTTTATACAATATCTATATGCAAATACCTGCCTAGAGCAAGTTTATTCGCTGTGCGTCTTTGAACACAGCGGTGAAGTGCTTTAAACTTTACTACTTTAAACCTTGAGAACAATTCAATCAATTTCCAACTGCTGCTGTGTAACCCTTTCTATACTGAATGGACTATCACATTAAGCTACGACAGTATACTATTGAACAGTCTATTACTCACGTAAGGGGTGTTCGGGTAATAGAAGCAGACGACAGACAGAAAAAAAAAAGATAATAAATTCAACAGCAGAATGATTCATATTCATTTAAGGGAAATGTTCAGGTAATAAGTTTTCCAACGGTCGTTTCCTGAACTTATTACCTGAACATTTCCTAAGAGAAGTGTAACATTCGATGACTATTTATAGTATAGAAAAGGTTACGGTATCAATGACTAACTGGTGCGATGAGCCTTTTCACCATCCTGGGGTGAATCACACCATACCCACTCTGGTCTCGTCGCTGATTTCATATCGTGTGCGATCGTCGGCTGTGCCCGCGCGGGCGAAGCTGGTTCAGGTCCTGATAAATAGGCACGGATTTGTATGTGATATAAAGGAAGGGTACCTCTATTCGTGTATCTGGTCAAGTTTATCAGTTGCGTTTCGGGATCGATGCATGATTTATACGCGCACTTGAGTTATTTGCCGCCGAAATTAACCATCTGCGCGGTCTTTCTAACAACCGTAAGACTGACAACGACGATAAACCCCCCTGACAAATAAATAAATAAAATAAAACTATCGACAGCCTATGATCCGAGCAAATCTCTCCCACAGATTGTTCCAATTTCGCGACGGGTTTCATTGCCTTTGAGTAATTTACCCACCGATTTTCCCAGGGACCACCAGTGGTCTCTTAATCTACTACCTGTTAAAACTTTTGATGTAAATCCTTTGTCATTACCGACCGCATTACAAATCGAAGAATGTATTTGAGTATAATTTTATTTTTGTTTACTTGGATTGAAGAAAACAGAACCGATTATCGAGAATGAATGATATGTAGCAGTAATATGAGCAGATAGCTTATTTTTCCATATTCCATTTCTGCTACCCAATAGTTCTGCTCTCCGCATGACGTTCGTATTTTAGGTCCAGGTACATACGTCATAATTTGCACAGAAATGGCGGCAAGATTTCACGCCTGGAAATTTTAACATTTGTTTTTCTTCTTCTATATATATTTTCCGAAGATATCCACAAGCGTTTAGCCATCAGCCACCACAACTCATCTCGGATACTGTATAAACCTCACATCGAACAGATTTTATTTTAATGCTATTTTGTCGTTCAAATTTCACACCCGCGAAAATTGTGACCGAAGTCACTTGAAAAATTATATCTTCTTAAAAGATATTATATGGGGACGGAAGTCATAGTGATTTAGCAACAATTGATACATAAAATAATAATTAGCTGATTCTGTGATTCACTATCTTTTTTTCTTTTTTTGCTGATAAATATTGCCTCATTTTTCAAGAAACCTTTGACGTATGTTCCCGACTCTGAAGGATGAATTATACCGATTTTATTAATTATATCTCGATGTCTCTGTATGTTTGGTGCATAGCACATTTTGATTTTCTAAGCCTTTCAGCAGTGGCGATTCCTGTTCAATTTACAATAACATCCGACGGTTTTTTCTTGCAAACTTGAATCGTGTATCGCGGTGTCTATTGACAAATGGCAAATCTGATAGAAACCAGTTGGTGAATACGAGCCCAGTGTCTGTCTACCTGTAAGTCTGCCTGTCTGTCTGTCTATGTTCGTGGGGCAATATTATATCTCCAGAACCTTATAAAGAAGAATATTGTTCATATAGATCACTTTTCTTCCTCGGGTGTTAATTTTTTTTTTTACTACTAAATTTGAAAGATGTATGCGCGCGTAAATGTATTGGGGGCCCAATTCAGCATGATATAAATAATTGTATTGCTCGAACTGAAACTTCAAGACCCACAAAGACGCTAAATTATAGGGTCATTACGTGTGATAGACGACAATTTCGGTGCAAACCCATCATCCATGATGTTCCCAGATATCAAAAGAAATAGGAATCACTCGAATTCCCCTAACTACGGACCCCATGCGGACAGCACAACAATGACTCCGGGATCTTCCAGAGAAGTCACCGATGCGAATCAAGTCAAGGAGGATTTTACAAGTACCTAGCATCATTTTGGGAATAATAAATCTGAAAACGACACTGCATCAACATTTGACAATATAATCAATCTCATAGAAAACCCAATCACCCGCAGGTACAGATTGGAAAATACCTGTTTGAATAGGCTTTTCTTCTGGATAACAGTAGCTCGAGTCAGACAAAGGCTTCTTATAAGAGTAATTCGTTCCCTATTCATGGCTAGTAACTACTCTCTAATAACACTCAATGCAACCTTTTTTCTATAAACCATCGTCGTGGGGAAGATGCTGGGACAGTTCTTTCTGAGACAAACAAGCCTGTCATAAGATGGTCTGAACTCCTAGTGAACTTGGTGCTTGAAATCCCATCATTATTTCATCCTATTCAACAGGTCTTTCAATATGTCACGCCTACACGGGGCACGAGGGATGCTCAACAATGAGCCCTCCTTCGTCCCATCTATGTTTGTGTGTGTTTTGTCGAATAGGTAATTTAGTTGGTTTGTTGAGGGGTTTTACTGTTTGATGATGATTATAATGGGTTTGGTCCTTGGACACTGGGTGACCGTGGTCAACAAATTTGAGGTTATTTGCCTTGTTTGAACTGCCCCCAAGCGATCTTTTTGGGTAAATATATCGCAGGTTGAATCGGTCCCTTTACATCATTGTATCATGACAGCTACATGTAAACATTTGATTATAATGAAGAGAGAATAATTTAGTATCAGTCCCTGTCGCATATCTCTCATCAACACCTGGCTAAATATGTGCCTCCAGACTCACCAAGAGGCATGTATCACCATATTTATAAATATCTCTGTAAAGTTGGTGGCAACGGATATCTCCGTGGCCACTAGATCAGAGGGAGCTATACCTTCTTGCCTTCCAGCAGAAATTCAATTTTATGCTGCCTAACATGATGAAAAAATACCCCGAAGTATATAAAAAAAAAATCATTGTACTGAGTGGAATATATATGTTTCAATTCTAATCAGCGTTCTGATAGCGTAACCAAATTTATTAATAATGCTGTTTGCGTGACACAATTTCGTTTTATAAGCATTAATTATTTCTGTCTTACTAAAATTGTGCCCTCTTTCTGGATGTTGTGCCCTTGGTTTCGTGCGTTCCCTTGGACATTTTCCCGCCTCTTCTGGCACCCTCCTCTTGAATTTCAAGGTGACTCCTTTCAAACCTGGAGAAAAATCTTAAGGCGTGTAGTACAATTAACTTTAAGGGTGCTCCCTTTATTGTAGTGTGTGTTGTTGTGTTGCTACCAATACGGTCAGTGTGCGTTTCCGTCTTAGAACTTCTAATGCGCGCTGTGTTTGCACGTGACAGGCACCTGGTCCTGGTTGTTAAGTCCGATCGCCGCATGAGTGTACAAGTGGGAGAGCGAGTAACACATGTGCCGCGTCAAGTGTCAGACACCAATCACTGTAGCATTTATGTACGAACGTATCAAGACCCAAAACTGACAATGTACAGATGTATCAAGGCAGACAGTACTTGCACCTTTCGGTCATGCGGGGAATGGAGATTTTACAGAACTATTTTGAATATATTGCAGGACTATTTTTTTCTGCAGATAAGATAAGATATATTTATTGACATAAAACACCATAGTGATAGGTAGATGTCACAAACATAAAGAACATAGTGGTATGCGAAACAGAAATAACAGTATCAAGTAATAATATTCAAAAGTTCGGCCTATATATATATGTAACTATGGCCTAAAAACAAACAATATATGTACACTATAGTAGCACAATTGTATAATTAGGGGCCAGTAATAGTGTTCTATAACATCGTAGTTTAGTTAAGGGCATGTGATGACCCTTCTTATCTGACATCAACTCAGTTACAATCTCCAAAGCCATTTTTCGCTAACTGACCAGTGAATTGACAAATAAAACATGACAATTAATAATATAGTATAGTTTCACATTAACGTCATTCGTCACAGGTGTCAATAATTCCCGCAGTAGCATCTAAAATTGCAACGAAAACATGAACCCCCTTTAACCCGTTACCCAACAGAACGGCCCTGTGCCAATGCATTATCTTATATATGCGAGTCGACCATAGGTCGCCTCGCATATATAAGAGAATGCATTGGCTTAACACATTAAAAATTATAAAATTGTTAAAGAATGTAAGAAAAAATGGTAAAAAGTGTTAAAAAACGTTTTTTTTAGGCCAATGCATTCTCTTATATATGCGAGGCGACCTATGGTCGACTCCCATATATAAGAGAATACATTGGCACAGGGCATAACTGTAACCATCACAATGTGGTCAATGAACCGGTTCCAATGATATCCATATTTGTATGGTTCTATTGAGACAGACCGAAGATATTTTAGGCTGTTGAAGCTTTATTTGGGTGTTTTTGGCCGGTTTGTTGGGTAAAGGGTTAAAATTGGTTTTTATTAACTTTTCGGAAGCCTAATAAAAGTCGGAACCTGCACGATAAACTGCCTCTTTTGAAATTCGATACATGACCATCCTATGTTTTGCTTCTCGTTAAGTTGGATCTCATTATTTTAAGATATAGAACACGTTCAAATAATAAAGACTTGTAGTTTTTCGGTGTCAAACTAATTAGGGTATCTTTAATTATCGTACTCTGCAGCTAAGTAGTTATTTGCAAGTACATTTTGGCCACATCATCCTTACTCTGCGTGTGTGAATGGGTTTGCTGTTTTCTTCGTTTTCTTTAATTTGCGGCTCGGTCATTTGCTGGCCATTATGATGGACGGGAACTATTTGCATAGTTTGCATTGGCAAACGTTATTTCTAAAATATGCATTCCACATAGGTTATATTACCTTATAACAGCGAACATTCTGCAACAAATGAATTGCCTCTGAAATTTGCCTTCAACTTTGTTGAAGTAAACTTTCCTAGAGCCAAAATATCACATGTCCTTCTATATACTATACTAGTAGGGTGACCCGAAGTTGCCCAGGTTAAAGTTGAAAACTCTTGCTCAAAGTGTTATTCACATAAATTGTATACCCAAATGGGCATCACAAAACGTCATTCCCATACATAGATTATACGCAGTGGCTCACCTTGTCTGAGTGATTGCCATTTGTTCGTCCCGAAAAACGAATGGTGAAATTTAGAGAAAATTATTACGTTAGTACCTGGCCCTCCCTGTCACTGACTCGATTAACTTTAGTTTCGTTAAACCCCATCATTAGATTCTTCGTATCACGGAGTTGACTATATATAACGTTGGTGGAAATCGGCGACTAAACATTCTTATCAATGTTAGTGCCCCTCCCATTCCCATCCCTGATCCAAACGACACCAATAAGAATATGTATCGCTTTGGTGGAAATCGGCGCTATAATATTCTTATCAATTTTGTGCCCCTCCCCCCAAATCACTGACTCGAACAGTTCCACCTTTGACATCTTTAAACCACACAATTCGACTCGTCATAGAGTTTCTTATCAAATTTGGTACCCCTCCCCATCTCTGACCCATACGGCACCAATTTGGCGTCTTTAAACCACACTAGGTTCCTCATATCATGGAGAAGAATATGTATCAATGTGGTGGAAATCGGTCCTAACATTATTTGTTTTTATCAATTTGGTGGCCCTCCCCTCGTCCAACACTGACTCGAAGGGCGCCAATTTTTTGCATCTTTAACCACACCATTAGACTCCTCGTATCATGGAGATGATTATGTTTGGTGGAAATCGGCGACAAAAAATGTCACCGATTTTGTTGCTGTCCGACAGCGTCACTTTAGAAAATTTTAACCTGAACCATTATCCTCCTCGTAAAAAGTTATCCCTGTTAGACACCATTAGTGCCATCTAGATGGTTCCCTGTTAATTTATATAGAATGCAGACAGACAAACATTTGCAAATATAGATATGGATGAACCTTTCAGTTTTTTTGGGGGGGGGGGGAATTATAGCATGAAATTCTTATCCACGGCCCAACGCTTGAGCCATATGGTGGCAGATCTTGAATATAAACAACAACATTGACATCGGTTCGACAATAGGAAGAGTCCCCCGAGAGGGACCCGCGTGGGATAGCAACCAGAACACGTGTTATTCTGAAGGACGAGCTTCTATCGTTGGTAAACATCTACCAACTACCCGTGAGTGCAACGCACTTGAAGGTCTCCGAGCTTGGAGTGCGGAATCGCCGCCGTAATATCACAAACCCTAGCGACATGTCTAGGTATTCAATGCACGATAATAAGATAATTCTATAATAGCTCTAACTAGAAATATGGGATGGATTTCATTTGCAGCGAATCCTCACTTTTGTGTTGGGATTAGAGGTTGTTCCGTACACTTATCTGATGTTGCAGGAGATATGGTCGGAATGGTTTCAATGTTGGCCCTCCTAAAGGTATTGTTTACAGTTGTGAGATTTGCGCATACTTCCGATGCATGTTAGCATTTAATTCTTACCATATACACAAAAGCCTTTCGCCCAGCTATGAATTGAGCCAGGTTCTTTGACGTTTCGACTATTAATATAGCAATGACCTTTCTGCTTTGAGTTTTTGCGTCGGTTCGATGGGCACCAGAATTGAAACCGCATATGATGTTCATGTACGCTCCATTTACACTTCCGTGTGTGTCATGGGTGCAAATTCTACACCGTCACAGGTCGACCAGTTCTCACAGAGTACAAGGTCGCATTCAAGGACACAAACACTCAACTAGTTGTGTTTGTTTATCAATCGATCCATCAAATTGTATTGAATCTTACACAGATATATGGTCAAATGTACAAGAAGAACAACAGAGCACTTGAAATGAAGTAACAAAATAAATAATAAAATATATGTGATGATACCAATGGCATTTGTCGTATGACTCGTATCTGCCATAACCTGTGTGGCTTTGAGTTAAAATACCTTTATCTAGTTCTTGTTTGTCGACAAGTTGATGAGTTCGTGTATACATGTAGCTCGGATGCCAAACCTCTGTGTTGTTCGGTTCACAATGGACGAATTGGGCTAGGACGGATAGGCTATATGGATACCTTATTAGTCGTTTATAATAGTATAATAAAACTGTCAAATTATGTATTTATTTCGCCTCCAATTTTCACTACCAAACCGCCAAAAGTGCACCGAATTGCACCGACGGAGCATACGCCCGGACCCCTTATAGCATACTCGCGCTCGATCGTGCACCCTCCCCGCGTCGGCTTTGATTTATCCCGAGTGTGATCTCACATGGCTGGATGGTAGCCTATTTTGAATGGACCAGTAGTCTTGTGGCCACTCGCCAGGAGTAGGAACATAATACAGGAGAACATTTTGAGATATGTACCTGAAAATAGCCAAATCCTAACATCTAGTGGGCCAGGAAAATTCACAGCCAGATTTGTTTTTACTAAATAAATTAACAGTTTCTGGCTGACCACAGGCAATGGAGCAGGATACACTGGTGTGAGAAAAATTTGAAATCTGAACATGAAAATTGCAAAATCCTATATAGCAGCTTGACTGGCATCAAGCTTTCCAAGTGTTGGACACCCCCACCAAGGTTGGAAATTTTCCAACTGATGGCCATTTCAATCAAAAATGTTTACCAAAAGTAGGAAAATGTGCAAATGTTGGTCTAAAAAAAAACAAATTCCCAACTAACAAACTGTTGGAAAATCAAACTATACGAGAAGAATTTCAACCTATACTGTTGTTGTGAAATTTCCAACTAATTTTGTGTCAGGTATGAAATTTCCCAAAATAAGCAATCAAAAAATGTTGGTTAAACAAACCCTAAATCAAATATTTTCCAATGAAAACATAAACTCTGCAATCGAAAGAACTTGTATCGTTTCATGGAACAACTTGTAGTCCCATGATCCTTATAAAATACATAGCAAACATACGGAGGTCGGCGAAGTTGATCTGCATGGGGAGGGGTGTATGTGCGTTATCAGTCTTAGTGAACACAGACTCCGTCTCATTTCTAATCGACTATATGTAATCGGTTACATGCAGATTGAGTTTTGATTCATTTAGCCTGGAGCGTGGCTAAAGGTTCTTGGTTTCTGGTTGTCTCAATTTCATTTCTCACTGCACTCCCCATCAATATTTGCAATCCATATATGATGAGAATTGTGTTAACAGTTTTAAATGTTGAAGAATTTCAAACGATGCAGCCACATGTTTAAGATCAAATGTTTCGCTGTTCATCTCCAGTTTGCTCTGATGTGAGAAATTCGTGGTCTAAAACACATAATGTACAGGGGAGGGGGTCTGCAGAAAACATGGTGGAGGGTGATTCGAGGTCGGGAAAAATGTATAATGCGAACTTGTTTCAATCAACACATTTATCAAAGATTCCTTTGGTAACATTAGGGTATTGTACTGTGCTTACCTGTTGCATCATTTCTGGGTATAATGATATGTTCCTGTTAGTGACTATAGAACACTCTATGCATCACCAGGTTGGTCATCACTCATGATTATATTACTAGCTGAAACAAGCTCCTTTCGTGAGCCTTTAATCGGCGCCGGTGGGGCCTGCGACTCCTGCACAAAGGGGCCTGTCGAATATATATGTATTACATGATATTATTGATCCTATATCCCACTTTCAAAACTATTACATGTACTTCAAGCAGTGACAATCAATGTCATATTCTTTCTCAGTATTTCAGCTATAGTCGTTATTCAAGTCAATATCAGCAGTCCTATACGCGTGGCTACAATGTAGTCCGTAAACATTTCTTATATAATCAGAGCCAAGCTCGGTGTATAAGTGATCGACTAGCTATGTTAGAATAGTTCGGGTTCACAGACTAGGCTACAATGCGGCTACATACATAAAACATAAATAAATTTTGAATGACAAAATGACATCCGCATGTCAACAATATAACATTATTGACTGTCTCTCGCCTCTCCCTGTATATATTGAATCTCTACTTTCATGCTATGTGCCTGGTAAACCAGACTTAAGATCTGCTGAAAAAATATTAATTGCTGTTCCCAAACGTGATCTTGTTAATTATGGTCGTCGATCTTTTGAATGCCACGCCCAAACCTTTGGAATTCACTCCCGCTTACACTTAGGAATTTTGCTACTTTGGAATCTTTCAAAACAGAACTCAAAACGTATCTATTTAAACTTCACAATGGCAACGACCAAAGCTAACCACATCTTTCCTGCATTGTTTGATACAATACACTCATCCTGATTTTTATATTAAATTGTAGTTATTGTGTGTGTGTACAGGTACATTCACATGTGTTGCATGTGTAGGAGCTCTGTCATTTGTTGTATCATTGAGCGCTTTTGGGCGTCATTGGATAAGGCGCTTTAAAAATGCAATACATCATTATTTATTTGACCAACAAACTTGAACACTGCGTGTGCACACGCACCATTAGAGTTGTGAGGTGAATGTTATAGGTTTAAGATAAAATCCCTGTACATAATGCATACCTATATATTAACACAGAATTATTTCAATGTTAACAAAAAAGATGGGAAACAGATACCTATCGGAAGTGTTCTGTGATCTTGCTCCTGATCAAGATCATGCCATGAATTTCTACTCTGGCTAACGCCCGAAGAGATCATATTTCACCAGTACCAAACCTGGGAACTTTTTGATGCTGTGACCGGTTCTGACGGAGCACTTTATAACATTAAACAAACAAAGCTGGAATGTATTTCATTATTAATTCTTGTTCCTCGATAATTTATCTCATTTTAGAAGGTGGTCCCGGCTTTTTATAGTGCGAAAATGCCGATGAATGTGCCATTCACAACCATCGTTGTCAACGTGTGTCGTATTTGTAACTTTATCGATACGCCTGGCTATTTTATCTTCGCCATTGTGATAAGGTGTCTGGACTGAATTACTGTCATCCTCTTTATTTGATGTCAAAATGCAATAAAAATCGCGCGAGCCGTCTATTGGCATCATCAAGGGCTAACATAAATTGTGACAACATTATTGCGACTTCGTGTGGGGGAAAAGATTCCCATCCAACGTGCACCCTGAGACTTTTAATTAAACTCTGAAAAATAAACAATTATTCCTTTCCACTCGATTCCAAACCATAATAAGCTAGCGAAACCAGATGTAAGTTTATTGTGAATGCGTCTGGAAGAAATCTCGCTTTTATTTAAATCCTATCGCTAATCAGATAGCTATAGTGCTATAACGATAGCGTTTCCCACACAAATAGGCGATAAACGTATCGAGTTTGGTAAAGAAGAAACATGTGCACAATTTACTGCAGAAAATACCGAAAACACGCCTTCCTGGTTTTATAATTGTTTAATAGAACACATGTGTATTCACTATCGGACATATGTAACGTCATCCTTCGCATAAACAGACTGCCAATCTTCACGATAATTTCTTCGTTGAGCGTTTCTCCTTTAAACACTTCATACATAAGTTTTAGTGTAATAGCCATCCAAACAGACACACAAGATGCCACAGTCATTACCTGCGAATATATATACGAATTTAAACAAGCGTTTATTGTCGAATTGCACCTGCTTAATTGGATCTGAATCTGAGAATTTATTTCTGTTATACAAAGTTGATTTGTTATCTGTCATGGTCGTTTATATATTGCAGTAGTGGCGTATTTATGTTTGTACGATGTTATGTAATTCGATTGTTCAATGATAAAGTTGAAAGGCACACACGCACTATAGCCCTTACCGGCAATTGTTGGCTGAAAGGGGTGGCGTCGAATCCGAGCTAGGAAGTCGTAGCCATCATCATCATCATCATCATCATTATCATCATCACCCTGGTTAACATCATCATCTTTATTATCATCATCACCATCGTTAACATCATCATCATCATCACCACCGTGGCATTGTCATCACCATTATCATCCTTTGCATCATTGTCATCATCACCGTCATTATCATGATCAACATTTAAGCACCATCATCTCGCCGGCCTCATAATCTTCATCAGCATCCTCATCATCTCCATCATCATCACCATCATCATCTCGCATTATCATCACCACTATCGTCATTAGCCTCATTGCCATCACCTTCATCACCATCACCAACACTTAAACACCATCATCTCGCCGGCCTCATCACCTTCATCATCATCTCATCAACTTGATCATCATCATCGTCATCATCATGATTACCATCTTTTCGTTGGCCTCATCATCTGCATCAGCATTATCGTCATCTTAATCAACATTACCATCATCTCGTCGACCTCATCATCTTCATCAGTATCCTCATCGTCTTCATCAGCATTGCCATCATCTTCATCATCATCATCATTACCATCATCTCGTCGGCCACATCATCTTCATCATCATCACCATCTCGTCGGCCTCATCATCCGTATCAGCATCATCATCTTAATCATCATTACCATCATCTCGTCGGCCTCATCATCTTCATCAGTATCCTCATCGTCTTCATCAGCATTCTCATCATCTTCATCACCATCATTACCACCATCTCGCCGGCCACATCATCTTCATCATCATCACCATCTCGTCATCTGCATCAGCATCCACGTCATCTTCATCATCATTACCATCATCTCGTCGGCCTCATCATCTTCCTCGGCATCCTCACCGTCACCATCATCATCATCTTCATCATCATTACCATCATCTCGTCGGCCTCATCATCATCATCTTCATCATCATCATTACCATTATCTCGGCATCCCCACCACCATCATCATCGTCGTCGTCATCATCATCATTACCGTCATATCGTCAGCCTCATCATCTTCATCAGCATCCACACCATCTTCACCCTCACCATCTTCATCATCATCACCATCACCTCGTCGGTCTCATCAGCGTCACCGTTATCAACGTACAGCTCATCATCTTCACCAATCCACTAAAACAATTAAAAGAATGTTTATACATAATAAGCAATATCATCTTGTCAATCAGTGTCAATGTAAATTTTAGTGTGAATAATCGAAGCAATGTGAATTTAATGGATACAACTATTTCAAGTGCAACATGTCATTTGAAATACCGATCATGCGTGGTTGAATAATGATGGTGATGATGAAGATGAAGATGATGATGATGATGATGATGCTGATGACAATGAGGATGATGAGAATGATGACGATGATGATGATAGTGATGATGATGATATTGATGATTATGATGATAATGATGATGACGAATTGATTGATTGGCTAAACTCTAAGTGATATTATTATATGCCATCAATCAATACATTTTAGCTCAACTTGACGAAGTCAAGTTTAAGCAATTGTCATGGTTTTGGCGTTCGTCATCCGTGTGTCCATGCGTCCGTCCGTCCGTCAAGTTTCTTTGGCACACCATACAGGCCACACCCCTCCTCCCACCATCACCAGACTTCAAATGGATAGTCGGGTACCCATCGACTTTTTCCCGAAAATCGTTGAAAAACATGGCTGCAAGTAGCCATCTTGGATTTCACTCTTTACATGACTAAATCCTTCGGCACATCCTACACGCCACATTCCTCGTCCGATCATCACCAAATTTATATGGATCTTCGGTATGAACTCTAGATGGGAGCCATCGATATTTTTCCGTAATTCGTAAAAAAAAAAAATGGCCGCCAGCAGCCATCTTGGATTTCAATAATAAAACACCCTGCAGCCCGCATTTATCGGAGAAATATTTTGAAAAACTACAGGCATGTTATTTAGGGTCACCTCTAGATGGGGCCATGGGGGCTATCGAATTTGAACGATTTCCGATGGAAACATGGCCGCGGGCAGCCATCTTGTATTTTACCTTTGCACGACTAAATTATTTGGCACACCATACAGACCACATCCCTCACCCGAACATCCCCAAATTTTATATGATTCTTCAGGGTGACTTCTATAGATGGTCCTTCGGCACACCCTACAGGCCACACCACTCATCCGATCGTCACCAAACTTCATATGGATATTTGAGGTGACCTCTAGATTGGAGCCATCGATTATTTCCTAAATTCGTTGAAAAACATAGCTACCAACGGCCATCTTGGATTTTACTCTTTGCATGCATGACTAAATCTATCGGCACAGCCAACATGTCACGTCCCTTGTCTAATCGTCACAAAGCTTCATATGGATCTTCTGGGTGACCTCTAGATGGGAGCCACGAAATTCGTTAAAATACATGGCCACCAGACCAATAGCCATCTTGGATTTCAAATTTGAATCCATCGCGTCACACCCTGCCGTCCACATTTATTGGTGAAATGGTTGGAATGAAAATAATTTCATCTACACAAAACAAGCCCTTTACGGTAACTCTTTTACTTTCCTTTTTCTTTATGATTCTATTCATTGCTCGGCAAAATAATAACTCCTCCCCAAGCTGAGCTACAGTGTCATTGGCACTGTCATTAAGACACTCTCAAAATAGGCCGCCGGAAACACATTACCATATCACCATGTCCCTGGACGCCGAATCGTTACTTATCCACACAAAAGATGAAGTGGACCTACACTAACGGAAATATCCTCTTCGTCGTGTTTACTAGAGGCCGGAAACTGTATCACTTCATATCATGTCGGTGCATAATTTTCCCTCTATACTCCAACGAGACAGGTAAAATTTTGTTTACTCTGTTGTAATTTGACCGCGCGGCTTCTTTGATGTTAAAACAATCAACCAGGTCACCTATCCTAGCACAAGATTTATCGGGACAATAACTAATTGCTACAGCTTTTCGAAATCACTTTAGCATAAACTGTATATGTGTAGAAACGATGCGACCAACGGTCGTCTTCTATAGCCGTCGTTTGTCGGTACGCTCTTCTGTGTGGGAGGTTAGAAAAATGATTGATGGAGGTCATCGTTAAAGTTTTAATGACCAAATTAAATAGTCGGCAACAGGTTGACATCAAACGGACGATGTGGCGAGCGCCGCTGAGTTTCACCATCGGTGTTACGCAATGTTCCGTTCGCGTGGAATTCACTCTCTCGCGTCGCCTCAATTACCAACCCCGGATGTAGAGGAGTTCAGTGAATACTTTAGAACCGAGGACGCTACACTTGCGTCAGAAAATATCCCCGACACTCCTCGCTACGACTTCATATGCATTGACGATTTCAGTCAAGTTAACAATAACGCTTTGAACACAGAAATAGAATTACAGGAAATACATAACGCAGCGAAGCGCCTCAAAACTAACAAAGCACCAGGCGCAGACTCAATTACAAATGAATACATAATCAAATCGTTGCCCAAACTTGATACTCTGTATAAGAACTATTTCAATCTCATTTTAGATAGTGGCACATTACCCCGAGAATGGACGGTCGGAATCATAAGGCCATTATTTAAAAGAAAAGGTGATCATCGCGACCCTGGAAACTACAGGAAGATAACCCTGTTGAGTTGCCTGGCTAAACTTTTCACAAGCATCATTAGTGAACGAATATGCAGTTTTCTCTCTGTAAATAAAATTCAGTCAGAGAGCCAGGCAGGTTTCAGAAAAGGCTATTCGACTGTTGATCACATATTCTCACTCCATACAATCACACACTTAATTAAGGCCACTAAAAAGAAACTGTATTGCGCATTCATTGACTTCTCGAGGGCATTTGATTCAGTCTGGAGGATCGGCTTATGGGAAAAACTTATACGATATAATATAACAGGGAAGGTACTAAATGTCATTAAAGGGATGTACAATAACCTTAAGTTATGCGTTAGCGTAGACAACCAACATTCAGATTATTTTTGCTCAAATATTGGCCTAAAACAGGGAGATAACTTATCACCGATACTTTATGCCCTGTATGTTAACGACCTGGAACAGTACATGAGCGAAAAGGGATGTCAGGGCATCGATGTGGGAAAGTTGGGCGCTTTCGATACTGGCATTTATGCCAAACTCTTTCTTCTCATATATGCAGATGACACAGCCTTAATGGCGAATTCTAGCGACGGCCTGCAGAATGCACTCGACGCATTTTCCGAGTACTGTAAAGCTTGGGGACTTAACATTAACGCATCGAAAACAAAAGTATTGATATTTGGTAGAACTACCCCTGCGTCTAAGAAGCTTGCGTTTAACATATCAAACCAAAACCTCGAAGTTGTTGACAGTTACAAGTATCTCGGAACACACTTTCATAAAAATGGTAATTTTGCGAAAGAAAGAAACATGAGATGCCTTCAAGCAAAAAATGCTATGTACGCAGCTTTAAACAAAATGAGAACAAATAAACTCAGTATCATGACAACCTTAGAGCTATACGAGAAATCAATCATCCCAATTATGACATATGGGGCGGAAGTTTGGTCACATGAAAATCTGAGATGTTTTGAGAAACTTGAGCTCTGGTTTCTAAAATTTCTTTTGGGGCTAAAAACTTCAACGCCCTCAGCATTTGTATATGGCGAAACTGGCATGTTCCCAATTACCCTTAAACTGAAACTTCGCGCCCTGTCATATTGGGGAAGAATATTAACTATGGAATGCCATCGAATGCCTTTAATATTGTATTATGTTCTATATTCAATGTATTTAAATAATAAATGCAACAACCCATGGATCAAAAACATAGAACACACTGTTAACAAACTTGGCATGGGATACATCTGGAAAGATCAGTCCCTGAATTCCTTGAATCGATTCACCACAAATGTTAAAAAACGACTAGAAGATGTTTTTATTCAAGAATGGAGAGGCACCATGTCCATATCAAATAAATATGCATTCTACCGAATTATTAAGATAAACTTCGGTCGTGAGACATACATATCGAGTATATACAATAACTTAGTAACCGCCATGTTACGGTTCAGGAGCAGAAATCACTACTTACCAGTTGAATCGGGATCATGGGTAGGTTCAGATTACTCAGACAGAAAGTGTACTCTATGTAACTTAGAACTCGGTGATGAATTCCATGTAATTTTAATATGCCCTGTATTGCAGACTCTACGAGAGAAATATATAAAACCCTACTTCTACCGAAAACCGAATATTATTAAATTGAATGAACTATTCAATTCGGGAAAGGGGAAGAGAACACAAAATCTTTCTTTATTCATTAAAAGGGTTATGCCATTATTTAGGCTCTCCTGAGGCATACAATACCACCCACGTTAGGACACCACCATGGGTTGTTGAATTAAATAACTGTTGAATTTCAATATATATTGTGTACAATCTTGCACATAATAATAACTCAGAACTCCTCATGCATCGCACACTATATAATATATGTATTGTTATATTGTAATTATGCACATACTCTGTGATATCTAACATGATGAAGAGTAATTAAATTGAAAATTGAATTGATGGTCTCTTGAGATCGCATACCTTTGCGGTTTGAGAAACATAAAGATAAGTATACATCTCTGCCGTCTATGCATCTACTTCGATTCGCGCTCAACTACTCTCTCTATTATCTACTGGTTGTCATATAAGTCCATGAACAACTGTAATTGTGTTGCCCCCTCCCCTAAAGTCAAATACTTAAAGATGTGGGGAGATTCCAGATCGCTAGCTGCAACGTACAACAATATAGGAAATTTAAAGCCACATGGCGGATTGCGCTCCAAAATACAAATACTATTATTATTAGCTTTTGAATTTTTCGCGGTATCGAAATAGGTCGATAAATATCCTAACTACCTTTCTACGAGCATTCTGTAACCCAAAAAGACGCATTAAAATATTGAAAATGCTACTATAAACAGGGTGTTTTGGTCCCAAAACAAAAACAAAACAGCCATTTGCACGATGTGGACATAAAAGAGCGTTCCGTGTTATTCTATCCCTGATATGTTAGGAATAAAGAGCGTTTGTATGACTTCTGGCGAAAAATTTAAACGGCTGGAAAATGGATGTGACTTTGGCAAGTATTTTTTCAAAGTATATGAAGCCGGTATATCAATATTTCGTGTATTTATCGACCTATCGTACCCGTCCCTCCAAATTACGTAGACAAAATTTGGAGGTTCGAATGAGCCATGTCCGTTTAATATAACACTTCTTTTGCTTTGTATCGTTTTTTCTTACTATTGATTTTTTTTAAATCCATTTATTTAATATTGTTTTATCTTTCAGATGGACACCAATTTCCAGCCTCAGATCGGCATGGTTGAAGGTTGAAGGTCTTTGTTTCCTTTCAGTTGGACTCGATTTAAGAGTTCGTCATTGGGTTGACACACACTTGTTTTCGTTCTACAGTGGACGAAGTGTGCCAGGGGCCGTAACATTGTTGAGTATGTACTCGTCGTTATTGATTGAATAGTCTCTCGATGGGGATGTTTAATAAATTGGGCGCTAGTTTCTCGTAAACAAGAAAGTGTACTTCGTTGCCCATTTCATTATACACTAGTTGGAAAATTCTAACCAAAAGGGGGTGGCTGCAAATTAAAATTCACACAGTTGGAAAATTTACCAAGGCGACTTCTATTAAAAATTCATTATTCCTTGTTTTTATTTCGGAGCAATAGGTGTTCTGTGGTGCACTGGTGTACCTCCTAGTTGTTTATGTACAAATAACCAAATCCGCAGTGTTATGGAATACACTCGTCATCCCGTCTGACCCTTCTGCAAAATTCAACCCCATTCCAGTTCATAAACATCCCTATCACCGAGTCACCCACGCACCATTTACATCCAACTGGATCAGACAGGGTCAAACGCAACAAGCATTCCGCAGTAAACATCAGAAAGCGTGCTGGCAAGCTGACCTGCAGTCTCTTTAACACTTCCATGACTGAAGCTTCCTGAAATTTTGTGAAAACCTTTATGCCAATGCATTCTCATGTATATGCGAGTCTCCCACAGGGAGCCTAGCATATTTAAGAGAATACATTAGCCTAACAATATTTATATTAACCTTGTTGTATTAGCTGGTGCATTCTCGTATATATGCGAGGCCCCTGTGAGAGATTCGCATACATTAGAGAATGCACTGGCTCGCGCTTGTTGTCTGATACTCGTTTCCATATATTAAACTTCTATTTTGCTTATGTGTGTCATCTGTATAGTATGTTATCTGTTTGGATTTGGAAATAAAATTATGTTTACACCAAAGACTGGCTGACCTGGAAAGTGTGTTGAAAGTCAACCCACGCTATAGTGTCGCGTGATTATTTTTTGGGAATGTTTTACAGTTGCTGTATAGATATGTGTTCTGCGTTGGATAATTATTATACTTATTAAAAAGTTATATCCCAGCGGGCCACCAATGCCATCTTTTACTCATATAAGGGTGATTGTAAGGTGTGGTTGTAAGGTTGACCAATGTTACTCATATAAGGGTGGTTGTAAGGTGGAACACAAGAAACATCCTGAAATAGACCGAAATCCCTACCCAGATCTAAACTGGTCGAACACCAGATAGGTCCGAATAGGACTCCTATATGGCATTACTATAGGCGTCTTCGACCGATTTGTTTGACCGAAGTTTCTTCGCTCGCTTGACAAACTCCTGACTTGTATTAAATAGTACGCATGTTTAAGACCCGTAGTTTAGCTCGTGAATGAATACAACTTTGTCTCTGGTAATCTCAGCATCTGCAAATGGACACTCGAGTATCATTTTAATGGGAGCTTAGATATTAATGCAAGTACATCTGCGCATGGAATGTGCCCCGGGCGCAGTAAAAATGTAGCGGAACTCGGACTATCGCGAGCTTTTGTGCATTAACTAGCATTTAGAATTGTTTTTGTGACTTTATCCCTCACCGCGGTTAATCATGCGATATAATTCGACTATCTGGTATCTCTCGATATTCGATAATAGAAATCCGATCCAACTGGACTGGATGAACCATGAACTGTAGACCGGACAAGCGGAAGGAATCATTTAGGGAATTCAAAGCATAGTAGGTATTTACCACGAAAAACAAGGCAAACGCCGCAGTTACCTGTATCAAACCATGCGAATTTCAGCTTGCATGTGTGTTGGTGATTAAGGAGCATGTATTTTTAATCCGAGAATGGGTTCCACGTGTAAGGGTTTGCACGGAATGTCCGGTATAAAATACAACATTCGTCTATAGTACGCGTGTTATCGTATACGAGCTATTTTTCACACGTGTTAAGTGCACATTTCATGCGATCCAGATACACATTTGCTCTGACTATACGAATGGTTACCTTTTGAGATGTGTAGGATGATTCTGCCTAACAAAAATTATTTGTAAAAAAATAAATATGGAAACACATGCACACAGCACACTGGATAAATAAAGCAATTTTATCTCTTATCTACTCGTGAATCACCTTCCTTTTTTAATTTTAATTTTATTTTCCCTTTCCGCCATCTTAACACCATCTGTAATTTTGTTTATTTTATATCCCTTTTTATTCAGCAGTAATTTCAAAGATTTCTAATTTTGGGGAGAGGAGCATTTAAATAAGTTGCAAACATTGCGAAAATTAATATTCTACATTTAGTTGAGCCCGTAAACGCCATGGGAGTAATCATACATTCAACCTTCATTTTGATCAATATTTATTCGTTAATCTAATGAAACTAAAAACTTCGATGAGTAGACTTGCATTTGTTCAACTTATTATCTGAATATTTCACACCAATGCACATTAATCATTCTGTGCTTTCAACGGCTAAAAACTTGAGGTAATAGATGAAAAATTCCAATTCAAGGGTGGGTTTGCAAACGGTATTGCTTGACTGGACTTGGAAATTTCGGTCTGATTCAACTGGTGGGCAAACCTCTATAGATATACGCGTCCCTGCCGATCACCAAAACGCCACGCGTGAGGTTCCTTGGTCGAGCAATAATGTAAAATAGCACGCAATTTCTGGCCATAAATTATATTATTTGCCCTTTAAATTCTCAATTTTAATGGAGCCAGCATGACCCGCGTCGACATTTTGTAAACATTTCAGCCACTGATCAGACATTACCGCGTTCCTTTATAGTTTAAATTTCAATGGTGTCGATCTGTCCATTGTGTAGAGATATGGTTTTCAATAAGCGATTTGGCCTCTTTGCATGAATTCCGCTTCCGACCGAATGCATAAAATGTGGAAAACACATGTTTGAATCACTGATGCCGAAAAGTGTTTTAGTTCCGCTGGGGCGGCGTGACCTGCCTAGCGAACAATAGTAAAATATTGGTACCAAACAGGCTATTATATCGGTTATTGACCCAATCGAGTTGCCGTGCTACGCGATTCGGGTAATTATTAAAAGTATGCTAATTATTAAAGTGCTTTTGTGGAATTCCGGTGGGAATGCCATGGGAGCGTTTTATTACGCACCTATCTACCTTGGGCGCGACAATTCAACAGGTAATAATTAGTAATACTATGAGGGTGCTCTTTATCCCGTTTGTACCGATTTCAGAGACAAACCTAGCTAAGCCCATGCATATGCTATATCGAACCACTCTCACAAAAAAACTGTCTAAAACAAATACCGACAGTATGACATATTCGACTGTTCGTATATTGCATTGATCATTATTGATTGATTGATTGATTGACTGATTGATCGATTTATTTGTATAAAATTAACAAATTTCGCACTAAATACTAGCTAGAATATCAAAATATCTTCCAAATTCTCTTCTAAATCATGTTTTCTTCATGTTTTGTGAAATATATATATTAATATGCCAAACGCATGCTTTGGGAAGGATATACATATTGTTTAAACCAAAATATAAAAACAAAATATAAAATTCAACACATATTTGGTCTGAAATTTCCAATTAATGCTGTGTCAGGCATGAAATTTCCAACTATTGAACATGTTGGCTAAAGTTGGGGTGGAAACCCTATATATCTATACGTCCCTGTCGACCACCAAAAAGCCGCGTGTGAGGAACCCTGTCGAGCAATACAGTTGCCACGTCTCTGCTCATCAGAGCGCTATATTTTCGCCGTTCAAGTTGATGATTTTCAACTAACACGACCAATGCACATATTCTACTCTGAAATATCACAAATATGATATGATTGGTATAACCGGATATTTTGAACCACGTGCAGATAAAGAATAGCATGTGTGTGTCAATGCGTATGCGGTTTGACGACACTCATGCATGTCTGAATGTCGGGTGAAGTTGTAAAATCTCAAGTGTAACCCTATAATATACTCTCAGAAACCTCTAGTATACATGCACACACCGAATCAAGCCTGATTATAGCGTGTCTGTCATTTGCAGAATGAGGTCACCAGAGGGTGAATTTAGTGACGCTATCCGACATAGCGGGTTAGCATCACTAAATTCACCCTATGGGGACCTCATTCTGCTTGGACCTCGTCCTTTTTAGTTTAGTTTTTCTATATCCCCAAATTGGCAGACGACATATTGCATAATCGAGGTTTCCAGTGGGTGTAAATAAAAAAATTCACCATTTGGGAACTTCAATCTGAGTCTATGTCTCCCACAGCAGATGAGGCCATGCAGAATGAGGTCACCAGAGGGTGAATTTGGTGATGCTAGCCCACTGTGCGGGATGGCGTCCTACATTCACCCTCTGGGGACCTCCATCTGCAAATGACATTCACGCTATAATCAGGCTTGCCCCGAATGCCAGATGACAAGATTTACCACTGGAACTGTACGAGCCACGAGGTTGTATTGCAACTCACAAACAAGGGTTTGCATGTACCAGAAACTTAACACGCGAGGAGGTCAGGTTAACCATTGCCTGATAAAACAAACCTCATGCGGGATTGTTTATACATTTGGATATATTTTGATTCAATTCATTGTCTTTGCTTTTTTAGAATATTTCACGCGGGAACAAATAAAAAGCGGTATACATCCCTCTATTGACACAAAACCAATAACAAAATTCCGTATGTCTCAGGTGTTCAAGTAAATGCCACATTGTTAACACATTGCATTACCAAGCCAAGCTCCAAAAACTTCCTCATATTTTGTAGTCTTCTGGGTCCACAACAACTTGGAACATATATCGGTTGGGCTGATGCTGTTTTTGGTCCGAGTCCCACCCGTTAAAAAGCCGTATTAGTTAGGTACTGCATGTACATGTGGGGCTCGGGCATTCACGTGAAACCCTGAATGTGCCTAATCATCTGACATGTCCGCGATTAATCTGTCTTCAAAATGATATATCATGTACCGTGATAGAAAAAGGTATAGTGATGATACAATCATTTAATGTATTGTTTATATGCATTTTTTGATAGCGCAACAAATCGATATTCTCTGGAAAACAAGTAAAGGCTTTATTTACTTATGCATCTCGTTGCTTTGACATATAACGGACCTCTGATATACGCATATTTGGTATCATCATGCTTTGGAAATGTTGCTCTCTGTGTTAATATATACGCAAAACTTCCACTTGACCTAATCCGAAGACATACAAGCAAGATAACTCCCACCCACGATTCCGGGCAAGTCCTTTATAGAAGAGTAACGGGGTGGGGCTCGGTCCAAAACAGCATCAACCCAGCCGATATCCCAACTTCGTCTACCTATTTTTGTGAATAGCAAAATACCACAAAATATATATCGGATATGATATGACAATCTTTTGTGTTACTTGCCACCAGATATAAAGGCTCAACCAGGGGGGGGGTTGGAAACAATTTTCAGGCACGTATGCTGTTTTTTACCTTTCGACCTTGTCGGGACCCACCCACCCCCGCGTCCAAATTTTGTTCCGTTTTCGGCAATTTTTTCCGACCATTTCTGGACACCCCCCCCCCCTTTAACACTAAAACAGAGATTTGCTGGGGGGGGGGTTTCACTGTAAACAGCTGTATATGAATTTATGTGCATACTATTTGCCATGGATGTTAACATTGACATGTAAATAGGAACGAGTCATTTTGGGGTCATTCGGCCAAAAAAACATGGCTGCCAGCGGCCATCTTGGATTTCAAAATTTGCAACAAAATACGACACGATAACTGCCTGCAGTCAGTTTAGCAGTTATAATTACATTATTTCTCTTATGCTAAGGTGTTTAAGCCAAACTCATTGCAAAAACAGTGAAAAACCTTGCAGGAAATTTTTTGTTTAGTTGCTGAAACAATCGTTTGTTTGTCCCATTGACTACCCACCCACCCCGACATAGTGTCCGGAAAAAATCCCCCCCTGGCTCAACAGCAAATAATATACATGTGTAGTTGAACATGCATATGTGAATATATGTTATAGTTATATTTAAGAACTATCGAAGAAGTATACATGTACCACTATACATCTTGATTATGGGAACTTGAAAAACTTTGTTTTCAGTAAAATTATATGACGTTCAATATATTGTAAACTTTGTCTTGTGAGCACTTTCAGCAATGCCAAATTTACTTTCTTAGCAGTTGATTGGAAATGGTTTCATTGTGCCGAATATACCTTCCGAGAAAGCACGAAGAACTTTTTATTCTTGGTGGGGTATAGGTGCAAAATAAAGTAATGGTTATTCAGCCATGCACAATTTTCGACTAATTTTGGTGTAGTTTCATGAAGTGTCATTTCACGCTAAGAGTACTATATACGAACTAGATTATGACATATTTTTTCTATAGATTCGAGAAATATCGAAGAAGTATATACCACTACATATTATTTTTACAAAAATACCACAACGTCAGATATATTACAAACTTTGATTTGTGAGCACTTCCATATAACTTACAAGATTGCTTTCTCTGCAGTTGATAATAAATGTTTCATAAGACATTGTGTTTTTATAATACCGCTTTAAAAAATCGAATAACTCTTTGTTGTGCCCTTGACTGGTATAGGAGAAAATTATACATGTAACTTCGACAGCGGTGATTGAATCCCAATTTTCATATACTTTCAATGTACTTTAATATCAAATTGGGTGCAAGGGCTAAATATCAACATGTTTCCGCACAATCGATCCACTCAAAAACTGAAGTATCATTTCAGACCAGTTTTCTATACGAACTGCATGTGGACATTATGCTATCTTTATATTCATGAAATGTCGAAAAAATAAATATATATATACCACTGCATCTACTGTGTCTGGGAATCCACTTTGAATTACTTGAGATCTTCACAAAATTACCATAACGCCCGATATATTGCAAACTTTGACTTTTGAGAACTTCCATATAATTGACATATTTACTTTCTCTGCAGTCGCTTATAAATGGTTTTATCTGTGTCGTTAAAACATGTGGAGAAAACACGAATTATCTTTTTAGTTTTTGCTGCTGTTTGTTCACTGCACGATAGAAGAACATTATAATTTCGACAGTGGTGATTGAATCCCAATTTCCATCTACTTTCAATATACTTTCATATCAAATTGGGATGGGCTAAATATCAACATGTTTCCGCCCAATCGATAGACTCTAAAACCTTCAGTGTCATTTCAGACGCAATTTGCAAAATGAACTATATGTGGACATAGGTTATATTTATATTAAAGAAATGTCGAAGAAGTACACGTATATATACCACTGCATGTACTGTATGTGTTTGGAAATCTACTTTGATTGTGAATAACTTGGGATTTTCACAAAAATATCATAGCGTCCGATATATCACAAACTTTGACTTTTATATACTCTCATTATCGTAACATAAATGATGAGATTTTCTTTCTCTGCATGCATTCGATTATAATGTGCCATCTGTGTCGTTAATACCTGTGGAGAAAACCCGTATGATAATGGTTTCGGTCCTCTTACTGGGTAGGAGAAAATTAGAAATTCGACTATATGTTGATTAAACCCCAATTTGTACTACTTTCAGTGTACTTTAATATCAAATTGTGTGGGGCTAATTCTCAACATGTTACCGCGAAATCGATCCACTCTAAAAACTGAAGTGTCAGTTCAGACTAAGATTACTCTATGAAATCTTCAAAGATCAAAAGTTGAAGTGTCGTTTCCGACGTAAGAACCCAGCTAAGATTACATCCATTGGGTATAGGTAATATTATAACGGTCATCAATGTCCCGTTGCTTAAGCTAGAAATCAAAGAGGATGAAGTATCTAGAAATAGCACCCGACACGGATAAAACGAGATCTAAGCAAAGCTACAAGATACCTCTAGATACTTATCGACGGGTTGCTAATTGTATCTTGTCAAAAAGTGTGAATTCATTGGCCCAAATTATGTAATCTGGTCACCCAAAGCCCAAATCAATGTTGGCCCCGAGCGATGGAGTTTGTGAGATGCGATTCTTTTATTTGATACACATCATTACTGAGATGTGAAGAGCATCATTTTTGGTAATGAATAGATTTCAGCCATTAAGGTAACCAAAAGTGTATTAGTTGGTTATCGGCCTACGCCCTCGACGAAGAGGACCGCATTTGCGAAACATGCAATGATATCGACAACGAAGAACACTTTATTATTAACTGTACTTCTCTGCCAGACGAGCGCGCCCTATTTTACGAGAACATATCACCCAATCTGTTAAAGATCCCCAACGAGAAACTATTTAAACAAATAATGACCAGTAGCGACTCAAAAACTATGCGGGCTCTGGCACACTTCGTCCACTGTGGATTGAAAAAGAAAGGGGTTTGGCAACCGAGAAACGAACTCTTAAATCGAGTACAACTAAAAAGGAACAAAGATTCTTCGACTTGAGACCATGCCAGTGTTGCCAGTCTCAATTCTGAATGGTATATTTGCCAATCATCTACATATATTATCACAACTTATGGTAGGCATATACCGGTATAACATATGTATATTGTCATTTATCTCGGTTTGATGTTATACTGTGTATTAAATTTTAGTGATATCTTACATATCTGTATTAAACTCCAAGAAAGGACTATGCACAACGTGACCTTTCACCTCACGACGTTGCTGTCTTGGCGACGTATCAACAAAAACTCTCGCCTCGAAATTGGGTCACATTTACTTCAGCGTTTCGAATGGTTTAAACGAATAAATTAATGCATACAAGTGGATTAAAATAGTAATGTAGCTACACATTCAATGAAACATGATCACATGTCCCTAATAGGACTAAATGTTAAGCTTTCACTATTCTGTTCCCGTCTTTTTAGACAGCTTGCACGCACAGAATTTGCAAAATGTACGATGTACACTTTTCTCAGAACTTGCATGGTTATTTTCAATCTAACGAATTCTGAACTGTAACAGTTTGAATATCTTTGCTTTTTGTCTGAGAACATTGATATGTTATTGAAAGAATTTCACTGTTCCGATTTCTGTACATGGATTCATATTAAATCAGGACTTATATCTTGTTTGTTGTTGACAAATCACCCCAATGTTCCATAAATTCGCGACCTCATCACATGTACTGTAACTTCGTATTCACGCGTAACGGGAATTGCTCTTCGAAATGACCAAAATGTAGGTTGTTTTTGTCTGAAAACTGTAATAAATTAGACTTAATTTGACAAAAAATTATAGTGTCAGTTGGCATAAGATAAATACAACAATAGCATAGTGTGTTTTGAGATGTGTTTTATCTCAACTCGTCAGAATTATGATTTTTCGCTCGGCATAGCCTCGCGAAAAATCATACTTCTAACTCATTGAGATAAAACACATCTCAAATCACACTATGCTATTATCGTATGTATATCATCGTATACCGCCATACGTCATTGTTGTTACTTCTTAACTTTGTTTCATGCAATCCGTCCATTTTGTCTTGTTATTTTGTGTTCATGTACATTTGACCATATATGGTGTACCGTACAAATAAACATGATTGATTGATTGTTTGATATAAACATTAGTATAAAATGTATCTATTTGGGGGGCGGGGGGGGGGGGGTAGAATTATATACAAACGGAACTGTTATTTTGAGTATGATGTGCATGCGTTCATCGTGATCAATTTGGTCGAGTCTAAAACGCCCATAAACATTAAGATACGGTTGAGATATTTTAGGCCATTTATTTCGTGCAGCAATATTTTTAAAGCTATATTCGGGTTTTTTTGGTCTACAGTTACAACTTAATACACTATCTAATTCAGCATCACGTTTTTGCTTTTGTTTCCACTGAAAAAAATATTGGAATCTATATTCGACAAATTATTACTAACGCTTACATGTATACATACCAAATAATGTCGTTTTGAAATATACAATTATGTCTATATGAAATTTCGGAGGAAGTGCATTGTGTTGTTCAAATATAATGGCAGATCCGCTCTGTGTAAATATTCTAACCCATGTTCAGATTGATACGCTTCCCAACTCCTTGTGAAATGGCTTCCTTTTTAATGATACCCCCGTATCCGAGGTGGTTGGGTCGTAGACCATGCCATGAATCTCTATTCTGGCTAACGCCCGTAGAGATCATATTCCACCAGTACAAAACCTGGGAACATTTTAAAGTTTTGACAGGGAACCTTATTAAGTCGAAAACATAACACGGGGAATATATTTCTTAGTTGTTATCTTTTCTTTAATAACATACTTCACAGTAGGTGAAGGTCCCAAGTCGAAATTACAAGCTTTTCTTTGACTTTTGTGAACCCATATCCCAATAAACATTGAAATATTTACCCAGGAGAAATTCCATAATTGTAAGCGACGCAAAGCCCAATCGCTCACAAAGTCACTTAAATCGTGAAATTTCGAGTTGGAACCTTCACCTACAGTTAAGAACATTAATAAGGAACATGTAATAACTAAGAGATATATTCCCCGCATTACTTTTTCAATTTGATATGGTTCCCTGTCAAAACTTCAAAATGTCCCCAGGTTTTGTACTGGTGGAATATGATCTTTACGGGTGTTAACCAGAGTAGAGATTCATGACATGATCTAGTTGGGTCGTGGATACGACCATCGCTGTCTGGGCTAGACGATGTTGGCACGGGTTCGATCCCCAACATGGTCGAAAATCGGGTTCGATTTTCAAGCTTTATCCGAATTGAAGGACATCTCAATGTGCCATTCCGATCGATACATGGCGATTGCGATAAGACATGAGAATTTGTTCACGCTCACTGAACCAAGCACATATGAAGCAATGAACACTCGTATACTGAGTCCATGTCTCCATAACTCTGCTACATATATCTATATAGGCGATTGCTTCAAACCACAAAGCCTCTGAAATAAGTTATTTCAAATAACACAGATGCACTCAAATTAAACTTAAAGCGATATACATGTATGTAATATTTATAATTTGAAAGTTACGACATACATCTATATGAGCTTAATATCAACACAGAATAAAGTTCATATAGTTCAAGATCTCTTTCGGATTTGATTTGAAATCGTTCTACTCAATTTCCACAGTTATAATCGTCAATATAAATTGTATGCAATGAATTCAGAAATCCGTTACCAATGGTCATAATCAATTCATTTGATAAAATCAAACAGAGTAATAGTCAACATTTTATGGGGAGGGGTGGGTTTTTTTTCCAAAGATTATGATCCTAAACTTTTAGAGAAGGGTGTTTTTGCCATAGATATTTTGTACAAAGAATTAGTATCAACGCAACCTCCACCAAATATCGTATAAGGTCAAACATTGTTTCCCAAGCCGAACAATAACATGTTTACGCCCTAACTCTGATGATACCACTATGATGGTTTATCCTCCGATTGTTCCGTAGGCTATTGTGTACCGATACAATAGCTCCGAATGTATTATACCTAGCGAAATTAAAAAAATCTCAACATTTTCTTTAATCTCATGTTTCATTAATTAGTGCTTGAGGCTATAGTCGGTAATAGCCGGTTCACCAATTACCGATCATGGGTTCAAATTTCGTCCATCATTCCCGATTTAGCAATGAGGAGTAATATATTTTGTTAATTTCGCATTAATTTGCAAATGCCTGTTGCTTCATTCCCTTTTGAATGCCACCTTGGATGGCACGTTATAGTTCGCTCAGCACCCTACTAAGCCATTGATATCGTGTTGACGTTTTTATGGTTAAGGGATCAAGTCTTTCTCCCATATCTAACTGCCATGGGTTTCAGTTTATTGTCACGGATCTGTCACCTGGCAAAGTCTAATCTATAGCTGAAAATTTGCATAAAATGCATTTCTTTTCTTTTCTTTATATTATGAGACCGGTCTTATTTCAGCAAATAGTTTATGTTCCCAACATTTGTGGGAAGAAAGACTGCAGGTAGAGTTTAATTTCTTTTCTTTTCTTTAGATTATGAGACAGGACTTACTTCAGCAAATAATTTATGGTCCCAACGTTTGAGGGAAGAAAGACTGCATAGACAGAGTTTAAATTTCAAACGCAATACCACTCCACTGCATACATAGGACACTTACTAACTTGTCCAGATACACGAATAGTGTTATCTTCTTCGTGTTGATAAACAATTCGCGCTTATAGCTCGATTAGAAGTTAGAACCTTCTTCTGCATCGCTGGGCAATTAATGTTGACCAACGGCCTATAGTTTGCCATTTTGTCGCCTTAAAGGGGCACTCTACTATAAATCTGACAATTTATGGGACCATCTCCTTTTATACTAAACAAAAAATATGCAACAAATGCAAGGATTTAAGCCATGTGCTCTATGAAAGATGCATACAACACAGGGGGAGTCGGAACAAATTTGCAGACTTTCGACCCTTGTTGGGACCCACCCACCCCCGCGTCCAAATTTGTTTCAGTTTTTTCCGAACATTTTTGGACACCCACCCCCTTTTAACACTAAAACAGATATTTGCGGGGGGAAATTCACTGTAAACAGCTGTATATGAATTTATGTGCATACTATTAGTCATGGATGTTAACATTGACATGTAAATAGGAACATGTCATTTTGGGGTCCAAAAAAAACATGGCCGCCAGCAGCCATCTTGGATTTCAAAATTCAATCCATTAGCATGGGCTTACAGGCTAGACTGTTTGTCTGATCATCATGGAATTTGTCATTTATGTTAATATTGACATTTAGATGTGTATTAAGCCAAACTCATTGCAAAAACAGTCAAAAAGATTTGCAGGAAAAATATTTTTGAGTTGCGGAAAAAATTGTTTGTTGGTCCTATCGACCACCCACCCACCCCGGCATACGTGCCCGGAAAAAAAACTTTTTTCCACCCCCTGTACAACATGATACTTATAATGAAACTGAGTTTATGAAGTTTATTTACATTAAAATTACCATGGTGTATCCATCGGATTAGCAGACAACAGTACAGGTAATGTATAACACAAAGATAATAAAAGAGCGTTGAGCTCTTATACGTCTCTGTGCGTGCCGATAATACACGTGTGTCCTACCAAAGATATGTGGCTGGATTCAGGGGCCAATTATGTGTTGAAACTGCATCTGTAGAACCTCCTACTAATAACATATGGCTATGTTCTAATTGTGTTCGGATATAGAACACGTAGATATGGTAATCTTATTGAGGTCAAATCGGACAGATCTTTAAGGTCTGTCTGAAATTACCAAATTTCTTCTTCACAGAATATACAGTTGACCCCGAGGAGACAACTTGTGTTTTGCTTGTATTGCCCAATTCCAGTTTTGCATCTGTTGTTTGTGGGGAGGAATTAAAAAAAACTCGTTAACCGATATATATCTCATAGCAATGCATTAGGAGGAAAAAACATCCTCGCTTCCAGGTGTCTCAACCGCTTTTGTTAAGCACGATCGTTTTTTATGTCAATAACTACATATTTTGCGTAACCGACTTTCAATTTGTCCTTCCGCGATATTTAAAATAATAACCCGGTTACACACGGTCCTATACTAAAAGCCGACCGCACCCGTCCGCACCCGACCGCACCTCAACCAGGGGTCCGAGCGTGATGGGGTTTACACTATCGTGCAGAATAGACCGGTATATACCAAAGTTCCAATCCCCAAGTCGATAGCTCGAGCGGACACGGCACTGTTAACCCCTGACTTGCGGCCGGTTCCGTCAGTTACGCAAAATCCAAAAAGGCACCGACCGCCCCTCCCCTGGCTGCCTGACCACGGAATGGACATCATATCATGCAGCGAAATCCCCTATGCATTCATGGGCGGTCGGGCAAGTCGTTGGCTGCAACGGAAGTGAATAAATTAACCCATATGCTGCTGCCGAATTCGCTATAAATGTACGCAAAACCCCGAAAATAACACCCGCCGACCTCACCGCCACCCGGAAAACGACCCAGATCGGACCTTATCGCGTGCATAATCACCTAATACGCACACGCTTGACTACCATAAGATAACATATCGGGGTTCACGATATGATGGCTATTGGCATACAATCGCGACCACGGGAGGCACGCGTGCTTTCGATTGACAAAAATATTTAATCTGAAGGGTAATAACTCTATAAAGAATGTACCTTTACGAAATAACGGCGATTTGTATGAGAAATTACAACACCACAATATATAAAACTTTTCTATAGGGTGAGTGGGCTTGGGGGAGTTTTGGGTTACGCTCTTTAAAACAGTTCTTCAAATATTTCCGTTACTTCGTAAACAAAAAACACTTCTTCAAATATCTCCGTTATTTAGTTAATTAAAATAATTTCCTATTTCTATATTTCGCTCTATTTCGCCATTTCGCTGCATTTTTTATTCCGCTATTTCGCTGTATTTTCCTATTTCGCTTTTTCGTTGTATTTCATATTTCGATAATTCGCTATATTTGACATATTATGGGATATGGGATTATATGATATCCTACATTCTGATATTCAATCGAACATCACGTGCCACCCGTGCTCGCGATTAGATGCCGCTAGCCATCCAATCGTGAACCCCGATTACATATTGTTTGCTATCAAATCCTTGGCGTATTGGCTGGATAATCACAAGGGATTCACCCAAATAAATTAATTAATTGTGACACCGCTCCATTACCAGGGATGGGGTAATTGTAATTTGTAATTGTAATTGATTGTAATTAATTACATTTTTTCAAGTAATTGCATGTAATTGGTAATTGAGTTTATTCTCAATTACATGTAATTGCAATTGTAATTGGTTAGTATGTAATTGTAATTGTAATTAGGGTTTAATTTCAATTACTTCAAAATCACAGCTACTTGTTTCTTCTCAAAGTTCTCTTTCGTGATTCATCCAATGGTTTCTTCAAATGTTTTTTTCTCCAAAATTTCAAAGTGTAAGACTGGTGACTGGCTATCACTATGTTGTCACAACACTGAGTTTTTATCCACTGTGTCTCAATGGTGAATTCTGTTGACACCTCCTGTTTGTTTGCTTAATCATTGGTTAACCTTTGAGGTAGAAGGCTTGTTTTGATAAATACAATGAGAAACCAACTTCAAATAATAGACAATAGATCACTATAATATATCACTCTTATGATAATGTTTCATTATCTCCATCTGTTATGGTATATATGCTATGGTAGAAATTCATAACAACCATTGCTAATGCTATCAACATGTCTACAAACAAATCTGGCAGCATTTTAATTTGCAGAAAGACACATCGTGTCCTATGAAAGCGAAGTGCAAACTTTGCCCAACTACAATGTTCCAAAAAAGTTACCTCCAATTTTGTGACACATCTGAAGGTAAGTTTCCATTTCTATGAATTAGTTTTGTTTAATTCCATTGACATATAACTTCAGTCATATGGTGGTATTGGTAATTTAATTTATTTTTGTAATTCTTTTGAATGTGAATAAACAATTTGATTTGATTTGATTTGATTTGGTATATGCATTGTATCTTGTCCCTTCTAATTTGCAACTGAATGACAAAGTGGGGACAACTATCTGCCTCAGTAATCCCCCAATTAGCACTGTCTAGTGGAGGCATTGTGTTACCAATAAGCTGGTGGCCACAAAGGCTAATTAAGATTATGACTCTAATTAACAATCAGAGTGTTGATTATCTCATTGTCCTTTACAATTGGCCCGGCTGTGTGTCTGACTTACTGAGATAGTCTTATTCCCTTAATAATTAAATGATGGATACATGTGTGTTACTAAAATACTCTATTATTTTCATTTTATAGCGAAAGCATCAAGATGTCTATGAATCAACAGTCACACAAGCACCATCAGCAAGTGATCAACAACCTAATAGGATCTATCAGTATGCAAAAACATCGTTCAAGAATGCCAAAGCATTGAAGATAGTTAGCAAAGTTCATAAATGTCTGATATCATTCCAATTTTTAGAAGATCAACCCCGACTACAAGCTGCCAATGCAACATGCTAGAATAAGTAGAATTGCCAGCTATAAATCATGATTCGCTCAGTTCTACGAACACCTATACTGGACTCAGTACATTGGCTGCTCTGTACCAAGTGTGCTTCACCATGTATTTCATCTTGCTTGTATTAAATTTATGTTTTGTTTTCAAATAAAGTTTATATAAATAAAAAGTATTCCTACATCAATTATGTGCTGAAATGTAATTGTAATTGAATTACATTTCAAAGTAATTGTAATTGTAATTAATTACATTGTGAAATAGGTGTAATGGGAATTGTAATTGTAATTGAAAAATGTTGAAGTAATTGTAATTAATTACATTCACAAGTAATTGCCCCAAGCCTGTCCATTACCCATGCATAATGTCACATGCAGTGCTTTGAACATCATACCACTTTAAGTCACTACCCATGAGACTATAATGACTTGAATCAAGTTGTTTTATAATAAATAAACATGGGGTTGCCCCCCCCAATAACATATTCAGTTGTTTTATAATATAGTTTTGCATGCATGATAAATAAAAGTCTCCGTGGAACATCTGCGACACAATACACAGTTATGCGCCTTTTAGCTCACCTGAGACGAAGTCTCCGGTGGAGCTATAGTCACCACTCCTCGTCCGTCGTCCGTCCGTCGTACCGTCCGTCCGTACGTCCGTCTGTCCATCCGTCAAGAATCATCTTCTTCTCCAGTACCATAAGGCCAAATGGGTTCATATTTGGTGTGGATGTTCCTTGGTTGACTCAGACTCAGATTTGTTAAAATAAGGTCAACGAGTCATATAGTTGCGAAGCTAGGGCCATAACTCTTTCCCACCATAGTAATTCTTAAAACAACTTCTTTTCAAGAACCATCAGGCCTATTTAGCTTATGTTTGGTATGGAAGGTCCTTGTGTGACTGGGGGTCAGATTTGTTCAAATGGGGTCACTGGGTCAAATAGGGGCAGAACCAGGGACATAACTATTCTCCCTAGTAATTATTAGAACGACTTCTTCTCCAGAATCATTGGGCCGATTGAGCTAATATTTTGTATGGTGGGTCCTTGTGTGACTGGGGTTCAGATTTGTTCAAAGGGGTCAGTGTGTCAAATAGGGGCTGTGTCAGGAACATAACTTAAAAAAATATATATATGGAGTATAATCAGGACGTTCACACGCGCACTCGCAAGTAGCACGGTATATTTTGCAAGCATTTCATCTTAGAAAACCATATATGGTGCCAGAATATGAACGGAAACATGCATTGATCTTTACCACAGCTAACTACGTAAGATGTAAAATCTATGTGGTGTCACATATAACGATGCTACGATGTTACGAAATTGCCTGTAACTATCATTCACGGTGGGGAATCACATGGTTTCGAGTTAATGAGTATCACGCATTCAAAATGGCCCAGGCGTTCGCAAACGTGACCAGAAACTAGGAAAAGGGTAATAACCTAGGATACGACATATTACGTTGTATTTTGGCAGCTACGAGAATATGCTATTCTATTTTTCAAACAAGCTGATACCTCATTTGTGTCCAAACTCACAGCTGTTTGCGTTAACATTGGCCATTTTCAACGAGTTGACTCACCAACCTCGAAACCACGTGATTACCCACCGTGAGCATTTAATTATCTCACAAGAATAAATCATACAGGTAATTGAAGGCAAATTTCAGTAGTACCCTTATACACGTAGAACTATACACAAATTTTACTTCTATGGTTTTCTACGACGAAATGGCTGCAAAACATACCGTGAAAACAAGCGAACGTGTTAACGTACCCTTATTGTGAGTACGAAAGTGCGACTTTAAAGGTACTCAATCCGATAAGTCGCTCCTAAATTACTATTTCTTTGGCTTCGGGGGCAAAAATATTTGATTCGAGTCGAGGAACCCACCCATCAAAGCTCAGAGTGATCAGATATCGATTTGTTTAAGTTTGTTATTTCTCGAGATATGTAAAAATATGTGGCCCAGAACACGTGGTCAATCGGAGGGTCTCGGACAAAATTGCGGATGAAGATGGATAACTCTAAAATCAATTTCGTGATACTTAATACGGACATATTTGTTGAACAAAATGTTGATAAATAACAAGTTTTGGGAAATTTGATACCATAGTTGACAGTGGTTAGCATTATTTTGTTGCAATAAATCGATTCTGATAACTAAAGCGTATTTTGAAGAAATATTGTTGTTGTTGTTGTTGCTGTTGTTGCTGTTGTATCTTGATGGTATGGGGACCGTCCGATCGGATTGACTACCTTTAAAGATGGTGCATAAAATATGAATTAACAACAGGAGCTTCTGTCACCAGGAAATATTGTTTATCCAATATATTTTCTATATGAACCGGGACAGGAAGTGTGGCTATTTTTTAGAGCCATGCACACCACTTACAACATTAATTTAATAATTGGAATTATATCTTTTAGAACTTTTTTAAAGTGCAATATGTGAAACACCAGGTGTATCTTGTGTGTTTTTTTATAATAACAGTTGAAACGGGCCTTGAAAATTAGTTCTAAAGAATAATTGTTGTTGTTGTTGTAATGTTGTTGCTGCTGCTGTTGTTGTTGTAGTTGTAATGTTGTTGTTGTAATGTTGTTGCTACTGCTGCTGCTGTTGTTGTTGTTGGCCGGGAGGAGATTTAAAGTGACATAATGCCTTCTCATTGGGTAGATGTGAGAACTCATAAACGTCGGTAAATCGACCATCACCAAGAATAACACTTGTAAATAGATTGACTTTGTTCTTATGTTAATCATAAATAATTCTCCAATAACGATATTTCGCATGTTATGTAAACGTTACTGTTACAGTGATCTGTCAACAATCATCGCTAATCGTGCCGGTATATAACTAATATAGTTTTGTTTAACCCTTTCAGTGCCAAGTCCGATTTTTGTATCAACCGATATTTCCTTGATCATTTTTCAAATTTATTGATTATAATAATGTGATACATTGATGGAAAGTGCTCTTAGAGCTCTTTCCATCAATGTATCACATTATTATAATCAATAAATTTGAAAAATGATCAAGGAAATATCGGTTGATACACAAATCGGACTTGGCACTGAAAGGGTTAAATCTGTTTTTCAGAATATGTTTCAATGCTTTGACCTTTTGCTGGGTTTATCATTACATTTTTATTCAACTTAACTTAATTGAACAGTTATTAATTGAACCAGTAGGACTTCAATTTTAAGTATATTTTAGCTGCAAAAGTAATATTCACCTAACAATGGTTTCAACATGCAACATATTATTATTTAAGAATAAGTTGCCACACTTTGGGCATCGAACGCGGACGCTATTTCGACCTCGACGAAGAGGACCGAATTTGCGAAACATGCAATGAAATCGACAACGAAGAACACTTTCTTATTTACTGTACTTCTCTGTCAGACGAGCGCGCCCTATTTTACGAGAACATATCACCCAATTTGCTAAACATCCCCAACGAGAAACTATTTAAACAAATAATGACCAGTACAGACTCAAAAACTATACGGGCTCTGGCACACTTCATCCACTGTGGATTGAAAAAGAAAGGCGTTTGGCAACCGAGTAACGAACTCTTAAATCGAGTACAACTAAAAAGAAACAAAGATTATTCGACTTTGCCAATCATACACATATATTATCATAACTTATGGTGGGCATATATATCATACTAGCAGGTGACCCGACTTCGTCCGGGATTTGACCTTGAATTGAACATTTTGAAGGTCAAGGTCAGATCGGGGTAACGATTTGACCCGTCCAAAACACCCCCCCCCCCCCCGACAAAAGTATCCGTTAAATTTTTTAATTTAATTTGAGTTAATACTTCCTTTTTAATCAAGAGAAATGATGGTACCCGTCCCGTGATGGTACCCGTCCCTAAAAGAGGTACGTTTGTGGGTATCCGTTTCAAGGTGAAGATCGCTTCGGGCGGGAAAACTTACCCGATGAAAATCTCCCCCGTTCCTTGGAACCCCTAAGTACGAAGACAGACATAAGAATCACAATTGGCGTGGTTCGTCTCATGGCTTTGTTCGAAAAAGCAATTGCAACAGCTTCCGAGACACGTATGCTGCACCTATGTGTAAAATTTCGTCGAAATCCGCCAGTTTTACCCGATTTTACCTTGAATTGATAATTTTCAAAGTCAATGTCAGGTCGGGATCACAACCCGCCCATGACACTTCCCGTGGGTAGCAAGTTTGAGCTCAATCGGTTCGAGTCTATAAAGGACACACACATATATATCATTTGTGGGTACCCGTTTCAAGGTAAAGATCACCTCGGGCGAAAAAACTGACCCGATGAAAAATTCCCCCGTTGTAAGCCCAAAGTACGTAAGAATCACACAACACGCTCATTTCTGGATACAGTCACGCTCACATTACACGCATACGCTCTTTATCAACGACACTGCGGATATGAACGCTCTTTAACTATCAACGCGATTAACTCCACCGTGCCAATGGCGGTCATATTTGTGACTGGGATGGAGAATGGGTGCTCTGAGCCTCTCCAAAACGGCGGTAAACACTGCCCGTGTATTTTTAACCTTAGATTGGAAGTTTGAGCTCAATCGGTTCAGCCGTTTTCCCGGCCATAGCTAACAGACAGACAGACAAACAGAAGTCCCAAAATATATATTAGATGTATATTAACATATATCATCGTATACCGCCATATACCATTGCTGTTACTTCTTAACTTTGTTTCATGTGATCCGTTCATTTTGTCTTGTTGTTCATGTACATTTGACCATATATGGTGTACCGTACAAATAAACATGATTGTTTGATTGATTGATTGATTGATTATTGGAGAATGTTTACATGCATTTGAGGGTGCATGTAGTTGTTTTATGTACGTGCACAATTATCCACGTGAAACCACTGCGAAGGTCTTGTGTTTCTTCAATAGTGAAGTATTACTTATTACTCCATCGCTACCTACATATCACCGGAACCATTGATGTGAAATAAATTATATCTTTTTAACACATTGATGGGTTATTAATTATAAATAATGAGAACAAGAACAGGGTTAATCTATGTTTACACCATACTTGATTATAGTTGTTTTTCCGACGTTCACAAGAACCCACTGAAACCCATTGCGAATGCATTGTGTCTCTTTAATAATGAAGTAACAATTATTACTCCATCACTACCTATATATCACGAGAGCCATTGATGTGCACAGCATAATCTGTTGAGATAATCTTGGTCGATCAGGTGGTGCATGTGTGTACGCGCTGCATTAAATCGTAAACATGTTTACAATTTCAGACATGCGCCGTGATGTCGATCAGACATCTGGGAGAATTTTGGCGGGAAAGTTTCAGTGAGAATGAGATGATTCACCGACATTATGGCGCAATACTTCCTCTCTCCGCAGAGAAGTAACATGACAGAGATTCTCTGTCGCTGATAATGTCATAACCATTAATCGGGATATGCTACAGTCTGGAACAGAATAAGAGTTCTCACTTCAATTTTCTTGACAGGCAGAGTTGGTTTATTATTATTAAGGACCAGGGGATCTCACTTCACATGACCAATATCACATGTTTACCATGAGAATAGGCAACTTGAAATTATTAGCTGCAAAATATGTATTTGTTTTAGAAGCAATAATAATTGTTTGGATTCACTTATCTTATCATTACTTTTATTTGCTGAATGGGTAATAATTTTATCAGAAGAATAGCAAATTTGATCATTATTAGAAAAATTAGTCCGAGCACATGTTTACAGTGAATCACGATTCATGAAATTTTGCAGTGAAATTTTCAAGGTCAATTTCTTGTTTTTGTTATACAATTGCTATCAACAATGTTTTTTTCTGTATCTTTTACAGATGAGTCAACATGTGAGCAATTAATTGTAAATTTTAGATGGACGCAAAACGTTTTTTCCAGTTGAGGTCACAGGCCCCTGGGGTAAATTACTAAAATACCAATATAGACTATACCAGTGTAAAGGTTCCAAATGATCGATTTTGGCTATAACCACACCTACTACCAAAACCCTAATAAATTCTAGAAATCGATAATTGCAGCCAAAATATCATCAGGTACGCCTTATTGACAATAAAATTCCCTTTCATTTGACAAATAACTGGGCGAAATTGAACGAATCGAATTCGAGATATCATATGGGAAACCAGCCAAATCTAACAAAGACATCTGATCGTCAATCTCCCTGTCCGCTCAGAAGCGTTTGACCCTAGTTATAAAATCAATATTTTCTAGCAATAATTTGTCGCGAACGTGTACTTAAACGCGATGACATAACCTTTAAATGCTCATATATGTTCCGCATATAATTCCGAAGCCATCCCTATCTTTTTGTATTTCATCCGATGTGTTAGTGCCCAATGTTTCAACTTTATTCATCAAACGAATTGCAAAAACAAGACGTGCCTGGGACTGGCAGTGTATATTGAAACCGAAAGTAAAACAAGAATACACGGGTAGTTGTTTTAGCCAAAATCGATCACTGGAACCTTTACACTGGTATAGTATATGTATTGGTATTTTAGTAATTTTCCCCAGGGGCCTGTGGTTGAGATCCCGTGACCCTTAACTGCATGACGAGGTCTTGTCCGTACAATCACCGTTGACGGACGGGGTGTCTACCTTCAAAGTTCTACAGTTATCGACGAGATGGTACACCATTTGAGGTCAATTATTATTTTTGACCGTTCCACAGTCCGGCCTTTTTGGATGGTATTTACACCCATAATGATGAAATCAGCTTTAAAACTCACTTCCGAATATTTCTCGTTGATAATTGTATTAACACAGACCAATAGAGCTCATTACATAGTTAAAACTTCTAACTTCACCAAGTATTGGTATTTGACGGGTTAGCAAAACCGGTTGCGAGGGATGCAGTGTTTCAAGTTTCGCAGGTGATACTTGGGTAGTATCCCGCAGCTACCCGCTACCAAACGACATCAAGCTATACTATATAAAGCCTGCCGTGTGCGAAGGAGAGAATCAGGGGTGAAGGAGAAGATCACTCGATCTTTTCGACCATCCCGGGCGCTTCGCGCCCATCTACTCACTTATATATATAGGAGAGAATCAATATTTCAATTGTACCGTATTTGAGGCGTTAATAACACCCGCCATGAAAGCGTCGGTGCGTCAATATTTTAAGATCACTCTCATGTATAGCATGTCACTTCTAAAGAATGTCAAAACATACTGTAAACATGTCCGGGCTCTTCCGGGTTCTCTTAACCAATACAGGCATAAGAGGGGTTATAACCCCTCTTATGCCTGTATTGGTTAAGAGAACCCGGAAGAGCCCGGACATGATACAACACCGTCCGGTGACAAACGAGCCAGTCAACTTTTCTAAGTTTGCCTCATGTAGTATGCCGCTACCATATAACGTCAAGATATTATAGCGTCCACGGCCGTGGGGCATCCGGGGACTCTCTCGGCACTTATTGGCTCTCTCGGCCAATGCGATATTTTACTTTTATTAGGGGTTAATGGCATCGGCCGTGGACGAGCCAGCGAATCAATATATGGACGTTACACTATTCAACTACCAAAAAAAAAAACATAAACAAAACTGTATAATTGTTCAAGAAGACACACAGGCTCTCCCAGGCTCTTTCGGTCAATACCGTATTTTATCGGATTTTGAGGGGTTAATAACATCGGCCTTGGACGCGCCAGTGAGTCAATATTTGGATGTCATACTCAGGTGGTATTGCACTACCACGTATCATCAACATATACTGTCCGAAACCACACGAAGACACCCGGGCTCTCACCGCCTTTCTTAATCAATATCGGCATTTGCGGGACCAATAACATCCGCCGTGGATACGCGAGTATGACAATAGTTGAATCTCACACTCACGTATCACGTATTATTCCGATACCAAAATAACATCAAACTATACTGTCAAAATGTTCAGGATACACCCGACCTATTCCGGGCTCTTTTGTCTATATGGTATTTTACCGGATTTTGAGGGCTAAATAACAGCGGCCGCGCGTGGACGCGTCGGCGAGTCAATATTTGGATTGTCACACTCAGGTGATGTTGCACTACCGCGCATCATCAAAATATATTGTCCGAAACCACACGAAGACACCCGGGCTCCCGCGGGCTCTTTTAGCCAATATCGACAATCGCGGGGTTAAAAACACCGGCCGGAGACGAGCGAGCGAGTAAAATGTTATTGGTTGCCCTCAGGTAGTATTGCGCTAACTTATGACGTCGATATATAGCGTCCACGGGTCCATTGGGGCGCCCGGGCAGTCCCGGGCGGTCTCGGGCGGTCCCGGGCGCTAATAGAGACCTTTCGCATCCTCACGTTTACGATTACGAATACGGATAGCTATTCGTAGTCGTAAGTCTATCCGTATGGCCAAAAAGTCCTTTCGCAAAACGATTACGCGTAAGAGTTTTGATGAACACGTACGATCATTATTTCGTACAACTTTTACAACTCAAAGCGTGTTTTGGTATAAAGTCCCTTAATACTTCGCTTATCGTCTCATTTGCAACAATGCGATAATCACGACCTGTTAATATTGTCAATAATTCGACCAGTCACAACGTACGACCCGGGATTCTCATAATATATTGAGGCAATACAGGTATAAATGCCAGGTCATATGTGGTGGAAATTCAGTTCGTTGTTAGCATGGATGACCAGATAGACGTTATGCTGATGGGGAAGAGGGGTTCCTGGATTTGGACCTCACATCAACCACGACGCCATCGTTCAAGCCCCTTCAAGTCCGCGATTTGATTTCAATGCTATTTCGGCTTCACCTCTTTGGGTTTAGGAAATCCGACATAAGGTTGGTGAGCTCGCTGATGTGCATCACTTCTGATTTGTTACTACCAAATCTAAACAAAGTCGACACGGTAGAAGCGATGTGCATCAAGTTGCTTTTTTGTCAGATATTTGACAAACCGGCAAAATTTCGTTGAACAAAATGTTGATAAATAACAGGTTTTGGGATATTTTATAATATAGTTTTAATATAGCATTAATTTTGAGCAATTACTCGATTCTAATAACAGAAGCGGTATTTAACAAAAATTGTTGTTGGAATCTGATGATATGGGGACATCTAATCGGATTGAGTACCTTTAAATGCCGCATTTGTGCATGTTTTTTTAATTAAAAATAAATGCAAAGAACAAACCTGACAGAGACTGCTGAGCTCTGGTGATGTCGGTGGGTGTGCCAAATATTCTTTTAGTTACGGTTCAGGAGCAGAAATTACTACTTACCAGTTGAATCGGGATCCAGGGTAGGTTCAGATTACTCAGACAGAGTACTTTATGTAACTTAGAACTCGGTTATGAATTACATATAAATTTAAAATCGGTTATGAATTCCATGTCATTTTAAAATGCCCTGCATTACAGACTCTACGAGAGAGATATATAAAACCCAACTTCTACCGAAAACCGAATATTATTAAATTGAATGAACTATTCAATTCGGGAACGGGGAAGAGAACACAAAATCGTTCACTATTCATTAATAGGGTTATGCCATTCTTTAGGCTCTCCTGAGGCATTCTATAACTGCACACGTTAGGACACCACCATGGGTTGTTGAATTAAATAATTGTTGAATTTCAGTATATATTGTGTACTATCTTGCACATAATAATCACTCAAAACTCCACATGCATCGCACACTATATACTGTATTTTTGGCGACTGGTTTCATAGTTCACTCCTCTTACTGTAAAGTTTTCTGTCGCAGCCAGCGATGGCTATCCGTTGTGAATAGCGATCTTATTTCGCGGGAAGCTCGTGATTCACGACGACGAGTACAGTGATTGACAATCTAAACAGCACATCGAGGTCGTAGCTCAATACAACTGGATGGTTTACATGATATACCTATACAGTCTCGAACGGAGTAAAGTGATATATTGCAGAAAATAAATTTCAGGTGTTATTTGAGCTTATTAGAAACCATAAAATCGTAACCGTTATTACGGATAGTAAAATACGAGAACGATTAGAAAGTACACAAAGGTTGGTGACGTAGTACCCTATCCGTATCCGTAATCGTAAACGTGAGTTTTGCGAAAGGTCTCTATTTATAGTCACACCCCAACTATACGATATGTTCAACCCTTGATTAACCCTTTCTAAACTAAAGCATCATTGATGAGTAGTTATCCCATAGGAAATGTTCAGATAATAAGTTCAACAAACCATCAAAAACGCGGTTCTCATATCTGCGCGAAACATGAACTTGTTAGTATTATTATTAGAATTGCTATTGGACATCCTCGAAAAGTATACTGATATAATATATTAGATGAATATAAATATGACGATACCGAGGCTGACGGTGGATAGCAGAGAGACTACCGCCATATATATCTATCTATTTATCTCTTCTTCTTCTTCTGTTTCTTCTTCATCCTTTTCTGTTTCTTCTTCTCCTTCTTCTGTCTTCTTTTATGTATATATATGTATCTATATTACACTTAGCACTTTGTAAATATTGCACATTTCGCCAGTAACATGTGAACTCATGTATTATAGATTAAAGCATATTTCGCTTGTTCAGGGGTAGTGTCTCGAAACAATAGATTGTAGAATAATTGAAAGGTGACATGTCGCTATAAATAGCTTTCGCCGGGCGGACGATAGCAATCGCTGAACGGGTGATAGTGAATATCTGACCAAGTTAAGTGACCTCGACAAGTGGCTTGTGTCACAACCACTCATATCGCCATGCTCATTACAGCATGTCGGTGTTTTAACGTTGTGGTTTTAGCAGTCTGGCTGAAGCACCTAACAATATCTCATTCTAATCGACTTAAGTAAATTTTATTTTATACCTTGAATTCACAGAGGGTCGTACTGACTTTTGATTGGATGAAGCGCCATCACTTGTCAGAAAGTATAATGAGGTCTTGGTGTCTGCTTCATCTGGACTGCCTCTACCTGTGCCAAAAAACTGCTGTCGATTACCGATGGCGTTGACATGATATTATTAAAATACTGATACCATCTTGATTGTCTATCACTCGCTATGCGAACTATTCCATTTAGTATCCACCGGGTATGTGATAAATAACAAACAATTTGCTTATTAATAATACATGACATTTTTATCTCTATATGGTTTGACATGTCCTAGTTTGGATGCACATTCACCATTACGTTTTTCCTATTACAATATGTAACATAAACTATGTTCCATTTTGTGACTTTCTTATATCAAATAAGCGTTGACATTTTATTTTGGAACCGACAGTAACCAGATGATGTAATATAAGATAGCCCACCACAACCCACACACTAAACTAATGAGTTCAGATCGGAATTCGAACAGCACCCTGAAATGGAATATTTTCCCACGAAAACATAAGTAAAAGCCAAGTAACCAAGAATACATTACGTTTCTGCCAGACCTTTGGCATCGGATGATTTAAAAAATATCGCCGCTTCACTCAAGCGAGAGAGACGCGATGCAATTTGACATAGTTCTGAAATCGGTAATACGCAGAGCGCCGAACTCAAAGAGAGATGAAGATGGTGTTTATGCCACACCGTGAGACCCAATGTCTGCTAAACTCGCTCCTACCTGTTCGTGTGCCTAACCCTGCATTAACCTCGCGAGATGTCACCGCCGCGCTATGACAAAGAGATCGCTTATTAACTGATAAAACAATGACTCATAATCCGAATGGATCTTCTTCGACGAGTCATAATTAAAATGTTTCTCCTCTCTGATCCCATTTTCAGTCTTGGTACATATTATTCTGATCGTTATAATAATCAATCTGCCATTTAAGGCGCTGTGATAGGCAAATAAAATATTCTATTCTATATATTCATTATTCCGAAGGTTCAATATTCCGAAGGTTCATTATTCCGACTGGGACTGGGACTGGTTATAGGGACTGGTTTATAGCTATGAGTAATAACTAACGTACGGAAACATTTAAAAATACGAATTATAATTACCCCCCCCCCCCATATAGGTTAAAAAAACTGATAATTAATATAACAATTTCCAACTTTCGGTCATTTGTTTAAGTGATAATTTGTTTGAAATCCAAACATAATGCCAGGTTATAGGGATGTCTAACAGATGAAAGCTTGCTTGATATACTATAGCTGGAAAATTCCAATGGAATAACCAAATTTTTAAATGTTTCTGAGACCAATATATGAACATTCTACACATGCGTTTTACAAAATGATTTCGAGTACTATGTGTACATCGGCAATGATACACGGCGTATTTGATTTAGTGTTGACCCCTGGTTCAAGGGGGTGCAATTTGAATTTCCAAGTTGGACACCCAACGAAAACCGTTTAGCCATGTTCCTGTTGATTGCCATTTGGGATAGATATATGATTTTGTAAGCAATTTTGAGACAGGTCACACTCACTACTTTCTCTTGTCAATCCTTGACGTCACAGACTATATGCACGGAAAATAAGTCATGACGTTTTATCGTTTTCACTGAAACGGGAAAGCTATCTCAAAACGCTAAAACGTAACGACGCATATCGGCCGATTAGCGCGTCGGTAAAATATCGCGTTTGTGGGATATGTTTGCTGACCAAACTGGCGACAAATTAATTTTAGCCAAATTTTGAAAACCATTGTATGTCACCTTTAAAGGTTGGGCATGCGATTACTACCACTATTTCTTTGAGTGTCCCCTCTATTCCAACCATCATACAGTTGTTCAATTATAGCCTCACGCGACACGGCCCTGTGACGCTGGACAATTTGGTAATGGAAAATCCCCGCCTGAGCCTCGCTGCAAACGAACAAATTGTTATTAGTGTAAACAATATTTTATCCTCAAGAATTGCACATATAATACATAATATAAGGACGATAACAATTTAACATTAGAGAAAAGGATTTGGCAGTAAGCCAAAGGCTTATAGGTGGCCATTTCCTTAGTATATATATTGCATCATGGTTTGATTGGGTCTCAATGATGAATTGCCTGTTCCACAAGCACCCGCAACCTATCCCATTGCCAGTCGCTGCGAGTCAACCCCTCACCCACAATCACACCTCTGGCATGCTTGAGTATACGAGAGCACAATATTTTTGTTTTATGTAGACTTTTGGTTCACGCTTTACAGTTCATAACCATATTATGTCAGTTAAATCGTTTGGTATCGTCGATGAACTTTTGGACGGCAATGAATATGTCGGCATTTTTGGTATAAGATATATCTACGGACCCATGCAGTAATATTTTGACTTCCAAGTTCACATTCAGATTGGCTAAATAACGGACTCTTTCACGCTCGAATATTGGACAGTGGAGTAAGAAGTGCTCAGCAGTTTCTAATTCTCCACAGTCGCAAAATGGACTATTATTCAAATGATTGCAAAACAGGTCATATTTCAGGTTACTGCAGTTTGTTCGCACGCGACAGTGGTAGATTTGGCTTGGTCTTCGGTACGCTATATAATAATATGACGGTATGATAATTCGATCGGTTAAAAGAAAATTCTTAAAGTCAGAGACAGATTTACATTCTTTCGCCTTTGGCGGAAGGTTGTTCCATAACTTGACGGTAGCTGGAAGAAATGAATTTTCGTATCTTGTCGCGTAAACTCTGGGAGTCCTGAGACACTTTTGTCTGAAATTATATAATTGGTTAAACTTCCAGATTCAATAGGAACTAGAGTATATAAGTAAGGAGGCGTGGTTCTCCTAATCATTTAAAAAAATTGCACAAGTTTAGTTTTTTCTCTCCTGCTATAGATAGTGAGTCCCAACCGGTTTCCCGTAATAGTGATTGTTTGCTGCAGCTTCTAGTTCAAATTGTTATTGCCAGAGATACATTTCCAAATCAAAACTCTTCACTTGTACTTAGTCATTATAAACAAAGTTCAGCAAACACATGCAGGTGCATATATTGCATGAATCCGGTACAGGTGTGCAGCATGGTAGTTGCGTGATGTGAGCTTCTCCTTCCTTTCCCCCCATCAGCTCCTCGTCCAGCATTCACTCTCCTTGTTTCATCATCCTATATGTTTCTCTCATTGAAGCTTTAGGTTACAGTGAAGTAATTATTTCCCATAGGCCTCAGTGTTAACATATAATGGCCTGCAGCCCTGACTATCCAAGAATTGTGATAAATGAGTACATGGTCACCGGAATTGGCATCTGCGCAAAGTTTCTGCATGAAAAAAATCATATCGTCGAGCATGGAATGTACCTTTAAATTTGGGGTTTATAATCGAGAGTCAGAATTGCATGAACAAAATATTGCCACTTTTTACCTCACACCAAAAAAATTTAATCTAGGAACCACGTGCTTTACAATGTGCCAATGTTTTGTTTGGAGTCTGAAATTTCAAGAGGAGTGATTGCATGTATTTTATATGTTTAAATATCGAAACTACTATTAACCAACCAGAGCCCAGAATTTTTTTAATTCTCTCCTGCATCTTGGTCCAAAATCCGTTGGAGGGCGGTACCAATCGAATTACTTCACTGTAACCTATAATGTTTTATTGTATTGCCGCATCATTTCATTTCTTATTGTTAAATTGTGAGGAGCGGGGCATATCTAAGCCCTTAGCTTAGCACTTGTACCCCAATCCTTGTCTGCCATATACTTCTGCATGTATTGGCAATAAAATGTGTTTAACTGACATCTGAATCGGCAAACCTACCTTGCTGTGTCTGCAGGCGAAAATTCAATCTTTAATCTCAATAAACCAATGGGTATGGTGTGTGAGATAAACAAAGTAACATATAAATACAGGTCAAAAGCACAATAAATATATAATAGTATGGCATATTAATTTTCTATTAATTCAAGGCACATCCACATCCAGCACTTCTTCGTGATTATAGAATAAATAGGTCATGAAACCAATAAAGGTGAGGGAAGATGACTAATTATAATAATGTCGTTTTAAAAAATCATTTAGTCAACGGTAATGCAATATTGATTAATTTTAGTTATAATATGGAATATGAATATCCAAAGCAATGTTCATATAAATAGATTTAACCCTTTACCCAACAAACCGGCCAAAACCGGCCAAATAAAGCTTCAACAGCCTAAAATATCTCCGGTCTGTCTCAATAGAACCATACAAATATGGATATCATTGGAACCAGCTCCTTGACCACATTGTGATAGTTACAGTTATGCCCTGTGCCAATGCATTCTCTTATATATGCGAGTCGACCATAGGTCGCCTCGCATATATAAGAGATTGCATTGGCCTTTTTTTCTTATATTATTTAACAATTTTATAATTTTTAATGTGTTAAGCCAATGCATTCTCTTTTATATGCGAGGCGACCTATGGTCGACTCGCATATATAAGAGAATGCATTGGCACAGGGCCCTTCTGTTGGGTAAAGGGTTAAACATGATATCCATATTCATGTCACCTCAAAATCAATTCGGACTAATTCGTGCCAAGTTTTCCAGTATTAAAGGTGTAATTGTGGTTCCAGATAGTGTTGACTGTTCTCTGCTTCTTCGTTTTGATTATTGTGTATAAAATAGCGTGTATGGCCAGAAAATAGTCATTTTAAAGCTAATAATCTCTTTAAAAATTTAACTTTCTATAGAGTTCGCTTATATACTAGAAGCGCACTAATCAATGTGGCAACATTAATTACTTTATTGCGTAGATATATGTCTATATAGTTATGTGGCTAATGTGCATAGGGAACTAATTTCAGTTGTACAAAGTCGATGGTATAATATGAAATTAGATCGTCCAGATTATTAACATTTTTGCGGACTGATTCTTGAAACCCTCAATACATCTTTGACCCATTCACATGGTGATAGACATAGAGGTGTATGCCCCAGTGGCGTGGCTCGAGGGTTTCCGTTTGGGTGTCATCTCACAAAAACCCATACCCGTGTCGCAATGCACGTTTCTGTTAAGCCATGTGAGTGAGATGATGGGAATCGCCAATAATGACGTCAAGAATGAAGTAAAGAACGATGAGGCAGTCCCATGTGAACTCTGTGTGGACATGCACATGGTCATGAAGAGCCTTCGCTGGGTGGGTGGCTTAAAGGCCCACTTAATTTTAGAACCACCAGATCACATTATATACAACATATTCCATATCATATACCATTTGAAAGAGGAAGCTCCAAAACATTGTATTGTCAATTGATCCGGTCGAATAAACTGGGAACATATTGTTTTTTGTCGAGGTACTGAGGTGTGTTCTTTGATTAATTTTGATCCAGATTGTACTATAAAGTCTATTATTCTCAATGGAAGGGGAATAACTATATCTCTTAGTTTGAATTATGATTCATTCTGGGTTGACTAGGGGGGAAGTCTTGGAAAGAATCTGAGAATCTATATCATTTGGTGGACACTCCAAGGCCACAGCTGTTCCATATTCTGGTGGAATATTATATATATTTTTGGTTCCTCTTCCAAATGGTATAACATTCGGATTATGTTGTATATAATATAATCTGGTCATTCAAATTAAGTGGGCATTTAACCAACATCGAAATTTTCAAACGGAACCCCGAACGATACGCAAGTCAGGGAAATTCCATTTAACCCTTTTTTTTTTGGGGGGTTGAATTTGTTTTGGGTATCCTTAAGCATGCTATAGCGAATTTAAAAACAAACTGGATAAAACCTTAGGGCCATGTTATAACTCAAAACTATCACCAAGTGTTCATAGTAATAATTTTGATGTCCATGAAAAATGTAATATTCCCTGGCACTAAACCTACAAAATAAGTCTCTTAAAGAATATAAGAAAAAAATATTAAAATTGTAAAAAAATAATAACAAGTGATGAAAAAATGTTAGGCCAAGATTTTCAAATGGCACACAAAACAAAGGTTCCGTCTATCATAAACTATGAAACATGCAGGGTGTGATAGTAAGCGCGGTTATATAACACCAATCGATACCAATTCTGGCTCTTTATGGGCGTTTGTTCTTTTGTGGACTAAATTCAGATGGTTTCTTTAAAGAAGATTCTACATTTCCTCGACGAGAAATCAATGTTTAAAACGTGAATTTTCCCATGAAAATCCAATCTGGTTCCCGTTAGTTATCCCAGCATCTAGTTTTTATTATTATGTATCAAGAACACCCTCAAATTAAATTTCTTCTCAAATTATAGCGGATTCGCATTTGACAATAAATCAGCTCGTCAAAAAATATAAAAGGTAGTTGTTTATCTATATAGCACTCTATCGAGGAATCACGCAGAGATCTTATCATACCGCGTACATAATCCACCACAAGACTTACACCACGGTCATATGTTCTTCATTATAGGTTGCGTGAGAAACAAGAACACGAAGTGGAAATCCCCGGCATCACAGGTCACCACCCATGTTCAGAATTGAGATAAAGGTTGTCAGTTTATGTGTTTATCTGGGTAAAAAAGCAATGATAGACATCGTTTCGCCGCGTGGGGCATACATTGGCGAGTTTATAGATCCTAGTTTTTGATAAGACCTAACCGGAAGCAATCTACTGTTTTTTTTTCTATGTCTGACAATCGGAACGTGGGAGTCGTGCCACGGTTTACAATGCAGCACGTGTTTCTGCTCGAAGATGTCGCGAACCCCGGTTTCAATGAGAATGACTTCTGTATAATTGACTCCGCCCCTTTTTGTTCACCGAATTTACTGAACAGGTAGCGGAACTATGAATACCGAATGCTCTATGCATAGCAACATGCGGTCTAAAACACGTGGTCTGCTGCGAATTAAGGTACCGTTATCAGGTTACAAAGAAAAATAAATGTGTTCGTGTTCTGAAAGGTATTGATGGGATCATGGGAATGTCTTGTGTCCAATGCATTGTGGTCCACAGCCTGACTCTTTGAAGTTGAAGCAATGTTACTGATAGACATCGGTTTGTCGCGTGTGGCACAGTACATTGGCGAGTGTATAGCTCCTAGCTATTTATAAGCCCGAACCGGAAGCTATCTACTATCTGTCTGTGTCTGACAATCGGAACGTGGCAGCTATGCCATGGGTTCGAGACATCTTCGAGCAGAAACACGTGTTGTACTGTATCCCCGGTTTCACTGAGAATGACTTCTGAACAAGAAAACCATAGTCAGAAATGGTAACGCCCCCCAAGATCATATTATTAGCCATAAATATAAATTATAATATAAAAATATATTGGTTACATTAATGCACCGCCTCAGAATTCCGTTAAAACAACTAATCCTTCAAATTATTACAAAAAACTACGGCTTATTACTGCAGGTTTTTCATTCACCAAACCAGAAAGCTTCTAAATGCGGATCAAAAATTGTGTTCCCGCCATAAAATCTTCAAGTGTGCATGGTCCAGCCATTGTTCATACCTAAACATCGAACGCAATTAACGCGGTCATAATAGTTACACACTGCAACTATAAGACATCCAGCAAATACACACCCCACGAAAACCCTAAATGTGTTGTCCTGCGAGATATCCCATCGCTATAGCTCAATTTGACACGGCCAGATTAGCCTTCCTACAATATCGTAAAACAATAAAGCTTTTCAAATCATCGGCATAGTCAGTAGAACTTTCACGAACTTGGACATTCCAACTACAGCTTTTACCGGACTAGGGGTCGCAGTACAACTTTAACGCGTCCCAAAATAACCGGAAAAAACAATTATCTATTTATAAAATCCACATGGGACCACAGATTTCTAAAATTTGTAGAACAGTATACACCGGTGGCGTTAATAAATGACTCCGCCTCTTTCCACAAAAATATACTAAAGAAAGAGAAGATGATTTAGTGAACGATCATTAACTCGAGTCGGTTTACATGATTCATCAAAATTGTATCTCATATCATTGATAAATAATGAATAACTAGCTGATGTGGCCGACTTCGTCCGGGCTATTTATGAATTTCTTTGTGATTGCCTCCGTCCAGAAACATGCCTATATGAGCGTCTATGGTCGAGGTCAAGGACACGATCGCACGTGAAATTGGATCCGCCCATATTGTTCCCGGGATCAAAGTAGGCATACATACCAAATTTGAGTCGGATCGATCGAGCAGTTTTCGAGTCCATAACATACATACATACATACATACAGACAGACAGACAGAAGTCCAAAATATATAATAGGTGTTGGCGATAAAGATGTGCCTTGTTGATATAGATCATCTTTCCATGTATGTGGGGTTTAGGCCGAACGGCTCCATGGAAACTGAAGTGACGTGGATAGAGAGTTGTTAATCTTATAATTTCCAACTGTACCCCTCCCCCTTTGATCAAAGATCCAACTTCTGGAAATTCTATTCGCACCCCCCCCCCCCCCCGTTTGGAATTTTTCAATTGGTACCTCGATTATTCTGATGGACATTTCCGCTCTAAGGATGGATAATATCCAAAAGATGACGATTTTAGTGAAAAGGTCCTGCGAAATATCCCATCGCTATAGCTCAATTTGACACGGCCAGATTAGCCTTCCTACAATAAGTTGAGAAATATTCGGCTTATTTCCTAAAAAAAACAGTAAACTTCATGGTAAATACTGGTTGGTAAAACAAACTACCAGAATAATTTCAACTCATCTTTAGTCTGAGGTCTGAAATTTCCAAATTATGTTGTGTCAGATATGAAATTTCCAATTATTGAGCATTTTGACCATCCCTCCTCCGTCACCACGTCACTGAACTTGTCAGAAGCGTTTGGAAAGTAATTCTTCTGCGGTTTCTTTCGTGATTCCAGATGAAGATGCAATTTGCCCATAACAACTGACAGATCGGTTCAGACACAGATTAGAACCCACATGGTGCTAACAGGAGTTATCTCTCGTTCAAATATATTGATGATGATAGCTGTATGTAAGCTCTTGTAAATAGAGGCTCTTGTAAAATTAAGGGCTATTCTCACTACCGAGACGCACTTATCATCAATTCGTGTCATTGCTGTACAAAACTTGATAAATGTTGTTTTAAATATAAACGGTATGTTAAACCCACAAAGTGGAATAAACTCAAATTACTGTTATCTCGTTGAAATTGGTGTTTAAGTATGGCAGAGTAATTTGGCGGGAAAACGTCCGCTTCAATTCCCAGATGTCATATTTTTGTACTTATATCATAAGTAAATTATGCCATAGAATTGACAACAGTTGCGTTTTATGTTATAATATGTTATTCTATCCATCCGTCTTAGCACACCCTTGACTGCGTCTGTTAGTTCCATTAAACACATGCGCGAATGAATCACGCACATGGGAAAAAAAGAAATTCCCGCGCAGTGGTGTCATGTCATCATGCAGTTCTAACGCAAACAGGATTATTTTATATTAAAGCAGGGGATGGGGGCAGGAAACATGGTTGAAATTTTTGGTTTCATAATTTTTGGGGCCCACTACCCCGGGATCGCAAGTTTTGTTTTGCCTTGCCGATCTCGGACACCCACCCTCCAAGACAAGTTATTTACAAGGGCAATTGGGGACCCACTCCCCCACCAAAGTTTATATTTTTTCAGTGCAATTTTTTTCTTCATTAGAAGCGGGACTCACCCCATGATATCGTGTTATAAAAGAAAAGTTATTTGGTAAATTTAAAATCTTAAAATCATTTCAGTATTGTCTTAATTTATCTTTAAATATGGATTTGGAAAAATATGCTATCGGCGCTCGGGTGCACCCATGCACACACTGGCCCGGACCTTGTATCCTGGAGTTCTTTTTCTGTCGCCACCCCCTGATTAAAGTGGTATAATCTGAACGTCTCAAATTAAAGATGGTGTATCTCTTCCCTGAACCTTCTGTATATATAGAGATGTGGGGTGTAAAATATGAATTTTGAGTCAGCGAGAACAAGTAAAATTCACCAGGAAATTATTTTTCCTCCAATCATTTTTCATGAACGGGGACACAAAAAATGGTTATTTTGAGAACATTACAGGCTTACGGCATGTTTCATTTTAAATGTATCTTTGAAACACTTTCGTGACGGGAGCTGCGCTTATGCAGCATTAAATATCATGTGCCAGTGCATGCATTCTCTTATATATGCCAGTCTCCCATATGGAGTCTTATCGACATATCTTTATCACAGTAATGGGACAAAAAGCGTCACATTATTATATAGGTTTAATTTGATAATTGAAAATGTATCTTTAAGGGGCGACAAACGAACGTTAAAATATTTGAAATTCAACTTGAAGCAGTTGCGATCAACTTGAACCAGACCCATTGTACGAGAAGGCACCCAAATATTACTCAATGTGGAATTTAGCCCCATAATTCGAGGGTTAAAGCGACACACAGGTTTACCCATCGGTGTTGCGTTATCAGCCCAATCAGCTGGAGGCGAATCATCTGTATCAATGGAACCCAACACTGGAGAAATACTTGAGTTCCCTGTATATAGTTCCCTTGTTAAATGTTCCGGATGCTAAAATAATCCTTAATTTTATAATTTAAAAATGTATGTGTTCCTTTAAGAGGCGCCAAAAACGAACGTTATAATATTTGAATTTTCAATATATTTCAACTTTCATCAGTTGAGAGACACCCACCTTCACAATCCCTTGTACGAGAAGGCACACACATGTTACTCAATATATAATTTAACCCCAGAATACGAGGGTTAAAACGAAACAAATAGTTCTCCCATCGGTGTTGCGTTGTCAGTCCAATCAGCTCGAGGCAAATCATCTGTATCAATGGAACCCAACACTCCCAAAATACTTGAGTTCCCTGGAGTTCGCTGGTTTAATGTTCCGAATGCTAAAATAATCCTTAATTTGATCATTTAAAAAGGTATGTGTTCCTTTAAGGGGCACCCCCAAACTAACGTCAGAATATTCGAATTTTCAACTTGAAGCAGTTGTGAGCAACTTTCATCAGTTGAGACACACACCACCCCACCTTCACATCCCTTGTATAAGAGAAGGCACACAAATGTTACTCATTATGGAATTTAGCCACATAATTCGAGGGTAAAAGCGACACAAATAGTTCTCCCATCGGTGTTGCGTTGTCAGCCCAATCAGCTCGAGGCGAATCATCTGTATCAATGGAACCCAACACTCCCAAAATACTTGAGTTCCCTGGAGTTCCCAGGTTTAATGTTCCGGTTCTAAAAATAATCCGACAAACGCTTGAAACACTTAAACGCCCATCTGTATTCATCAGAACGACTTATCATTGAAAATTTTGTAATATACTAACTTTTTGTTATAATTTAAGATGAACGCTCTTTGTGTTTGCAATATTAGCAAGAAACGAACAGAGAGCGCTCTTTATTGCTTCGTGTTGCATAGAAATCAGACCCGTTTTGTAGATTTGAAGCGATAAAGAATTTCGCGTTGATAAGTCTTTCAGATAGATATAACTATTATGTGTCCTTATCGACCAATTTTGAATATTGTTTTATCACCGCAATACGCCAATAGAGGGAAATAATTAGACTTATTGTGGTGATTTAAAATTATACGTCTCTTTTAAGGGGTGAATAAAGAATGTTCAAAATAATCTGAACTCAGTTTTAGCTCAACTCGACGAAGTATTATCGTCCGTCCGTCAACGGTTTCCGTTAGCACACCCCACAGGTCACATCTCCCATCCGATCGTAACCAAACTTCATACGGATCTTCGGGGTGACCTTTTGATAGGAGCCATCGATTTGTTTTCTTCAAAATTCGTTAAAAACATGGCCGCCAGCAGCTCTCTTCGATTTAAAATTTGAATCCATCGGCACACCCTGCAATCCGCATTTATTGGAGAATTGTTTTTAAATTTACAAACATATTTAGGATCGCCGGAGGCCATCTATTTCGTCTACCTATACCGTATAGTATTCAATCTTCTATTGCATTGGCATGTGAATGACACGTTCTTATTTTCACCGAAATTCGTTAAAAACATGGCCACCGGCAGCCATCTTGTGTTTTACTATTTGCATGACTAAATTCTTTGGCAAACTCATCAGACCACATCCCTCATCCGATCATCATCAACCTTCATATGGATCTTCGGGGTGACCTCTAGAAGGGCGGCATCAATTGTTTCCCGAAATTTGTTTTAAAATATGGCCGAAAGTCAGCTGCAGTCATCTTTGATTTCAAATTTGAATCCATCGGCACACCCTGCACCCCGCATTTATTGGAGAATTCGTTTGAAAATTTACAGACACGATTATGATCCCCTCTAGATGGGAGCTATCAAATTTGAACGATTTTCGATGACAAACATGGCCGCCGGAAGCCATCTTGGATTTTACTCTTTGCATGACTAAATCCTTTGGCACACCATACAGACCACATCCCTAATCTTATCATCACCAGACTTCAAATGGAACTTCGGGATGACTCACTAGATTGGAGCCGATCCAATTTTTCATAAATGCTTTTTGAAAAACATGGCCGCCTGCGACCATCTTGAATTTTAATTAATATATATATCTCTTCATGTTTACATCTAGTATTACTTAGACATTTAACTTTCCGCATTCCTATACTCGCTCCATTGATTGTAACACATGAAATTATCACCTCTCTAAGTTGAGCTACAGTGTCATTGACACTTTCATTTTAAACTGGGCACACAAATGTGACTCAATATATAATTTAGACCCAGTATACGAGGGTTAAAACCACATAAATATTTCAACCATCGGTGTTGCGTTGTCAGTCCAATCAGCTTGAGGCGAATCATCTGTTTCAATGGAACCCAACACTGGCAAAATACTTGAGTTCCCAGGTTTAATTGGAAGAAGAAGTTTACTTAAACAACTTTCCCACAGAGTATTCCGTTATCATTTATTAAATCCGCCCCTGTTTATTGTTTTAGCAATTTTAATAATAATGTGACTGCTTGTGGTATATGCCACGGGTATAGACAGTTCCACGGGTTCGTTACGGCTTCACGGTATAAGAATGTTCGAGAGAGAAAGCATGGAACTATACACCTGTTTCTGAGTCTTACAAGGAGAACTCGCTTGAGCACGATGGCTAGCGCTCTCAATCTCTCTCTCTCTCGCTCTCTCTCTCGCTCTCTCTCTCTCTCTCTATCTATCTATCTCTCGCTCTCCCCCTCTCTCTCTCTCTCTCTCTCTTGCTCCCTCTCTCTCTCTCTCTCTCTTCTCTCTCTATCCCTTCTCTCTCACTCCCTCTTCTCCCTCTCTCTCTCTCTCTCTCCCTCGCTCTCAATCTCTCCCCTCTCGTTATATAGGTTATCATTATAGATAAGTGGCTCTCTGACCAGGTGACACGTGTGGTATATGGTCAGTGGAAATCACGTATATTATATAGCTCCCAGAATGACAGAGACACTCCAGAATTAAGCATTTGTTGACGGTCTATCGGCTTACGTTTTGTCAACTTAAATTTACCAAAAGAACACACTAAAAAACTATCCGTCATATAAGTTCCCAAGCACACAATGAAGGCAGTACATAAATAGAATGAGGACATGATGAGAAATGTAGGATGCCTGTTATATATAGGCATAATAAAGAAAAGAGTCCAATGATATTATGACCAAAATGTCCCAATTTATAACACAGACCATGCAATATTGTTCCACGTTCTCATGGCATAAACTTTGAAGAAGAAAGTAGGATACTGAAGCATGCTTCATGATCCTGCTTTCTTCTTCAAACTTTATTCCATGTTTTACTGTAATTTTAATACGCCCTTTTGAAAAACATTTGTGTACCCCACTTCTACACGATATTGTGTGGGAAAGTGTAAAATTATACACCACGAAAGTGTAGCCACACTTACACAAATAGAGTAATTTTTACTCTTACTCAATTTCTACTCTTTAATGGATTGGATCAACTTTTATCAATAAAGAGTAGCCATTCTACTCTTTTGTGTAGATTTTCTACACTTATGTTTTTTCAGTGTATGTAATCAATTCGTCTGTCTGTCCATATGTCCGTTAAAAAAAATTGTCTCGGACCGATAACTCCCGTTTGGTTTATTTGATATGAACTAAAGTTGATATGTGTATTTCCCAGCTAACGATACAGGCTAAGTTCGAATATAGATTTTGTCTAATTATGTTTACATGAGTTACGGCCTTTTTTCGAAATAGAATTTGACCAATTTCATAAAATTTCGGTTTCCGACCGATAACTCCTGTTTTGGATTATTTTATCTGAACAAAAGCTGGAATGTGTGTTTCCCAGCTAACACTACATGACAAGTTCGAATGTGAATTTTGTCCAATTATTTTCACATATTATGGCCCTTTTTCGACAGAATTTGGCCGCATTTTGGCATAGAATTAGAGGTATATCATATATTAATTGTAAGCTCAAACTGTTATTATAATATTGCGGCAGTAATAGTGCATGGTTTCAAGTTGAAATATGTCTTTGTTTCTGTTTAGTTGGACTCGATTTAAGAGTTAGTCACTCGATATGAAACCTCCCTTTATTTTCCATTCTGCAGTGGACGAATTGTCAGGGCCTGTAAAGTGTTTGGGTCCACATGTACGTGTCATTATTTAATTGAAGTATTTGAATAGTCTCTCGTTGGGGATGTTCGGGGAATTTGGTGGTAATTTCTCGTAAAATAGGCCGCGCTCATCTGACAGAGAAGAACGGTGAATAACGAATTGTTTTTCGTTGTCGATTTCATTGCATGTTTCTCAAATTGGGTCCTCTTCGTCGAGGCTGGTCGAAATAGCGTCCGCGCTCGATGCCCAATTAAGGCGTGACAACTAATTCTTAATTTTATCAGGGATTCACAATGTTTCGGGGCGCAAATTACTTGAGATATATTCCTCCTCCGCAGTCAGTTGCACATGATTTTTCAAGATAATCCAATACTGGAATCTGACAATGGTATACATCTGCCCGACACAGAGAAGTTCTTTCTTATTTTAGAACAAATTCTTAGCCCAACATATATACAACTTAAAATCTCACTCTGTGTTGGGCACATGTATAGCTGATATATAGCATAATTTCATTTAAACTAAGTATATTTAGCCAGTATAACACCATGAACAGAGTATAGCATATTGGCATTTCTCAAAAACATATGTACATGTATCTTCATGGATCGAGATACGATAACCAGGTGTCCTCTTTAGTCTAACCACCAGATTGATTTATACATCTCTATATAAAACCCAATTGACATGTTATATTTTTATGAACTAATCTGTTTATGATGTTCATGTTTAATCCCAATAAAAGATATTGAAAAAAAAAGAAATATATTCCTCCAAAGAAGATACCGTTTTGAATGTTCGGTACGTTCTTAAAGACGTGTGGCGATTGTAACCGATACGCGCATGCGCATGCCGATGCTGCCGCTTTACGATTGATGTTACAGTCGCCGTGTGGTCTTCTGATTTCCTCCAGGCGACTGACCATCTGACTCGCGTCTCGAAACCTGTTTCAATTCGACCAAGACGATGAGGTGAAGATGTTATCTAACATGTTAGATACGTCGCAGTGGGTGAGCAACCCGATATATCATGATCGAGATAGAAATCCGTCAATTTGTGCCCGGGGGAACGCATGTTCAAAAGAACTACCCCTGTGGGTACGGGCTGCAAATTGATGATATCAATCCTGATTAATCACGAGATTAATTTTAACCAGATTTTGTGATCTGGAGTTCATTTTGAGTGGAATTCCCCAGACAAATGCGTGTACCCAACTATATTATGTTTTATTGTGTACCTTTTCCGTTCGATTTTCCCGTGAGTCGACACCACAAAGCTATATACATGCACTATTTGTACACCCGAAAATAATCAGAAAAATCGTCAGACGGAACTTATAAACCACTTCTTCTGATGGTTGTACCATGGTCAGATATTGTGTTTTAAAAGAGTATTTTGCCAAGGTAGAATTATATGTTTCTATTAAGCAACTCGTCAAGGCCATATAAATTTCCAGCTGTCTTTTTTTATTTTTCGAAGTGAGACAAATGCTCTTTGTTACACCGTGTCAGGAATTGACTAACAAGTAACGCTCTTTATTATACCATGTTAGAAATGGACTAACAAGAAACGCTCTTTGTTATATCATATCCGGAACGGACTAACAAGCAACGATCTGAAGCGAAATGAGTAGTATACAAATCAGTATATCAACACCACTTATATCGTGGATATACACTGCATGTATATATTACCATAGAGTATCCGATACCTTCATATACTTTCTCCAATTCTATGGCTTGAAAAACTATCTGTGGCATACTAAAGTCCGTATAGAGGAATCTATCGAACTATTTCGATCCTCGGCGCCGGAACGGGATGTTACAAAAGATAGCACAATTCAGCATCTGAGCTCTCGATATCGATCTCTCTCTCTCTTTTTCGCTCTCTCTCTCTCTATCCCTCTCTCTCCTCTCTCTCTCTCTCTCTCTCTCTCTCTCTCTCTCTCTCTTTCTCTCTATCTCTCTCTCTCTATCTCTCTATCCCTCTCTCTCTCTTTCCCCCTCTATCCCTCTCTCTCTATCCCCCTCTCTCTCTCCCTCTCTCTCTCTCCCTCTCTCTCTATCCCTCTCTCGCTCTCTCTCTCTCTCCTCTCTCTCTCTCTCTATCTCTCTCTCTCTATCCCTCTCGCTCTCTCCCTCTATCCCTCTCTCTCTCTATTCCCCTCTCTCTCTTCCTCTCTCTCCCCTCTCTCTCTCCCTCTCTCTCTCTATCTCTCTCTCTCTCTCCCTCTCTCTCTCCCTCTATCTCTCTTTTTCTTTTTAGTGTACGTTGGTGTTTTAGTTCAAACATTGAACAGGCCCAAACAAAACGATCTCAAATATATATAAAACTCTAAGAATAAAACATGTATTTTAAGCGCTATATCGACAAATTTATTCGGAAATAATCCGCGTATAGGTATGTCTGGAGATATCTCTTACGACATTACATATTTTTGGGGGGTCGAACGTGACATGTCTGTTTTAGGAACGTTGGTGCTTTAAACATTGAACCGGCACAAACGAAACTATCTCAAATTTATCTAAAAATATAAGATAAAAACATGTATTTTAAGAGCTATATCGACGAATTTGTTTGGAAATATTCCACCTATATGTATGTTTTGAAATACCTCTTATATACAACATTACATAATTTTGGGGTTTCGAACGTGCCATGTCCGTTTAAGGGACGTTGGTGTTTTATCAGTCATAAATTACAGATATTGAACTATGCATACTATAGATAACACGATCAATAAAGTGGCGCAGAATAAATGAGCTCTGGTGTAGCGAGATGGCCATATACATACCAAACAAACATAACGAATTAGTGTATAATCTTTGAAAGCCCGAAGCAGATACATCTCTACAATCAGAAGGTATAGGAAACACCCCAGGGGATATCATTCACAGAGGTGCGAACTCCGGGATAAGACAAGGAGATTAATTGGCGCCTTCATTAATTTGTAATTACATGATTGATCGTACATCGATAACAATCGGAATCACCGACAAACAAAAAGTATGGGGCTATCTCTTTATATACACATGTAACATGTTACTCCACACAATAAAACTGAGGACCAACATTCCTCACCCCACAAGCGGACAGCTGCGGAGCCACGGGTATAGATTCCTCGAGATAGCGGGCGTTGGGCTTATAATCATGTCGAACACGATGATGTGTGTAGATTTACCGATCAAGTCAATCATCAAACGATTAGTTTTCAAATCGCACATAGTGTTCGATCAAAGTATTTCGACATTATCATTACCTTCAAATGATGATGATATTTCGCACCAAGGATAAGTCGAAATTGCATGGTCTTATAGTTCCAACGAGTATTTAGTGTGAACTTTGTTGTATTTAAATCGAAAGTCGAATATGTTCCTAATTTAAAATGTTGCCATTGAAATTTCCACCAGGAACATTATCAACTAAATATAGGGGCAATTTCTGCCTAGTTAGAAATTAGGATTTATCAGTTGGAAAATTCAAACTCAACGGCGGGGATGTGTACAAATAAAGTTTTTAGTTCAGAATTTCGGTCCTCAATGGTACTGCAGTTGGAAAATCAAAATTGGACCGCCGCAACAAAGATATGCAATATGCAGCCTCGATACTGAGCGCAGTTTAAAGTATCATTGAAAAAAACACTCCACATTGAATCTTGAAATTTTGGTCAAAATAGACTGATTAATAATGCAATGCGTCTTTGAAACATAAATCCTTCGCGTGGAAAGTTTCATGGGCTATTGTCAATAGAAAATAGTCTGTATTTTTTTTGTAATTGCTGGTAGAGAAGTCTCTTAATTACAATAAATTGTATAACTTGTGGGAGGCTCATTGCATGGTCAAAAATTCAAACTGATAGTCAATTGGACATTTGAAAACATAATGAAGAATATAACATATATATACACACGATTTTTAAAAGAAGAACAAAAAAAGGAACAAAGTTTGTAGAGAGGGATCAAATATTTATTGTGTACATATTTGTATATAAAATTGTATATGTGTGTTATGCATGTTACACATTAATTTGTGTCTTTGCAGTAAAGCATTCGAGGATGTAAATCAAGCAATTTTGTTTATATTGTCCTAAAGGGACACATTGTATGAGGTAAAGTAACATATTAAGTAACTATATTGATGAGTTCGTCACTTGGTGACAAGATATGAATGTTTTAAACAAATAATGACCAGTACAAACCCAAAAACGATACGGGCTCTGGCACACTCGTCCACTGTGGAATGAACAAGAAAGGGGTTTGGCAACCGAGTGACGAACTCTTAAATCGAGTCCATCTAAAAAGAAACAAAGATTCTTCGACTTGAGACCATGGCTGTGTCAAACTCTGAATGGTATATTTGCCAATCATATACATATTATCACCACTTAATACTTATGGTGGGCATATATATCATATGTATATTACCATATATTATCGTAGACCGCCATATACCATTGTTGTTACTTCTTAACTTTGTTTCATGTAATCCGTGCATTTTGTCTTGTTATTCTGCGTTCATGTAAATTTGACCATATATGGTGTACCGTGCAAATAAACATGATTGATTAATTGAAAAAGTTATTGTTTGTGCACATGTGATAATTATGATTGTCGCATTTGCTATGTTGTGTTGAATGCCCATACATGTACTTAATGTCATGTAACTATATAATTTATCTTATCTTGTCTTATCTTTGATAGCAGGAAAGAGATACAACTTTACGACCAGTATAAGACGATAGTGCTCTGGTGCGGATCACTTGATAGAGACGCCAACTCATTGACAGAACTAGCAGATTAATTGTCACCTTCATTAATAAGTAATTGCGAGATTTATCAATCTTGGATAGCGATCAGAAAAATCACCGACAAACAAAACGGGCTGGGGTTATCTCTTCATTTGCACATGTAACACAGTGCTTCATGCTGTGAAATGCTTCAGAGATAACGAAAACAAAATCCCATGAACATCGTGAGGCTACGTTCACACAGCTGCCAAAAATACCGGCCAAAGTTTCACGAAATTCTTCATATATGGCTGCATGTATCAATGCATATACTTTTAAAGACATATTATGGACTTATTCGGGTGCGCGAAACTAATAAGTTAGTACTCATGCGCTATGCCAACTGTGGGAATGTAGCATTCTACTAACATCGCCGAAAATCTCAAAGAAATCGACCATACCACTCCATAGATACCACCGTCAGAACTACGCTTAATTGTAAATATTTACATCTCGATTCGGGACGCAACAATCGGCGATAAACTAACGCAAATGATTTCGCCATCGAGAATCATTGCATTGAATTAATATATAAGAATGATGGTGTGTGTGCTGTAAATTTGGATTAATATTCGTAAAAATAACTACTTTGAGCAAGATTATTCTCCATTTATACTTGATCACCCAACCAGAGTGTTTCACATCACTTTAATGATAATTTGTTCGGAATTCTAGAATAAATATGTGTGATCAAATACATCTGGTTTATTACACGATTGGTTGTTGTCAGATATTTGGAGTCTATTCGTTCAAATAGCCTCCAAATATCTGACAACAACCAATCGTGTAATAAACCAGATGTATCTGATCAATAAATAATTTATTATTCTTTTACACCAAATGTGGTCAAGTGTATAGATACATAATATAGATACATAATATAAAACAATGTAGTGAAATGACATGTATACATGCAGTTCATTTGTGGCCGTAACACAATATGTGTCACAGATATTATTGGAGAGATATATATTTGTGTGTATAGTTTGATCTTATTGGGGATTTGCACTCGTCTGGTTGCGTATTCTGTCTAGCAGTTGGTCACTAGGTTGCCATTTTCCCTTTTTGGTAAGTCCGTGGTGGACAAAATGGGCAATTGCTTTTAATACTTTCGGTTGCGAGCATGTCATTATTTATTTGAAATTGGGCTTTTCCAGCTAACTCTTTCGGTAATTGTTTAACCCTTTGAGTGCCAGGGGCCGATATTATCGGCCCTAAACCTACACAATAAGTCTGTTAAAGAATATAATAAAATATATTAAAAATTGTAAAAAATTGTAAATAAAAAAATAAAAAAATAAAATAAATGTTAAGCCAATGCATTCTCTTATATATGCGAGGCGACCTATGGTCGACTCGCATATATAAGAGAATGCATTAGCACAGGGTATATGGGTTGATACAAAAATCGGACCTGGCACTCAAATGGTTAAAGAATTATTGACGTTCATGTGATAGCATAATGAGCAACATTCGCACATACGATATTGATCAAACATACCCATTCTGTAATTCCGAACAAATTGTCATTAAAAGTATATGCATAGATACATACAGCCATATTTATCAAGAATTTCGTGAAACTTTGTGTGAACGTAGCCCATGACCAAGCCTTGAAATAGTGTGTCTGTCATTTGCAGAATGAGGTCCCCATAGGGTGAATTTAGTGATGCTACCCCGCATAGCGGGCTAGCATCACCAAATTCACCCTCTGGGACCTCATTCTGCTCATGTGTAAGCAGAATGAGGTCCCCAGAGAGTGAATTTTGTGATGCTAGCCCGCTATGCGGGGTAGCATCACTAAATTCACCCTCTGGGGACCTCATTATGCAAATGACAGACACACTATTTCAAGGCTTGCCTATGACGATGTTCATGGGATTTGTGTTCGTTATCTCTGAAGCATTTCACAGCATGGAACATTGTGTTAGCGTTTAAATGAAGAGATAACCCCAATCCGATTTGTTTGTCGTTGATTTTTCTGATCGTCGTCCAAGATCGATCAATCTCACAATTACTTATTAATGAATGTGACAATTAATCTGCTGCTCTTATCAAGGAGTTCGCGTCTCTATCAAGTGATCCGCCCTGAGCACTATCGTATTATACTGGTCATAAAATTGGATCTCTTTTGTGCTATCAACGACAAGACAAGATAAAAAATAGTTACACGAAGTTATGTACGTATATGGACATTCAACCCATCATTGCTATCTTTAATACTGATAGTAAAATACAACAAATATTTCTTGAGTTTATGTGAAGTAATTTCTTCATGATACTGCCAGTTTACAGATATAGTTCAGTGTTTTTATTTTGTTAATGCAATGTGAAGATATACAATCTGAGATAAAAATACACTTTATCCTTGTCCCATAACAACTTTTTTTCAATTCCCATGACCTCACCCGTTAAAATATGTAATTCGGTCAAAATTCATCGAACTGTTTCTCCGAGAACGTAAACAGCTTCTCCGCCCTTTCGCCCTATGCTAATAAAGGCCACATCACGCGTATTAACTAAACGACACCAGTCCATAATCTCTTGTGAGAAAAAACATAGGTGGGAGTACCCAGAAGATACTATCTAATTAATTAAGTGAACCAATACCATGCTCACTCAAAGAGAAAGTCTCTACGGGAACTTCACATGCAAACAGCTTGCATTTCTGTTCTCAGTTTTGTTCCCACAGATAACTTGACTCATCTATAGACTATATATTATATGCGACCCGTTTATATGTGAGTAATGAGTTTCACTAAACTGTGACGGTGATGCTCAGATCGTGTCATGGATCTCTACTCTGGCTACACCCGTATATAGCATACTCCACCGCTTCAAAACCTGGGAACTTTTTGATATTCTGACCTCTTCTGACGTAATTTTATAACTTTGAACAGACAACGCGCAGGCAACATGTTTCTTTCTTCAATACCTGTTCTTTCGTGATCTTTTTTTTTTACAGTATAGGGTGGATTGCAGGATTTTGGCTACTTTTGTTAATTTTGAGTCGATTTCGCAATAACCATTTAATTGATTACCCGGTAAAATATCCATGAGTGTAAGCGACCGGTGTGACTAACACCAGCCGGATGACTGTCAAGTTAAGGGTAAATATAATAGCGACAGTATAAAATATCACCATTGAGATCTCTTTATTATCTACCTTTTAAAAAACATGAACGCTCTTTGTCAGAGACAGTCGTTGAACATTTCGCAAACTGACACACAAATGTGTTGAAACTTCCTCTTTTGAAAGTCGGTATCTGCAAATCCTTATTTTAATGGGCTCGTATTTATGACTAATTATTGTTTCTGTGTAAAACGTACCAATTGTATAGTTATATATTGTGTCGACTCGGATGGGATATCTTTAATATGGAAGGCCGGAAGACGAAATATATTGGTACATGTATATATGCAATTTAGTTCGCCAATCATGTGTGCATGGCTGTTCATCAAAATTCTTCGATTTGTATATTTACTTCCAACAATCTGCGTATTTAATTCTTAATCAAATAGTGCCAACTGTACGAAATAGCGTTATTGTCACCACAATAAAGAGATGTTGAATTACAGCGTATTCGTACCTAATTGTAACGTGTATTACTGTCACTTTCATCTATATATGCCGAGAACATTCGCATGAGTTTGTGGCTCTGTTGTCATGCAAAATACACGTTAACATATGTAGGAAAACATGTAAGACAGGGATGTGGCTAGAGAGTCTCCGCTGGGGGGGGGGGGTGTCCACCTTGGGAATTTCCAACTGCACCCCCCCCCCTTGAGTCGGAATCACACACTTTCTTTTTTGCATAATTCCATTTGCACCCCCCCCCCATTGTACCTCATGCTCAGGCCTAATTTCCTATATATTCATAAGCCATGCTTCTATTTTCCCAGTATGAGAACATTAAGATATTTTAACCTGAAAATTGCCCCAAAAAAAACAACTAGTGATCTAATTCCAGACAAATGCACACAGCTACCTACAACAGACCAGGAAACACCGGACCGACCATGGTTGTTCGGCCCGGTGTGAGAACATTTTGAAAACTATACAAGAAAATCGCAAATCCCAGCATCTAGACTGGCCTCAACTGAAGCTTTCCTAGTGTTGGAAATTTCAAACCTCATGCTCCCCTCAGGTTGGATAATTCTTCAACTGATGACCATTTATGTCTACAAGTTTGACCAAATGTAGAAAAATATTGTTTTGCTAAACTAATTAGCAGTTTTGCATTGGCCACGTGGATGGGACAATGACACACCGGGCCGACCATGGTTCGGCCCGGTGTGCGAATTTTTTTTAATCTGAACTAGAAAATCGCAAAATCCTAACATCTAGACTAGCCTCAAGCCTTCCTACTGTTGGAAATTTCAAACCCTACACCCCCACTTAGGTTGGAAAAATTCCAACTGATGACAATTCCAATGACATTGTTGACCAATTGTATGACAATATTGTTTTCTTAAATTAACTAGAAGTTTTTGACTGGCCACGGGGAAGGGATCAGGACACAAGCTTTCCAAGTGTTGGAAATTTCCAACCTGTCACCTCCTTAAGGTTGGAAAATTTCCAACTGATGACCATTTCTGTCAAAAATTTTGACCAAAAATAGGAACATATGCAAATATTTGTCGAAAAACAATAAATTCCCCCCAATAAATTGTTTTTACCTGAAATTAGGAATTTCCAACTATTGAAAATATAGCTCTCTGCTGGGGGTGAGACACCCCCCACACCCCCCTCTAGCCATATCCCTGATGTAAGGGATGGTAGCATGCATAGTGTGAGAGTCGATACACAATTCAATCATCGATGCAATATGTATTTCTCAATATTCATTGAGAATAAAGCGTCACTCGTCAATTGGCTTCATCAATAATGTAGCTGATCCTCGCTGATAATGAAAAATCATCTGATCGCACAAATTTATCAGTGAAGACGTTCAAGTGCGGCGGTAGAAATGAAGAGCAAAGGGGAGTGGCACAATCGTAAAAATGACACTTTTCCCTATGTAAATTATGAATTTGTTCTGGCATTAGCTCACGTTGTCTCCTTCGATCACCAGTACTCAATATTCATGGAGCCATCGATATACTCATCCAATTTTAAGAAATACATATTGCATCGATGATTGAATTGTGTATCGACTCTCACACTATGCATGCTACCATCCCTTACATCAGGGATGTGGCTAGAGGGGGGTGTGGGGGGTGGCTGGAGTACACGTATGCGCCCCTGCTACCGCCACCACCCCACCTGCCACACCGGCCACCCCTGACTCCCGAGTGAAGTCAATGGCGTGACGTTATGCTCACGTTGTCTCCTTCGATCACCAGTACTCATGTATTGGAAAGCCAATTACTGTAATAAAGCGTTCTAAGGGAGATCACTCTATACGAAACGAGACAAGCTGAATCAGAGATGATTTGCCTCTTTGATTCCGATTGACAGAATCAAATTGGATGAGTATATCGATGGCTCCATATAAGCGCCTGGCGCTTGATGTCAAATCCTCTTCTCTCTCAGACTGACCATACTTGCATATATATATGAACATCATCTTGTAAATTGTTGTATAAACCTGGGATACCAAAAAAACAAATAATGTTAACACCAAATTGGATGGAAACTCTTTCACATTTGATGATTTACGGGATTTTTGGAGACGTCTTGATGGTGGTAACTAGAAACTGGATTTCATTGTTTGGTTTTCTTGTTTTCGGAATATTATATTATAGTCTTGTGGTCAGTTGAGGTTCAGTCGGATTTTTTAACGGACGGGATAAAAAAAACATAAAAATAATTTTTTGATAATATTAATGTCCATCAACAATCTTATGATCCGTGTTCTATTTATTATTTTTATTTTAATTCATTATGTTGTACATGTTGCATGTGTTTGTTTTTTTCTGGGTTTTTTTTTCTCCATACCTTTTTTTAGAGGCGTACATGCTATGATGGATTATTTTTTCATTATTCATTTAGCAATTAAGTCGCATTTTCTCATGTTTAGAGAGACTATATATCTGAACACACATGTACACGTACAATACTTATTCTAAACCCTAATAAAACATTTAATATATATTGAAACTATAGGCGATTTTTTGCGAAACCTCTCTTGAAAATATGTATACCTTCTGTTATGGTTCGCAAGTTACAAACACAACATTTCAGAGTTTAAATTCAAAGGCATATACTGCAAAAGACATCCTGTCGTTATTAATCACTGAATATCGCACAACGAGAGAACAAAGTTGGGAAAAGAGAAGATTTAGCTAATATATTAGCGTGTTTACGCAGTAATAAGGTGGGTGTTATTGCACTTTGTTTTTATACTCCGTAGCACCTCTCGTTTTGAAGATTCGCGCTGTTTCACACCAATTGTTGCATTAAGTTTAATATGGCCCGCTAAGAAAGTACATAAAAACAAAAAATAAAGATACAGCATGTGGGAAAAATTACCAAAAAGTCTACCTAATGAATGGTAATCAAATCAACGCGGGATTTCCAAGAGACAGTGATGAGATTTATGTGGTTGTTCGGTCATATCTATTACACCTCACACAACTGCTGGAGAGATTTCAGATAAGATAATACTCCGTAGACTGGTGCTTTAATCATTCGTCTCAGTGGGGATGGTACTTGAAAAGCTTGCGAGGCGCGCTGGTTCAATTTCATCGGCTGTGGTTCTTTTGTCGTTAAGCGTACTGTACCCGGATTCGAAGAACAGGCCACGCGAAATGGACTTCTGTCGAATTGAGCGAAATTATGAAATACTCCGAAGACCTGGGTTTGATTATCTATATAGATTTTTTTCTCGAATGCACTCGTTAATACATTATTTCTAATTGGCGGATTTAATGAATACATTTCTATTGATAGCGTGTATAGTGATCTGGCAACTATCCCATCTTTGTGTCAGTGTGTGGGAACTTCACGATCTCGGTCTATATATCTCCGCTAAGATTATAATTATATAATTATAAGAAGTTCACATATACGTTTGTCGCGTCGCACCTGGTGGTTCGTGGAAAACGTCACATATTTTGATGCGATAAAAATAGAAGTTGTAACACTCGAATAACTTGACTACTCGCTTGCTTTTTTTTTTTTTTTTTTGCAAAAAATGAAAATAATTTTTGAAACTTCAGCACAAAAACCTTATTTTTGTGAGCCTCCAAAAAGTCCCATAAACGTGTAAACGTCCCAGAGCATGCCTGGTAAATTTCAAATTTTTCCCTAAGTTGTCATGAGTTATGGCCCTTCTTGCGTCTCTTTTGTTGTTTTGTTTGGTTTCGGGGTGATAACATTAGTTTTCGATCTTCAGTGGCATTGAAACTTGGTATTTTGTAGTTTAATTTTAGAAGAGGCAGTTTGTAAGAACACAATATGAAGTGCCATAACTCTTGTCGAAGGTCCCACAAACTGGAAGTCCCACAACTACCATTTCGTCAGTATGTCCGTCTGTCTGTCGGGACGTATGTCCGCCCGTAGTCACTTTACACATGGTGCGATAAATCAAACATGTTCTATCGGAACCAAATATGTTCGAATATGGGTTTGGTCCGATTAAAATTTTTTTTTTATAGATTGAACTCCTTCTCAATTTAACAAACAAACAAATTATTTAAATAAAAACAAAATTAAATAAAAAACAAAATTCTTCAATGAAATTACTCATTTAAACACCTCGGGAACCACCAAGCTGATACATCTGACATGGTTTGAAGGGGGCTTGGATGGTAGGTATTGTCAAAATGTGACCGACCTGTCAAAAAGAACCAGCCCTGGTATCACACTTTCCAAATGACCCTCCCACCTTCTACACCCTACCTCCCCTTCTCCATACCATTATCTCTCATCCTACCCCCACCCCCCCAAATATTGTCAAAGTTATACTGGATAATATTATTTATGTCTACTGGTGTTTTGTTAACGACAACTTAGCCAGGTCGATATGATTAACTCGAACAGTGGAGCTCTACTGTAGGTCCATGGATGCTTGGATCAAACAGGACCGGAAATATATTTAACTCATTTTACCAATTCCATGTCTTTTAATCTTTTCCAATATTAAGTAACTATTTTATTTTGATATCTCACATGTAATTAGCAACAATTAAATATAACTGCTTACACTGTGATATTGGCGACGAGCTCTATAGTTTAGAAGTTATATTAACATTCCAATAATGTGTGTTAGTATGTACATTTGTCTATACTACTTAAGTACATACAGTATACTCTATAATTTAACTCCTAGGTTATGATTCCGATCATAGCAATTTACTATCGCCAAGGTATGGGTTAATCATCTGCCGATCGTGATCGGCCTCTCGTCTATCAATAAATATGTAGCTATATACAGTCAATAGAGTGATTGGGAATGCGGAAAGTTTAAATGTCATAGTAATACTAGATGTCAACATGAACAGATATATATAAAGTAAAATCCAAGATGGTTTGCTGGCCGCCATGTTTTTAAATGAAATTCGCAAAAAAAAATTGATTGTTCCCATCTTGGGGTGACCCAAAAGATCCATTTGAAGTTTGGTGACGATCGGATGAGCGATGTGGTCAGTAGGGGGTGCCAAATAATTTAGTCATGCAAATAGTAAAATCCAAGATGGCTGACGGTGGCCATGTTTATAATCGAAAACTGTTCAAATTCGATGGCTCATATCTAGAGGTGATCATAAACATGCCTGTAAATTTTCAAAACAATTCTCCAATAAATGCGGAATGCAGGATATGTCGATGGATTCAAATTTGAAATCCAAGATGGCTGCTGGCGGCCATGTTTTTGACGAATTTTGGTAAAAAATAGGAGGCTCTCATCTAAAGGTCATCTCGAAGATCCATATGATCCGATGTGAGAGGTGGCCTGTTGGATGTCCCAAAGGATTTAGCCATACAAAGAGTAAACTCCAAGATGGCCGCTGGCAGCCATGTTTTCCAATAAAATTTGGGGGAAAATGTATGGCTCCCATCTAGGGTCACCCTGAAGGTCCACATGGAGTTTGGTGATGATCGGATCTGGGATGTGGTCTGTAGTGTGTGCCAAACTATTTAGTCATGCAAAGAGTAAAATCCAAGATGGCTGCCGGCGGAAATTTGTCCCCCACCAATTTCGGTTCCCATCTAGAGGTAACCCTGAAGATCCGTATGAAGTTAGGTGACGATCGGATGTGAGATGCGGACTGCAGGGTCTGCCGATGGATTCAAATTTGAAATCCAAGATGGCTGCTGGCGGCCATGTTTTTTAATGAATTTCGGTCAAAATATGAGGCTTTCATCTAGAGGTCACCCCGAAGATCCATCTGATGTTTGGTGATGATCGGATTTTGGAGGTGCCCTGTAGGGTGTGCAAAAGGATTTAGTCATACAAAGATTAAAATCCAAGTAGGCCGCTGGCGGCCATATTTTTCAATAAAATTCAGAAAAATTGTTTGGCTCCCATCTAGTAATCACCCCGAAGATCCGTATGAAGTTTGGTGATGATCGAATGAGGGGTGTGGTATGTAGAGTGTGCCAATGATTTAGTCATGCAAAGTGTAAAATCCCAGATGGATGCCGGCGGCCATGTTTTTTAAAACGAATTTCGGTCAAAATAGATGACTCCAATCTAGAGGTCACCCAGAAGATCCATATGAAGTTTGGTGACGATCGGATGAGAGATGTGACTTGTAGGGTGTGCTAACGGAAACTGTTGACGGACACATGGACGCACGGACGGACGACGGACTCCAACCCATGACACTAGCTCAAACTTGAGCTTAAAGGCCATTATATATTTTATTATCTCTCACTAGTTATATCACTTGGCGTGGCGACATCAAAATGACCGCGCGTCTTTACATTGATTGAGGCGAATTAATACTATTTCGAAAAGCCGCATTGATTGAGGCAAATTGGGAGACTATATGTTCCGTCGCCATGCAGCCCCAGTGCGCGCAATAATGTCGTATACGGATGTGAAGCGTCTCTGCCAACGCTGTAGATTCTGCAGCTTCTTTTAAGGATTTTTGTTTGTTAAAAAGGCATAAAGCTCTGGTTTTTGGCATGTGATATACAAGATATTCAACTCGTTATGTTGGGATATAAAAAAAATTGAAACTCGTATGATAATTTGATTCACAACTCGTCTACGACTCATTGTGAATCAAATTTATCAAACTCGTTTCATGAAATCTCACATCCCAACATTACTCGTTGGAGATCCTCTATATATCCTCTTTTGGAATATTTCACTTCAATCATTCAACTCAACTGCCCATAGAATCCACATATATACATATGTTACATTTTCTTTTGTCGAATGCTCTCGTTAATACACGTACTTTATGTTGCAACAATCCCACATTTGTGTCAGTTTTGTAGGAACTTCACGAACTCGGTTTTTCTTCCCTGTGATTAACAGGTTCCGACACATTCGTGTACTTGTTTTGAATTGACTGAAATGTTCTGCCATTTTTTAACTGACTTGACAAAGTCAAGTTTGAGCTAATGTCATCGGTTCGCGTCCGTCGTCCGTCCATTAGTGTGTGTGTCTGTGCGTCCGTGTGTGTATGCGCCCGTAAACAATTTCCTTCAGCACACCATGCAGGCCACATCTTGCATCCGATCGTCACCGTAATTCATATGGACCTTTGAGGTGGCCTCTGCAATGTATGGTATTATCCCCTCTCTATAGTTGTCATTGACACTTTCATTATTGTTATAACCAGGCCGTTATTGCATATTTAAAATGTACATGCTGCTTGGCTGGATTGTGGGAAGCCGAATTCAACAAATATAAATTAACTGTGAAAATCAGTCTATAAGTGAAAGTGAATATATACAATATCGCACATTTTATTTCACTTGAAAATAACCGGACTATGGCTTTCACATTGTTATATACCATCTAACATTGTCTAAAACCGATAACACATCTGTCAAGATACCAATTAAATTTCCGTCTGCTATTAAAGTGATGTGAAACACTGCGGTAGGGTGATCAAATACAACAGTAGAATACTCTTGCTCAAAGTATTTTTACAAATATTATATCCAAATTGGCAACACACATCGTCATTCTTATATGTTAATTAATTGCAGTGATTCTTGAAAGTGAAATAGTTTTCGTTAGTTTATAGCAGATAGTTGCTTCCCGAATCGGGAAGTAAATATTTACATTTGAGAGCATAGTTCAGACGATGATTTCTATGGAGTGGCAGGATCGATCTGATTGAAATTTTCGGCGATGTTCCTAAAAAGCTACATTCCTCCAGTTGACATAGCGTCTTAATGCTAACTTATCAGTTTCACATACCCTAACCAGTCCATAATATATCTTTAAATTAATCTGATAACGTCACCGAGTTAATGGGAAAAACATGAAACTTGTATCGTATGAGGTGCATCAGTTGTCTCTGTGGAACGTGTCATTTACATGCCATTGCAATAGGAGATATAATAATATACGGTATAAGTAGACAAAATAGTACCGCGCAAATCTGACAATTATTTGGAAAACTCGGCGGTAAAAATTATTATTGAACACGTATTTTCTCCAATTTACAAGAATCTTGTAAATTCTGGTATCTGGACAGCATCGATAACGTGAGAGAGGTTAGCGACGCTATGTGAGCTCGTATCAAACTCCAGGCAGAGTTATCTCCCATCGCTCCGCTGAGATACCTCTGCCACAAGGACATTTGATGGGGATTTCTGACATGATCTTAGTTCTTATGTTTCAGGATTCAAAAAATTGTCTATGTCTGGCTCAGTTTATATTGTTCTTATCAATACCTAAAGAATTACCATTATTGCAAACTTGTGGTGGTAAAAATAAGATAATAGATGACTAAATATAGTTCCGACGATACATAAAAATATAGATGTATCGGTCCGCAAAGTACCATCCTTGTGGCAGTGATGATAGTGATCTATCGCAGTGGTAACGGCGAGTGCGCTGCATGGAGTTTGAGCTCGTATAACATTGTAGGCTAAAACCCCATCACGTGTGTTTCCTTCCTGCAGAATGTCAGTCACGAACCAGAAACTCATATTCAAAGAAGCAGCATACGACAACCTTAATCTTCAAATCACGCAAAGATGGCGTGGCATCCAACCGCATCCTGTCAAATCTTCGAAAGATGAGCGTTAAAGACAGCGACGTGCGTCTCAAAGGAGATATCGTAAGTGGGAGTGAAAAGTTTTTGGACAAAAACACCGCAAGCTAATATCTATGCCAGGTTTAACTGACGTTATCGCAATAAAACATATACCACCGTGGTCAAAATGACCGCGCGGCGTTCTCGTCTTTCTATATTGAATTTGACAGGCCAATGCAATAACCTTTGATTATAAATTGAGTTCTTTGAAGTAGCGAACTAATGGTACTTACATGCTGACACGATGTAATATATGTAACGAATACGACTTTCGCTCACTTTGTTGATTTGTGCAATGGTGTGCATACGACTAATGGTTTTGATTTCATTTTTTATTTTATTTTTCTCTTGAATTCGTTTTCTTTGAACTTTAATTGAACTGGATGTTTTTGATGTTATCACTCTGTGTCAGTGTCTTGTGCCTCTTAAGTATCTCCCCGCGTTCCACGCGTGTCCATGCTTCTGGCATTCTGAAGAGTTAGAAGTGGCATAGATAAGGACAGGTAGACAATTTGACTCTCTACAACCGCATTTTAAATTTCGATGGGAAGTATCTGTATTTTTTATATATATAGTGGGGGGGGGGTATTGCAAAAAGTGAACGATTTTTATGTTTTCCTGTAACCCCCCCCCCCCCCACTAATATATAGCTTTGCGGTCCATTAGCAATTACGGGTCTAGTATAGATATTTCCCTCGTGTCTAACTATCGGCTGTGGGGTTGGTGAATATATATAATGTGACTTCGTGTAGACACCAATATGCCTTCACTTAGCTATATCACGGAAACTTTGCCCAAAATCACTAAAGGAACATATCACGTTCTGAGTTGACTTTGAAATTTTGAATACTCGTGTGGTGCACTCTTCTCGCTATCTACCAAACAGATAACACTAAATTACCACAATTTTACCGATTTTGAGAGGAAATGCGAAAAATTAATCTTATATGATTATAGATTACCATAGGTTTCCCCACGAGAATATACACGATGTATGGGACAAAAACGTTGATATTAGTTAAAGATAGATTAAGAACAACATAACAATCGAATTTATTATCATTTTCGGCATTGTTCTGTAGAAAAGCGAGAGGCCGATGACGATCGGCAGATGTTTAACCCATACCTTCAAATAAACCGACAACAAAAGCTGGAACCAATAAGCATGACTACATCTGATATGAATACAACCGGCTTTGGAATTCACTGATGATATGTATTTGAGATAACAGAAAAATGTCTATTAACGGTTTGAAGCTGATGGAGAAAGCTATGAATCTGTAAAATGATAAGCGAAAGTAGTCAGGCAAAAGATATGCAATTGATGCTCATAATTTAGCAATGTAATTATGTAACTATATCTGCTTGCTACACATTGGCATATGATGAACATCGGTTTTTTTAAATTAGTCCGGAACCACGAATACCTCTTTAATTCAAATCACGAGACGAATGTTCGTCTTTTCAAGCGACAACCAATTCCAATCAATCAATCAATCAATGAACGTTACTGTTCCTTACATCATGTATATGGTCTCATGGGCAGTAACAGAAACGGACAAATTGTATGAGATAAAGTAACATATTAAGTAACAAAAACAAGCAATATAATAGTAAATGACTATATAATTATGATATTACATACTCGGCCAGCATCAAACCAATACCAATATCATTGGCTACAAGATAAAAGATAACGTGATCTTTATAGACATGGCCATAGTGGGTGTGTCTCCCCAAAATTTTCAACAGTATATTTAATGTTTGAAATTTTATGTCAGACGACAGTCTTATTAGAACTAGACCTAATTTTCATTACTTTCAACTTACGGTCTTGGGACTCTCATGGAATAAATTATTTCAAACGGGAGAAATCCAACCAATGAGCATCAAAGAGTGCGTTGTTCGTCCAAACAATAGCTATTTCCTGCAAAACCAATAATTATTCATTCTGCGCTCAATAATAATTATTCATACAAGCCCCGCCCAATATTTATAAAAATAATGATTACGGAAGGCGGAAATGATGAATGAAAGCTAGGCTGTTCGAAAACAATGGCTGATTTTGGCGAAATCCAAATTCTCGAAATTGCAATCAAGAACGTATTGCAAAAAAAAATAGCCATTGATTCGCTGAAACAAAAACAGGGGCATATTCTACGGAGTTTATTTATAACCAGAAAATACGGATGGGGCAATTCGTTTCAGTTTTCAAAGACCGAACTGGCTTTATGGGTGTTGAAGCGAGAGCCATTGTTATTAACGCATGTAGAAATTGTCGCACGTCAATCAAAACAGTAAACAGTACTTTATTTTGGAAACATGGATATTAATGAGCTGTCGTGAGCGGGGAATTCCCCGTCCATCTCGAAAAGTACCGGTGTTTCTAGACTGAGAGTTGACTGAAAGGAAACCTTGGTCTAGTTATACTTAGACTGGCCATGCGCAAGATCAATTTGAAATTTCAGACTAAACTGTGTTGAAATTGTTCTGATATTTTGAATTTCCAATCAGTATCAGTGCGAAATATGTTGTTTTAGACCAAAATTCGAATAGTGTCTTAAATTTCATCAAACTTTTACACTGAAATTGCCATCAGGTGTAAAATGTCCTGCCATAAGTGGTGTAATGTTGAATCTTTCTCTCATCAATACAAAATAAGGTCTCAATTTTCAATGTTGGACGCCATCTTGTCTGGTGACCAGAAATAAAGCTCAAAAGGTCGGATTCCCGGACCAGAATTGAAGCACAGATAGATATGTAAACAATGTCAAAATAATTTTATGGCACTTTTTTCCGAGCTGTCGTGATACGACCTATATATGTACCTAATACACTCTGCAGTGCTAACAGCGGGGAAAACCTTGAGGTATCTTTTGAAAAATTCCATCCCAAGTGTTGAAAATGGAATTTCTCAGATTTCGAAGGATGCAGTTGGTGTAATTTCAAAAAAAAATTCTCAACACCCCTTAATGTACACCATTTAGCAACGTCCCTAATCTTATAACACAGAATAGAAATCACACTATTATGTGTGTGGCATTTGAGTGCCACATTGGAACAAGCCGTCTAAATCATCAATGTATGTCAAAGACATTGATCACTAGTGACTTAATTATTATATAGTTTCTGTAACAACTTGCAACGGAGCGAGAAATTCTGCCACGGAACGTGAAGTGAAATGACAGGTGTGGACTAAGAATAATGACCAACGTATATCACACGCAGGGGTGTAAGAACGAGATTTCAAACATTTCACGACTCATTTGATCTCTTTATAATTAAAACATGTGCGCGATATACGAGTTGGTGATTGTAACTGATATGAGAATTGATATTGGCGCTGCCAGGAATGGGCGCAGATCATGAGATAATGGTGATGACAAACACAACGTCACTTCGTGTTTTAAGTTCGTGGATTTATAACGTTTGATTCGAGTTTCGCCTTACATTTAGTTTTAAGCAATTCGTATATATTGCGGTTAACTCTCGTCAACTCAGCAGTTTAAACTATGGTTTGATGGAAGGAAATTACGATAATGGCGACGACTACGAATATGACGATGACAATGACGCAGACGATAATGATGATGGCGATGATGATGACGATCGTGATGATGATGATGATGATGATGACGATGACGACGACGACGGTGATGATGATGATGATGATGATGAAGATGATTGATGATGATGATTGATGATGATGATGACGGTCGTGATGATGATGATGATGATGACGATGACGACGACGACGGTGATGATGATGATGATGATGATGAAGATGATTGATGATGATGATTGATGATGATGATGACGACTACGGCGACGACGACGATGATGATGACACTGATGACGATGACGACGACGATGATGATGATGATGACGATTGATGATGATGACTACGACGGCGAAAAACGACGATGATGATGACACTGATGATGATGATGATGATGACGACGACGATGATGATGATTATGATGATAATAATGATGACGATGATAATGGTGATGACGACGATGATGATGATGATGATGACGACGATGATGATGATGACACTGATGACGACGACGATGATGATGATGACGATTGATGATGATGATGACTACGACGGCGAAAAACGACGATGATGATGACACTGATGATGATGATGATGATGATGATGACGACGACGACGATGATGATGATTATGATGGATAATAATGATGACGATGATGATGATTATAATGGTGATGACGACGACGACGATGATGATGATAACTGTGACAACGATGATGATGATGATGATGATTATGATGATAATAATGATGACGATGATGATGATTATAATGGTGATGACGACGACGACGATGATGATGATAACTGTGACAACGATGATGATGATGATGACGATGATGATGACGATGACGACGACCACCACCATATTCTTCATCACCATCACCATCGTCATCACCATCATAATCATCATATAATAAATTAATCATCATCATCATAATCATCAGCATCGCCATAGTCGTCATCACAATCATCATTAGGCCCCGGTGGCTCAGTTGGTAATGTGCATGGCGTATTATATCAACACTTGTCAATCCAATCCGCTGAATCCACCCAGCGATGGAAAGTTTGGTTCAACCTCGATAAGTTTGGAATTGTGGTCCACGTTCAATGAATTAGACCTGTATGAAATTATGAACGTTAGCGGTATACCCCTGGTCAAGTGGCCCTGCTAATATGCTATGATGCTGGTTGTCCTGCTGAATTGCTATGATGCGGGTAGGGCAAACTGATGCCGTTACGAAAAAGTACCGTCATTTTTTTTCTATAATTTTCGCGGTGTTTGGCTAATCCGAGTGATTTGAGAAAAAATCCAGTGTCAGTATGAACAAGAACCTATATATTATTGAAAAATATAATAATGCCTGCGCTGGTGTCGCAATAAATATGTTTTTGAATGTTTGATACGCATATTAAATGGTTTTTCCTGGACATGTTGAGATTATCTGAACACCGCGAAAAATACAAATTAAAAAACAGCAGCATCATAGCAAGTCAGAAGGACCCACTCGCATCATAGCAAGTCAGAAGGACCCACTCGCATCATAGCAAGTCAGAAGGACCCACTCGCATCATAGCACATTAGCAGGACCACTTGACCGGGGGTATGTATATGAATGTAACCTGTATTAATGACACTTGTGTTAGTGTAACCTGTATGCATGTAACCTATATGAATGTAACTTGGGAGAATGTGACCTGTGTTAATGTAACCTGTATGAATGTAACCTATATGAATGTAACTTGTGTGAATGTAACCTGTATAAATGTAACTATATGTGTGTACGTGTATACGTTTGTGTGTTGCTTCCAGTGGTCTCGTGGTTTATTCGTGTGTTGGGGCGATTTCCTCTGTGCTGTGCATGGGGTCTTTTCTCTACCAGTAAAACTGACAACGTCGTGATATGGCCTCGAGCCACTGAAATTATGATAAACACCAATCAACCAAACCAAACCATCATCCCACATATCTATCTGTTCCTCGATATCCCTTTCATGACTGGAGCTCCCTCAATTTTTTGCGAAAGCCCTGTGCCAATGCATTCTCTTCTATATGCGAGTCGCCCATAGGACGCCTCGTATATATAAGAGAATGCATTTGCCTAACAAATTTTATTTTATTTTTTATATTTGTTTAAAATGTAAGAAAATGTTGTTTTTTTTAAATTGTTAAAGAAATTAAGAAATAATGATAAAAAAAAATGATCAAAATTGTTAAAGAATGTGAGAAAAAATGATAAAAATTTATGAAGAATGTAAGAAAAAAATGATAAGAAATGATAAAATTATTTTAAATTAAAAAAATGTTAAAATTGGTGAAAGAATGTAAGAAAAAATGATAAAAAATGATAAATGGTTAAAGAATATAAGAAAAAATGATAAAAATTGTTATAGATTGTAAGAAAAAATTAAAAAAAAATGTTAAAAATTGTTAAAGAATATAAGAAAAATTGATAAAAAAAATGATGTTGTTAGGCCAATGAATTCTCTTTCTAGCCACGCGATAGGCTAGAGCCACTGATATGGCGATAATCACCAATAAACCAATTCATCACCATCGCCATTAACATCATCTTTTTCAACGCCATGCATGGTAGTAGATCAGCGTAGAGATTTATGGCTTGGTCTACCATGGTCTTCGTGGTGGATAGTTTTTATGTTCTTTGGCCGCACATTCTGTTCTTTGTTGCCCATTCTCCGTTATATCTTCAAATTATTGCCAAAACCTTGTGCCAATGCATTCTCTTATATATGCGAGTCGACATAGGTCGCCTCGCATATATAAGAGAATGCATTGGCCTAACAAATTTTATATTATTTTTATAATTGGTAAAAAATGTAAGAAACAATGAAAAATAATGATAAAAAATTGATAAAAATTGTTAAAATGATAAAAGAAAAAATGATAAAAATTGATAAATTGTTAAAGAATGTAAGAAATAATGATAACAAATGATAAAAATTGTTAAAATGTTAAAAGAAAAACATTATAAAAATTGATAAAGTATGTAAGAAAAAATGATTTAAAAAATGATTAAATTGGTAAAAAATGTAATTAAAAATGATAAAAAATTATAAAATTGTTAAAGAATATAAGAACAAAATTATAAAAAATGATAAAAAAGTTGTTAGGCCAATTCATTATCTTATATATGCGAGGCAATGATATGGCTAGAGCTACTGAAATGACGATAAACACCAATAAACCAATTCATCATCATCGTCACGCCATCAACATCATCGTTTTCAACGCCATGCATGGTAGTAGATCAGCGTAGAGATTTATGGCTTGGTCTACCATGGTGGATAGTTTTTCAGTAATTTGGCCGCACATTCTGTCCTTTGTTCCCATTCTCCGTTATACGCTGCATGTTTAATACCTATACTTAATTGAAAGAAACCCGAAAATTAATGGTTTTCGCAGTTATGTGTGTGGTCAGGTCATCTCGTTACGTGAAACCGTCGTATCTTCGTCTCAAATAAATTATACCATCATTCTCAAATTGAAAGCGCCGAAGATAGGCTCTGATTTAAAATCCTCTCGAACGCACCAGAGGCAATAAAATTACACGGTGCATTGATAACTGAAGGCTTTATCGGCCAATAGGTTATCCCCGGGGGTCTACTTACTAATTTGTTTGATAGATACTCCCATTGTTGTGTCAACTATGATGAGAAACATGTTCAGAGTCTCTTGACAGAATATATAGCATCATTACGTGTATTAACGTTACGTAGGTCCCGTTGTGGTGGCCGAGTAGGTGTTGCATATCTCGTTTCGTGTCACCCACGGTCGCTACAATGGCAGTGACAAACGACCTTTTGCTTTGGAACTTTTCAAACTGGGTTTATGCTCTTTGCAACACTGTTATCGTGTTGTCTGATTACCACAAGTGTCAGCAGGTCGTAAATTCCTAGATAATCGCCCGACGTTGAGAGCAGTGATGTATTCCCAACATTGTTAGTCAGGGTCGTGGCCAGAGAATCTTTGTTGGGGGGTGTCCAACTTTGAATTTCCAACTGCCCCCATGAATACCAAAAGTTTAGGATCTGTCTGCATGTCCGTCCGTCCTGTCTGTGTGTTCGCGATTTTTCTACCAGACCCTTGGGGCGACTTCAACCAAATGTTGGTGTGGTGACTCGGGTTACCCCTGAGTATGTTATAACGTCGTTAGTTTTTTTTCAAAATTTTGATTTTTAAAAAACATATATTTAAAAAAAAAAAAATTATTCAGTTGAGTAAGGAGTTCAATCTAAAAAAGATATTTAAACTGTTTTTTTCTTCTTTTTTTTTAAATAAAAAAATTTAAAATATCAAAATCTGCGGGAAGCGCACAAAGGGGGCGCAGGCCCCTACGCCGCTGAATAAAGGCTTCCGAAAGGAGCCTGTTTCAGCTAGTCTTATACACCAGATATTGGTTGAAAACTCAAACTATCGAAATAATCTCAACCTATATTTTCCGAAATTTCCAGCTGCCGTTGATTCGTGCATGAAATTTCAGAATTGTTTAACAAAGTCAGGGGAGAGAAACATGCAGACGAGTTAAGACAAGGTGTCGGTGGACATTTGGTTAACATTGAGCATATTGTATAGGCCCTATGGATTCGGTTAAGCTGAAAAAAAACATCGGTGGTGTTTTGTTGGCACAAGACATATCGACCGACGTTGAGCGCACGTATAACCACCTTATTATTATGAGTTTCACAGAACGTGGCGACAGGGGATGTGTGGGTGTATCTAATCTACTGACTTTGGTCAAAATTTTCAACAGTTAGAAACATCAGACCAAAATTGTTTTGAGAACTTTGTTGTTTTGTATAAAATGTCGAATATTTTTCACTTTAGCCACATACCTGTAACTTTGCCCACAATGTATCACTCCAAATTTGCGAAATTTCTATCAAATTTCATTTTTTAAAGAAACCATAGAATTTCTAATATATTTGGATAATATTCTTACCTAACGTTATCATAATTCCCGCTGAATGGCACGGGGCATGGAACAACATGCTGAACAGGATTTGGAATAGCATGTGTAACCGGCCATTTATCTATTAATATTATATCTCACGTGACTTTCTCGCATTCTGATTGGCTGCACACTGCTATACTATTTTACGATAGTGCCCCAGTAGGATTCCTACATGCCTACTATTATTTTTCTATTTAGCAACAAACTCATTTCGCGAAATCGGGTTGCCGCCTGAAGGTACGACCAATCTTAAACTATACTTGCACGATAATTTTTGCAAAATTGGTATATCATTAGATTTATTGGTGAATTGTAATGATCTTACACATGTCCGATCATTGCTATCCAGTGTATTTAATAGTTTGTCCGTTTAGTTGGCAAGCGGCCAGTCATAATTTTGTAATGCCAGTGGCCGTTATTTCCGTTTTAATTGAAGTTAAGCAAGTTAACTTCTAAAAATTCGCCAAAATCATCGCAAAATGTCTTTGCTAATGACGTATTTATAGAAATAAATGCATGAATCACAAAGAGATGCTGTTAGATGTAAGTACTAACATAGTTATACTCCCCTGCCATCATCAAAAGATTGCCGTTAATTGTAAAATATGAGACCGATTTACAAAATTCACGGTAAATAAAATTGTGACAAATCAGACAGAGAAATTGTGTGAGAATTGGCACCAATGTTCGATATAATATAATAAATAATGAATGTCTTGTCGTTGACTATGCCAAAATAGTGGTCCTCGATGAGGAATAGTCCACTCGCCTGCGGTTCGTTTACTATTCCTCCTCGAGGACCACTATTTTGGCATAGTCAACTCCAAGCCATTCATTATCTATATAATATACAACTTGTCAGTTGTTCTTATGTTAAAGGTGGATTATCTCTTCCGCAACATGATCTATATAGTTTCCTGTGTATGAAATAATAAATACGAATCGAAAACCCCTGTCCGGAAACGCGTCTATCAATTAATATTGATTTTATTTGGAATTCATTTCGTATGAAATAACACTGTGCCGTTCAATAATGGTCCCTGATATTCACGACCGTCTTTTTTATTTGCGTGTTTTTCGTTATGCTCAGTTATTCTATAATCATTGAAAATAAGCATATACCACACTCTAGGTCTTATTTACTTGATTCGCACTTAATATTTCAAAAGATACTATCAATCGGAGACATTTTGCGGCTCGCATTCTTTCGGAGCACTACGCTGGGGGCTTCTATCTAAAAGTTATATTTATAAAACAAAGAAGTGTCCCATTAATTGAATAAAATTATATCGAAATAAAATCAATATTATTTGATAGAATCGTTTCCGGACAGGGGTTTCGAAACTCATAAGTATTATTTCATACACAGGAAACTATCTAAAAAAAAATATTTAAAGAGATAGTCCATCATTGGATTTTATTTCAACGCAGTGTGACATAATTACATTGGCAATGTTTTTTGCCAAATTATTTTAGCATTTGCCAAATGCTATCCGCAAATGCTATCCCTGATAGTATCATTTTCTGCAACCTTAAGTCTTATGTTTCGACACTCGTGGTTTGAACGACTTTTTATATCGATAGAAAAGCAGTTCATTAATAATTAAGTATACTCGCATCTCTATTGTGGTGAATCATATAACAATAAGCCAATCACCGAACAATACAATGAATGAATGAATGAATATTTTATTTGTGCAATAAATCTTGTCAATATACAAATAATCAGAACATATAAATTAGTATTGCAAAGGGGGCGACATGGCCAATATAGGCCGTCTTCCTGTTGTCTACAATGGTAGAAGGGTACCGTTGCTTCATCAGAAGGGGACATCACAGGAGGATTAGCTATGTAAACACCACCACCATCACACTAAATAATAGTAATCCCTCCAACCATCGGTACTAATGCTATGAGTTTAACTGTATCTTAATAGAGGTCTCCTGAAATGAATGATATTTATTTACCAATATTTTTCAAATTTCTTGAGGAATTAAAAAGTGACTTGCCAAAACTTTTGCCAAATGGATATAGTTTTTGCCAAATGTGAATTATATTTGCCATTGGCAAATTTGGCAAGTGGCAGCGCGAAACCTGTACATTGCCCTTATTTCCTTCACATATTTTGTCAAAGGGGTATATTAAGGGTCAATCGCACGTTTTGCCAAAATTTCCTGATATTTCAAAATGGATTTTCTCAAATTCTGCCAGGTATTTCTTTGTGATATTTGGCATAATCGATTATTGTGATACAATATTTAAGAACCATCGACCCATTGGATATTATAACCTCATATACTTAACTTTTATGGCATGATAAATATTCAAAATTTCATTGTTTTCAGGTACCAAGAACGTCTGTAAAAAAAATTCAAAAGTGCAGTTCATATGTCCATGGTATTATATCTCAAGATCATGAAAGGAGACTTAATTATCCTTGATTCGTGAAATTGAATGATTATTTTCATTTAGAAAGAAGGCAACTACCCATAAATAATGTTCTATATTTGAGAATTTGCATGTCATGCCTGTTGATCAATGCAAAATTGGGCTAAGATGAGTTGTGGGTCATGGGTTCATAACCAAGTTAAAGCTGACCACCATATCTCTTAACACTGTGAGCTAATTCCAGATGATTGCCTGCATGCTTGACCACACTGCATATCAATGTTTATTTTCATTGGGCTGGAATATTTGTGACTGCTTTATTCTTCATTATAATATATAGGGGTATGATGCTATATTATGCAATTAAAAATCAAACTCAACATTATGATACAATTTCATAAAAATGAAGCCTCCTCTCATAGAGCCAAGACAATAAGCTATTTGGTGATTGGAGTTTTGTGCGAAATTATTAATTATTCTAGCAGTTATGGGTACCGAAAGGCACAAAAAAAATGAAATCATATTTTCAACCTCTCAAATGTATTAAAATCCATTGTTTTTGTCGTCTCTTAATAATTTCTCAGATTCTAGATACAACGAAGATGATGATATGAGAATCTCAAAAAAATTTGCCAGAGAAATTCTTTGTTGAAAATCTCTTGCCATATTTGGCAGCATATATGCAAAACGCGCGTCTCCCCATTAACCTAAGTCTAATTACATTCCTCAGCAATAATGCTCGGTATAATATGTTCTTGAACATTAGTATTACTTTTATCATTAAGTTCCGTATAACTTAGTGTAACGTCTGGAAAACGAAAAATGAACGATCGAACAGACTTCTATAGATCGAAGGACGGACAGATCAAAAACCTAAAAAGCGTATTTAAGTATAAAGATTTCAAGATAGCCTTTAAAGATGCATTATCCGAATTACCGTTCCTAAATTACTAATTCTTTGGCTTCGGGAGTAAAAAATATTTGATTCGAGCCAAGGAACCCACCCATCAAAGCTCAGAGTTATTAGATATCGATGTTTTAAGTTTGTTATTTCTCGAGATGTTCAATTATTTGTGGCACAGAAACACGTCGTCAAATGGACAGTCTCGGACAAAAGATGGATAACTCTAAAAACAAGTGGTAATACGGCCAAATTTCATGAATACTCAAGTGATAATACGGCCATATTCGTTGAACAAAATGTTGATAAATAACACGTTTTGGGAACTTTGATATCATGATAGTGGTTATCATTATTTTGTTGCAATTAATAGATTCTGATAACTAAAGCTTATTTTGAAGAAATGTTGTTGTTGTTGTTGTTGTATCTTGATGATATGGGGACCCTCTGATCGAATTGAGTACCTTTAATAGTTGATTCACCAGCTGCATAGGAGTGATTGTCACAGCACCTGTTACATGTAACTTCCCATGCAATAACCCCAAAAAAACTATGGCAATTAAACCGAGCTTCTTTATCGCAAAACAGTTTAAAATCGAGACAATGTTACTGAAATGATAAGATTCGCCATTCCGCAGACATTTTATAATTAAATTAGTTTCGGAATGATAAATGCGCTTGTGACACTTGGCGTTACAGCTTGACTTTACTGCAAACAAAACAGGATTTGTGATTGTATGTTTTTCAAGATGTCATTTTATCTCCAGACGTCAGTTTTCATCAACTTCATAGCACATCTCAGCTAATTGTGATTGATATTTAATTTGTTTGCTTGTAATCTCTTATCATCTCACTATCAGCCGACAGATCGAGTTGAATCTCTTTTCCATATTCTCCAGTATTCGTGTTTTTGTTTGGTAAATACGCGTGCGATAGATTTATGATTTGGTTTGTTAGTGTTTATCGCCATATCAGTCGCTAGGACATATCACGTCGTCAGTTTTATTAACCCTTTCATGACTGAAGCTTCCTGAAATTTTGCAAAAACCCTGTGCTCATGCATATATAGGGAATACATTGGCCAAACAATAATTACCTTTATTTATTTATTTATTTATTTACTAGCAGGGTTACCCGGCGTTCCCCAGTTCAAAGTGATGTGAAATCCTCTGCTGTGGACAGTTGGTTGGAATAGAGAATACTCATGCTCAAAGTGCTACACGTTTTCCCATAAATTGTATATCCAAATGGCATCACAAAACGTATTTCCTATATGATGTGTTGTGGTCGTATATCCTGTCGACGACGCCATGTTTTATTATTACCAAGCCAAGACGAAATACACAATGAAAGTTATGGTTCCTGATAACAGGAACGAATATTGGTCGTTACAGAATATACGACCACAACACAAAAAGGAAAGAGATGTTTAGTGACATTGTTTTATGTTTAGTTTTCAACTTTCCGAGGAAAGGGAAGAGATGATGTGTTGTGGTCGTATATTCTGTAACGACCAATATTCGTTCCTGTTATCAGGAACCAGAACTTTCATTGTGTATTTCGTCTTGGCTTGGTAATAATAAAACACTATACATGGATTATAAGTGATGGCTCACCTTGTCGGGGTGATTGTCATATTATTTATCGAGATTAATTCGTCCCACCAATAACCCTTTCAGTGCCAAGTCCGATTTTTGTATCAACCCATATCTCCTTGATCATTTTTCAAATGTATTGATTATAATAATGTGATGCATTGATGGCAAGAGCTCTTATGGGTATTTATTTAACTGAGCGTCATTCAGACGTTACCATATTTAAATCGTACAGTCGCATTGCTTGGAATTGACGTTTGTTGTTTTTTTAACTATTTTTATTGGGATCAAATAATGAACATTAGTTAAAAAAGACTCCAATTTGGTTTTACATAGACATGTATAAATCTATGTAGTGGATTAGACAAGATTTTGCGGACACCTGGTATCATATCTCCACGAAGAAATGTCTAGGTGCTCCTCTGTTCACGGTGCTGTACAAGCTAATTATTCTCAGTTTAAAATAAATGTTGCTATATATATAGAGTGAGATATTAAGTTCTTTGTGGTATAGGCTATGAGTCTGTTCTAAAAATGAAAGAAATCCTCTGTATCGGGCAGATGTACCCTTGTCAGATGCCAGAATTGGAGAATCCTGAAAAGTCATGTGCTACTGACTGTGTTTTATAATGGGAAAGACTCAATTTTGTTATAATACGCGAGTCATTCTAACAAACCACCCTCTTACGGTTCAATATCCCTTATTTTGCAAGAATATATGTATATCTTAAATAGAACGATAGATATAGTTGTAATGCTTTCTTCTATGTATCAGTCTTTGCTAGCTCAATATATTAATGCCCTGATTTCCTGTCCGCATATAAATATGACAGTTGAAAAGATATAATTGTTCAAGTGACTTAATTCGGTCACCATTTGTCGAAGTTGTGAGATTTGAACGCCAAAAACTCCTTAGAAAGCATTATGGAGATGACTTTCTATAACTTTGGTGGATATCGGCGACTAAACAAATTCTTATCAAATTTTGTGCCCCCCCCCCAATCTCTCACCGAAACAGCACCAATTTTGACGTCTTTAAATCACACAATTAGAGTCCTCGTATCACGGAGAAGAATATGTATCAATTTGGTGGAAATTGGCGATAAAGATATTTTTATCAATGTTGGTGTCTCTCTCCCCTACGGTGCACTCCTGGCTCGAATAACGCCACTGTTTAAGACACATCGTTAGATTCCTGAAATTCGTTAACAAACCAGGGCCGCCGGCAGCCATCTTGGATTTCAAATTTGAATCCATCGGCACAGCCTGCAACTGGCATATATTGGAGAATTGTTTTTGAAAATGTACACGCTTATTTAGAATCACCTCTAAATGGGAGCCGTCGAATTTGAAAATGTTCGATGAAACCATAGTCGCCTTGAAGCCATCTTGGGTTTTACTCTCTGAAATTACTAAATACTTTTGGCACACCCTATAGACGACATCCCTCACCCGATAGTCACAAAACTTCATATCTATATTTTGGGAGCCATCAATTTTTTTTCCGAATTTCTTTGAAAAACATGGCCGCCAGCAGCCATCTTGGATTTTACTCTTTGTATGACTAATTCTTTTGGAACACCCTACCGACCACATCCCTCATCCGATCGTCACCAAACTTCATCGATCTTTGGGGTGACCACTAGATGGGAGCCATCACATTTGTGTGAGTTTCATTGGAATACATGGCTGCCAGAGGCCATCTTGGATGTTGTTACTTTATATATAATCTTTTGCCCTCTTGCCACCCACATCTACAATGTTTCCACCTTCTCTTATTCTCCTTGCTCTACGTACAATGTACACCTATTTTTAATTTACGTATATACATATAATATTCTTCTTAATAACCCGCCCCATGTGGATATCCTTTCCCCCATGGATGCTTGGCCATGAGCATACCAAATATCATTCAAATTCGGCCCATCATGACTGGAATAGATCATTCCACAGTCACTGACGGACGGACGGGCGGATGCGCGCATGCAGATGGATGAAACCCTCATCGGTATCCCCTACCATTCGGTATCCCATACCAAACTTCGTATGGAGTGATAATTAATCGCATTCAAATATTCCCGAATCCACCAAAATGCGAAACATCTGTGGCCTAGATACATGTATATAGCTGCGAACATGCCTATATAGAGTCTTGCTTTGTTCACGGAACAAAACAGAGCGATCCTCGTTATTATTTTCCTGATACGGTACCATTAAGAGCGTTTCTGAATTATGTCTTCAGTATAAGTCTCTTTGTTGTAAATAAAGTGTATTTGAAATGGTGTGTTTCATTGTGTGTATTCGAATCAGTAGACCAACAAGATGTGACCCGGGTGTCATGATTCGAATTCCAGAGATCAGGCAAGGAACATACCAAGAACGTGTTCGCGGGTGTTAGAATCGACAAAAACATGTTCGCAACCTATTCGGGGTATTCGGTGATCCACTGTTCGTAACACACAAACGCACACTGATTCGAATGCAATTAGCGTGATAAAGCAGTGTAAGGGACGATACTCTATCGTCACATTCTCGTTGATTCTCCTGCCGTTAAATTTCTTGTTCCAACTGTTCCAACAATTATGTCGTAATTCCATTTCCAGTCGGGTTGTCAGAGTCGCTATATGTATTTGTATATCATGTATATTGGTATGCTGTCATCAGTCACGTGTCGTGCTATACCCCACCGCCCTATATATTAAGCAAACCAAATCACAAATTCTATAGAACTAGATATGGAGTCTCGATTGGAAAAGGGTCCTCCGATTTGCCATAAAACAATATGTTTGCCACATACATGCACGCGTCTCAAATAACGTGACAATCTCCTCATTCCGCCGAGTTATGCATCCACATGAGTACAGGTACGTGGCACGACATGAGAGGACTCTGGTCCCCCACCCATCGGCGACAGGGGGCGATTCGTGTGTCTCGTCCTCCCTCAAATTGGCCAATTTGTTCATTTTTTTTTATTTCAGACAAAACGAGGTTGAATTGTTCCGATTGTTTGATATACCGCGCGTGCGGTATTTAGTCAAATGTTTGGACTGAAAACTAACAAGTCTGGTCTGCTTCAGTTGGTTACAATTTAACATTCCAAGATGGCAACCCTCCAAAGGAGACCCTGCAGCCATGTCCATACATGCATGAATCATTGAATGTCATATAAATTTGAACATATTAAACACATTACCGTGTGAAATTACTCATAAAGTTTTGTAAGTCTGTACTCGGAGTTAGCAAACAGGCGTCAAACCATGCAGTTAGGGCCGAGCTAGGGAGATACCCGATTGCGATTGATGCTCTATCCAGAGCTATATCAAATACACAAAGCGAATTTCTGAATCAGATCCACATTCACTCATCTATACCGCAGCTATGTCCAGTGATGAATTTGACATCCCTGAACATGAATCAGGGAGACTCGGCATTCCAAAATTAAATGAAATTGTTCACAATGCCTCAATTCACAAACAGATAAATGACATTAAAATCAAATTGAAAGAAAGCCACATCGAGAATTATATAATCTGATATTTTCAACGATGACAAATGTTCAGTCGCGAATAAGTTAAGGACGTACCGTGTGGTCAAACATCATTACACACAAGAACCTTATCTTAATATTGTCCAGAATATCGACACAAAGATTATGTTTTGTAAACTAATAATTAGTAATCATAACCTGGAAATAAAAATGGTCGCCATAAACAGCCAAAAGTGTTACTTGATGAAAGAATTTGTAGGAAATGTAACATAGAGGTTGAGAATGAAGAACACTTCCTTATGTGCGGCAACACATATGATAAGATGCGTAAACACTTCTTTTGTGAGATAGGGATGACGAGTGATAAATTTATTGGATTGAATGATAGCCAAAAATGCCAATACATAATGCGAAACAACGAGCCTCATACATGCAACATAATCTGCAACATGGGCCGGACATTTTTCAAAGAAAGGTCAAATTCTACTTATATAATTATGAAATAGTTATATATATAGTATATATGTTATGTTGAATCATTGTTGACATTGTTATATCTATGTTATTTTGACATCGGTCTCGTGTGGACGTTTTATGGCATTAACCCTTTCAGTGCCAGGGGCCGATCTCATCGGCCCTAATTTACGGTCTGTAAAATCGGCCCTAAAATTGTTTTTAAAATAACAAATAATATATATTATTTTTTTTTATATTTTTTTGGGTTGAATTTTTTTGGGTATGCTTAAGCATGCTATAGCAAATTAAAAAACAAACTGGATAAAACCTTAGGGGCATGTTATAACTCAAAACTATCACCAAGTATTCATAGTAATAATTTTGATGCCCATGAAAAACGTAAGATTCCCTGGCACTAAACCTACAAAATAAGTTTGTTAAAGAATATAAGAATTGTTTTTATTAAAATTGTAAAAAATTGTAAAAAATAATAACAAATGATGAAAAATTGCTAGGCCAATGCATGGTCGACTCGCATATATAAGAGAATGCATTGGCACAGGGTATATGGGTTGATACAAAAATCGGACCTGGCACTGAAAGGGTTAAATTATCTTACATCGGTACAATTATTATACTCTAATATAGACTTTAGATTGTTTGCCTCGATCGTTTTGTGGACGCCGGGGTGCTAATTACTGTCTGAACAACTCCAACCTTCCATTGGATAATCAGTCCACGGGCACACTAGGTATAATCTTTATAGCAATAAAGTGCCAGGTAACAATTGCATCTGATATGTTCTGTTAGACAGTTTCTTGCTGACCCATGTGAGCGGGCCATAATTCTCAATAAACCAAAGCTTACAAACCAATCATTTCCATCAAGTTCAATGAATAAAATCATAGTAAAAATGTGCTGATGTTTATGTTCGCGAATGGTGTACAACTAGAGACATGACATGAAATGACTGACACCGCTCTAGTTGATGGAATCTTTGACAATGTCTCATATACTGTTGGGTGCAATGTCTTTTTTCGTTCTGCGTTTGCCGAGGACGGTTTTTCTGTATGTTTGGTCGACGATCAGATCCACGAATTCGAACACAGACAAAACACTGGCGCCAAGAAACAATCCCATTGAACCTCCAATGTCACCTATAAATACACACAAAAAACAATGTATTGGATACACTACTTGCGCCAGTGAGTGTTAAAGTTGTATGACTGTGTTTACTGTGAGCGTGCTTTGAGAGTGTTTGATATGTGTGACATATTTTATTATTTCCACTCCATTTAGTGAAGATAACCAGTGATCAATAAACCAACACAGAATGTTAACGAAAGATAACGTTATTTCTTTCGGACCGAAACCACGTGTTACAACAACGGAAACTAAAACGATAATGAAACATTTAATAAAATCGGTCACACATATCAGACACTCTCAAAGCACGCTCACGGTAAACGCAGTCATACAACTTCAACACACACTGGTGGTAGACAGAAGTAAACAAAATGCAAAAACTACTAATTTAATTATAACTGTCGATGCATGGAATATACTATAAAACACATGGGTGTTGCACATTGAGGTTATTTCTCGATAACGTTCTACTTCACAACCTTCTGCATACGCGCGTTATAGAAGTTTTCGTCAAACTATTCGGTTATAACTTCAAGCATAACCTTAATGGAAACAAGATATATTTCTACAATATACGAAAAAAAGAGTTTGGTGGCATACATGTATTAAAGGCACACATGCAGTGATTCGTACTATTTGTTAAAAATTATCAATTATGTAAATGCGTACTGAACACTAAATCCGACCATTTATGGGACCATCCCCTTTTATACTCAACAGAATATATGCAACAAAGGAATGAATTTGAGCCATGGGTTAGTGCAAAATACACTCGTGTGCTCTAGGAACGATGCAAACAACATGGTAATTATAATTAAAATGAATTTATAATCCATGGCTAAAATTCATTCATTTGTTGCATATATTATGTTGAGTATAAAAGGAGATGGTCCCATAAATGGCCGGATTCAGTGTACAGTATACCACTTTCACTTTATCTTTTCATGATCAAGGTAACCATGAACACAATTGGAACACATGGTTCTTACACCTGCGCTTATATATTGCACGAATAATTGCAAGCCCGTGTTTATCTCAATCTAAGTTTAAACAATTAGATTAGATATCTATGTTATAATTAATTGTATTATATGTGAGGTTCTAAACATCTTATCGAAACGTTCGGATTGCCAATGACTTCTAAAAATTTGACAATTTTCGAAAACTAAAGTATACTTCTTCAAATAAATTTACACATTCAACAAATATAATACCTATATGGCATGTACAAATGTGGGCGTTTCCTATAGTCTGAAATGTGTTTTTGTCCAAACAATGGCGGGATATTGTGACTTGGTATCTCCTTTCGCCAGCCTTTTAAATTATGTGCTATAATAAGTTGGATAGCGTGGACAACGTATGTTGGTAGTTGAAAAGATGTGGATCTAAAAGTGCACCTCCGTGGAAAAAGATGTCGATAGGGTTGGTCTTCGCGACATTATGAGTTGTTCACTTGAGGAACTCGCGAATTTAACGTGCTGGGTGTGGCCGAACGTTACAATTGAGAGGCATATGGAAAACCTTTAGTTACTTCCATAACCCCAATTACAAGCAGGGTTTATATTAAGCATGGGAGACAACTCTATTAGTCACAATTGGTCTAATTGTAGTAACTCGTGTGGTGTTGGGTTAGGCCCCTTCTGTCGTCACGAATAGCATCGCTGTTATGTCACAATGGTGTAAATATTCTCATTCGTCTCAATGCAAACGTTTTAGTGTATATATTCTTTTCAATATAATTTTCTGGTCCTGAATTTTCGTTTAATCTGAAAGATTGACAATTTGGGGAATGTTTTATGTGAAAAATGTTAACTAAGAGTAGGAATTCCACTAATATACTGCCAATTTTCAGACCACGCAACACAATTCAAACTTCACTACAAAGGATTAACTTCTGTGTCAATGGTTATTTTACCTACAGGAATTTATAATGAGAGGTGTGCTGTATTTTTATGTAAAAAATAGACAAGGCTATTGATAAATCAGAGTCCAGTGTCTATTTTCTCTCTCCTATAATATATGGCGCTTGGAGCCATGCAAGGCATGCATATATGAGGGTGACGACCCCCATTTTCGGACGCCGGATTCAGGGTCTGTTATGGCGTATTCCGGATGCCAGACCAGCGTACGCCGGATGCATTCGGGCGCATATTTCGGATGCCAGATGCTTCCATTGACATTCTTCTTGTCGTTAAACACCAAAAAACAACCAAGTTCCGTCCGCTAATTCATATTTCTTTGCTCGAACATAATATTCTCCACAATCCAGCTTGTTGTGTACTTCTCGTTATTATAGCTGAATGTTAATTTAAAATAGTAGCGTTCAAATATATCGTAATGATGACCTGTGGTTTGCTATGTGTTATCAGATTATAACTTCAGTAAAAAATTAATCAGTCAAGCTGCTAAACCAAAAAACTAGCCTACTCTAGCCAATATGCAGACCAATTCCAATGCATCATGTCAACTTTAGCTTCATTACTCACTCTATTTTACTCACTCTATTTTCAATACATTTAGTGAAAAGACTATTCCGGATGCCGTCTCTCTGTTATGGAGTATTCCAGATGCCGGGGTCAGTTTTAAGCAGGATGCCGGATTCCATGGGGAGGGTGGGGTCGTCACCCTCATATATCATTATATACACCATTGTAACATTTATCTAACGGCACCATCAACAGGTCCCACTAAAATGGAAGCTCTATAACATGGTCAGTAATGCTTGGTAAATGATTAGCATAACATCTACCTAAATTACAGATATAGAACTATTGTTCGAAAGGTGTGGAATGCTGTACCAAGAGTTTTGCTCATGCCGCTCTTTCCGTTCCATCATTCCAACAATTATGACACTGTACAACCAGATATGCTTCACCTAATATGAAATGCGGAGCACGATCGAGGGCAATGAATTTGCCTTATCCCCACCCCGTCTCAGTTAACGCCTGCATGTGCAAACACAAAATTAACATTTTAAAAAGTGCTATTCTGAAAGTTATGCCCCTTGTCCCTCCGTGCTCCCCCATCCCTGGTATGTGGTGGTTGTCCCGTTCTCAGCGACAATATTCCCGCAACTAGTCAGCGGAAGGTTACATCGCAGAGTTGCTGCAGTGGGCGGAGCGGCCAAGCCACGAACTAGGCGGTTTTGGTGCAGAATGAGGTCCCCAGAGGGTGAATTTAAATTCACCCTCTGGGGACCTCATCCTGCCCATATATACATATAAGTGGTTCCAGGTCACACGGGCGTATATAATGTGGAAGGGTTTAGCCTGCAATGCTTTGTGGTGAATGATACTTACACATAAGTGCGAACAGGTTGTAAGCTTCTTGTTGGTCAATCTGTTCGTAACACAGTTCCCTGTAGAATATATCCACGTTCAGGAAATTTTGCCTGAAAACATAAAGATATTAAAATAGGTTCTTAAAAACATGGTACTGAATTCTTAGACTTTGCATCAGCCCATTTAGATAAACTGAGATTAAATCATATAATATTCCTTAATCTGCCATTGTCTGTGTATTACTACATAATGTTTTCGCTTAATAGTTTCATATGTTCAAAATGTTCAGGTTATTATGAAAAGGTACCAAAGTCTTTCTTTACCATCATAGTGTCTGCTTCTACACCATATGTCATATATTTAAGGCCAAAGAAAAATATACTTGTGGTTTGGGTTTCCCTACCTACCCTAGTTCAAACCCCTACCCTAAAGATTTGTTCTTGGTTTACAAGATATGTTTCTTAAATTATTTATATATAATAAAAAAAAATGTATCAAAATGAGTTATCTGTCAAAGCATTGTTTTTATTACATTTTATACAAAGATGTTCCAAATTAATGTATCAAAATCTTGCAGAAGATAAATGCCATAAGAATATGTCCAAAAAAATCCACAAAAAAAAATGTTTAGCCTACCTGCCGACCCTATTTTTTCTGCCATGTAACCCAAATCGGACATTTATCTTACTTTGGCCTAAGGATATATTCTTATGCATATTGCTGAAGTCACAGTGGCTAAACCGTACAAACACATAATCGGAAGTTGCTTTCGCCAAGACGAAAAATTCTATTTTTAGAACATAAATACTACAGAAGAATCAAAACAACACCACAAAAACAAGTTTTTTGACCGGATAGACGGTTTCCCAACAGCAATACACGTCAGTATAAATTGTATATACACATTTGCCGATCGCAAGTGGGCTCCATTTGAGCGAAGGACTCTTTTCTATAGATAAAAACGGCCTTTGATCACTTCAGAAAATAATTTTCTCGCAAAAATTCCCTCTTCAAATGTCATTTTTACACATATACAGCATATGTCGGAAATCCCACTATATTGCAACGGAAAGGCCGTTGTGTGTGCAACATACGTTGATATTATCTTGGCACGAATGTATTCACAATCTGAAAGTAGAGACTATTTATTTGGACACCCCACTCGCAAGTCTCTGTACGCCTAGTTGTATAAGTTGCTGATCACTAGTTGTCAAAAATATGTACGTCAAGTTGTGATGATGGGATTTGTGTGCAAAGACGAAACCATGAATTCCGTTTCCACATTAGACATGTTCCACCTCCCGATGGTCATTATTAACCTGCAGTCACACGACGAAGGTGCACATGTTCCCTTCCACATCCGTTTTTTCCGATTTCTCGACAAACTTTGTTCTTATATGTTCAAGCACCGAACGTAACTATATGTATCAATAGATACCGTGCTGAAATCTTTAAGTGTATTTGAAATCTATTTTAAAATGTATTATGACATTGAATTACATGATGTAGTTCATCGAAAAGCATGGCACGTAATTGAATACTTCTGCGCTACATGTATACATATCATACCAGGGAGAGGGGCAAAGTAAGTTTTGTAACTTGTCCCCAATCCCTTTTGTATTATTCGATATACAAATAAAATATGTTTAAAGTAAAAAATACATATCATGCATATTACTTCTCGTTTTCCGGTGACTCAAGAGATGAAACTCTATCTTTTCAATATAATTACCAAAAGCATTTCAAATAAAATTAAGTTAACATAATATAATAATGTAGAATTAAACTTATTGAAAAACATAAAACCTCAAGTCTTAAATGTTCGTTATCAGCACTTGGAGTGATTTGTTGTTTTAAGCGACAGGAAACTGAAATATGCATGTACAACCAAAATCGACATAGCATGAAATCTCTCTTAACGGGGTACTTCCGTACATAACACACTTTTTCAGATCGATACTATGATCATAAGATATATTTAGAAAGCAGTGAGCCGTAAAATACAGTCTATCTCTCCAGTTAACGAACATTGACAATTGCGCTATTGTCGTCCCAATTGTGACACAATATGTCTCTCCACACAAATCTTAGCCAAGTCTACGTATGTGGACATCTGTGGTTTTATTGGAGACACTGTGTCTAAAATGTGGGCATATATAGTCCTGTATCCAGGGATTTTTGTGGTGTGCGAGCGCTATCTACCCCCCCCCCCCATTGTTTTGGGTTTTCAATATGAATCTAAATCGAACTACCAATGCATGGGCAGCGTGGGGTTGGGGGTAATTTTCTCCAATCGTTTGTCTGTGAGTCTTTGCCGGAAAATTCCAACTCGAAGCTAGCACTCGCAGTCACATCACCGTAAATATAAGGCGATGGTGCACATACGACCTGTATGTTTTATTACTAAATTCCCACGTATACACAATTTCATCACAGAATATAACATACAGCCCCCATCCCATATACAGTTTGTTACTTGCGGACTCGAATAAAAGTCGCTAAATGTTAATAAGAATACCTTGTTTGATTCAGACAGAGTCTAAAAGTTCAATGGCGTGACATTTCGAAGATATAGTTATGTTTAAATGGGTTGAAACGAACATACCATTACTGTACGATTCCTGTACTACGTCGCAACTGACGATTGTCGTCGTACACAACTAGGCGTACATAGACTGACGAGTGGGTTGTCCAAATAGATAGTCTCTACTTTCAAACAGATTGTGAATACACCCGAGCCAAGGTAATGTCAATATATGTTGCACACATAACGGCCTTTCCGTTGCGATATAGTTGGATTTCCGACATATGCTGTATATGTGTTGGTAAAATGACATTTGAGGAGAAATTTTCGCGAGAAAATTATTTTCTGGAGTGGCCAAAGGCCGTTTTTATCTATAAAAAAAGAGTCCTTCGCTCAACTGGAGCCCGCCTGCGATCGGCAAATGTATATGTACAATTTATATTTACGTTTATTGCTGTTGGGGAAACCGTCTATCCGGTCTGAAATCTTGTTTTTATGGTGTTGTTTTGATTCTTCTGTAGTATTTATGTTCTAAAAATAGAATTTTTCGTCTTGGCAAAAGTAACTTCCGATCATATGTTTGTACGGTTTAGCCACTGTGGAAGTGGTTGTTGTCCCGTGGTTTTGGGTACTCGAGTCATAAACTCATTTTCAATATAATTACCATGTTCTTTGAATCACTCATATAGCACACGAGTGTATTTTTCACTAATCCATTGCTCAAATTCATTCATTGTTTGCATATATTTTGTTGAGTATAAAAGGCGATGACCCCATAAATGGCCGGATATAGTGTGCAGGCCCTTTTTAACAAAGAGGACTGATAATGCAATACTAAAGTATTAGTTCAGTGTATACTAGTAATCATAGCATACACCCTTTCATTAGATGTCGAGATACATATATATCAAACATACATGCAGCAGGATTGTGCGGTGTATTTCGACCCATGTTGTATGGTGTTCCGATTTGTATGCTCAAACGTGTATTTATGTTAAAGTGGTGTGAAACACTCCGCTATGGTGATCACATAGAAATGGAGAATAATCTTGTTCAAAGTAGTTATTTTTACAAATATTATATCTAAATTGACAACACACACCGTCATTCTTATATATTAATTAAATGCCGTGACTGCCGATGGCGAAATCGTTAGTTTAACGCCGATAGAAGCGACCCGATTCGAGTAGTAAATATTTACAATTTAGAGCAGTTCTGACAATGTTTTCTATGGAGTGGTACGGTCGATTTGCTTAAGATTTTCGGTGATGTTAGTAGAATGCTATACATTCCTCCAGTTGGCATAGTGCCTGAATACTAACTTATCAGTTTCACACACCCGAACAAGTACATAATATAATAAGTCTTTAATACTCACCTCAAAAAAGATGCGTCAATGTTTATGCTATCGTTGAACGACTGTAGATGTTTAATGAGCGACGCGAGTGAAGTCAAAAACACATCGTCGGTGTCCCCTATGTAGTTGCCAACGTCACAACTAGAACTTACTCCATCATATGTTTGGTCAAGATCGAGTAAAACGTATGTTAAATTTTGCTGGAAAGCTGTGATGTTGTCATAAGTATAATAATCCCACATGTCAACATCATTTATTATCGTAGTCCACATGGATTTTGAGAACGACAACATCTTCTTCCATCCATCGCACATACTGCGCCCTCTGGTGTTTATATCTTGAAGGAAGTTTTCGAATGAATCAATCCCACTTGATATATCACGTGATAAAATAAATTCCGATATATTTGTCAGGCGCAGATCGCCTTCAACGAGATAGCGATTTGATAGGTTTGAAATGCGCGAAAGTCTGCGCAGAAATGACGCATTTCCGTTTTGTATACTTCCATTCAGAGAAGTCATATCAAGATATATATCGCTGTGAACTGTTTCATAATCCTTCCAAATTGATCGGAAATGTTCCAGTCGTCTCTGAATTTCAGCGTACGACCAATCAACGGTTTCCTTATAAAACACACTTCGGCTGTTTAAGAAGCGTCTACACCACAGCATGAACGACCCGCCGGTTGCACGCAGAGCCGTCCCGTTTAGTTCACCTGTCTCGTGCGCGACGTTTGCGATGTTCTGGAACTTATCTAAGAAACCATCTAGCACCTTTAGATCTTTACCGACTTTTGGGCCATATGTAGCAGCATAATCGTTCCTCGTCAGAGCATACTTCAGGAGTGGTTTCGGCACGATGTAATTATTTCGACTTCTATGGTACTTTTTCTTGTCCGTGCTGAATTGATACCTAAAGATCGGTGTACCATTCTTATAGCCGTTATATAAATCAGTGTAATTCGCTATGGCGTAGCGGATTATATATTTTCGGCTGTTGATTTTGTCAGTGACGTCATCCAGCATCACTTGTTTGTATGTTTCGTCCGTTGAGTTGGCGATCCTAGCAATTTGCTGCATCAGCAATTCTGAATATTCCATGAAGCCGAGTGCCACGTTCCCCATCGTTCGTTCCTCCATGGCCTCTCTGCCACGCAAGAAGTTTTGCTTCATCTGAAATTCTTGATATCTATACAACTCCTCTTTTGACTCGTAGTTCTTTTTCATCTCGCCATAAATATCGCCGAGATTTTTGAACTGTTCGTTCAGTGTTCCATAAACTGTGTTAAGAATCATATCCATCATGTTGTTAAGCGATTTACTGAAACCCACGATGAGGGACTTCATCTTGTCGAATTTAATTTTCTCGAGCTTGCTAGTGACTTCAATCCCATTGCGCATCTTCCGTTCCAGGGCGGACTCGTCGAGCGATTCTAGAATTGAATCCGTGCTGAATGACGACATCGTTGCATATGACAGTGATGGGTCGAAAATTGAAAAGGAACACGGAACGGGACATTCACATAGTGTGTTCTTATCAATGCGGAATTCATCTGAAAGATATGTAAATTTGAATATCAAGTTAGTGTAAACATATTTTTATTACCAGATCCAAACAAATAACATAATATACATATGACACATATATGCAAAATAGTATCGCCAAGTCAACGGACGAAACATACAAACAAGTCTATGTGCTCCGTCCCCAATAAGTGAGGGAGGGGCATAGGTTAGCCGGGAAGGGTTGGAAATAATGGTTTTAGGAGAGATGGAGATATATAACAGAATTTGAGTTAGGGTGGAAAAAAAGGGAGAAGATAGTGTTAGGGATAGCAGGAGGCAGCGAAAGAGAGAGGGAGATAGAGAGAGAGAGAGGGAGGGGGGGGAGAGAGAGAGAGAGAGAGAGAGAGAGAGAGAGAGAGAGAGAGAGAGAGAGAGAGGGAGAAACCAGAAGACCAGAGGGGGGGGGCAGGTGAAGTCGCGACATGATGACAGTGGTGGGGAGTTTTAAATAATTGGGTTGTTGCGTGATAACAATGATGCTCGGCTATAGTAATCTTCATGCGTCAGGTGCCATATCAAGTTGAAATGTGTTAAACTGATTGTCTTATGCGTTGATGTGATGAATAGTTTAAAGATCCCTGTCATCGGTTTGATACAGCATATTAACCACAGAACACACTGGACACAGATGTATCTGTGTTCAATTAGCAACATGCACAGTGGTCCCCGACAAGAAGTTTATAGAATCATGCGGTTTGTTTTTTTTTTCAAGAAGAATTGACAGCTTCGTGTTTATGTCACAATAGCGACGACGATGATGCAGCAACACGATGAGTATTAGCTTCTTATTGTTCGTCGACACCGGATGTCTTCCATCTGCGTCTTCATAAGTGTGACCATATGACATCAAACAATAATACCGTAACTTTGAGAAGACATTTTGATACAAGTAAACCACGTAGTACAACAAAGCAAAACCGGCAGAGAAAAAGAATAGTATCACATGTGATTGAAACGTTCAGGATAAACCCAAGTGGAAGAATTTTAAATTTAATATTCATTTGGTGCCTGAGTGAGTATTATTTAGAGGCCATATTGGACGTCATCTTCATTCGTTTATGTTGTACCCTACAGCTAGTTGAGTGTGTTTTGCATTTTAGTGTGTAACGAATGGCACTCAAACGTGTCATTAAAAATTTTGAGGGAAAACCAAACCTGATAGATTAGGATACGTTTGTCGGATATCATGGTTATATGTCTATAGAGATTATATTGACGCACATCGGTTTCAAATAATATAGAGATCTTCCGCTTGAAGATATGGGTTGAAGCAGAGATATTCTATATATTATTTCTGGTTGAGGCTTGTGAGGTAATTCACAACGACAATATATACGATATAGCGAAAACAATTGCTTTCAATCAGGGCCAGATTCGATTCGCGATTCAATTCGATATCGGCCTTTCAATTCGATATCAGATTTAGAATATGCGGGAAAATGTCGATTCGCAGGGCCCTAGTTTATGGGACATCTCGTTACACTCATATAGAACAACACGGTATATTAATGAGTGTGACTGGAAAATGGATAACACAGTATGACTGCAGAAGTTGAAGTTTAAAGAAATTATGGCAATCGGTTGAGTTACATGTATGTGCATTGTTTATAAATTCTAATAGTCAATCATCATATAGTCGATTATATTAAAACTAACTCCCACATACATGTATCTCTGAATCAAAATGAACTATATATATATGGATTGACATCTTCCGAATATAAAAGACAATTTAACCCTTTTTATACTAAATACTCGTTGACGAGTAGTTCCCTTAGGAAATAAACAGTTCCCTTAGGTATAAACAGTTCCCACCCATGAACATGAATACATCAGCACTAGCTTGTATTATCTTTTCGTCCAGACTATCGTCTGCTAATATATCACGAACACCCCTCCAAATGAATTATAAACCATTCCAATGAATAGTTTTTTAACTGACGGGAGAATCCATTTATAATATAAAATGCTAATGAATCTCTCTTTTATGTTCCCGGTGTTTGTGGGTGATCAAATTGACAACCCTGTGTAAACTTGTTCCACGTGCTTCAACCAATGACACGAAATTAATCTTGTGTGTTAGAGATCATGCCACGAATCTCTACGCTCGCTTTGACCGTAGAGATCATATTCCACCATTTCAAAACCTGGAAACATTTTGAAGTTCTGACCCATTCTGACAGGGAACAAGGCATGGAATATATTTCTTTGTTAATACTTGTTCTTCGATATCTACTTCACGGTAGGAGTGGTCACAGCTCGAGATTGCATGCTTTTGTGAGCTCATATCGCAATAAGCATTAGTTAATTACCCGAGAGAAATTCCATGATTGTAAGCGACGCAAAGCAACTTGCTCAAAAAAGACACATAAATCGTACAATTTCGAGTTGGGACCTTCACCTACTATACGGTCAACTACGTTATTAAGGCACAAGTATTGACTGAGAAATATATAACCTGTATTCCTTTTTATATGTTATAAACTTCCCTGTCACAATATCAAAAATTTCCCAGGTTTTGTACTGGTGGAATATGATATCTATGAACATATAGATGGAGTAGAGATTAGTGACATGATCTAATTTTATGTATATATAGTATCACACTACCTCGAGATCCAGGTCGCATATATTTTATTTGTGTAGACTTCCATTGAAAGTAACAGAGACAGTTTTCTAGTGACCAACGTCACAGTTATACAATATACAATCTTGTTGGTAGACATTTAAACGGACATGGCTCATTCGAACCTCCAATTTTTTTCTACGTAATTTGAAAGGCCGCGGATACGATAGGTCGAAAAATACACTATTGATATACGGCTTCGTGTGCTCTTAAAACACTTGCCAAAGTCACGGCAATTTTCCAGCTGTTTTAACTTTGGGGGGGGGGGGGCTCAAACACAAACGTGTTCATAGTTGTATTTTTAATTACTTCAATGCATCTTTCGGGGTTACAGAATGCTTGTAGAAAGGTAGTTCAGATATGTATCGACCTATTTCGATACCGGTGAAAATTCAAAAGCGAATAATGTTATATGTATTTTGGAGCGCTAACCGCCATGTGGCTTTAAAATTTGTCAAAAACTTACCAATCAGGTCGCCTAGACAATTATAGTATGTCTCAAGCGTGCAAATCGGTGGGAATTCTGGAAAATAAAAATGTTAAATTATATGCCGCGTGCTGCATCTTTATATATTATACACATGTGCACATTGCATCATTGGACATTGCTCTCGTCTTTCTAAACGAATTGTTGTTGTTGGTGTTGGTTCCAGACGATATGAAATGGACAACAATTTCCGGCCATTGCCGGATCCAATAAATATCACATTATTTTTAATTATGATACATATACAAGTCTATATATATTTTCTGGGCGCATATATCTCCATTTTCTTTTTTCTGATTGTTGTCCTTCTTCAGATAATATAAGCAGGCGGCAAACAGAAACACCACATAGCAACCCATTCATTAATTGTGTATTGCCTTCACATCCCCGCTATACGCATGCAAATGAATACAAATATAACTCTCACATTATTTCGGCCAATTTGGCCGTTTACTTCATGTCTGTTTTTTATCTGACGTGTGTGTCGAATAAATGATGTGGAGGATTTATGTAAATGTTAGCCCAAACTACATTTCCAAGTAACGATGGTTTTGTTGTTTATTTTGAGGAATAATACCGCGTCAGATGAATTCAGCCCAAATATGTTAACAGTTGTCGTGTAAAACATTCGGCAGTAGGTTAGCGTTATTTAGTATTGTGGATGGACTTTAACATGGGGAAAATAGACTACTGCGCTTGAACGAGCATGTGAATTTGTCGTTTTTAATGTATATCAACTTGATAATCAATAACAGAGGCATTCTCTGTCAAATATGGTTGCTCTATTTACGGTATTAATTGCGGAACTTTCTAAAGTAAACTACGCGTAAACGGATACATACGGTAAATTATAAAAGGTGCCGGAATCGGCCTAATCGCCCCAGGGCCAACTCGCCCCAGTCGACGTGTGTCAATTCGGTACCTACTATAACATGTACCCGAGGATGAGTCCGGCTCGGAATAAAATATGTATACGGGTGTTATATAGCGTTTTGTCCGTTGTTTCTCAATGAATATTATTGAATTTGGTGTATATGTCCGGGCTGGGACATGGAATACAACAACGTTTGAATTGTTTTTAAATTTACAAATTTGTTGATTTTATTCATTGTTTTTTTCGTTCTGAAAACACACTATAAAGTGTATATAATATAATAACGAACACGAGACATACATAATTTATAAACTGTTAACAAATGATATCAAATTCAATACATGACAAAGATGACTCAGTGAAGTTTATAAAGTGAACATAAAAATATTAAGGTAAGAATCTTTTTAAGCATTACCAAACCGTTTAGCACAGACCACAGTCCACTTCACTCATCCGATCATCACCAAACTTCATATTTATCTTGATATTGATCTATCAGATGAGAGCTATCAAATATTTTTTTTAATTTCATAGGAAAAAATGGTCGCCAGCGGCCATATTGCATTTACGTTATATGTTATCGCGTTATGTCGATATCTAGTATTACTTAGAAATTTCACCTTTCCAGATTCATAATTGCTCCATTGACTGTAACAGATGAAATTATTCCCCTCTTCGGATAGAGTGTCACTGAAACTTTATTTTGTCAGACTGTCTGTATAATCACTGATTATATATGGCAATAATCTGTAATAAGATGTAGCACTATTTTATTTTATATTTACACGCAGTGCTGTTTTTATACAACAATTCTAATCCCCCCTAGATCATCATGTGATCGACCATACATCGCGCGAGGACCTGGTTGAATTAAGGGGGGTTTTATGGATCACTTCTGTCCTCAAGCTAGATTATACTTATGACATTTACTGGCATGTTTCTAACGTGGAGGGTTAGATATGCTTGAGAAACCACCACTCTTTAATTCACACCAAGTTATCAGCTGTCATGAACCCATAGCCATGATATATGGTTTATTTTATGTATACTAGTAATATAGTTATTTTCAGTACCTTTATATACCAGTACTGTGTATAACAATGCATATAAATTAATCAATGTATACATGTATATTGATTCAACGGATTCAGTGGTTTTGTCCACCAGTCTATCAAATTTGCGGGGAAAACATGGCCACAAGCAGTACACCCTGCTAAATTTCGAATTTGAATCAATTGGCGCACCCTGCAGCCAGCTTTTATTGGAGAACTTTTTCTCATGTGGATATTTTGGGTCACCGCTAGATGTGAGCCATATTTTGTTCTCAAACTGTCCTTGTGAAGACATCACTGCCAGCGTTGATCTTCAATTTTACTATTTTTATGGCTAAATAATTTGGTTGATCCTACAGACGACACCCCTTGTCCGATCGTCACCAGATTCCACAATGATCTTCTGGATAACCAGCTTGAGAGTAATCTAATTTTCCCGAATTTCGTTAAAAAACATTACCACAGGCAGCAATTTGGTATCTTACTCTTTTATCCTCTTTTGCATGACTGAATTGTTTAGCAACTGTACAGACATATCCCTCATCTGATAGTCACCAAACTTCATATTGATCTTCGGGCTGACAACTAGATGGGAGCTATCGAATGCTTTGAATTTTTTTGGAAAACATTGTCGCCAGCAGTCATCTTCTAGTTTTTATATACATGTATATCTCTTCATGCGGATAGCCAGTATTACGTAGGTACTTCAACTTTCCGCATTCCTGTCATCATTTGAAATATAAAAATTTACCTGATACATGCACCCTTCAAAATCTATTTTAATGACCCGCATGGTAATATTGATACAGATAATTATATTTGTCAAACATTTCTTTGTACAATATACAGGTATTTAGTTTGTAACTAAATCTAGAAATATATAATAGTAGCTGGTGGACCCGACTTCGTCCGGGATGTTCCCCTCTGATTTTCGGAGAATTGCGCGATTTAACCTTGAATTGACTATTTTAAAGGTGAAGGTCATGTCGGGGTCACGATTTGACCCGTCCAAAACACTCCCCGAACAAAAGTCACGACAAAAGTACACGTCGAAATCCACCAGGCTTTACCCGATTTGACCTTGAATTGACAATTTTGAATGTCAAGATCAGGTCAGGGTCATGATTTGACCCACCCGAAACACTCCTGCGACAAAAGTAACAGTAGGTATCAAATTTCGTTGAAATACTTCCGTTTTACCAGATTTGACCTTGAATTGATCTTTTTGAATGTCAAAGTCAGGTCGGGATCAAGATTTGACCCGTCAAAAATACTCCCTGGAAATAATTTCCCCTAGGTATCAAATTTCGTCAAATCTGTCAGGCAGTTTTCCCGGCCATAGCTAACAGACAAACAGACAGACAAATGTCCAAAATATATATTAGACTAGCTGATGTACTCGACTTCGTTCGGGCTAGTTAGGGATTTTTTTGTGATCGCCTCCATCTGGACAGTACCCAGTATATACAGCGTCTGGCCAAACTATTGTTCAATTGGTCCAGAAACATGCCTATATCAGCACGTTCGAGAACATGGTCCCACGTGAAATTGGACCCGTCCATATTGCTCCCGGGATCGAAGTAGTCCTACACACAAATTTTTAGTCGGATCGGTCAAGGTCCAAAAACATGCCTATGAGCGAGGCCAAATTCGAGCAGTGTTAGAGTCTATAACACATACACACATGCATTCATGCATACACACATAGATACATACAGACAGGTATTTCAAAATGTATAATCGATAGCTACAACAATTCTATGGTAGATAGTTCACGGCCGACCTGATGCATGCATCTTAGTTTTCTTGTTATAGAGATGTCGCCGGCTATGTATAGAGGGAGACATCGAGATGGCACACCAGCGCGAGAGGGTGACAAATCTCAATTTCTCCCGAGAAGAAGGGCAACAACTGTTTTGTTTTCTGATTACTAAAGGCAAATTCCTTGCCGACCAGCAATAATTTATAACAACCTACTTCAAGCCATCGACCGGTTCAATATCGCACAATAATTGCGACAAGAATATATTGAATTACCCAGACCTTTCGATGGAAAAAGTATGGAATAACACATTCCCGATTAAAGTATGAACTTAAAAGAATTTTAGTGTCGAATAAATATATGCAAATTAGCCAACACCACAACTTGTGCTTTTTTATATAAGATTTTAAGATTCCAGTACGTATGTGAAATAGCTGAGCTACTGCACTGAATTATCGCTTATATAAACAAACGGCAATTTATCATCCAGTAGGCTGCGTGTAGTCTATAGGAATGCAGCGTGTTGTCAATTTTGATAGGAAAAAACTATGTGTATCTGTGTTACCATTTTATAACCCCCAGCGGAGTTTGTCACGTCACTTTAAACAGATATGCAATGCACATCCTGGTTCAATTAATTATTAATAGTTTAATTTTACATGCCAAAATATAATTCTTTGTTTTTGTGGAAACTTGGGGATTGCGCATTCCAGTGCTCAAACAAATTGTACGCTAAACAATATTGCAGGCCTCTCCAGATTAAATTTGTTTTGCAACATTGGGCACCAGCTTATTTTATTTAATGATTATGTACAAATATGAATTTCTAAATGACATTAGGGTACGTTCAAACACTGGCAAGTTTGCACGGTATGGTTTGCAAGCATTTTGTCGTAGAAAACGATATTGTGCCAGAATATGAACGGAAACAAGCATATAAGATGCATCTGTACCACAGCCAACTATACGTGCGAAGTACAATCTCTGTAGTTCCACCTGTAGCGATGCTACCGGAATTTTCCTGTAAATAGCATGCAATTATCTCGCAAGAATTACAGTAGCCCCGTTACAAATGGAACTACACAAATTTTACTTCTCATGTCGTTGGCTTTGGTAAAGATGCATGTTATTTGCATGTTTCCGTTCATATTCTGGCACCATGTGGTTTTCTATGACGAAATGTCCGCAAAAACATACCGTGCAAACTTACCATCGAACGTACCCTAACATGATGACACAATATGTCCGTCATAACAATGTTTAGATTAGATGTTAATTGACGTCCTTACCATGTGCCATTATGATTAGTCGTCTGCATGGCCATGGATCCATAATGTTATTTTGTCACAAAAACAAACATGGTACCTAATTTGTCTGACATGTTCCCAACATTTTTGTGAAATAGTATTTTGGATTATCCCTCTTTCATCGAATTCACAAAACGGCAATATATATTATATGTGCAGTTGAATATAACTATCTACTTGAATTCAGAATGTGCCTGTCTTGTTAATTAAGCAGACAAGATGACTGTAATTACCGTTTTTATGAGGCATGTATGTATGCCTGCACCCGCATCTTTCCTCAGATAGGTCTGTTAAGCATTCCAAAAAGCAGGTCTCCGTTGTAAACTTATCGAAATACTTCAGTTGTCTGTCCATGCACTGACCGTATGGGGCGGGGCGATTGTTAACCTGAAGAGGATAGTGAAGAACCAAATATAACCGACTCATGTATGACTTCATCATTAATTGCCGATCCAGGGCGCCGGATACACGCAGTCAATGTCAGAGGGGTACAACCTCAAGAAAATGACAAATTTTTGCCAGAGGTATTTGCATAAATGGCGAAAAAAAAAAATTGTGTAGCATACTGCATTTTAACCCTTTACCCAACAAAACGGCCAAAACCGGCCAAATAAAGCTTCAACAGCCTAAAATATCTTCGGTCTGTCTCAATAGAACCATACAAATATGGATATCATTGGAACCGGCTCCTTGACCACATTGTGATAGTTACAGTTATGCCCTGTGCCAATGCATTCTCTTATATATGCGAGTCGACCATAGGTCGCCTCGCATATATAAGAGAATGCATTGGCCTAAAAAAAATCTTTTTTTACCATTTTTTCTTACATTCATTAACAATTTTATAATTTTTAATGTGTTAAGCCAATGCATTCTCTTATATATGCGAGGCGACCTATGGTCGACTCGCATATATAAGAGAATGCATTGGCACAGGGCCCTTCTGTTGGGTAAAGGGTTAATTAAAGCCTTTTCCGTGTGAGGGACGTCGTGCAGACACAATGAATATTAATTCAGTCTTTTTCAGTGGCTTTCGGATCAACCCACGACCTTTATCAACGGTAATTATGCGCTATCTACATATTGAGGACTTATATAATGATATGGCTCAAAACAAAATTATATGCTTCTCTTATGCCAATATTGCATTGTTGTTTTAGTTGATATGTGATGTTTTCTTGCCACTCCATTAAGAAACAGTTAGTTAGTTAGTTAGAATAAAAAGCCACTTAGTCCCCCACCATGGCGCTAATGCAACAATCCCTCGATAATACAGATTGACATAATCTAATGGGGTCCCATCGGATTTGAGTCAATATTTTCTAAGCCATTTTTCCGTAATCATGTTGTGTTTGATCTTATATTCACCCATCACGTTTTATAACATTGTTTGGTGACTGCATGCTGGTGCATATATTACGCTACACATATAGACATTGTTAACGTTCTCATTCTGAATTATCGTATATTATAAGTCGCCAAGTTATAATGTGTTAAAGCCACATGGAGGTAAATTTGGGTACTCCTATATACTCTACAGTAATGGTCGCTTACTTACGTGTCACAACTCTGCTCGGTTCCGGAGATCAAAATAGGTCGAAAATACTTGCAATACTTTTTCAGGGACATGAACTAAAGTCACCAATGAAGTCTCTAACACAAAGCGGTTTTTATTTTAATGTGTTTAAAACATATTTGTGACCCGCCATATCAAATCCAGTCGGAAGTCGGGATTTTTTTACCCTGTGCCAATGCATTCTCTTATATATGCGAGTCGACCATAGATCGCCTCGCATATATAAGAGAATGCATTGGCCTAACAATTTTTTATCATTTTTTTTAAATAAATGTTTCTGACAATTTTTAGAACATAAAATAAAAAACATCCATTACCCTGCAGGGAGCCCCACACATATATAGAAGCATATAGAAGAGTGTCGTCTGCTCATGTTTGACTGGGGCTCTGTATGGGTGAAATTAGAAAATTGTTAAAGAATATACAAGAAAAAATTATTAAAATTGTAAAAAATTGTTAGGCCAATGCATTCTCTTATATATGCGAGGCGACCTATGGTCGACTCGCATATATAAGAGAATGCATTGGCACAGGGTAACAATATCCCGACTTCCGACTGGATTTGATATGGCGGGTCACATTTAAGCGTTTGTGTGCTGGGATAATCTATATTACATAAGCTGTGGAAATTCACAATGCACATTCCAAAATCAGTAATCGTTAAAAACTCATATTTATAACTGAAATGTACAAGGAAATCGATTGTGCCCCGATTTTGAACATCAAACACAGCTCAACCATTTAATAGAGGCTCAAAAATGTCAATTAGTAGTTTACATTCATATCGATTAATGTACAAACTCCTTTAATTTTCCCGCTTGGTCAATAAACTTATGAGTGAGTCGTACTATTTTTCGCTCAATTTTAAATTCGCGCGAAAAATAATACTGCGCGAATTTAAATATGAGTAATGGGGTGCCTTGCTTATTCCTTTATTTGTCCATCTGTATCAAAGGTTGTGTTGTCAATATAAACTCACACAACATCAGCGAATAACATAACAATCGATATATTAAGGCACCTGGAGAAGTTGAACTCCAACAAAGGCATGCGAGCCGGTAGGGATGGCTTGTCCCAGGTCGTGAACCATGGGGTGTACGAGAGAGTCGTGCAGCAAAATCTTTATACCCGCAGCTGAATTTGGTCCGGGCATGTACTCATATTGCTCAACGTTCAACCTTAACCGCAAACCAGATCCAACGCCTGAAACAAAATCAACATCGGGTTTTAGTTTTATTTATTACTCACATCCCGCTCTGACACATGTTGAAGCTGTTTAACCCTGTTCTATACTGAATGGATTCTGTCATCAGTTATAAAATAATATGTACATAGCATGCATGTGTTACACTAAATCATGTTTGGTTATTGGCCAACTGTCAAGTGGGACACCCGCTCCATAACCCAATAACACAGAGACTGTATAACACAAACATGACGTCACAAATTGATGGCCTAATCTGACCGAATCACTAAAAGCGGGCAGCAGAATAATTGGGCGTGCTTTTCAAAGTTCAATCGAATTGCATCTGAAGCCAGTTATTTATATCGATCAAGTTATCGTTACTTTGAAATTTTATATTGGGCTGACTTAATGTGCTGTTTGGGCTAGTCTCAAATTTTCGGCAGATTTTGTGAAAATAAATAAGAATACACTCAGTTTTTACGGGAATAAATCACCAAAATGCTATATCAATATAAGAAATCAATGTAGTGGGGGTGTGTTATTGTGGAATACGGCGCTGTAATCATTGGGGCACATCGCTGTTCATACAAGGCCCACAGCGTTGTAACCCCCCCCCCCCCAACACACACACACCCACACACCAACTATATTCATTTCTTAAATAAATTGGAATTATCCATTATTGATATGGAAAGGTGTTAAGAAAAAATGAGCAGACGACACTGATCACTACCATGAGGAAGTTATTGATTTGCGCAAGCAACATCTAACATTACCTTGTGTATATCACCCACCAGTAGAACACATGGGTACTTTTTGATGTTCTGACTCGTTCTGACAGGGAACTTTTTATAACATTGAACAAACAAGGCAGGGAATATATTTCTTTGTTAATACTTGTTCCTCAATTATCTACTTCACATTACGGGGTGGTCCGAACTCGATATTACATGCTTGTTGTGACATTTGTGAGCCGCGCGATATTGCAATATACATTTAATTTTTATCCGGGAGAAATTCCATAATTGTAAGCAACACAAAGTAAGATCACCCACAAAGTTACTTAAATCGTACAATTCCGAGTTGGGACCGTCACGTACAGTGAAGGACATTATTAAGGAACAGGTATTAACTAAGAAATTTATTCCCCGCGTTGAACATTGTAAGGTTCCCTGTCAAAACTTCAAATAGTTCCCATGTTTTGTACCAATGGAATATGATCTCTACGGGCGTTAGAGATTCATGGCATGATCTATACCTTGTGCCGAAACTTTCAATCTGGACCGATCGTGGGAAAATCGGAAGCAAACCCCGTTATCAGTCAACATCGTCTCGAAAGCGTCTCCCCTGCATGTCTGTCCGGCCCATTCGCAGCTGATGAGAGACAAGGTATATTTGTTGTGTACATGAAGTCTTACATATACATCTTTATTTTCTACTGAGAGTTAAATAGATAGGTTTAGCCACACGTGAGTTTAACTTGTAACGTGTGTCGATACTAGGCAGGTTGCGAAATAGAAGTTCCGGTTTGTACGACTGATGGCAACCACGAGAAATAGAGAGAGTAGTTGGGCGCGAAGCGCCGGGGATGATGGAAAGGATCGAGTGGTCTCCTTCATTCCATGCAATCAAGAGAAACACACATTCTTCGTGAAAAATACTTCACTGTATTTTGTTTGTTTTGATATCTAGATATAGGATTTTTGTTGCCGTTGGTATTGAATTGGCAATGAGTTTCAAACGTGTAACCTTTGTGGCCCAATTGCCAGTTTATAAAATAACTATCTTGGGAAATATGGGTCTGGTAACGATCTTAAATATAATATCAATTGAGCAGCCGTGTGCTTTAGGATTTAACCCGCCATATTTTTTTTTGACACGATGTTTAGTCCGAGGTGAAACAGAGGCATTAGTCTCGCAATGAACATGTATGGAATATTGAAATTGTATTAATTTGTCTTTGCATCCCGAACATAACGTAGCAGGTTATGTATATACGAAAGACACACGTTTAGCAGATCTTCGTCGCCAAACATACCCAGAGCCATGGCGAAATGTGACACACATCGATTATTGCTTTGACTAATTTGGGGCTCCAAACCGCCATGCACGTGGTTTCCAGATCACAGTCAATTTGTCTTAACGGAAATCTATTGTATAGGGAGAAGATTGCACATTCAGGGTTAACAGTGCATGGTACTTCTGTGCAGGGACGCGATTAGAAGATTGTTCTAAGAAAGATTAAGTCCGCCTGATATGCTCATTGTATATGTTCTGTGTAAATTATTACACAGCTAACGTAAGATCACAATCGCTGAAGTTCTCTCGCTTTCTGGGTAAAAAACATAAAAACTAATCTCTAACACTCGTCGTCGTTTCGCAGTCAGTTATCTCCCCCAAGTATAGTGCGGAACGTTGCACCGGAAATTGCCTATTTAATTTTCGATTCGCCGCCATCTAGGACATGCCTAATTGTAAAACCAATGTCCACATGATTAATTTTGTGTGAGCATGAACTGGCCATGGAATGGTGGTCAAAGAAATTACTGAGTGCTAAATTATGTCTAACCCTCGGATTCACTTCGATGCTGTCACAGGGAACAATTTAGCTATCTTGTTATTTTGTCTGCGTTCGATCAGCATGTCCGCGAAAGTGCGTTTGCTACAGTTAGTACAGTTATATGCCAACTATGAATCAATCCCTTCATTGCGAAACGTAATGCAATTGGTGGTTAAATTCCGTCACGTGACTCCTTCGTGCTAGCAAATTTGACAGAGTGTGAAAGTACCACAATAGTCCGGCGCACAAACCTTATTTCTTTGTTAATGCGTGTTTTCGCGTATAATAGTCTGGATGTCTGTGACATTCTTCTGAAGAATCCATTGACTGCCGCGGCGACAGACTTGGGGAATTTGAGAAAATCTTGGTAAAACAAAGATAGTTGTCAAAATGGTCGAATTTATCAAAAGAAAATAGTTGGAAAAAGATACAACAACACAAAGTTTCCAGGGTTGTTGTGTTCTGGATCAACCTATATAACTGTTAGCGCAATGTTGACAATTGTTCCAAAGATGCACTGCAACATAAGTACTGGTGCTATATAGTCCAGTCAAGAGTCACTTTGTCTTTTATATCAACATTCAACCAATTAAAAAAGCATCGTATTTCTTGAGTTCCTCTCAATCAACTGAGTGTCACCCAATATGGTACCATTTTTATCGAGTACATTGTCTCGACTGCAATATATAAGGATTAACTGTCATGTGGACTGTTTTTATGGAGATGTAACCGTGAGGTAAGTGGTCATAACTTGTGTAAAACCCGAAGGGTTTTACATACAAGTTATGACCACTTACCTCACGGTTACATCTCCATAAAAACAGTCCACATGACAGTTAATCCTTATATTTATATACATTTAGCGAAAAAGCCACTTTTGTAAATGTATTTAAATCGAAAAGTGTATCGTGACAAAACCAGCCCAAAATAACCCATAGCACCCTTGGCAAAAGTTAACAGGAACAATTGAAACCCGATGATTTATTAAGTCAATCCTGCGCGAATCCAAATGCGCCCAAAACATTACGCGTTCGTCTTTCCAAACCCAGATGACGTATCGACGTTGTTATGAGCTGACGTATCGATGTTGTTATGAGCTGTTGCGCATTCACCGAGAAATAATTGCAACTAGCCACGTGGGCGCCGACCAATCAGAATGCTGGATTTAGTGATGACAACACTTAGTATGTAAATATGTATATATATATATCTTATTGTAGTAGCCAATGTATAACATGTTCCCGAGCTCGTTCATTTGTCGCCAACCATGGATTCTATCCGTGACGCTCCAGATATATTATAGCGGTATAGGAAACAAAGGCCGGGACAATGTCTAAGATGTTTGGCCTATTCAAATATATGTGGACAATTTACTTCAGAGTTGACTATCTTATCCATCTTAGGTTTTCCTGTCCCTTATCGGCCTAACTTTATATTATAGATGTATTCTTCATACCCTGTTGTGATAACTTAGACCATTAAATGTGTAACAGCATAATTTACATGTGCACGTCATGCACTTATAGGTTACAAAACTCCATAGGCCAAAGGATTGATAAAAGCAATGCGTTGCTTTAAGTTCGATGTCACATACCCTTGCGATTCATTCATCAGGGGTTAACATAACTTATTATCAGACCTGAAAATAGATCAGGTTTTCCCAGCGACGTTCAACGTCACAACGTCTTGTCCAATCAAAGCGCGTTTCATATAATAAAACAGTTATCGCATTGTTTCTTGGTTGACACGAGGAATTGTCAGCCCTTGGAAGTCAATATTCACCTCGGCCTTGACTTCCTCGGGTTGAAAATTCCTCGTGTCAACCTCGAAACAATGCGATAATTGTATAATATCAGGTTACGTAACCTGATATATCAGGTTAATAGTCTGATATATCACGATAATAACCTGATATATCAGGATTCGTATCCTGATAAAACAGGATAATAACCTGATATATCAGGATATGTAACATGATATATCAGTATAATAACCTGATATATCAGGATTATAACTTGATATATCAGGATACGTATCCTGATGTATCAGGATACGTATCCTGATATTTCAGGTTATGTTAGCTGATATATCAGGATAATAACCTGATATATCAGGATCTAACTGAAGAGGGGGTGGCGCTTCCAGGCCGACGTATACTTAGAGTCCTGCTAACTTCACCAGCGAATCCTTCATGCAACTGAGCTGCTTGTGTTATGACTATGTCGAAGCAAATGGATGGGCAACTCACTCCTCCTTTTCAAACATACAATATATTTAGGGAAGTGCCCCGCATTTAGCGGCTATAACGCGATATCATATTGATTGATGGCCAGTACGGGACTATCAGATGTAATTGAGTCAATAATTTGATTGTGTATAAAACGATACCTTGGAATAATATGATTACCAAACGTAATATGCAGTGTTCCAATGAACCAACACACTTGGGCACAGCGAAAGGACTGCCTATACACACCGTGTAATCAATCGGAAGATGTTTCGGGCCAACGCGGATGTTTTTGACAGACAACGAAGGTGCGACGTGTTTTTTTGTCATTTTCATGCGTTGATTCTTGAGTGGACATGCTCTAGACAGCACATGAAGATAATGGAAAGGTATATTTGCATTATTCCTCGATTTCCCAGTGTGGGCACCATTTCCACACACGTGTAAAGTACTAGGGGGTGTAGGAGGTGCACACTATATATTTTTGGGCTGTACAAAACAGGTACCATCGACAGCAAAATCCGTCCAGGTGACGAAACATACAGTTATTTCAATTAAATTGGCACCAGTCGGTAAATATGTTCACTTATTAATGTAGCGGAATGTCTTGGCAACTACCATTGCGAATTTCAGTTCATAATTTCCCGAAATGACCGATCGTAGATATCAAATGTAAGGCATGGTGTAGAGAACATTGACACCGCGGATGTGTCAGGAGTGACAACACGGGTGCGACGTGCAGAGGAATTTGGGCTGAGATCCTGGAATCGCGGTTACGTAGCGTTTTTCCGAAGACCCATAACTCCGAAGGTCCGATTCTCCGAAGGTCAGATTCTCCGACGCCCCGATTCTCCGAAAGCCCATAACTCCGAAGTCCCGATTCTCCGAAATCCCATAACTCCGAAGACCCATAACTCCGAAAGCCCATAACTCCGAAGGCCTATAACTCCGAACGCCCATAACTCCGAAGGCCTATAACTCCGAACGCCCATAACTCCGAAGGTCTATAACTCCGAAGGTCCGATTCTCCGAAGGTCCGATTCTCCGAAGATCATGTTTTATCGCTTATTAAATAGTGTACAGTCAAGTGGCGGAGTCAATGGGGCCCTAGGGAAGACCGCCCCCAAAAAACATGTCAAATGTCATGTAAACGTCCGGAAATCCCTCCTAGGCATTCAAATATTCACAGTGTTCCTGCATAGGGGAGCCCCCGGACCAACGATTGGGGGCGACCCCTCCCATGCATGCGCTCCCCAAATCAGGCCTTCGTGATATGCTTTCGGCATATCATATGCATGATATATCCACCACATATCCCCCACATATGCTAATTAATGTGCACCCCTAAATGGGAACCCTGGCTCCGCCACTGGTGTGCACCGGGTATATTATAACGAAACGCTGCAAGAATGTCAGAGTAGCCTAACATGCACAGGGGCGAACGGGGGCCAAAGGGGAAGAACTCGCCCTTTTTTCTGGCGACTGAAAATACAATCAAGTTCTTTTTATATGTGAAAAAGGACACGTTCTTCCCCGTTCACCCCTGTACATTTTACTCTGGCATCTCATGGGCCAACTTAACGTTATAGTATATGGTGTATAGTCAGTGGCGGGCCAGGATTCCCATTTAGGTGGGGGCAGTAGGAAAAGTTTGAATATTTTGACGCCCCATGAACGATTTCCGGGCGTTTACGTGACATTGGACATGTTTTGGTAGGGGCCCATATTGTCTGAAATAGCAAGTAGAGGTTTAATGGGGGCAGTAGGAATTTTGGGACCCCTTGGCTTCGCCACTGGACTGTACACTATTTAGTAAACGATAATACCCCGATAAAACCAAATCTTCGGAGAATCGGACTTTCGGAGTTATGGGCCGTCGGAGAATCGGGCCTTCGGAGTTATAGATCTTCGGAGAATCGGCCCTTCGGAGTTATAGGTCTTCGGAGTTATAGGTCTTCGGAAAATCGGCCCTTCGGAGTTAAGGGCTTTCGGAGAATCGGATCTTCGGAGTTATGGGCCGTCGGAGAATCTGATCTTCGGAGTTATGGCCCGTCGGAGAATCGGGTCTTCGGAGTTGTGGGCCTTCGTAGTAATAGGTCTTCGGAAAATCGGTCTGACACCGGAATCGCGCTGTTGTCATTTATAGACACTTTAAAGCGCTCCGGAAGTAGCCACGCGTATTCAACCGTGCAACATGGCTCCTGTGACATTTGTACGCAATAAACGAGATCACTGTGTCTTATTTTTCGCGAACTGAGCGAAAAATAGTACTACTCCTGAGTGTATACCCTAACAAAAGGGAACCTAGAGGACTTTACATGTATATGAGTTACATATTATGTTATGGAAGTTTGGACTGAATAGACGACTATCTTTATACATGAGGGCGTGATATGCAATCAAAAGAAACCATGATTAAGTAATATTACTCTGTTTAATCGTGTGCGTATTAGGTGGATAGTTTCGCATCATGCAACGGCTCGTGCATGAGATAACCACACAATTTCAGTCGATATTTAACGCTCGTTATGACATAGTGTGGCCAGAGCAGGCACAATTTTGACTAACATCAACGCGCAAGAACACTATTTATTGTAAGATATTGAAAACTTTCCGTGAACAAATTTAAATATTACATAGTATCATGCCTGAACTCGTGAAGCGTGCCTCACTCTACGGTTTATTTAAGAAATGAATGCCGTGGTAGTGAGTGTTATTTGATGATACGACGATGTGGTGGTTCGGGGTACACTTCGCGGTTTACACTAAATGTACCCAGAACCACCACATGGTCGTATATACCAATAACACACACTACCACGACATTCATATCTTATATTTATATAACGTTTTGATTATTTATTCCCATAAATTATCTGAGTGAATTAGTTTTTATTTTCCAAAAGATGGCCGAGAATATGAGATTAGCCCACTTATCACATATATTCAGCCCAATATAAGATTTCAGAACATGTCGCGGTGATATCGTAATGGTAGAAATCACTGTCTTCCGATGTAATTCGGCTGAAAAACTCGCCCAATTATTCTGACCGCGTGGAATACATTGATCAGTTGAGATTGCATAATCAGAGTGTCGATCACTTCCTGTTTGTGTTACACATCATAATACAACATGGTCTCTGTATTATGAGGACATAAAACAAGTTGCACAAGTCTCAGTTGACCATTCACAGGACAGTATTTACTGTGTCAATTACGATGCAATCCAAATCCAATCATATTTGATAACCTATATATAGTCAGCTAGCTTGCAATATGATACAGCAATAGTGACATTTTTATGTAGACATGTCATGGTAAGATGTACTATTTTCACGTAAAGTCGTTATATTTCACATGTTGAATTGTTAGAAATTATGTCTTCTTGTGAATCACCAGAATTCCCCACTAAAATGTCTGCTATGAGCACTCTAAATGCAGATTGAGAATTCAATATATCATTTGATTCGTAAAACATGGGTGTTTGTTCTTCTCGTATACCACTGGTGGAATTGGGTATCACTATATATATCTCGCTATACATGTATATGATGTTTTATATGTCAAATACGACCAATTCACTCTTATGTAATTGTTTCCATGAACAGGAAATTGCATGGTAAAGGGTGGGACTCCAGGAAAAGGATCGGTCACCGCGCAGGACATCGAACAGCCCATACAGAGACAACGACGCCGGTGGGTCAAGGAATTGACCATTGTACAGCGAATTGTATATTCAAAACTCGTATTTGAATTCGTGCAGTACTGTTTTTCGCTCAGTTTTAATTCGTGCACTTTGAATTCGCACACCGTGCTGCGCGATTTAAAAACTTACATACATATGTTCGTGAAATACTTGTATACCTCATGATAGTTTCTGTAGTTAATTTCCCCGAAGCCACACGTCTATATTAAAGACAAAGCATTGGTATGCATGGCGAACAGTGCATCGAGCGGATTGAAACTTCATTAAAATTTTGTTGAACAATGGGTGGCTATATGCTCCGAACAATCATTAGATTGCATATCACGCCCTCATGTATAAAGATAGTCGTCTATTCAGTCCAAACTTCCATAACATAATATGTAACTCATATACATGTACAGCCCTCTAAGTTCCCTTTTGTTAGGGTATAAACTCAGGAGTCGTACTATTTTTCGCTCAGTGCGCGACAAATAAGACTCAATGAACTCGTTTATTGCGTACAAATGTTACAGGAGTCATGGTGCACGGTTGAATACGCGTGGCTACTTCCGGAGCGCATTAAATTATCTAAAAATGACAACAGCGTGAATCCAGTAACTCAACCTAAATTCCTCTGCACGTCGCACCCGTGTTGTCCCTCCCGACACATCCGCGTTGTCAATGTTCTCTACATCATGCCTTACATTTGATACCTACGATCGGTCATTTCGGGAAATTATGAACTGAAATTCACAATGGTAGTTGCCAAGACATTCCGCTACATTAATAAGTGAACATATTTAACGGTTGGTGCCAATTTAATTGAAATAACTGTATGTTTCGTCACCTGGACGGATTTTGCTGTCGGGGGTACCTGTTTTGTACAGCCCAAAAATATATAGTGTGCACCTCCTACACGCCCTAATACTTTACACGTGTGTGGAAATGGTCCCCACACTTGGAAATCGAGGAATAATGCAAATATACCTTTCCATTATCTTCCTGTGCTGTCTAGAGCATGTCCACTCAAGAATCAACGCATGAAAATGACAAAAAAAACACGTCGCACATTCGTTGTCTGTCAAAAACATCCGCGTTGGCCCGAAACATCTTCCGATTGATTACACGGTGTGCTGTATATATATAGCGATAAAAGGATCTCAGACAAATCCTTATACGCAAAATTCTCTTACACGATTCTGATTTAATGCCTCTATGTCGGAAGGAAGAAATAATTGGGAAACATGTTACGAAATCAAATGCAGCATCATATTTTATATAATGGTCACTTGTGGTGATTTTGTGAAATATAAGGTTTTCGATATTTCAAGCCACCATCTTGATGGCCATCCTTGAAAGCATTGTTTGAACGAACCGGTACAGGATTAGTCAGCACAATACGTGACCATTGTGGCAATTCTGAGTTTTTATTTCGTTGTCCTACTCTATACGGGTAAACGCCTTGTGACAAGTCATGCCCTTTGCCAACCAGCTTTGTATTGTCCAGAGTTCTCACATTCGTACAATCGTATGTTTTCGCCAATTCCTATACGGTTTTATTTAATGGCACTGGTGAGATGCATATCACAGAATCTAAGTACGTCCCGAAAAACAAAACGCAAAATTCAGTGTTCAATGATCCAACACACTTGGGTACAGCGAAAGAACTGCCTACAGATAGCGATAAAAGGATCTCAGACAAATCATTATACGCAAAATTCTCTTAAAGGATTCTGATTTGATGCCTCTATGTCGGAATGAAGAAATAATATGTGGAAACATGTTACGAAATCAAATGAAGCATCATATTTTATATAATGGTCACTTATGGTGATTTTGTGAAATATGAGGTTTTCGATATTTCAAGCCACCATCTTGATGGCCATCCTTGAAAGCATTGTTTGAACGAACCGGTACAGGATTAGTCAGCACAATACGTGACCATTGTGGCAATTCTGAGTTTTTATTTCGTTGTCCTACTCTATACGGGTAAACGCCTTGTGACAAGTCATGCCCTTTGCCAACCAGCTTTGTATTGTCCAGAGTTCTCACATTCGTACAATCGTATGTTTTCGCCAATTCCTATACGGTTTTATTTAATGGCACTGGTGAGATGCATATCACAGAATCTAAGTACGTCCCGAAAATCAAAACGCAAAATTCAGTGTTCAATGATCCAACACACTTGGGTACAGCGAAAGAACTGCCTACAGATAGCGATAAAAGGAACTCAGACAAATCATTATTCGCAAAATTCTCTTAAAGGATTCTGATTTGATGCCTCTATGTCGGAATGAAGAAATAATATGTGGAAACATGTTACGAAATCAAATGAAGCATCATATTTTATATAATGGTCACTTGTGGTGATTTTGTGAAATATGAGGTTTTCGATATTTCAAGCCACCATCTTGATGTCCATCATTGAAACCATTGTTTGAACGAACAGGTACTGGATTAGTCAACACAATACGTGACCGTTGTGGCTATTCTGAGTTTTTATTTCGTTGTCCTACTCTATACGGGTAAAAGCCTTGTGACAAGTCATGTCCTTTGACAACCAGCTTTGTATTGTCCAGAGTTCTCACATTCCACACGGCTGCCACCGCAGCAGTCGATGAATTATTCAGAAGGGGGTCCGAGACAAACGGAATCCGCCGAGAAACAAACTTTATGCGCCGAAATACGTATTGGTGCATGGATATGCGACCGGACAATTAGCCTTTTGTAATTGCACGAGTGTTTTTTTGCCATTTTAGGTTTGCTCGGAATTTCCATCATATTGGACTATAATTGTAATGGTGGTTCTGAATATTAGTTGCTTACCTAACTCTGAAATCATTCATTGAATGGGCCGTGCTGAGATAGAGGTCACTCTAATTGTAATGGTGCATGGTTGTGAATATTAGTTGCTTACCTAACTATGAAATCATTCATTGAATGGGCGGTGCTGAGATAGAGGTCATCAAGCGTTATATTACGTGCGCCGTACTTGTCCAGCGATTCAACCTTGAAGTTGCTACCACTCGTGAACATGTCTTCTATCAGTCTGTACCTGTCCCTCTCCGCTGCCACTGTTGCTCTGAGATCAAACAAATAATAAAACGTGAAGCACAATAATTTAGTTATGGATGAAAATATCAAAATATTTTGAACATGTCTAAAGGTTTATAGTTCATGAACTAAGAAAATGTTAAAAGATGACGAAATGCAACCTACTATAGAACAAGGAGTAGTTATTGGAATATAACCTACAAACCCCAGCATAGTCCCTGGAATATTTTGGATCGCGTGTTTTGTCGTATATATGTGTGTCATAAACTCATAATTGCAATATATCAGGTCCCATGCACTAAAAGCCGACCGCACCCAACCGCACCTCCATGAGGGGCCAGAGCGAAATGCAGAATAAACCTGTATGTACCAAATTTCAAATCCCCAAGTCGATTGCTTGAGCGGAAACGGCATTGTTAACCCATAACTTGCGACCGGTTCCGTCAGGTACGCAAAATCCAAAAAAGGCACCGATCGCACCCCCCCCCCCCCTGACTGCCTGACCACGGAAAGGGACAGCATATCATACAGATAATACCCCTCTGCATTGATGACCGATCGGGCAAGTGTCTAGCTGTAGTGAAAGTGAAAATTAACCCATACGCTGCTGTCGAATTAGCTATGAATGTACGAAAAAACGCCAAAAATAACACCCGCCAAACCGCACCACCACCAGGGGAACGAGCGAGATGGGGCATCCACTATCGTGCAGAATAGAACTGTATGTACCAAATTTATTATCACCAAGTCGATAGCATGACCGGAAACGGCACTGTTAACCCCTAACTTGCGGCGGGTTCCGTCAGGTACGCAAAATCCAAAAAGTTACGACTGCACCTCCCCTGACCGAATAACCACGGAAATGGACATCATATCAAGCAGCGAATACCACTCTGAATCCATCGCCGATCGGGCAATTGCTGGCAGAGACTGTGTATATATACCTGGAAATAATATCTGGTTATATTCACCAACGCCACATATCCCGAAATGTTTTCTGCAACCGCATCACCGCGTTTACCCTTGTCACTGATGTTACACATATATCTGCTGCACGCAAAACCATAAATAGCACAATTGAGTTAATTGTCAATTGCTGAAATAACAGCTTTAAGCGCTGATGGCCTGATATTTAGCACAAGTATATGTGGTGGTATTGGCAATATATTTTCAAACAACAATATACTGAAAACGAATAGTGTGTATTGCGCGATATTCTACACATTTCAGTTGTAAAGTGCCGATTGAGGTATTTTCAACAAAATTGTCTACTAATAATTTAGTAAGAAACCGGTTTGGTAGCAGCACGAAAATTAGTCTTACATAAAGTGTAGACGTTCCGTCTCTTAGAACTGGTACGATGAGTTGCTAATCTATTGAGGAGATGAGTGCTTCTTTACAGTACAATAAACATTGCGACATACATACATGGTTTATTATCACGGGGTGTTGAAAATTCCGGAAATGTAACTAGCATTTATGCGGCAAAGGTATGCATTTCAGTTTCTGTTACATTCAACAATTAATCACCATGCCGAATGGAACTACCACGCACTGTATGGCAGAACATTACTTCATGTGCTGCATTCCCGAAATTATTATTTTTTACCCAACTGTTGGATGATTTCTAAGCAGAAAACCCGAACTTCTAAAGACGTAAATCATTGGGTTTTAATTGCGTTGCGGTAACCTGTAAATCCTTCACATCGATGGATCTGTTTTAATGACCTGTGTGCATTTAAGGCTATTGAACACGAGACTTTTATATATTACAAACACGTATTGTCACTCCTATGTCGCTATACAATATGTTGCTTTCGTTGAGGCATGGTTTGTAGTTGCGGCCATTTTAATGGCAATTTCTTTGCCGCGATTGTTTTATTTTCTCTCCGTGTCACTCTATTTGCTTCCATACTCAAATTTTACACGAAATGGTATAACTGCGTAATTCCTTTGACATAATATATCGTATAATAACTTATTGCAATAACTGATGTAATATGGACAACCATGTTGGACGCCATCTTGGATAACAAAGTTTCCCCATTTCTTCCCGTCAACACATATTTTCGCGTACCACAAACATACTATCAAACGTTTTGCACTATGCGACCTTTTGACCCCTGTGACCTCTACAGAAAAATTATGTCAGCCCCATGCCAATCACGATGCAATTAGATATTCATTTTCGTCATTTTGATATATGACATGGCCCCATACCCAAGCACACGTCATGTTGGTGCGTTTTGTACCCCTATACACCTAAACACAACCCACCGAAAACTCACATGGGTCCTGCCAGAAAAGATGTCAGTTTTCATATTTTGCGCATATCCCGTGGAGAATGTTTTTTATGTGGTGTGAAAAAGGTCCCCGCACACACCACGAACAAAACTTCAATTATGTCTAGGTTAGGCCATATTTCTCACATTTGACTGGGCCATAACGCGTTTGGCCGTCATACGCCTTCCATGCAGTGAAACGACAACTGGTGGTATACCAGATAACTTGCATTGGGTAAGCGCGGATGGGCGATTAACGCAAACATGTTTACCACATGGTGATGATGGTGATGATTGCCTACTGACGATGATGACGGGACGATCATCATCGATTTAAAGGCCCACTTAATTTTCGAGTCGCCGATTATTTTTTTATAGTGACTTGATATACGGTTTTAATAACAATCTATGCCATACACTATGATAAAGATACTATAATTCATCACTATAAACATCTGTGTCTCAGAAGATGCCCACAGAGAAATAGAAAATTGTTGAAATCATAGAATGACTTCCCCCCTTTCCAGAGACAGAATTCAAACTTTTTCAATGGAATGGGAAGTACTCTATCTTTAATATATAGAGTTATTCCCCTTGCATTGAATATAATACTGCTTTTTAATGCAATCTTGATGACAAAACACGTTGGCAACTCAACAAAAACAACATGTCCACAGTTTATTACATCGGATAAGTTGATAATACAATGATTTGGAGCTTCCTCTTTCAAATGGTATATAATATGTCATATATATTATATAATGTAATCTGGGAGTTCGAAAATTAAGTGGGCCTTTAAATTTCACGTTGATAATTGTTTCATTTTGATCTGGCAACGTTAATGCGTGTCAGATCTCCACCCTCTAATATCACTAAACGTAATAATTTCAATGTATACCTAATGTGAAACGAATGCCTGTTTGCCCTTTCATCGTATATTGTGCCGGATGTTGGCAGTTTTATCAAGAGAAATTAGTAAAGAGCAGACTTGTTTAGCTTTCGCAGTAATGCTTTTATTGCCCTAATGCACCGCTCATCATCCGCGGACATTATGTTTGCATATTAAAACTTAGGTGTAATGTGCACCGATCGAGGCTCAACAATGCACACATATGAAAAATGCATGAGGTACGCGCTGTTGCCACCAGGTCAGTGTTCGTAAGTTAACCCGTCCATGTCTCGTGCTTCTGCGAAAACCACCAATGGTCAGAAGATGCAAGTGATATCTATACCTTTTTTATTGGGGATTATGGGTTGGACCCGGGAAGATTTGGAAGGGCAGTATGCGCTCCCATGCAACCAACTTTGGTGGGGTCATGATCATGGTTACATAACGCACGACGTGGCGAACATGATGGTGACAATAAGCTTTCTTTTTTTCTGTTTTTCTTCTTCTTTATCTTTCTGCTGTTGCTGTTGCTAATGTTAATTTCCTAGCCGAGAGCACCTCTTCTGCCTGTTTAACTTGTTTGGCAACTTGTTCGCTGACTGTGTTGTCCAATTATCTGCCCTGGCGCGTTTTAGTCCTTCTGAGTACGTCATCACATAGCTTCCTCGCCTCTGCCAATGATTGAGGAATGGAGAGGCATAGTTAGTTGTTGTTGTTGTTATTCTTGTTGTAATTCTGTTTGCCAGCCGTTTCGGGCTGGTGACCATCAGTTGTCGCAGCCGAGTGGAAACGGACAGCCTGTCGATCAACAGCTGCCTTCTTCTTTCTTAACTCGGACCTTCGAACATGAGTCCCTGCGTTTTCTTGAAGGTGTCTTCGTCTTCTTCTTCCCATTCCCTGCTCCGGTGGTGCCATCCCTGCAGAGAACTGTCTGCCTCCAGCTGATACAGTTCTGTACTTCACAGACAGATACACGAAGCCCCCCCCCCCACTAGCCTGGAGTAGAGTCCACCTACGGGTATACACAACATGCAATATGTCCAATGGGGCGACCAAGACAGAGGGGATTAAATCCATAATTCTCTGCCAGGTCCGAAATCACTCAAGTCCTTTGCAGAACGACCACACAATTCACGAGTGATCCGGGACCAATCAAGATGAACAGCGACAAGACAAAAGCATTAATGCGACTTGTCCGCTCCAACATCAACTGGCGAAGATAAGATCACAATGTATCCAGACCTTTTAGTGCACGGTGCATTTTTATCGATCTAAAGCTCCCTATTGAGTGTAAAACACGTTTTAATCAGGATTAATTGCCCGATAATATACATTCGTACAAAAATATAATTATACTGATTAGACGTTCGACCCTGACCGTATACCATATGTATTCAGAGAGACGGCTGGTAATTAACACATAACTGGAAACCTCGCCATTACAGCTTCTTATCTTATTTTCAATCTATGTAATAAACCACAATTGTAAATACTCCGTCATCTTGCTCATAGATATTGTATATTATTCAAATTGTATCTGGAGAGGGGTCTCCTGCATGTTTCTGTAACTTGTACCCCAATCACTTTGTAATTTGATACTTCACAATAACATATGTTTAAAGTAAGTAAATGGTCGTCATATTGTTACAAGAACTAGGACTCCAGTTCAAATGATATCTTCTAAGGTCGGTTTATTTTATTCAGTCTTTGCCCATACAATGCACGATCCGACTATAAGGTATGAATCATGGTTTTGTTTTTATCCATTTCTAACAATGTACATGTAACGTATGGTGTACATGTAACGTATGATGTACATACAACATATGATGTACATGTAACGTATGGTGTACATGTAACGTATGCTATACATGTAACGTATGATGTACATGTAACGTATGGTGTACATGTACCGTATGGTGTACATGTACAGTATGGTGTACATGTAACGTATGATGTACATGTACCGTATGGGGTACATGTACCGTATGGTGTACATGTAACGTATGATGTACATGTAACGTATGATGTACATGTACCGTATGGTGTACATGTACCGTATGGTGTACATGTAACGTATGATGTACATGTAACGTATGATGTACATGTACCGTATGGTGTACATGTAACGTATGATGTACATGTAACGTATGATGTACATGTACCGTATGGTGTACATGTAACGTATGATATACATGTACCGTATGGTGTACATGTACCGTATGGTGTGCATGTAACATATGGTGTACATGTAACGTATGATGTACATGTAACGTATGATGTACATGTACCGTATGGTGTACATGTAACGTACGGTGTACATGTAACGTATTATATACATGTATATTATGATGTACATGTAACGTATGATGTACATGTAACGTATGATGTACATGTAACGTATGATGTACATGTAACGTATGGTGTACATGTAACGTATGGTGTACATGTAACGTATGATGTACATGTAACGTGTGGTGTGCATCGGGTCTAACTCATATCACCGATACCACCGGGAAAATGGGGCTACCAGGGAATTTAGTTTGTAAACAAAAACACTTGTGTCACCATGCATGCTCGAGAAAAACATTGTTTAAAAGATTGCATCATTGCATGGTGGCGAAACATGTGCAAATCCAATCGTAATACGAGATCGTATTTCACAGTGGCTTCTAAGAGATACATACAAAGATCTACGTTTCGGTAAATTCCCGCTATTTTATAGGCAAGCATATAATAAAATAGTATTTGACACCACCTATCATATATATACCCGCCGTGTACTATGTTCCAAAACAGAATAAGAACATGTGAACCGGAGGGCTCAACACTTTAAACTCGATTTCCCACAAAAATGAGAATATGAAGATAGAACACCTAACGCATTTTAACTTCAACTTTAAACATATAGGTCGCTCACGCTGAGTATAACCCTTCAACATCTCCTTGGTTATCGCGTTTCTACGCTTTCTCGTGAGGCGGGTGATGATCAAATCATGTCGGTAAAAATAGTTCACAAGATTAGATCAAGTTGTTCAGATAATATCCGCATACACCTGTCTTGTAGTCATTAGTGTGCGCTTTAAAATCGCAATTCGTTGGCTGTTTTATAATATAACTTATCACGCAGAGTCGATAAAGTCAAACATACAGTAAGTGTGCTTATTAAGGATCGGGGGTAGGCGACTCAGTCTTCGGTTTAAAATCGCATTTTCTATTATTCATGTATGTGGTGCAAATTCTCCTGTTTCATTTTCGGTGCATCTATAAATGAATGAAAAACTATTGCACAGAATGACACAAATGAAGTGTCACAAACGATAGCATACTATAAAAGCGTTATGTATGGTAGGGTTAGCGGAAAACCCACAGTAAGAACCTTTGTACAAAGAACAATTGGGAGATTGAACTCCCCAACATCCTATTTACGGTGATTATCAGAGGGTATAAGCGAGATCACTGAGTCGCGGTCATATTGGAATCATCCAGCCCCTGTTCCGCGGTTTAAGTGCTACAGGTCAAAGTTCTGGAGGTGCATTCCATATATACGGAACTTTTGAGTATTATTGGTTCCATATATGTCCTGATTGAACCGTTGCACGAGACGCTGCTTTAGCTTGCTCTCTCGTTGTGGGGGGGGGTATAATTAGAGACACAGGATCCCATTACTAGGAGATTGATGGCCAGATATCTACTTTCAAATACATCGCCCAAAAGTATTAAGACAATAAAGAGCGGAATAAACTATGAGCTTTTGTGATAGTTTTCGGGCACATTTCTATATATTTTCGTGATAAGAAAGTGATTCCATGTATATTTCATTTTCTCTTTTAAGTGCTACAGGTCAACGTTCTGGATGTGCATTCCATATACGGAACTTTTGAGTATATATGTCCAAAATTCCTGATTCAACCGTTGCATGAGATTCTGCTTTCGCTTGCTCTCGCGTGAGATAAGTTAGAGAGCAAAACAGTGAAAACACACTTAAATTAAGGAGACATGGCTATTATTGTGCGGGGGACAAAATCGTTATCTCCGGCAAAATCGTGGGGTACATGGAAATTTAATACCTGGATGTCTCTTTTTGAAACCCTCGGCTCTGCCTCGGGGTTCAAAATCGACATCCAGGTATTAAATCTCCATATACCCCCGATGTTTCCGAAGATAACTAATAATACCCGCGGGAGTTATCAAGTGCCCCATTCTACATTTATTACATATTCTCATGTTCTTCTCAAGAATTTCATTAGTCCTTCTATGCCCAATAATTTTGACTCAGATTTTTGTATATATGTTTCGAACCACCGCCTTTCCTCTTCTGTGAAGGGCTTTGGAACTTCGTTTCTCTTTGACCCAGTATCTTAATTTGGTGTGTCGTTTGAGATAAGGGCGTCATAATTTCCTTTAATCTGAATCTCCATTTGTTATGAGCTTCCAACGGTTGGTCGGGATTATAGTATGAGACACCCTATACTCCGCGAAGCTCCTGCAAGCATACTTGAGGGATCTGAATTGTCGGGATATTTCCTGCTTTTGTGTTTTCCTTCATGTTGAATCCATAATAAAATGTTTAATAAAAACCTTAAACATTTGATTTTATAGCTCTATTATGGACAGAAACATCACCACATAGTTTCTATCAGTTGTTATGAGATGTAGACGGAAAGTTTGGTAAGAACCTTTATTTAATTCCAGTGACCAATAAACGTACACTCAATCTTTTCATTGATCGGTCACCAGGAAAACCGGACCCAAATACGCCTGAATTGGTCATTGTCACATGGTTTCGTGCAAAAAAGACATGCACACAGGATCTTATAAACGTGAAATAGACATCCCAGGATCTCCCAAATGTGCAAAAAGTCGATTCAAGAATATATATACTCAACTGCGGTGCAAGTCAAACTCAAAGCGAACGAAATTTCTATTCAAATTCAGTTGAATATCCACTCCGATCAAAATAAATACTTATAATATAATTAGCAGTCGACTAATCTAAAAATCGCGTTTTTCATGAGATATCGATATGCTGGGTGATTTTTTGCACATTTGGAGATCCTGTGTGTCATTTTGCACGTTTGATGTAAACAGTATTTATTCCATAAAATTCAAATACAGTGTATGTAACAAAAAAGATATGTCATGAATATAGGTTTATGGAGGGGATCCGACATCAAGTATAAAGCTTATGGGGGTCGTTTCCGATTACGTGTGAATAAGCCCACACTGTGAGAATGATAACATAATAATAGGTAGTTGTGTTCATACTAATTTTAGAAGATCGTTGTTGGTATATATGTTACTCAGCTACTCACAGTGTGGGCTGGATCGATTGATATATCAAAATGAGATTTTTTTTCTTCTTATGGAATAATAGGAAGAAATTGATTGAAAATAGATTTGGTATAGCGGAACGAAGTATAGATCGGTATAGACAAGAGTGTGAAGTGAAATATCAAACGTTTGTGAGTCTGATATGCAGTATAGGGAGGGGAAGTGGGGAGTGTAAATGATAAGCTATTGCTTTTCATTTCTGCACTAATTTTTTGTTCTTACCTAGCATGGGTGCATCCGAGCCGTCACCACTATCGATTGGATTTGTACGAATATATAATAACATCAACATAAATATTTCTATTTCTCACGCGATTTTTGACGATATGCGTCGATTTGATAACTGTTAGATGATAGATGATATGCATGTGCGTGGTTCAAGCGGACGTCCTTAGTTTGTGGTCAAGATTTATTTAAATCTTTTTGTTCGAATAATGTACTTCTGAACTTCTCGGAAAATCGTTATGTTATCTTCCTGAGATAGTTCATTAGAACCATGTAGAAGTATATTGGTGGTAATGTTACATATATCAGATACATCGTTCATAAATAACAGTCGGTGTGCATTGTATAATTTGCATTCAATTAGATAATGTTCTGTGTCCTCTACTTCACCACAGGTACACATGGGTTGGTCGGCAATGAAGTCAGAATATTTTAGGTAATTCAGATTGCTACAGTTTAATCTGAGGCGGGCATGCAAAATTTTGCACGTTTGTGAGATCCTGTGTGTCTTTTTGGACGATACCATGCGAAAATGATCATATTCAGCCAAAATATGCATGCCCGGGCCGGGCTGTCTCTGGGTCGGGGGGGGGGGTCCCACTTCCTCTGATACTATACTGATACCACAGCCAACATCTACCTGCCAGCAATTAATGTCACTATCTCAGCTCATTAACACGATCATTGTCTGGCAACAACATATTGTACAATGTGGGAACAGTCATAAAGAATCCGATGTCGGACTATCCGATGAGATATTCATGGTTCTGATTAACCCGGCCACAGGTGATGAAACAAGCATCACGGAACACCGCGATTTCATATCAGATAATAACTGTAATGCGTATGTGCTTCGCGATGAACTAGCAAGGGGATAATTTCCCCGTGTTATTCCGTAATATACCTGCGGGATTCGCTTTCATTAATCTAACATTAAACAGCCGTTCATATATACTTTGACTACGAGCATCGAGTGCGTCCGTTATCAGTCATGGTCTGGATATTTTATTTATGATATCTGATATATCGCTTCGTCTGGCAACCACTGGGAGTGTTTTTTGTTAATCACGCCTGTTAATCTATGTATGGGAGTGATGAAACTCATGAATTTTAACATTTTTGGAGAGCTTCTGGTCATTTGTGGTCAAAGAATGACAGTCGGCGTAAAATCATTTATTTATTTATTTTACATATTTGACATTCATGCACAGCCAATAGATAACACTTCAATCAATTTATTTTGAAGTTGCAAGGATAACAATTAATTGCGAGGTTTACATTGCAGAAAGTCAAATTCGCACTCCAAACAACGACATATTATACACTGTCAAAAATTCCGGAATTTTACGTCACAATGTGACCAATTACTTATTTTGAAGTAGCAATTATGGATAACAATTAATTGCAAGGTTTACATTGCAGAATGTCAACTTCGCACTCCAAACATCGACATATTATACACTGTCAACAAAATGTAAATGATCGAATTCCGAATGGATGGACAATCAAATAAGTGAAATTACACATGCAATTGTGCATTGGTCAAATTGAGGTTACACATCATTAAAACGCTCACTAAAATATGACAATTATTCAGGTTGGTAGGTTCCAGGTATTTTATCTTTGTTGAATACCACTTGATTCATTCAACCCTTCAATTATATTATTTCATCTAAGGCAAACATGCAGTATAGCCATTGGCATTATGTATAATTATGTACACATATTCTGAATGATAGGGCACGCATTATATCAGAGTACAATAAGAGGGCAATTTCAATCGATACCCAAAAACTCGCAAGAGATAAATGTAATGCATGTGTGTATATCCATAATATATAAAAGGTAACTGAAAACAAAGATGTAATTTTGATGCAAGATTGAATGATCAATTGACTACAGACCTTCCAACTGCATCTATATTCCAAAACAAAAGCGGGATTTTCAGTTACGAGTAATTCTAATTTGGACCAATCTAAATCATATAATTCGGACCTCTCTTTTTAAGACATAAAGGAACAAAGTTATCACAGTTATCGCTCAACATTATGTAAAAGTAAAACATTTGAATTGGCATGCTTGTTTTCTAATGAAATTGTCCAGTCACAGGCATAACATTATCCAGTCACGTACATTTGAACTTCGTGTCTTGATGCATACTAATGGGTGCACATCATGTGTCACAACACTATCATTAACAGTCACAGATAGTTGGATTGAAACATACAATGCAATCATCGCAGACCCCGTAATAACTGGGTGATGACTTAGGTTCTCATAGTCACACATGTTTTTATAACAACATGAAGCATCGGTCCCCATCATATGTGTAGAGAATAAAGTCAAAGTATTGTGGGCATAATAACGCTGAATAGGTCATTGTCGCATGGTTTCGAGCAAAAAGACACACAGGATCTCTCAAACGGGCAAAAAGACACCCAGGGTGTCACAAACAAGCAAAATGACACCCATGATATCAAAGTCTCACCAAACAACGGGAATTTTGTTTAGTCGTCTGCTATTAATATTTGTCCAATTATCAAGGATGCGGAACTGCCCTGCCAGTCAGACTCAAAGCCCATTTAAATTTTGTTGATATTTCACTCCGATCACAAACAAATAATTATCATAATATTAATAGCAGACGACTGAGCAAAATTCCCGTTGTTTGGTTAGACTTTGAGAACCTGTGTGTCATTTTGCTTGTTTGGGACACCCTGTGTGTCTTTTTGCACGTTTGAGAGATCCTGGGTGTCTTTTTGCTCGAAACCATGCGACAATTACCTATTCAGCCATAATAACAGCTTGTGGCTGATTTGGTAATGCAGTGATTGGGTGGAATTGGATTGGTGATCATCCGTCAGTTCATTCTACAATGAATATTGTTGTATACTAGTCTTTGAATAGCCCATATATGTATATAACAACAGCCACAGTGCGTCGCAGATAGTTCGATATAAACATTCAAAATAATAGCAGACTCCATAACTGGGCGATGACATGGTTCTGAACTCATAGTCATAGCCACACATATTTCGATTACAATTGATGAGTATGATGTATATTCCTGTGAGGAGTGACTGAGTGGAATGGATTTGTAATCACACGTCAGTTCATTCTAATTTCTAGTTCTACAACATTGTTGTTTGTGTTGGTGTTTGTGTTGTTGTTTGTGTTTGTGTTGGTGTTGTTGTTTGTATAGGTGTTGGTGTTTGTGTTGGTGTTGGTGTTGTTGTTTGTGTTGGTGTTTGTGTTGTTGTTTGTGTTGGTGTTTGTGTTGGCGTTTGTGTTAGTGTTTGTGTTGGTGTTGTTGTTTGTATTGGTGTTGGTGTTTGTGTTGTTGTTTGTGTTGGTGTTTGTGTTGTTGTTTGTGTTGGTGTTTGTGTTGGCGTTTGTGTTGGTGTTTGTGTTGGTGTTGTTGTTTGTATTGGTGTTGGTGTTGGTGTTGTTGTTTGTGTTGGTGTTTGTGTTGTTGTTTGTGTTGGTGTTTATGTTGGTGTTGTTGTTTGTATTTGTGTTGGTGTTTGTGTTGGTGTTTGTATTGGTGTTTGTGCTGGTGTTTGTGTTGTTGTTTGTGTTGTTGTTTGTGTTGGTGTTTGTGTTGGTGTTTGTGTTGGTGTTTGTGTTGTTGTTTGTGTTATTGTTTGTGTTGTTGTTGTTTGTATTGTTGTCTGTGTTGGTGTTTGTATTGGTGTTTGTGTTGGTGTTTGTGTTGGTGTTGTTGTTTATGTTGGTGTTTGTGTTGTTGTTTGTGTTGTTGTTTGTGTTATTGTTTGTGTTGTTGTTGTTGTTTGTATTGTTGTTTGTGTTGGTGTTTGTGTTGGTGTTTTTGATATTGTCCCGTAGTCACTAGGTATAGACATCACAGCTCTTGTGACTTATTCTGGTGAGTTTATCCACTTCTGCAAGTATCTGTGTTTTGAACCAGTCACAATACTGTCAAGTTTTTGCTGTCAAGTTCAACAGCCAACACTCGGGTTATGTCTCAACACTGCGCGAATTAAACTCCACGAATATAATAGGAAATATCAATGATTATAGCCATCCACCGATTTCGCAGACGAACATCGTGTCCGCTTGACATACAAACCAAAATCAGACAGTGTTAACATTATTCCAGCACTGTACAAGTAACTAGTTGCCAAAATATATGCAGCGCACAGGCGAAACGGATAATATTTGGTTTCATCTAAAGGTCAATAGACGTTATGAAAAACGTAACCATGGGTAACTAAATTAAATTACAAAACGCAACCGCAACCGGAATGTTTTTTGCGCTGCATATACACTGTAAAAGTCGGAAATACAGTTTGTCGGCTAGTGTATATTAATACAGTACTATACTGTAGGGAAAACATCAATATTGTACAGTGTAAATCGCGTTCAATCCGTCCCTTATTTCCCGTTAACACAAACAAATTACCACCAGAAGCGAGAATCTAGAGAGCATAATACAAATTAATATAAAATTACGACAATTTGATGCATAGATATATTACCTATCGTCATTAAAAAAAAATTATAGCCCAATGTGCTATAGAAATACGGTATTTGTTCACAGTGTATCTGTAAACTGTCCATACCTGTCGCGGGAATATATTATTCAATACTGAGAGAGCTATGTTCTAATTTCGCGTTAAGTAACAATCATCATCGGTTTCTTAAGTCTGCAGTGAGACACAAAAAGTACACTTTTATATTTCATATTATATGTGGTCGCGCTCGTGCGAAAGAAAGTTTATTTTCGGACGTCCATTCATATATCGTAGCTGGTAAGACTGTTATTTTTGTTCTATTCCACATCGCTCTGTCGAGCGAGCTTATTGTTAAACTATAGACCGTCTACCATATTGGACGGGTTTCCTTGTCACTGATATGGGATCCTATATTCTGCCGATGCTTGACGTTCTCAAATTGAATATGGGCATCGAAATGCGTGCGATCCAAGTCATCGTCTGACTATTTTAGTTTATGAGATGTGCTATACATGTAATACATGCATTGTCTGCCAACTACTGGGAATCATGTAGTTTTCTCTTAATCATGTCAGCACACGTTATATAGAGGTATTTTGAATGATAGTTTAATCTTCTTGCACGCCCACTGCGCGCTCGAGAATCCAACTGTTAATATGCCAATATTGAAGATACTCACTCTATTAATCAACGCCACTTTCAATTGGAATCTGATACGTCCCCAATATATTGAATATCCAACAGGTAAAATGATACATAATCATCACTTTCAATAACTAAGACATCAAGACATGCATGTCTATCATTCGGACAGTATATTTATAGTCCATTATTGGTATTCACGTGAATATATTGACGTACGAATCAAAGATGAACATTTAATAATTGATTCATGTCATATATATAACATGTAGTTGTAAGAAAAAATTATAAAATTGTTAAAGAATGTAAGAACAAATGGTAAAAAGTGTTAAAAAAAAGAATTTGTCTAGGCCAATGCATTCTCTTATATATGCGAGGCGACCTATGTTCGACTCGCATATATAAGAGAATGCATTGGCACAGGGCATAACTGTAAACATGTATAGTTGCTGAGTGTAAAGTCAATTATTTGTGTATTATGTAGCAACGGCATGTCCATTTCACGGTAAACCCCAATAGATAAATTGTCTATTTAATTTACTGAATGAACTTGATCTAAGTAATGCTTGGAAGAATTCCTAAATGATTGGACACCCTGTCCTCATTTCCCAGAGCCGTCAAAGTACAACTACGTACATGAAACATATATTCAGCAATGGAACCAAGCGTTATTGGGTCTCCCACGTCTATATATATTGGTTAGCGTGTCCGGCTTGTGTTCGCTGTCAACACCACGATATAAGTTTTCCGCCCGCCAGTGGACTATTGAGTGTCCCACAACAGTGGATTTGTCAAATTAAGCGACGTGTGACTGTCGTGTTGTACGCTGTTGACATTTGAGCAAGACCGCTCGTACTGTGACTGCTTCGCGCCGCTCACGCGTTAAATGATGTTCAAATGTATGTCAGACTATAGATCACGTAGGTTATTCAATAGTCAGATTTTATGTGACAGTTGGTCGTGTGGTCAAGTACCAAAACCGAAGCATGCATGTGTGCCCACTGGTTGTGCAAATCGTGGATACTTATCATATGGTAACCGTCAGTTCTTTATTTTTATATTTGTTCTCGAATAGCATGCATGCATTTGGTGTGATAAATAAACTATATACGACTTACATACATGTACTACAATGCTGTATATGTCGGTGTCTGTTGAGCTGAAACAATCCGCGACTATATATAGTCTGGTGTGGGGAAGCTATCATATGTGAGTGTATTCACAACTGTAATTGTATATCACAATTGTGAATACACTCACGTATGGTAGCTCCCCCATGCACACCTGGCAACAAGATTATAGATGCGGATTGTTCTCTAGACCATCTCTTTGGAAGTGTTCAGAATGGGTTGCAACTTGTTGATCACTCTTTTTCACACCAACCTTCAAACTGTCAGTGCATGCACATTCATGTGTGTGTTTGTTAATCAGCTGTGTTGTGGTCTACCTATAGCTGGCCCGTTTTGTCACGAAAGCCGTTGTCTAAAGGCTGGGTCATTTTAAGAAATGGATGTTGATTTGCTTGCGTCCCATGGAGTATGGGTGCAACTTGGCCTGATATATTGTGTGGAATGCGAAAACGTTCCGCAGACAAACATGTCAGACCAACTTGCATCCATATCCCATGGAACGCAACCAAATAAAAATCCGTTCCTTCTATTTACACTCAACTGACAGGTTAACATTATTTGGCGCCTATTCAGATATATTCTGGTAAGTTGCGATCCATGCAATATGGAAAATTGTTGAGGGCCCGTCGCGCGACGTCACATGTCGTGATTTGTGCTAATAAACGTGCTGCGACCATGTTCCACAGCACGATGCATGCTTGAATGTAAATTTCACATATGGATATATTCGTGGATATTATATTTACCTGAATGCATTTTGATTACAGATGGTGACTGATGGAAACGTGAGGGTCTTGTTGTAGTTGATCTGAACATTGACGGTGACCGGCCAGCTGGTGTAGTACAGGATTCTATCTATGACTTGGTACGACATTATCCCCGTTCCAAACAACAGCAACAAGAGCCACATCATCCTGCATGAAGCAAAGAATGATCAAAGAATGGTCTGATTTGATTGGATAAAACGCGAACGTTGTCATGTGATTTCACCACTGATTGAGGTGGCCCTGTGGTGACCCAATCTCTACCAGAGCGCACCAGTCATACCTCCTTTCAGACTCTGGCACCGGCTGGGTACTGGTCTGTGTGTATATATTTAGCATGGGGTTTTCCAGAAGAAGAAAATGGCGAAACCCGATCGCTCCAAAGTCAAATGTTCTATGTGCTTTGAGAACAATTCCCGCACTAAAACATAATGACAGAATGGAAAATCAGAGTGGTAGTTTTGTTGACGATTTTCGGAAGCTACTAGTCAAAATTGCAGCAAATTAGAAGTCTTGTGTTTGACTTGCCGTGCGAGTTGTGATAATGTCGTACACGTGCGTTTAGACTTTTGTGTTGATCAAATAATCGGAGAACCGAATCACACCGTTTCGAAATATAGTTCTTCGGTTTCAGTGGAACTTAAGGTTCAAATTTGGCACAAATTATGTTCGATATTTTGTGTGCTTAACAAGGGCAGCATACTGCTCTGTTCGCTATAGGTATATATCTTTAAATCGCGGAAGTCACCCAAATGTGGGTAAAATGTCACCAGTAGCAGCGGTCTTACCTAGTCACCAAGGGAGGTAACCCCTACATGGAGGTTGGTGGTGACCAATTTGTCTACCTATCTCCATTCATATAGAAATTAATTTAATAAATTTAATAAACCCTTTTCACGATGGGAGGTGTGCTGTTGCATCATTAAAGATCAAGTGTCACTGTATTCTTATTATATATATGCGAGTCTCCCATAGCGAGCTTCGCATATATAAGATAATGCACTGGCTTACAATGCCAATGTAAATATTGTTAGGCCAACGCATTTTCTTATATATGCGAGGCTCCATATGAGAATTTATTATCCATCCCTTACCTAACACCATTTCCGATTGGGCAAAAGCCGCCACGTGATAGTCCTGGAAAATGTCATATTGGACTCCCGAAAGTCATATTGGACTCCCCACTGTACAATATGACTTTACATATTGGACTCCGTGACGTCACGAATTAACTCTATTGCGAAATGAATCGGTGAAATTGTGATGCGCTCGCAACATTGATCGATTTTAGCAGACGTTTCACTTTCGCATTGAGTTTTTTCTCACTTCCGTGTTTACTTGTCCAAATCATGCTTTCTGATGATCAATATACGGTACAGGCTTTTATAGAGAATTAAGTGCCGACAAATACCAAAAATAAACACAAAGGTTTTATTACCCAAATTTGGATAAACATACAGATGGATAATAAAAATGTCATTATACAATGTTTGGTACAGTATGAGTTTTTCTTGTACTCGTCCAGGTTGTGGTGAAAACTCATATTGGACTCGACACTGGCGTGTCTCGTCCAATATGACTTTTCACCACAACCTGGACTCGTACAAGAAAAACACATACTGTACACAACATTGTATAATAACTTTATATTATTATCCATCCCTCAACTAACACTATTTCTGATTGGGCAAAAGCCGCCACGTGATAATCCGGGGAAAAGTCATATTGGACTCCCGAATGTCATATTGGATTCCCAAGTGTGCAATTCGACTTTTTTATCGGGACTCTGTGACGTCACGAATTAACTCTATTGCGAAATGAATCGGTGAAATTGTGATGCGCGCACAACACTGGTGGATTTAGCAGACGTTTCACTTCCGCGTTGAGTTTTTGTTTTCAGTTCCGTGTGCAATGTTCCAAATCATGCTTTCTGGTGATCAAAATACAGGCTTTTATAGAGAATTAAGTGCCGACAAATACCAAAAATAACCACAAAAGTTTTATTCCCAAAAATTGGATAAACATACTTATTGGCAATTTCATTGTATGTATTATACAAGAAAATTCGAAATAAAATCAATATTAATTGACAGAGGCATTTCCGAACATGGGACTTCGATTCATATCTATTATATTTTATACCCAGGAAACTATATGGAATTTGTTATAGGAAGAAATAGACCATGTTTAATGTACTGTCTATAGCTTTTTAATGAATTCACAAATTTGACGGTGTAGCATCGTTTGTGAAAGATTTAGTTTAAAAAAAATTGTCATGGCCTTGAATGTTGAAACAAGCCATATTTGCGCCACATTGAATCGCTTCTGTATAAGTTCATGTCTCAGCCGCAGAAGTTTTGTTTTGTTTTGAATGTAGTATACACAAACTTTTCACGGGGAAGGTCCCCCGGACCCCCACCTACGAGAGGGGAGTTAACCAATACATAGCGCACCCCCTTTTTAAAAATGTTCTGGATTCGCCACTGACAACCAAATGTGCTATGCACTTTATCGATTCAGTCACCGGTCCCGCACTTAAACTGAACGGAGATTTATGGATTCCATTTGAATTCGCAGTCGGGGGGGGGGGGGCGAAATAAACTTTTCCCATCAAAATTATCATAAACAAGAGACATGGGTGTCAATTAGTTCAGTCATCTGACATCGCCATCGATTGCAAAAACACTTGAACCAGCGAGAGGGATTATTTATAAAGTGACAACTGCAACTGATTATAATCATTACATAACATTCAGTGCAGTGGAGTGGTATGTAATGTTTCCTACAGTTAGTTAGCATTATAATAGATGATTCGTTATGCGTCATTACTTCCAAAAAACCCTCATGATATCACGTTTCTAAAAGTTGCATGATTATGCTCATCATTTCGATTGGGTTCGTGTCACGGTAGCGACAGTTGATTTATTGGGTGTCTGACTCCCAATGTCAAGCACAGGGATTAGATAAGATAAGTTAAGTTTTAATGACACAACATCCTTATATGGGCAGTTTCCATACATATAACATATAAATTTTCATTTAATTATACGATTCTCATCGCGTGCCGAGAATAATTTGCGGATCATGTGACAAATTGAATTGCATATATTTGGGAAATTGTTGGATAAGATTATGACAAGCTGTTCATTTAGGGTCATGGTTTCGACGTCTGAGACGTGTGGCTTCCCAAGGTTAATGAGCTCACGATGTGGTGTGCGGTAAAATATATATCTATTGTACACCCAATGGCTTATTTGTGCGAAATACAGCAAAATACAGTAGATTTCAAGACGTTCAATAAAAAAATCTGTATTGTTCAAGAACAATACAAACCTATTACATGACGTCACTGGCGACGTCAACTTTAACAGAAAATGTCTTCGCTAAATTATGGGGTATAGTCTACATTAAGCACACGTTTGTTCAATTAAATACAACAATATCGACCTAATGTTAGTATGGTACAAGCTGCAATCTTCAGAGTGTGCAATAAACATAGAACAACACAGTTGTGTGAACATGTTAACGTTATTGCACTCGTTTGTCGTGCCGCGAGTTAAAACTCGAACCTCCGGTTCTCGTTTTACCATCGCGTCACGAACAAACTCGTGCAATAACGTTAACCAGTTCACACTCTTGTGTCGTTCTATCTGTATATATAGTATCTGTCCCAATTCCATCTATGCACAGTTGTATGTGGCTTCCTTCTTCACTGGCCAATATATGATTACTTATTCGCAGTCCAATATAAATTATCCTATTTTCTAACGATGTTGTATGAAGATGGTACGATTCTTTTTCGTACTTCAGTCTGAAAAGTCGGCATGTCCGTAATTTATTAGTTCCCGCTTTTTAAAATTCATCAGTGAGACTCTCTCTAAAATATACATAGTAATTTTCAATCACATTTCTTTTGAATTGATCCAGAACGGGGCCAATGTTTTTGTATAGGTCTGAAGTTGAGTACCCTATAGTGATGTCGTTTTAAAGATTGATTTCATAAAGGCCCACTTAATTTTCGAATGACCAGATTACATTATACACAACATATCCCATATTATATACCATTTGGAAGAGGAACCAACAATATATATAGTCCACCATTATACGGAACAGCTGGAGTGGCCTTGGAGCGTCCACTAAGTGATAGAGATTCTCAGATTCATTCCAAGACTTTCCCCCTTGTCAAACCAGAATGCATCAGAATTCAACCTAAGAGATAGAGTTACTCCTCTTCCATTGAGAATAATACACTTTATTGTACAGTCTGGATCAAAATTTATCACAGAACACACTTCAGTACCTCGACAAAAACAATGTTCCCAGTTTATTCGACCGGATCAGTTGATAATACAATGTTTTAGAGCTTCCTATTTCAATTTGTATTTTCAAATGGTATATAATATGGAATATGTTGTATATAATGTGATCTGGTGATTCGAAAATTAAGTGGGCCTTTAACCGAAGTATGAGAGCTAAAAATCGCCGATTTCAATATAACAACAAACAGTGTAATCATAAGCTGTCACTTAAATATCCATTAACGGTATTTCTCGATAACGTTAATCGGTGTAGGTCAATCACCCAGAACACACCAATGCGCGAAACAATATATGGACTGCAGCTGCACACGTGTTTGGAAAGTTGCCAGAGTTGTTGATTTCAATTGACTGACCAATGAAAATGAAGTTTTTCTCTGCAACTAAATGATCGCTATACTCGTCCCTAACCCCATGCAGAGTTCAGTCCCCTACCTAGGAATTATCGCGGCCTACACCTACACGGGATGTGAAGAAATGTCACATTTATTTACTTGTGTAGATTACAATTCATTCTGCATTATTCTGAGAAACAGAACTGTCCATATTCATTTGAAAATTGTCCAGATCAAGCCAAAATTAATTGAAACTGAAAAAACACCTCAATAAAAAATGATAATTAATTAAGAAAATACACATGCCGACAGCGTTCAGACATAGCGTAGCAAGGGGACTGAACTCTGTTTTGCATCTTTTACTCATCCCTGGCTCACGGGTGTCCTCTGTAACGTGTCCTCCACTATAATAACGACACCCAAAGCAGAGCGTTGGCATGGTCTCCAGTCCGGGGACCAGTCAATCTGGTCGCGAGGTCTTGGTTATACCAAGCCATAATTGTTTCTCACAATGAACTTATCTAATTTATGGAAATATATTGGGGAAACTAGACGTTTTTTACCAATACAAGGACTACAATTATTAGAAAGAACTCTTGCTCCGATTCAGTTTATGAGTTATAACAGAAAAAATGAAGACTAATTTATTACAACGCGCGTTATATAGGACAAACTCCATGCAGCGCCCTCTCCGTTATCACTGCGATATATCACTGCCGGAAGGATGGTACTATGCAGACCGATACACCTATTTTTACGTATCGTCGGAAATATATTTATTCACCTATTATCTTATAGTGACCACCACAAATTTGCAATAATGGTAATTCTTTCGGTATTGAAAAGAACAATATGAACTGAGCCAGACATAGACAATTTTAATCCTAAACATGACAACTATACGTTCATGTCAGAAATCCTTACCAAAATGTCCTTGCAGCAGTGGTATCTCAGTTGAGCTATGGGAGATAACTCTGCCTGCATGGAGTTTGGTTATTGGATTGATCCTCAAACGGAGATATAACTGCTTAAATTAAATCGAAACAAGAGTTATTTCTCAGTTATTTCCAATGACGCAGACAATAAGCACATATATGTTTCTGAATATTCAGTTCTACATGTAACAACACCAAAACTGCATGGCAGAGTCCAGACAGCTTAGCGAGGGGACTGAACTCTGCCTTGCAGTTTGCCAACTATTGCACATGACCGGATATATATATATATATATATATATATGGATGTTCATTTATACAATCGGTTTGGTGTGGGTTCAAATGGGTATATATAGTTGGTCTCATGTCTGGAGATTTATATCTCCCATGTATATATCGTGTATAATGTTGTACTGCGCATGATCTGGCGGATGTTCACATTCTGTGTGTATGGTTGGTCCCCTTTCTCGAGCTTTCCCTATTAGAAATGTTACAGTTGGGTATGTGTGGTATACATGTTGTATACATTGCACGTGATTACCATATTACACGTACGAGTGTTATTACGCACATGTGATCCCAATTGGCACATGAAGCCTAATTATTACAATTATAGACAATCCTACTCTATCAATTTAGTCGTACGGGTGTTGGTATTTACCCAACCTTACAAAACAGAGCAACAATACACTTCTCGTTATTATATTATGTCATGGCATGTCGTAATAGGTTACGACATGCGTGGCCATGGAGATTTCCCCCGAGGTCAGTCCCCGACAGATAGCCTGCATGCTGATTGATTGGTATTACTTAAAGTGCCTCGTTGCATGCAGGCATCAAACCATAATTACCAAGAAGATCCTGAAAAAAATAGAACAAATTTGTTCTTACTTCTATTATCAATTCGCGATTCGGCAAGTTGAAACCATCTTTTGTAAACATATAACTGTAACAGGGCAGTCAGGGTTTTATATTCCGCGATGAAAGCTAACTCTAAAATACAGACAACGTTGATCCCGCCAGATACGGGGCGCTGATTATTTCGTCAATAATTTATTTGCAGCGACAATGCATGCAGAGCTCAAGTGGTTCTCCATTAGTTTCTTTGTATTAAAATTACCACTACTTTCAAAAAGCATTGTATTACCATTACTTTCAGAGTGTTCGGTTTAAACTGAAAAGTTGCGCATCAAAGATGGGTCTGGTCTAAATTTTGCCCATAAGAGTGAATCTGTCTGACCGAGAATCACTAAAATGGACGAACTAAAGAACCATATATAACTAAGGGCCACATCGGACAAACGAATGATCATAACTCAGTTGAAAAGGATCGGACAAATCTGGTTTTCGAACTCGTCAGAGATATTGTTGTAAAAGTTCCATATACCAAATATGAATGAAATTTGTTGATATTTTTCTAAGTTATTGTGTTAACGGACATAAAATTTCCTAAATTTGATAAAAAAAATAGACGAACTATAGACCGTAACCCTGGTAAAATAATTCATACAAAAAACTTATTTTCGAACGCAATCGAGATATTGTTGTGAAAGATCCATATCCAAAGTATGAATATGAATGAAATTGGTTGACGTTTGTCAAGTTATCGCGATAACGCTCATCTAATTTCTATAAATAGAAACAAGTGGCATAACTCTGGTTAGAAAGTCGAGGCGGACCCGATTTTCAGTGTACAACTCGTCGACTGAGAACTATAATGTTGTAAGTCCATTTTTCGATTTTCCGAGAACATTGAGTTTGAAATTTTGATAGGTCAGTTTCCGTATATAAATAGTTCGTACATATTGGAAAATGCGACGATATAATGGATCACATTGATATCTACTCTAATGGGGAATGTCATGACCAGCTATTCATGCGATTGCGAGTAAATGACGAAAATGTATTTGAAGATACGACATTTTGCGTAAATAATCATCGTCGGGCTTCTGGATCATAATATCGAAGGAGATACGACACTTTTGAATATAGTATATCTCCTCTGTATGAAATACTTTCTCGTGTTATAATACTGTTGGCTTTGTATGTTGCATTCAGGTTTCAAGACCTCAGGTTATAACAAAAACATGCAAGAAGTAAAGAAAAACAGCGTTGGTGACAACACTTTGTTAAAGTATATAAATATAAGTAATACACAACGGATTCAATGTGGCTATGGGTTTTGACTGCCTACAAATTCAGAAGACTTTGTATGAATCCACTCGGGGTTCCTGATGTTTGTTTATTTTTGTTCGCTATCCAAATCCCATTACCTCATTGAATTGTCCGTTCATTTCTGCAATAAAATGTAGACCCGTTTTATGTAATAAAACGCCACCCTCTGTGCTCCCAGAATAACTTTGATGGATCAATCTCTTCTATCAGAATATAGTACATGGATAAATGCCAGTAAAGAGCATCATATTCCCCACATGCAAGGGTGTGCACACACCGGAAATAAACTATATAGATAATATATAATTGTGTATAAGAATATAATGTGTGCTTGTTGTTTGATATGTGAACTAGATGTAGGTTTATAGTTCCATCAATGATTGCACAGCTGGACATTTTCCGAAGTTAGCTTCCATATATCGGTCAAGGTGAGAATCAATCGTGAAATTATTCAGTACAACCATGACATAGTCTGCGGATACACGTACCACAGTAGCGATGGCATAGTAGATGTGACAATTTATTATGGTAGAGTTTGGTGACAATTGATCGTCATAACTACTATATATGCCATAGCTAGCCATGTTGCCCACTGAGCTTCCGCACAATGAGTCGACTGTACCAATTAAGTTGAATTAACCCATTGCGTTTCACCAATGTTGATCTCTACTCATTACGTGTTGGTACATTATGTTCTCTGCGATATATATAATTGCACAATCGATGATCCAAAATTGTGTTTGACCGTAGCAATCCCTCATTCACTCACATATCATACACGTAGTACGTTTTATTGATATGATCTCAATGCATGTTTGTCTATACTTACAATAATTTCATGCGTTCCCCAATTGCGTTTTTTTACTTTGCGTGTTGAGTAAAGATCGACAGCGACAAGATATTCAGTTGGATAAAGCTTTGAGATCGACCGCGACGCTGGTAGAGCTTGGTGGACTCATTGAGCGAATATACTACTGGCGACATAGCTATCTATTGCATTGTAATTATCACGACAAATTTTCACCAAACTCCATCATAATAAATTGCCACACCCACTATGCCATCGCTACTATGGAACGTGTGTCCACACCAATACACCAATAGTTGTGATCACACGTGTAATATTTAGTTCACTTAATGACACGGGCGGCGATCGTTGCAGAAATATTTATATCAAATCGCCATCAACAGAAGGAACACCAACATATATACAGTTCCGCTCATATGCCAAACCACCTAGTACAAACGCTATCGCATGCCAAATGGGGTGGGATGCTGAAAAATCGCAAGCCAATTTGCGCGCGATTTAGTTTGCCGTGTCCCGCGTGACTCAGCATCGCATGCGAATATGTTTCGATTGTAAAATTCAAAGAAATGTAACTCTAACATACCCGTTATTTAGTAAAAAATCATACCAAAAGAATGACACCACAAAGAGACACGTTTCAAAAACACTATAGGAAAAATCACTTTTAGGGTGGGTGGGCTTGGGGGAGGCGGACGGCACTGTCTAAGACCCATGGCTAATAAAAACAACTCTATATATAAGCGCCCGCGGCTACCACTTTATAGCATCAAGGGTAGACTGAGCAAATCGAGACGGGATGCTGGTCCCGCCAAACTCTCCAGACGGCATCGACATATCAAAACGCATGCGATTCTCGCCTATCGTATCCGTATTTGGACGAGATTGTAAGACCATAGCCTGGCCAAACATAAGATGCGCGTAAATAGTATATTGTCGTCAAGACGTACGATGGCGTACGTAAACAGGAGACTGCTCGTGTTACAGAAGTTGTGCTTTTGTTTACATAACACAGCGCAATTATATTGGTTAATCACACACAAATTATATAAACGCTCTTTATTATTTCCATATCAGGAAAACAGTAACAAATAATGCTCTTTATGTTTACCATATCCGGATCTAAACAAAAGCCAGGAAACGTAACGTTTTTTGCTTTTGTTTACATAACAAGGGGGGGATTGACATTAACATACTGTTTATGCCATATTTCTGATTGGCATAAGAAAAAAGTCTGTCTATATCTTACTATTCCTTCTGTTTATGGCGGTTTTTGACGGAGGTGAATATGTTAACAGCATACCCAATGCCAACTCCGCCCGTATCCATAGAGCGACATGGTACCTTCGCGATGTTCGGATGCACATCTGGGTATATACTCTCACTTGACAATAAAAAAATAAAATAAAACACTGTCATAAATGTTCACCATTATGCCTCCATATAAATTCCGCATCTGGTTTCTATGCATCTCATTTCAAGTTGCGCCTGAGTAACTAAGTATATACAAGTTCAGATATCACAATATGGTGGTGACAATGGAAACACGATACACAACCATGCAAGTCTCTTTGAAATAACACTCGCTGTTTCCACCAGTGCTAAACAACGATATTGGAACGTTGCCTATCGATGAAATGATATAAATGAAATCGAGTGCTGATCACTGTACTTTAGTCCGAGGTTGAAGCGTCCTATTTAATAAATAGAACATGACTTGGAGTTGACTACGCGGGTGGAGTGGGTATAGTTCACGACGCGAAGCGGAGTGAGCCATATATACCCACCCCATTTGGGCACTATATACCCGCATATATAGTCAACGACAAGACGTGTCTGCTCTATTTAGTATATTTCACCGAACAGTTCAAACTTGCAGCATGCATATACTACATAACCATATCATGCATATAACATGCACCAACTGCTGGAATGTTCAAATTCCCTTCATATATCGTATAAGACGTTAAAACAAATACATTGTATGCTTATCAGCTTGCTGATAAACAGCTTAAGGGAAACATATAATCGTCGCAAGAATTTGTTGAAATCCAGTTCAATAAACCGAAAAGCGCAGTATTTAGGTTTTGTTTTGAATGCACAAAAAAACACACATAAAACGGAATGTTGCAACATAGCAAGTTCACGTCGTTCGTGTGACAGTATTTTCACAGTAATGTTTTAATTTCATTCGGACACGTCTTCGTAAATTGGTGGACACCTATTTGTACATGTCTATCTGTTTTCGAGATTGTTGCCTCTGTTCGTGTCTTTTTGCATGCTATGATGCTAGTTTGGTATAGTAGTGTGCTAAATTTAGCAAGATACTATATACACAAGTAGAGTGGTGTGCTAAATTTAGCTCAACACTACGAAATATAGAACACAGCTCTCGGCCAATCAGAAGACACAACACTACACATTATAGAACACAGCTCTCGACCAATCATGAGTCGCCGTTTCTGGGTGAGGTGAAATATATGATGTTATGAAAAGGACCAGCATTTGGGATAATCCTATACACAATAAATAAAAGTAGCCTAAGAACCAAAATAAAAAACCATTATTTGGTCATTGGTGGCTATTTTCTATGTGTATGTCCAAGTTCAACAGTCTATATATATATAGAGATATTTCGTTTTGGTTCCCGAAATCTGCAGATCCGAAGTTGAGGTCTGAAAAACCAACCAACACGTCATATATAGCCGAATTGTTTCAATAATTTAACCGTCGTCGCCATCATCAGCGTCGTCGTCTCAATCATCAGCATCATTGTCACAATTGTCGTCATCGCAAATCACAATCAATATACTCATGGTTTTCCCTGTCGTCATCATCGTGATGAACGTTTTTCAGACAATCTTACATTAATAAACACTGAGTATATATGGAACTTAGAGGATGGAAACCAATGACGACATTTCCACTACCCACGGCCACCATAACCCACCCGGTATACATGGAGAAGAATCAACCAAACTGGAACAAAATATTGATGACTATCCAACCGGCGAAATAACTATGTATTAAAAATGTATTAATGAGAGGAATACCATGCATAGAGTATACGCTTCGCAGAACTCTATCGACCAACCGTAACAGTCCCATGCAGATATTCTCCTGTAAAAACTGGAAGAATTCTTGATCCACATTGAAAACCAATGTGAAACACTACAGGAAAACCATGCACTTTAGTATATAACAATACCGTGCATGCGTATCAATGCGTGAGATATATGTGTACTATCGACTACCAAACTTAAGCGCATGCTCAATCTAAAACGTTTGAAAATTTCAAATTTAAGAGAGACTCGATGCTCGTGTCAACAGTATAATATATCGCTAAGAGGAATGACTCTTGTACCATTATTCGTGATTATATTCACATTATTCGTATTCTGAACTGGTATAAATTTGGTATTCAGAAAACTACGTGTGTATTTTGTTTACACCATGGTCATACCGATAAGAAAAATATTAAGGACTTTGCTAACCCAATTTTCCCCAAATTCGATGGTCCAAAATAAACATTTATGTGAACTTTTATTAGTAATCACAGCAACCAAACCCATGGATGCAACATTTTAAGAGTATATTCATGGTAGATTACGTTAGAAATTCAAAATGTGAAATTTATAGAAGTTTTTAAAATCTATTTTTTCGAACCCAAATTCAACAAACACAAAGACCATATAAAAGATATGGGTATGTGTACAGAACACTGTGAAGAATGATGAACAATAAAGATATACTCAAATTTCTTCAGTGTTATTCAGATTTTTGGCTTGGAAGCAGTTGTTTACAAGTGGTAGATTTAATTCCTCAGTAATGATATTTGGAAACTGAATTTGATGGGTCAAGTTAATGTTCACTCAAGCCAGCTAGGATTATGATCAGCAGGTTCTGACCCATGAGAATATTCACTCCTGATTGGTGACCTAGTTTCTGGGCTACAGGGTACACCCATATAGAGGATTACACAATTCTTTTGTCAAGAGATTCACAAGACACCACTGTCCACAGATATTAACACTTAACTGTCACGTCTCAACAAACAGTGAAAGGCAGGTTATTCTATCATTTGAATGAATGAATGAATGAATGAATATATTTATTGTCAAACTCGCTGCAAGTTAATGCAGAACATTAGAGCAAAGACATATATACATATTTACAGGAAGGGTGAATTGTAGGATCACCTCAACAAAAATAAACAAATACATACTTTCACGTGTATATTCCCACTAGCATGTTTACATAGGTTATACATTATATCAATCTAACGTCATATACGAAGATCATATATGTAACAGTTTTATCTAATCATAAAGCCAATATTCTTACGTTATAAGTTTATACGTCTAAAATTATTAATTTTGAGACATGTTATCAATGTTTTCATCCACGACGCGAAAGCCTAACTTAATGAATATACAAAGTCTTCTCAACACAATGATATTCTGAATGGTCAGTAGTCTATAAAACTTTTCTTGGCTCGGGTATTGCCAATAGTATGTGGGCAGATATTTTTCTCTCAGATCTTGTAAACGCTTGCAGAAAATAACAAAGTGGTATTCGTTGCCAACCCCATTACCACATATGTTACAGATTCGATCATTCATCTCCTCACGCTTCCATCTACCTCGCTCTATTGGTAGGTTATGGTTGCTTGTTCGGAGTTTTAACAGATATTTAGCCAATCCAAACGATATTTCAGATATATAGGAGTCAAATTTAGGCATATCCCTTATGTGACTATAAAATTCACCCCTTGATGATTTTCCCATGTCACCACGCCATTTCTGAATGTGCTGATCAATAAGAACTCTCTCAACTCGCTTGCGCTGTGCAAGTGTCAATGGGGATTGACGCAGCCAGAGATCGGCGCATCCTGTCAACTGAAGTATTGATTGGATTTCTGAAACCCAACGCAGTCGCTTACCCCTAGTTATATCGGTACCATCCACAGCAAGTGCGAGTTGGTATATCTTGTTGGCTACCGACGTTTCATCAGAAATAAGTTTTGACCAGTAAGCCAACATTCGCATTTTGGTTTTTATAACAATTGGTATGTGTCCCGTTTCTCCATATAATATATAGTTGGGGGTACTTGTTTTCAAACGCAGAATATATTTTAAAAAGTGGGAACTTATCTTTTCTAGATTACACATGTTTTCAAAGCCCCAGACTTCGCATCCATACATGCATGTTGGTTCCACAATTGACTTAAATAGATATATGAGCGTTCCCTTTGAAAGTTCCATATTACTAACTTTATATTTCAGCGCATACATAGCTTTAGTACCTATCTCCGACAGCCTCTTAATTGCTTTACAAAAACGTCCATTATAAAAAAACGTTATTCCCAAATATGAAAACGTTTCAACCACGTCAAGGTAAACGTCTTCATATTTGAAATCTGGCCATTTGCGTGGTTTCTTCTGGCAAAATATCATAACTTTAGTTTTAATTTTGTTTACTCTCAAATTCCACGCGTCTGTGTAGTCACTAAAAGCATTCAAAGCGCGTTGAAGACCCTCTGCGCTGTCTGAGAAAATTACAGTATCATCTGCGTATAACAGTACCATAATTTTTAAGTATGAACCAAATTTATCAAAAAAGGTCGAGTTCACAAGTTTCAACTCCTCTATTGCGCAGTCAGAAAAAAACGATTCGATATCATTTATAAATAGAGAAAATAAGAAAGGTGAAATGTTTTCACCTTGCCTTACCCCTGAATCACATGCAAAGAATTCTGATCTCTTATTTCCTTGTACAACACATGACTTGATGCAGCAATACATATTTCGTATCACGTTTAGCACTTTGCCATTAAGGTTATTTTGAATCATTTTTAGCCATAAACCGTTTCGCCAGACAGTGTCAAAAGCTTTCTTTAAATCAACAAAAGTGCAATATAAACAATTGGTTCTTAGTAATTTTATCAAGGAATGCTTGATAAATATGAATATTATTTTATTGTTCATCATTCTTCACAGTGTTCAGTACACATTGCCATATGTTTTTCTTAGATATGGAGTTTGTGTTTGTTGAATTTGGGTTCGAAATAATTGATTTTTAAAAACCTCTATAAATTTCACATTTCGTATTAATGTTTTTGTTACTGTGATTACTAATAAAAGTGAACATAATCCTTTATTTTGACTCCATCAAATTTGTGGAAAATTGGGTTAGCAATGTCCTTAAAAAGTTAGAACTTAAAATATCAAAGAAATTTGTAAATACTTCAACCCTCCGTGAACCCCGCGTCAACTATGCATGTGTATTAGTATACTGTTACCTGGCGAAGGGATATCCCTGAAGGAATTGTGAAAGTTTATAAAAACGATATTGAAATTTATGATAACATTTTGGTCGCATGCATGATATCACATATGTCACATACTATCACAGATTTATGAAAGTATAATTAACGTTTTGTTTATTAACGTGTCAACTTTGACCTATATTTTCCCAAGGTGTTATTGTAACGCGGTAATTTGAGAGCCATTTACGTCAATATGTAATCACTATAAATGGACAGAGCAACCTCACTGTGTGGAGGTCACAAGAGGTCACGAGCATTGTAGTCCCTACTCTAGGTATATCACTTTGCCGCTCAAAACGTATGGGAAACATTTATACCTACAACGTGTATTTATACCTGCAGAGGCGACTAACAACTTTTTTGTCACAATGACCGTTAATACTATAGTAGACTGCATGATCATGGTATACATGGAATCTATCAATAGTGTTTTATTATATGACTATCGTTTTTCTTTCCCCAATACCGCTATTGTATAGCGATCATTTCCTGGCCATCGGATCAGCTGCAGTTTGATCCGATGTCATACCACCCTTCCTCATCTCGCATACTGCGCATGACCGGAAAAAGCAGGACAGTTCTTTCTTTATTTTTGATACTAGCGAGCGTGTGAAATTGGTTTCATTTCATAATTAATGAGAGAAATTGTGCTTTTTAAATAAAAAGCATGTGATATAATAAACCTGTTATCGCTGCAGTGAATTGATCTGGGCTTCGCATTACGTCTCGTTGAAGAGGTCAGATCGCTGGATCAAACTCGACGCCTGCGGCGGCTCGTTTGATCCAGCGATCTGACCTATTCAACTCGACGTGATACTTCGCCCCAGATCAATTCACTGCAGCGATAACATGTATGTACCGCATGTCGTAATAGGTATGGGACCTAAAATGGCAATATCTGCTCAGCCACACACTGGTAAGAATTTGAGTAATGCTGACACATGCCGTTATCTGTCGACTCTGCGTCTGTAATAATGCGACTAATCAATATAATAGAGAGGTTTTTTTTCCTATGGGTAATCATCAACCAAAGCATCCAATTACCAATTGGTTACCGTGAATGAAGGCGGACACGAAAACATGTCAAAGAAGTCTGGTTTTCGTGTGTTTTCCTAATATCATGAATGAGACAATTACCTGGCAAATCCATAATGATTACTCATCATTTATTTCATTCTACATACAAATGCCATTGCTTTCAAAATTAGAAGTAACGCATTGCTATTACTTTAACCCTTTACCCAACAGAAGGGCCCTGTGCCAATGCATTCTCTTATATATGCGAGTCGACCATAGGTCGCCTCGCATATATAAGAGAATGCATTGGCTTAACACATTAAAAATTATAAAATTGTTAAAGAATGTAAGAAAAAATTGTTAAAAAAAAATTTCTTTTAGGCCAATGCATTCTCTTATATATGCGAGGCGACCTATGGTCGACTCGCATATATAAGAGAATGCATTGGCACAGGGCATAACTGTAACTATCACAATGTGGTCAAGGAGCCGGTTCCAATGATATCCATATTTGTATGGTTCTATTGAGACAGACCGAAGATATTTTAGGCTGTTGAAGCTTTATTTGGCCGGTTTTGGCCGTTTTGTTGGGTAAAGGGTTAAAGTAATATTTGCATAACCAGTGTGTTACACTAAATCCTGTTTGTTGATTGGTCAACTGATAATTTGGATCATGCGTGTTATAACACAATAAAACATACATTAACACTAACCGACGTTATATTCTGTTGACTAAAATCACTGTTGGTGCATTAAATGGGCGTACTTGTTAAGTGTGCTACGAATGACTAATCGGTCGGTAACCCAGGGTAGAATATTGGGATAACTTACATTGTCGCATAATATAACTCCGTATCCTTAAAAAATGTACACAAACTACATTCATTTCTTGAATGAATTACTATTAATTTCAGCTGTGTTGGTTTAAAGCCACGGATGTCCTTCGTCGTAGGTTATAATTTATAAATAATAGTTACCAAATTATGACAAATTCCTCAAGAATATACTAATAGTATTGTAAAATGATAAAGTATGAATGCGATATCATCCACAAAACACAATTTGTGTGATCCGAGCGTGTGTTGATATACAACACGTAAATAGTGAGCGATAAACAAAACACTCAACACCGTGGCGATTTTTAGGAGAGTAATTCACGGTGATCTATTAAACACCGAAATCTTGAGAGGCCATGATTAGCGAGCGCTATACCGGTATGTTGTAAACAACTTTGTGGCATTTCTAACCAAAGCTCAGTAGTTGTGTCTGCCAGGTGTTGAGTGTTTTGCTTATTGCATACTCTGTATATATGTTTGTTTACATAACATGGCGTTTGTTTACATAACACAGAGTACTATCATGACAATAACAAGACATTTCCGCGATAAATATTATTGGTATAAGAACAAAATTTTCTATAATATAATATTATTTCTGTTTATGGCAGTTGAATATTTTAACATTAATACCCAACCAACGCTTATCGTATATTTAAGGCACGGGTGGCCTTGGTTGTAGGTTATAATTTATAAATAAAAGTTATCAAATTATGAATTTTCTCAAGAATATACTAATAATATAGTATAATGATAGTATAAATGAGATGTTACCCAGCAAAACACACTTTGTGTGAACCGACCATTTGTTTATATTCAGCACGTAAAGAGTGTGCGATAAGCAAAACACTCAACACCGTGGCGATTTTTTTTTGGGGAGAGTGATTTACCCATTCAACACCGAAATCTTGAGTGTCGATGATTAGCGATCGCTATATCGGTATGTTGTAAACAATATGGTATCTTTACGCACTGTACTGTATCATAATATGGCTTTTGTTTACTAACAAGGCGTGCGATCTTTACAATAAAATGTTGTTACAAAATATGTCTATATTTTAACATTCTTTCAGTTTATTGCGGTTTTAACGGATGTGACCATTTTAACAACAATACCCATCGCGAAGGTCATGCGCATTGGCTTAATTATAATTAAATATATATTGTGGGATTATTTCTGTCAATAAAACTGATTAGATCAATCTCTCATTTCTCTCATTGTCACTTTGAACAATAGTGTTTTCATTCTACCAAGACGGAGGCTATCACAAAACAAATAAATCCCTAAATAGCACAGACAAAGTCGGGCACACAAGCCTTGAAATAGGGTGTCTGTCATTTGCAGAATGAGGTCCCCATAGGGTGAATTTAATGATGCTACCCCGCATAGCGAGCTAGCATCACCAAATTCACCCTCTGGGAACCTCATTCTGCTGAGGTGTAAGCAGAATGAGGTCCCCAGAGGGTGAATTTGGTGATGTTAGCCCGCTATGCGGGGTAGCATCACTAAATTCACCCTCTGTGGACCTCATTCTGCAAATGACAGACACACTATTTCAAGGCTTGCGGGCACATCAGCTAGTTGTTTTATAAAATGGCGCTAACTTCTACCTATTTGGGTAAGTGTAACATATACAACAGTAACTAAGATAATTCTCTATCCCAGTCCACCCTCAGCAGAGTGTTTCACATCGCTTTAATCGGTCTCCGATAATCAACCTGCCTGGCCATTCCATAACGTGGACTTAGTCGCATAAAGGCTCAGTCGCGTAAATAACTCTCTCCATTTGGATAATGGCTCGTAATTTAGGCTTATAGCCAGGTTTGCATGGGACGTGCCCCGTGGCGGGGTGGGGTAGCGATAAGTATCCTTCAACAATATTGCGTGTATATGATCGTGGGCACCCTTTCCAACCAGACACTTCCAGTGTGTGGTCCTGGGGAATCCCTTATATAGGCTACGTTCACACATCTGCCAAAATTGACTGGTAAATTGGCACGAAATTCTTCATAGATGGCTATCAATTTAAAACTTCTTCTTCTTCTTCCGATACAATGCAAATCCCTGCAGAAGGCTTCTGTAGGAATATTATCGCATTTGTGCTCACAGGCGGATGAGGATGTCATTAAAAGCCAACGCTCTTTAAAAAAACTTTTTCAAATATTTCCGTTATTTCGCCAAAAACACTTCTTCAAATATCTCCGTTATTTAGTCAATAAAAATATTTTCTTATTTTAGGATCACATATCAAAATGAGAGGATATGGTGATCCCGTTTCGTGGGATCACCATATCCTCTCATTTTGATATATGATCCTGCCTTCATTGAGCCACGAGTGACTCCTGAGACGAGGATCACATATTATATGATACGCTATCCTACGGAGGATCACATATGCTTTCATATCTACACCCGTGCGCATGGCCTGCTATATTAACCTTGTCTTTACTAGATACTCATTGACGAGTAGTTCCCTTAGAAACTTTTGAGATATAATAGGTTCAACAACGACAAGAATATGAATTATTCCGCTCTTGTTATCTGTTTTGTTGGCTGTCGTCTCTTGTATTACAGTACCAGTCAAAAGAAGTGGTATATTAAGCGCGATATTTTCGCGCCCAATCAGGGGGGGGTGAAAAAATTTCTTCCGGCACGTATGCCGGGGTGGGTGGGTGGTCAAAGCCACCAACAAGCAATTTTTTCCGCAACTAAAAAAAAAAATTCCTGCTTGTTTTTAGTGTTTTGGCAATGAGTTGGGCTTCAAAACCACTTTGAATCAGTTTGAATGAGAGAAATAATGTAATTCTAACTGGTAAACTGACTGCAGGCAGTTATCGTGTTGTATTTTGTTGCAAATTTTGAAATCCAAGATGGCCGCTGGCAGCCATGTTTTTTTGGCCGAATGACCTCAAAATTACTCATTCCTATTTACATGTCCATGTTAACATCCATGATAAATAGTATGCACAGAAATTCATATACAGCTGTTTACAGTGAATTTCCCCCCGCAAATCTCTGTTTTAGTGTTAAAAGGGGGGGTGGGTGTCAAAAAATGGTCGGAAAAACTGCCGAAAACGGAAAAAAATTTGGCGGTGGGGGTGGGTGGGTACAAAAAATGATCGAAAGGGAAAAAATGCCATACGTGCCTGAATTTGTTTTCCGACCACCCCCCCCCCTGGCCCAATATCGCAATAATATTGCAATTGGAAACGCTTATAAGCGGGCCGCTTGCGATATTATTGCAATATTTTGCGCTTAAAGGATTACAATGCTCATGAAACAACAAAACTCTATCGGAAAGCCACCCCCATTGTGATCACGATAATCCAAGTCCCATAAAAATCGCGTAATAATTAAGCCGAGAAATAAATAAATAATACCGCCAGCGGTTGTCGGCTATCTCCGTCGCAAAACCTCGCATGACGTCAAGCGAGGTAAACTAATTAAAAACACGGAATCGGAGTTAATTGTGTCTACCTATATGACGACGGAATAGACCTCAGCGCGTGAGCGTGATGGAATTACTGCGGGGCATATCAATAGCATTGTATACACATGGTTAATTGTCATCGCGCGGTGAGTTATATTCACTTGTGATTTGTCTTAAGCGGTGTTTGGAAAGTTATTGTTTTGACAAAACAAAATATAGAAGGCCGATTGAGCGGGGTATGTAACACTTTCGTGTCAAAAATAAAGCTTATAAAAACACGAGCAGGCATGTGAACTCTATTAGGGCGCGTGTTCACGATGTTGTTTTAATTTTTCCGTATATATGCCCCGAGTGTCCCGTATTTACAATCATTCATTCGTAACAATGCCATATAAATGCAATGTTTTCGGCTGTGGCCGGTCTAGTGACTCTCAGTTAGGTATAATGCTGTATTCATTTCCAAATGATGTCGTTTACTGCCATTTGGCGGGATTTATGTGGGAAACTCGTTGCGCAAAATCAGAAACCGATTACATGTACCAAATAAAGAGCGTTATATTTGACAAGTCAGTCATGGTTACGAATACATACAATTGCAGTTAAAGTGGGGAGTATGTTGAATAAATCAAGATAACAACTATTCTAAGTCGATTCCCCATTTCCTTCACCATGGCTCAATAAAGAGCGTTCCATGTTAAGAGTTTTCCTAATATGGTACGAATAAAAAGAGTTTAATAAAGCGGAAATTGCTATTACTTGGAAGGATATATATAAAGCATGCATATAGGAAGTTCGTGTACATGTATTGACCTGTATTGGTGTAATCGGTAAAAAAAATCACGATGACAACTGTTCTAAGTCCAGTCCCTTTACCTTGACGCAATAAAGAGCGTTCACTATTACAATATATTGCGAATAAAGAACGCTTGTATATGTGCTTACATATTAAACCGGATTATTATCCCTCCTTCAAAAAGTGTTATATATGATTGGATGTTTAAACGAACCACGGCGAACGTTTATATATTTCATAATCCTATTGTTATGCGTAATTGACGCATAGAGGTCGAGTTATGACCTGCATTTCAATAGACCGCATCGCTAGAATGTTAATTTTATAGGCCAATAACCACGCATAAACGCAGTGATTTCATCAGTGACCGTCGGCAAGATAGTTTGGGGTAGGGGAAGCAATATTCCGAAATATATATAAACACCATATTGCCCTAATATATACATGATTCATAACCAAGAAAAATTAACTTATCATATCATATTGGTAATGAATGACTTGATTATAATTGATTAAATCCGACAGCAATAAACCGATATTGTTTTTTACCGCGTTACGATAAATTAAAACGAAACGCTCTTTATTGACACAAGACAAAGGTCGTCTGGAAATTGGAATGTTTACGAGATGATAATTGCCTAATAACTGTGCAAGTCTTCGCATATATATGCAATCTTTATATGAATATATAATATATAATATAACTTGGACTATTCCGGTAACGAAAAAAAATATATAAACACGAGCACGTGTTTATATAGATAAATGCGCGCAAAACCGAATAATATGCGGGCATGGCTTTATAGTAACAATACATCGCGATACATATAATAATAACACGATAAAGACATTTAATTACGAGAACGGCGATGTTTTAGGCAAAGTTTTGCATTCGTAGTGTGATAACGCGACAATCTTCAAAAGCCGCGATCGACTACATGCAAACTTAAAATACTGCCGTAACGTATCTATGCGTTGTCGATTGGTTACCACGTGATGAATCACGTGCTATGCTTCTGTTTACATGTGACAATCACGTGATCGGGCCGATGATCACGTGACTTCGTCTACAACAAAATCTTCGGCTAACTTCGGAATTTTTTATAATCGTTATAAAAATAACGAATGGCGGCCGAATATTAGATTATATGCGCCCAATGGACATTATATATATATATTATCGGTATATTGAAAGAAAATATTATTGTTTTTTCAGCACCCTATTCGCGCTTTATATTGCGATATCGCGCGCTTAATATTGCGACATCTTGCACTCAAAATTGTGATATTTAAAGCAAATTATTTCTTCTATATCGTTTGACATAAATTGAGACAATGTAATTATAGTTGTAAATGCTACACACTATACACTATATATATACACACATTATTTATCTACTATAAATATAACACTATCGGGTCTGCATGCAATTCTGTCGCGCTCAATATTGCGACAATGTGCGCTTAATATCGCAATATTCTGCGATAATCTTCTCTCTGAATGGGGGAATCAATTCAATATATCAAGGGTTTAAAAAACACTCACCGTCTTGGGAAGATCAACGTCTTCTGGAAAACGAATCGGACGCCATGGAATGTGGTGGACTCACAGAAGTCATGGAACGCTTTTCCGATTCCATCATGCGGACGCTGTTCTTGGTCAACTTTCGAAGACATATTGGTGCTGTTCTCAGGTAATAGCCTGAAATCATTAACGACACATTTGGTCTCTTTATGCGGATTCAGATGTTCAGTCTCAAAAGTGGTTGGCCCCGCGTGATTATACATGTTAGGATTTCCTCGTCTCATCATCGGTATACTGTTTCCTCCCGTGATTTGTCAACTCTTTACGGGAAGTAATCATTTCAACTGGACAGAGATGTTAATATCAGATTCCGCGCTGGCATTCCATTTTAAATCGATGGATTTGTGTCGTGAATACACTATCAATATTGCTTCAGAAAAAAAACGCATTAATATCATACACTCATGGAGTCATCTCGGGTGTATACAGCGATTCATCAAGCTTGGCTCCCCGTCAGTATCAAAGCGCAGTCAATATTTTACATCAATCTAGAGTTAGTTTACTTTTACTTGTTAAACACAATTCACATGTTAACCCTTCCATGACTGAAGCTTCCTGAAATTTTGCGACAACCCTGTGCCAATGCATTCTCTTATATATGCGAGTCTCCCATATATTGGGAGCCTCGCATATGTAACATAATACATTGGCCATGTATTCTCTTATATATGCATGCAGGCTCCCTATTGGAGACTAGCATATATATTATATAATATAATGCACTGGCATACAACATTTAATGCTGCACCAGCGCAGCTCCCGTCATGAAAGGATTAAATGGGGGCCATTAAATTCCATACACGGGCCGGAGTGTGCATGTGTGCCAGGAGGTGTGGAACCACAAGGGGTGTGTGTCTGAAAACAGGATTGAACAGGATTGATCACGTGTCGTACTACACCCCCAGTGTCTGTATGCTATTATACACAAAATATAACTTTCATAATTTATCAATTTGCGCAAGAGCGAAATTTTCCAAGTATATAATAGGGGCCATATGTCGCTTTGGCTCCGCCATTCTGTGAACAAGGATGCAAAATGATGATTTCGATGAAAGTCCAAAGACATCCGTTCGTACTCAAGACACTCTTAGAACAAATGTGTATAAATACTACACAATATGTGTTACATTTGATCTTAAACAAAATTGTGTAGAATGCAACATGACATAAATGTGTCGGTGGAATTTTCTCAACATTGAATATGAGTGAATATGTGAGTATATTATATTTAATAGATGAGATATGTTCTATTTGAGACATAATCCTCGTAAAAGCTGCCATAATAACAAATTGGCAGCTGATTTAAAACTTTGATCTACACAATTATGTGTTGTTCAGTTTTTACACAAACTTAGTGTATAACAAAGTTTAAAGCTGCTAACAATTGTTATTCTGTTGTAGCCTTTACGAGTTTTGTGTCTCCAATAGAACCACATTTCATCTAATAACTATGATACACTCACATATTCAATCATATTCAACGTTGATGATATTCCACCGACACATTTAATAATTATATGTCATGTGGCATTTCTACACAATTTTGTTTAAGATCAAATGTAACACATTTTGTGTAGTATTTATACACATTTGTTCTAAGAGTGGAGGAGGGGGTCGCTCAGACAGCTACGGCAGAGAGCCTCGATCTCTCAATAGTTTGAAGATGACTCATAAGAGACTCGCACACAACCAGTCGCCCATATATGGTCTTCCGTCTTCGGCGAAGGCCCTCTATATGGCGATGTGTATATATAATCTTTCTTTCGGACCGGGGCGCCCATTTTGAAAGAAATATATAAAACCTGAAATACATACGGACTATGTAAGTACAAACAGCACTCCTTAATCGATAGCGGAAACCACACACGAGCCACTTTCACATCATTATGTAAATTAATTGTTGCTTGTGAACCCACCATCCGCATAAAACCTTTGAAATGTAACATGGATCGATTTAAATTTAAAATTGAGCACTTTTTGTTCCTTCAGAGTCTGTTCTGAGTGTCTGATCTTCAAATGATGGAATATTGGACTTGTCTACAAAGGGGGTCCTCAACCAAATAATATAAAAGAACAAACCGACAGTTGAAGTAATTTATAAATCATCTCTCATATGTATGTACACGCGCTTAGATTCAATTCTCATATATATATACACGAATGTTGATATTCCTCTGAATATTTCTAATCATTAGCTTGCGGTGAATACGCCATTGGTGACCCGGAGGTCAAAGTTGAGAAGTAGCATCTAGATTTAGTATATGGCTCCAGTCGGGGGAATTCCCAAAATATATATGTTATAACATTATTTGCCTTGACCTTGTAAGTCAGTGAATTATTTTATATTGGGCGACTCGCATATATAAGAGAATGCACTGGCACATGATCATTAATGCTGCCCCAGCGCAGCTCCCGTCATTAACCTCATGAAAGGGTTAACTTCACTTCGAAATAACCCAATACACGTAGAAACCACCGAAACACGATAAGAAACTAGCAAAATTGCTCCAATATACGAATCAGTAACCCTCAATTTACATGATGCGTGTATCACAAATCCATGATTATGGTGCTCAGAATCAGATTTGCCATTACAGGACGGCCCGGCTTGTAGTGGCATAGCGCGCTCTGCGTCTTACTGACTGACACATCCCCTGCAAATAATAGCGCATAACGACAATTAATGGGGAACCCCCAGTGGCTCGGTATTTGGTAAAATGCATTAATTGTGTCGACCTAAGTCGTCCAGCGATCTTGAAGCTGGTTCAAATCCCGACTGACGAAGATTTGTAACTCTCCCCCCCCCCCCGCATAATGTGATAATCAGCTTCGTTTATCTGGGCAAGTTGTCAGTTGCGTTCCTGACAGTGGTTTCTATGTGCAGTGGAGTCATTTCCCAATCAAATGAACCCTCAGTGCCGTGTATCCTCTACCCGTAACACTGACGACGTGTTATATGCATGGCCTAATTGTTAAAATACAGCAAATACAAATTAGTAGAGTGATTTCCCCTGGAACCCCAAGCTAGGGTCAACATACAGACAATCCTGGCAGCTGAATGGCCAATGACGCATGGATGAAAAGTGCCCCACGAGAAACATCAAATATAGCCACATGGTGAACGGTTACGGCTGTCAAATTGACGAATAATTTATTGGACTGAGGGGTTGGTGTTTTTTTTCTATGTCATTTTTGTTCTCCATTTTGAGGGTAGTGTGACATTTGTCAAAACTGCAGTGGTGACGAAATACGTTGACGAGTACTTTTGGGCACATTTTCGTGTGTCTCAAGGCACGTTCTTTAATGTTTGATACTCGTGCAGGGTCAACCCTTTCCTGAGAATACAGACCAGCGGGTGTACTGTGTACTGTGACCTATAGCGGATGAAACGACGATTAACCCCAATTAACCAAACACTTAAAGGTACTCAATCCGATTCGATGGTCCCCATATACTCAGATTCCAACAACAACATTTTTAGAAATGCCGCTTCAGTTATCAGAATTGATTAATTGCCAAAAAAATAATGCTAACAACTGTCAACTATAGTATAAAATTTCCCCGAAACGTGTTATTTATCAACATCTTATTCGACGAAACTTGGCCTTATTATCAACAGAAAGCCTCTTGATTTAGAGTTATCCATCTTCATCAGCAATTTGGTCCGATACCGCCGGCTCGTCGACTGTTTACTGGGCCACTATTAATTATCGATGGTAAAAAATAATAGATTTCAAAAATCGATATCTTATAACTCTGAGCTTTGATGGCTGGGTTCCTCGACTCGAATCAATATTTTTTTACCCCGAATCCAAATAAATAGTAATTGAGGCGCGCTTATTCGGATTATGTATCTTTAAACGATATTTGTACATTAATAGTCGTGTAGTATGTGTCACTGCGTACACACGGCGATGTATCTGAAGAGTCCCAAACGGCCTATATATTTAACGAGGATCGATCGCAGAGACTTGGAAAACTAATCTTTGCCGTCCCCAGAGAAATTGCACATAAAGCAGTCGTTATATTTGATAGCTGCTTCAGTGAATATGAACTGAGAAATTTACGTGTTATTTCGATGATTGAATGCTTTCATCTTCATTTCACTCTTGTATCAATAACAATTAACCATAAATCACGAGCGTCAGTGTACGAAGAGCATTCTCACGCAACAATTCATCAAAAAGTGCAAATTTACGTGCTGGATACAAAGTGTTGATTCCTTGGTGTCATCTTTGATTTATTACTGACTCCAAGTTATTCCGATTAGATATTCCCGTCAAAGAAAGTCCATTAAGTTCCACTTACATGTATAGCTTTTGATATATGGAGACTTCGTGTGTGTGTGGGTTGATACATCTTAATCCAGGTTGTAGCGGTCTACTTTCTGTTGTGATACAATCATGTCACCCTGAGTTACAGTAATGTGCCTAAATAACTGACTCCTTAACCACAGCAGAATTATGGGTAATTTTTCAGGATTTCATCAGAAACATGGCTTGTGCCATTCATCGGAAAGCTCTCAGTGAGAGCTTTCCGATGAATGGCAACAAGCCATATTACCGACTAAATCCTGAAAAATTACCCATAATTATGCTGTGGTTAAGGAGTCGATTATTTAGGGCATTACTGTAGTTGTATTCAATCTGAGTAACAGGTGTCACGCGATGTTAGGATTATATTTCAAATTGAGTATCCTGGTTTACTCGGAAGGGGGGGGTAAACGTACAACAGGAGGGGGGCTTTAAAAATTGTAGTTTAATATATAATAGACGGGTCCCTGGTCGATTTTCGAGGAAATCACACACAGTTTGGGAAAACGGCTTCAACGACACTTTTATTTCAAATATAACTGTTGTTGGCAGCAATTCCCCTTCCTTAGACATCATTCTTCAAAACTAACAGCCTTAAAATAAGGTTCAGCGGCACCTTAACTTAAATTGTTGCATGGATGCAGGTGGGCCTCATAAGTGGTGTTTATTTAAAGTTTGTGGACCACATTTATAATAACAATAATGGATAGTTTTAGGTAGTTCTGAATCACAAGTTTCCCAAAGCGCTTGAACAGTTGCATTACTATTAATTTCCCCAGATTGTTGAATCTAATGCTGCATTTTCGTATGCGCGTCACTGCATGGAGCGGCGAGACGTGCACACGTCATATTCACACCTACACGCAAAACTTATTTCCAACAAGCTATGCACCTTTTTCGCGTCTAGCTACGACGCATTCTCAACGAATCGGCCATTTCTGGTTCGCTGGGAAATAATCTGTTTCATAAACAGACACCATATATATCTGCCGGAAAACATAGCCAACCACGAAGCAGAGTTTGTCATTGCTATACAGACGACATATATCGGCTTTTCAAAGAGACTGCCATGGGTACTGCCATACAGTGAACACATTCTACTCCATATACAGCTATGCACCACCAAGCCACCAACAGGTCATTGTGATCGCCTTGTTATCAGGCCGTGTATTGCATATCATTGCGCGAATATGGTGTCTATTTATAGAAGAGGTTATTCCCTAGCCAAGCGGAAATTGCCGAGTCGTTGAGATACGACGAAGTCGTCACAGTACTACTCAACGAGTGACCTTGACCAAAGGTCACAATTGGCGCGAGATTTGAACTAATCCACTGCTGTGGGAGACTCAATAATCCACCGGCGGGCGGCTAACTTATGTCGGTTGACACCATTACGAGTAGGACCAGCTAATCACTGGGCCATCGATCTCCCGGGGACAGAGTACTCCTGATGGGGAATCAAACGCCCGGTCTATCATACTCATATATTTCTTGCACAGGTTCTTGTTGTGCACGCCAATAGAGCTAAAGCAAAACTGCCAAATAGCTCAATAGTTCTCAAGGTTGCAGCTTGTGATACCACCCCTGGTTAATTGGCCCTGCTAGTTTGCTATGATGTTCGTGGGCCCTGCTGATTTGATATTATGATGCTGGCAGAGCTAGCAAACTGAACAGAATGGTTTCCCTTAGACGACAGTGTTAACGTTTCAGCCAAATTCACCGAATTGAAGCCTCAGGCCACACCAGTGATATTTACCCAGCTAGACTGACACAGTTGATCACGAAAATGCAAGAAAAATCATAGTTCATGCGTTTACTTTTTAAAATAAATCCCCAAGTGTACGACAGGGCTATCCGACAGCCAAATTTTATCTTGGAAAAACCCAGAACTACAGCAGCTAGGTAAATAAATTTCCCACTCACACAAAACCATTCCCCCATTAATTCACCTGTTTAAATTATTTAGATATGATGTACAAATCAAATAAACAAGATTTCATCCTTTAATAACGTGTCGGATGTATCAGGTGAAGGCCATTCTTCTGTTACCGTTACCGTGCCGTTATTATTTACAGAATTGTCATTTTCGCGGTGTTTGGCTAATCTGGACGAATCAAGGAAAAGCCAGCGGCTGTCTAAAAACCAAACTCCATGCAGGGTTTACCTCCCTTGATGACTGGGTAAGACCGCTGCTACCGGTGACATTTCACCCACATTTGGTGGACTTCCGCGATATTAAAATATACATTAAACGAACAGAGCAACATGCTGCCCTTTTTAAGCACACAAACTATAGAACAAAATTTGTATAATTTTTTTACCTTATGTTTGAAAAGGCACACTAAAACCGAAGAACTATATTTCGAAACGGTACGTGATTCGATTCTGCGATTATATTATCAACACAAATGTACAAACGCACGTGTACGACATTGTCACAACTCGAACGGCAAGTCAAACACAATAGTTCTAATTTGCTGCCATTTTGACGAGTACATGTAGCTTGCGAAAATCATCAACAAAACTTCCATTCTGTCATTATGTTTTAGTGTGGGAATTGTTCTAAAAGCACACAGAAAATTTGACTTTGGAGATCGGGTTTCGCCATTTTTGCTGGAAAATCCCATGCTAACATGGAACAATAGAAACACGGACTAGTACCCAGCCGGTTACAGAGTCAGAAAGGAGGCATGACTGGTGCGCTCTGGTAGAGATTGGTATAAACCATTCACAAACCGATCGATGGCGGCGCTGATGCTTGCAAAAGATCTTCTTTGTCATGGTCGGGTTGCAACAAATTTAAAAAGTTGATAACATATACATGTATATGTTTTTGATCGTTTTATACACATAAAGGCTTTTCATTAATTCGTTCAGATTAGCAAAACACCGCGAATGTGAAAACTTTAGATACAAAATAAAGGTCAACAGCATCAGTTAGCCTCACCAGCAGCATAGCAATTTAACAGGGCCCACAACACCATAGCGAATTAGTATAGGACCACTACCCGCATCAACAGTCTTTGTGAACCCAGATTATCTATATAGAGCATGCATCTAAACTACACACCTCAAAAAAGAAAGTCCCCCCTAATATATTCGGAAATATTTTATGACATATTGGATTGATTTTGATGAAACTTTCCACAAATCATTTGTGGTACCAAAGACATCAAATGTGCTGATTACTGTGCTTTGATGAGAGATATGGCTGAGTGAGCACAAATTGAATGGAAGATGGGCGCTTTTCATAAGTTGCAAAAACACAGGTAGAGTGACCACATACGTTCAGCTGTGCCTTGGTCCCACATTTCTCGCACGGGATTGGAACATCCTTATCTGTTGGTACCTCAATGGCCTACATGGTGGGAAACATGGTTTACCGATAAATGGCTTCAAAGAGACTGATTTAAATAACTCTGTGTTGCTCACAGGATGAAACTTCAAGGTGTCATTCCAAATGAATTTGGTTAGACTGAATAGCCTGGGCATGCAGCAGGAACATTGTGTCCCGAAGATCATACGCATGTTATCGTGGACTCATAACCAGTAACAACTTTTGTGAACACGATGGAACAATGGGGTGACTGTCCACTCTATATACATCAGTGTTTTGCGTCTTTTTAAAAGCACCCCTTTCCCATTCAATTCATGCTCAGCAGGCCATAACATAACTCACAAGACAGTGCGTCACACAGGTTGTGTATCAGATACCACTAAACATTTGCGTAAAGTTTCGTCAAGATCCATCCAATATCTCATAAAATATTACCGAATAGATTAGGGGGGGCTTTCATTTTTTTGTTGAGGTGTTTATATGCGTGCGGTTATCTCGAACAAATAGAAAGGGAATCCCATTATTTTCAGGCATTCAGAATATCAGGAAAGAGTGTGTCCACCAACCTCGTTAGATCTATTGGAAGTTTTGTTGACCAGTATCACGTTGGGAATCACGTGGTTTCGAGTTGATGAGTATCACGCATTCAAAATGGCCGAAGCGCTCGCAAACGCAATCAGAAACGAGGAAAAGGGTAATAAACTAGGTTAATGCTATATTACATAGTATTTGGCAGATACGAGATGTCCAAGTTCACAGTTGTTTGCTCTAACATTCTGACCAAAGTTGTCAAATGAAGGATTTCTCTGGATGTATGGAGTATTTCCGAACAAATAAGATATCAGCTTGTTTAAAATTAAACTGGCATATGCTCGTAACAGTCAAAATGCTTTGTGTTAATTCCTCATATGTTATGTTTGTGTGCGTATGCACTCGCCTCGACCATATTGAATGCGTGGAACTCACCAACCTCTTCACCACGTGATTCTCCACCGTGCGTATAAGTAAGTATACGTGAAGTAGCACCGGAGTGCTCGAGCTCGGAATTCAAGAGGCGTACACAGCAAGAACAATTGAAAGAGATCGATGGGGTTTGATAACTGTGGCTCAAAACGTTTTTAAATACCAATGTACATGTATGTGAACTCAGCTGTCATTCCAGCAATATAGTTTAAGTTTGTGTAAAATGCAATTGGATGTTGTTGTTCAGACTTCGCTGATAACTTATCTTCTATAGTCCGGTAGCGGCCATCAACCCTCAGCATCAACTGTTCGGGCTTGATCATGTTTCAGGAAAATTCCATTCCTCCAATATCGTGATACAATGGGCTCCTGACAATGGGCTCTTTCTCGGCGCCACCCATTTATTGCACGGTAGAGGGATAATGTCGTAAGAGCCACACTCGTCCTTGGCCTCGATCAATGGTATACTCGTTGAGCGCGCATCTATAATATCAAATTGAATCCACCCACCCCGCATATGCAATTTGAATTATATATCAAAATGTTCCACCCAGGTTGGTGTTCCAGAACACACTCGAAAGAGACCCGTTAATTAGTTTAACATGACGTGACTGCCAATGGACCTATCCGTGTGGACCGCCCCAATTTCAATTATAGCCAATGAGCCGATAGCTCAAACCCGGAAGCGACATACGCCTGCACAGTGATATGAATCGCACCACAAGCGGCTGCCTAGATACCATCGTAAGCTATAGGGAAATTACGAACACGAGAGCAAAATATGTCTTAAAAAGCTACAATGGTGTTGAAATGTGCATGGGGAACATGTCCGGTTGACGAACGATATTTATACAAATATCCCGGAGTGTTTTTAGTTCGGTTTCCTAAACCAGGATGTACTAAAGACAGCATATAATCAACGGGGTATCTTCGAGTTGTTTCAATTTTTCAATCTCCTGACACGACATTTTGAAATTCTGTAAATAAATAGAAGCTCATTTAGTATTTAATTTCTTGAAGAGATGTGTCCATGAGTAATATATTATGTTGTGTTACTTTATGAAAACATTTTATCACCTTGCGATAATGTTATAACTTGCCATAGGGGAAATGGGAAGTTAGCAAAACAAACCATAACACCTCAGCTAGGGGCTCGATTACTAAATACCAACAGCCCCTTAAATGTTCACACTTCCTATACTGAATGGGGTATGTTGTTTCACAATGCTTTGTCGGTATGATAAAGGTGATGCCAGGAAGTATGATACTATTAATTTCACTGTGTGCTTGCGTAAATACTAATCACTGGTAATAAAATTGAACAATGACAACAAATGGGTCATTAATGATACTTGAATAAACTGGTTGTATTTTCGCTTGTCGTGGGACATGCCATTGTTGAGGAACACTTGTGCAACTAAGATGTTTGGGAGCAGATAGTATGTTGTGTAACTTCAAACCCTGAAGTGTTTTATCAATCCAATAACATGAGAGCACATTCCAACTAACCTAAAATAAAAGAGACAGAGATATCCACTGTAACATTCTGTAATAACAAAATAAACTAGAGGGTTAAAATTCTGGCCTGCAGAATTTTGATACTTCCATATAAATCACCCATCCCCAATCACCATCCATAATTCAATCCTCTACCCAACCCTATTCGATCCTTACTCATAAACCGCTTTATATTCCTATTATTTTGATAAGAACAACCTCAGTCGTAGCCAATCCATGATCACAACCCTTTCCATTACCCTATCTACAGCACTTAACTCTAACCCAATAATATACCCTGAACATATTCATTGCCCTCCTGCAAACCATATCCATAGCCATACCACATAACCTTACCATAACCCTTTCGATAAGCCTAGTCATACATACAAGCCTACCCAAAATCAAATCCTTTGCATAACACAGTCACCGTTTTTAACATTAACAATATCCAAAACTCTAACCAAATTTATAATCCTCATCCTACCCATAACATTAACCCTGAACATAACCCCGATCTACACATATCCATAACCCTATACTTATTGTATTATATAGTTATCAGGGTATAAAATATTACATATGAGTCGAAGACTTTCCGGAAATGCTGCTATCGATTAATATTGATTTTATTTCGAATATCTTCTTGTCTAAGAAGGTGCGGTTGTTTAGCTAACGAACAATGGTGGTTACTTTTACCAGTGACAACTGAGGTCTGTTTTTAAAATAGATCAATAACTCGTCCCAATTAAACATAATAAATAATAAAATATTCGAAATAAATTCAATATTAGCTGATAGAAGTCTTTTCGCACAGGGGTCGTTAATTCCTATTTATTGTTTTATACCCACAAAACTATTTCAATTTTGTTATTTAAAGAGATCATCATATCGTTAACCCTATACGTGAACTTTAAATTTCCTAGTGTATACAGTCATCTGGGGGTATTTTCCTACATAATAAGTGAATGTATGTAATATCGGACACTTAATCCTGATTAACTCATTGTGCATTCATTTGAATTAATGGGCCACAATTTCTACATTTTTCAACCGATTTACAAAATTCTTTCGGGAGTACTCTCAGAACGTCCTATAGATACTTCACAACAATTTTGTATCTTGGTCAAAATTGCACCAATTCGTCTTCTCTCTATGGATATCACGCTCACGTAAACCAAATCCAGTTAATGTGCGTCGTCTAGGAGGAGTTTTTTCCACAAGAACTTTCTCCTCAACCGATGTTTGAATACAATTTCCGATGGTCTGTAACTTGGACATTTCTCAACCGATTTACAAAATTCTTTCAGGAGGATCATTAGTAAAAATTCCCCATCGAATGACACCAACACGTGACGATTTGTGGAAGGAATTTAAAGTCATAGTGCATCTTCTGTAAACTTGAAAAGAATGAAGGGGCCACAATTTCTACATTTGTCAATCGATTCACAAAATTCACCCACAATGACACTCGGTACATCTTATAGATACTTCACAACAATTTTGGTTCAAATCGGAGACAAATAAAAAAATGACAATTTTTGCCCCCCTCCCCAACACGGACAAATGTCTTTGGATATTGGTCAAAATTGACCAATTCGTTTTCGCTCAATGGATATCGCGCTCACATAAACCAAATCCAGTCAATGTGCGTCGACTAGGAGGAGTTTTGTTCACAAGCACTTTCTCCTCAACCGATGTTTGAATACAATTTTTTTGATGGTCTGTAACTTGGAATTTCTCAACCGAGTTACAAAATTCTATCAGGAGGATCATTAGTAAAAATTCCCCATCGAATGACACCAAACACGTGACGATTTATTGAAGGAATTTAAAGTCATAGTGCATCTTCTGTAAACTTGAAAAGAATGGAGGGGCCACAATTTCTACATTTGTCAATCGATTCACAAAATTCACCCAAAATGACACTCGGTACATCTTATAGACACTTCACAACAATTTTGGTTCAAATCAGAGACAAATAAAAAAAAAATGACAATTTTTGCCCCCCCCCCCCCCCCCCCCGCTCCCTAATAGGGACAAATGTTTTTGGATCTTGGTCAAAATTGCACCAATTCGTCTTCTCTCTATGGATATCACGCTCACATAAACCAAATCCAGTTCATGTGCGTCGTCTAGGAGGAGTTTTGTCCACAAGCACTTTCTCCTCAACCGATGTTTGAATACAATTTTCAATGGTCTGTAACTTGGACATTTCTCAACCGATTTACAAAATTCTTTCAGGAGGATCATTAGTAAAAATTCCCCATCGAATGACACCAAACACGTGACGATTTGTTTAAGGAATTTTAAAGTCATAGTGCATCTTCTGTAAACTTGAAAAGAATGAAGGGGCCACAATTTCTACATTTGTCAATCGATTCACAAAATTCACCCATAATGACACTCGTAACATCTTATAGATACTTCACAACAAATTTGGTTCAAATCGAAGACAAATAAAAAAAATGACAATTTTTGCCCCCCTCCCCAACACGGACAAATGTCTTTGGATCTTGGTCAAAATTGCACCAATTCGTCTTCTCTCTATGAATATCACGCTCACATAAACCAAATCCGGTTCATGTGCGTCGTCTTTGAGGAGTTTTGTCCACAAGCACTTTCTCCTCAACCGACGTTTGAATACAATTTTCGATGGTCTGTAACTTGGACATTTCTCAACCGATTTACAAAATTCTTTCAGGAGGATCATTAGTAAAAATTCCCCATCTAATGACACCAAACACGTGACAATTTGTTGAAGGAATTTAAAGTCATAGTGCATCTTCTGTAAACTTGAAAAGAATGAAGGGGCCACAATTTCTACATTTGCAAATCGATTCACAAAATTCACCCATAATGACACTCGGTACATCTTATAGATACTTCACACCAATTTTGGTTCAAATCGGAGACAAAAAAAAAAAATGTTTTTGGATCTTGGTCAAAATTGCACCATTTCGTCTTCTTTCTATGGATAACTCGCTCACATAAACCAAATCCAGTTCATGTGCGTCGTCTAGGAGGAGTTTTGACCACAAGCACTTTCTCCTCAATAAATGTATGAATACAATTTCCGATGGTCTGTAACTTGGACATTTCTCAACCGATTTCCAAAATTCTTTCAGGAGGATCATTAGTACGTCCTATAGATACACGACAGTAAAATTAGTTGAAATCATCGAAAAAAAAAATCGGAAATTTTGCCCCCACCCAAACCCCAAAAATATAAGTCCGTTCCTGTTCAAAACATTTTTTCATAGCAAGTTGCTAACGAGTAACTGCATAGAAGCCCTCATATCTGGATACCTTAAATGTTATAGGCGGACACAGGATAGCAAATAAATCGAATTTTGCGAATCATGGGCGACAACTCTGTAGAAAAAGCTCGGACATAAACTTTAATGTATGTACCCAATAGGGCATACTGAGTTGTACCTATGGTCCAAATTTCGAGTTGCTGCTATTCATACTTTTCGAGATACTGCAACCCCCAGTTTTACACATAAAGGGAAATAACTCTGCAAAGCAAGTTAGGAAAAAATTATATATACGCCGAGTACCTACAACTATCATAGGGATATAAACATACCAAATTCCAGCGCTCTATCTCTAATACTTCCTGAGATTTAAGCGTTATAAAATTGCTAAGTATAATAATAAATAATATTGGAAAAAAATAAAAAATTGAATAACAATATACTTCAATATTAAAATATGGAAGTATAATAAGGATAATTTTTACCGATAATTGGAGGACATGTTCATGTGAGTATTAATTCTATACTTTTCGGAAATACTTGCACGTGCACTAATATTATTCAAAAATTCATCAATGCATGTTAAATTTATTGCGTTGTTCATTGACTACATTTACACATGTAGCGTACATGTATGGGACCCTGGGCGGACCAAATCATTTGAAAATACTGGGAGCACCAATTTAACACGAATATTATCCATTTTATTTAGAAAAAACAACAAAACGGACATGGCAACGATTAACATGATTTTGTCAAGTGAAACTAGATGGCGTGTGACTGATTAGAAATAATATTACATGTATAGTAAATGAAATATGACAGGTCAAGTTGATTTTGAGATTATGTTGCCTATATCCCTGGGTATAATAAGTAAGCCCCTTTTCTTGTGCCCTTTTTGATAATTTATCAATATCGGGTAAATAACAAACATTGATATCGTCTGGAACATTTAAAAGCGAACTTGAAACACAAGATCCGTTCTCATCGGAAGCCATTTCAGCACTGAATATATAGCGAAATTGAGATGGCTTGTGGTGCGTAGTAACCATGCAGACTACAGGTGGACGGGACGTACGGATAGGTCCATTATGAGGTGACGATCGAGTATAGCTCTTACGACATTACCACTCTACCGTACTTGAAGTATAGCACAGGAGTGCTCGATCTCGGAATTCAAGAGGCGTACACAGCAAGAACATGCCGTGAAAGAATCGATGGGGTTGATATATAATTGTGGCTCAAAAACGTTTTTTAATACCACTATATAGTTTAACTTTTTATAGAATGCAATTGGATGTTGTTGTTGTTGTACAGACTTCGCTGATAACTGCTCTTCCATAGCCCGGTATCGGCCATCAGCCCTCAGCATAAACTGTTCGGGTTTGATCGTGTTTCAGGAAATCTCCATTCCTCCAATATTGTGATACATAGAGTCATTGCTGACAATGGACTCTATATCGGTGCCACCCATTTATTACGCAGTCATTCGTTTAGTTCTGCGAAATACAGAATATTTCAACAACGACCAACTTATTATTTGAACATCCCCATTGACTATATGTCTTTTGAGTTTGTATTATCAAACATTCCCCAAATGAATAAGAAACTAATCAACATGTGTAATTGTATAAATGAACGGCAAAATTCATTCACTGATGGCAGGGTTAAATATCATGAATTCGAGGATTCATCCGTCTAGACATTCCATATTATGTAGCACCCATCATGGATACATTGTATCGTGCAATGATAGCATCCGCTCCAGAATCTTTGTCGTTATTTAGCCAATCAACCAATTCATATGCTGAGATTGCTATAATTGGATAATTTATACAGTTTAGCATAAAGATGGTATCCCGACAAAGCATGGTAACTATTATAGCCCTCAATCGATGCAGCATGGTAATCGAATATTTTAGGGTGTCCAGAATTTTATGGTACGCAAGTTTCACCCCTGGTCAAGTGGTCCTGCAAATGTAATATGATGCTGGTGTGTCCTGCTGAATTGCTATGATGCTGTTAGGGCAAACTGATGCTGTTAAGAAAAAAGTACCGTTATCTTTTCTAAAGTTGTCATGTGTGTGGTGTTTGGCTAATCCGAGGGATTTGAGGAAAAAGTCAGTGTCTGTATGAAACATTCAAGAACATATATATTTTTGAAAAATTGAATAATGGCTGCGCTGTTGTTTGTAAAACGACATGAATAGCCAAATTGATTAGAGTCGATTTTCAACAACTAATACAATTAGTATTACAACTATTTCGCAAGATACATGTTTCTCTTATATTTTATACAAATAATGGCTTTTCCTTGATATGCTCAGATTATTCGAAAACCACCAAAATGACAACTTTATAAAAAATAACGGTACTTTTTCTAAACAGCATCAGTTTGTCCTAACAGCATCATAGCAATTCAGCAGGACCCAACCGCATCATGGCACATATGCAGGACCACTTGGCCAGGGGTTAGTTTGAGATGTTTAACCCTTTCTTTGCTGAATGCGCTATGCCATGCGGTTATAAAACTATACACAGGGATGGCTTATTATTCATCTGGGGGATGTTCAAGAAACATAAGCAGACGACTAATAGACAAACAGATACTACGAGTGCAGAATGATTCCTATTCAATAGTGGGAAATGATTAACTAACGGTCTGAACATTTCCTAAGGGAACTACTCGCCAACCCGTAATTAGTAAATACATGGTTAAGTGGCATGAATGAAGTTATACAATGAGGTAAAATACCAAAAGGCTTCATGATTACAATTGCAACCTCATTCATGCCAACTGACCCTTTATTTACTTAAAACATTTAGGGTATACTGTTTTAAGAATATAATGTTCGGGTGCTCAATGTATTGAAAAAATTACATTAATTGCGGGAACGTTTTAAATAACTTAATAACCGGAAAACTCCCTTCCGAAATTCTGACTTATTTAGTGACAATTCGGACCGAGCATATTTAAAGGTACTCAATCCGATTCGATGGTCTCCATGTCATCAGATTCCAACAAAACAACATGTTTTTTAATGCCGCTTCCGTCATCAGAATCGATTAATTGCCCAAATATAATGCTAACCACAGTTAACTTTATATAAAAATTGCCCAAAACGTTTAGTTCAGCGAAATTTGGTCGGTTTGTCAAATATCTAACACCCAAAGCCACTTGATTTTAGAGTTATCCATCTTCATCCGCAATTTGGTCCGACACCGTCGGCTTGACGAATATTTGACAGGCCACCAAAAAGTACATATATCGCGGGAAATAACAAATTTCAAAATTCGATATATGATCACTCTGAGCTTTGATGGGTTCCTTGACTCGAATCAAATATTTGTTTTACCCCCGAAGCCAATGAAATAGTAATTTGGGAGTGCTAATTCGGATTATGCATCTTTAAGTAAAATAAACTCAATTAGAACAACATGCTTCTAATCTTCCTTCAAATCATCAAAGAGCGGTAATCGAATACAGGAGCCCCTCCCCACTCGTTGGTACGCATGATTGATGTGTTGCAAAATAAAATAATAAAATTCAGGAAATCTTGTGCTTTCGTATCTATACCATCAATTAACAATTTATAACGAATGAACACGTAAATCTCACTCGCTTCATATACTAAGTTACATAAACTGAGATTTGTGTTTTAGGTGTTCGTTCATACCACAGACACAATATTTCAAGTGCAGTTTAAATAGTACATTCTGCATCATCAGGTTATCTAATATAGAAAATTCTAGCAGAGGTAACACATATAAAACATGTCATAAATTTCGAAATATACTTGAATTGTTTGTATACCAAGAATAGAATAACTCTCTGCCAATTCCGAACGAGTAACCACCTCCTCCAATAGAGAAAGGGCGGTGGAACGAAACAACTGTACTTCGTAGACTGTGCCCCCTGTGCCATAAACGTCAACTTGGAAATGAAATGCATTAATTGATGGAACGAGAATGTTTAGACGAGGCTCATGCTTAAGAAATGTACAAGTATAGAACATGCTACAGACGACATACTAAATTTGAAAGACGTAATTTCTTTACGTAGACTCTGCTCGTTTATCCGACTGATTAACCTTAAGTTGGATGCCGGTGATTAAAGTACATAGTTGTTGTTGTTGTTTTAGTAGTAGTTGATGTTGTTGTTGTTGTTGTTGTTGTTGTTGTCGTCGTCGTCGTTGTTGTTATTGTGAATGATGATGATGAAGCGATGATGACGACGACCAGATGATATATGTTAACGAGGAGGACGATGATGACGATGATGACGATGATGTAATGCTACTGATGATTATGTCGGTGATGATGATGGTGTTTCGATGAAGACGACGATGATGACGATGATGACGACGACGACGGCAACGACGACGACAACGAGGACGAAGATGGTGGTGGTGATGGTGATGATGATGATGATGATGACGACGACGACGACGACGACGACGACGACGACGATGATGATGATGATGATGATGATGATGATGATGATGATGACGACGACGATGATGGTGATTATGGTGATAATAATCATGATGATGATGATGATGATGATGATGATGATGGTGATGATGATGATGATGATGATGATGATGATGATGATGGTGGTGGTGGTGGTGGTGGCGGTGGTGGTGCTGGTGGTGGTGGAGGTGACAATGAAGACGTTTGGGATGTCACTGTATATTTTGCACATAAATGCTTTTCGTCCATCTTTTGTTTGTATATAATTTCGTTTTCTCATCCATTCATGTTATTTAATTGGATCAGAGAATAAAGCAATTACAAAGACCAATGCATGGACCCAGCACACAGGAAAACGTGTCGTTTTGAATGTAGTATACACACAATTTTCACAGGGGAAGTCCCCCGGACCACCACATACAAGAAAACCATAGTCAGAAATGGTAACGCCACCAAGATCATATTATTAGCCATAAATATAAATTATAATATAATTATAATATAAAATATTATGCATTAGTTAGCGCTAATATAGGCGCTAACTAATGAATAATATTATTTGATTGACTTGTTAAATAACATCTAATAAATATTCATCTTATTCACAACTTTAAGGAGTCCTTCTGGCACACGAGAATATTTATCGCCGTTTGATTTGCACCAGTGATATTGTAAACGGGATGAGACACTCATGCCGTTGTGTGTAATCAATCATTTGTCGCTTGAGATAGTCGGTGCCGTAAATTGCTGTTAGCTTCTACAGTGAATGCATTGGAATAGTGTGACCAATTGATACAAAATGCCAATTAAACCTTATTTTAAAACTAGAATAATTAACACAGTAAGGGTGTCAAGTCATAAAGCCACAGTTATACAATAAATAACCGAGACATTATCTAATGTTGGCATGATCAGCACGATCAATGCATGGTTTTATTCCAAAAATCTTTTAAAATGGAAATTTGTGGGTGGACTCAACAGTAATATATATCAGAACTATCTATGAATTGATAACAAACATGTCAAGGATTAGGCAGGAAATATTGGGCCTTCAATTAAGTTAAACATTTACATTTTGGCACCCGCTTGATTGTTCTATTAATTTAATGTGAAAATAAATTAAGAACTCCAATGCATGATGGTGTCTACATAAACAAATATATCACGAACTGACCACACGTCTCATTTATGCTAGAATATACTGGCGGGTTGGGTGTATTCATAGACATCATTTTGTTCAATATGAATCCGCCTGATTTTGTAAAAGCAAATTCAGAACATGTCGCAAAAAGTCCAAAACTCACCGTACAGCCATCAACTGCTTCAACGCCAGGTACAAGAATGCAAAGAAGGAAAACTACTTTGATGGTGGAGAGTTCTGCATGTTCGACCCGCCTCACCTCATCAAGTGCACTCGCAATAAATTTATTAAATATTACTTCCAGATTAATGATTAATGATTATGAACGTGATTCACAGTTACCCATTCGGATGTGTCCCAAAATTGGGAGGAAACACATGGTACTGACAATTTTTTTCGAAAATGTGCGTTTATCTGGCGACATAAGTGCTAAGCCAAACAGTTGCAGCGGCAATGTTCACACACGTTTCTCTTGGAGCCCTCACAGCGGCAGCCAAAGCAACAGCTGAATTCTTAAAAAAAAGTTTGATATGTTATTTGATTCATTCAATTCAAGAAAAAATTGTTTGTAAGTTGAAGCCCCATAAAGCTGATATAACAACTGGATCAGTTCATATAGATTTTCTAAAGGATTGCAAGAATGGATCTGGAAAATGAAGCCACTTGGTGGTAAAAACGAGCTATATTTTTTGAACGGATGGAAATTGTCGATCGCATGTGTCTTAGAGTTATGGGAAGATCTTTCAAGTAAGGGACTTAAATATGTGTTGACGAATAGACTCTGTAATCCGATCTGCTGGAGGATTCCGTGACAACCCAGAAGCTGACCATTTTGCCAACGTGTTTAGAACGTGCTTCGTCACTGCTGCACTAAAGCCACCGAAAACTGCAAACTGCATCGATGACTCAGACAGCATCATGGCCATCATTTATCAGGTGCAACCAAGAAATGCACCGAAATCACAAGTTGAAGACTTCACTGTTCCTCCGGAAACATTCTGCTGTATATTGCCGGATATTGTATTGCAAAGGCAGTTAAAGGGCATCCTAACTGCATTTACTACGAACCTATATTGAACAGTCAAGAGATGCCGATGGAGATAAGAAGAAATTATTTTCTATATGGAAAGCCCTAGCCAATGGGGATATATGGAGGGCTGATCATCCCAAGTGAAGGAGCATTCATAAAATTTGTTTTCTTGGAAAGTATTTCCCTGAAGCTATTTCCAAATGTATTATACCAAGGGAAAATATTTGCAACTAACAAATATGCCATGAATGGCCCAGACGAACTCCAGTTTCAATGCTGCTGTTCTTTAAACAGAAACATTGACATTTATCTGACATTACGAATATATGCAGCATTGAAATTCCTAAATCAGGACATTAAATCAACCAAAGGCAAACGTAAGAACAGAAAACTCCAAAAAGTCAGGCATCTTTAACTGTGTTAGTACATTTTTATCCATATTCCAATAACACCCTTACATGATAGTCAATACTAAATCGATTATGTGTTAGTAATATCAATGTATATCAGGCAAACGGCCTGAGTTTTATCATAATTATACAGAGCCAGCAATACCTGCTAGCAGACCGACCCTCTCAGCGGACAGGTGGCGCTGCTAAAAAGTAATTACTATAGAGCTCTATCACAGTGTCTCATCCCGTTTACAATATCACTGATTTGCACCAAGTGAACTCGGCGCATATATAATTGATAGAACAGACCTCTATTATGATGATCGTGTCGTTATTTGTTTAAAATACGTATCAATTGACATATACGCACCCGTTCCCTCATTAAAATCTACATATATCGCCCATTTTAGGGGACCTCCGCGAATTCGGGGACTTCCGCAAAGTGACCTCCGCAAATAGGGACCTACTGTAAATTGTCGCACCCAATGCAATTTGTAAACAAATACGATTGACATGCGTTATAACGAGGTGAGCGACATATAAATGCTACATATAAACTAGTTGTCATGGACTCAGCCAGTGTGCCATATATCTGTGTCAACTAAGGTCGCTTTGCGTGGTAAAAGTGAAAAGTGAAAGTGGAAATTAGGAAAATCCTATTGAAAATGAAAGTACAATTTTTGGGAATTCCGCGGCAGATTAAGAGAATCTATACTATTGAAAGTGAATGTACGATTCCTGGATTTCTATCAGACATCGCGACTCTGCTCGTTTTCGTGATCATAGGTTATATAGGGCCTATATGACCACGAAAACGAGTCGAGTCACGATACATCCATCGGTACAAACACATTGTGTATACGATACAATTTTGACGTTATGAACAGAAAATAAAAGATCGCGGTTACCCCAACAGAACAGGCATCCGCACTCCCAATTAAAATTACCCATAATTCACTTCACTACACCAGGGGCTCCCAATAGGTTATACATTATTTTCAGGCTATCAGATTATTTATATTTTCAAGAACATATTATTACACCGGTGACTTTAAGTTTAAAATTTCAGCCTGTCCTGAATCTATCGGTACGATTGAGTCATATTTTCAAGAACATATTATACACCGGTGGCGTTAACTTTACAATTTCAGCATCTACGTGATTCTATCGGTACGATTGAGTAAGGTACACAAAAATTCTCCCACAATGCCTTCGCCCAGTCGACCACAGAATATCAAAATCTGTAAAACAACTTACACCACCTTGTGGCGTAATGAGAGGGAGTATCCGACTCGCTTCGCGGCTCGGATGATGCATGCTACGCATCATGTATATACATCACTACATAGCGCCCCCTTTCAAAACTTTCTGGGCCACCACTGGTCTGTCCTTTTCCAACCAAACTCATCCATATTATTTATACATTACTATATGCAAATGTTTTTCATTTACTTGCACACATGTATAATTATATAAATAGCGTTTGTAAAATCACATGAATATCTTGGAAAATATATGTTTAAAACTATACCACAGATCCTTCGATGTGTTGTTACATATATATATTTATCTGGTGACTGTCAACTTTCTAATCTTGGTTTCTTATTGGAATGATATAATGCAATTCGTATACTATAGACTATAGTAACACTATACTTATACAGTACTAATACAGGCTATACTTGTACATGTAATATTACCTATGGTAGTTACATTTTTCTACGTCCCGAACATGAATCTATCAGTAATGTTGCATTGGTGGAAATGGTTACTCAATTAAGTAATCGGCAACACGATATGATTGTCATAATCGAAATGTGAATAACCATGCAATAAAGGTTTAACTGGTACTCACCATACAGTACGATAATTCCATCGAAATATAGTTAGTCTAATTACACAACTTCTCTTCTCTGAACACAGATATTGGCTATACTGACTCCTTCGACCATCATAGATGGATTGTGTAATACAACTAGTAGACCACGCTAACTCGCTCCCCTGTTAATAATTGTGATCAAAATAAGTGCTAGAACGATTCACGAATAGTCGTATGTGTGGTGTAGTATGTGTGATATAGTGACTCTGTTGGGACGTTGACAACAAGCCTGAGTTTAGTGTGCCTGTCATTTGGAGAATGAGGTCCCCAGAGGGTGAATTTAGTGAGGCTATCCCGCGAAGCATGGCCTCATATGCTATGGAAGACATAGACTCAGATTGGGTTCCCAAATGATGAATATTGTGATGTACACCCATTGGGAATCTCGATTATGCAATATGTCGTCTGCCAATTTGGGGATGCAGTGAAACTAAACTGAAAAAGAAATAGAATCTATATGAAGAAGTTTCTATAGAAATTTGATAATAAAGAAACTTTCCAGAGAAAGCAGAATGAGGTCCCCAAAGTGTGAATTTAGTGATGCTATAAGCTAGTCCGCAATGCGGATAGCGTCACTAAATTCACCTGCTGTGGACCTCATTCTGCAAATGATAAGCACACTAAACTCAGGCTTGGTTGACAATGGCGATCACTTGATGCCATATACTCTCAATCATGGTTAGATAATCAAGGGAGATAAGGCGATCTTTAATAGGGTGGAACGATTTCGTCCCTCGATCGATCAGTCGACAATTAATAGCTTCTATAGTATCGGTGTATGATGGTTGAAGCTTTATAGAATTTGTGTTGAACCATAACCATGAAATGGAGTCTTTAACACCTATAAAATGATCAATGGACATTTCGCTCTAATTGTATGGGCTAACATTTGTTTGTGGAAGTCAAACGAATAAAGTTACTCGTAATCTCCAGTTTTCAATTTCATTTCAATTCAATTTATTAGTATTCTGATCATCAAAATCACCCCCGTGTGCGTGGTACGGCCAAAGCCGAGGAAATGGGAAAGTCACTTTCGCGTATATGATATGGGGATATGTTTGTTTCTCATTGTAAAACAGACATCGAGCATCGTATGTGTATGACCACACGAAGCAGAAGTATTTATCCACCAGTTGTCAATCAGTTTTCCCAGATCAGACCATTAATTTTTTTTTGGTGAATTTTTTCAATGGTGTTTTTGCTTTTGCTCACTCAAATTTTCGAGAACATCCATTCACTAGTATAGTTCCTGGACTTCCACGCTTCCAAAACAAATGCCGGTATATAGTTGAATCTGTCAATGAAGCATAGGATATGACAGAATTTAAAAAATCCGTGTCGTTCTCAATATCCGCGCGATATGAAGGGACCACTGTCGGTCCAGAAAGATCCGAAAGGCACAGATGAAGATCCGACCAAACGCCGAGTTTCTGTGCAGTAAATATGAGTATTACTTAAAGAGTTCTGATGAGTTTTCGAGTGTGTATGTTTATCTGAGACTGATCAATTGGACTGCGAATGACATCGGAAATATGAATCCATAAGATATTCGAAATATTGTGTGCATATATATTATGAATATGTTTCAATTGAAATTAATTGAACACCCATCTCAGCATTCAGATTTGCGATCTCAAGAACGTGAATGAATGATAACGCGATGCCTTGACCACACGCACGTGAATGCTGCCGTTCGCATGCATGCAGCTAATCGGATATTCGTTTAGTATTAACATGCTTGGAGTTAGTATATAGACCACACATGCCGCACGATACGGCGTATCAACGATTTGTTATAATCATGTTTATTGTACAGACTTTATGACTCGTTCCCACTCGAGTAGACCGTATATCGTATATTGCTCCAAATTATGCAATTCTGGCATTTTTAAGAGTCATCAGATAAAATTGTAACGAGTCTATCTATGTTAACACACTAAACATCAGAACATATATGTACACACACAACAAAGTTATTTATATTTATAATAAACACTTCACTGTGGAACATGTGTATACTGCCATGATTGTTATGTGCATATGTAAATTACACTATAGTTTATAACTTTTCTAATTCAGTCCTATAGGACAACATATTTAGTGGGCATAATATTTACACAAGACTTCATTATGTTATCGTATAGGTTGCATGTACTGTAATTGATATGTATGTTTAACCGAAATGAATCTTATCTTATCAGGGTCTCCGCGGCGTCCTGAGTTTGGTTTATGGTTTTAACCAAAATTGTTATGGATGTTCAGCGTCACGATGACTATCAATTCGTATTGTTTGCAGATTTAGTTTTCGGCTTGTTAAGTTCTAGAATTATTATTTTTCACCTATTTAAAAAAAAGCGTAATATCGCTAAGATTTGCACACAACAATCTAAATGAAATTGTGCATAAATCTCCACCATTTTGGGAACTATTACATGGGTTCATCGTATATACATGTTTTGTTGTTTTGGTAGATTCAATATGTTAACGTTATCATTCTTAGTTTAACGAGGTCAGAATTGATTCTTGTTTCGATTAATGGTCTGCAGATATAACCGAAACAAAGTATACAACGCCCAGCGTGTTATATAGTAACTTATAACTGCATAGGCTTAAAGATACGGTTGGCCTTGGTGGTGGGTATCCTGTGAAAATATTTCCACCCGTCAAAAACCGCCACAAACAGAAAGAACATCAAAATGTAGACAGACTTTGTCCGTATACAAATAAGAAATATCGCATAAACTGTGTGGTATTGACATATGTTTGACCATTGTTATGTAAACAACAGCATAAAAAGTTACTTTCCTGGTGTTTGTTTATATTATGATGGTAAACATAAAGAGCGTTCTTTGTTGGTGAATTCCTGATATGGAATTAATAAAGAGCGTTTATGCCATTTATGTGTGATTAGCCAGTAGCATTCTGCTGTCTTCTGTAACACAATCAGACTCTTGCTTAGGTAAAATATAGTAGGTCTTGATGATAACATGCTGTTTACGCGATGGTCATGGTATATATGAACGAAACTGTATGCGTTTTAATGTTTTTCTGTTTACGGTGATTGGAACACATATTAATATTTTCGACAACAAAGGCCGCACGTGCCTTTAATAGGAATATTTATTTCTCACAATGCCACGCGTTATTTCATAAGAGAGTCGCCAAAGTAGACAGTACAATTAAAACGACCGCAAAAGTTTGATATTATTTCCGACAACCAAGTCATACAGTCGCTGTGACACGTTGTCACTCAAAACAATCTAATTATCGTTTAATCAAATAACGTCATAAATTCGTCGAGGTTGATTGGCCAGTGGATCTGTATGCACGCACTGTTCAATTAAACAACCATTGCAACACGTGGCCTTGTTTATTTCGACTGTATCACCAGTTGTTGGTTTCAATTTCAATTCTATGCACATGTTGAAATAAATTGGTACTTATATATGGTACTTGGTATTGTCAGGGCAGTACTACCCGAAGCAATGATGATGCAATAAGGGGTCTTTTTTAAAACAATGTTTCCGTCTGACATGTGTATTCAAATCACGCTTTCTCCTAAATGTGTGTCCTCACTCCGAGCAGAGGCTGTGATATGCATACTTGGAGCGATTGTGGCTCGTTATTTCTTCTTCTGTTAAAAAAAACTGAGTGCACGCCGAACATTTCGGGGATTCGTCACCAACATGTATTTTAAGATGCCGCTTTAGGTTGTAATTTGTAGAAAAATATTTTCCGCACAAGTCGCATCTGGCTTTCCATAACGCTTCCTCTGTAGGCACAATTTCCAATGGCGCGTCTGATTCAGACATGGTGTTTCATAATACTAAATTCGAGATGCCACAAAATATCCGCGCAACACATAAGGGACCGGATGAATTGACCGATCAAGGGATTAATTATACTTTAAATAAGCCTTCAGTGCCCGGTGATTTTATGCGGACTGGCTGTTTTTGCTTTGTTCACAGACAGAGATAATTGTTGTGAGTATAGCTCAACTCGTGCAAACATTCACGAAACCCGATGATGAGTATAACGTGTCATGCAACATAAATTTATTTGTCTTCAGAGAGAGTATTTGTTTTGTTGTGGGGGGTCTTAACCTCTGTCAAACCATTCAACAGAGAAAACTGTATACCATAGCACATGGTGGCAGTCAGGCGATAAATTTCCAATGATAATTCTTATACAAAACATCACAAGAAAAAAAGATAAATATTTATACATGCTCTATCCGCGAACACACTAGGCTACAATTGCATAATTTGGAGTAATACGATATATGTATATTCTTTCGGTTTCATTGTCGCGTAACGGTCTACTCGAGTGAGAACGAGTCATAAAGTCTGAACAATAAACATGATTAGAACAAATCGTTGATACGCCGTGTCGTCCGGCATGTGTGGTATATATATACAAACTCCAAGCATGTTAATACTAAACGAACATCCGATTAGCTGCATGCATGCGAACGGCAGAATTCACGTGCGTGTGATCAAGGCATCGCGTTGTCATTCATTCACGTTCTTGAGATCGCAAATCTGAATGCTGAGATGGATGTTCAATTAATTTCAACTGAAACATATTCATAATATATATGCACACAATATTTCGAATATCTTATGGATTCATATTTTCGATGTCATTCGCAGTCCAATTGATCAGTCTCAGATACACATAAACACTCGAAAACTCATCAGAACTAGTAATACGCATATTTACTGCACATAAACTCGGTGTTTGGTCGGATCTTCATCTGTGCCTTTCGGATCTTTCTTGACCGACAGTGGTCCCTTCATATCGCGCGGATAATGAGAACGACATGGATTTTTAAAATTCTGTCAAATCCTATGCTTCAATGACAGATTCAACTATATACCGGCATTTGTTTTGGAAGCGTGGAAGTCCAGGAACTATACTAGTGAATGGATGTTCTCGAAAATTTGAGTGAGCAAAAGCAAAAACACCATTGAAAAAATTCGCCAAAAAAAATTAATTGTCTGATCTGGGAAAACTGATTGACCACTGGTGGATAAATACTTCTGCTTCGTGTGGTCATACACATACGATGCTCGATGTCTGTTTTACAATGATAAACAAACATATCCCCATATCATATACGTGAAAATGACTTTCCCATTTCCTCGGCTTTGGCCGTATCCTCGGCTTTGGCCGTACCACGTACACGGGGGTGAAAATAGCTAGAACAGAAACATAATTATTGCAAATATCGATGCAGATATTATTTTTTTGCATGGATCCACATGTGGATATAATATAGTTGTATATAGCAATAGTGTCTTGATATGTTTTTAATTATATTTATCTGATAAATATATAGGGTTATTGTTATTGAGTTCGGCGTTATTGGTTACGTGTTCGGTCAATGGATATGGATTTTGAATGGTTACAGGAATTGAGCCTTAAGAGGAATCATATTGTAGTACTTATCAAATAAGCGCAGCTATAGTCATAAACTATTATATCGGTGTTGGGGTCCTTCTTTATAACGTTTTGGTACATATGTATACAACACGTATATTATATAGGTATATTTTGAAGGTGGTTTACTTGTTTGTCCGAAAATGTACCCTCAAGAGTTCCGGAATATATCAATGACCTTCTTTATAAAAACTGAGAGATTCTTGGTAATTTTTCTGTTGCGACTATTGAATAGTGCATGCAGCTAGCTTGTGATCAAACCTAGTAATCTATATCGCTGGTATTACACACATGTTACGGACAAACAAACCGGTTCTCCGTATCAAGCCGAGTCATAACGACCGCTCTTTAAAATCACTTCTTTCAAGCTCTTCGTTTGAAAAACGCATATGTTATTCAGACTGAATACCAATCGCTATTAGATTAGATATTGTGTCCTTGGTGTATTGGCTGCGACCGCATTGCGTATAAGCTCTATCTGATTTTGTGACGTCACCAATATATAGATAATACCGAGATAATTGAAATTCCAAAATCGAAGTAGTTTTTCATTACCGTTTCAGGTTCGACAAGAATTAGTAAACAAAATATGATTTCCAGCGCTGGATCGAACAATTAAGGTATATGTTCGACTTCTAGGAACCAATATGGCCAAGTTAGTACTAAAAGATTGATTACCTGTTTTTATCAACTGACTATAATAGTTTATAAAGATTGTTTTCCATATCCACACATTTTACATGCGATCGTCAATTACGCTTATAGCGTATACTATGGCTGAAGGTGTTACCGTCATAGGGTTTTCAAGAGTTATCTATCCTGAAAACGCGCTATATAACCTATACGAGATGACCGTCTGCACCTTTCCGTGCACATTTTATTTAACTGTAAATATCTTTATTCCCTGAAGTCCTATCCAATCGTTGATATTTGTATTGCTTAAATATGCAAAATAATTGGAACTATTAAATAACACGCGCGCGGAAAGGCGCGGACGATTATCTCATAGTTTAGCACGTTTTAAGGATAGATAACTCTTGCAAAACCTACGAAGACAACACTTTTCGCTATATAGGAATCACTTAACTAAATGGTTTCCCATAGGCGACAGTGTTAACGTTTCGGCCAAATTGACCGAATTGAAGCCTACAGACCACTCCAGTGGTGTTTACACAGCTAGAATGACAACAGTTGATCACAAAAATGCAAGAAAATCATAGGTCATGTGTTTACTTGTTAAAATAAATCCCCAAGTGTACGACAGGGCTCTCCCACAGCCAAATTTGATCTGGTAAAACCCAGAACTACAGCAGCCAGTTAAATAAATGTCCCACTCAAAAAGGTATCCCCCCATTAATTCACCAGTTTAAATTATTTAGATATGATGTACAAATCAAATAAACACGATGTCATCCTTTAATAACGTGTCACATGTATCAGGTGAAGGTCATTCTTCAGTTACCTTCACCTTTAGCACTCGCTCCCCGACTCTGGAACACATTTGGCTCCCTGATTCCTATACGCTGGTGCATGCGTGGAATGGCACGATGTTAGTGTCATACACGACGTAACCGACTCTGGACTCGACAATGAGACCTGAACTTTATAACAAAAGCATCAACTTATACTATAACATATCACGAAAAGAACGCAATCTTCAGATAACACCAGTTATATAGGAGATGTTGGACGGGTGCATAATAAACACATAACCGAATATGTGACATAGCACTCGTGCCATCAACTGACGGTCTGTATATAACACTCGTTAAAAAAAATCGCCGTTAGATTATCTTTCACAAAGCTTCGGATTAGCAACCATATTGTTTAGAAATTAAAAAAGGCAGACACAAACAACCTAAAGTACCCGTTGATGAGAGAATTTCTAAAAAGTGGTATAAACACACTGATAAACAGAAGAATTTCCGATGTTTGAAGTCATTGAGTTAAGCGGTAATTATGTTCTCCACGCGATGGGTTAATGCATATATTCGCACAATAAGGTTAGTAACTCTGGGAGTTTTGAGATCAAGGGTGGTAATTCTAATATAGTTAAGAACAATTAAGGGAGATAACCTGATGTGGTATATATAAGTGATGAAATGACGTGGGTCAGACCACGATCGCGGGTGGAAGCCATTTTGACAATTAAAGATTTATGACCATTTTTAAAACGACATTTTCAATGTATGCTATATTTTTTATGTTATATAGATGCTCGTTGTCTATATAATGATAGTGGTTTCCTGTTGGTAATTTCGCCTCGTCGGCGCCGCCAATCTACTCGCACGAAATGATGTGACGTTCAGAAGGTTGAGGTGATTTCTCCTGATATTAGAGTTAAGTACTGATGCTTATCGTGTTCGGGGTCTGATTTCATGCAAATTTGGTTACAGTTAGCCGCTGGAGTGAAGTTTGTTTAAAGTCCATATGACTGAGTTATCGCCTTAGCGGCAGGCAACCTCGTTACTTGGAAGTTGTTGTCATATATAACTCCGTCCATGTCAAAAGATTTGACGTCACCTTTCGTTAAAGGTTGATATAGCCTGGGTGGCTTGTGTTAAAGGTACTCTATCCGATCAGATGCTCCTAAATTACAACCTCTTTGGCTTCGGGGGTAAAAAATATTTGATTCGAGTCGAGGAACCCATCCGTCAAAGCTCAGAGTGATCAGATATCGATTTTTTGAAGTTTGTTATTTCAATTGTTTGTGGCCCAGAAACACGCCGTCAAATGGATGGTCTCGGTCAAAATTGCCGATGATAATGGATAACTCTAAAAACAAGTGCTAATACGGCCAAATTTCGTGAATACTCAAGTGACAATACGGCCATATTTCGTTGAACAAAATGTTGATAAATAACACGGTTTGGGAAATTTGATACCAAAGTTCACAGTGGTTAACATTATTTTGTTGAAATTAATCGATTCTGATAACTAAAGCGTATTTTGAAGAAATGTTGTTGTTGTTGTTGTTGTTGTATCTTTATGAGATGGGGACCCTCTGATCGGATGGAGTACCTTTAATTATGAAAGTCTGGATGTACCTTGGTGGCTCATGATGTTCTTGCACGAAGCGGAAACTAATGATCAATATGTGCCTTGTCGGTTTATGTATCCCATTTGAGAGGGTATCACCCCCCCCCCCCCCCCTTTCGGTACGCGGGATTCAGGGTGTTTTGAAGCCGTACGCGGGATTCATACCCCCGAATTAACTGGTATTCGGGTTCAAGCAAAACATCTTGGACGCAGGTTTTGATGGCGCAAAATAATATTTTGTGCTAGTTATATATATGAGTGGGTAGAATAGCTTCTTGGGGATATTCGACCACCATGCCATCATAAACAGAGACGTGGCGACAGGGGGGGGGGGGGGGTCTCACCCCCCAACTTTGGTCAAAATTTTCAACATTTGGAAATTTCATACCTGCCAAAACATTAGTTGGAAATTTCACACCTATAATAGGTTGAAATGTTCTTGTAGTTTGATTTTCAAACAATTTATTGGGGGGGGGAATTAATTGTTTTTGGACCAATATTTGCATATTTTCCTATTTTTTGTCAAAATTTTGGACTGAAATGGTCATCAGTTGGAAATTTCCAACCTCAGGAGGGTGACAGGTTGGAAATTTCCAACACTTGGAAATCTTGTGTCCTGATCCCTCCCCCGTGGCCAGTCAAAAAATGCTAGTTAATTTAAGAAAACAATATTCTCATACATTTGGTCAACATTGGCATTGGAATTGTCATCAGTTGTAAATTTTCCAACCTAAGCTGACCTAAGTGGTGTGTCAGGTTTGAAATTTCCAACTCTAAGAATGCTTGACGCTAGTCTAGATGCTAGGATTTTGCGATTTTCTTGTTCAGATTAAAAAAAATTCCCACACCGGGCCGAACCATGGTCGGCCCGGTGTGTCATTGTCTCTCCCCTGTGGCCAATACAAAAATGCTAATAATTTTAACAATATTTTACTACATTTGATCAAACTTGTGGTCATCAGTTGGAGAATTTTCCAACCTGAGGCGGAGTATGAGGTTTGAAATTTCCAACACTATAGGAAAGCTTTAGTTGAGGCCAGTCTGGATGCTAGGATTTGTGATTTTCTTGTTCAAATTTCAAAATTTTCTCACACCGGCCGAACAACGATGGTCAGCTCGGTGTGTCGTGGTCTCTTGCCCGTAGCCGTGTGCATTTGTATGGAGTTAGACCACTAGATGTTAGGATTTATGCAATGTTTCAGGTTAAAATATCTGAATGTTCTCATACCGGGAATATAGAACCATGGTTTATGAAGATATAGGATATTAGGCCTAAACACTGAGGTGGAAGGAGGGTGTGCAAATGGAATTATGCAAAACTTGTGTTCGGTTTGATTCTGATGCAGTTGGAAATTCCAAAGGTGGACACCCCCCAACGGAAACCCTCTAGCCACATCCCTGATCATAAAGTATCATTAATGGTATCATAACGGCCTCATAACGCGACCGGCATCATAATGTGTCTATGTAACTTCTGCTTGTATCTGTCTGATATTAAAACAGTCAATTTGTATGTCATTTATCGCATATTATTTCTTAACATGTATTCAGGATTCACCCCCCAAAATTAACTCGTATTCAGGATTCACCCCCCAAAATTAACTCGTATTCGGGATTCAGGGGGGAGGGGGGCGATACCCTCATTTGAGGGATAGTTTTCCTGTAGACAAATAATGGTGCTCCTGCACGATCTTGACAGAAATGATATACAAGTACTTTGGTGGGTCATGTATCTCAATTCAGAGACAGTTGTCTTGTCGGCAAATAATGGTGTTCTTGTACGATTCGGAGAGGAATGATCTTATGTACAAGTGCGCGGAAATACCGGGCTGGTTTGTGTCTACACAAAGTCGACGTTATTCTAGGAAAGCTACCATACCAGGCTGAGATTAAGATGTAGCAATCTTAACAGTGATCTACAAGATAACCACTTTAGAGAATTGCCTTATTGCATGTATGGTTGCATTGAAATTGTTAGACATTTCTTTCTGGAAAGTCCCCAGTATATACTTCTCACAGAGAAGAACTTTTTACTACCCTATCTGATGTAACAATAACTATATAGTGAATTATTGCTATGGGGATCTGACGAATTATCATATGAAACTAATAAGCAAATCATGGCAGCTCAGAAATTTATAATAACCAGTAATCGCTTTCAATGACTCTTTACTTAAGCTGTTCCAAAAGCATTGCAATATTGAACCTACATGGTAGATCATAGACCGAGATGCTCTTGATCTCTCCAACGTGGATCGTTGGGTCGATGGACCACTGCAGGCGTTCACATGGTTATTTTCACATGGTTATTTTTTCATTCATATATTATGTATAATAAAAAAATTCTTCTTGAAATTAGTTATATATCTTTTTGGTTTATTTTGAAATTAATTATATGCATGTACAGATATATAATTACACCTCACACTCTGTACTTTCTGATCTTCTTTCTAAATTCTGACATTATCTTCTGTCCCTGTCTCGCCTCCACCTCATATTTCTCCTTTCTATCTCAAAGTAGTCAAGTAGGGCCGCGCCATTGTCAAGGGAGAGGGCTTCAAATAAGCATATGGCTTGTTGCCTAATCCCATTTTCTTCTAAATGTGTACCTATTGTAATTATTTATCTGAATGCCCATAGAGGGAAAAATAAATACTGTTTAAACTAAAGTCGACGTCACCTCTCGTTAAAGGTTGATAAATTATTAATGTTCGAAAGTGCCTTTGTGGTTCATGTATAACCCATTTGATGAATAGTTGCCTTGTTGGCAAATGTAATGGTGTTCTCGCAGGATTCAGAGAGAAATTGTCTACAAGTGCGCTGAAATACTGGACTGTTTGTGTGTAATGACGTCAATTGATCGCCAGGAATCCCGCGCTGGATGCTCGACCTGATTTACCAAAGTTGAACAAATGTAGTAAACAAATAAATGTTTCGTTATTTATACGTTGTTAAGTATATATCTGGGAATAATATGTGGGTTTATTGGGTGAATGCATTGAGTGGGCACGGAGAAAATTGAATTATGCGACAGGGAACCTTATATAAAGTCGAAAAAATAACGGTAGGAATATATTTCTTAGTTAAAATTAGCTATGCCTTAATAATGTACTTCACTGTGGGTGAAGGTCTCAACTTGAAATTGCAAGATTAAAGTGACGTTGTGAGCGATTTTGCTCCGCGTTTCATCACCAACGACCACAGCGCGGTATATGCCACAATAGCACACATGTGCACCCACTACATTCAGTTCTTATATTTGTATAGCTGTTTGGTGATTTAGTTCCATAAAAATCTGGATATTCTTATTTATTTTCACAAAATCTGCCGATAATTTGAGATTAGCACACGTAGCATATTAAGTCAGTCCAATATAAGATTTCCAAGCATTTGCAACGATCATGTCATGGATATGAAGAACTGGCTTCAGATGAAATTCGGCTGAACTTTTAAAAGCATGCTGCCCAATTAGTCTGCTGACCACTGACTAGGTCAACATTTTGTGGCGCCGTGTTCATGTTACGGTCTGCTTTATTTGGGTATGAATCGAGTGACCCAATTGCCAATTGGCCAATCGCAGTACAGGAGTTAGTGTAACACAGACGGGCTATATATGTAAATATAACGTACTGAAGCCATGTGCGTATGCATAGCATAGCATAGCATATGATAAGTGTCACTGCTATAAAAACTGATTACCGCTATATATGTATTTGTTTATCACGCTGCTGACGCTGGTCATCCGAAAATACCCGCTGTGCAGGGCAAATATTGAGTAAACCCCGTTGCAGGGACGAGTGAAGACTACAGGTAGGTTTGTTTTGATGGAAATTTTGTCATTAATTGTTATTCATTGGACAAAATTCGGATCCACGAGGTGCTTGGTGAACCCGTCTTCAACCAAATGTCAAAAGTTTGACGAATAAAGCTCCATAAAGTGACGAAATGCTCGATGAATTGTGAATTAATAAGCTTCAATTTTTTCAAATTTGTGTTGGACATCGTTGTCAAAGTTACATTGTTATAGATAGTTTAGGAAACTAAATCTATATTTACATGTGAATTTGCTGCATTTAAGTTGGAAAATATTGACAATTGCGTGTGATATACTGCACGTTGTCGGAGTAAACCCCAAAGCGCGGGCACGATTTTGCCCGCATCGCAGTTTACTCCTGTCCGCATTACGTTTTACTTTATCGATGCACGGTATGTTTGGAAAGATGTCTTTATTCGAGTAACTGGAAAGGGATTTGGGTTTTTTAGTATAAAAGCACGTCACGGGTATAGAGTGTCCCATACAGATTGTTTCACGTTTTCAAAATAATTCTCGATAAGTGTTTGCAGTGAAAGATTTGCTGAATGAAACTTAAATTTACCTCGAAATTCCGAATGCGCTCGACTAAGATTGTGTTTTTCTCCAGAACTGATGTCTATGAATGTTATCTGAACTCCTGTCACAGCATAAATAGGCATTGCCTATATGCCTTCCATTGGTTGGTACAACTTGTAATTGAATACTTTTAACTGATTAGACTAGCCGTGGTATGAACAATTATAACTGTTATAGTCCGATGTGCGGTTTACTGACGCCCGCACCGGGGTTTACTGCCCGCAGCGGGGATTATAGGATGACCAGCGTGTTTATAGTCTACACCTTCTAGATGGCGGCGCGTCTCGTATCTTAGTCACGTGATTGCAGCCGCCCTATAATAGTCACGGTCGCGTTATAATATAGCAATTAACTGTTATTATATATACTCCAATTAAATAATACTAAGTGTGGGTTTCTTATTGTATCCCGGGATCACACTATATATACAGGTCGATAACTATAGTCAATTATTGAATACGTATAATCAGCCCATAAGCCCTCGGATAGACTTATCCAAGTGGAAGGAATTATCGGCTCAAAACTCTTTCTCTCGAGCATATAACAAAAACGTAATAAAGTTTATTGACAAACAGGTAATAAGACACAATAAGAGCATACAGAGAAGTAAGAAAGTTTATGGCTAACGCAATCATGACATATATAGGATGAAGAGCGTTCTTAATTATTCTAATTTGCACACGCTGCAAATGCATAATTATCGCCGTATATCCACACTGACACAATGATTGTGATTGCCAGTATGGTTATTTTTTTCCTTTGCCAGTTTTCATGACGGGAGATTCCAGATTTTTTGCCAAAACCCTGTGCCAATGCATTCTCTTATGAATGCGAGTCGACCATATGTCGCCTCGCATATATAAGAGAATCATTGGTTTAAAAAATGTTATATTATTTTTTATAATGGTTGAAAAATGTAAGAAAAAATGAAAAAAATGATAAAAGAAAAAGAATGTAAGAAATAATGATAAAAAAGTATAAAAATTGTTAAAGAATGCAAGACAAAATGATAAAAATTGATAGAGAATGTAAGAAAAAAAATGATAAACTGTTAAAGAATATAAGAAAAATTATACAAAAATTTATAGAATGTAAGAAAAAAGTATAAATAATGATAAAAATTGTTAAAGAATGTAAGAAATTCCGAATGCGCTCGACTAAGATTGTGTTTTTCTCCAGAACTGATGTCTATGAATGTTATCTGAACTCCTGTCACAGCATAAATAGGCATTGCCTATATGCCTTCCATTGGTTGGTACAACTTGTAATTGAATACTTTTAACTGATTAGACTAGCCGTGGTATGAACAATTATAACTGTTATAGTCCGATGTGCGGTTTACTGACGCCCGCACCGGGGTTTACTGCCCGCAGCGGGGATTATAGGATGACCAGCGTGTTTATAGTCTACACCTTCTAGATGGCGGCGCGTCTCGTATCTTAGTCACGTGATTGCAGCCGCCCTATAATAGTCACGGTCGCGTTATAATATAGCAATTAACTGTTATTATATATACTCCAATTAAATAATACTAAGTGTGGGTTTCTTATTGTATCCCGGGATCACACTATATATACAGGTCGATAACTATAGTCAATTATTGAATACGTATAATCAGCCCATAAGCCCTCGGATAGACTTATCCAAGTGGAAGGAATTATCGGCTCAAAACTCTTTCTCTCGAGCATATAACAAAAACGTAATAAAGTTTATTGACAAACAGGTAATAAGACACAATAAGAGCATACAGAGAAGTAAGAAAGTTTATGGCTAACGCAATCATGACATATATAGGATGAAGAGCGTTCTTAATTATTCTAATTTGCACACGCTGCAAATGCATAATTATCGCCGTATATCCACACTGACACAATGATTGTGATTGCCAGTATGGTTATTTTTTTCCTTTGCCAGTTTTCATGACGGGAGATTCCAGATTTTTTGCCAAAACCCTGTGCCAATGCATTCTCTTATGAATGCGAGTCGACCATATGTCGCCTCGCATATATAAGAGAATCATTGGTTTAAAAAATGTTATATTATTTTTTATAATGGTTGAAAAATGTAAGAAAAAATGAAAAAAATGATAAAAGAAAAAGAATGTAAGAAATAATGATAAAAAAGTATAAAAATTGTTAAAGAATGCAAGACAAAATGATAAAAATTGATAGAGAATGTAAGAAAAAAAATGATAAACTGTTAAAGAATATAAGAAAAATTATACAAAAATTTATAGAATGTAAGAAAAAAGTATAAATAATGATAAAAATTGTTAAAGAATGTAAGAAAAAATGATAAAAAAATTGCTAAAGAATGTAAGAAAAATTGATAAAAAAAAAAATTGTTACGCCAATGCATTCTCTTATATATGCGAGGCGACTTATCGTCAACTCGCATATATAAGAGAATGCATTGGCACAGGGTATTTAATGTTGCGCCAGCGCAGCTCCCGTCATGAAAGGGTAAGTTGCCTGGTTGGTTTTGGTTTTGTTGGTTTTGACTAAGTGAAGTCCTTGAAGTGGGTTCATAGAAAATAACATAAAAGTTGACAAACCAACCATCACCAACAAGCATCTTTCGCATAATAAACGACGACAGATAATTATTAGGAATAGCTATTTGTGGTCGTGATTTTTTCGGACGCTCCAAAAACCTTGTCACAGAATTGACGACTACGAGACCGTTTGTGAGACAATCGTGCTTGCCGCTCACAGTAAGGGGATTATGGTTCTGCGTGCCGTGATTATTCTGTACTTAATTCTGATGTTATCAGGTCAAGCTTAGCACTTTGTATTTCCCAAGATTCTCGTGTTTCACGGCGACGAATGATTTGATTGCCACAATAGATAAACAATTAATGCCACATTGGCGATCACACTTTAAGGACATAATCTCAGAGTCATCTCCCACATTGAGGAGCTGGGAAACGATCGCGAACTTATTATTATATGATGTATTTGTGAGTTTTCTTTAAAATCCAAAACCGAAATCGTAACAACGGATAGGGAAAAACGACAGTGAATAAAGATAACACAAATTCTAGTGACGTAGTGCCCTATTCGTAATAATTATCTGTTGTTCATTATGCGAAAGGTGGTCGATTAATAACTCTCCAATAATGAGATTTCGCATGTCAAAATTATTGTTATGTAAACAATACTGTTACAGTGGAATTACCGATACTAAATTATAATCAAAACTTGACCGTAAACATTTGATCAAATATAAAAAAAATATTTTGAAAATCAGATTCAGAGTAAAAAATTTGAACTCAGTACACGATTATAGCGATGACTTTTGACAAATCATTGTAAGAATTTTGTTTACATAACAATGGTATCAACACGCGAAATTTGGTTATTTGATAACTATTTATAATGAGCATAAGAATAAAGTTGATTATATTTCTCCATGTTCATAGTGGTGATGTTTTTACAGACTTTTATAATTTTTCCATATTTACCGATCGCAAGTAGCTTTGTTCCCTTTAAGTCTTTATACTATATGGTTAATACAAAATGTACGCTCTCCAAACTTTGATCAAACTGTTCTACAGTTCAACATTTCAGACCAAAAATATGTAGATTTTTTTTTATGATGGCTTTATTTTCTAAATTTGTGTTAGATCGAACTTCGAATATTTTTATCCTTTAGGTAAAAATTTCGGGCTGAAATGGCCATCAGTTAGAAAGGTTGAGGTACATGTACGATATGGAAAATTCCAACACGACGGGGTGACAATGCAATTTCCTTGACTTATAAATTAATGTTTGTCTAGTCTGGTTCAATGGTGGCGGCTGTTAATAACTCAAAGCTGGGCACACCCAACGCACCCTGCTTATCATAAATATAATATGAAATATACACTTTTGTGGGCATTTTACATTCGGTCAATGGGCCCAGAGCAGCTGCACATCAAACTAACTTACCTGACTCCGGATATTATATCATATCATGCCATCAGAACTTTCCGAAATATCTCCCCGAACTAACTGCGTACGTCAGAAAGCCGTCCTTTGTATGTGAAACCAGCAGTGAAAGATTACCTATCCATTATCGGACAACACACCACGAATGATCAATATCGTGCCATCGGAAGGACGCAATTTGCCCAGCACAATACCCCGTTCTGATAAACCAAAATTACGTTTAAACTAATACAGGTTCATTTTACTACTTAATTGTCATTGTCGGTAGATGAGCTGCTCCAAACCTCCAGGGTATTGCAGGCGTCATCGGACTTATCAATTGTATAAACATAGCGTGGGCACATGGATGGCTAGTTCAATTATCTGTCGTCATAATTGATATACATAGCATATACGCAATAGAGTGTTTTCACATGTTAGGGTACGTTCATACGCTGACAAGTTTGCACGGTATGTTTTGCAGGCATTTCGTCATAGAAAACCACATGGTGCCATCATTTGAACGGAACCGTGCATATAACATGCATCTTTACCAAAGCGAACGACATGAGAAGTAAAACTCCTGTAGTTCCATTTGTAACGGCGCTACTGACATTTGCCGTCAAATACCTGCATGATTGATTCTTGTGGTATAATTGCATGCTATTTACAGGCAAATTAATGTAGCATCACTAGAGGTGGAACTACAGAGATTTTACTTCCCACGTAGTTCGCTTGAGGTCCATTCTCACCAAATCGGTGCTTTGAGGAACGAAAATCGAGAAAATTCAAAATCGACAGTATCGTTCAATATTGTTCGTTTATGCAAACAAGAGTTATGCTGAAACTAAATGTGTAATATTGGCATCATTGCTCTTTCGAGTACATTGCTATGGTACCTGGTAAGTATGGATGAAAAATCGTGTGTTTTCCCTATTGTAACATACGTTACCGGTGAACACACATCGGTTGGGGGTGGTTTACATCGATATTGAACCATTTAATGGTATCACATTTCCCTCATAACAATTTTGTAAGATGGCCAGCAGCCAGAAAATCAAAACATAATTAAGTGACAAGCATACACGCTTACACATGGTTAGGATCAAAACGATATACAAAGTAATAATTGCATACATTTTCTAATACGTAGCCTATTTTATTTCTTCATAATTCGTTTCCTTTCATTTGATCATATGTATGATTTGTGCCAAATGTTTTCTTCCACGGTATATTCGAAGATTCATTCTTTCAAGTAACAATGAGAAATCGATTTATTCGCGGATTCTTCTTCCAAAATTAAGCTGCCGTCACACACATAACATGGTAACGTATGTTACGAACTGAAACATCACTATAATACAATACCAGAAGCAAATAACATATTCAGTTTTATGGCCAACGTCGAAAAATGCAGCATATAAATTCATTTGTATTAAGATTAGCACTGTATCATATCTCTGTAGGAAATCCTGTATATATTGCTATCGAGAATGATTGCACTGGTATATTGAGTGCGAATTGAGTGCTACCCTATGCCTGACCTGCATGCATACAGTTACACTGCCTCGTGTTTTAAACACGTGCATGGCTTACGTATACTGCCAAGTATAGTTATGCCTAGCTATGACCGACAGTACAGCGGAATAATGATGTGCTTGTCAATGATTAAAGTAACGTTTTCAATGGTTCGTTTTCGACGGTGGCTGTCGGGTTTCCAGGTACATGATATCTGCGGTGGGATATCACATTAGTTATATATATGTAGAGAAGAATGGCGAGCAGACACTTCTGTTGTTGCCATATATCTACAGTAAGCAATTAGAAATCTAGACATCCGCCCATTTCGATGTTTGCGAATATTATATTATAAATATTATACCAAACTTAAATGTCAAAACATATATTTTCGATTGAGTGAAGTCACTGGTAACATATTGATGGTTACCACAAATGCCCATGGCCAATTTGCCCTTCCATATATATTATTCCCAGCCTGGTGCCTTTACATGTATGCATCTCCAAATTATGCCCGTTAACTTCGATCATGACATGAGTCATGCATATAATTTCAGTTAGTGCCAGTGAGTGGTCCGTGTATTTACTGCAGACATATATAATTATCGGCTTTAAATTATCAGAACCATTATATATTGAAGACAGTTATATAGGGGGTAATGGTCATAATAATGGAAGTCAAAGTTATAGTTGAACAAGGGTGATTACTCAGATCACATGGTCACCTGGCGCATTCTCAGTGGAGTTTAAAATTCAACATAATTATGGAATATATTGTTTAACTTTAATCGTACGTCCCCCGAAAACCTTTATTGGTTAGCAACCTAGTATTTTGCTTTGCAGACATTACAAAACAGCAAATATATCCCATTCGTATTTTCTAGTAAGAGCGGCTCAATAAGTTCACGGAAATGTAACGATCCCTACACATCGCGATAATCAAAGGGGATATTTTCAAAGAATCACGTGTATCGCACACGATTCATCATAACTTCATTAATTATCATTCTAGCAGACAGTTACCCACATATTTGGATCACCGGTGTTCTAAACTCGCGTTATTATTACCATACAGTGAGATATCTTGGTTTTTAAAAAATAAATATTTTAGCCGGTAACGTATGTTGCAGTAACATACGTTACAGTCACATATGTAGCAGAGGCTAACACCAGTTACATACTGTTTTATAACGAAATGTTGATATTTTTCCGATCAGATAGAAGGCAGCCATCTATAACAAATAACTAATCTCACTCGACCTCAGTGAGATATTCAAAACATATGGTAACGTATGTTACATACTTAAAACAAACCATCATATTCGGCGACATTCAGACGTTCCAGTGCATCCTCGCTTATGCATTTCGAGAAGCTCATATATCGTTCGTATAAAATCGACGGACAGCTAACAATTAGTGCGTTTTATGCATGTTATAATCCAAATAGTATTCGTGTGGAATCATTTTTATATTCGGTAACGTATGTTACACGGATCTGGCGACAGCTGCTTCTGGTGCTATATTTTTCTTGGTCATGATCGCAAATGGTCTTAATGGCGTACAACGAAGACAACATACACTCGCTCAGCTCCAACGGGAATACTGGCCTCGGTCGTCCGACATTATACCTTTTGTGAGCGATTCTTCGTAGAATATTGGCTCGGCGACAGTAACGTATGTTACATTTGCGCATACATAGGAGCAGCTCCCGGCAGAAATAATTCACAACCTGTTTACGTGTGTAGTGATCCAGTTGCGCGGGGATAAGGTCTTCCCGCATACGGCATTTTTGTATCTCTGTTGTCGGTATTCTAACGGAAAACCACCGGCGACACGCATGCACGGTTTTGCTGAGAATGGACCTTTAGTACAGTTGCATTTTATATGCTTGTTTCCGTTCATATATTCTGGCACCATATCGTTTTCTACGACGAAATGCCTGCAAACTATATATCGTGCAAACTTGCCAGTGTATGAACGTACCCTTAGGGTACGTTCATACACTCGCCAATTTGCCAGGCATTTTTGTATAGAATGCAACAATGTGCCAGAAACCGAATGATAAAATAAACTTATAAAATGCATCTGTGCCACAGAAAACTACATGGGAAGTAAGAACTATGTAGTTCCACTAGTAGCGATGATATGGAAATTTGCCTGTAAATACCTGCAATTATCTCGCAAGAATCAAGTCATACAGTTAGTTTAGGGCAATGTGTTAGTAGCACTGTTACGTGTGGGATTACCGCAATTTTACTTTTATTGTTAGCTTTGGTCAATATGTATTTTATATGCATGTTACCGTTCATAGTCTGGCACCATAGGGTTTTCTATGAGAAAATGTCTGCACAAAATGCCTGCACAAAATGTCTGCACAAAATGTCTGCACAAAATGCCGTGCAAATTTGCCAATGCATGGTGTGCGCATGACACGTGCAGTATTAGCCACGTTATATATTTATACATGTACATCACAGTACATGTAGCCTACATTATGTGTAATATTATATGAGTTGATATTGAAAATGTATTGATTGTGGAGGATTTTTCAATAATTATAACCCATGATTTTGGACGCCGAATCAGCGCAGTGAATTGAAGAAAATAGCCTCCTGAGTGCCCGAATAGTGACTCAAATGTGTATGGAATACTATTAAGTGCTCACTAATCCCACAGCTGTAGACAGCCTGCCCTGTCGTCACGTGACTGCATACACCCAGGCATGGCATCATAATTCTGCAACACCAGCAAACTACACATCAAACTACGAATCATTCTGGTATAATCATCTAAAATGGAAAAACAACGTCAGATTCAATTCTTCAAGTATACTTTAACTCATTAGTTAAGTTCATTTTTAATTTTCATACAAACAAACTTAATAAACTTTACAGTTTTGAAATGTTAGTCCGCAATCAATAACTTTCTTAAAGACATATTATGCACTTATTCGGGTGCATGCGTTAAACTGTTAAGATAGTATTAAGGCACTTTGCGAACTTGAGTAATGTAGCATTCTACTACATCGCCGAAAATCTCAAGCAAATCGACCGTACCACTCCATAGAAAACGCCATCTGAACTACGCTCAACTGTAAATATTTACTTCTCGATTCGGGACGCAACTATTGGCGATATTGTAACGAAAACTATTTCGCCACCGAAAGTCACTGAATTTAATTATACATACTAATGACGGTGTGTGTTTTCACTTTGTATCTAATATTTGTAAAATTAACTAATTTGAACAAGATTATCCTCCATTTCTATTTTTTCGCCCATACCGGAGTGTTTCACATCACTTTAAATCAAGACATTATTATTTAAATCTCCTATAATTTCAAAGAGAAGTGAAACAGTGTGCTACCCGCTGTAAATGCCGACCCAAAAGAGTTGTTGGAAGTTATAGCGAGTTATTGGAAGTCGTTGTAACGACTTGTATAACGACTTGTTTTTATTTCCACAAGTAGCTACAACGAGTTTTAAGTCGTTACATGTCGTGAAAGTCATTATAACGACTTGCAAGTCGGTATAACGGGTTGTTGTGACTCGTTATAACGAGTTGTACGTCGTTATAACGGCTTGCAAGTCTTTATAACGAGTTGTTGCAAGTCGTTATAACGAGTTTTTGCAAATCGTTATAACGATATGACATCAGCTGCCATCGGGAGAAAACCAAAAGTGTCATTATGACAGTGTCAGACCTGTTTATGGAAATAATGTTTTAATATGCAAGTGCCTACATAATAATGGTTACGTGATGCATTTAATCACGTAATATTGAAGACATTTGAGGAGCAGTCAGTCACATGGTCGAGCAAAGTTCCCTATCTGAAGGGGGAAAAAACAGGTTTTCCAGTTGCCACGTACATTATAAATCACACCCGTCTTCGTGAGTTGATAATTGCCAGTATAATCATTAATATGAAATTTTGATTTAGCATACGATGTAAGAATTGTAAACGCAAGAGTTCCAAGCGGCAATTTGTTCCACATATGTCGGTATGCATGGATCCCCTTGTGATGAATTCGTTATTCAGGCAAAGAGTAATTCGTGGTACCAAGAAAGTTTTTGTGGTAAACTTGAAAAGTGACATTATTTGCGAGGAAGATAATAGTGCAGGTTAAAACATGTCTAAAATGGCGCTGTCGGATTAAGGGGTGGGGAAGTGGTGACATCAAATTCGATGGAAATAGTTGTGTCGACGATTGATGCTGAAATTTCCATTGTGGCACTTTCATCATATGTATAATTTAATAAAGTCCAATCCACAAATAAATATGTGGAAAATATTATTAGCACAGAACTGGTTTTAACTCCGGTGTGTGTTTGTCCTTCAAAAACATTGTGGTGCATGGGGCTGTAGAAATCACCAGTGCTCGTTCGTGCATCCGTCGGTCTGCGCGTTTGTCGGACTGTGCGTCCGTCACAGATGGTTTCAGATTATGGCTGTGGCCATGGCAAGTATGGTTCAAAGCATATGGAGCCGGTTATCTACCCCGTGTGGGCCCTGGGTAGAATAGGCCTACCTCCCCATTGCGAGTGGTAAGAATCCCCTAATGTGGCACCCTGTTTGCCGTTGGGTGCATCCGGTGAGGTGTGGGTGTCCTTGTGGTACAATGGCGGCCTTATCGCGTGAGGCATCGACCTGCGGATACGGCTTAGCCCATGATCCACTTTGGTCCTACATTTCCTCAAGACGGGTGATTGAGTTGACCCCGTTAAATCAAACGGCTAGTCACACTTCTCCGGTGCTTCAGATTAAATAATTTCTGCCATCTGTTATATTTTGGTTCTCTTGTCTAGTTGAGCGTTCTGGTTTTCATGTATGTTGTTTCTTCTGTGTCCTTTCTCTTTGCATTTCGTCTTCATGACTTAAATGTTTCAATCTTGTAATGTTCACGCCTGTCTCATTGATGGGGGGTACCAAACAGGCTGCTATATGCAGTAGGTAAACGGGTCACTACTTCAGCTATGTACCAGTCTTTGGTCCGACCATAATTCGAATGGTATTCCGAAGCGGCTGCTGGGGCAGCTGGGCTAGTTATCGATTATTTGCTTTTCATATGGCAACTCAAAACAAAACAAAACGTAAGATTGACCACCCGACAAGTTCCACTGATGCTGAGGTCTATCCTCAGTACTTGGTACTTGTTTTTTATACAAATGTCAAAATACCTTCTATATTTGTGACTGATAAAACGCTACAAAGCATAGTCGGACAATTAAAATATGGTCAAATAGATCAGGACTGGCCACTAAGTGGCTCTCTTCTGATCGACTGTTCATGAAAAATTCAAGCTAACGCTCTTGTGCAATTAACATCCATTGCACACACACCAGCGTTGAATACTCCTCTCAAGACATCGAACAGTAGCAGAGCTGTGTTGAGAACTCGTGATCGAGCTGATTCTACTGAGTCAGAGATATTGGCTGACTTAGCACCACAGGGAGTTAGAGTCCGTATATTTACACAGACAGTTAATGGTCAAAACGTTCCTTTGAATAGTTATCTTCTGACCTTCAATCGATGCGAAGGTTTGGTAGATGGATGGATTTAAGCACATATGTTCCAAACCCATTGTGATGTTTTAAATGTCAGGGGTATGGCCATGGTCATTAACATTGTAAAAGCAAAGAAATGTTCTATTTCTGGTCATGATCATAAGGATTGTACGAATCTTAAGAAATGTTCAAACTATCAAGGTTCACATGCTGCAATGGATTGTCTGTGTCCCATTTGGGACTATGAATTCAAGATTCAACGATGTATAGCTGACAGGCATCTGTCCTATACAGATGCTAAAAAAATAGTTGGTTCTCGACCATCCATTCCACAGGTCATTTACTCAGCAATCGTGTCTACAACAAAGTGTGTTGATATCAGCAACAAGCCTTGAAATAGTGTTCCTGTCATTTGCAGAATGGGGTTCCCAGAGGGTGAATTTAGTGATGCTATCCCGCACATCGGGCTAGCATCACCAAATTCAGCCTCTGGGGACCTCATTCTGTTTACAACTCAGCAGAATGAGGTTCCCAGGGGGTGAATGTGGTGATGCTAACCCGCTATGTGGGGTAGCATCACTAAATTCTCCCTCTGGGGACCTCATTCTGCAAATGACAGGCACACTATTTCAAGGCTTGCACTCAGACACAGAATCAAACCAAACTCATCAGTATATCACTACATACAGCAACACAAGTTGAGGAGACTGATATTATTCATGTTCCAGAACCTGTAGTCCAGGTAATTGATACAGCTTCTGTCGTTGAGACATCTCCTCCAAATTAATCTATGTAAGTTGATCCTATTGTTCCCAAACACAAATTTCCAAAGGTATGTCAAGTCTTTATACTCTCAGAAGCAGAGGTTGAGCTTTGAGTTTTCAGAGTTCGATACGATGCTTCGAGAGAAATGGTCATCCTTGAAAATAGACACCCATGCATGTTGGTGGTTGGAGGCTATATAAATATCTTATTAATCATCCAGAAGCCGAAGTTGTAAGATACATCAGATATTTCCATATGCTTAATAAATTATTTGTCTTTGCTGAATACATTTCATGCTGGTTTTATATGTTTGCTGTTCTCAAAGCAGTATTTATATCTGTTTTGATATTCTGTTTTATATATATGTGTCTGAACAATGGTAAGTTTCTTATTGGTTCTTCTGACCCCTTCACTACTCTGATTTGGTGTTTTTGTTTGTATATATTTTATCTCGTTTTAGTCTAATTCACGGTTACGTATATATATACGCCGTTGCTTCGCTTAATCTAGATTTCTCTCAGTCGTGAAATGGCCTAACGGCTAAAACGACGTAAAACCCAAATTAAACAAACAAAGCCGGTATATCAATATTTGTCAACCTATCTAACACCTCCTTCCAAATTATGCAGACAGATGAGCCATGTCCCTTTAATTGTCCATTTATATAGTGCCGATTATTTGGTTTCCGGACGATAACTCAACATATCCATAAGCAAATAGTTTGAGGATTTATACCCAAGACCGTTCAGGTTTCGCAAGAAAAAGGGCACATATTACATTTGTGATTACTCTCATCCCGATAGCGCGTTTAATATAACCAATTACGAATAATTGGTCAAGCGAATGTTAGGCGATTTAGAGCAGCTTGTCGCATATACGTGCGCTTTTTGGCGTTACCTATATAATGGACCCACCCTTTACTAATTTAGAGTGACGTGGAAGACGCCGGTGGGCCCATTAAATGGCAATAGAGAATAAAGTAGTTATTTCCATAAATGTTCGGGTTTTACACAAGTTATGACCACTTACCTCACGGTTACATCTCCATAAAAACAGTCCAGATGACAGTTAATCCTTATGTAAAATTATTGGGTGTCATTAGCCGCTTCTGTTGCCCAGTGGGGTGAGTTTCAAGTCAAGCGACAACCTTTTAGAGACCTCTAATGTCAATATGTGAAATAGGCTATGGGTAATTCGCACATGTATTGTTGTAGGTAAATACCTACAACAATACATCGCAGCAGTTGTTGTATTTTGTGTCTGTTAGATCTCGCTGTCATTAGCATTTTCAGTACTGCAGGGATTCTGTATGTATAGGATAATAGCTGAAAACTGTACATTATTTCAGGAAATGGATCGATCGAGGCCGTAGGCCGAGATCGTTCCATTCGCTGAAATAATGTACCGTTTCAGCTATTATGCTGCAAGGATAGCGTGACATCTTAACCCATTGTCAACTTAAAGGGGTACTGTACGCCATTTTCAATAAATTTCCGGTGATAACAACGATCAACTAGAATGCACTCAGAGAGATGCCAACGTGCGCAAAAATGTAATAAACAATAATTTAAAAAATAGTTTCACTGTATTTTACTTAATTTAATTTAATGTTAGCAAAAAAAGACAATTACCATTTCTCATTTCATCACATATAAAAGGCAAATTACTATATTAATCATTTAAGTAATTAAAACCAATTCCATGTTGCCGAAAGGATGAGACTTTAATATCGATTACATTTTTTTCAGCGGCATATTTTCATTTTCCGATAGTCAAAGTTGACCAAAGGAGCAATTATAAGAAATAATTAATACTATTTTTGTAAATATTGATAGCAGCCAATATGCAACAATAAATATCAATAATTAATCAATAATTAATCAATAACGATCATTTTATGTAATAATAAACTCTTCAAACTGTGTTTGTGTCAACAAATGCGTTTTGTTTTGTGTTACGTCGTTCGTCGTATTTGACCCGGAACTCGGCTGAATGTTAGGCTATTCAGCCTATTGTGTAGAATTACGAAATCGCGTTTTGAATGTCTCTCTTTTCCCGCACGATAAAAAGAGGTCTTCGCACGAACCAAAAATGATAAAACTTCCCAATTATAAGTAAAAATACCCAAATGAAGGAGTCTATGTAGGTCCCGAAGGAGTCTATAGACTCTTTGATGTAGAGTTCTGATGGAGAAAATGTAGGTCGATCTATTTTTGTCATAACTCTGACGTATTTTGACCTGGGAGAAAAAATCGAAATCGAGGCTCACTACGAGCATGCCAGTTTTAAATATAGAAACAGGGAATCCCGACAAATGGCGATATCGGCGACAAACAAATAATCGAAAACAACACATAAAATAAACATAGCAAAAACGCGGCACAGTAAAAATGTCAGAACGCCACGGGGTTTTACGTCGTTTTTGGTGACGTCATGGAGTGAAACGGAGTAGGGTGACACCAACCTACGAATCTGTCTGATTGCCATACTGTTGCGCGAGCGCACGTAATTATCGATACTATATAGAAACATAAGTAATTTGAGTCGAAGATGTATTCTGTAAACGCTCAGGTTAATAGGCTATCTTAAAATTTAATAATTTAAAAGTTAATAATTTAATATAAATTGAATTTATGGCTGGAGCCATAAAATGGCGTAAATTAAACTACGAATTTCCGTGTACAAAACGTAATCAAATTATAATTGAGGGATACTGGATTAGTAAACCCATTGCACACACGATCGTTTGAAACATTATGCTTATACGGGGAGAAAACTCAAGCCACTCATTGACTAGTGACGATACAATAACTTAAATGAGTATATGGGACTACTATGCATATAATATAATTTGTATTTGATTCATTTGGTTGAAAACTGTACAAAAATTACTCGACAACGACAATTAGTATTTTTGCATTCCGGTAAATTTGCCATCCGTAACACTACTTCGTACTCAACAGACTTTCAAAGAATTGAAAAGTTGTTACCTTATTCTCCGACTCGGGGATTATAGAAACCAACAACAACATCTTGGGTACAGTACCCCTTTAATGGACAGGCAGTTCCCCATTGCGTTTCCGACCGTTGAATGAACACGACGTACCGACAATGAGCTCCTTCTGCGATAGATTTACAAATATAATCGGGAGTTTTGCCCTAACATTATTAAATTTCTTATGCGGCATGTTTCGGATTTTGCGGAGAATTATACATTGAATGGCAAATTGGTGCTAGAGCGGTATGCATAATCGGAGATTTGGCGATCTTGTGGTTTGAGATCGCGGGTAATACTGAAGATCGAAGGACTACATTTACATGTAAATTACTATATCATAGTTTAGGTTTTATCGTGAGGGGTTCTAAAACATGCCACCCGGGAACGGAATTAGATTCGAGAAATTCAAAAGGTAGTCGGATTCCTTATGTCGAAAAAAATGGTCGCGCGTTTTCGGAATGTTAAAAGCGATATGAGAACGGTTTAGATATCGCCAGTGTGTCTATTTTCATAATCTACCTGTTTCCAGCTTGATAATTTAGTGGAAACAGGTTTTTGAACTGTTTTAAGAATTTAAAGAGCGTTTGCTTATTATACAAATATTATTCATCATAACTAACCTTCTGGTGGACTGTGCGAGTTGAAATTAGCAAAAGTATCAAATATGGCGGTCTACTTTCAGAGTCTACCTGTTTCCAGTCTGACATGTTAGTGGAAACAAATTGTTTGGAAGGTTTTAAGAATTTAAAGAGCGTTTCCTGGTTAATACAAATATTAACTAACACGATTAGCCTTATCATGAATTGTGCGTGTTGAAATTATGCACATATATCAAGTATGACTCTGAAATCTATTTGGTATCGTCAGGTAAGTCTCCGCGGGTACAGTACTACAGTTGCGATCAAAATTTAACGTTGAACCATATAGATAGTTTGACAATTTACTCAAATGTTCACAGTGATGGAACTTAATGGCCATCATATATGCACGGCTCTTACATGTAGTCTACTGTAACGATATGTGATTTAACAAATTTAACTTGCAATATAGTCAGGCCACCAGCTACAGTAATTGATAAACAAAATATATGTGGTTCACATCAATCATATACATCACAATCACGTGCTTCAGTGATAATGTCAACTATTCTACAAATGTAATGTTTATCAAGACTAAAGTTTCAGGATGTCGTTTTAAATTGATTGATGGTGTTTTTTCATCAATTGACAAAGTTAATGTTTATTGCTAGGACGAATTACCGCACAATATGGAGTTGTGTGGTAACAAATCTGCAAGTCATATATATGTAAGTGTCAGTCACTGTTTGTTAAAATTGTTCTGTCGCGTAGAATTTTTTATGTTTTCATGCCAAGCTATGGTGCCTATGGATCATTCTGTTTTAGTATTAAATTTGGAGAAACCCGACCAACATCAATGTAACAACTACAACAACTCATTTATGCCAATGATATGTTTAGCCATACATGTGAATAGGGTGGTATTGTTTCAAATTTTTAAACAATGTTATCATGTCCATATGTATTGCTAAACATTGCTGGGCACAGATTGGTTGTTGTTCTATAAATCCTGGTCAGGTTTATCCAAATTGGGAGTTGAAATTATGTTGATCTGATGATAAAGAAGAAACTTTCTCCGCCCACTCAAATTAATACATCCCCCGGGGTGCACGTTTCACATATTAAATTCACATCTTAGTCAACATAACAAATCACTCCCTCAAATCCTTTGCCACAAGAATAAAAATAAATTGTCAGTATAAATAGGCAAGACATCTCTGGACACTTTCGAAGAGATCATTTATTTATAAGAAGACATATATATATATATATATATATATGCGTTATGTGCTTGGTCTTATGTAAAGTACAACACATCAAGATGCAAGTGACACAGTGCGTGGACAAAGCTTAAAAAGACTTGCATATGAATCACGATTAATGGGATAGAATAATAATGACACGTGTTGTCAATTTAACCATGTCTACTGCAAAATTAAAAATAATAAATTCTATATTTGACTTTGTAGTATGGTGATAAAGTTTACTATAATTCTCTCATTTTTTGCGACAAGTATACGTGCCTTTACTGGACGGACAATTGTCGATATTGTGGATTGTACAGCATTGTTTATATTGTGAGTAGAGGGTTCTATATATCTTATGCTGACATGATAATGGTGCGACAAGATCACGAAGAGAAGGACGTCGTGCATGGTGGTTTCGTGCATACCACTTGTGGATACTAGCAAAGTGTCGAAGAACATAGTTGAGGGGAACCTTCCATCATCCTTTATAATGTATCATGACTCCATCTGTTGTGAACAAACCATCGAATTGGGCTAAATGGATCGTTCTCCCGCACGAATATATTTGGTCTTTGAACTGTGACTTCCCATGGCGATCAACACTCTGGGCCGTGGTATTTCCCCGTAGTGTCTATAGTCGGATGATAATGGTTCAAATGGTGACATGATTGTGCAGATGAGCCATTGATCATTATAAGATTGAGAAACTTAGCCTGGGCAACTACCGGGAATTCAATGGTAATTGCAGTTATAGCTTACTAGAAGGTGACCCGACTTCGTCCGGGCTATTCAAAAACCAAATTTCAAGTCGATTGCTCCACCCGTTTACGAGATCTGGTCTGCGCATGCGCGAAGCTGGCGTCGCACGGGTTCGGCGACCCGATAAAATTCGTATCCGGGGCAAGATACATTCACATACCAAATTTCAAGTCGATAGCTCCACCCGTTACCGAGATATATAGCCCAATGTCATTTGCGGATACCTCGGCCGGTGATGAGTTAACGCGACATCGCCCGGTAAAGAGTTAACGCGAACACACGTCACGATATGTTGATGGCGTAATATATTTACGCAATGAATTTCGATGAGCGAAGCATGGTCCTGCGTTCTTCCCGATAGTTAAGGTAGAAACTTTAAACGTACACAGGCGTGTGATGCATCATTGGAAAGATGAAGCCACACAGATTCTAACCGTGCAAATTATATGACTGGCAATTTATTATTCGCGCTATATCGAATCGATTTGTGAGCACCGAACTGAATCGATTTGTGAGCACCGAACTGAAATATATTAGCGCAAAACGGCGTAAAAACAGATTTGACCTCGGCACGTGCAGTTGACCTCAGATCTGAAAATCAATAGGCCTATGTTACTCCTGACCCGAAAATACCCCCACATACCAAGTTTCATCGAAATTGGCTCAGCCATTTTTGAGTCCATCAATTACACACAGACAGACAGATACACACACACACAGATCTTTCAAAATATATAATAGACTAGCCGATGAGCCCGACGTTGTCCGGGCTATTCAAAAACCATATTTCAAGTCGATAGCTCCACCCGTTTCCGAGATCTCGTCTGCGCATGCGCGAAGCTGGTGTCGCACGGGCTCGGCGACCCGATCAAATTCGTATCCGGGGCAAGATACATTCACATAGCAAATTTCAAGTCGATAACTCCACCCGTTTCCGAGATCTCGTCTGCGCATGCGCGAAGCGGGCGCCGCACGGACTCGGCGACCCGATAAAATTCGTATCCGGGGCACATAAATAAAGCTGTAGGGTGGGATAACGTAGCATACGAGCATATTATATACGGCAGCGACTTACTCACAAATATTTTATCAACCTGCTTATCCGGAATATTTAAATATGGTAAAGTTCCAAAAAATGCAAAGAAAGGAATAATTATAACTCTACACAAAGGCGGTTCCAAAAGCAAAGATGTTTTTAATAACTATAGAGCAATTACATTGATGCCTGCCCTATACAAAATTACTGAACGTGTGCTTCTGAACCGAATCGAGAAATTCTCTCCCCGTACTCTAGAAGTTGACCCATTGCAGCACGGGTTCCAAAAATGTTTGAGCTCAAATATGGTGTCGTACATGACACTAGAATGTATTGATTATGCTAAAGATGTTGGTCACAAAATGTACGCATGTTTCCTGGACGCAATGAAGGCCTTTGACACGGTGTGGATCAACGGGTTGTTGTACAAACTATATGATCGCGGCATTCAAGGCCTCTCGTTTTCTCTTATACATAGCCTGATATCTGATGTCCAATGTTCAGTTAGGTATAACGGTACATCATCCCGTTGGTTCACAGTGTGTCAAGGAGCAAGGCAGGGGGGAATATTATCCCCTTCATACTATATGATCTATGTGAACGACCTCATACTACAGCTGAGGAACTCAAGAAATGGTCTAAACTTATATGGTATAGATTGTTCCAGCCCAACGCTAGCTGACGATATGTTATTACTTTCACTTACTATGACTGGGTTACGTAATCTTTGCGACATCTGCTACCGTTACAGCACGGTGTGGCGCTATATGTACAACCCATCAAAATGTTCCGTTATTGTATTCAATGAATCTAAGGCGCGTGCAAACAAAACTGACCGTAGATGGCATATTGGACCATCTGTAATACCGGAAGTGGAAGAAGTTACCCATCTTGGTATTCCTTTAAATAAGTATGATTTAAATGGTGCATTTGTAGATACAATTTGTCGCAAAATCAGGGGCACCTATCTCATGTTATCTAATGCTGGCCTTTACGCCGGTGGGATAACGCCACTGAGCTGTAAGACAATATACGAATCTATTGTCCTCTCAAAGTCGCTATTTGGCGCAGAATTACTATGGAACCTGGCACATAAACATGAGGAAGCTCTTGAAAAATGCCATAGATTTTGTCTGAAACAGGTTCAGGGTTTACCTACGCGTGCTAGAACAGTTATCGTCCATGGGCTCATAGGAGTTCACCCTATTATGAGCTATATAGATAAACGAAAACTATCGTTCCTTAGTTCAATGTGTAATCTGGAACAAATTAAAACGGCCAAGGAAATTTTCATTTTCCGTCTTTATCAACACGCACTTGCTCCAACTACTTCTTGTAAAAATTTCTCCTCCGATATCATGGTAGCAATGAATAAATACAAACTGGTAGACTACTTGCGTCTGTATTTGAAGGAATCAGTATTTCCTTCTAAAGAGAAATGGAAACAATTAACTAAAGCTCTCATTAATGAGACTGAGAGCGCGGCCTGGTCCGAGAGAATTCATGCTGATAACTCCTTAATTCGATTCTCGAAGATTCAGACCACGTTCGAAGTCTCGCATCTGTGGAAATTGTGCCGCCTGTTTCCAGAAAATAAATTGTCTTATTACAAAATGGCACAAATTATACAATTCTCCTGCGTTCCGTGTGATACAGGTATTTGTTCAAATTGCTCTCGCGCGTACTCCGACTACATGCGGCATGCAATAGTCCAGTGTTCCTCATTAACGTGTATCCGTGACGAAATAGAATTTTCTGTTTTGTGTAGATTTGGAGTTCAAATTTACATACGCTTTGATTCTCTTTCAGATGAAGATAAATTATTATTCTTCTTGACGGCAAAATTTGAAGAAATTGCCTCTTATGTCGAAGATATCAACGACTTTGCAAATTTCATAATTAATTGCACTTGTAAACTATGGGAAGAATATCATTGCCTCTCTGTTTGAATTGTAGTTAAACAATTTATAGTATACGCTAGTAATGACATAATGCTATACATAACTCATAGAATCCATAGAATCCGAAGACACGACAAATGAGTAAATATATATACTTGAGTGGTGCTGGGGAAATGGTCGGCTCCGAGTCGGTAAGACTGTACAAAGGCATTGGCGTTTGTGGGTCTTCCAGAGAGAGAGATCCCCGATTTGGGTCCAACTCCGGCTTGGTCGCCTCGGAGTATGCTATTTCTCTGGTCCCAGTTCTTTATATATACAGATCTATATAACCGTATAATAACACATCACATTTAGCCTGTCGTGGAGAGCCAATTAGATATTTGACCATATGTTCATTCCATTACACGATAACGCTACATTGCCATTCTGGTCGTCTGTCTCTGTCTATACATATAACGAATGTGTGTCTGTTAGTATGAATACTTCATGCATGTAATTCGCCAATGTTTTGTGTGTGTCTGTTAGTATGAATGCTTCTGGGAGTTTGTTTGTTATAAATGGACGTCATGCATGTAATTCTCCAATGTTATAGATGTGTGTCTGTTAGTATGAATGCTTCTATGTGTATGGTTGTTGCAAATGGAAATCATGTATGTAATTCTCATGTTCACCACTTAGATGATGACTGTAAATATGTTGACTTTTGTTACCTGTTTATGTTCTTATAATTTATATTAATTGTATGCATTCTCTAAATATCTCCATGAATGGAGGAAATAAAGAATATATATATATATAATAAATTGTCACACCTACTATGCCATCGCTACTGTGGTACGTGTGTCCGCAGCCATTGTTTTCGTTCGTCTATCAGTGGGAAATTGTCGATTTTTCCTCTTAGTTATGTATGTTAAGGGGGAGACGTACGTTTGGCATAAATACAGCTAAAAATGGCAAGAGATTTTCAACAAATAATTTCTCTGGATCTATCTAGTGAAAAATCTTGAGTTTCACATATCATTATCTTCCTTGTATATAGAATCTGAGAAATTATTAAGAGACGATCAAAACAATGGGTTTTAATACATTTGAGAGGTTTAAAATATTGCCCCCCCCCCTCCTTTCAGTACCAAGAACTGCTAGAATAAATAATAATTTCACACAAAACTCCAATTACGAAATAGCTTGTTGTCTTGGCTACCATATTGGATCCATCCAGCCCCCATTCCGCGGTTTAAGTGCTACATGTCAAAGTTCTAGAGTAGCATTCCAATTATGGAGTTTTGAATATTCATGAATTCCATAAATGGAATTCATGAATATTCAAAAGCTCCATACCGGTATATGAAATGCTACTTCAGAACTTTGATCTGCAGCACTGAATGCGGGATGTGACTGGGTGGATCCAATATGGTAGCGAATCAGTGATCTCCCTTATTACGAAGTGTCTAATTCACCAAAATATACAGATAGTAAAGCCACTTTGATGTTTTTTTTTCTCGTTTTTTTTCAGGTGGCTAATGGCGATTTTGTTAAGATTAGCTAAATTTCTAGTGTCATTTAGATGGATAAGATGTAAGATATGGCGAGAGACGTCACATGAAAGGAACACAGACTACAGGAATTGACTTGACATTGGCGTCGCCCGAAGAAGAAATGTGCATCTTTTTTGCAAGAACAAACACTTTTCTTTTGGAATATGAATGTTTTTCATGGCTCATCGCGTAATTTTCGAGATGTACTCGATGCAAACGCGGTCATTTTCCGAACAAAACCGGTAAATCTACATTGTAACATACGGATTGTTCTCACATTTCGAGAGGATAAGTCTGTCATTTTTAATATAACAGAATCTGGAGAAAAATATATATTGTACATGTATCAGTCATGGCGACTGCCATTTCGAAAAAATTTAACTGCAGCATTAGATTCCTTATATGTGACCCGCCATATCAAATCCAGTCGTAAGTCGGGAATCTTTTACCCTGTGCCAATGCATTCTCTTATATATGCGAGTCGACCATAGGTCGCCTCGCATATATAAGAGAATGCATTGGCCTAACAATTATTTACAATTTTAATATTTTTTTCTTGTATTCTTTAACAATTTTATAATTTCACCCCTACAGAGCCCCAGACAAACACGAGCAGACGACACTCTTATATATGCTTCTATATATGTGTGGGGCTCCCTGTAGGGTAATGGATGTTTTTTTATTTTATGTCCTAAAAATTGTAAGAAGCATTTATTTAAAAAAAATTATAAAAAATTGTTAGGCCAATGCATTCTCATATTTGCGAGGCGACCTATGGTCGACTCGCATATATAAGAGAATGCATTGGCACAGGGTAAAAAAAAATCCCGACGTACGACTGGATTTGATATGGCGGGTCACATATCATGGGGAAGCCTCAAAATAAGTTTGGAGGAAATCAGCAATATAATGGATTGATCAATCTTGGTGCTCCTCACCAAAGTTCCATTTGGTTACGACGGTTCCACTTAATTTGACAGCATTATATCTCATCAGTAGATTCCCTATATAATGAAGATGACTATATATAATATACGGTTGGTGGAACGTTTTTATCAATGTTATGCCCAACAGAAAACGCCATTCCAAACCCGGACGGTTCCAGTTTGGAAAAAAAATTAACTGTTTACCATTATACTCCTCGTATATCACGGAATTTAATTTTTTTCTGTCCATAAGCTTCATCCCTGGTACGAACAGCACCACTTCAGAAAATGTGAACTACATCATCAAACTTATCGTGTATCACGCGGATATACCTATATATAAGTTTGGTGGAAATCGATAAAACATAAACATTTAATTTGGCACCCCTCCTCCAACCACCATCCCTGAACTGGACGGTCTCACTTTTGTATCTTTAAACAACACAATTAGATTCCATAGAGTTGACTGACATGACTTTAAGGATGTCCCCGTAGCCGAGGTGGTTAGGTCGTCGATAAGATCGTCGCAGTCTGGGCAATACTAGTTTGGCTCAGGTTCGAATCCCGACTTGGGCGAAAATCGGGACAGATTTTCAAGCTTGAGTTGAGGGACATCTCAATTAGTCCATGAGATAGAAAAATGGAAAATTGACTTTCGTTGCACCCCAGGGGGGGGGGGGGGCAGGGGGGGGGGGGGGCAAAGGTTTTTGGTGTCTATGGAAAGCTTATAGCACCAGGAACAAAATTTGACTTATTGGCCTTGACAAAAAGTGTCCGTTTGGCCGCTAGGGGGCGTAATCCAAGATGGCCGCCAATATTCCCGCCAAAATAGGAAATCATAAATAGGAAAAGACTTTGTGTCAATTAAAACGGGTTTTGCCGCCAATTGAGTTTCATGAAACATTTTAAACACATAAACAAACATTTAAGACATTAAAGTGGCACTTTGGGAGTCAAATGTTGTAAATAAAGAGCGGTTTATGATTGTATATGACGGGAGTTTTTGTGCTTTCTTGTACCTTAATATGACAGTCCGGGAGCTAATGGCGGTACCCTTGCAACCCAATGTGACTTAACTTTACCCCACCCATTTTGTTCTTTATTATGTCCTTCAACTTTTAATGTTAACAAAAACAAAAAGTGGCCGTATAGACTCCAGACAAGATGGCGGCCATGATGGCCGCCGTTTTTCAGACCAGACCCTAAGTCAGTTTGATGCAAATTATAGCTGGAAACTCTAGTAAAATGTATACTAATGTATATATTTTCATGAAGCTAGGACACACTGAAACTTCGATATGGCAAAATTGAAACTCCCAATCCAAAATGGCTGCCAAAATGGCCACCGAAAGTTGAAAATATGACATTTTTTCACTTACATCTTCTAGATCAGTTTATTTTGTTTGGAAATGGTTGAGAAATGAGACTTTGTTTTTTATTTTATATATTAACTGATCATTGGAGCAATACCATATGCAATTACTGGGCTCCTAGCCCCGTCCGATCCCTCAAAAATTCGATTTTACAGAATGCGGTATTAAATTTCACAAAAAATCACAATTGGGATTCTAGTCATATTTCTACAAGAAATGAACAGAAATTTGTAATGTAAGTGAGGCATATCATTACCTATGAATATTCCAACTCATTGGAACCAAAATTGTTACTTTGGCTCAAAATGGCTGCCAAAAAGACCGTCAAAATACGGGAAATGGTAGATACTGCCTCAGCATGCCCTTCAATCGCTTAAACGTTGTGGTTGATGTATACAATTGGCTAATCTGTCTTCTATAATTGAATACTAACATGTCTGATGCACCATGGTTTATTGTTACTATTGTCACCACTGACATTACCAGAAATATTGGAGTTTTCTCTCACAAACTTGACAAAAAATATCGGCAAAAATTAACTTTTCAGGTCTGGATCATTTGTTCAAGTGAAATGTAACTATCTTTGATATGAAAGATGATTATTGTTTTGGTCTATCATAATTGTGTCACACTACGGCATTTATAAACCATTTTCTCAAAATGGCAACCAAATTTGGTAATAAAATTCATTTCTTTTACATACATCCCGAACATTAATCTCTGCGTTATCCGGAAAAGGTGACAAATTCATTTTAAAGATGCAGTATGGAATTTTTCCGAGAACCTTTTTTGTGATTCTGGCCATATTATTGAAAGGAAATGGGCAGAACTTTGCAACGGAACTGACATAAAACATAATATGTGGCTATTCTGGCCCATTATGATAAAAGTTGATCAACTGGGTACAGGGTGGATGCCAAGATGACAACCAGGGAGTTACTGTTTGATCATTGGTGAGGTGAATAGGCATACAAGGAGTGATTATATGGTTATGAGTGGGGTGTCCATGGTAAGATGTGTAGGTATTCAAGGAGTGATCGTGATCATGTGTGAGGTGAAACGGTATGCATGGAGTGACTGTATAGGGGAACATGTCTCTATTCCGAAGGTTCGCTATTCCGAAGGTTCACTATTCCGAAGGTTCACTACTCCGAAGGTTCGCTATTCCGAAGATTTTTTTTTATAAAGGTTAATTCTATATTCAAGTATTGAGAGGGTTCTTTATATTATCACGAAGACTCTTTTTTATGAAGGAAATAACTTAAAACAATAAATGTTAGTTTTTATTTTTTCGCGGGTTTCCTTGAGATTTAATGTCATTACGTATGACGTTATTTTCCAATACATATTCACGTCAGGCAGCCCACACAATTGCTCTTTCCATGCGATTTAATGTCATCGCGTATGGCGTTATATCTCAATAATCTTACAGGCAACAATACGCCAGTTAAGGCGGGATTAAAACAGCGGGACTATAACTCTTAATGAATACGGCAGAGCAGAATGTCGTTGAATAGACAGGTATGAGTTGAACCTAACTGCAATTGTGAATTTGTATTGAATTGTAAGGCCCACTTAATTTTCGAGACATCGGCTATTTTTTATAGTGCCTTGATATCAGGTTTTAAACACAATCTGTGCCATAAAATATGATTAAAACACTATATATAGTTCATCACCATTCCAAACGTCTGTATCAGAAGATGCCCCTAGAGAAATAGAAAACATCTTAAATCATAAAAAGATTCCCCCGTTATATGTCATGGCTCTCAGAATGCAACAGAATTCAACCTAATTTATTTTCAATTGAAGGGGAATAACATTATCTTTAAAATATAGAGTTACCCCCTCCATTGAAAATAATACACTTTCATTTGCGCAACAAAACCAGATGAACCTTAAGCACAAAAACAAGTCGTTAACCCTGCGCTAACTCAACAAAAACAACATGTTCACAGTTTATTACACCGGATAATCTGATAATACAGTGTTATACAGCTTCATATTTCAAATGGTATATATAGTGGCATATATTTTATATATGTGATCTGGGGGTTCGAAAATTAAGTGGGCCTTGAATGTTGATGTTTTTTTTTTCAAATACAGATTGCCAGTTCGGAAAAACTATATCTCTTACATGTAGTTTATTTCAGTCATCGTGTTTTTAACTTTCCATAATGAACGATAAACTGATACTCTTTTCTTGCTATTAATAACCGATATCTAGGACAATTTGGGAATTAGAAGTGGATGTATAAATGTACTATATATGAATACTAGCGTAATCGTATTTTTCATTCCTCGTTTTTGTGGTGGGATGCAAATTTTGATTCATTTCTGGTTAAATACGCCCAGAATAGAAAACCTTCGGAATAGCGAACCTTCGGAATAATGAACCTTCGGAATAGGGAACCTTCGGAATAATGAACCTTCGGAATAGCGAACCTTCGGAATAATGAACCTTCGGAATAGAGAACCCTACCCCTGTATAGTGTATGGTTGTATGTACCCAGTGTGGGTATACGCGGTGTGGCTGTATGTCCATTGGTATGGTGTATGGACATAACTAGAGAAGCTATATGGCCACCTGTGTATTGTTCATGTATATACATAGAGTGACTGTAAGGTCATGGGCGGGATTATGTCAGGTGGGGTGTATATGTAGACATGTGCTGTATGTATGGTCATGGAGTGTGTGGATAAATCGGGAGCGATTTAATGGTTATGGGTAATATATAGGTGTATATGTGTGCATGGAATGACTGTACGGTCATGTTTGAAGTGTACATATACATGGAGTAAGCTGGATGGTCATTGACTATGCGCGTGGGTATATAGGGCCTGCCATTCTGGTAAAGGGTTGGATGAATATTTACGCCCACCGCGTGTATAACTGGTGGCGAGATTCTCTTTTCTCGTGGGCGCTTACATTATCAATGGGTGTTTTATTAGTTTTATTTATAGAATGGGAATTTTTGGGATGATTAAAAGTCAAACTGCTAGCTGGAGGCAGAGTCCGGTAAAAGGTGTAGTTGGGGAATTTCAATTTCGTTTATTGTCGTTAATCAACGTTGATTAATTTTGATTTTTGGTTTGTGATAAACTACATGTCAATTACAAATAAAAGAAATTTCTGCAGCCCACTGGGGGTTGTGGTCGGAGACGGTCGAGTCGCCCGCCGGTTCGTTAATTAGGTGCTGGTTGTTATTGTTATTTTAACGGAATTCTGAGTTGGCCATTCGCAAAACCAATATATTTTATATTCTACAATTACATTCTTGGGTTTATAATATATGATCTTGAGCGCGTCACCATTTCTGACATTGGTTATATTGTTATTTATATGTCGTGGATGGATTATCATTGGTGGGTGTGTAGGCAGTATCTGTGTGATGATGGATGGCGTGCATGAGTATACAGTGAGTTGCTGAATTGTCATGTGTGAGGTGTATATGCATGGAAGGTATGAGTGGTCGTGTGTGCTGGTATTGGTATATTGGGAAGGGCTGAATTGCCATTGGCGATGTGTATATGTATACCTGGATTGAATCTATGGTCATGGGTGGGCTGTATATGTATTTATCGAGTGGTTATATGACTATGGAGGTGCCGAATATGTATACAGGTAGTGACTGTATGGTCAATGGTGAGGTGAATAGGTATACAAGGAGTGAATTTATGATCCTGAATGTAGTGAATATGTATACAGAGAGTGACGATATGGTCATATGTCAGATATAGGAGTATGCCTGGTGTGCATGCATGGTGACTCGTGACTGTATGGTCATTTGTTGTGTGTATGGTATAACCAAGTATGGCTGTATGGTCATGGGTCAGGTGTACGTGTATAAAGTGGGTGACTATATTGTCATTTTTGTGATGTTTCTGTGAGGTAATATGTGGGTTGTACATGTGAAACCTTTGGTGTCTATCGCTTTCCAATATAGTTCAAGGATATGTTAATCAACAGAGAGGTAATGTCAGAGTTCTCCATCTTGATGGTCTGTCTGTATGTACAATGGAGGAAAGCGATAGCCACACAGTAACTCCATGATTACATAATCACCACACGAATGACAATATAGTCATCCACCGTATACACGTACACCTGACCCATGACCATATAGCCATACTTGGTTATACCCGTACACACCACAAATGACCATACAGCCACGAGTTACAATACATGAACACATGGTGTGATCCTACACACAACCCATAACCATATAATCACTCCCTGTTTACATATTCACAATGTTCGTGAACATAAGTCAATCCCTGAATACCCATTCACCTCACCATTGGCCATACGGTCACCACCCTATATACCTTTTATACACACCCATGGCCAAATAGACATTCAAGATATACATAAATACCACAACAATGACCATAGGGTCACTCCAGGTATACATATCCACCTCACCACTGGTGATATAGCCACTTGCTTTGTGCACATACCCTCAGCCCTTTGTCTCCAATATGTATACTGTGTGATTTGGCCTACCCCAAAACTGACTGCCAAAGTTGTGCTCCGTTGACAACAAAAAGGGATGAAATCCATAAACATACCTTAGTATAATCGACAAAATGGATCCATTTGAATTAAAAAATGGTTTCAGCTGAAAGTTCAACTAGTTTTACCAATTAATCCTCACCTGTTTATTTTTTATAAACAAAAAATCAAGAAAAATGCCCAAAAAATAACTTTTTCGAAAATAAGAGGATTTCAATAAGCCATAGGCCATAACGAAAATATTTTACATGCAATAACCAAAATTTCTTTACAATATAGTTAGACTTACATATTAAATATGTTGTGAAAATATCAAGATGTATGAAGATAAATTTACTGAGTTACAAGACCTCAAAAATGGCATTTCGTCACGTGACCCCATGTCACAAAGCCAAATTTGACTAAGTCCATGTTATGGAACGCCCATTTCATCGGCATATTTTTTCTCATTCTTTACCATAAATGGATGAAAAATTTTGATTTATGTGCTCTAACCAGTAGGTTAACCACTTAATTAGTGAAAAAACACAAAAATATTATGTATTTTAACAAATAATTTATCCTAAAATCTGCTTTTTAGCTTATTTTGAAAATACGCCAAAAATGGGGGCTCTGAAATCTGAAAAACGACCATTTTTTTTGGTACAGAAATGTCCATAACTCAAACAATATTTGACGAATATTAAAATGGTTTACGGTTCAGTGACCAGCATGGTGAGTTCTACAAAATAAGCTCAAAATAAGCTCAAAATAAGCTCAAAATAAGCTCAAAATTTTCATGAGCATCACTAACCTAAGCAATGTGACAAAATCGCAAATATTTTGGGTCATTAATTCTAATTTTTTTTGAAAACGGACACCTAAATCAAGGGCCAACAAGTGAGATTTTGATCAGAACATATCTTACTATCATATTAAGCAATAAAACCTTTGCCCCCCTTGGGGTGCAGCCAAAATTTTATTTATGCATTGTCACAGTTCTATCTCATGGACTAAATGTGCCAATCCGATCGATACATGGCCATTGAGTTGAGAGTTTGTTCACGCTCACCGAATTAAACACATTTGAAGCAATGAACACTCATCGGTTTCGTCGATTTTGGTGCACCTTCCCTTCACCATTCCTGACTCATTAAGTTAGCAACAATTTAGAAAATTTTAACCTGCAACATTATCTTCCTCGTAAAGGTACCACAGTTAGTCTGGTTTGAGACCGTTTAGATTTGGTGCGCGTTAACTTTTATAGCGGGCAGACAGACAGAGATTCAATATGTATATAAACCCCAAAAAACAGCGAATGAGCTAGATATATTTTTTGCTAGCTCACTATGAATCCCGCGGTGCACCTCCCCATATAAAATGGCTGTTGAGATGGTATTTAAAGGTACTCAATCCGTAAAGAGGGTCCCCATCTCAACAGATTCCAACAACAACAATCCGATCAGAGGATCCTATATTACTATTTCTTTGGCTTTGGGGGTACAACATATTATTAGATATTGATTTTTGAAATTTGTTATGTTCTCGAGATGAGTACTAATAACTGCCGTAATCTTCTCTGGATGTGTACTCCAAATCTATTCAAACAGACAAGGATGGATAACTCTAAAATCAAGTGGTAATTTTAACGCAATTTTGACTGAGTTCTGGGCCAGATAGTATTCCCGATAATGAAAAATAATAGATTTCTAAAATCGATATCTAACAAATCTGAGCTTTGATGGGTGACTTCCTCGACTCGAATCAAATATTTTTGACCCCCGAAGCCATTGAAATAGTAATTGAGGGGAGTTTTATCGGATTGAGTACCTTTAAGTGTTCAAGTGACTTCCATCGCCATTTTAGAGGTTGTAAAATTTGAACGCTAATATCTCCTTAAATCTAAGCCCTTTCATATCCTGTTTTTGAAGTATCCGAAATAAGTTATTGGGATAGCTCATTAGTCTAGAACTTTGAAATTTCGATTAAGTTATGACGTAGTTTTCGATCCTGCATGGCACCGCTCTACCAAATTTGAACCACATCATAGACTCATGGGATCGATGGCTATATATATGGTTTTGGAAACCATTGGCGGTAAATTGTTTTATAAATTTTTGGTGCCCTCCCCTGACCCCAATCCCTGATGGTGCTACTCTCGAAGCTTAAATCCGTGGACAACATTAGATTCTTCGTTTCGTGGAGATTTCTATTTCTAAATCGGCGACAAATGTTTTATGAGTGTTGCTGTCCTCCCGTTCCCAATCCCTGGCCCCTACGAGTGCCTTTAAGCGCACACCATTAGATTCCTTGTAGCATAATAATGATATATTCACACCGGTCACCCACGTATTACGAAGACGTGGAGTACATATTGTCACGGACATCCGGTCGTCTAGTGAATGTTTTGGTGTCAACTATAACGAAATTGGAAATAACAGTATTAATCGCTCTTATTTACTGACGCCGAACCGGTCACAATGACCATATATAATACAGTCTTTAAAGGGGTACTGTACCCAAGATGTTGTTGTTGGTTTCTATAATCCCCGAGTCGGAGAATAAGGTAACAACTTTTCCATTTTTTGAAAGTATGTTGAGTACGAAGTATTGTTACGGATGGCAAATTTACCGGAATGCAAAAATACAAATTGTCGTTGTCGAGTAATTTTTGTACAGTTTTCAACCAAATGAATCAAATAAACATTATAGTATATGCTTAGTAGTCCCATATACTCATTTAAGTTAGTGTATGGTCACTAGTCAATGAGTAGCTTGGGTTTTCTCCCCGTATAAGCATAATGTTTCAAACGATCGTGTGTGCAATTGTTTTATTAATCCAGTATCCCTCAATTATAATTTGATTACGTTTTGTACACGGAAATTCCAATTTTAAGAGACGCCATTTTATGGCTGGAGCCATAAAATCAATTTATATTAAATTATTAACTTTTAAATTATTAAATTTTAAGATAGCCTATTAACCTGAGCGTTTACAGAATACATCTTCGACTCAAATTACTTATATTTCTATATAGTATCGATACTAGATCGTTGTTATCACCGGGAATTTATTGAAAATGGCGTACAGTACCCCTTTAACGTATGCCCCACAAGACATAGTAGACAGGGAGCCCAGAGGGTTTCAATTACACTATCGCGTACGAAAGTTCTGATGCTTCCGATGCTTCCGATCTGGTGTCATCGTTAAATCATCATAGAAAATCCATTTCTTAAGTTTCGCAATCCTGGCGTTTAGGGGCTAGGGGCGCTCCAAAAACATTCCAAAGTCACTTTCAATTACACCAAAATGGCAACCGAAAGTGTAAAATTTGATTTTTTTTTTTTACAAATATCTCCTAGATCAGTTTCTGTATGGGACTGTTTCTGAATTGTGACTTTATTTTGTATTGCTCACGTTAACTGATCATTGGAGTAATGAAATATGTCATTCATGGGGTCCCTTCCGATCCCTCAAAAATTCTATGCTATAGAACATGATATAAAATTTCACCAAAAGTCACCATTGGCATTCTAGTCCTATCAACAATAAATTACCAGAACTGTGAAATCTAAAGTGAACTATAACATTACTAATGAAAATTGAAAACTAATGGAACCAAAAATGTCATTTTGTCTCAAAATGGCTACCAAAATGGCTATGGAATATGATAAATATTTGCCCTAACAAGCCAAGTTATCGCATACGAGTTGTGGTTGGTGAATAAAATGTGTCAATTCTATCTTATATACATTGAATACTAACATTTCTGATGTATCTTGGTGTATTATTACTATTGTAACCACTGAAAATACCAGAAATATTGAATTTTTTATCACAAAGTTGATATCAAGATACTCAAGTAACATGATTCTATCTTTGACATCAATGGTGTTTATTTTTTGTTTAATTGTCTTAATTAAATGCGTCACACTGATGTGTTTTAGACAAAATTGTTCAAGGTGGCTTGCAAAATAGTAACCGAATTTTGTAAAAAAAAGAAAGAAAAAAAAGTTCAGTTTTCACATATATCCCTAACATTATTCTCTGCTGTTCCAAAAAGTTAGCAAATTATGACTCATATGGTTATTGACCATGTTATTTAATATCAACTGACTACTAAACGTTTTATTCTGGTTGTCCCAGTTACTTCTGATGCATGACCAATTCATATTAAATGATGCGGTAACCGACGAATTTTGTGGTAGCTCACGAGTTCTGTAGTAAAATCAACTAGTTATGCAGTAATTTGAGGTCACGAGTTCTGTAGTAAAAAATCGCCGAGTTATGTAGCAACATTAGAAGACCCAAGTGTGGATGGGTGAGCTGTGTGTATATAAAGCGAGTGCCTACATGGTCATTTGTGTGTTGTTTGTGCATAATATATAGAGTAACTGTATAGTCACGGTGGGTTGTACATGTGTACCTTTGGGTGGCTATCGCTTTTCACAATAACTCAAGGATATGTTAATCGACGGAGAGGTTATGTCAGAGAATTCTCCGTCTTGATGGCGTTTCATATGTACAACGGAGGAAACGATTTTCCTGACATTCAATTTTGATGCCAATGGGCCAGAATTTGTATGTTATTGGGCCAGAATATCCACATAATATTGCCCCTCTCAGTTCAGTTTCAAAGTTCTGTCCATTTTTGTTAAAAAACATGGCCAGAATCTCAAAAGAAGTTTTCGACAATATTACATACTGCATCCTTTAAATTTAGTGTGTCTTGGCCCATAAGGTACTGGGACAACCAGAATAGAATATTTAGTTGTCAGTTGATTCAGTAATATGTTTAATAACTAAGTGAGTCACAATTTGCGACAATTTCCGTAACAGCAGAGATCGAAATATATGTGAAAACATCAACATTTTTACCAAATGTAGTTGCCATTTTGCAAACCATCAGTGTGATGCATCCAAGTCCGATCAAAACAATGAACACCTTTGATACCAAAGATAGTTTACTTGAAATGGTCCAAACCTGAAAAGTTACTTTTTGCCGATTTTGATATCAAGTTTATGAGACAAAATCCCAATAAATATGTTAATGCCAATGGCTACTATAGGAACAATTGACCAAGGTGCATCATCAACCGCAACTTGTAATCGATTACATTTCCTGCTGGGGCAATATTTACCATTGTCCATATTTTGGCCGCCATTTGAGAAAAAGAGACAATTTTGGTTCTATTGAATTGGAATATTTATAAGTAATTGTATGCCTCACTTACATTGCACAGTTCTGTCAATTCCTTGTTGAAATATGACTAGAACCCCAGTCATCGTGACTTTTACGTTTTGTAAAATCAAACTTTTTATGGATCAGAAGCCCTGGAATGGGACCCCACGAATGGCATATTCCATTGCTCCAATGATCAGTTAACATGAACAATACAAAATAAATTCACAATTCTGAACCAGTTTCATAAAGCAGAAACTGATATTGAAAAAAAGTAAAAATTTTCACTTCGCTGCCATTTTGGCGCCAATCTTGGACGTGGAAGTCCAATTGCGCCCTAAATTGTGGCATTATATCTTAGCTACACGCAACTATATACATTTGTACACATATGACAAGATTTGATCGCTATAATTTGCATCAAATTGACTTAGTGATCCGTCTGAAAATGGCGACCATGTTGGACGCCATCTCGTCTTATGTCGACACGGCTACTGTTTTCGTGTTAACAGCTTAAAAGTTGAGGGACATAATAAGAAAAAATATGAGTCTAGTGAAAGTAAATCGTGGAGGTGCAGGGGTACCCTATCAGCTCTTGGACTATACGTCATTTTAAACAGAATTTTAAAATCAGGTTTCGAGAGGGGTTTTTCCAAAATCTTCTTCTAAATATCGTTTCTTAGGTTATGTGTTTATGATCAGTGAACATTACTTAATATTTACACCAAAAATGACGACTGTACGCGAAAGTGTAATTGAAAGTGATTTTGAGGTTTGTTGGAGCTCCCCTTGCAACTAAATGACAGGATTGCGAGACTTAATAAATTGATTCAAGGGTGATACCAGTCTAGCGCATCAAACCTTTCGTACGCGATAGTGTAATCGAAACCATCCGGGATTCCGGTCTATAGAGTGTCAACAGCTTGATCGTACATATGCAAAATTCTCATAAAGCAGCCTCTTAAAAACGTCAACTAAAAAAACGTTTTGAGTACCAAATGGCCCGATTTTCCCAAATTGGTATCTGTTCGTGATTGTATAGGACACATACGCGAACAGAATATAACCCTAGCATATAACAGATTATACAATGAAATTTGATGGAATTGATGGGTATTCAACCAATTTAAGCAAGTTAATGCTATATTTTTCTATTTTTGTTTTTTATGTTTTAGGTTGGGAATACCTAACAATCCACGATAAACCAGTGGTTCGTTTCTACGTTTCTCCACTCGCTCGGATAGTCATCTATTTTTGAGCTCATGTTTCGATTCACTTTTTCAATATAGATTCAATATAGTATGATAGTGATAACGCGGAATTTCATCAGGGAACGCGTAATATAAATAATTCGACATAATAGATACCTTTCTTTGTGCACGTGTATATCGTAACCGACAGTGCCTTTTTCAATGGTTCTGCACGATATGTGCCACCTACATGTAGATAATTCGGCATATTCAGTTCACTTAGGCCAAACCACACACTGTGAATACTACAGGTGCATGCAATCGAATATAACGAAATTAAATTCCAAGCAAAGCTGAGGAATGAACAAAAGGCAATCGACAATTTCACAATTCAACATTTCAAACTCTGCAGTCCAAATCGATCATCCATTAATAAGTTTCCTTCACCCTTCGTGAAACTGAGCAGCTGTTGGTTAATTATTGAATGCGAATTTTTTTTCGATGTAATCAAGGCACCAATTATTGCTATTGTTATTCTCCTCTTATAATGATGTCCCCGATTTGATACCAAATTAACGACAAAAGTACACCAGCCACGGCCAATACCACAACACCGAGTACACTTACACTTCGACCACCTCCCACGGTCAATACCACGACACCGAGTCCACTTACACTTCGACCACCTCCCACGGTCAATACCACGACACCGAGTACACTTAGACCACATCTCCTTCTGATGTTATAGCTCCTCTGCTCCACCACACCAAGAGGAAACAGAAAAAAAGACAGAGCTTCCTGTTATGATCTTTCGTTTCGTTTCGTTTCGTTTTATGTAAATTCCGTGTTATGCCAAGAAGAGTCAGAAAATACCAAGTTCATAATTCAATTCACATGTTTGTAAAAATAAGTGCCAATCTTGAGCTATTGAAACATGGTGGCAGCAGGGAAACGTATAAAACTAAACTGTTCTGAGTAGACTCTCGTATTTTCGTGGTAATGTTTCGCCGGTAAATACAAAATCCGGTAAACCGTGAAAATGAATGATCAAGTGAATCAACAACCACAAGTGAATCAACAACCACCGCCCGTTTCAAATGTCACACCGCCTTCACCGCTGGATGTGCGAGGTAATATTGCTGAAAATTAAGCAAATGTGGTCGAACTATGAGATAGTATCTCGAATGGATCTGCAAACCCCAGAGTATTCCGCAGCGATGTTTCTGCATACTATTGGGGCAGAGGCTCTGAAAATATACAATGTATTTGAGTTTGGTGAGGGCGAGAATGGAAGAAAAGTGTGTGACATAATAAAAAAGTTTTACAGTTTCACAATCGGAGAAACAAATGAAATATATGAGCGGTACGTTTTCAATAACCGAAGCCAGCGACAAGGTGAAACTTTGGACTCGTTTGTCAATGAACTGAGAAATCTATCAAAGACATGCAATTTTTGTGACTGTATGAAAGATTCTTTGGTGAGAGACCGGGTAGTTACTGGAATCAACGACAATGTAACAAGAAAGCGACTACTACAGGAAAGGGCATTGACTTTGAAATCATGTGTTGACATTTGTAAAGGCGCAGAGGCGACATCAGCACTGTTAAGAATTATGAATCCAGCTGATCCAGAATCACACAATGTGAATAAAATTGCAAATCGTTTCGGCAAAAGTTTTGACCGAATACCTGACAGAAACGAAAGAACCTGTAAATTTTGTTGTCGGAAACACCAATGGGACAGAAAGATGTGTATGGCATGGGGAAAGCGCTGTAATGTATGTTCCGAAATGAATCACTTTGCAAAGTCGATCATGTGTAAAGGCTCTAAGCGGGTGAATAATGTAGTCCGTACAAACCCGTATTCTGGATTCGATGAATATGATGAAGATGCAGATGCCGAAATGATAAATTTTATCGAAGTTAACCATGTCAATTCCGTGCAAGGATCAAATGTGAACTCATCGTTGTTCATCGAAATGTTATTGAATAAACAGCCTGTTAAATTTCAAGTCGACACTGGATCATCAGTAAACATCATACCGAGCAAGTTTCGTGGGGAATTCAGTAATTGAATCAACAGACAGCACATTACGAATGTGGAATGGGTCGCAAGAAAAGCCATGTGGTGCATGTCGATTAATCGTAATAAATCCACGTAATAACAATAAATATTATGTGCCGTTTTGGGTTGTCGATGGAATTAACCGTACACCGTTGATTGGTGTGCAAATGAAACTGATCACTGTAAATGATCAAAATTTCAACCGTGTAAATGCAGTAAAACCGGAAAACCTGCTAACAAGTTTTTCAGATGTATTCAAATGTAACTTTGGAACCCTGACTGGAACAGTTCATATCGATGTTGACCCAGACATTAAGCCTGTTGTTACACCATCCCGACGTGTGCCGGTGGCTATGAAACAGAAATTTCGCGATCAACTTGAGTGCATTGTTCAATCTGGAGTACTACTGAGTGTGGACCAACAAACAGACTTGGTCAGTAGTTTCGTTATAGCATCGAAGAAGGACTCAGATGATATTAGAATATGCATTGATCCGAAACCGTTGAACAAAGCACTCAAGCGTGAAAATTACCAGTTCAGTTGCCTACGTTGGACGGACTGTTGCCTGAACTTTCAAAAGCGAAAGTATTTTCTACAGCAGATCTCAAGGCAGGTTTTCTTCATTTGGTTCTTGGTGAGGAATCCAGCCTTCTTACTACCTTTGAGACACCCTTCGGTCGATATAGGTGGAAGAGATTAGCTTACGGTTTGAAACCATCACCCGAAATATTCCAGAAGAGGCTTCACCAAGAGCTAGAAGGTCTGGAAGGAGTACTATGTATGGCTGGTGATGTACTTATTTTCGGCCTAGGAGACCCTGTGGATTTGGCAAACGACGACCATGACAGAAAATTCAAATGTTTCTTGCAACGTTGTAAAGAACGCGGTGTCGTGCTGAACAAATCAAAACTCAAGCTAAAGTGCCAAGAAGTTCCATTCATGGGACATGTTATAAGTGCTTCTGGTTTGAAACCGGATCCGCGTAAAATCTCAGCTATAAAGGAGGTGAAAGCCCCACATGATGTGGAAGAAGTCCAGCGATATTGTGGATTCATCAACTACCTGGCGAAATTTTTGCCGAACTTGTCTGAGACACTCGAACCTATACGGCGTCTCTCGAAAATGGGTGTTGAGTGGAAGTGGACACATGTAGAAGACGATGCGTTTGAGAAATTAAAGATTATGATCACAGCATTTCCTGTACTACAATATTATGACCCAGACAAGGAACTTGTTCTGCAAAGTGATGCAAGCTCTACTGGGATTGGTTTTTTACTTCTACAAGCTGGCAAACCTGTAGTGTACGCGAGTCTTGCATTAACCTCAACTGAACAAAATTATGCTTAAATCGAAAAAGAACTTCTTGGAGTTGTGGCTGGATTGGAACGTTTCCACGAATATGCATTTGGACGACACGTGATAGTACACACAGATCATAAGCCACTGGAGTCAATCAGTGCCAAACCTTTATATCGGGCACCTAGACGACTACAAAGTATGCTCCTCCGGATGCTGAACTATGACGTAACAATTGTTTATAAACCAGGCATGGAACTTTTTGTTGCTGATCATTTGTCGCGTTCTTTTGAGCCTCGTGAGTGTTTCGGACCGGAGAGTGTAAGCAAGGAATTCGAACAAGTCAATATGGTGAAGTTTCTTTCGGTAACTGAACAAAGACTGACACAGATTCAGAAGGAAACCGAGCGTGATGAACAATTACAGTTGTTGACACAAATGATTCTTGGAGAATGGCCCGATAAACATTGCGTTCCGGATCAGTTACTGACATATTTCAATTACCGAGATGAGCTGTCAATTCAAAATGGGTTGCTGTTCCGAGGCGAGCGAGTAATTATTCCATATAGTTTGCGAACCGAAATGAAAACAAAAATTCACACCTCCCACATTGGTATCGAGGGGTGTTTGAAGCGTGCCCGTGAATCACTGTTTTGGCCGGGAATGTCTGCTGAAATTAAGGAGTACATTTCGACTTGTGGCAAATACAGCATTGCTCAAGCTAATGAACCACTTATACCACATGAATCTGTTGATAGGCCTTAGCAAAACGTTGGTATATATATTTATTTCATGTGGATGCCAAAGATTATATGATAACTGTGGATTATTTCAGCAATTTTTGGGAAATTGATTTTCTTAACGATACCACGCCACTGACTGTGATTAGAAAGTTAAAGGCCCAATTTGCACGTTATGGGATCCCGTCTCAAGTTTTTTCGGATAACGGCCCACAATTTTCGGCAGATCAGTTCCAGAGATTTGCAAATAAGTGGGAGTTCGAACATGTTACATCTAGTCCCTATCATCCTCAGTCAAACGGCAAAGTTGAATCAGCTGTTACAACAGCTAAACGTCTGCTTCGTAAGGCAACAGACTCGGGTTCCGATCAGTATCTTTCAGTTTTAGATTACCGTAATACACCTCTCCAATGTGAGGGTCTGAGTCCCGTTCAATTGTTCATGAGCAGACGTACACGTTCCATGTTACCTATATCTTCAAATTTGCTAAAATCTCAAATTACTTCTAAAAATGCACAGTCAGTAAGTGATAAGGTTCAGAAACAAGAATATTACTTTAACAAATCTTCCAAACCTCTCAAAGCGTTGGAGGAAGGAGATGTTGTACGAATGAAGCCATTTGGCCGACACAATTGTGGGAAAAGGGTGTTGTATCAAAATGTTTTGGTAATAGATCATATGAAGTTGATACTGGTTCGAATGTGTATGGTAGAAATCGTGTACATTTGAGAAAACGCAATGAACAATTCGACGAGGGACACTGCGCCCAGGAACAGGTACACATAGACGTTAGTGATCAGAATGTCGATCATAATGTGGACGCTGATAATAATTGTAATGACAATGATATCCAACGACAAACTCTATCATCCGATACATAAGGACAAAGTGACACTGTGGGTGAAGATAAACCACCACCAGTGGTGACGAGGAGTGGAAGGGTTGTCAAGACACCCGTAAGATTCAAAGATGATTGAATCTAATATCTAACTATAATGTACTATATATGTTGCTTCCAAAAAAGGGAAGATGTTATGATCTTTCGTTTCGTTTCGTTTCGTTTTATGTAAATTCCGTGTTATGCCAAGAGGAGTCAGAAAACACCAAGTTCATACTTCAATTCACATGTTTGTCAATAACTCAATAAGTGTCAATCTTGAGATATTGAAACACTTCCTTTGACTAAACATGTAATTACTAGATTTATTTTGACTTTTGTTTTGTTTTCTTTTTGTCTTGTTATCAAATAAAGGCCATACAATGAAGGGTGTTTATGGAAATCGTTTGATGAGTAAAGTTGAAACATTGGGCACAAACACATCGGATGCAATAAAAAAAGGTATGGGTGGCTTCGGAATGACTTGTGGAACATATATGAGCATTTATAGGTTATGTCATCGCGTTTAAATACACGTTCGCGACAAATTATTGCTCGAAAATATTGATTTTATATATGCAATCAACGTCGTTTTCGATGCATCTGTCGGCGTATAGAAATTTCTTATGCAGAATTACATACTGTATAATTTCGCGACGATTGACGACCCGATTTCTTCGGTAGATTTCGCTAGTTTACGATTGGATATCTCGACTTCAATTCGTTCAATTTGTTCGAGTTATATGTCAAATGAAAGGGAATTGCATTGCCAATAAGACATATCTGAGAATATTTTGGCTGCAATTATCGATTTCTAGAATTTAGTAGGGTTTTGATAGTTGGTGTGATTTTAGTCAAAATCGATCATTGGAACCTTTACACTGGTATAGTCTATATTTGTATTTTAGTAATTATGCCAGGGGCCTGTTGTGTAGGAGAGGGTCTATCTGCCCTTTCGACCATCCCGGGGTTAGCCCCCCCCCCCACACTAATAATATAATATACCAAATTAACGAGAGTATCCCCAACAAGGGCGGCTTTTCACTGAGGTTTATACATTTTATGTGGTTGCTTTATATGTCTCAAACCGATCTGCCGTGACTGTGTGTGGATATCTTTTCATCCAAACAGACACACAAACACTGTGCTAGTAGCGTGACGTACCATTGGCAAACAATCCAAATTTACTGATTTATTTTATTCATGCCATCAATATTAAAACTACATAGTATGACTAAAATTGTGAAAGCAAATGAAATATATATGATTGGGGGGCACCACGCATCCTTCTACGCCGAGGAAGTCCTTGAATATGCAGAATGCCTGTTTGTGTGGTATTCGCAGGCATAACTAACACAACTAACACCATGTTAACCTTATAATACGGGCCCCGTTCCTCAATTCAGCGCACCACACGACTCGCTCAGCAAACACAGAAACTACATAAAAAATTAAATGGACACCTGGGGACACCCCCATACCCCGTATTAAAGCTCGTGGGCTCTTCCCCGTACAACATTCGATTCAACTTTTGCCGTGTTCGGACAAGACGATTTTCTATGTTCAGATATCTCAAATCAACAAATCGTAGGGTGAAGGAGAATAACACTCGATCTTTTCGACCATTCCGGGCGCTTCGCGCCCAACCACTCTCCTCTATCTTTTCATCCCATTGCATGTCCTTCGTGAATAGATATTATATCAAAGACAACACCAGTTACATTTTGCTACTGTCCCCTTCACCCTGCCTCATCCATGAGCAAAAGAAAGACAATCCACACATGACCTACAATGACCGAGAGCCAAAGTTGGCAAGGATGTCATAACTTGCAACAAATTGTGTTCATAAGTATACCAAAAACTATTGAAATCCGACATAATTATGATGACTGAGATACATAGTTCCAATTTTGTTATGGACGGATGGACGGGTGAAATTACCGCCAAACTTCATTTGAGGACGACAATAAGGATTCTCTGGGCATTTCCCCTCACCACGCATGCGCACGCACATGAACATCACCCCCGTGTATGTGGTATCGCCAAAACCGAGGGTATCACCAAACCAGACGATGCGGTTTTGATAAATGAGCATATCTTCCTTAAGATGAATCTGTATATCTCCCAGATAAATGGTGATATTCACTATTCGAAACATAATTTCGCAAAGCGGAATGTTCCCTCAATGGGATAGCGACCATAGATTGCTCTCACCCCGATAAATGTAATAGAAATTCCGGCTCATTTACGATTTTATCATAAATAGACACTTTTTTAAGTTAGGTATTCGTTTGAAACATAATTATCAGCAATAGATGGCGGATAATGCGTGTGTCAATAGAAAAATATATGTTTAATTAACCATAAAATTGTCTAGCCTGCAGAACAGTTCGCAAAAATACTATCTGCGTCCAAGTGTGGGTACCCACCATAATTTCGGGTATCAAAGCCGCAGATCGAGATGTCGCCAAACCAGATATGGGATGTCAAAGATGCGAATGATATACTTCACATTTTGACCGTTTCTGCTTGAAAATATTCCAATTATCATTCGGACAGGCCGGCACATGGATCATATTTAGGGTGGGGTGTATGTGCAGGTGTGAAAACGTGTATGTTTGTTTGTGTTTTATGAAAAAATATAAACTTAGGGGTTGTCTTTTCAACAGTTGGAAGAACCCGTTGTAAACTCGATGAAAATCCGAACCTAATATGGGGGTGCAAATAAAAGTTACTGGAAGAGGTGCATTTAGAAACTATGTGTGAACACCCCCAACAGGGACCCTCTAGCCACGTCCCTGCTAATTCATGATTTACACTGATTTAATTTTTCCATTCGTTGTACAGTTCCGGGCCTATAATATCGAATAACACAGAATAGCCTATACTAATAATTTGATATTAGAACATAAAACACAAACAAACATTCACGTTTTCACCCTTACAGATGCACCCCCACCCTAAAATGATCCATGCGCCAGCCTGTCCGAGTGATAATTGGGATATTTTCAAGCAGAAACGGTCAAAATGTGAAGTATATCATTCGCATCTTTGACATCCCATATCTGGTTTGGCGACATCTCGATCTGCGGCTTTGATACCCGAAATTATGGTGGGTACCCACTCTTGGACGCAGATAGTATTTTTGCAACAGCTCTGCAGGCTAGACAATTTTATGGTAAATTAAACATATATTTTTCTTTTGATACACGCATTATCCGCTATCTATGGTTGATAATTATGTTGAAACGAACTACATAACGTTAAAACGTGTCTACTATTTATTATAAAATCGTAAATGAGCCGGAATTTCTATTAAATTTATCGGGGTGAGAGCAAGCTATGGTCGCTATCCCATTGAGGGAATATTCCGCTTTGCGAAATTATGTTTTGAATAGTGAATATCACCATTTAACTGGGAGATATATAGATTCATCTGAGGGAAGATATGTTTATTTATCAAAACCGCATCGTCTGGTTTGGTGATACCCTCGGGTTTGGCGATACCACATACACGGGGGTGAACATGATTGAACGATACTTGTAATCAACATCATCGCTATCTCACAGGTATCACGAACATCGACGAAAGCTTCCCAAATAACATGACGAGAACTACGTGTGGCTGCATTGTATAAAAGATCAAACATATAATATTCTATCCGTCATCTGCTTCTGTTATCTGAACACCCCTCGAAATGAATAATAGACCGTACCAATGTATAACTTTATAACTGAGTGGGAGAATCTATTTGGCATAGAAATGGTTAATAAGAGACTAATTACTCTGAACTAGCATAACTCGACCGATTGCGTGTTAACTTCGATGCTCCAGTTCGGCGAATGTCCAGTAACTCGCCCATTAGCAACGACAGAAACAGGTCACAACTCTCATGGGGGCGCTCGAACGTTTCCATCTGATCAAGAGACAATGTAAATGAGATTAGATAAGACTGAAATGTCACTATCTATTTTACTAATTTGACATTGACGAAAATAATAACCAGATCGATGCCCAGTTCTTCGTATTTTCTTAATCGAAATGTATCTCAAAGGAAAACCAAAAATGATTGAAGATTCCTTTGAGATGTATTCATATTAATTCGGAGAGTCGTAAACGAAGATGTTGATGTCAAACGTAAAAGAACGTTGCACCACACAGCCTTGCTGTTAAATCGTTTTAATAAACATAATCTTCGAGTAGATGCTTGTTTTGTAATAGTCCGAGAAACAAAATACGTGCCCCCCCCCCCCCCCCTGTTCCGGTGAGTCTGTTGGTAAGGCGCATCGTGTCGCATTGACAAGCGGAGATCACTGAGTCGCTACCATATTGGATCCATCCAGCCCTGCATATGTTCCGCGCGTTCAGTGTTACATGTCAAAGTTCTGGAGTATTATATAGCCTTGTTTAGTAATAGTCCGAGAAACAAAATATTCAACACTCCATATATGGAATGCTACTCCAGAACTTTGACATGTAGCACTTAAACCGCGGGATGGGAGCTGGATGGACCCAATATGGTAGCGAATCAGTTATCTCGATTATTATAGGCCAACATGACTCGTTATGTTAATGTTAACAGAATGTTAGTTGTGTGCTGGAAAATTGTGAGTCCCCATTATCAAGACCTGTTACATTAAAGAAACAGCCCAATTAATACAAATGTTGGTATGGAGGTCTGTCGACTGAAGCAGGTAGCAATCTGATCTGTAAATATGCCACATTATTAGAGATACCTGGTCAGTGGGATACATTCTGAGATAGTTAGGTTCTTAGTAGATAATTTTATCCATTCGCTATTTACTATTATTTTAGGATGTGTGCCATGTTTGTATTGTAAGTGCATTGAAACTAATATATTGTATAATGCGCTCTAAGTGTATCTATAATAATAATAATAGTAGTAGGATAGGCGTGGAAACTCATTAAAAGACAAATTATGACTACTAAAATGAATTTAAACGGACGTGACTCATTCGAACCTCCGCTGAAATGTTGTCTACGTAATTTGGAGGGACGGATATAATAGGTCGATAGACAAGAAATATTTATATGCCGTCTTCATATGGTTTGAAATACACTTGCCAAAGACACAGCCATTTTCCAGCCGTTTTCAATTTTTCGCCCTAAATCAGACAAACGCTCCTTATTGCTACCATATCAGGAATAGAATAACACGGAATGTTCTTTTCTGTTCAAAGTCGTGCAAAGGGTGTTTTTTGTTTGGGACACAAACACCTTGTTCATAGTTGTATTTTTCATTACTTCAATGCGTATTTTTTGGATTACAGAATGCTCGTAGAAAGGGAGTAAAGATATTTATCGACCAATTTCAATGCCGGCAAAAATTCAAAAGCAAATAATATTATGTGTATTTTGGAGCGAATGCGCAAACCGCCATGTGGCGTTAAATGCATCATGATTATAAACGGGACCAAAATAGAGCATAAATCAAGAGAATGGGGCCACTAGTTTCAAATTTGTACCTAAACAAGTTATCATGGGGTGGGTCTGCTTAACCCTTTCTTTACTAAATGGGTTCTCCCCTCCGTGCATAACAGTATATCCATTGGAAAGGTCTATTATTCTTCTGGAGGAAATGTTAGCAGACGACCGACATGCGAAAATATAATACAAGCGCTGAACGATTCATTTTCGTCGGTGGTAAATTTTCCGATAATAAATTCAACATACTACGACCTTCCAAAATATGTTCATTAAATTTGTTGAACTTATTATCTGAACATTTGCTTAGGGAATGACGTGTCTGTCAATGAGTATTAGTAACGAAAGGGCTAATTTCCTGTTATGATTATGATTGAATGTTATTTCTCCAGTATCAAATCATGCTACGTGATTATTTATGGACCAACATGTTTTTTGTTAGGAATAAGGCCATGCCAAAATTATAGCCTGGTTTAGATTTGTGTGTGAAAAAATAAGCTATACAGTAGAGATAGTAAAAATAACGAATCATAATACCTTACTCGTATTTAAATTCGCGCACTTAAAATTCACCTAGCTGTGCGAATTCATAACTGACTAAAATATTTTCGTATATCTTGAAGCTGATGAAAGTTTCGGTTCTCAGTCATTGCTGGAGATAGTATGTGTGTATATATTTATTAAACACAATCGCGGTGGATTTACTCTTGTTGACATTAAACTAGTAACTACATATATCATAATTTTGTGGCGACCTGGAATATTAGTATTTCTTAGACAAGCATTTCAACAATGTCCATATTACCATGATTTGTCGCTTGGCATCGTGACTTGTGAGCAATGGTCTTGATAGCAGTTGGCCGAATGTAACTATATGCAGACATGTACAGGCGTAATTGTCTATTCAACTGTTCATAATATATTTAAATTCAGCAACATGGCCCTCTTGTATTTCATATGGACTGGGTTTAGTCGTACTATTTTTCACTCAGTTTTAAATTCGAGCACCATTTGATGCGTGAAAAATAGTACTGCGCGAATTTAAATACGAGTAATGTATTCATCGCTGGCCACCAATCAACAAACAGTATAGAAACTGTACCCTAACATGAATTTCAACGATTGAGCCATGTAATAGGTTTCATTCAATGTATGGCAAGTTCTTACTATACAGCTGTTACAAATCCTTACAGCACTAAATACTCACTGGTGAGTAGTAATTTGATTCCCATTGATTAATTTTTGGGAGTTCTCAGCCGACAAGTTCCAATGCCCAGCTGTTTTTTTTTTAACTTATTGATCAGTATATTTCCTACAAACGAATCCTAATACTGAGTATTTATTTGTCTAAAGTCTCATTATAGCAGAGCACACGCCCGAGTTTATAAACTTCAGTGTGCCTGTAATTTGCAGAATGAGGTCCCCGGAGTGTGAATTAATAAATTTAGTGATGCTATCCCTCATTCTGCATGGCCTCGTCTGCAATGGGAGACATAGACTCAGATTATAAGTTCCCAAATGGTGAATATTACGCCATTACGCTATGTGATGAATAATTATCTCCAATGGTTTTGTTACGTTTTCAGTTATGTTAGTTGCGCACGTTTTTAGAGCGCCGCCTGTCGTCATAATGAACACTATTGTGAAACGAATTAATTGTGTCTAATATAAATTTCTAATTCTTATTTTATTTTATATGCGCACATAGCTGATAGACGCATACTATTCGATACTAGCATTTGAGTATTGCTTATCTGATCGTGCTCATATTTTATGTGAATGTTTTGATGACACACCCCTCACCTGTCGGGTGTGGCTCAAACACATTTACAAGTACCACGGTCGTAAACTTACGATGTCACAGCAACAAGGAAACTTGTCCTTCGATTTTAACACCTCCTACTCTGTGTGTGTACACCTATTGGGTACCTCGATTATGCAATGTTTCGTCTGCCAATTTGGGGTTATAGAGAAACTAAACTAAAAAAGAAATAGAATCTATGTGAAGAAGATTCTATAGAAATTTGATAATAAAGAAACTTTCCAGATAAGATTAGGCCTAAGCAGAATGAGGTCCATAGAGGGTGAATTTATTGATGCTAGTTCGCTATGCGGGATAGCTTCACTAAATTCACCCTCTGTGAACCTCATTCTGCAAACGACAGTCACAATTAAACTCAGGCTTAATAACAGTGTCTCTGATATGTTAGCCATTTCCAGAATAATGCTAATGGTCATTACTGGTAATGTGTTCTGATGGTCTCATATTGTGTCAACCATTTGTGATAGATGACAATTCTGTGTATTACTATTAGGCCATATCTAATTAAATAGTTGATAGCACTGTGACACAATAAGCAAAATAGCGCAGGCTTAGGGTACGTTCATACGCTGGCAAGTGTGCACGGTATGTTTTTGCGGGCATTTCGTCATAGAAAATCACATGGTGCCAGAATATGAACGGAAACATGCACATAACATGCATCTTTACCAAAGGGAAAGACATGAGAAGTAAAATTTATGTAGTTCCACTTGTAACAGTGCTACTGGAATTTGCCTTCAAATACCTGTATGATATATTCTTGCGAGATAATTGCATGCTATTTACAGGCAAATTCCGGTAGCATCGCTACAGGTGGAACAACGGAGATTTTATTTCGCACGTAGTTAACTATGGCACAGATGCACTTTATGTGCTTGTTTCAGATCATATCCTGGCACCATAACCTTTTCTACGACAAAATGCCTGCAAACCATACCGTGCAAACTTGCCAGCGTATGAACGTACCCTTATGGAATACGGGAATAGAAACAAGTTCATAACAAGTGGTTTCATCTCGGGCGCTGGCATACCCACATAGTTCCAAATTGAAACATGGGCAGGACAGAACCCAAATTTAAAATAAACAAAGTAGGATAACCCTAGAATGGAAAAATACAAATAAAGTCCTTTCGCACACTTTTGAAAGCATTCATGATGGGAATTTTTAATTTAGATCTCATAACCCATGGTTTGAGATATCTGCAGTGATGGACAATAAAACTAAGATTCCAGATAAACAAAGTGGTATAGCTCTAAAATGGAAAACATGAACATCCGTAGCACCTCTTTTGAAAGCAGTCGTGATGGCGATTCTCCTTACCAAATTTCATTTAGATCCAATAACCCAGTTGAGATATATATATTTATTTCTTTCCTCCATACATGAAGAGTTTCAGAATCGAACACAGGAAACTAACACAATTACATGAAAATATACAAAATAATCTCTAATCAAACATGAATGTGCAAGAAAAGGGAAAATATTAAATCGAAAGAAGAAAAAAGAAAGAAAAAAAGCCCAAATGAAGTAATAAAAAAGTGGTATAAATGTATAAAACAAAATTTACATGAAAAAAAAAACTACATTACGCAAAGAAAAAAAAATACAAAAAATATTTTTAATTAGTTTAAAAAAAAGAAGAAAAAAAAAGAAGGAGAAACACTACATGGTGAGGCAAGATACAAATCTAAAGCAACAAGTCAATCCAGTATACCCTAATTTTTCTTCAAAAAGTGGGAGTACCATAATTAAAACTTGAGTCGAATATTGACTGGTGGTGCATCATCTTAACAGAACAATTGAAAACACGATTTTGGACATTTCCAGCCTCATGGCCTTCAAAAAGCCAGATTATATTGTACAGATTTATACCTTCATGGTCCTGTTAATACCTCCCGATGCCAATCAGCCAACTAGAGGAGTCACATTATACTCTTTAAAGGAATATTATTCTGGAAAATGTTTAGTACTTTCTTTCAATATGATAAATCATAATATTAGAAATTTAAAATGTCCAATTTGCCTAAATAATCTTGTGTTTGATCGCTAAGTTTATTTTTATAACGAAAACAAATAAAAATTCCGAAGAATGCCGAAGATCGTATGTTGTAGACGAAGTCACGTGACTGAGGTCACATGATCACCGGTCGGTGCGACGATCACACGATATAACACGTGACAATGACGTTGCGATAGGGGAATTCCCGTTACTATCAAAACAGAGCAACCTTACTGTTTACCAGCGTATCTATGTATAGATGGCTTTGTGCATATATTATCGACATTTTTGTGTCAATTACACATAACAATATAGCATTATAAAAGCGTGCGCTTACGTCGATATAAAAATTGGTCGTGTTTCGTTTGGACATCCAATTATGACACTTTTCGAAGGAGGGATAACATATACATGTACATGTATCAATACATGTCACGAATTTTCGATCCACATGCTTTATATAGCCGTCAAAGTCAAAGCAATTTCTGTTTTAAAAAAGTAATCACACAGATATACGCTCTTTATTAGCACCATATTCAGGAATACGCTTAACATGGAACGCTCTTTATTGAGTCATGGTGAAGAAACGTGGGGACACGTTTTAGAATAGTTGTCATCGTGAATATTTACTAATTACATCAATACATGTAATTACATGTACACGAACGTTCGATAAACATGCTATATATATATATATATATATATATATATATATATATACCCGTCAAAGTCATAGCAATTTTCGGTTTATTAAACGCTCTTTATTCGCACCATATTAGGAATACGCTTGATCGGGAACGCTCTTTACTTTATTGACCCATTTTGATACTCACAACTGGAAGCTCCGGAAATTTATATTCTTCACTGGAGTTGACGTTTTTCTCTGGATGGCATTCTCGTCGGTGGTCGGTTTGTTTAATGTGGGTATTCACGAACACTTTTATTTGAAGTGGACGGAATAAATTCTGGACCATTTCGTCGGCGACCACTTTAAAGATACGAGCGGCATTGGGTATGCTGTTAAAATATTCAGCTCCGTCAAAAACCGCCATAAACAGAAAGAATAGTAAAATATAGACACTTTTTTTGTTGTTGTTGTTGGTGGTGATGACGCTCTAGCCGCATCGTGTCTAGCCTTATCTTCTTGGCATGCAGCTATGGTATCGAGTGCTCTTCTGACGATATCTGCCTGCTCGGCCTCTGAGTAGGAGCAGGTACTGTTGTTGTTGTTGGTCGTGGTGGAGATGGATGTCTCCGGGCAGATGAATTCCGGAGTCATCGGGTTGAATGATGATTCAATCTCCATCCCGGCATCAGCAGCAGCTGGCTGAATCTCATCAGTCAGCATTCCAACGGGGGAGGGGTGGTCTGGGCGTCTCTCGGACGGTGATTGGGGGGGGGGGCTAAACCCGGGATGGTCGAAGGGGCCGAGAGGCCCTGTCCTTCACCCCTCATATTAATGCCTTTATTTTAATCACATCAAACATAAAAAAAAGAAGAAAAAAGATAGCAATTTTGAGATTCTTTTTTTGTTTTCATTTTCTTTTTTCTGGTGGTGGTGGGTGTTTGGAACAGGTCATCTGAAGCTGACCCTTTGTTGTCTTCACTGTAACAATTCCAGTTGTTCTGTCGAATTGGTCAGACCGGTTGTAGACTAGGCGATCCCTCAGCAGGAAGAATTCAAAGTTGTTGAGATGGTAAGTCTTTCCTGCTGAGTGATGTGTCATTATCGCCGCTTTTATCCTAGTTCTCTATATCGGTCCTGCTTAGCAACGCCGGCCTATCCTCATACCTCGGCGTCGCAGGGGCGGAGGTGGTGCTTTCCGCCCCTGATGGAGTCTGTCTTGGTGGAATAGCCATCTCCACATCGAAGACAGTGGCAGGAACCTCCGGGATGACGTCGGTGTTTCTGGTGCCGCTGTCCTCGCCGACGGCAGGGACATCCGGGGTGACATCGGCGTCCCTGCTCCGTCTGGTGGTGGTGATATCTACTGCCGGCTGATGTTGCTGCTGGGAGGCCAAGTGGGGAAGAACTGGGCGTCCCTCAGTTATCCCTCTTCTCCAGTTGGCCCTCCTCTCGGCATCCCTGCGGCGCTGCGAAGGGGTCTTCGCCTTCTTCCCCTCGGACTGTGTCTTCTGGCCAGCCCCAACCGAGTCCCGGCCGGTGGAAGGTTCCACCGGGGTAACTCGATAGTCCAAAATCACCTGTAGTCGGCCCGCGTTAGAATGTAAAGTCCATCCAACACAGGCAGCCAACTGCAGGTCGCTCAGCACGAGGCAGACTTGGCGGGGGATTAGCTCCATTCCGCCAAGTCCAACAGAAATAATGTGAATATACGGGACACTCGGGGCATATATATATGGAAAATTAAAACAATATCGTGAACACGCACCCGAATAAAGTTCACAGGGTGTATTGGATTGTGACTGAAATATATTTAAAACAAGTGTTTGATTATAGGGATGCTAGAACCACCAATCGGCAACGGTGATGGGTTCTCTAATATTTGTGTCTTTAATAATTAACTTAAAAAAAATATTTAATTTAAAATAAATTTTGTTTTTGTTTACTTGATCAAGGAGTTCAATCTAAAAAAAATTGTTTATTTGAGTTATGTCCCTGTCTCCGCCCACATTTGACCAAGTGACCTCATTTGAACAAATCTGAACCCCAGTCACCCAAGGACCCTTTATACCAAATATGAACCCATTCGACACGATGGTAAAAGAGAAGAAGTCGTTTTAAGAATTATTATGGAGGGAAAGAGTTATGGCCCTGGCCTTGCAACTATTTGACAGAGTGACCTCATTTAAACAAATCTGAATGTTAGTCACCTAGGGATCATCCAAATATGAACCCATTCGGTCTTATGGATCCGGAGAAGATGTTTAAAGAATTGTTGACAGACGGATGGATGGACAAGGAGTGATGACTATAGCTCCACTTTGTCTCAGGTGAGCTAAAAAGCTCTTGTGGAACATTTTTGTCCATTTTAAAATGGTTTTGCCAACTTTTGTGTTTAATTTGAAGAAAAAAACAACAAGTTTTTGGTGTAAATTTATTTGATCTGGGTTCACTCTGTTGGGTGGGGTTTTGCCTGACATTACAGAGATGGAAATGTCAGACCAAAGATATAGAGAATCTATAATGTGTGATGCTGGCAAGCCTTGAAATAGGGTGTCTGTCATTTGCAGAATGAGGTCCCCAGAGGGTGAATTTAGTGATGATACCCCGCATAGTGGGCTAGCATCACCAAATTCACCCTCTGGGGACCTCATTCTGCAAATGACAGACACCCTATTTCAAGGCTTGGATGTTGGGATAAAAGATTTTATGAAACGAGTTTCATAAAATGTTATATCCCAACATAACGAGTTGAAGATTTTGTATTTCACATGAAAAATCTACAGCGTTATGCCTTTTTTAAAAATAAAATTCCTTAAAAGAAGTTGCAAAATGAATACATATACAGCATTGGCTGAGACGCTTCACAACCGTATACGACAGTATTGCACTGGCAATGGAAAATATAGTCCCCCAATTTACTTCTTTGTTTTTTGTCTATTTTCGTCAGTGCAACGAAGTTGGACAAGAATTTAACTTCAATGAACAAAGCAATCATTTTGCATTGTCTGGTGTTGGTGTCATTCACAGCTTTTCGAAATAGTATTAATCTGCCTGAATCAACGAAGACTTGCAGTCATTTTGTCGCCATGATGCCAAGTGATATGTAACTAATTTGCACGCGCTGCCTGGGAAGCACGTGCCTATTAATAACTAGTGAGAGATAAGAAATATATAATGGCCTTCTTAACACGTTCACTGCCGAAAACCAATGGGTACCGGTAATTCCATCCCGTATGCCGACATGGGATTTCATGTTTAGCCGATAGTAGGTGATGTATTACGTATGTAGGAGTGATGGTTCGACCAATATCGGGTTATATGATGCTGAATCATGTCATAAGGCTAACTGGGATGGAATTAATCAGTGTTTCATCGCTGGTGCCACTACGAGTTATCTCGTAGGTAAATACAATTACGTTTTCAACGACTTAGATGGCGAGAGTGCTACACAGGTACAAGCATATCGTGTATAAGACACGGTAAATGAATTGATATACAATCACCGGTACACTCTACGTCGCCTAAGACGTAATATGTATTTACCTATGAGATAACTCGTAGCTGGCACCAGCGATGAACACTGGTAAATTCCGTCCCAGGTGCCAACTACGAGTTATCTCGTAGTAGCTTTATATCACGTTTCAACATCATAAAACCAGATTTTGGTCGACTAAAATACTATAAAACATGATGAATTAATTTATATATACACACTGGTACACACATAGCCAGGGAAACAAACTTGTATGCATGATTAAACAAGCAACATGTATCCGCTTGTGCATGCACTTGATATAGGGCTAGCTCGAGTTTCCAGCAACCTCTGACACTATATCCGAATTCTTCTGTCAAAATGTATCCAGTTATAAGTACGCGATTTGTAATAAACAGAACTACAGCTGATAATAAGATTTGTTAGAATTTAGACATTAGACCACTCAAGCAGGGCGCTCATTTCCAAATAATCTCAACATACATGTAAGTGCTGTTCTATTACATGTTACACAGCCAAGCTTAAGATATTTCGTGGACCTTTCAGTCGCTTGCATGCCCCATCCCTCTAACAATGGGGTGTATTATCACTTTATAACCAAAAGCTTCAAATGAAACATGAACAATCGAGAGCTAACTGATTATTGATTTATGCAATGAATGCCCTCTATATTGTCCGGGAAATGTCTATTTGCACCTGTCTACCGTGGGTCAGGGATGTACAGAAGAGGTCCTGGTGAGTTGGAGTGTCCTAACAATATTTCAAACTTCACCCCCACCCCTTGATTGGGATGTGGGAATCGTTGTATCTCAAGCCATTGTAATTATACATTTGTATCTCAAGCCATTGTAATTATACATTTGCAATCGATCAATGGGGTCGTTGGGCATGGATTGACGCATAGACTTACATTGCTCTCGGTTTCTGTTGTTATTTATGTGGTATGAACACCACTATGAGTTAACTCGTAGTAGCAGTCCCCATGCAACCGTGTACTACGAGTTAACTCGTAGTGGCAGTCAACGTGTTAATAATATAATAGGGGTTTCATTTTATATAAGTTGAAATTATTCTGGTAGTTTGATTTTCCAATCAGTATTTAGGGTGAAATGTGTTATATTGAGACAAAAAGTTGTATTTGGACCAAAAGCCAAATATTTCCCCAACTTGTGGCGAAAGTTTTTGACTGAGATGGTCCTTGGGGGGTGTCAAGTTGGACATTTAAACAAAATTCAAGGGGATGGGATTTCCCAAACTTTGGTCTGGTTCAAGGGGAGAGGTGCAGTTAGATAAGATGGACATCCCCTGGTAACATTTCTTGTGTTTCATAGTTGTGCAAATATAGGGTGGTGATGTGGACACCTCTACTATAACCCTATAATGAAAACAACTACCTGAATGAACATGCACCTTTTTCTAATGTAACCTACTGAAGTTATACGAGTATATAATTGTGCCCCCTAACCCAAAAAGATAAAATTCAGAAAGGAAAGTGTGACACAGAGGTAATGGCATTTGTTTTTTTTATAAATTTAATATAACTATTAAACAAGTATATATATAAGGGCATGAAAACAAATGTCTAGATTATCATCAGCACTGTATGTAGAATTCAACCATTCAACTAGATACTGTAAGAATGAATTGCACAACAGATGTCCTGCCTTCTGTTTACATATTGTGAGCAACAATACAGTAATGCCCTAAATAATCGACTCCTTTACCACAGCAGAATTATGGGTAATTTTTCAGGATTTAGTCGGAAATATAGCTTATTGCCATTCATCGGAAAGCTCTCAGTGAGAGCTTTCCGATGAATGGCAACAAGCCATATTTCTGACTAAATCCTGAAAAATTACCCATAATTCTATTGTGGTGAAGGAGTCGATTATTTAGAGCATTATTGTAGGTTGATCACAAGGTTTTACACTGCCGCTTACCACATGATGGCAGGAGACTGGTCCATTAACACTTCCATGACTGGAGCTTCTTGAAAGTTTGCATAAACCATGTACCAATGCATTCTCTTATATATATGAGACTCCCACTGGGAGCCTTGAATATATAAGAGAATACATTGACCTAACAATATTTATCTTGACCGTGTAAGCCAGTGCATTCTCTTATATATTCGAGGCTCCCATATATATATATAAGAGAATGTATGGGCACAGGATCTTTAATGCTGCAGAAGCGTTGCTCCCATCATGAAAGGGTTAATTGTATTATGTTAATTCACAATCACAAGAGGAAATTGAATTATTAAGAACTATAGCTCCTGCCAGAATTTATTCATTGTCATTTTATGCCAAGTCCATCTTGATTATCTTAATTGACAAGTTTTATTTGGTCATGATGTAGGGGTAAATGTCTAGAACAACAGAAATCTTAGAAGTGATCATTGTCAACTGTTAAGAATAAATTTTCGATAACCCCTACATTTCAACCTAATATAATATGGCAACTTCTGAGAGAATTTGGCAAAAACTATATTCGTTTGGCAAAACAATTGACAGAAGTGAATTTTGGGCCAGCGCTGACCTCATTTATCCGACTTCAACCATCAGTACATTGGCTTTCTTCACAGCCGTCGAGATAGATTTCTCTACTTTATCTCATGATTTCTTGGACGTGAAATCTCTCCTTATGGATGAGATGGGTGGCTGTAAAACTTTTCTTGACACTCTGATAGCACCGGTCGCTGGATCACGACCAAAATATTTGACTGTTAGCTCTTGTCCCACTTCCAGTCCTAATGCACTGGGATGTCTTACCTGTAAAACAAGGGCGTATATAAGCTATAAATCTGTTTTTCTAACACCACCAATTATAGAAAACAAGACAGTCCACCTGACTGTAAAGACTGAGAAGATTGGGACTCTGAAGACTATAACAGTCAGTACTAGTCAAAAAGGCAAGTAGTTCTAAACATAGCTGGAGGTTCTAAGATGAGCAGGGGTCTTCAACTTGAAATTTCTAATTGCACACAACTGAAAATCTCCAAACGTTACTTTAAAAAAAAAAAGACAACCAGACCACAGTCTTAAGTTCACTTATGCACATGCCTCTTAGGTTGGAATTTTACAACTGGTTCTTCAAGGTCTCGAACTTTTGGAAATTTCCAACCTGTCATCCCCCATAAAGTTAAAATTTGTGGTCATTTCTGTCCAGCAGTTTAACCCAAAGTAGTAAAATCCATTTGAACAAATCTGAATCCCAGTCGCCCAAGGACCCTCCATACCAAATATGAGCTAAACATGCCTGATGGTTCTTGAGAAGAATTCATTTTAAGAATTACTATGGAAGGCAAGAGTTATGGCCCTGATTTTGCAAATATTTGACCTGGTAACATCATTTTACCTAATCTGAATGTGAGTCACCCGGGGAACATGCACACCAAATTTGAACCCATTCGGTCTTATGGCTCTGGAGAAGAAGTCATTTTAAGAATTACTATGGAGGGAACGAGTTATGGCGCAGGCTTCGCAACTATTTGACATTAAGTCATTCGGTCTTATGGTTCTGGAGAAGAAGACGATTGTTGATGGATGGACAGCAAGACGGACAGATGGACGGATGAGCAGTGGGTGGTCTAGAACATAAACACAGCATCTGTCTATCCCAATATCTAATTAGCTGTTTACATACCTGCAGACTGGGACCAGGTTAGGGATAGTGTATTTAATCTCAAAACAGGACTGTTGTTGGATGGGATCCATGAACGTTCCTATTTTAAGTTGCCACTTTCAAGAATTAACCCTTTACCCAACAGAACGACCCTGTGCCAATGCATTCTCTTATATATGCGAGTCGACCATAGGTCGCCTCGCATATATAAGAGAATGCATTGGCTTAACACATTAAATATTATAAAATTGTTAAAGAATGTAAGAAAAAATGGTAAAAAGTGTTAAAAAAAGATTTTTTTTAGGCCAATGCATTCTCTCATATATGCGAGGCGACCTATGGTCGACTCGCATATATAAGAGAATGCATTGGCACAGGGCATAACTGTAACTATCATAATGTGGTCAAGGAGCCGGTTCCAATGATATCCATATTTGTATGGTTCTATTGAGACAGACCGAAGATATTTTAGGCTGTTGAAGCTTTATTTGGCCGGTTTTGGCCGGTTTGTTGGGTAAAGGGTTAAACTATCATGATCCAATTTTTGTTATATATGGCAAATTTCCCATATTTTTTAACGAGTTGGGAATATGTGTCCATATATACATGAACTATTTTTGATAAGAAATTAAAATTAAAATTGACATCCTAAGTATACATGTGGTTTCGCTGTGGGCCGTTGATTATGCTAGCGTATATTGTCATAGTAATATTAAAATATTTATTGTCTCAATATACTTATCAACTGATTGTGATATGAATTTCTGACAATTGTTATCAATATACATATATCTTACCTGAGGTTATTAAATACATTTAGCATATGGTCAAATCAGTCCTCAAAATTGGCCACAGCAATAAGCAATGCTGCGGCAACATCTAGAATCTAAAATGCCACAGCATTTAATTTGCCATGGGGAGTTTTTCCTAATTTCGAGGGCTGGTCATATTATAATGTGCTTATTTGAAGATGGTGTATCATTTCCCTGAACATTCTCTATAGATTTGAGGGTATAAAATATTTGTTTTGCATCAGAGAGAACAGGAACAGCAGATTCTGTCACAAGGAATTGTTTTTTTCCTCAATTACTTTTTATGAACTGGGACAGAAATTTTGGCTATTTTTAGAACATAACAGCTTTTTTTAATAGAAACCTGTATTTTAAAACATATTTAAGTGAAATAAGTGCACCAACACCAACAGATGTTTCTTTTGTGCGTTTTTGGGAATAATAATAGAAACAAGCTATGAAAACGATTTCCATGGAAAATTAGTTTTTGTTGCAAGAGCTGCTGGGAAGTGATATAGTATCCTTAACCCTTTCATGACTGGAGCTTCCTAAAATTTTGCAAAAACCCTGTGCCAATAGGGAGTCTCTTATATATAGGGGAATGCGTTTGACCTAACAATATTTACCATGACCTTGTAAGCCAGTGCATTCTCGTATATATGTGAGGCTCCCTATGGTGGACTCGCATATATAAGAGAATGCACTGTCACAGTCATCAGTAATGCTGCATCAGTGCAGCTCCCACCAAGAAAGGGTTAATATTCTCTGTTCAAAGGAGTGAATACAAGACAAATTAAAGTGATGTGAAACATTCTGGTAGGGTGGTCAAATAGAAATGGAGAATAATCTTGTTCAAAGAGGTTATTTTTACAAATATTAAATCTAAATTGTCATTCTTATATATTAATTAAATGCAGTGACTGCCGATGGTGAAATCGTTTTCTTTAGTTTACAGCCAATAAAAGCTTCCCAATTCGAGTAGTAAAGATTTACAATTTAGCGTAGTTCAGACAATGTATTCTATGGAGTGGTACGGTACGGTCGATTTTCTTGAGATTTTTGGTGATGTTAGGAGAATGCTACATTCCTCCAGTTGGCATAGCACCTGAATACTAACTTATCAGTTTCACGCACCCAAACAAGTACATAATATGTCTTTATTATTTAACGAAATATCACACTACGAAGAAAACTCATCAATATATAAATGTTGCTCCCCTTGTTAACCCTTTACCCAACAGAACGGCCCTGTGCCAATGCATTCTCTTATATATGCGAGTCGACCATAGGTCGCCTCGCATATATAAGAGAATGCATTGGCTTAACACATTAAAAATTATAAAATTGTTAAAGAATGTAAGAAAAAATGGTAAAAAAAGATTTTTTTTAGGCCAATGCATTCTCTTATATATGCGAGGCGACCTATGGTCGACTCGCATATATAAGAGAATGCATTGGCACAGGGCATAACTGTAACTATCACAATGTGGTCAAGGAGCCGGTTCCAATGATATCCATATTTGTATGGTTATATTGAGACAGACCGAAGATATTTTAAGGCTGTTGAAGCTTTATTTGGCCGGTTTTGACCGGTTTGTTGTGTAAAGGGTTAACCGCACGGCTACAAGTGTATGTCTTTCTGCCCACCATGGGTAAACAATATATACTATCTATGCAAACTGTTGGACAGATCGACAGACTTACCATTCTCTGATCTATCTGTGTGTTATGGAGCAAAAAGGGCTGGATCTTTGGATGTATCTGGACCATCACACCCTTGTCTCTGTGGAGAGAGAAGCAGTCATGAATAATAACAATAATAATATGGTGCACTGATCATATTGGTAATTTCAGAATCAAGTCTGAGTTTAGTGTGCCTGCCATTTGCAGAATGAGGTCCCCTGAGGGTGAATGTAGTGATGCTATCCCACAAAGCAGGTTAGCATCACCAAATTCACCCTCTGGGGACCTCATTCTGCATGACCTCATGTGCCATGGAAGACATAGACTTAGATTGAAGTTCCCAAATGATGAATATTGTGATGTGCACCCATTGGGAACCTTGATTATGCAACGTGTCATCTGCCAATTTGGGAATATTGAGAAACTAAACTAAAAAAGAAATAGTTTCTATAGCAATTTGATAATAAAGAAACTTTCCACAGCAGATGAGGCCTAAGCAGAATGAGGTCCCCAGCAGGTGAATTTAGTGATGCTAGCCTGCAGTGCGGACCGCATTCTGCAGTGACACATTTATGACTGAGATTATCATTACAGTCGTAATTTTTTCATGTTTTAACACAGTCATTGCCGACTACGAATTATCTCATATTCTTTGCATGTAAACGATGGGCGTCGGCAGTGAACATGTTAACACATGAATGAAAATGCATAGTTACCAAGTATAGAAATCTGAACCGGGAAATAGTCTGTTCGATCTAACATCCATCCATGTTTGTTTAGAAAAACAAAAACAATTAAAATTTTCCCTGACACATTAACTGCAAATAAAAAGGTTGCACACACAGGGTTTCAGGACTATGGATGGGGGCCTTAATAGTTGCTTACCTGATTTCCAAAATTGTCACAGTGTATATTGCACCAAACTCAAGGGTTGGCTCGCTCTAAAATGGAGAAATTAGAAATTGCATCTGACTACTATGAAGATAAAAATTAAAATATACACACCAATACTGAAATAGATAGAGGCATTAGAGGATATCTATAGTTTTTGGGTGGATACCGAAAATTATATCATATATGATCAAGATGAATTATTATTTTATTTATTTATCTCAGTCATGTCCAAACATTAGACCAATATTTAAAACATTTGCTAGATTCTTAACGCCTCTGACTATGGTCCTGTGAATATTCTAGATTTGAATAGATATCGGTGATCTTATTCAAGATTGACACCGAACCAGTTGGCTGATTGGAAGAAATTGGCATGTACATGTTGTGATTTTCCCTGGTAATCACCATTTCCAACAGAAGTGAAGCAAAATCCATGATATACGCAGGTTTTAATATGTAAACTCAATAGAGTTGGTCAATACAATTTTTGTTTAGGACAATTTCCTTAAAGGAATTATTTTGTCAAAAAGAACAAGGTTTTCTCTTCATAATACTAATTATATATGTCTAAAAGACACATTTCACCAAGAAAATTCAAAATCGAGCAGATAATATTTTTATTATTTTGATATAAAAATAAACGCGGAAGCATCCGAAGATTTTACTCAGGTAAGTCACATGACTGCTAAGTGGGATCACATGACTACAATGTGGTCACATGACCGATCAGCTGATCGGCGCGGTCTGGTAAATTCACCTGATTTGCTTACCGGTGACAGCGGTGGGTGGAGCTGGAAATAATTTAGCCAATCGTGCTACGAGTTGAGAATTACATACTTGATACTCCGACTTTATATGATAAATAAATGGTTATTCTTAAATAAAAACTGGTTGAATGTGCTGATAATGAACAGGATTTGCAAGAATATTAGATTATATAATGAATAATGATGACTAAATTTACTTTGAAGTGTTGAAAGTGGAGTTAAATGAGATTAATTTATGCAGAAATGCAATGAGCGGAATATAGTGCGATACAAAATTGAACTATTTCTGCATGAATACAAGTTGGGCCTTCTAAATGTAGCTTCTTCTTCTATGGTACACAATTCGGAAGCTAATTTATACCACTGAAATAGTGTCATAAATAAACTACGAACTTATACTTATAGGATATTTAATGACGAATACACAATTGAGCCATATGTTATTCATTCACAATCACAAAATGCTCACGATATGTTTTCTAGATTGCATATTAGCAATAGAAAAAGGGAGGCATCGACAACCAATAATATCATTAGAAAATTGAATGTGTTCCATGTGTGACAAACAATGTGTCGATTCTGAAATACATTTTTTCATTGAATGTAACGCATACGAGGATTTAAGATCTAATTTATTCAGAGATTATGATAAGAACTGTGTTTGTTATATTATTTATTTATGTATTGTTTATTTATGAATATGATGCTCATCAGTATCTTGCAACTGCCCATTGAGGTGTTTTGCAATAAATTCTTGTATCTTGTACCATTGTGCATTATTGGAGTGCAATTAGATACCAATGGGGCATGATTAAAAGGTGTTGGTTAAAACATCATGCTGGCTTATATTCGTCATAAATTTCTTCTTACAAAGCCTTTTGTGTGGAGAAGTGCATGACTGCGGACCGCTTGTTAAATCCTTCCAGTAAAGATATGATCAGATATTGCATAAACAAAAGAATTAACTCGAACACACAAAAACTACAATAAAACTACAATAATTATCAATTAGGCTCTTTGGCATAACAGTATTTTTTTTCTAAATTGTAGGCCAGCCGGGCCTTGTTTTTCAGTTTATGTTTGTTGTTCATTTTTTGTTTTTTGTTTTATGTTTTGATGGCGGATATTGACTTTCAAGAGAGGAAATTTTTAATTGTTGTTAGCCTAGAAAAAACCCAAATGATCGCCTCCAATAAAGAGCATCCATGCTTTCATTGCCCAAACATGGTAGACAATAAAGAGCGTTCTCAATTATGAACATTGTGATCATTTCGAGGTATCATGGGTGATTTTGTATGTTGTATTGTAACATTTTAATATAAAGAGTGTCCATGCTTCCTTCGTCCAAAAGCAGCAGACAATAAAGAGCGTTCTCAATTATGATCTGTGTTGTATTTTTTAGACGTACTACATAATGGGTGATTTGTATGTGGCATGGTGGCATTTGAATATACAAATGATTGAGAATTTGGAAATAACTTACAAAGAACAACAAATGAAACACCTAATATATAGTTTACACTATTCCGCCCATGTTTTTTTTACGTTTGTGAGCTTCTTATGACAAAGTTGATGCGATCGTCAGCTGCCATTACCACTCACTTAGGTCCCATTTTATAGTGCAAACAATTTCGCCAGTTGAAACTGATGAATAGTCGCTGAGTGACTATCAAATTTAGCACTATATATAGTAACAGCTATTCAACAAACCAAACACGAGACGGAATGTTAAAAATGGCTGTAAAAACAACTATCCTATATAAATATATCGTCTGCTATACGATAATGACTTTCAAAGTGAACCATGCTATCTTGATATTTTGATTACTTAAATAACTCATCGCATAACGATGTAATCTATATATACACAGCGTGCACACAAACCGCGTTTTAGTATCGACTGACTATGATTATGTAATCGTAGTCGTCATAATAAACTCCGGCTCCGAATCTGTGTTTTTAATTTGATCGTCCACCGCTACGTCATCCATAGTCTAGTCACGGAAATCTCTGATATGGGTGGTGGTATTATTTATTAATTTTTCGGCTTATTTATTATGCGATCGGTATGAGACTTGGGTTATTTTAATCACAATAGGGAGGGCTTTCCAATTGCATTTGGTAGTTTCCAGACCGAATAAATCCTTTCACCAAATGCATATAATATATAAACGGCAGATGGGCACATTTTTTAAACAGATACACACCTCCTCTGAGAGGAATTTCTCTATAAGTTCTTGAGCTTCTTCCATTGCCAGCTTGTTTGGTGCAAATATCTGGTAGTTTGTTTCATCAATAGAAGTGATGTTAACTCCTGAAATGTACACCACACACATGGCTACCATAAACAGCTACAGTAACCCTTTCTACACTAATTGGATTATCCCACTCAGTTATAAAACTATATATTGGTATGATCCATTATTTGTCTGGAGGGGTTTTCAGGAAAAATTATCAGACGACAGACACTTGAAAAGATATACAAGTGCAGAAGCCTTACTATTAATAGGTGGGAAATGTTCAGATAATAAATTCAACAAACGACCTAGTTGAACTTATTATCTGAACAATTCCTAATAGATCTATTGGTCAATGAGTATTTAGTATAGAAAGGGTTAAATAGCTCTGAATGGGTTGTAAGTAGGGCCCTGCAAATCGGGCATTTTCTTTTTTAATCGAATCTCGAATCGAATCAGCCAAATTGATTCCAAATCGCATCGAATAGTAATTTAGAAGCGTTAATTCGGATAATGCATCTTTAAACAAATCACCTTAAAAACTGATGATAAAAATTACGGCAATAAACATAAATCATACCTGTTTCGCTCCTTAGCTTTTTAATGTTGTAGCCACCAACACCAATAAATTTGTGTCTCTTATTGAGTGGAATCAGGAGCTTCTCTGGAAGACATTAAAAAGATGCAGCTGAGGTTCCAAATCCCAAGATAACATCAACATTTTCGTAAAAAACAATTCAAAATCATATATGGCTAGTTTCTCACACAAAATAATTATGCCAGAAACTCAAAATCACATGTAGATGGAAAATTCATAGCTAGAGTCTCAACATTTGACTGCCTTTAAACTATTTGATATCATGAATATTTTATCTAACAGTATATATGTTTTCGGATATGGGTCTACAAGTAAATTATTTTATTTTGATAACTGAAAACTGTGAAACCTTGGCTTACTGAATGGATTTTCGCAGTCAATTCTACAATATAAATTTGTAGGCATTTTCATATAATACTGTAGGGTTTAAATCAATCATTGGCAATAAAATATCTAATCAACAGCAAGTATTCAGTAAGCCATGAATCTCTACTAAGGTGAAGTTCACCTGGGTACTCAAGCCAATGTTTATCGCATTATTAAGGAACAGGTACTAACTAAGAAATCAATTACATGTGATATTTTTTCAATGTTATAAAGTTCCCTGTTACAACGGCAAAGAGTTCTCAGGTATTGAACTGGTGGAATGTGAACTCTACAGGCATAGCATAGAAAAGATGCATGGCATGATCTAGTATTTAGTTATCAAAGTGTCATCTGATTACACAGCTTCACAATCAGTGTCAATCAATGGCAGAAATATACAGGAACTGATTTAATTATTCAATAAATAACCTAATACTAAATAACCTAATACATTTATTTTACACATTTGACATAAAGATTCAATGTGAAGACAATGTCATTGAGCACTCTTTTGAAAGCTTTCGTGATGGTGAAGATATCTATGCGGACGGAAAAAAACCCCACATTTTGGGTTAACAAAGGAGGATAACTCTAGAACGGAAAAAGCAAACAAAGTCACTTGCCCCTATTTTGAGAGCAGTCATGATAGCAAACATCCATACTGAATTTCATTTTTATACGATAACCCAAGGCTGTTATATGCCCGGACCGACAAACAAGACATATCAAATCCAGTTGTAAGTCGGGATTTTTTTACCCTGTGCCAATGCATTCTCTTATATATGCGAGTCGACCATAGGTCGCCTCGCATATATAAGAGAATGCATTGGCCTAACAATTTTTATAAATTTTTTAAAACAAATGTTTCTGACAATTTTTAGGACATAAAATAAAAAACATCCATTACCCTGCAGGGAGCCCCAGACATATATAGAAGCATATAGAAGAGTGTCGTCTGCTCATGTTTGTCTGGGGCTCTGTATGGGTGAAATTATATAATTGTTACAGAATACAAGAAAAAATTATTAAAATTGTAAAAAATTGTTAGGCCAATGCATTCTCTTATATATGCGAGGCGACCTATGGTCGACTAGCATATATAAGAGAATGCATTGGCACAAGGTAAAAAAAATGGGGTCCCCAGAGGGTGAATTTAGTGACACTACCCATACAGTAAAAAAATTAAGGTATGCATGTTTGTTGCAAGCAACAAGATACGATCATAGTTATGATAAATGTGTGGATAAGACAGACACAGAGATTGCTTTGTTTGGCAAAGAAAGAACAACTTGATTTGTTTAGAATAATTATTATCAATTTTTCCGACAAACTTAAGATATTCTCACCTGTAACAGGTCCGCAGTCTTTATATGTATCCCTAGGAGAAGATTGTGTCTTATTCATTATATCCAAAACTGCATTCTTAGCACCTGAAAAAGAAAGGGCCAATGCAGATAACCACAAACTTCTCCCTGAAATGTGTCACATCTCAATCTTTGTTTGCCAGTGAGAAGAATGACGATTTTAACATAGGGCTAAACCAATTTCTTGCCCTAAGATGCTTTTAAACGTTATCACTCTTATCCCAGTAAGTTTTTCAAGCCAACCCATGAACGGGCTGCAGCCATTTGTTTAACCCTTTACCCAACAGAAGGGCCCTGTGCCAATGCATTCTCTTATATATGCGAGTCGACCATAGGTCGCCTCGCATATATAAGAGAATGCATTGGCTTAACACATTAAAAATTATAAAATTGTTAAAGAATGTAAGAAAAAATTGTAAAAAGTGTTTAGGCCAATGCATTCTCTTATATATGCGAGGCGACCTATGGTCGACTCGCATATATAAGAGAATGCATTGGCACAGGGTATAACTGTAACTATCACAATGTGGTCAATGAGCCGGTTCCAATGATACCCATATTTGTATGGTTCTATTGAGACAGACCGAAGATATTTTAGGCTGTTGAAGCTTTATTTGGCCGGTTTTGGCCGTTTTGTTGGGTAAAGGGTTAAAGCATGAGTGGTGTGAAGTAATCACAGTATGAGCGACCTTGCTAAATGGTTGCAACTAGATGCAAGATTTGAACAGCATATAACTTTACAGTCACACTCTGCTTAACTCAAATACTAGCCACTGTTGTGAAACTCGGGCAAAAAAAATTCAAACAGGGTCATTGAGCACTCTTTTGAAAGCAGTCATGATGGTGAACCTCCAAACCAAATTTCATTCAGAATTAATAACACATGGCTGAGATATCTGCATGGACACTGGTGGACGAACCAAAAAAAATTATTTCCAGATGAACGAAGAAGGATAATTCTGAATGGAAAATGTGAATGTCATTTGCCCCTCTTTAGAAAGCAGTCATGATGGTGAACCTCCATACCAAATTTCATTCAGATAAGATAACCCAAGGCTGAGTTATCATTCTGTACAAAAAAACTCACATTTCCAGATAACCAAAAGAGGATAACTCTGGAACGGAAAAAGCAAATAAATTCACTTGTCCCTCTTTTGAAAGCAGTTATGATAGAAAACATCCATACCAAATTTCATTCAGATATGAAAACCCAAGGCTGAGATATATGCCCGGACCTATGTATACAGTGATGCCCTAAATAATCGACTCCTTAACCACAGCAGATTTATGGTTAACTTTTCAGGATTTAGCTTTCCGATGAATGGCAACAAGCCATATTTCCGACTAAATCCTAAAAAATTACCCATAATTCTGCTGTGGTTAAGGAGTCGATTATTTAGGGCATTGCTGTATATACATGTTTAGTTTACACATCATATTTGGATCTCAACATTTGTTCAGTTGAACAAAGCAAAATAAAGTGTAAAATTAGATTGTGTATGTTGTTGTTGTAACTGGAGGTCTGAAATCCTTTTTTAACCATACCTGATGCCTGCTCAACTGCCTCCATCAAAATTTTTAAAGGAACTCCAGGCACCTTGAAGTCAACCTGAAATTTACCAAATTCCAAGATATTAAGGCTATTATTTGACAAATTTTAATTTAATTTGTTTTTAAGTATATACCTGCATGCAAATATCTAGATCATGTCATGAATCTCAACTCTATAGCTACACCTGTTGAGATCATATTCCACCAGTACAACACCTGGGAACTTTTTGATGTTGTGACCCATTCTGACAGGGACCTTTATGACATTGAATAAACAAGACAGGGAATATATTTCTTTGTTAATATCTGTTCCTCTATAATCTAATTCACAGTAGTGAGTGGTCCCAGCTTGAGAATGCATGATTTTTATGAGCTGATATCGCAATTTACATTGAATTAATTACACAGGAGAAAATCCATGATTTTAAGCGACGCAAAGCAAAATTGCTCTCAAAGTCACTTAAGTCTTGCAATTCGAGTGGAGACCTTCATCTACAGTGAAATACATTATTAGGGAACAGGTATTAACTAAGAAATACATAATATGTTATACTGCTATTTCAATGTTATAAACTTCCCTGTCAGAACATCAAAAAGTTCCCACGTTTTGTACTGGTGGAACATGATCTCTACGGGTGTACTTATAGAGTAGAGATTCATGGCATGATCTAGCAAATATCATTAACCCATGTTAACCCTTTACCCAACAAACCGGCCAAAACCGGCCAAATAAAGCTGCAACAGCCTAAATTATCTTGGGTCTGTCTCAATAAAACCATACAAATATGGATATCATTGGAACCGGCTCATTGACCACATTGTGATGGTTACAGTTATGCCCTGTGCCAATGCATTCTCTTATATATGCGAGTCGACCATAGGTCGCCTCGCATATATAAGAGAAAGCATTGGCCTAAAAAAAAAAAATTCTTACATTCTTTAACAATTTTATAATTTTTAATGTGTTAAGCCAATGCATTCTCTTATATATGCGAGGCGACCTATGGTCGACTCGCATATATAAGAGAATGCATTGGCACAGGGCCGTTCTGTTGGGTAAAGGGTTAAACCATTTTTTTGTGAGGACTATTTTAGATGCTGGTTTTCTGCCTATTTTGTTTGGAATTCCATACATTTTACTTCAATAGGATGATAATGAAATATGTTATTCCTATGGTAGCAGTACACGATTTCACGGGTTGTAGGGGGTCTGAAAAATAGAAATATAAGTATCTGGGGGGCATAACGGCCAGTGTAGCCTGTGTTAACTGTGTCATTACTGGTTTGAAGGTTTATTTATTTTACAAAACTGGGAAAGTTCTCAAAAAAGTGAAAAATTTGGATACGCAACAGGGTTTTCGTATTCAGTGAAGGCCAACTCTGTGTTATTGATTACAGGAAAATAGCCCGATTTCTCTCCCCTGAATTCTGTCATCTGGGCTCGCAAGACTTTTTTTCCAAATTGATACGATAACTTTTTTTCTATTTCAAATATTTCTCAGCTCTAGCATAGCTCTATCAGGTGGAAGAATCTTATTTACTGACATTCGCTCTATCATGGTCTGTTTTTGGGTTGAAAATGGCCAATTTGAGTAAAAAAATGGGTAAAATTGAGCGGTTCGTGTGTGCTAACCAAGGGGCATAACTCAATGAAAAACTGTACGAAGAACCAAAAGTACATTTATATGATTACACCTAACATTTCTGTCGAAATTAAAACATGCTCGATGGAATATATGCCAACGATAATGGCTTAGCATTGATTTGAAGTACAGTACCCCCTCGCAGGTTGGCAAAATTGCTGGAAATCGTGTATTGCTACCTATCTTTAAACTCCAAAATGATGAACATACACTGGTTTGACTTCAATGCCTCAGATAATAAAATAATAGATTCTGATCCAGCGAGAAACTAGAGGTGAGACTGTCCGAATGGGACTACTGATACACCTGCAGTGCAATTGGGCTACATTAAGCTCTGAATATAAGCTCTGACAAAATTGTGTCCATGGACGAATGGCTCGACAGATGGATTCCAACATATCCCCACATAATTTGTTACGTGGGTTATAATAAGAAATTAATCAGGACAAGTTTATGAATTTTGCACCTACCTGTATCCCAGTAACACCAGATCGGGTTCCGGCATATTTGAAATCCATATCACCCATGTAATCCTCTATACCCTAAAAGACAAAGGGGCGAACAATTGGTATTTCATAGTTTACTCATGGTATAAAAAGCAATTTATTTCTGATTACTTGGTTTCCAGATTTGTTTTGGCTCAAAGGCAGGTCTGATAAAAATATAGGTAAAACAGGTACAGTAAAACCTATCCAAACTGGACCCTCTATAAACTGAATCCCTCTCCATACGGAACAAATTGTCCGTTCCCGAATTCACCCAAGTGCATTCTCACTCAAAATTACATCTGTAAACTAGAAACTCTCTATTCTGAACATCAGACGGCTTTAATAGTCAAAAAGTGAAGAAAACATTGATGTTTATCTCTGAAATCCGAACTCGGAAAGCGAATCCAACCGAACTGGATTAATAATCCCATCGGCGGGAATATAAAACCCTGAAAAATTTAATATAATTTTTTTTGACAAACAGCTTTTTATTAGGTAGGAAAATCCATAAACCAAGTAATAAAAAATAAATTGCCTAAAGTAAACTTTGACAACTTGTCAGAAAATATTTCGCTGGCAAAAGTCCTATGTAAGGTAACATTGGGAATATTCTTTTACTCTATATTAAATCCCTACTTGGGAGAAAAATGAAAGATGACAGTATTCATCTACACACATTACATATTAATAAAAAAAATCCTATTTCAATTGGTACATGTCCTGGAACTTAAATTTGGCACATTGTTCTAGTATTTATAATACATCAAGATACACCAAACTCACATATTCTGGGTACTTATGCAGAATCACTTCAGTATGTCCAATTCAGTCTGACATATGAACCCATTCATACTCGGTTTTGATAGTTGTACAATGTCTTTCAAAAAGGCATTTTACAATGTTTTGACTTTTGATAGGCTCCCAAGAAAGTAAAATGATCACCGATTATGTAGAAAATTTACATATATAGAGCATTCTTAATTATATATTTTTATACTTTTATGCTGATTGTACTTTTTTAATGCTTCTGTGAGTACATGAAAGTATTTTTCATTTTTTATTTACCTGGTGAGCAGAAAATGTTCTTGACTTACTTTGTCTCAAATCAGATGGAATTTTCAATTTATTAGTTATAACACTATGAGTTATTTCACTGACCAAGATATCTGTTAGAATTCTGTAGTCCGCAATCTCTCCTGAGTTATCTGGGTGAGATCTGGTGAAGAGACCAAGAGCGACCCCAGCGGCCGCTTCTGAGACGGGGACGCCGGCATCCATTAATGCTAGACTACCACCACAAACAGACGCCATAGATGAAGACCCTAAATGAAATAACACCAGGTTTGCATAATTAAAAACAGCTCAATTTTCAAATCACGTACAGATTCTATGACATTTCGACATTCTATATGGATTACAGAGGTTAATTAAAGAGGGCAGCTACATATTCTATGTATGGATTATAGAGGTTACATTAAATATGTACTATATAACTTTATGTTATGTAGTGTTGAAACATCTAGGGAATTTTGTAGTCGACAGCTTTGATATATATTTTTTTTGGGTAATATGGTGCGTAGTCGACTAGCAGATTATAATAATCAATTAGCACAGAAATTCTGGTCGAAGCCGACTAATCGTTTCAACACTTTTGTTATGGTGAAAAAAGAATATCAAAATATGCCTATGCCAAGATTTGCAACAAAGTATATTAATACTTTGCTGATAACTTGTTTTATGAATTATAGTCTGCTGATATTTGTTTTTCAATTGTCTAGTGCATGTGCCCTATTTTATGATCTGCTGGTACAAAAGCTTGTGGTCCAGTGGTTAGACCATTTGACTTGTATTGCTGTCAATATGATTTGAATTTAATGCCCGCTGGTTGACTATTGAGTTTCTCAGCAGTGGTTTGTTATTGATTTTAGCGATACATGACTACAGTCATGAGCTATTCAAATTTGTGACCCCTGTACTTGTACTGTGACTGCTTAGTCATACTGAGATGAGTAAAAGAACGCCTTCCATAGATTTAATAGGCTTTGGTAAGAGCTATAAAACACTAGCATATGGTGAAAAATATCTCAAATCTCAATAAACATACCATTGGATTCGAGCACCTCTGATGTCAGTCTGATCGTGAATGGGAAATTATCTGGAACGATTGATCTGAGTGACTTCTCAGCTAGAGCTCCTTCATGAAAATAAAAAATATTAAAAATAAGGTCAATATATATAGAATATGTAGCTAGTGTCGTCGCTTAAACTTTTTATGTCTGTGAGGGGGATCTGAGCATCAATTGGGTGAGGCTCAGCTGAGTCCAATAGATGCCAAATCCTCTGAGCGGACATAAACAGTTTAAGCAACGACATTAGTTACATATTTTATTTATCCATCGAACAACATTTACCTTTAAATCTGTCATCTTCCTCTGTTTTACATTCGTTACTTTGATGACGACCTTACATTTATTAGGTCAAACAAACTAATTAGTATTTATGACGTGGTAAAACCGGAGTGCAGCTTAGAGCGAAATAGTTTGTTGTGTTTTTTTTATAGTTATTCTAAGCTGGCCTTGTACTAATGGTTTATAGATGTTTTAGAGCGAAAACATATATCCGTTTACAAATTTTATATCAATTGAATTATGGAGGATAAAAATGTCCCAAAATCACAATGACCTCATTTAGGTCAGTTGATGTCCCTAGTTATCTGCGCAATTTGCATATGCAATTACGTAATGAAAGTTGACCTAATAAAGCTACAACGACGTAATAAACATAATGTTTATTAGGAGGGCTTTATGTAGGTAATAGAGGTAGTGAGCGGTAAATCAATTGTTATATTCTCACCCACTGCCAACCCCTCTTCATATTATTTTTATTCCCATAAATTTTATATGATAAAATTTTCTCATGTCTTAATTATTGAAGTATGTTGGAGTGATCACTGACATTCAGATGTGAACAAAAGACATTTTGTCAAAGAAGCATGTCACATGACGTCTATAAAGTTCCCAATGATATCAATGATATTTTCGACTGTAAATGTATTTTCATGATGATATTTCCAAATCATAAGTATATAGAGGTATATCCCCAAATTCCTGCACACTTTATACAAATGCTGGTGCTGGACGGTAAATATACCAAATTGCAAAATAACACTAATCTAAAAATTAGTTATGACATACCATGGCCAAGTTCTCTCCTTCCAACACCTCCAACTCTACCGGTCTCATTAGTTGCATATGGAGGAAACTGTGAAAACAATTTACAATTCAGGATAGTATGATATTGTCATGAGGAATCATGGCTCTGTGCCTGTGGGATAGTGTCTCTAAATTCACCCTCTGGGGACCTCATTCTGCAAATGTCAGACACACTATATCCAGGCCAGGAAGCAAGTAGCATAGAGTGATATGATCTACAGACTAAGGTATGAACATTGTACATTACTCTGCAGATAAAAACCTTTATTACACAGGGTCAGAATGAAAGACAAACACCCTGTCAAATTTTTTTTTCTCCGTCCTCTATATACATGTTGCACATCTTCAATATATGGGCAACAATATTCTGAAGTTTCAAATCTCTGGGATAAAATCTGTAGGAGGAGATGATTACACCATGAAGGTACTCAAAAGTGTGACGGACGGACGGACAGACGAACGAACGGAGCCCGTTTCTATTGTCCCCCGAAAATTAATTTTTCGGGGGACAATAATGATAATAGAGGGGATTTGTTGAGCGCCTTATCCCCAAAGGCTCAAAGCGCTGCACATAAGATAGAACAAAAATTCATAAAACATTGATATTTGATATGCCTACCTTGTATACACACATATATGACACACGCAAACACACATTTCACAAATCAACACTGATACATATAATTATAATTATGCAAACGGAGCTGTACAACCTGCTTCATGCATCCCTGCCGGCACAATATAGTTCCGATTCTTGCTTGGGAATTATTCCAATCGATTCATAAGCTTATAATATTACTGCCAAAATTTATGAATTATGTGCCAATGTCATCTTAAATTTCATTAACACCACTGTATACGGTAGCTTACTTTTGCAAAAATGCCATGCGTTATGGTGTAGTGATCTATGCTGATGAAAGATCTTGCTGTCAAACATGTTTTTATTAGCAGAAAAATATTGTCATGTGCCTAGTTAACACTTTGGGATAAAATATGTCGCTCTTACGATGATGTTTGATGAGGCCATCCTCATCATAGTTTGCGGTGTAAGTTTCTTTTTAATTTTTCGACGATGTTACCAAAATCGTTGACATCATTTTTGAAACAATCCATCCAATGAATTAAAACTACCTACCTCGTAATGTAGCATAAAATTCTTCTCTTTTAGACCCCTGTAATAGTATAATTTAAATAACAATAAAGTTCAAGTAAAATAGTGTCAAAAACTTAAACTAGATAACCACTGATAAAGCACAAGAGAATATTTGATACTAAATGACATTCTCATATATCGCAATTATATCACACTAAATCTGATGTGAAAGTCTAATGGGAAATGCTTCAAGTTACAAATTTTGCTTTCAAGTAACTGAGAAAATAACAGAATAAGGCAAAAATAAAATTATGTCAGTCTCAGACAATTTTTTTTCTGAATCAATTAGGGAGGGAGGACTTAATTTTTTATGTTTGTATGCACATCATAAGTATGGGTTACAGCTTCCATTGTATAGTAATAGTCAGATAAAAGGTCAGCCGATGCCACTTTGTTAAAGAAATAAATTTTGTTGTTGAAAAGTCGAAAAGGGTTAATAACTCAGTCAACAAATTATTTTTCTGTCATCTATATACATGATGCACATCTCCAATATGTGGGTAACAATACTCTGAAGTTTCAATTATCTATGATCAAAACTGTAGGAGAGGTGGTTACACCATGAAGGTACTCTCATACAGAAAATTATAAAAAATGTTGAAATTTTCTAGGTTGCAAATGGTTAATAACTCTGTCAAAACAAAAACAATTCTGTCATCTATATACATGTTGCACATCTCCAATATGTCGGTAACAATACTCTGAAGTTTCAAATAACTACGATCAAAACTGTAGGAGGAGTTGATTACACCATGAAGGTACCCTCATACAGAAAATTATAAAAAATGTTGAAATTTTCTAAGTCGAAAAGGGTTAATAACTCCGTCAAAAAATAATTTTTCCGTCATCTATATACATGTTGCACATCTTCGATATATGGGCAACAATATTCTGAAGTTTCAAATCTCTAGGATGAAAACTGTAGGAGGATTTGATTACACCATGAAGGTACCCTCATACAGAAAATTATAATAAATGTCGAAATTTTCTAAGTCGAAAAGGGTTAATAACTCCGTCAAAAAAGAATTTTTCCATCATCTATATACATGTTGCACATCTTCGATATATGGGCAACAATATTCTGTAGTTTCAAATCTCTGAGATGAAATCTGTAGGAGGAGATGATTACACCATGAAGTACTCAAAAGTGTGACGGACAAACGGACGGACGGTACGACAGACAGACAGACAGACGGACGGACAGAGCCCGTTTCTATAGTCTCCAAAAAATATTTTTTTCGGGGGACAAAAATGTAGAGGGAACTTTGTTATGCATATACACTCATTTAATCAGATATAAAAATTACATTGTGCTACTAGTATATGACATAGGGATTACCTATAATGTTCTAATGTCCCTGACTATTCATAATTGTTATTGTTGTCTATAAATTTACACCTCTTCATTACAACATGTGATCTTAAATTTCCTCCAGTGCATTTCAATTGTTCTGGAGATACAATTAGTACACCAGACTATGATGATCGGCTAATCATTTTCTTCAATGTAGTCATATACTTAATGTTCTACAGTACAAGGCCCGTGGTTTTTTCAAAACCACGCGTGGCCAACATTTTAACACGGAAAAAACACGGAAAAATCGCGCGTGGTCTTAGCGTGGTCAACTTCAGAAAAATGGCCAGCGTGTTCAAAAACGGTTTGAACACGGCGTGTACATGCCGTGGTCACCCGAGTTCACGCCGTGGTCATCCGTGTTGAAGTCGTGTTCTTAGCGTGATCAATTACGGCAAAATGGCCAGCGTGTTTAAAAACGGTCTGAACACGGCGTGTACATGCCGTGGTCATCTGAGTGCACGCCGTGGTCATCCGTGTTGAAGTCGTGTTCATGCCGTGTTAATAGCGTGGTCAGCCGTGTTTACGGCGTGGTCTGCACCCCAATGCAGAGCGGCACCTACTCTTTTCAGGGACAGTGCGGGAGGTGTGAATAATCCGCGACATCAAAGAGTTGCCGCAGTATTACTTGCGGTAGGATTTTTTCGGGTATATTTGGCCCGGATTGATTTCGTCAGTGAATAAAGAATTGTCAGATAAAATCTTTTATAATAAAAAACAATTTCATATATTGAATTATATATATATATATATGTGCATATTTGTTTATCTGTGTCTATGGCCTTTATATCCGTGTCATGTTTTGTTGTCGCATTTTATTTTAGTTGGCATTAATATTTTCTTGTGTTTGTTCATATTACATGTACGCAAATGGTTTCGGTAGTTTGTGCGGCGATATCGTGTTCTAACAAATGGCAGAAAAATTGGATATAACATTACAAAAATTCATAAGTTAAAGACATATTATGCACTCTGAGTGTACTCCGTGGTCATCCGTGTTGAAGTCGTGTTCATGCCGTGGTCATCCATGTTAATAGCGTGGTCAGCAGTGTTTACCCCGTGGTCTGCATCCCAATTGCAGAGAGGCACCTACTGTTTTCAGGGACAGAGCGGGAGGTGTGAATAATCCGCGACATCAAAGAGTTGCGCAGGATTACTTGCGGTAGGCTTTTTTAGGGTATATTTGGCCCGGATTGATTTCGTCAATGAATAAAGAATTGTCAGATAAAATCTTTTATAATAAAAAACAATTTCATATATTGAAGTATATATGCATATTTGTTTATCTGTGTCTATGGCCTTTATATCCGTGTCATGTTTTGTTGTCGCATTTTATTTTAGTTGGCATTACTATTTTCTTGTGTTTGTTCATATTACATGTACGCAAATGGTTTCGGTAGTTTGTGCGGCGATATCGTGTTCTAACAAATGGCTGAAAAATTGGATATAACATTACAAAAATTCATAAGTTAAAGACATATTATGCACTTGTTCGGGCGCGTGAAATTGTTTAGTTAGTATGCAGGCGCTATGCCAACTCGGGGAATGTAGAATTATACTAACATTGCCAAAAATCTCAAACAAATCGTCGTACCACATCATAGAAAACATCGTCTGAACTACGCTCAATTGTAAAAATTTACTTCCCGATTCGGGAGGCAACTATCGGCGGTAAATTAACACAAACGATTTCGCCATCGGGGGGTCACTGTATTTAATGAATATATATGAATTACGGTGTGTTTTGTCAATTTGGATATAATATTTGTAAAAATAACTACTTTCAGCAAGATTATTCTCCATTTCTATTTGATCAGCCTACCGGATTAAGTATTAAGTTAGCACCCTTCTTGAAATAATGCACGTGTATCGGTACCATTCCGACTCCCATATATAAGTTATTTTTATGAATAATCGCGGTGCGGTGGTATCTTTACTTTTTCTGGGTTAATTTTCACAATCGACGGGTTGAATTTCAATGAAATTTCCGTTAAATAAAATGGTGCTGCTCATTTTCCAATTTGAGCAGCAATTTCAAGAAAATAATTTGGACTATGGAGGTGATAATTAATTACGTAACGCACACACCACGAGCTCCTCCTCCAATATAAATATATATTTCATTGTACGCGCGGGTGGTTTCGATGCCACATACCCAATGCACAGGCGGGGAACATTCCCCTTCTTGGTACGACCGAATCTGACATCGAATGAGTTAATTTAATTCAAATGTCCATATCTCATATAAAAAAAATCGGCGGTTTCTTGAGCACTGACTTCACCCATCGCCGTTTTTAAAAGGCATAGCAGGAAATGGCACCCTTTTGATAATCTCTAAACAATGGCTTGATTAGCCCATTGTCTCATTTTTGTCCGTCCGTTATTAATTTCCGGGTGCCTGCGGAATATATAATTACAGTGATAACTGAACAGGGCTACATGCATTGCATGATTTGTACACAACATAGACTCCACGTCCTACGCCCATACATGCATGATGCATTGCACATCGGAGAGACAATTTCACACAGAGTTTGCGGATATGGGACATCGGTTACAGAGTACAGTTTCTAATCGCGGGATACGGACGATTGCACGACAGTGATAACAAGTGGAGAATTTGTTTTTTACCGGGGCAGTATGGCCAGGATTGGTCGTCTTCCTACTGATCTTGTTTTAATTACCGTTATAGTTGTATTGATATATATAACTTTCAAAACAATTTATTTTAATTTTAGTTTCTTTAATGAATTTACAAGGACTATTTCATTTGCATTGGTGAAAAATCATTTTCAAAATTTTTAATTTAAATTAAAAAAACTAAATTTTGCAATACCACACTAAGCCCCAACACGAACCTTATCTACACTATTTGTCTAAGTGTACTTAATTTAGCTGACCTCTTTGTTTTCGATGGTGTCCGCATGGTGTTATATCATAATGCTAGGAAGTAGCCAATGTGTTTTCAAAACACTGGTGTTTCATAATAAGCTGACCAACTAATCACTGGCCACTGTGTTTTAAAAGTTGAAACTTGAATTGACCCATACGTTAATTAATTTCAATAAAGTATATAAAAATAAATATTATCGTAAAACTTATGGGAGGGCACTTGACGCAGGTTATGGTCATCAATAGCAGTAAATACCCTAACCCCACCACATCATGTTGGTTAACAAAACTGACAATAAATAAGTTTCCGTGGACATAATTGCCATGCTTGTAACGACCGATTATCAGTTTGAATATTATATTCGTTTAATATACATGTATATAAAACATAATCACATTATTAAATATTCATATGTTCGTGTAAATATATTGGAGTAAAATAAGTTGAAAGGTTCTGATCCGACACAACGTTCGAATGTTCGTTTAAAACTAAACGGACATTGATACCAGACAAATTCTAAATTGAAACTAAATTGAACATTTATCAAGATATTTATCAAGATATTTTCGATCTAACAACAGGAAGATGTAAATCTATAAGATTCAATAAATATATATAGTCATATGTTATTGTCAAAATATTCGAGTTATTTAGTATTAAGTTAGCACCCTTCTTGAAATAATGCACGTGTATCGGTACCATTCCTACTCCCATATATAAGTTATTTTTATGAGTAATCGCGGTATATTGGTATCTTTACTTTCTCTGGGCCAATTTTTACAATCGACGGGTTGAATTTCGATGAAATTTACGTTAAATAAAATGATGCTGCTCATTTGCCAATTTGAGCAGCAATTTCGAGAATATATTTTGGACTAGGGAGGTGATAATTAATTACGTAACGCACACCGCGAGCTCCGCCACCGCGGCGTGTCAAGCTCCGGCCACCAGCGATGGCTCCGTGTTCAGCCATGTTCCTCCGTGTTCATGTCGCGGTCACCTGTATTATGGCCGTGGTCACCCGTGTTATGGCCGTGGTCACCCGTGGTCATAGCGTGGATGTTCCGTGTTCAAACGTGATCAAGGTTTGTTTAAAACTAAACGGACATTGATACCAGAAACATTCTAAATTGAAACTAAATTGAACATTTATCAAAGGTCCCATAAAGTAATTTTCGATCAGGAAGATGTAAATCTATAAAATTCAATAAATATTTATAGTCATATGTTCCTGTCAAAATATTCCAGTTATTTAGTATTGAGTTAGCACTCTGCTTGAAATAATGCAAGTGTATCGGTACAATTCCGCCTCCCATATATCAGTTATTTTTATGAGTAATCGCGGTATATTGCAGATTGGTATCTTTACTTTTTCTGGGCCAATTTTCACAATCGACGGGTTGAATTTTGATGAAATTTCCGATAAATAAAATGGTGCCGCTCATTTGCCACTTTGAGCAGCAATTTCGAGAATATATTTTGAACTAGGGAGGTGATAATTAATTACGTAACGGACACCGCGAGCTCCGCCACAGCGGCGTGTCAAGCTCCGGCCGCCAGCGATGTTTCCGTGTTCAGCCATGTTCCTCCGTGTTCATGTCGCGGTCACCTGTGTTATGGCCGTGTTCACCCGTGGTCATAGCGTGGATGTTCCGTGTTCAAACGTGATCATTTGGCCGTGGTCACCCGTTGATCGTATCGTGGTCATAGCGTGGATGTTCCGTGTTCAAACGTGATCAGAGCGTGTTAAAAATCTGAACACGATTGAACACGTTTAACCAGACCGTGTTCTTGGCGAGTTCAGATTTTGAACACGGAAAAACCACGGAAGAATCGCGCGTGGACTTCCGTGGACATGTAAAAAACCACGGGCCTTATACTGTATGTCACTATATGTACACATGATAGTCAATCATCACACATTACACAGCGATATATGTAAAGAGTTAATGTATTTTGCAATTAATGCTCAATACGTATGGAGATGTTGGTAAAAACATACCAAAATAATTTTGAAAATAAATTGAACAAATTGAAATAAAACATCCAATGCAGGTCATTTATTTCAATGCGGCAGTGTCTGAGACTCAAATAATATTTTTTATTTGGCCTAATGTGTTGAGTTCATGGCATCTGATAAGACATGTCATCAACTTCATCACTGTGAAACAACTCCATACTTCAGCTTCAACTTGCTATTGAATCCCTCAGTTCACACTCTTTACTGTTTATCTATGATGTTACAAGCACATATTATTCTGCAAAAATACTATTTAATCTGATACTCACCCAGTGATCACAGTTACATCATCATTTTTGAAGGCAGAGTCAAGTGAATCAAACGTCACGGTACAGAAAACCTGCAATATAGAATGATAATAACATTTATTTGTCTCAAACTGAACATGTTTCATTATAAGAAATCACCGTTATTATGGCCTGTTCTCATGACTGTCTCAATACAATTTCAGCCTGTTAATTCATGTCTTCTTTCAATCAAACTAATTGCATGGTATTGGCTTTATATCATGCCTTGATTGATTCAATTTCCATAAACATGAAAAAACCAACCACAAATATACTCTAATGTCTTCACATTAATCATATCAATGAAAAATTATCCTGAAATCCATCATTCTCGGAAATCGAAGGCAAGGATTTTGAAGTTATTTAGTCTAAATTTAGAAATTTAAGCAACCTGCAAAAGATGAACCATCGTTCGCCCTGATGTGCCCAAATTACACTAAAGTAAAGCCCTGCCCCTGTGTGTTTAAATGGAGCACTCTTGTTTCGAATTTCGTCAGCTAAATTAAGTTCTGTCATGGACAAATACACAAAATGATATCAGCCAGATGTAACATATTCTGGGGGTGTTTCAACCTGTCAATAACAATGACATGTTAGTCGTTTCAAACTTTTCTTTATACAGCATTTCATATCTGTTGTATAATGGTAATAAAAAGTTGGATCATGCTCATAATCGCAGGTGCATACATTTGCACAGTGGTAAATATATGTGCCAAGTTTAAAACAAATTGAGTTAAAAATGTAGGAATACAAGCTCGGTTAAACTATGCATATTGTGAAAATAGGGGGATAACTCCACTAAAAATAGTTGGACGAACCTCATAATCGCAGGTGGATAGGTTTCACAGGTTTCCATGGTATCTGTGCCAAGTTAAAAATAATTGACTGAAAAATGTAGGAATACAAGCTCGGACAAAGTTGTGTCCATGGATGGATGCACGCCTGACAAACGGACAGCTAGATGGAAGGACGGACAAGTTGATTCCTACCATACTCACCCATAACTTTGTTATGGGGGGGTATAATAAATATTAAGAGCAGGAATAGTCTATTAGCACCTGTGTCTGGCCTCGCTGGAACAGAGCAGAACCATGCAATGGCTTGTGTAGATCAACCTCGCAGGAAATATCTCGCAGCTGGGTGAAGCCCCGCCCATCACATCTGAAAAATTACAATTTGAAGAACATTCAGAACCTGAAACAGTGTCCTCTAGGTCACTATATTACAATATCGTTGTTTTTTTTTTAGCAGCCATGATGATATCATAACAATGTTAATTATACTGGAAGGGGAAAGATTACATAAATTAGCCTCTACACACAAATAAAATGGAGAAAATAATAAGCTTTATCTACTAATATCCATTCACATTTTCTATTTTTTTCTCCTCACAATCATCGGCGTTCAGATCATATCTACTAATTATCACTTGTGTCACGTGCCGGCGATCAAAATAATAGAATAACATGAAATTGCATCAGAGATGCAGGGTCGAGTGGGGTAGCTATGCCAAACATGAGCTTGGATCGGATATGCATTAATTTTAACTGGCTATCATGCATACACAGCACTGTTGAGGATGTCTGACAAACCAAATATTCCCCTCTGAACCTACCTCCCCAAAGGTATTGTGCTATAATGATAAAACTTCACAAAAATAAATAACTTCCCAAATTGTGCGGAACTGGTCATTTTTTCAAACTTGATCAAGACATTGTTGAGCACGTCTTATCTACCAATAATCAACAAATCAGTTGATATTTGTTCAAGTTATCGCAGTATGACAAAAATGAAACTAATTAAGGGCCGTAATTGGTGGATATGGCCAGTTTCTGAAATAGATGTAGATATTGTTGAGCAGTCATACAACAAATATCAACAAAATCAGTATATATTTGTTCAAGTTATCGCACTAACAGAATAAAAATCATGAATATGAATTAATTCATGGCCGTAACTCTGCCCACAATACACTGACATGTGTTCCATATGTATCCCTTTAATGTCACACAACATAAATGACGTTCCACTCAACCATGAAACTGGAACTATAATAGAAAAGCATAATATACACAGAATGACACATGTGTCAATGGGTTTGTCAATATGGCACTTGTGCCATCGCACAAGAAACCCATTAACACACTCGTGTTGTTCTGTGTATATATGGGTGAGGGCAACAAACCTGATATTCTCCTGAAAGATTTGTTCTCTGAAGATCTCTTTGGTTATCGTGTAGAATGCCTCATTGATTTTGCTGCCGTCAGTGTCAGGAAAATGCTCTACAATATAAAATAAACTTGTCTGATCTCTAAACAAGCCTGAGTTTAGTATGCCTGCCATTTGCAGAATGAGGTCCCCAGAGGGTGCATTTAGTTATGCTATCCCACATAGTGGGCTAGCATCACCAAATTCACCCTCTGAGGACCTCATTCTGCATGGACTCATCTGCTATGAAAGACATAGACTCAGATTGAAGTTGCCAACTGGTGAATATTGTGATGTACACCCATTGGGAACCTAAAAATATGCAAAGTGTCGTCTGCCAATTTGGGGATACAGAGAAACTAAACTAAAAAAGAAATAGAATCAATGTGAAGATGTTTCTATAGAAATTTTAGGATAAATAAACTTTCCAGAGAAGATGAGGCCTAAGCAGAATGAGGTCCCTAGAGGGTGAATATCGTGATGCTTGCCCACCAGAATCAGATCAGAATCAGAATACTTTATTTCATGACATAACATAGTATATAAAATATAAACATAGACATAATAAGAAACATAAGTGAGATGTCATGTGGAGGCAACATGACCTATCCAGGTCGTCTTCCTGTTGCCACCATAAATAACAAAAAAAATTGGCTGATTCTATTTATATATATATTATATTTTATAATGTAACCGGTCATATGACACGTGAGAGCTGGATCGATTATGTTATAATCCTTGTTCATTACTAAAAGCTAATAAGGACAAATAAATTTAGAAATCGTGACGAGAAACCACATAAGATTGGTTAAATTAACAATTTTTTATAAATCAATTAATTGATTAATTAATCAATTCGCATTAATATATCAATCAATCAACTAATTAATTAATTATTTAGCACCATGCAGGATAGCGTCACTAAATTCACCCTCTGGGGATCTCATTCTGCAAATGACAAGCACACTAAACTCAGGCTTGTCTCTAAAGATCTCATATTTCTGCTACAATTGACCTCTAAATCTGCATCTGGACTGATGGGATCTGTCATGATTATACCATTTAAGACTTAGAATTAGTTAATTATTATGCTTTTCTAAATGTTGTTATTTCTATTTAAAAATACAAATTCAGAAATTTAAATGTCGTAAAATAAGCCATCTTTTCAGGTGTCATTCAAAACTCTTTTTGAACCTCCTTCCACGTTACTTATTTCAAATCTCCTCCTATCGCCGCTAAATTTTAACCTCCCACGGTCACTCATTTCAAACATCCTACCGCCACTCATATCATACCTCCTCCCACCGCCACTCATTTAAATCATTCTCCCACCGCCACTTCTTTCAAAACTCCTTAATTAACTGATATATGACTTTAACCTTTTCTGTACTGAATACTCATTGACGAGTAGTTCCCTTATAAACCTATAGTCGTTTGTTGAACTTATTATCTAAACATTTCCCACCAAGAATATGAATCCTTCTGCACTTTGTTGTCGTTGAATCGTCTGCTAATTTATCCGGAACACCCATCCAAGTGAAAAATAGACCATTCCTATGTATAATTTGATAATTGATGGGAGAATCCGTTTGTAAAGAGGAGTTAAAATACAAAATCCCAAGCAGTCAATTAAGAATATATATAATTATCATACAATCAGCATTTGTTTCCTCATATACATACAGAAACGACTAGACAAGGCAGTTTCCAATTCCGTATCCTGGATAACAACAAGCCGTATTGTGGATGTTAACAGTAAATGCATGCGAGTTGTAGAAAATATTGCTTCCTTTCTATAAACAATGAGTTATATGGACAATTGTCATAAATTACATCTATTGTATTTACAGCATCTGTCATATACATAGGCCTACTAGTACGTCATTTCAAATCAACTGATATATTTCCAGCGGTAATGGTGAAAAAGTCATAAAAACACTTTAAAAATTGGTTTCCATTCAATGTGTATGATGTATGTACCAAGTTACCAACCTATTTTGACACCATGACTTGATTATGATGCAATACCTCGCAGTGACGCACAACAACATCATATAGGGCTGTAATGATTCAGTGTGATTTCAATGCATCATGACTTTTTCTATGCATCACATCATGAATGTCTGCATTACGATCAAGTCTGAGTTTAGTGTGCCCGTCATTGTCAGAATGAGGTCCCCAGGGGGTGAATTTAGTGAAGCTATACTGCACAGCAGGCTAGCATCACCAAATTCACCCTCTTGGGACCTCATTCTGCATTGCCTCCTCTGCTATGGGAGACATAGACCTCAGATTGAAGTTCCCAAATGGTGTATATTGTAATCTGAACCCATTGTGAACCTCGATTATGCATTTAGTTTAATTTAAATTTTTCTCAAAATCAAGAAAACATATTCCAGAAATAAAGAAAAATTCATGTTCATAGTTCAAATCCAATATTTCTAACAGAAAATATCTATACAAAAATGTTTGATGAGGCTTTCTATAAGAAAATTTCAGTGATGAGGGAGGTGCCTGAGTGATGAGGAAGGTGCGTGAGTGACGAGGGAGGTGCCTGAGAACACGGAAATTTTATTTATTTGGCCTTACATAAGTTATTTTTCACAGTAGCCACTCAAGAGGTAAGTCCAGTATTCACTTGAGAACCACAGGTATCGTCTCTATATCTAATTTTATACAGGATTGTTAAGACTGTTAATTGAGACGTATCAAATGTGATTAAATGGTGCACAATATTGCTAACCTTTCATGTTCTCTTGAATTTGTTCTTTCACTTGAGTTACAGCAACATCCCGTGAAATCTTATCATGTGTTGCATCCAGAAATATATCTTTAAGCTTGGCCTCAGATAAACTAAACGAGAAAGGAGTTACTTATGATAAACTAACAAATTCCTGAATAATACTAAACAATTTTATGTGATAAAAGGATACAGCGGGCCAGGTCTACCTGGTAACATTTCTACCTTTATACATGTACATGAAATGAAATGACAGCTCATGATTAACCCTTTATTTACTAAATGGATTCTTCCAACCAGTTATAAAAGTATATAATGGAACAGTCTATCATTCATTTGGAGGGGTGTCTAGGAAAATTGAGCATACAACAGACATATGAAAAGATAGTTCAAGTGCAGAAGGATTACTATCAATTGATGGGAAATGTTCAGATAATAAGTTCAACAAATGACCTATGGATATTTGTTGAACTTATTATCTGGTAATTTCCTGAGGGAACTACTCATCAATGCTTATTTGGTACAGAATTGTTTAAAGTTATGGAAAAATATTTCACTACGGATTTTAGTTGCTCAAAATCATTACACAAAATATTGATTTTCCAAATTTGTATACAGATTATATGTAGACTATTTGCAGTGAATCACATTGTCAGAATTATTTTTGTATCTTTACCTGGAACTAAATTATTTGAAATGAAGAACCAATCTTCAACATTTTACCAAGTTCAGATATCTTACATTATCAAGTCTGAGTTTAGTGTGCCTGTCATTTACAGAATGAGGTTCCCAGAGGGTGAATTTAGTGATGCTATCCCGCATAGTGGGCTAGCATCACCAAATTCACCCCCTGGGGACCTCATTCTGCATGGCCTCATCTGCCATGGGAGACACTCAGATTTTGAAGTTCCCAAATGGTGAATATTGTGATGTATACCCATTGGGAACCTTGATTACGCAATGTGTCGTCTTCCAATTTGGGGATATAGAGAATGTAAATTAAAAATGAAACAAAATCTATGTGAAGAATAAAGAAAAGATGAGCCCAAAGTAGAATGAGGTCCCCAGAGGGTGAATTTACTTATGCTAGCCCGCTATGTGGGATAGCATCACTAAATTCTCCCTCTAGGGGCCTCATTCTGCAAATGACAGGCACCTTATTCTCAGGTCTGTACATTATTCTGGTAACATCAATCAGAGTTTTGTGCAAAGTTGATTTGTATTTTCTTCAAGTTAGTACAAGAACATATTAATAGGTTTCACAATGGTAAAAACAATGGTTGGTCACAATTTGAACACAGCAAAACCAGATCCATGGCTTTTATGGACACCGCTCACCTAATAGCATTGGAATTTGACAATGAAGTAACAAAATATGTCCCTAATCATATCCACGGAATGTGTAAACACATTACACCAATTTTGTCACCTGTCATCAAGACTCTATATTTTATATTTAATCTTTGCATATAGTGGGACACAATAAATATGTTAACTGAAACACAATAGGTTTTAAATTATTCACAGACAATACGGACCTTCTAACAGCTTCAAGTATTTCTGGAGTAACATTTGCTATGATGTTAAGCTCTCGCTTCTCTTTTCCAATCTGTTCTTGTAGATCTTTTATTCCATCAATAATAGCCTGTGTCTCATGAACACCACTTTTAATTGCTCTGAGAAAATCTTGATTGCTTATGTTTTCAGCTGAACCATCTAACATAACTAGAAAAACAGCAAAATAACTTGATATCCTGAGTTCTCAAATACTTTATTATCACTATGACTACAGTAATGCCCTAAATAATCAACTCCTTAACCACAACAGAATTATGGGTAATTTTTGTGAATTTAGTTGGAAATATGGCTTGTTGCCATTCATCGGAAAGCTCTCAACGAGAGCTTTCCGCTGAATGGCAACAAGCCATATTTCCGACTAAATCCTGAAAAATGACCCATAATTCTGCTGTGGTTAAGGAGTATATTATTTGGGGAATTACTGTATGTTACTCTACTAGGCAATTTTTCAAGGAAAATTCTCTGAACTTTAATTATCGCCTCTGCCACAGAAAAAACATGCTTCATTGTCAACAATGGTAGTTTTTCTGAGTCACATAGTCATATCAAACAATAGTATGATAGTAATTGGCCATTAGATGTTAAGGTTAACAAATATTCAGACTGGGGGTGGGGATGGGAGATAAACTAGGTAATTAAAAAAAACAGTTGTGAACTGTAATGCCTCTGCCACAGAAAGAACATGCTCCCTCATCACCGATGTCAATGATAGTTTTTCTGAGTCACCTAGTTATATAATCAGCAATAAAATGAAAAATAACTGGCCAAAATATAAGTTAAGGTTAAAATAAATCAGGGTGGCAGCGGAGATGTGCCGGCAGGGGGGGGGGGGGGGGGGGGGGGAAGAGTGATAAAATGAAAGTAACTGGCCAATATATGTTAAGGTTAAAAAAAATCATGGGGGAGGGAAGATCTGCAAGGGGGGTAAACTGTTATGTCAGTTCATTCACAAAATAATTAAATAGGATAATTAAATTGGGGCGGATTACATCTAAGTGACAGTTGAGCATAGAAATTTTGCCACAATGACACACGACAACGTCACAATAAAGTGCCAAATTTTCAATGATCTATCTAACTAAAAAAACACTTTTCTGTTGATATATTCTGTTGAGATGTAATAATAACAAAGTAACTTTTTTCAAAATTTAATTAAAAATTTAAAGACAATTGCCTAACCACATATTTTAATAAATCACTTGACGATTTACAAGTTTGTGGTTAGCCAGATGTTAAACTGTGTAATTACATTTGGAAACAGAGATTATTGCTTAACCCTTTCATGACGGGATATGCACTGGGGCAGCATTAAAGACCCTGTGCCAGTGCATTCTCTTATATATGTGAATCCCCTATAGGGAGCATTGCATATATCAGAGAATGCACTGGCTTATAAGATCAAGGTAAATATTGTTAGGCCAATGTATTCTCTTAAATATGCGAGGCTCCCTATGAGAGACTTGCATATATAAGAGAATGGATTGGCACAGGGTTTTCGCAAAAGCTCCAGCCATGGAAGGGTTAAATAAATCCATGAGTTTCTTTATGATCACAACTCACCAACTTTCTTGTGACTGCAGCCGGTAACGACCAAGTTGAGTTTGCTTCTCATCTGCTGCCGTCTTGTTGGATTAATGACGATTTCATTATTAACCAGCCCAACCCTGACAGCCCCTGTATGAGATTCATGAAATTTAAGGTTGAGGCTGCTAATAATTACATTTTGCTGGGCTTTAAGTTTGTCTTGAGGTCACTTAAAATTCAACGATCAGCTTTCATAATAACTGTCTGGGTCAGCTTTCATAATAACAGTCTGGGTCAGCTTTCCTAATAACAGTTTGGGTCAGCTTTCATAACAACAGTCTGGGTCAGCTTTCATAACAAGTCTGGGTCAGCTTTCATAACAAGTCTGGGTCAGCTTTCATAACAAGTCTGGGTCAGCTTTCATAACAACAGTCTGGGTCAGCTTTCATAACAACAGTCTGGGTAAGCTTTCATAATAACAGTCTGGGTCAGCTTTCATAACAAGACTGGATCAGCTTTCATAATAACAGTCTGGGGTCAGCTTTCATAATAACAGTCTGGGGCCAGCTTTCATAATAACAGTCTGGGGTCAGCTTTCATAATAACAGTCTGGGGCCAGCTTTCATAATAACAGTCTGGGCCAGCTTTCATAATAACAGTCTGGGTCAGCTTTCATAATAACAGTCTGGGTCAGCTTTGATAATAACAGTATGTAATAGGAGCAAGTCTTGATATGGTGTGTGTGGCATTTGCAGAATGAGGTTCCCAGAGGATGAATATAGTGACGCTATCCATCACCAAATTCACCCTCTGTGGACCTCCTGCTTAGGTCTCAACTGCTATTGGAGATCTAGTATCAGATTGAAGTTCCCCACTTGAAGTTGGTGATGTTCACCCATTATTCACCTCGAGTATGCATTTTACGTCATTGGTAATTCCAACAAATGGCAGCCAGAACCCAAATTTGAACTTACAAAATTTATCATCCGGAAACGAAAATTGAGAGCAAATTCCAACAAAAAGGGCCATAACAATGGTGAAAATTGACAGACAGAACCAGAATTCAAACTTGACCTGTATTTTCTGCTAGTAAACCCACATACCATATGTCATTCCATTCAGTTGAGACTATCTCAAGTTATTATCCAGAAACAAAAAGCAAACAGACAAATGAACGGACAATAACGTAACATTTTTTTTAAACGGGTGTATAAAAACTAAATATTTTGCACATTATATTTTGATACACTTTTCGATATTGCAGAAAACTGCTAATGAGAGAGATAATGATACTAACCAATTGGTCCGTTCCAAGGTATATCAGATATACTCAGAGCAGCTGATGCTGTAAGTAATAAAATATGTGTAAGATAATATGAAAAAACTAATCCCAATTATTGTCTGAAAACCAAAGTTAACATATGTTAGTTCTTGATTTCCCCGGTCACATAACCTTCTTGTCAGATTTAGACATTAATGCGTTCATGACGGGAGCTAAGCTGGCACAACATTAAAGACCCTGTGCCAATGCTTTCTTTTATATATAGGTCACCTCTCATAAATATGGGAATGCATTGGCCTAACAATTTTTTTTAATTTTTGATAAATTTTTCTTAGTTTCTTTAACAATTTTATCATTTTTTCTTACATTCTTTAACAACTTAATAATTTTTTATAATTTTGTTCTTGCATTCTTCATCAATTTTTATGATTGTTTCTTACATTCTTTAACAATTTTTATCATTTTTTATCATTATTTCTTACATACATTCTTAAGCAATTTTTTTATCATTTTTTTCTTCATTCTTTAACAATTATAAAAAATAATATAAAACTTATTAGGCCAATGCATTTTCTTATATATGTGAGGCAACCTATGGTCAACTCGAATATATAAGAGAATGCATTGGCACAGGGTTTTCGCAAAAATTCAGGAATCTCTCGTCATGAAAGGGTTAAGTAAATCAGATGGGTTGAAATGTAAATCGTGAAAATGGGATGGTTACTACCAATAAAATAAAATGAACATGATTAACAATGTGTTCACTCTATAAAGTTATACTTATAATTATAAAATTCACATGTTTAATTTTTTCTCTTTAAAATAAAAATATCCCCACTGTCATATGCTACTTTAAAAGTAGTTCTCATATCTGCATAAACTCACCAGCATTTATGCTTACAACATCAGGATCATTAATACCATCAACAGCCAGTAGATTACATACCAACTGAAATAATAAAAAACAACTGCATAAAATTGAAGTGCTGTCTATATTAACACTAATATTAAACGACAGTCTCATATCAAGATTGTGGCATTATCAGTCGCACTCTACAGGCCTGCACATTTCAAAATTTTGCTTAAGCTATTTTTCGTTCTCCTGATTGATACTTAGGTAACCCATAGTTCATTCCCCTGGAATGTTCTGATAGCTCATAATACTGTAAAAGTACATTTATTCGTCGTGGTCCAATTTTCATGGTTTTCGTGGTTGTTTATAACCACGAAAATAAAACCCCACAAAAACATTATCTTCAAAATGATCACGGTGGCCAATTTGAGAATTGTCATGCGGGAGATTATTATATTGACATTCAAACCTAGGGAGGTAACTCTATCAATCTGGGAGTAAATTAGTGGAAGAGTAGCGGGAGTCTAATTACAATGTTTCATCGAACTAACTTCATAAAAATAAATAACAATAACAGATGTTTGAATTATTAACAGTCACATATCACAGTCCAGCTTTTGTGAAAGTGGTTGCAATTCTTTTTATTGGACTTGGTTGTTATTATTGGGGGTTTCGAGGTGATAGTTAGTACCGGCAGACCCTTAAATTTACAAACACATGAAAAAATCATAAATAGCTGAACCACGAAAATTGATTCCAACGAATTAAAAACCATTCACAGTATGTCCCATGGGTTACCTAAACGTTCACGCAAACTGCTTCAATAAGTGGAAAATTCCCTCACAAACTTTGTTATATTAGCGATGAATAATGAATATCCAAGAGATATCCAAATTAAGCATTATTCAAGCTCCAAATTTTCTTAAATTTCATCAGAAAGTTGTTATTATTGTTCACTAATAATAAGTAATGGTTATTCTTTGAATATCATGCTTGGTGCACTTGATTAAGTAATGATTGAGATAATTAATCAGTGATAGCGTGACCTTCATAAAACTTCTAGGCAACATGTTTTTTGTCAGCGCAACCTGTGTTTCGTTCGCGACATTTTCATTTTAGGTAACCTCCAGGCGAACTGAACGGTCGTTCAACTCGAATTTGCATGCTTGACACTAGATAAACATCAGATTTATAGCAAACAACTTCTACAAACATTTACATTTAATAAATAACGAGAGGCCGATCACGATCGGCAGATGTTTAACCCATACCTTGGCGATAGCGATTAGCTATTTTTATAAATTTTATAAATCCTTACACCAACCTTTTCATGAGTGCAAAAGTTTCAACAATTCACACTTTATATAGTGATCGTGTGAAAAATATTTAGTTATCACATTGTGTCAACAGGATTGGTGGAGGATGTTAATATTTTTAAGCAAATAAACCAAATGACCCTCACTATGCAGGTTAGGGGTGTGTTATCGTCAACTATGCCAAGAACTATAAACATAATCAATGGAAATATTTGAGTTATCAAATCGGATAGAATGGGGTTAATCTTACCCAAACTAATGAACTGATAAACACAAAATAGTCTATGAAAAGCATGTCATTGGATTTAGAACCCCATACAATAAGTCAGTCTCAAGAATACCAGCACCATTAATATTATCCTGGAGCCCAAATGCAATTGAGGGAATTTCAAAATAAGACATTTCCTCTAATGATGAATATTCAATTGGTGATGTATTGAAACCCTTACTGAACCTGGCTCAAAGTGAAAGGGATAATATTATATCTGTCTATCGCATAATATATGTCTATGGAATGGTTTAATTTTAATCCCAAATCCATGCAAATCAAAAGTGGATCACCATCAACCTGGACATAACATAGGAGAATGATTAAATGAAAAGCATCAAAACCATATGATGTGTGGAGAGGGTTAATCATTTTCAATGACATCATGTTATGGAACTAAGGAATGTGTGGATAAATTTTTGTCTAAGATAAGACAACAGTGTTTGTAAAGAACAATGTCTGTAAAACAACACTACAAAGTAACAATGGACTATTCCAATTTATTATTTTAGAATAGGTGTCATATAGTGTGTGCATATAGCTAATGTAATAAACCTGTTTCAACAAAGGGGTTAACTTCATATTGCACAGAAAGCAGAACTCCACCAGAGAGTGAGTAATCAATCACAGTTTGACATAATTATGATAACAAGTCCAGCCAGCCAGTGGTACCACTATCATGCTTTATAGCATGTAGTATCTAATGTCATAGTGATAATTAACTCATTTCAATAACACACATTGCTGTGGGATATATGTTCTCTTCAAATTCCCAGCAGTAATTACTTGAATTATAAAGGGTCATAACTCTGTTAAAATATATCGGATCAAACCCATATTCGAACTCGATCTGTATTTAGGGGTGATAAATTCATATACCAAATTTTGTGTTGATCAGATGAAAAATGTTTTGAGTCATAGCAGCTTGGGTGAATTCTAAGTAAACATAAGAGTGAAAAGGGTTAATTAAACAATACCAAAAACCATACAGATGAAGAACGTGCTAAAAAAAACCTAGGTAAGAAATATGAGGCAGATCAGAAGAAATATGTTCAACTTATTGCATTGGATAGCATGTGTGTAAAGGGTTAATTATTTTCTAAACTGATCAACCAATCAATACCAAAAACTATACAGGTGAGGGGTGTGTCATCATAAACCTACATATCAAATATGAACACAATCGGACAAAAAAATATTTCGGTTAGAGCATCGGATTTTTTTAAAATTTATTTTATTTTCGAAAAAAGGGTCATAACTCCTTTAAAATAAATCGGATCAAACCCATATTCGAACTCGATCTGTATTTTTGGCTGTGAAACTCACATACCAAATTTGGTTCCAATCAGATAAAAAATGTTTGAGTTATGGCAGAATGCGTGAATTCTAAGTTGAAAAAGGGCCATAACTCTGTAACAAAATCTCGGATCAAACCCAAATTCGAACTCGATCTGTATTTTGGGCTGAGAAACCCATATACAAAATTTGGTTTCGATTGGATAGAAAATGTTTGAGTTATCGCATTACTCGTAAAGTGTCTACGGACAGACAGACAGACGGACAGACAGACAGACAGACAGACGGACGAACGACGAGTGGTCAATCCGGGCAACGACACTATGTTTACCATACTATGGTATGGGTAAACATAAAAAAACTACTCAAGATGACTTTTTATTTGGTGTTAACTTAGTCCATTATAATAGAACTAAAAGTCTATTATTGTCCAAAACTGAAAAGAAATCAGTGCATATGAACACGCTTAGGAACATTTGTGTCTTATGACAGTATAAACAGAACATTTATATGTTGCAGAAGTCAGCCAATACACATTCCATAAAAAAGAAACAGACAGGAAAGTAAAGGAGATCAGCAATAGACATACCAAGGAAGTGAAAAGGATAAATGAGTTCATAGAGAGAGAGGAAAAATATTTAAAATCAATCAACCAGAAACTTAAAGATTCATATAAAGATGAACCAGGAAGTTTAACGAAACCAACGATTATAAACATAACAAAACACCATCGTTGTCAACTTGCCCAAATCGTTGTCTATAAATTTAGAAAATGTGTCTGATGAGGATTGGGAAGTATTACAAAATGGGATCACAACAAGAATTGCCACTCGGAAGTGCCTATGGCCCCAAAATAAAGCGACTTGTCAGCGAATTTATACCCTGGCATCCAGTAATCTGTAATGTTGCATTCCATGAAGTCTTTTTGAATATAATATCCCATACTTTCATGAAAAACTTATCAGATGAAGTCTAAGTTAAGGGTAGAGTCTGGTGACTTAAATTGAGAGAACGACCTTGACATGTGACCTTGACCTTCAATTAGAAAAAGTACGTCAAGTTTCAACAGAATCCAATAAAGCATCGCAATTTTATGGAAGGGCACAAAAAATCTTTGAGGACAAATGGACAGACAGAAAAGACAAACACTATATGCTCCTGAAGTAGTTTTTTTTAGGGCATAAAAATGACAACATGAACCCCAACAAATGTGGTATTTTACTACACATTCAGAAGGAAGCTCAATAATAAATTAAACTGAATATATCTGCAAGAGATAAAATGGTGCCACAGGCAATACAATACAACAGAGAAAACTCTCACATTAACAGACATTAAAAAGTCTATTTCAAAAAGTAGCTCACCAAAGAAGAATTAGAAAGTGCTCTATAACCAAAGAATTGAACTGAAACATAAATAAAAAGCTGAAAACCCAAAACAGCATTTTTATGAGGAAAACCTATTGCGAAAAATAATTTTGAACTATTGTGACAAATTTGTGAATATGCATATTTATGGAAGAGTCAGACAGACTCAATATTCTTACGATGATGATGATAGTGTCACCAAATCAGTATATTGCGATCAAGAAAGCTGAACTTTACCTGTGTGTCATATAAATAACCAGGTGGAAATAGCGGCCTCACAGATCTATCTGAAAATAAAAGTAACAAATGTTATATAAGTAGCAACAACATGATGTTAATGCAGGGGTTCCACTAGGGGTTGGGGTAATGGGACCCCTATAATGGTAGCTGCTAGGGGGAATGTACACTTCGATATCTTTCAGAATAAGGCATAAACTATCGATATGCATATCCTTGAAAAATATTATTTTCCATAAAATTGCCAAATAAAATTGCACTAATAAAACAAGAGCTGGGTTGTCGCCCGGTGTATACCCCATGTGGCATACCGCCTAGCGTGGGCATACCTATAACCCATAGCTGAGAATCAACATTTTCAGATAAACAAAGATGAATAATTCTAGAATTGAAAAACCTGAACGATTGAATGCTCCATTGAATATCCTGATAGTTGTGAACATCCATATCAAATTTCATTGAGATCTGACAACCTGTGGATGAGATATTTGCTTGGATGGAAAAAAAACCAACATTTCCAGATAATCAAAGGTGAACAACACTAGAACGGAAAATCCATTGAATGTCCTCATACTATTGAACATGCATACTTCATTTCATTGATATCCAACAACCGGTGGTGGAGACATCTGCTCGGACAGACAAAAAAACAATATTTCCAGATAAACAGATATGAATATGGAAAACCCAAACAAAACAATTAAGCAAACCATTGAATCTCCTCATAGTAGTGAACATGCATACCAAATTTCATTGATATCTGACAACCGGTGGTGATGGATGATTGGATGGATGTTATCCAGTATATGTTATCCAGTTTCATTCAGTCGCCAGCCTGAGTTTAGTGTGCCTGTCATTTGCAGAATGAGGTCCACAGAGTGTGAATTTAGTGATGCTATCCCACATAGTGGGCTGGCATCACTAAACTCGTCCTCTGGGGACCTCATTCTACTTAAGCCTCATCTTCTCTGGAAAGTTTCTTTATCATCAAATTTCTATGGAAACTTCCATTTCTTTTTTAGTTTCGTTTCTCTATATCCGCAAATTGGCAGACGACACATTGCATAATCGAGGTTCCCAACAGGTGTACATTACAATATTCAACATTTGGGAACTTCAATCTGAGTCTGACTCCAATAGCAGATGAGGCCATGCATAATGAGGTCCCCAGAGGGTGAATTTGGTGATTCTATGCACTTTATTCCATCTATAACTGTAGCTGAATCGTGACCGGATTTTAGCCAATAAGCCAACAGGAAAATCAGTCACCGGGCATTCATGTTGAACCAGCCTTTTGTATTCTGGACAGGCTGCTGTGTGGTCAACAGATATATGCTCACCCACCCGATGTACATGTGTATGGGCGATATCATTATATTATATCCATTCCATAGATAACAGAGCTTGACTATACATGTAGGTGATTTTATAGATATGACACGCGTGGTTTGGAAAGTTTAAGAAAATCTAAGGGAAATATTTATTCTTATATCATTAAATTTTAAGGTTAAAGATCATCATTATACATGCATAATGATATCAGAAATAAATGTTGAGTGGCTTGTAAGCTCCTTGTATAAATTTTAAATGCCACTAATTCTTTAGAAAATCTTTAAAACAAATAATAAATTGGTTTGATATTCCAAAGATACATTTTACACCTTGAATTATGACAAAACTTAGTTTGTCTTCTATAAATGATGTTTACATATTATTCATATAGTGCTGAAATTTTACAGCAGCCTGTACACAATTTATAAGCACTAAATTATATTAATCAGAAGTTTTTTCTTGTTTTTACTTATAGCCATACAAGGGTAATTCAACTCTTTCCCAGATTAAAAAAAAATCAGAACTTCTCCTATAATTTCACTTACTAGTATCTATGCAGCCCTGAGTATTCTTAGATTAGAAAATCCCAATAAAAGTTAAAAGACCTGGTGTTCTGATGACAAACCACTGTCAATAATGGTTTATCGATAGAGCAGATCTCAGTGCAGATCTCAGTCTTAACCCTTTCAGTGCCAAGTCCGATTTTTGTATCAACCCATATTTCCTTGATCATTTTTCAAATTTATTGATTATAATAATGTGATACATTGATGGAAAGAGCTCTTAAATTTGAAAAATGATCAAGGAAATATGGGTTGATACAAAAATCGGACTTGGCACTGAAAGGGTTAAGTTTGATAGATTTACATTTGATAGATTACCAATAATTCTGCTGGTGAGTATTTCTCTGTCCGTTGTACCTAATTCTCGCCTGAGGTGATTTGTTGGTATACGACCAGCAGCAGCAGACTTCTGTCTGTAGTCAACCTGTTTACAGAAATGAAAACAATGTTGTATGGGATCAGTAACTTGAACACAAATTCTGTTTTCTAAGGCTAATATCACATCAGGCCTTAAAATCCCTAAAAGTTTGCGAATCAAAACATAGCGTTTCTGCAGGGAATCAAGACTTTTTACGAGAATCAAAATGTGAATCATGATTCTGATTCACGTCAGATTTTAAGGCCTGCACATACCTAGTTATTTTAACCCTTTCTTTACTGAATGGATTCTCCCATTCAGTTACAAAAGTATACATTGGAATGGACTATTGTTCATCTTGAGGGTTGTTCAGTAAATAAAATCAGATGACAGACGGGCGAAAAAATAAAACAAGTGCATCAGGATTCCTATTCATTGCTGCGAAATGTTCAGATAATAAGTTTAACAAACTGCCGATGGTCGTTTGTTGAACTTATTATCTGAACAATTCCTATTAAAAGGATAACTACTCGTCAATGAGTATTTACTAAAGAAAGGGTTAACCTAATAGAAACCTTATTGCAGATCTCGCGAGGAATAATGATCTATAAAAGGCCGATTGGTACAACATTGACCTCTTTAATATTTAGTTTTTTAATATCACAGATAATTAATTCTGCTGCCTATAGAAGAGATGATCAATTCTACTGAGGTTATTATCAGGAATAAAACAAAAAATTAAATCTTACCATTTTCTTACTCAACTATTTTCAAACAAAATAATAGCTTTTGCAGCCTTAACATATTTTTTTGGTAAAAAAGATTGTAGTCGATCACTGACCAACATGTGCCCTTTGGAACTGACGTTAATGGAATTAAAGACATATATTAAGTGCCTATTTCACAACTTCAAACTGTCAATTTATAACTCAGCCACTACAACGATTTGAAGAATATTGTCAAAATATCTCGCAACATTGGCAGTGCCTTTTTGTGGAATGACAACGTATGAACGATGCAAAAATGTAAACAAACAGTCCTTCATATGCCCTATACAAATCGCGGATAAACAAACTAGAATTGTTTAAAAACGAGTCACTTTATTTAATTTATATGAAAGAATGGTGATGTGTTATGGCAAGTTTGTTAAATTTTTGTTGTTGCATTGAGCAAGTTTGTTTCACTGTGGTAGCAGCAGAGTGTTTCAAACCAGTTTAAGTAATACTCACTGTAAGTGGAAGGAAATTTGAAGGCGACTTTGATGACTTCCCTACTGCAGTCACCAACACAGATGTATCGCCAAGCTGAAAATCAATAATAATAATAATCTATCCATTTATTACACACATTCTACAGGTACCCCATTCCAATGCGTAGGACATTTATTACCCTGATGAGTCTGAACACTCAGTAACCATATACTGATCCCCGGGAACAGGGAACAGGGAAGGTACACCCACAATTAGTGATGAGCCGATTGTCAAATAGAGCCTTGCGCCGATTGCCGATTATTTGAGATCACAATCGGCCGATTCAGGTGCCGATTCCAATTATTGCAATAATTATACCAAAATATGTTATATGTGGTATACTACTTCGATTTGGAAGCAACAACATCAGTAATATACCAGTATACATAAGTATAAGTTTGGGTAAGTATAAAGGTGGGTATGGGTGGACTTGTGAACGAATTCCTGCGTTCTGACAACCAATACACATGTTATATTATGCTCAATTACCGTAGATTTATGTCTATAAGTCGCTACTTGTTGACCCAGTATTTACCCTCAAAATGGGCAAGCACCTTATACAACTGTAAGTCAATAGGGGGTCTCAATTCTGGTTACAATCACAGACACAGGTGAGTTTTGGCATTCGCCGTGATGACAACTCAGAAGAGTGCATGACCGTTCACATCAAAACAGGAACGAAATGTTTAATTACAAATAAAATCAATTAAAATATTAATAATTGTTACCAGTGTATTTATCCTTATCCAATTAATAAAATACAAGAATTCAACATGAGACCTCCATCTGAGGAAGGGATTTTGATGTTATACCACATTATCCTGAACTCAACTGTAGAGAAAATACCATGGAAACCATATATAACATGTGAGGGCATGACGCAACACTTGTTTACTGTCTGCAGGGTTTTTTTTTGTCGGCTTATAGATAAGAGGTCATTATCGGCTCATCACTACCCACAATGTGGTTAGCATTATTTTTGAGGCAATTAATAAATTCCGATAACTGACGAGGCATTTCTATAAATGTTGTTTTTGGAATCTGATGATATGGGGACCATCGAATCGGATGGTATACATTTAATTTCAGCCTAAATCCCCACTCATCACTATTATTAGGCCATCCCGATTATTTTGCACCTGATAGTAAAGAACTTCATACCTGAGCTACAGCTGCTCCATCAGCGAACCTAGCTAATCGCCTTGTTCCTAGTCTCATCTGCCTGAAAATTAATGGGAATCATTCTTTTGAACTTGAAAATAAACATATCACAAACCCGATTGTTAACAACAAACATACAGTACACTAATCCTTACTATACTAAACACTCATTGATGAGTAGTTATCCTGTAGGAAATGTTCAGATAATAAGTTCAACAAACGACCATAGGTCGCTTGTTGAACTTATTATCTGAACATTTCCCTTAATAAATAGGACTCCTTCTACACTATTACTATCTGTTGTCAGCTTATATTACTGTACATCCCTCCACATCAATAATAGATCATTCCGATGTACACATTTTTCTAAGTTTGTGGGAGAATCCATTTAGTATAGAAAGGGTTAAGGTGCAAGCAAATGAACACTAAGCAAATCCTAATGTCAAAGATCTGGAAATCCCCATTTAAATTATCACTTGGCCTCCCTCTTAAAGACATATCACTTGGCCTCCCTCTTAGAGACATATTATGGATTTGTTCAGTGCGTGAAACTGATCAGTTAGTATTCAGGCGCTATGCCAACTGGAGGAATGTAGCATTCTACTAACATTGCCGAAGATATCAAGCAAATCATTCGTACCACTCAATAGAAAACATTGTTTGAACTACGCTCAATTGTAAATATTTACTTAACTTATTTAACGAAAATTATTTCTCCATCGAAAGTTACTGCATTTAATTAATATATAAGAATGATGGGGCGTGTTGTCAATTTGGATAAATTTGTAAAAATAACAACTTTGAGCAAGATTATTCTCAATTTCTATTTGATCACCTACCGCAGTGTTTCACATCACTTTAAAATTGATAAAATGTAATGGATTGGCTGAAATTTGCCAGTGGTGCTCTTTTAAAAATTCAAATATCATTAGTAATATCGGCTAAAACAAAATTATCGTAATAACGTCCGTAATCAGCAAGCGGGAAGTAATGATACTTTTCAGGTGTGTGTGTGAAAAGAAACTATTCCATTTCAACTAGACTGTAATACATCAAGCATTAGATTCATGGGATCTGTGTCCATATTTAGTGACTAAACAACCACAACTGATCCAACATAATAAAGAAGCCACTCAGTCGCAGTTCATGTAGCAAGACATGGAGGCACCAAATGCCAGTCTAACTCTCAATCTGTGACAACACGTGGCAAACATCAAAGTATGTGATCGCCCTGCTTACTCCCTGTGACAAGTTACAGTAATGCCCCAAATAATCGCCTCCTTAACCACAGCAGAATTATGGGTAATTTTTCAGGATTTAGTCGCAACAAGCCATATTTCCAACTAAATCCTGAAAAATTACCCATAATTATGCTGTGGTTAAGGAGTCGATTATTTGGGGCATTACTGTAAATGTCAAAGGAAACTGCATGTATGGGGACCTCTACTGTCTGATAACAACTGTTGGGTTGTGATGAGGGCAAGGAGTGGGATATCACACTTAATTCATTGGAATCGGGTGTGAATATCAATGACCAGATAATACATCAATTCAAAGAAAGGTGATTATTGATTATGCCCAAATGCATATCATGTAATCTGTGTTTGATCAATAGTTTGGGCAATCAGCTAATATACGGTACTTCCATCAACTACTCATACTGTGAAAGACTGTTGAATAACTTTGAATATAGTATTGCAGAGACAGGGCCTCCAGCTTTAAAAATAATAATCTTGGTTGTATCATATGGTGGAAAAAAACATGATAAAATACTGTTTCACCAAATATCTAGGTTTTTATTTTAGTTAATAGAAAGGTCTGATCGAGACAAATAAAATACAATATTTGGAACCAGGGCTCAATTAAACTGGATTCATATCACAATTTGTGCTAACCAATTTACAATGAAAAAACATGTACACATGTATTGGTAGGGAATGCTATACAAAATCTACTCAGTGCTGAAAAATGCTATACAAATTAACAAAAATTAAATGGACCCCTGCGAACTGATCCAGACAAACTCAGACCAGTTTAAATATTCTTTCTGCCAGGCACCATTCTTGACTGGAGCAACTGAATGATACAGTTCACTCTGAGGTAAGGACTACCAGCCCGAGTGAACCCAGTCAACAACCCACCCATATCGACACTGGTAACTCGTCTGAGGACAACCCAATCACCAAAAAATCAGGCAGTAATCAGGCAGTGTAAAGGGATTATTGGAGGTGCTATTATAAGACTTTTCAGCAATCATTAAATGATAACTTGGACTGACTTGGATGTACTTAATGACGGTAACTGTAGATCCCAAATATGACTGCCGGGTCGCAATTACAGTATTATACAATCATGTGGCTGCTCATACTTATAGAACCAAACAGAGTGATCATGAAAGGGGCAGCGACCTGTTATCCATCAGAAAAGCAGCGCACTTCTGATGTCGCATTTGAACAATCTCATTGTCATTGTTTAACTATGCTGCAAGCTGAAGACTGAGAATTTACTGTACACATGTTTGCATGGAAACGGGCCAGCTCGCCTCGGCCCAAGGGATAATTTAATGTCTTATTTAAGTTGTTTTTCTTTGGGGTCTTTTTGCTTGCTTTCTCTCTCTCCCTCTTTCTTGCCCTCTCTCTCTCTCTTTAAGCCAAAGAGTTGTCGGGAGATAGATTGGATAGTTCGGTTGTGATAATTTATTTATTTTGCGAATAACAACAAGAATAAAAACATAAGACCATTTAAATTTATATAACACATGAACTTGAATGAATTTGACGAATGAATATGACAAATTCGTACGAATGAATTTGACGAAAGAATATTCAGATTAAGGCGAATGACTTTGATGAATTCTTCTCAGTTAGTTGGCCGCCGTTCCTCTCGATGAATTCTTCGTCAGGTATAATGAAGCACATGCTGGAGTGGTCTCACTTCGTTAAGGCACTTTACACAACGGAACAACTTTGTGGTTATGATATCAGTTAATCATTGCACTGCATTATTTTCTGTATGTGGTCAGCATGTGAAAGTTATTTATATCTATCACACGTTCTGAAGCCATCTCACCCTCTCAAGTGTGAGGTGTGGTTAGTCGACTGGTTACTGTGTAAACAACCTGCTTCTATTGTTTTGATAGGAATGGGCACAATAATGGCTTCTAAGGGTTTCCCAAAATTAACCCAGAGATAGTGAGATGAACTGATAGAGAATAAGAGAAACTTTAATATTCAGAATGTGATTGTTATTTATGAATTAGCCAGTTTCTCGTTCAAACCGACTAATGTGATATACATGTACTGGCTATTACCTTTGTAAACAAACGTGCCTAAAGTAGTCTAAATGTCAAAATTGATGGACATAACTCTGAAATATATCATCATCTGAACTTAAGAAATTAATATATTAACTTAACACAAGTTTAGTTCACGGGCCAACTCGGCCATGAAAGCTGGGCCAGCTCGCCCCAAAAACTGCCTGGACCGAGTTGGCCCTGTGACGAGCTGGCCAGCATCCGTTTGAATAATGAAATCAAAATTTTGACACATTTGATTGAATGGAACCACCTAGAACAGTCTATTGTACAAATCACTGACCCAGAAGAATTTCTATTAGCACTTCTTGGAAAACCACTGATTATGAAGAAGCGCCGACAGCGTCACTCTAAACATCCTCATCCTGTATCTGTAGATATTACAGTGCAGAAACCAATTCTGGTTGTAGACACACTGGTCCAGGTGCTACCATGGCCGAGTAACTTTATAACCCTGTGGTGACTCCAGTAGCATTCTCGTGCACACACCGAGGCGTGTACACAGGTCAGCCATTAATGTCCGCGACAAACTTGTTATCTGACTGAGTTCTGATTTTTGTCAGAATACCCTGACCAGGTTGCGATCCCCGGTCTGTTAGCATGATAGACCAGTACCTCTCTGTTACCGACTTCCTCCTCTACCAATGCACCTAAACTTAGGCTAAACTAAAGTCAAAATCGGCTCCTGCATTGCCACAATTACAGATACAGATCAACGTCAAAATGTTATTGTCAAATAAAAGCCAAACTGGATACCTGGACGTTATATATACAGATGCAACAAAAAATTATATTTAAGCAGCAATATGATGCTTTCTCCCCCCCCCCCCCCGCAAATCATCCGAAATGAAGTAAAACGCAGTTTTTGTGTTGGTACGTAATAATCATCGTACGAAAAATACGTCTAAAATTAAGAGTCAAACTGATAGAAGAACATTTGCGAATAGTCAGGCAACTTACTCATTTCCTACATTAATCTCTACATTGTATCCGGCATTTGTGTTTCGCCATGGATTTTTCGCATGACACATCGCTCGAACGTTACAAAAGGCAGTGCGTCTTTGTAAAATCGTTGAACTTCGAGCGAAACAGGAACATTTCATGGGGGCGGCCATCTTTAAAGTATCATGATAAAACAAGTACCTGTGTTTGAATTTGCACTCATTAAAATTATAAAATTATGTTCTTTGTAATTTCTTGGATATGTCATATCGGGTCATTTTGAGTTATGTAATAAAAATTCGGCAATTACATAATGCTAGAATAAATGTATATATGTACTTGAACTTTGTTCTATGATGTCCAAAGGAATAGTCGTGTTTCACGATTTACCATCTGACTGAATTCGGCGGCAAATTTGACACATCTTCGCCCCATTTGACAGATATTTTCTCACATTGATGGACGTTTTGGAACGCTAAAAGTAATAACACTCAATGGTTTATCATTTATATGTTATTGTATAACGATTACGAGAATAATTAATATCATATGTTGTTTAACTTTCACTATTTGATCAAATTGATGATCTAATTTTGTTTTTAAATTTCAAATTCAAAATTTTTTATTTTTTTTACACAGGCCTGACAGGGCCAGTGCATCACCCCCCACCCAGTGAAGCTGATCTGTATCTGTAGGATGTCCGTGCAGGGGCCAATGCTGGCCTTATATATAAGGCACACGGGGAGGAAGGTGTCTCTATTTTTAGAGTTGATCCGGGAGGCTGCGACGGATGGAATTCTCCAGCCTCGGAGTCCAGGAACAGTGATCTTGCGGCGTGCCCTTAAGAAATCCTCTGGATCACTGGCGCACACAACAGTCATCAAGTTTGTTCCATTCGATGGTCGTTTTAGCGAAAAAGGAGTGTTTGTATTGGTCGCAGCTAGTACGCCTGAGTTGAAACGGCCATTGAAAATTTGCATGGTTATATATTGCAAACCTCCTTTTCGATGATGTTGTTGGTTAGAAAGTCCGGGAAAGATGTTGCAGTGATTTTCCTGCTTTCTTTTTTTTGGTGTCAGGAAGTCATCTACATTGAGAGCTGGCACCATCCCCTTCACAGACAGATCTTCCAAAATATATAATAGAAGATAGCTTGTGACTTACTATGAATCATTCAAATAAAGGTTCCCTTTTATCTCAACAGATCAGGATGTCTAAATGGGATAGGATTGCGAGTGATTTTGGTGACGAAACTGAGAGCTTTGGTCCTCGCCAAGAAGCAGGAACAGCTTTATACCAAGTAGATACTTTGGCGACAATATCTCAATCAGACTCAGATGAATTTCAGGTTTGTTAGATATATAAACCTGATATTAATATAAAGCAATCTGATTGGGTACAATTTTATGGAATGTTAAAATATCCATGTCTATTGTCATGACAAATATTAAGAATTCATTACAAGGCTCAAATACACCTATTATTACTCTACATTTTCTAGTGATGGGCGGTTAACCGAGAAAACAACTCGGTTTCGGTTTTTGACAATAAACCGAAAACCGACCGACGCGATTCTGCTCAAACCGACATTACGGTTTTTTTTTTGTATGTTTATTTTTCACTTAAATCGACTTATTATACCTCCCCAGGTACTTATTAGTTGATATTGTTATCAAATTATCGGCCTCTCTGATCAATATTCTATCGGAATGTGTCAATTTCGTCTCAGATATGTGTTGTTATAATATCGTAGGCGACTGTTTTTGTTCTTTTTCAAAACATGGCCGAACAAAATAACGAACAGGGTTCAACAAAAAGCCCTGTTTGGAGTTATTTTACGCGTCTAACTGGAGACGACTCCAAAAAATGTCGCTGCTTAATATGTCATAAAAACGTCGTATCGGAGCATGCAAATACCAGCAACCTGGCCAGACAGTCGAAAACTAAACCAAGTAAATGGTATGAACACTTTGATCGTCTGGACATTCCGATGTGACGTAATCTGGGCAAACCATGTGCAGCTTGTAAACTATGTCGCAACATCAATCAGACATCAAAGCGATCACACCGCAGTCATTGAATGTGGGTCAATCATGCACGTGTCAAGAATTGTTACAGTCAGGTCAAGGACGCCCACTGTTTGTGAATTTGCTGTTTGCGGTTGAATTCTCAGATACTATAATGCATATAATATGATAAATATGTTTTAAACATGTCAGAAAGGGATGAACATTGAACAGTGAAGATGGGGGTGTTTATTTTTTTAAATACCGAATTGTATCATCTTTATGATCTTATCGCATTGGATTCATTTTGCGTCGGCATTTTGTCCCGTTGTTTACTGGTGATCGCAGTTCCTTCCTCAAATATTCAACGTTATTGGGACATTATTGACTCTAATTACGGTTACTTTGAAAATATATACTCAAATTGTATGTATTTCAGTATAATTTCACTATCTAGTAAAAAAAAACGAAAACCGAACCGAAACCGAGGTTTTTTCTCCCACAAAAACCGAAACCGAACGTAAAAAATCAAAACCGCCCATCTCTAGCAGTCAAGCTGCCAAACTGGATGAAACACACTTTATATGTCGGTTCTACCATAGGTCTAACAAAAGGGGACAAATTGAATTTTCCCCTAATTTCTCACCCCAATAAACAGAAGCTATCTTGATTTGTGAACAAAACTTTTCAAAAGATAGGACTTCCACTTAATGTTATGAAGATGTTCAAGTCCTCAAGCTCTATTCACATAAAATAGGATTGTATTAATTCAAGTTGAATAATTGTCGCTAAAACATGCATTCTGATTGGTTGAGAGGCTATGAGAGCTGCTAGCTTTAGTTTTGATTCACCAGGATCGTCTGCTGAAGCGCATACAAGTTTTGAATAGAGCATGCTCCTATTGACAACATGCATCAAATACAGTAATGCCATAATTCTGCTGTGGTTAAGTGGTCAATTACTTTGGGCATTACTGTAGGACACTGCGCAGGATGGAGTCATGTAATCGAGTTCAACTGGAAAGTTGTTTATTATAGATCCGATTAACGGGAAGTTGTTCAGGTGCTGTTCCGATCAACCCCATAGAACGTACCCAGAGCTTTGATCACCAGAAAAAGGATCTCTTACTTCTTAACATATAATGTGAATAAAAAATGCTTTTGTGCAGCTTTTAAAATTTTGGTGGATTGAATTTCAATGAGATAAACATATTCTGTTACAGAGTTGAATATTCAGGGATTCGAGCATGAAAACACTTGTTGAAATCGTCAAGCCAGCTCATTCACAAACTTTTTCGGGCTTGAATCTCTGAATATCCGACTCAACAGAGTATGTTTAGGCCAAATAAAATAGTACCTTCATTTCCGGTAACGGAGGGAAAAAAATTAGGGTAGGAAGGGAGGGAGGTAAACACTTATTGTTTTCCAATTCCCATAACGCACAAGGTAATAACAGCTTAATGTATTGTAGATACAGGTATACTATGTATATAGTCTATCTGGATATAATATTGTAATGAACTCGCAAGGCACTTTATTTTATATTCTTTTCTTTAAGTTTTTATTTATCATATGGCCTGACAATAACAGGAGTCAGACCGCTCTTTGTACAAATCTCGCATTTTGATTTAGGAGTGACTGTCTTGAATCTTTTGTCTTAGGGAAGCTTTCACCATACCACTACCTTCCCCAATTTCCAACTTCGCCGATACCAGAACTATAGTATGCCAACTCCAGAGGATCTGACAGGGATAATCTTGGGTAGTTTTGAGAAAGGGTCCGGGGTCCATGCGATTGGGAAATAAGATACCGTATTTTCAAATTGAAATAATGACACTATCAAATGAATTTTAAAAATAAGATGTTTAAAGCTTAATGAACTACTAGTAATGAATAAAACAACAGTGTATATTCCAGCTAAATTGCTTATACTATAAAGTCTGTGAGAACTATAACTCTGATACATGACAAGTACAATCCAGCTCATACATGTACTAAGTCAATACCTCAAATAAATCTGATATAGTCTTTATTCTAGTAGTTGAAATTATTAGATACAAATTATAATCAGGTCTTATATATGATTGATTCTTGGTATAATTTAGCAAATTCATGTAGAATTGAGTAGTTATTCCATAATAACGTGTTGCGTTAAAGCATGAGTTCCCTCTATGAGCAATATTAAGTGCCACCGCACACGCTGCGATTAAAATCGTAAGTGGGGAAAATCCAATGCGCATGCCCACGACAATATATCGTAGCCAAATCGTAGCAATCAAGCACTGTTTGATTTTACCATGAAAATCGTGGCGTGACCTTGGCAACGCGCGCGATCGTAGCTGTCACATGACCACTGTCGCACTTGTCATGTTGTAAAATACCACGAAAAGAAAACATTCAAAAATGGCGCAAAGTTTACAAACTTCTTGCACTTACAAAAACGAGGCCACATTGGTGGAGATGTGGCACGGCAGGCAGTGCAGGCCTATACCACACATCAGACAAGGAGTAGAGGGCTGCCGCAATTGTTGAAATTCAATTGGGGCAGCTGAGCCTGTTGAGTTGACAGGTACAAAAATGTCAAAATAAAAAAAATATTCAATTTCACTTGAACTTTCAACATCAAATTGTTAGTTTAGAAAATTTAGATACATGCCATGCATATGTATTTAGTTGCATAATGCGGATAATGTGGTGTAACGTTTTGCTATCATGTGATTGATCACGTGGATAAAATCGTAGCTGCAAACATCGCAGCACCGTAGCGTCTGCGGGCAAGCTACGATTTCTCCACCTACGATTTTCCCCACTTACGATTTTAATCGTAGCGTCTGCGGTGGCACTAAACCTGCTAAAAAATCCCAACCTACATCATGGCTGCATGTACCTGCACCTTCCCACAAATCATCAATGTTTCATCCAATTTTCATACTGGGGTTACATGCTTCAGTGCCTAACTATCAGAAAATTTAACAACCGATTGTTGAAAATTTGTACGAAACAATCAATTATCATATATGTCCAAAGCCATTTAATTTCTATTAATCAACACCCCTCAAGACTTTGGATTAAAATTGCCTATTTTCGAGGAATCGTGTTTCTGGATGTTTGTTAGTCCACTAACCCGGGTTTAGTGTGTTTTGTGAGCACGATTTCGCAAGTTAATTAGGCTAATGACTCATTGAATTAAAATCAGCAACTAAAGCTAATAGAAACTGGAAGAATAAAGTCAAGTTCGGAGAATGAGATTGCTAATTTTCAGACTGTAAATTGGGAACTTTTAAATTATTTTTATTTTACGGGGGGGCCATCTGGCGAACGGGGGGAGGGTTATCGGAAACAAAGGTATTTTTTTATGCTTTATCTCCTGAATAATCAATCCAATAAATGCTTTAAACTGTTTGATTATACTGATTTCCACAATGACAACACTTGCTCATGTAATCTTTATCACTCATAGAAAATCCCAATTATAGGTGGCTATCCTTTCACATTTTTAGAATGGAAAGGGCCTCCAGGATCCTCTCTGCTCAAAAGGGTAGATTAATCCATGACATCCTCATATAGATTATATATTAACCCTTGCTATACTAAATACTCATTCATGAGTAGTTATCCATTAGAAAAATGTTCAGATAATATGTTCAACAAATGGCCATGTTAAACTTATTATATAAACATTTCCTTTGGGATATTAACTACTCGTCAATGAGTAGGTGATTTGCTATTATCGGAATATTTCCCTCCAATAAATAGGACTCCTTCTGTACTTGTATTATCTGTCGTATACTTCTTTTTCATGAAAACCCCTCCAGATGAGTAATAGACCATTCCAATATATGCTTTTATAACTGAGTGGGGAAATCCATTTAGTATAGTATAGAAAGAATTAAGCTTATTAAGGTAGCAGAAATTGCTTCTTTTGGACCCACGCTTCTTATTAAATTTTTTATAATTTTAACTCTTTCTTGACTGGAGCCAGGGATGTGGCGACGGGGGTTGGGGGGGGGGGTGTCTCACCCCCCCCAACTTTGGTCAAAATTTTCAACAGTTGGAAATTTCATACCTGACACAACATTAGTTGGAAATTTCACATCAACAATAGGTTGAAAATGTTCTTGTAGTTTGATTTTCATACAATTTATTAGGGGAATTTATTGTTTTTGGACTAATATTTGCATATTTTCCTTCTTTTGGTAAAAGTTTTGGACTGAAATGGCCATCAGTTGGAAATTTTCCAACCTTGCGGGGGGGGGGGGGGGGGGGGGGGGGGGGGTGTCAGGTTGGAAATTTCCAACGCTTGGAAAGCTTATGTCCTGGTCCCTTCCCGTGGCCGGTCAAAAACTGTTAGTTAATTTCAGAAAACAATATTGCCCCACATTTGGTCAAAATTGTCACTGGAATTGTCATCCGTTGGAAATTTTCCGACCTAAGTCGGGGTGAAATTTCCAACTCTAGGAAGGCTTGAGACGTCTAGAATCTAGAATTTTACGAATTTCTTGTACAGATTAAATTTTTAACCAAACCGGGCCGAACCATAGTCGGCCGGTGTGTCATCCCTCCCCCGTGGCCAATAAAAACTGCATTTTGTCAAAATTGTGGACTGAAATGGTCATCAGTTGGAAAATTTCCAACCTGAGGGTGTGTATGAGGTTTGAAATTTCTAACACTAGGAAAGCTTGAGGTCAGTCTAGATGCTAGGATTTTGCGATTTTCTTGTTAGTTTTCAATTTTTCTCACACCGGGCAGAGCAACCATGGTGGGCCCGGTGAGTCCTGGTCTCTTGCCCATAGTCATGTGCATTTGTCGGGAGTTAGACCACTAGATGTTAGGATTTATGCAATTTTCAGGTTCAAATATCTTAATATTATCATACCGGGTAGATAAGAACCATGGTTTATGAATAGGCTATTAGGCCTGAACAGTTATGTACAAGGAGGGAATGAAACTATGCAAAACCTTTGTTTCGTCTGATTCAAGGGGGGGGGGGGGGTTCAAATGGAATTATGCAAAACCGTGTTTTTTTGGGTTGATTTAAGGGTGGGGTGCAAAGGGTATTATGCAAAACCTTGTCTTTGATCTGATTCAAGGGAGGGGGTGCAGTTGGAATTCCCCAAGGTGGACACCACCCCCCCCCCCCCAACAGACCCTCTAGCCACGTCTCTGACTGGAGCTTTCTGAAATTTTATGAAAACCCTGTGCCAATTCATTCTCTTATATATGTGAGTCTCCCATATATAAGACAATACATTGGCCTAACAATATTTACCTTGACCTTGTAAGCCAAATGTATTCTCTTATATATGAGAATGCACTGGCAGAGGATCTTTAATGCTGCACTGGCGCAGCTCTCATCATGAAAGTGTTAACATTTTCTTATGGTTTTTCATGTCTTCTGCAGATTTTTTGAGATTTTTTATTTTCTTATATAAACTAATAAATACAGATTTTTGAGAGAAAAAACCCATTCTGAGACCTTGAAAATGATGAAAGAACCTTTTTGGTCGGGGATTTAAAATAGGGTAGGTAAGGAAACCCTAACTATAGTGATATTTTTCTTTGGCATCAAACTTTAGTTACAGTCTCGAAGCTGAAGTTACAATAACAATTATATATTTTTTGTGTTACATGTATATCCATTGCAACCAAACAAGTACCCAAACATTGAACCTAGATTGACTCCGTATTTATAGTTTGTTTTTCTCTTCACAGGAATCTGTTATCTCTAATCCACAAATAGTTTCATCTGTGAAACGAGAAAACTCTTGTATAGCAATAGACCACCATTTGCATGTTTTCAAAGAGAATAGTGTCTCTTCAACCTTGGCATTTGGTAAGTTTTCATATCCACTACATTAACATTAACTGTTAGTCCAAGTTTCCTGCTTTATGTGGGGTTTAAGCGTTCATTACACCGCTTAGGCCTAAACAAATAATACCTTTGTTTCCGCTAACGAGCTAAAAAAAATTAGGGTAGGTAGGTAGGCTTAACTTTTTTTTTTTGTTAACTTTTTTTTTTTCAGTATCTTTAAAAATAACTGTATAATACTTGTCAATAACCCAAACTATGCACTTCTTAGCCCCAATCAGGTTCACCCAGATGACAGAGGAACTAGAAACTCCAATTCAATCTCACTTATGCTTTAATATTTACATATATACTAGTCTATATACTAAGATAGTCTTTGATAATCCTAATATTTCCTATATGGTCTGGCGACAACTGGAGTCAGTCCAGCACCACTGCACTGTTCACATATTGGAGTGACCGTCTTGTACCGATCTCTTAAGGATGGCTTCACAACACCACCTTCTCCGCATTCAGTGAAGGATCTAGGTATTTTTTGGGGACACCTGTTTTTGGGCAATGATATGCCGAAGGCATAACCTGAAGGCCTGATCGGAGGAATGTTTGGGAAGGGTGACCCCCTGATGATGGTGGGTGTTCTTCCCATGGAAATTTTTTGAAAATCCATTGCATTTAGATCTAATCTAAGGCTCTTTGAGTCAGTATTTTGAATTTTACAGAGAGGTCAATTTTATCAAGTTTCTCAAGCATAACTTTGGAACTTTTTATATACGCATGGATTGGAAATGCTTATAAGTTATTGTCAGATATCTTTTGGTTCTATGGATTATGCTTATCGGAAGCCTTATCCTGCTTGAAATTAGACTTGCCATCATCACTCTAATTCATAAATAGGCTATTTTATAAAATTCAAGTGAGGCACATACCGTACATAATATACTACATGTACATGTAATACCAAAATCCTACATGTACATGTAGTACAGAAACAATGTACATGTATTAAGATAGTAATGACTATATATGGTACTAATCTCTATGTTAATTTTTCATTTGGTATTATGAGATCCCACTTGATAACCAGGTTGATTTGATCAAATTGTTAAGGTTCCTGTGCTGTAATTGATTGAAATACTGAAGTCTGAACGCTGAATGATAACATACCGTACCTGAACTCAAATTATTTGAAGTTTTCACAGATGAAAGCTAGATAAAGCCAAACATACTTTACAGTATGATTCCAACTGTTAAACTTAAATCTTTTTGTAAACTTAAATTTCTTATTATGTCAATACATATAAATATATAAATGTTTTTCATCTTGTTATGATATGAATTGGGACCTAAATTAAAAAAAAAAAATTAATTTTTTTTTTTTTTTTTTTTTTTTTGTCCAATTGTTTTTTTTTTGCAATGGCAATAAAAAGTTTAGGGTCGGCGGTTTAAATTAGGGTCGGTCGGGTTAGCGGAAACAAACGTATTTTTTTTTTAGGCCTTATCTAAAATGACAAATGATAAAATGTCACAATTTTTTATTCCTTAGAATTCATAATATTTGTTCAGAATACTGCACGAGTTGTCAGTCGAAAGAGGTAATTTAATGTGCAAAATATATTTTAACACAATGTTTACATAATTTCAAAAGAATACAAACTAATTTAACCTCCCGAAGTGACCCGTCGTGCTGTAAACAAAGAATGTGTGCTTACTCTTAGTTGCATGGCGTATTCTTTGCGTAATTTAACATAAATGTTACTAGTAGATCATAGATATAATTATGACCTTATGATGTCACTTTTTACGATAAATATTGCATTCTGTGTTGATTTGTATGATAAAGTCGATTAAATTTGACAAAAATCACGCTGCTGGGTCTGGATGTAAACCCTGCTATAGAAAGTTGTTGGCAGGATGCTTTGACAAAAAGCAGTATCTCCCTACCGATTTCAGTAGCTGCTTTACGTTAAAGGAAACTTGGACTAAATAACTATGAACCTTGATAAAAATAATAAAAAATGAATAGTAGATTTAATGTGGTTATGAGATTTACTTTTTGACCTTGGCAACAGCTTGCATGAAACCTGATGGGTTTGGAATTCATGAAAAGTTTGCTGTAGTTTTCTTGCACTAAAAATCCATGACCACATTGTACTTGTTGCTCATTTATTTTCATGCATGTATGTTATTATATTATGTAAATCATGATTTTGAAGTTTAATTTTTATACACCCGATTCTCCTTTTCAGATGAAAGGGTATCTAGTGGAGATTCTCATCTGTTCCAATGGGGATACCTTTTGACTAGATAATAGATCTTTCTGAGTGTAAGGATGTCAACATGGCATTGTTTTGTAAAGATTAGTTTTTATTAGGGCCTTGATGTATTTATAATTGTCATAAATTTTACTTGAAGCATGGGTACATTTCCGTTCGTTTACTACATGACTCGTTGAATTATCAATAACTAACCTTATTTTTCTGTCTTCTTTTTTCCAGAATCTATTATTGATCAGGTTGAATGGAGCGACGACCTCACACTTTTCTTTATTGGAAGCAGGAATGGAACATTACATATTCTGGAAACGGAAAACTTAGAAATATTATCATCCCTGGTTGGTATCATAAGATTTGTTGCAATTATAGAACATGAAAATTAATTACAAACATTAAGAAATGAACCATGTATAATAAGATCAATGATCCATACATATCACTACAGTGATTTGATCTGGTATTTTATCACTTCATGTTGAAAAGGTCAGATCACTAGATCAAACAGGATATCAAATAACTTACCCGGAGTTACCCCTATACATGTAATTTAGTGTGTGTTTGTCTTGCTTTAGCTAAATAAGCACAGAAGTGAGAAAAATGTGCCAAAAATGCCCATGTGAGTGTAAAAATTTGTCATCAGACTTCGAGGATAATATTGATGTTTTTTGTTGGTTATCTGCCCATATCAGAATATGCAGCTTCTGTTTGATGGCAATCTTAAAATACCCCGTCTAATTTTGTTTCTGTAATTATTCTCAGGATGTTTTGACTGATGGTGGTGGAGATAAGAGGTCTATACAAAAGATCACATATCATGATCTTGGAGACGGTGAGTGGTATTTATGTATGTATTGCTGTGGGTATTTGGTGGGAATAGAGGATACTCTTGCTCAATGTGTTACACATATTCTCATAAATTGTATATCCAAATAACACCACAAAACATGATTCTTAAACATGGAATATAAGTAGTGGCTCACCTTATCGATTGTCATTTTGTTTATCGCGATTAATCCATTCCACCAATAAAGAAGTATTTATTCATATAAACTGCGTATACGTCAGACATTATGGCTTGAAACATGAACATCATAAACATTAGTTCGCAAAAATAAAAGACGACAATTAGGTTTTACATATATAGAGATGCATCAACCAATCTAGTGGGTTAGACTAAGATTTTGAGGACACCTGGCTATATCTCCATGAAGATACAGATGTTTTAAAGAAATGTCCAGGTGCTCCTCTGTTCATGGCGCTATATATTGACGAAATATTCTCAGTTTAAAACAAATGTTGTTATGCATGTATATCAGCTACATGTGCCCGACACAGAGCGAGTTTTGAGTGGTTTATTGTAAATTTTTGTGTGGAAACTATATTGAATGGAACAGACTCAATTGTGTTATAATATATACATGATCCATTCCAATCTGCAATCCTCTGACGGTTCGAGGTCTCCCGGTTTGCAAGAATATGTGTATATCTTAAATAAAATGATAAATATACGTTTAATGCTTTCTTCTATCTATCAGTTTTGCTAGCTCATTATACATTTTTAACACGCATGATTTGATTCCTCTTATCATTTGAGAAGGACGTGTATGAATTTGATGGTAATTGGCACTAAACATTTTTTTTTATCCGTTTTGGTGACCCTCCCGTCCCTATTTCAGACTGAAGCGGCGCCACTTTTGTCATCATTAAACCACACACTTAGACTCATTGTGGAAATCCATATAAATAAAATTGGTGAAAATTGGCGAGCATACAAATTTGTATCAAATTTAGGGCCCCCAAACGGCACCAAGATGGCGTATCTAAACCACACGATTAGATTCCTCGTATCAGGGAAAAGAATATGTATCAATCTGGTGGAAATCGGTGCTAAACATACTGTTTATCTTTTTTTGTGTGTGTCCCTCTCACCCTCTATGCATTTCTGACTCGAATTGCCCCACATGTGACATATCCTTAAATCACACAATTAGACTCCTGATATCATGGAGCTGATTATTAAAGTTTGGTGCTAATCGGCGACTAAACAAATTTTGATTAAATTTAGTGCTAACCCCATCTCTCACCAAACAGCACCAATATGGCGTCTGTAAATCACATGATTAGACTTCTCATATCATGGATAAGTATGTTTATCACTTTGGTAGAAATTGGCACTAAAAATAATGCGTATAAATTTTGGTGGGCTCTGCCTTTCAGTGCACCCCTGACTCGAAAGACGCCACTTTTGACAGATTTAAGCACACCATTAGACTCCTCATACCGTGGGGATGATATTGTATAGGTGTGGTGGCAATCGGCGACTGAACCTAAATTTAGTACCCCCCTCCCACAATCTTTCATCCAAATGACAGCAATTTGGCGTCTTTAAATCACATAATTAGATTCCTTGTATCATGGAGAAGAATATATATCAATTTGGTGGAAATCGCCGCTAAAATTTGTTTTATCAATTTTTGTTCCCCTCTATCCTATGCATCCCCGACGCGAACGGCGCCACTTTTGACATATTTAAACCACACCATTAGATGCCTCATATCATGGGAATGATTATATATAAGTTTCGTGGCAATCAGCGACAAACATTTTTTCTGCCCTCCCCCTTTTCTGCCCCTGACAACAACGGCATCACTTTAGAACATTCTGACCCACACCATTATCATTCTCGTAGAAAGTTACCCCAAGTAGACCCCTCGGCGCTAAAATTAGTTTGATAAATTTTTGTGCCCCTCTCCCCTTCTGTGCATCCCTGACTCGAACGGCACCACTTTTGGCATATTTAAACCACACTGTTAGAATCCTTATATCATGGGGATGATTATATATAAGTTTCGTGGCAATCGGCGACAAAAAATATTTCTGCCCCTGACAACAACGGCGTCACTTTAGAACATTCTAACCCGCACCATTATCTTTCTTGTAAACAGTTACCCTTAGTAGACCCCATTGGTGCCATCTAGCTGGTCCCCTGTGCATTTCTATAGAACACAGACAGTCAGACAGTGCATCATGTCTTTTTCTGGTGATACTTATGTATGAAGCTTTTAAATTTTTTTTTTTAGCTAAATTTACAAGTAAAGTAGGCGCACCCTACAGACCACATCCCTCATCCGATCATCACCAAACTTCATATGGATCTTCGGTCTGACCTCTAGATCAGTGCCTCCTATTTGAACGAAATGTGTTGAAAAAGATGGCCACCAGTGGGCATCTTGGAATTTATTCTTTGTATGACTAAATCCTTTGGCACACCCTACAGACTACATCCCTCATCTGATAATCACCAAACCTCATATGGATCTTCGGGGTTTCATCTAGTTTACTTTCCTTCTTCTTTATCATTCTATTCATTACTCAGCAAAATTGAACTCCTTCCCAAGTTTAGCTACAGTGTCATTGACACTTCAATTTTTTTAGCCTTATATAAAATTGTCAAATCAACTTAAATTTTGGTATTAAAAATATATTTGGTTGAATTTAAAGGGGGACTTAGTGACTGTACACTAAATCTGTCCATTTACGGGACCATCTCCTTTTATACTCAACAGAATATATGCAACAATTGAATGAATTTGAGCCATGGATTAGTGAAAATTACAGTCGTGCTCTATGAACAATGCAAATACATGTAACATGATAATTATTCTTGAGCCATAAATTCATTTTGATTATATTTACCTTGTTGTTTGCATCATTCATAGAGCACATGTGTGTATTTTACTGTAATCCATGGATCAAATTCATTCATTTGTTGCATATATTCTGTTGAGTATAAAAGGAGATGGTCCCATTAATGGCCCGATTTAGTGTACAGTAAGTGCCCCTTTAATCTCATGTTTATTCGATATGAATCATTATAAAATAGAGACATTAATTATGAAACAAACTTGCTTTGATGACGTGCATGCGATCTGAATAACGAATGAAAAAGTACCATGATCATTGTTATCAAATGACATCACTAATATTATGAAATATTCATTTGTGTTAAAATTGCACAATCCATTTGACTGTTGGGCATTCGTGCCCTTGCAAAAGACATAGGATACTGGAAGCACGTATTACAACATACTCTCTTAAAGCTTAACGATATTCCGCCGGCAGAAGCAGATCATCTAGTGGAGTCATGAATTTTCTACAGTACACTAAAAGTTAAAAAAATTAATGCGGTACCTTTTTGGACCATACGCGCAGGCCTGACAAACAAAAAATTAACTTTTTGTGGCCTTACTGTTAATCTTGATACATGCACAAATTCATTGCGGCTGAGATTGATTCCTTGTTGGCGATGGGGACAACAATGGTGTATTTTACTAGGGCTGCAACGATATGTCACAGTTTCGGTGATTCGTGGTATATGCCGATGGTAAGATTCACAGATCGTTTCGATATGTTTGCGGTTCGGTTTTTGTATTACTGTTTTTGATTATTTATTTTAATATTTAACTGTATATAGTTGATAATAGTACACAATACCGTCGCTAATATTGATTTTTTTTAGATAAGTAACATAGTTAATTAAAAACCTTGCTCGAGGAAACTCGATTTTTTTCCATAACCTTCCGTACATTCGAGGTCACTGCTTGGGAAATTCCAGGATTTATATTTAGCGTGTGGAAATAAAACGTGGATGGTGATTGTCGAATAATCAAGTCTCATCAATTTCAACGAATCTTATTTTCCGCTTCATCTGTGGTTGTTTTACTTTGAAACATAATAATGGATGCGTTTTGGGCAGTCACAACAATGATATAAACAAACTAAGTCTTGTCAGCGCACTTATTGAGATGTTTGATATGTTATTGTTCTTACATTGTTACATGTAGTTCAATAATTGTTAAATTTCTACATTTAGTACACTGTACTGAAGGTTACGGAAACATTCGAAGCTTCTCACAAGTTTCCTCGAGCAAGGTTTTTAATTAACTATGTTACTTAACTAAACAAAATCAATATTAGCGATGGTATTGTGTAGTATTATCAACTGTATATAGTTAAATATTAAAATAAATAATAAACTCAAATTATTGACGAATTATCCAAAAAGGTTCATATCGTGTTACGTATTGTACCGTGACCTGGGTTTTTTGTTGCAGCCCTAGATTTTACTGTATAATGCACTCAAGATAGATTAATTATTATTATCAAATATTAGTCCAAAAAAAAAAGTTTTGGTTTTCAGGCCCCGCAGCATTGAATAAAAGGGCTGCATTAGGCCTTTTTATTGCAATGCCTGATGTTATGACAAAAAAACTTACGAAAAAATAAATTTGGAAAAAAAATATTAGTGTGCATTGAGCTCTAACATGTAATGTGTTAAAAAGTGACTTGCAGGCTTACAACATGAAGTAGATGACTACAATTAAGAAAATGATTAGCTGATCCTCATGCTATTCTTACAATTAGTCATTGTGAACAACTTACACTAATTGTAACTTTATACAATTGAAAGGCACAGGACTAAATTCAGGATCACATATTAGAATGGGGAGGTATCAGTTTTTAGACAACAATAACAGTAGTTAATGTCAGGGGCATTATATATTGTTAGGTAATCCCAGTCATACACTGGTAGTACAATGTCATTTTTATATAAGACTAAATGAGTTTATATGCATAACAGTTCCCTCTACCTTTCTGGTTATTACTAGACAGAGGAAGGTATCTTTGTCCATGATTGCTATGCGCAGAAAAAAATAAAAATAAAACCCTCCCTCCCTCATTGATTTGAAGAAAAAAAATTGCCCGAGAACCAAAACACTTTTTTTTTTGGCCTTAACAATGTATTTTGTTCTTGTTTCAGGAAATTTTGAGCTGCTTTTGTTGGGGTCTGATGGAGTTCTGGTTATTCTTAGCAATTTTACAACTGATATCTTTCAACATGGTGTGTATGGTTTAGATTATTTGGCATTACATTCTCCATTTTTCTCTCTGATTGCAGTTCTTTGTAGACTCAAGAATTTCCTAAATTTCCATATGTGTTGTATGAATTCATCAATTTATATCAATACTTTCAAAGTAGCCTAAATGTTACGAAAAGAAAGCCTGTTGCTCATTGTGGTTCCTGGATTGATCTTAATTTTATTAGCAAGTAGTAAGTATATGCCGTTATATACTATTAGTTAGGCCATACACACAAAATAGTTCTTTTCTCAGGGATCGCCGCCTCCCGAAAAAACCCTGCGCTACCCCTTATTTAGTGGCAGCTGTAAATAATAAATATATAAATACTGCATATCCCAAACCGCCCCAGACCGATAACTTAGTCTTGAAACTTTACGCAAACTGCACATCTATCCGGACTGCAAATCTATCCGGACTTTACATTCACAAACAAGGGCGGATAATTCCGACGGACTTCCTGTTTAAAATAATAACAAAATGGCGATTTTGATGAACATTTCTATCGTGCAGAATGCATCGGAAGGCAAATGGACAATTATATCAGTCAACAGATCAAAAACTGTTCGTCAAATGGCTGGTGATTTCATGTCCACGAAAGACATTGACGATGATTTTGACCTGGTTGTTTCAAAAACGAAAACGGGACTTTGACACAGTTGCAGGAGACATCATGATCATCATCATGTTTTCTGAAATCACGCAATTTTTCGGACGATATTTTCAAATTCGAGTGACCAAAGAAGAAATCGGAAGAACTGGTTGATGTATTCTCAGTGCTGATGACATGTTGCAAGGAGGTGGTGTTGCCCAGTAAGACAAATGTGAAAAACAAACGTGAGGAATTTGTGCAGTTAATTCATTCAATCATTGACTGGTTAGGTGAAAACAAAGTGAAATTGGGCTTCCAAACGGATAGCGTTGACAGTGTGGGTCGGCAGTGTGTGGCTATTGTATGTAATGCACTCTGGTTTGTGGATCAGCACTATTCCAAACTTCCAAGATTTTTATGAAAGTCTGTGATTAATTAGAAAATAAACCTTTTATTTCATAAATTATTGTTGTGATTTTATATTATCAATTCATGTGTAGTCCAGTGGAACTCCTTCCAATAAAGCTTGATCTGGTTGGTGGTCACCCTGAGTTACATCAAATTTCACTGATGTAGTTTCCACATCATCATGAGTGAATAACTCAAACTGTTTCCTCTATGCAACTTTATTACAAATCTAGATTATTAAGGGGATATATGGTGGTCAGCTGTCCTGTTTCACTATAGTGTCCATATCCAGTATTATTCCTTAATATGGGACTCCGATAAATATTGTATATATAAATACCTGCCTCACCACAAAATTAATTTGAAAAAAATAATAAATATAAATAACTGCCTCCCTCATCACTTTGAAAAAAAAAATCCCTGAGAAACAAACTATTAAGTTCATATGGCCTTATATATATATCTGTTATAGCTTTTAGCTCATTGGAAACCAACATCAATCGTTTTCCATAAATATTATTAAGTTTGTATTTTTATGTGCCCATTTAAAAAAAAACGGGACATGTTATGTTATTGGTCTAGCCGTCCATCGGGGATGTCCGTCCGTTGAAACATCCATCTTTTTGCTTTTGGTTTTGGGATGATAACATTAGATAGTCTCAACTAAATGGAAAGAAATTTGGTATGTGGGTTTATTAGCACAAAATACAGGTCAAGTTAGAACTTGGGTTACACCTTCCAATTTTCACCAGAGTTATGGCCCTTTGTTGGAATTTCCAATGGGTATTTTGCCACGCCCAGGCGAAGCTCTTGTTTCCAGGTTGTATAAGTTGTCATTTCTGATTTTAACTCACAGATGCACAGGAGATTGAGTCACTGATTTCTGACCAAATGAAGATAGATGTTATCAAAGCTAAAGACATCCACACAGATGCTGTCAATGATTTTGTGATATTTGATGATGCAATCCATATAGTGGTATGTTAGAAACTAACCAACCAGGAATCACTTCTCAAGTTAAAATAAAAATGGAGAATTTTGGAAAATGTATAAACACAACAAGGTGATTTAAAAACCCATGACAATAATTTTATGGCAACCAGTTCAATGATGAGCATATTCTTAAAAAACTTCTTGTATACCATATTTGCCCCCGATATAATCGGTAGTCTTCTCCAATGTAGGCAATTTTGATCAAATTTAGAATTTATTGATAATAGTCTATGGTACTCCTTGTGTTTTGATAAATTGCATTCTTATTATACCACCATGCATGAAATATTTGTGTTTTGTCACTTAATCGGAGGCAACTATGACTACTATTTTGAGACATGGACAATAGGATCTACACATTTTAGTCAGTACTCTATGAATATCTCTCATACTTTTCTATAGCAGTGAATTTTGATGTTGTAGATATAAAAATAAATGATGATCGGTCACATTCGTGTGACTGCTCTGAGTACATATTTTCTGCTTCTAGTAAAGGTCACAGAATCAATATCTCCCTACTAATTCCCATTTAACTGTTTAATTACACATATATCACACGATTCAAGATAACCAGTACAGATAAAACTGCATTATTTTATTTTTTTGGGCACAAAAGTCCAGATTTAACCATTGCACGAGACCTTGTTTTCGCTTGCTCTCATGAGATACATTAGAGAGAATTCGTACATCTCTGATAAAAAGTGTACTATACTCTGCAATCATTCTTCCTCGCATAATTGGAACATTTGTTCACTCTTACAGGACTAGCTATATGTACCACTGAGGCCTCTAATATGTGTGTCAATCACCCTGAAACTGATGCTCAGGGCTCCTATTTACAGTTGTTGTGAACAGAATATATGCACTAAAATTGATCATTCCGTTACTAGGGAGGAGGTGATATGGTTATATCAACATGGGAGAAGGAAGGGAAGAGTTACGAACAATGTGACGAAGTCGACAGCTGCTTGGTTGATGGTACGTAACTTCATTTTCAACCCCAACATTCTATATCCAGACCTGTGTCCTCAAGATTGTGATGTTCCGATAATTAAAAAGCCCATCGGACTGATTTCCTATAACTGGAGGCACAATCGGCCGATTTCCGATTCCGATGTTTATATATATTATACGTTTGTTCCTACAATGGACCTATATATGCTAATTGCACTCCCTATCCCAGTATAGTTTCAAAGAAATATATACACACTGTCATGACGGTATTTCCGCCGACGTCAGTTGTGCAATGCCTTTGATGTATACCGGTAGTTGTTTTGACAAATAGATCAAAGCAACCATTAGCTCCTTCCACAAACGATTATGTGCGGAAGTGCCATTGATGGATGCGTACAAACATAATTTGTGTTGATCTGTTACATTAGTAGTGATTTTGTTTAGGTAGGAGAAGGATAATGTCGCTGTTTATTTGAGAACCATGAATTATATACAGTAAAGCCCTAATTAATCGACTCCTTAACCACAGCAGAATTATGGGTAACTTTTCAGGATTTAGTCTTAAATATGGCTTGTTGCCATTCATCAGAAAGCTCTCAGTGAGAGCTTTCCGATGAAGGGCATTACTGTAGTTGAAGCGATTGGTGGTGAATAGATGTTTATTATATTTTTCAGATCTCTCTATTCTATCTGCACAGATCACATTGGATGGGACTTACCTGTTCACATTACTGAGTAATGTATGTAACTCTGTTCATTGCTTACACTTTTTAAACCTTCCCCAGATTTATAGACCATGTCCAGTAGTAAAGCTTAGCAAGGGACAGTGAAATCTCTGTCACTTTATCACAAAGTCTCGACCAAGTGTCTTTCATCAGAAAGTGACATTGTTAGATATTGGTGAAGAAAAAAATTAATCCTGTATCTCCTATAACACACTTTCTGAAATAGCTGCACTTGTAGCCCTGGGGGCAATTCCTTTCATTACGCTCGGCTACAATGGGTGAAATACCCTGGGCAAATATGAAAGGAATGATTTTTGGTGAACAGAGTAATCTAAAAATAGCACAGTTACAACTGCAAACAAAACATATTTTTTTATTCAGGAAATTTGACAAAATCACACTGGGCGTGTCGAACAGATGAAGACTTAAGTAAATTAGCAAAAATATCTGATATTCACAATGAAACTAACAAGCAAAATACCTAATTTTAGAACAACCTTGACACTAAGTATCTAAAACTTTGGATAAATAATTTTAACTGTCATTCAATTGAATTATATATTTCTGAATTATATATTACATATTTATGACAAATTATTAAAAATTAAATTCATTTAGTTTATTACATAAATATTTTCCATGTGCTTTCTCAGTTGACATCACATTACAACACGATCGAAATTACACCACCTCGGCCGTAGGTGTAGCCAGAGTATTTATGCTAAATTTACGCCTGATCATTCCATTCATTGCCCATTGTAATTTCATTACTCGTTGTAGCCGAGCGTAATGAATGGAATAGCCCCTGGCATTTTGATAGATAACAGAGTATTTTTAATGGTTACATATGCTTTAACCATTTGAACCCTGACATCCTGAACGTTAAATGGCCCCAACCCGAGGCGCCTGACATTATATAGTGTTCCGATGACGTAACTCATAATGCTCTTAACTGGGATGTTTATACATGTATACACGCTCAACTATACTCCAATCTACTATGCTGACTGAACTGGTGTGTGGTGAAATATGGTATTTCAATGATACAGTCTACTCCACGATCAATATACATTTAGATTATATTGCGGCTTCCTTTGGTCGTGCTATATATTTCTAACGAAATTCTTAACCTTTGCCTACGATAAAAGGCGTTTCCAAAAATGCACCTCTGTGCATGCACGAAGAAATAGTCACCCTGTCTCCAATTTAGCCGCTGAAGTCAGAGGTATGAACATGTGACTCACTGCGCAAAATAGAAGCAGAATTCTAGTTAATTTGTGCTTTGATTGCAAAATTTCTTACGAAATACATCCCCTTTTCCGATAAAAAGCGATTTAATTTTTTTCTCAAAATATGCCTCTGTGCATGCGCGAAGAAACAGACCATCTGTCATCAGTTTTGTAATTTCGTGTCAAATATCATAGTTGGGGAGCCCGCATATGTTCTATTTACACTTTTGCGTACAAAAGGTTTGACCCCCTAAAGTTGGTACCAATAATGGAACATTCTGAAAAACCGATTTCTTAAGTTGCGCATTCCTGGGGTTTAGGGGCCGCTGATCCCCAAAAAGTGCCAAAAATCACTTCTATTTACACTTCCGCGTACATCGATGAATTTTGGTTTGATGATACTCCTCAGTGTACTCATTAAGAAAACACAACTTAAGAAATGGATTTTCCTGGGGTTTTCAGATAAGAAAGGGGGTCCCATGCTGAACCCCAAAAACGTGATTTTTCACTTTTTTTACACTTTCGCGTACATCCATAATTTTTGGTCTCAAAGTACTTTGATATATACTAATTATAAAAACACAACTTAAGAAGCAACTTTTCTTGGGGTTTTAAGATAAGAAGGGGGTCATCGGGTCACCCCTCAAAACGTAAAAAATCACTTTTATTTACATGATTGCATACGTCAAACGTGTGTGTATGTGCGTACACCCCTGGAACGTTGCACTATTACAACCAATACATCCCTAAATCGATACGATCAACTTAAGAAATATATATTCATGTCGTTTTATGATAAGAACGAGACTTGTTACCCTCCTCCCCCACAACACGATCCATTTTCTAGAACTATAAGTGAGCCAGTTTTATGAAAATTAAAGCGGGAAAATCTAGTAAAATGTATACAAGTGTATATATTTTCGTGAAGCTAAGACATAATGACACTTTTTGGGCCAAAATTGAAACTCACCATCCAAGATGGCCGCCAAAATGGCTGCCGGAAGTTGAAAATATGACATTTTTTCACAAATATCTTCTAGATCAATTCATGCTGTTTGGAACTGGTTGAGTAATGCAACATTATTTTTTGTTTTGTATATTAACTGATCACTGGAGCAATTAAATATGCAATTATTGGGGTCCTAACCCCTTCCGATCCCTCAAAATTTAAATTTTACAGAATGGAGTACAAAATTTTACAAAAAAATCACAATTGGGATTCTAGTCTTATTTCAACAAGAAATTAAAAGAAAATTGTAATGTAAGTGAGGCATATCATCACCTATGAATATTCCAAATCTCTGGAACCATAAATCCTACCTTGTCTCCAAATGGCTGCGAAAATGGCCGCCAAAATATGGAAAATGGTAAATATTGCCCCAGGGTGTCCTGCAATCGCTTACAAGTTGTGGTTGATGTACACAATTGGCTAATCTGTTTTCTATACATTGCATACTAACATGTCTGATGCACCATGGATCATTTTTACTATTGTCACCACTGACATCACCATAAATATTGGATTTTTCTCTCACAAACTTGACATAAATATCAGAAAAAATTCACTTTTCAGGGTTCGACCATTTGTTCAAGTAAAATGTAACTATCTTTGGATTGAAAGGTGTTTATTGTTTTGGTCTATCTTAAATGTGTCACACTACGGTGTTTATAGACTAAATTGCTCAAGATGGCTTCCAAAATGGCAACCAAATTTGTAAAAAGTTAAAAGTTAACATATCCCGAACATTATTCTCTGCGTTATCCGAAAAAGTGGCAAATTGTGACTCACTTGGTTATTGTACGTGTTAGTTACAATGTAATTAACTGACAACTAGGTTCTATTATGTTTGTCCCAGTTCCGTATGGGGCATGACAAATTCATTTTAAAGTTGCAGTATGGAATTTTGCGGAGAACCATATTATTGAAAGGAAATGGGCAGAACTTTGAGACGGAACTGAGATGAACCATGATATGTGGGTATTCTGGACCATTATGATAAAAATTTATCAACTGGATACAGGGTGGAAGCCAAGATGGCAGCCAGGGAGTTACTCTATTATCATAGATGAGGATAATACGTATACAGGGAGTTATTGTATGGTCATGAATGATGTGTGGGTATATAGGGAGTGTCATGTTGGTAACGGTGGGACGTATATTTATATATGTTGTGGATGTGTTATCATTGGTGGTGTATGGGGAGTAAATTTATTATCATGGATTGCGTGTATGAGTATGGCAAGTATGGAACTTATGAGTGGTCGTATGTGCGGATATTGGTATATCTGGAAGGGCTCACCATTGGTGATGTGCATATGTATACCTGGATTGACTCCATGGTCATGGGTATGGCGAATATGTATACATGTAGTGGCTGTATGGTCCATGGTGAGGTGAATATGTATATAATGAGTGACCGTATGGTCGTGAATGTATTGAATATGTATACATAGAGTGACTATATGATCGGGTGTAGGTGTATACCTGGTCTTCATGCATGGTGACTCGTGGCTGTATCGTGATTTGTGGTATGTACGGGTATAACCAAGTATGGCTGTATGTTCAGGTGTACTAGTACATGTACGTGTATAAAGTGGGTGACTATGTTGTCATTTGTGTGGTGTTTATGTACATATGGAGTGACTGGGGTGGGTTGTACATGTGTACCTTGGGTGGCTATCGCTTTCCACAATAACTCAAGGATATGGTAATAAATAGAGAGGTCATGTCATATCGTGGAAAGCGATAGCCACCCATTATCACACAGTCATTACATATATACATAAACACCACAGACATAACAATATAGTGACCCACTGTATACATGTACACCTGACCACGGATGACCATACAGCCACGCGTCACAATGCAGGCACATCGGGTATACTCCTAAACATGACCCATAACCATATAGTCACTCAATGTATACCCATTCATCTCACCATTGACCATAAGGTCATCCCCTGTATACCTATTCTCCAAACGCATGGTCAAATAGACAATCAATATATACATCAACACCACAACAATGACCATAAAGTCACTCTGGTATACATATGCACATCACCAATGGCCATATAGCCACTCGCTTCACACACATACCCTCACCCATGTTACCTGGTATACTCCTTCACCTGACCTATGGCTATATAGTCACACCATGTGTACCTATTCAAAACATTCATACACGATCATGGTCAATACTTGTATTCATATGCACCTCAACATTGGCCATGTCAATCCCTGTATCCCTATCTGCCACACCATATAGCCGAATAGCCACTCAAGATATACTAATACACCCCAGCCATGTCAGTATAGTCACTCCATGTATGCATATGCACCTCATCCATGGCCATATAGCCACTCGCTATATACACATATCCCACGCCCATGACAATAAAGCAACACGTGTGTGTACTGGTATAACCTACACATGACGATACCGACACGAGTCACCAAACAGGAACACCAGGTACATGTATACGCATACGCCTGTCACCCCCTGTATAGATGTTCATTACATTTATGATCATACAGTCACTACTTGTATACCTACATGTACTCATCTCACCATTAACCATACAGTCACTACCTGTATACCTATTCGACACACATTGTCATATAACTACTCGATATACACATGCAGCCCACCCTAGACCATAGATTCACTCCAGGTATACATGTAACCCTCCCTAATGGCCATTCAGCCCTTCCAGATATACCAAAAACCCACACATACGACCACTCAAACAATCCATGCTTGCATATACACCTCACACATGACAATTCAGCAATTCACTGTATAATCATACACGCCATCCATGATAATACAGCTAAGCCCTATACACCCACCAATGATAATACATCCACGAGATATATAAATATACATCCCACCCGTTACCACAAGGACACTCCCTATGTACCCACACGCTGGATAATGTCCACCCAGCTTACTCCAGGTATTCATATTTAATCATGACCGTACAGTCATTCCATGTATACCTATACACATTACCCGTAACCATAACATCACTACCTATTTATCCACACACCCCATCCATGATCATACAGACAACACATGTACATCCCACCCATGACCTTACAGTCACTCCATATATACATAATCAACACATAGATGACCATGTAGCTATATCCATACACCACGCCAATGACCATACAGGCACACCGGTGCACCCGTACTGGATACACACAATCATACACCATACAGTCACTCCATGCATACCGATTCACCTCACACCTGACCATGACCTCTCCCTGTATACCTAGATGCATCTTACCATGGACAACCCACTCATAACCATATAGTCACTCATTGTATACCCACTCACATCAGTCATGACATACAATAACTCCCTGTATACCTATTCACCTCACACATGATCACAGAGTAACTCCCTGACTACGAGGGTGTTATATAACATATAAATTATTCAGATTGATACAGAGAACATTTTTCGGGGGAGATTCAACAAGCTTAAAGCATATTTTAAGTGGCTAATATCACTCCTCCTAACTTTTATGTTGCTAACATTATATCAGAATTTTCATCTATTGATAATTGGTCACACCATCTCACTAGAATATCTGCAGTTATAGTTTGAGGCAGTGTACCTATGGTTTCAGTTCGAATGACACTGTATAACGGACATTATTAATTAGCTATAGGTTATTGGCCACAATAAGTAGAATGCTGCCCCCGTAACAAAAAGTCGGCCAATAAGTAACAAAAAGTCGACTAATAAGTAGAAAACGCGGCCAATAAGTCAAGGTGACGTAATGTAATTAGCTCGATCGGCAAAGAATATTGGGTCAACGGAAGATAGATTGCAGTTGATTTCGGATGAATTACGGACAGTCACTGTTTTTGGGAGTAAATATACATCAATATCATTCCCAGTGGAAACTGACAGTACTGTGAAATCGCTGCAAGTTCTTCACAAAGTTCACAAGAATAAAAATAGCTGGAATAATTGTTAATTTAATAAAACACACAATGGTATATGTTAATATATTCATCCTGTGAAACAATTATTACATTGTTGCTAATTAATAAAATACTTATTAATTGGTTGTTTCCACATTGACCGAGTTCATAAATATGGAAACAACCAATTAATAACATATAATATAACAAGAAATGTTCAGCATTTTATTTTGCTCCACATGGCCATCGAGTTGTTTTATTTGTATCACTTGTTTGTTTTACGTTTCATTTGATTTCTGTTGGTCGTATTTTGCAGCACACTCTTCTGAAGTGGTGTGTCAATGTGTTCTGTATTCTGGAAACTTGGAATGATTTGGTGATGAGCCACTTTCTCCTTCTAGAAACAGAATTGTCACGGAACAGAAGGTGAGAAATTATGAGGGGAAACTTGAGGGTGTTTTATATTACAGTTAATCCCGCTTAATCACATAGCCTCGGTGCAAGAGGAATTTATGTTAATAAGCGTGTATGTTTATGTGCGGGATTACGATATTTGGCCCATTTTCTTTGTACTTTGTATGGACATTTGACCACCTTTTCCATCGCCATCATCAATCATTGAATATGGCGGTTGTTTTATTTATTTTTCTACTATTCTACTTTTTATGTCACCAAAACTAACTTTTTCACAACATAACTTTGATGAATGATTGTAGAATCAATCTTGATGCATGTATTATGCATGAAAAAGAACCAGAAGCAAGTGAATTTAAGCGCCGCGAGTCGGCTTCCATTTTCACTAAATTCGACATCTGGTTACAAGTCAGGAGGAGTAACTCTATCTGTAGACATTGGAGTAAATAGGGGATTTCCCGCTGGGAATTCCACAAATAAAACAAGCTTTACTTTCATTTTTATTATGAGTCAAACAGACAATAAAACATGAACAATAATAACAAACAGAACACATATTATTTAATTCATTGATATTTCACACGCAGGTAGCACAATTGTTCAAAGAATCCAATTTATGAACTCGGTGATTTTCCATTGACGCTTGTTTTTGTAACACCATTCCTGGAAGGCTTTTTGATTTTCATAGAAATGTTTAAAACTGAATCCCGGAACATCGTTCGCCTCGAAGAATTGGTTTGGTTTCAATATGTCTATAATATCGGATGTGGTGACGGGAATTCTTATTACTTCATCGTCATCATCGCTGTTCTCGGTGTGATTTTGTATGTGGCTGTCGATCACTTCCTGGCATATCTACTCGTCAGTGGGTGCTCCGACAGTTTCTATAGCAACCTCCTCAGAAATAAACTGGTTCACATCTTCCCTGCTCAAAGATCCTGGTAGTTCAAGGTCATCAGAAGTCACACATTCTAACTGACCCACAGTCGTCAATGGTCTCATCCCTCAGAATAAATCCACCTTTTCGGAAACAATTAGAAATCGTTTGAAGTTTCACCTGATTAGTCCACAATTCTGTTATCATATGAATTGACTCGAGAATTTGAGTTTTTTGGCAATGCTGCCCGCTGTCACATTAACGTCAGAATCAATTCCTTTTATCACCTTTCGAACAATCTCTTTTCTGTATATTTGTTTCAAATTAGTGATTATTCCTTGATCAGAAGGCTGAATAATAGAGGTTGTGTTTGCCTGCAGGAAACCAAGGTCGATGTTTGAAAATTTTGAGACACAGTCTTGTGGATGTGCGCTGCAGTTATCTACCATGAGTAGAACTTTCTCTTTTGACTCTTCATTTCTTTGTTGAATTGTGTTAACCAATCAGTAAACAGAACTGCCATCATCCAGGAATTTTTATTGTTTTTGTATGTGACTGGTAACACCCGAACACCCCGAAAGCAGTGTGGATGTTTTGATTTTCCTATGACAAGAAGTTTGCGTTTATCACTTCCTGACATGTTACAACACACGAGCACTGTGTATCTTTCCTTATATGTTTTCCCACCACTCACTTTGTCCGATTTTTTACAAAGAGTCCCACTCTGAAACGCGCGATAATAGAGACCGGTCTCATCAGCATTGTAGATGTCATCTGGAGAATATTTGGCAAGAAGCGTTTGCCCTTCCTCGTCCAGCCACTTTGCAGCAGCACGAACGTCAGCATCTTTTTTCTCTCAGTGGAAGCATTTAAAAACTATCGAGTTTCTTTTCTGCCATCGACAAAGCCACCCAGTTGTTGAATTGAATTCTTTATCAAGGTGTTTGGCGAGTTATTTTTTATTTGTCCATGATTATCTCTCCAGATAGTGGAAGATCCCGGCTTAAAAAAAAATTTCAACGCTTCTTCAACCATCGCATCTTTGCCTAATCATTGTCGCTTCCTGTCGTGATTCTCCGTTGTTTCATACATTTTTTTCATCTCGTCGCGTTTGTTGCTGATGTACGAAATATGCGTGTGTCAACACACAAATTTCTTCGCTAACTCAGTCTGTTTTAAAGCTTTTGCTCAAGCAATTTAACAACTTCGTATTTAACTCCGAGTGACAAATCGTTTCGTTTACGTTTAGACATTTTGGATGGTTATGATGAGAGAAAGTATGCCTGGAGTTTTATATGATATGAATCAGACAGCGTGTGACTGTGTCACCGGGTTTGAGTAAACATACCCATCCGTTTCCTATTCATACAAATTAGGTTTTATTTTAAGCGTGATCACGGTGATGCAATGTCGTGACATTGGAACGTTTCAGACACGGAATTCGAAGCCCTGTCAAAGTACACTAAAGTCCCATTGTAAATGGATTAAAAAGAGTAGTAAATATTTACAATTGAGCGCAGTTCAGACGATGTTTTCAGACGATGGTGTGGTTGATTTGCTTCAAATTTTCAGCTATGTTAGTAGAATGTTCCATTCATCCAGTTGGCATAGCGCCTGAATACTAACTTATCAGTTTCACGCATCCGAACAAGTACATAATATGTCTTTAAAACTTTTAGCCTGGACAAAATAAAATTAGTCTTCCTGAAAGATGAGGAGCGTGGGAAGAGCTCACTTCATGTGATGTCATTTGCTGACCAGAAGACTGTATACTCTATAGAGCTGCATAAGAAAACAGTGATATCACAGTGTGACTCAAACCAGGTTAGAATTTACTACATTTACAGTAATGCCCTAAGTAATCGACTTCCTTAACCACAGCCGAATTATGGGTAACTTTTCAGGATTTAGTCGGAAATATGGCTTGTTGCCATTCATCAGAAAGCTCTCAGTGAGTCGATTACTTAGGGCATTACTGTAACTCTGGGCGCCACGACGTTCACCTTCAGCAAAGTTTTTAGCTATTGCCATGGGTTAGTCGTCTGTCTGTCTGTCGTAACATCCGTCCATAAAAAAATTCTGTTAGCACACCCTACAGGTAACATCTCTCATCCGATCATCACCAAACTTTATATGGATCTTCGGGTGAGCCTCCCTATTTTTCCGAGGAACATGGTCGTCAGCAGCCATCTTGGATTTCAAATGTTAATCCATCTGTACAGCCTGCAGCCTGCATTTATTGGAGAATTGTTTTGAAAATTTGCAGGCATGATTAGGATCAGCTCTAGATGGGAGCTTTCATATTTGAACGATTTTTTATGAAAAATATGGCTGCCAGCAGCCATCTTGGATATCACTCTTTGCATCACTAAATCCATTTGCACACGCCAAAGACCACATCTCTAGGGCTCGATTTAACTGGATTCGCATTGCAATTTCCTATTTCTTCTAACCAATTTACAGTGAAAAAACATGTATTGGTAGGGAATGCTATACAAAATCTACCCAGGGCTACAAAATGCTATACAAATTAACAAAATTAAATCGACCCCTGCACATCTCTCATCCTATCATCACCAAACTTCATTAGGATCCTCGGGGTACACTAACCACTAACCAACCTTGCCACATTTACTGGTTTCAAGATGTATCTTCTCAAAGTTATTCACAAGTTATATGTATCTAGAAATTTCACTATCAAAGACAATAATTAGTTTAATATAACAATTAGTCGACAGGCATTTTCTAAGGCACACATACATGTAGTGTCTCTCCAGCTACCACTCACCACAACATAAATCCTTTGGCGCGTGAATACGTCATATATGATGTCATATCCATGTGTGAATATATTTTCGCAAATAAACTGAGTAATATTGTAACAATCTCCCGCTAACTGTTGTTAACTGTTGTAACAAATAAATCATACAAACACAAGCCTTGAAATAGGGTGTCTCTCATTTTGCAAATGAGAGACACCCTATTTCAAGGCTTGTACAAACAACATATTAAAGCACGAATAAATGTAAATAATAAATATAATATCAATCCACAAGTCAAACAAAAGTTTCTGTTTATTAGTTGTTTTTTTTTCGAAGTTATATACACCGTAACATAATGTTAACATAAAACTACTGTAAATGAATTAAATGTCGTTCCATCCGCCAACTGTATGCCAACATATATCTACCCGCCAAAGGGTTATCTTTCAAAACCTATACCTATTCTTCTTGCAGGAAGTATTATATCTCTGTGAAGGTGTGACCAGCGATGGGTAAGTTGTGAAATCTTATATGATATCCTTTCAACTACAGTAATGCTCTAAATAATCGACTCCTTAACCACAGCAGAATTATGGGTTTTTTTTCAGGATTTAGTCGGAAATATGGCCTATTGCCATTCATCCGAAAGCTCTCAGTGAGACCGTTCTGAAATATGGCAACAATCCATATTTCCGACTAAATCCTGAAAAATTACCCATAATTCAGCTTTGGTTAAGGTGTCGATTATTTAGAGCATTACTGTAATCTGACTCTCAAGTCAGTGTTATGGGAAAACATAATGGCTATATCATGATCGCTGTATCCGATATTGAATTCCTGAAATTGTAAAATATTTTATTGAGGGCCTTTGGGATGTTTAAAACATTATAGTAGGTTGGGTTGGGCAAATTATTTGATGTGACAAGTTAAAAGATAAAATAAATGATTGCGTGTCATCGCGGATATCAACTAAACATTTAAAACATCTTGGATATTATAACTGTCATTGATTGGTTGATTGAAGGTTTAATTGCGTTTTAGCAGAACCTATGAATCATAAATCATAAGCACCTGGGGTGAAGAGTCCTGTCAAAAAGAGATTTTCTCTTCATATACTTTATATAAATCCCAGTCATTGTTTATTTTTGTAAATTGTATCATGCATGCCTGAATTTCACAATAAAATGAATATTATTGAATAAAATATTTTGTTTATTTATAACTGTCATCCATGAAAAGTTCCAAATATCGCTTTAATTTTGTTAGAAAAAAGAAGTGGATACCAATGGCTCAGAGTCTGTCAAGCTGAATACTATCAAAGAATAATTGTTTTATTTTAGTGGTTGGAACTGTGAAATAACCACTCTTTTGGCACAATGCCGTGTAACATGAGAAGCCTGCTGTTAGTAAAAATAATCATGACATTGAGCAACAGTGACCTTCGAAGTTTGTATGAAAATATTTGTTCATGTTGGCAGTTTCTGAGTAGAACTTCAAATAAAAGTTGTTGATGTTTTAACCCCAAAACAAAATAATAATAAAAATTGTGAAATCGCATAAAGTCATAGATTTGTTTACTAATTTTTAAAGAATTTCATTTTTTCTTCGTCTTTCAGAATTGATGAAAGCATTGATACAATACGGTTCAGATCACTGACAGAAACCGACCCGGAAACCAGGTAAGTGCCTATGTAAATCATAGAGTTCAAAATAACAGGTGTGGTGAAATAATGAAAGAAATTTGCTGCAGTTTTTGTCTTTTACATGCCACACATTAACCCTATCTATACTAAATACCAAGCCTGTGTTTAGTGTGCCTGTCATTTGCAGAATGAGGTCCCCAGAGGGTGAATTTAGTGACGCTATCCCGCATAGCGGGCTAGTATCACCAAAGTCATCCTCTGGGGACCTCATTCTGCATGGCCTCATCTGCTATGGGAGACATAGACTCAGATTGAAGTTCCCAAATGGTGAATATAGTGATGTACACCCATTGGGAACCTCGATTATGCAATATGTTGTCTGCCAATTTGGGGATATAGAGAAACTAAACTAAAAAGAAATAGAATCTATGTGAATAAATTTCTATATAAATTTGATAATAAAGAAACTTTCCAGAGAAGATGAGGCCAAAGCAAAATGAGGTCCCCAGAGGGTGAATTTAGTTATGCTAGCCCGCTATAGCATACCATAATAATGCCTACATTGCTGCATGTTGGCAACATTGTATTGTCTGTAAACATTTTATTTTAGTCTATTTCCAAGGTAACCTCCTTCGTTAAACCATCCAATATTAAGTAGACACCTACAAACATTGTCACAAAGTTCTATTTTATTCTTTAATTTACATTGGTACAAGAATGATTAACAGAATATGTAGCCTATGCATTTGTATCTGTGTCTGGTGGCATTTCCTGTTCAATAAAATTGATCGATCAATAAAAAATATTAACTCGGAACCGGAACATTTCATATAATATAAAAAACATTTGATCCATATAAATGTTGGTGAAAATTACTGTTGAAAACATAAGCTTCAAATGGAAAGGGTTCAATTTGTAGCTATACACTGTTTTATGTATCCTGTACTTGAGCACTTGTTCACTTACAAATAGGTCCGTATATCTAGGATTCCAGGGGGTTGAAATCCAATGTGGCAGGGCCCACGAAGCAAAACATTAATTTTATTTGGCCTTATGGCCCTTTGTTGGAATTACTGCGGGTGTATTTTGCCATGCTCGAGTGGTGCCCTTGTTGGAATTACCGCGGGTGTATTTTGTGATGCCCTTGTTGGAATTACCGCGGGTGTATTTTGCCATGCCCTAGTGATGCCCTTGTTGGAATTACCGCGGGTGTATTTTGCCACGCTCTGGTGATGCCCTTGTTAAGTTTTGTTCTTTCTTTCCAGATTGTTAAGATATCTCCACAAGAATAGGTTTGCTGAAGCTGAGCAGTTTGCTAAATTATACAATCTCGATGTTGAGGTGCGGTTAATCTTTCATTACCCCTGCAAACAAAAGTTTTGCAGGGCTATATAAATTGGTTCTGTCCATCCGAAATATGATGCTCTATATCTCAGTCGTCGGTAGTCGTATTCAAATGAAGATGAAGACGGGAAAGTATTATATTATTAGTTTGTCTGTCCTTGCTTACATTTGGATACTTATGTGGCTATTAGTAAGAAAAATGGATAGTTATGTGTCTAATTTCCTTTACGTGGCTAGCCATGTAACCGTGTTGAGATGAACTCTCAAAAATAATCTATTTGGCCCAATCAGCATATGTAACTTTATAGTCACTCAGAAGTTGGAAACAAAAAGTCCATAGATTTAGACATGCGTGATCTGTCAATAGGGGGTGTTTGGACAGTCATGTGTGTAGTCACCCAATCACGGACCTGTCAGTTTCTCCTATTCCACTGTCCTAATTGCTGTATACAAGTTTTTGAGTTTCAATCAGCTACTTCTGCTATAATTCCTACATGTTCTGATTTAATAATCTGAAATTTTATTACTACAAACTACTTGATAGCCACATGAATAAAAAGGTTCCATGCGCTGTGTTTCGATCCCATGGGTGCAGGCCTGAGGAACGGGAAATTGACTTTGCATGATCTTACCTATTTCTATGAGCAAGACTTGAAATAGTGTGTGTCATTTGCAGAATGAGGTCCCCAGAGGGTGAAATTAGTGATGCTACCCCGCATAGCCGGCTAGCATCACCAAATTCACCTTCTGGGGACCTCATTCTGCTTACAACTCAGCAGAATGAGGTTCCCAGAGGGTTAATTTGGTGATGCTAGCACGCTATGTGGGGTAGCATCACTAAATTCACCCTCTGGGGACCTCATTCTGCAAATGACAGACACACTATTTCTATGAGCAGTGTTTACCTTTAGCCTTTTATAATTTTATAGCTTGTACAGAATGTTAAGTTTGGATACCTGCTTGGACAACTGTCTCCGTGGAATCTACAGCGCCACTCTCATGAGGAACTTCAAGAAATGCTCATCAAATTCTGGAATTGTGTTGACATCATAGAGGTATATTCTTCAATCGATGCCCAAAATTTCTTAAGACTTTTGTTGTTCATGTGGGATTGGCTCCACATTCTTAATTAACTCTGACATCAGTTTATATAGATCATTAATACACTTACATACTAGTAATATATTTTTAATTTGGCACAGACATAGAAATAAAACTAGGCTTAATGGATCTGATAGAGAAATCTGCATTTCAACTGACTTCAATATAAATTTATCTTTTTTATTTAAGTATACAGTGTTTGATTAGCATGGTTCATGGTGACAATATGCATTCATACTCTCTTGTGTAATAAAATAGATATTGTGTAACCTGTACATGTATCATAAGATAAATTTTACTTGGAGGTAAAAATATATAAAACACAAGCTTTTGTCTGTATAAACATGGTATGTAAAAGTTCTAATAAAACTCCATCTATAACAATTGTGTTCAAACTGTTGGGAGCGAATTTTGGAATTTTCTAAAAAAATCAACATATTAACCAGGGCATAATTTGTAAAATTGAGCTCTCTTATTAGAACCAAAGTTTGTTTGTGTGTTTCTCAGCCAAAAATACAGGCCATGTTCGAATAGGGGTTTCGTCCAATTACTTTTACATGAATTATGGCTCTTTTTCAACTTAGAATTTATCTGATATAATAACAATTTTACAAGAAAACTAATGGGCATATTTAGCCTCACCCCAGCAATGCTCATGTAAATATTTGTAGAGACAAAGCTGATCTAGGTTAACTATCAAGTTATATGTCTCCTATTTGCAGGACAATCTGAATCTTGTGAACCAGTGTTATAAAGCAGTGTTACCCACGTACAAGGATACCGCAAAGTTATACCAGACGTGTAATGACCGTGTAAGTACATTAATGTCATCACATGATTCATAATTGTTTGCTGGCAGTCATTTATTCATAATCAATGTCAGTTATTACATATTCAGTGCGATAACTGGCGATAATTGAAGTTAGTTCACCAGATTAACCCTTTCACAATGGGAGCTGCGCTGGTGCAGCATTAAAGACCCTGTGCCAGTGCATTCTCTTATATATCCGAGTCTCCCATAGGGGGCCTTGCATATATAAGAGAATGCACTGGCTGTCAAGGTAAATATTGTTAGGCCAATGTATTCTCTTAATCTCTTATATATGTGAGGCTCTAATGTACAAGAGAATGCATTGACACAGGGTTTTCACAAAATATCAGGAAGCTAGTCATGGAAGGGTTAAGGCCATATGGTAATGGCAGTTTCCACACATGTTCATTAGTGGGAGGAGCTTACAGTTGCTAGGAGACAATACGTCTGCAGAAATAGTTTAATTACTATTACAGTGCATGTCTATATGCTACAATTCACCCGATAATATACCTTCTTTCATCTTGTAGGAAATATGACATTTATCATGCAAAATGAAAAACAGTGTTAGGCCATAGGAAGTTGATTCTCTGTTTCTCAGACACCGCCGCCCCCCGAAAAAATACGCCGCTGGGTACTTTTTATAGCCTACCAAAAATAAAAAGTAAAATTCATCCCGCCGCTCGCAATCCGTGAAGTTCGCAATCGACCATTGTTAACAGGTGTGGATAAAGAGGCGCAACTCTATCTCATAATTCCAATCTTTTAATAGATTGAACAAGCCGATGTCCGGAATCTTAATCGAACGCGCCCGATCTACTTCCGCTAAAACAATGGTTGCAATTCTGAATGTTTGCGTGTGGGACGGCAACAAATATCTTATCCCCTGGACTATAGTGAGTGTTGAGATCGATGAAACATGTCGGAATTTATCGGAACGGATAACGTCCCAACACGGCGGAAGCATCAAATCCATTTCCTGTTGGAAAAAACAAAACATCAGAATTCGACTTCGTCTCACCTGAACTGAAAGCCACACAGGTTGCAGACATTTTTGGCTTTTATTTTAAGATCACGGTGACCACCAATACTTCTTCAAGTACTTGTCAACGTGCAACTACCAGTGCGGATGCACCAACGAAGTCTGCATTCAGTGTTCTTATGGAAAAGACTTTCCAGCTTCCAAAGTTGGACAAATCCATAAATAAAAGGGATGAACTCACCCAAAAATTTCTAGAATATTTGGAAGAAAAAAAACTTGGTTTCAGCAAGGATAGTGTCGACATTATTGGAAAAAACTTTGTTAACACTGTGTGTAATGTAATATGGTATTTGGACCCACACAAAAACACCTTGGACAACCGTTCATGCTCGTTTCCAAAGAACCGTTCATGCTCGTTTCCAAAGGAGTTTGAAGATTTGCTGGGTTTTGTATTGACACATTCAAAGATGGCTTAGTGAAGCCTGACAAGTTTCAGTATTAATAAAATTTCATTAAAATCAAATCAAGTAGTCATGTTTCAATGTCCGAACATTGGTTTTACAATTTTAGGATAAACAAATAAAAACCTGCCTGCCGGGAAATTTTGGTCATAAAATATGGTAATAAAAACCTGCCTGCCGGTAAATTTTGGCCATAAAACATAAATATAAAAATCTGCCTGCCTGCCTGCTTTGGGAAAAAAAGTCTCTGAGAAACAGAGAATCAATTTCCTGTGGCCTTTATAATCATCGCTGAATTTCCAACAAATTTAAATTTCAGTACATTATGATTTGACAACAAAAGGGTTGTTTGAAAATAGATAATTTAACACTGAATGTATCTACAGATATAAAAATTATGGTGAACAAAGAATTGGCAATGCAGTAAGGTAGGGATGAGCAAATTATTGAAAACAAATTTCATTTTATTTTTACAGCTCCAGAAATGTAATAAAAAATCTCCAGAGGACAGGGCAAAGAAAGCTGATTTGATGACAAAGGTAAACTGTACATCACATGAATTTTTTTTATCAACATTGCAATTTCTTATTGGTTGAGAGACACCGACATTATTATCCAAATTATCTAGACATTTTTATTTGTTCAGTGCACAGTTGAATTGAGAATGGTATCATAGTAACACATATGCACTTCAGAATCAAGTGCAACTATTTGTAACATATTGTCCATGAATATCAGCTTAGATGTTAATTTTGAAAATAAGTTATACCTTGAAACACTTACAGATGTGCTTACAATTTTTACGAACAACATACATTTGAATGGGATTTTTATTTTGCATGGATTATTTAGATAAACAAGCATTTATTTTGCATGGATTATTTAGATAAACAAGCATAAATAAATCTTATATACGTGGTAATCTTGCGTGGGGGGTTTCAATGCTCAACTTTAATCTTGCGTACATGTTTTTTCACCACTCCAATTTTGTGAACCCCATTATGTCTTATAAGTCTATTACAAACAGCTTTTGAAGAGTTGAAACAAAGCTGTGGCACCCGGCCTTTATTCCAAAATTAAATAAATCTCACAATGAAAGTGAAAATAAGTAATCATTCACTCAAGGAATCTTTAGTTTGAGATTGTTAATACAGTGTGACAAAATTAATTGCCCAAAAATAATGCTAACTATACTATAAAATTGCCCATAACCTGTTATTTATCAACAATTTGTTCAATGAAATTTTGCTGGTTTGTCAAATATCTAACACCCAAAAGCCACTTGATTTTAGAGTTGTCCACCTTCATCCGCAATTTGGTCTGAGGCCGTCTTCTCGTCGACTATTTACCAGGCCACTTAAAACTATCTGTGGTGAAAAATAATAGATTTCAAGAATTAATATCTGATCACTCTGAGCTTTGATTGGTGGGTTCCTCGACTCAAATCAAGTAGTTTTTACCCCCGAAGCCAAAGAAATAGTAATTTTCGAGCATTAAATCAGATTATGTATCTTTAATAACTGGTCAATGGGAGTGTTAACAACTTTTTAAAAAAGACAATGGGTCGCAAGTAATCCGCAAGTATTTCTTCTTCGACTGATAAATTCTAGTTGTTTAATTGTCAGTTTAATATTTCTAGGTTCTTGTCAACAAACACAGATTTGATACCTATATCATGATCTTTGGAAGTATCAATTACACGTAGGTACCATATGTCCATAGTTCAAGCTTGGATATAGTGTGTCTGACATTAATGAGGTCCCCAGAGGGTGAATTTAGTGACACTATACTGCACAGCGGGCTAGCATAACTAGCTAGAAATTCACCCTCTGGGGACCTCATTCTGCTTAGGCCTCATCTTATGGGAAGTATCTATAGTCTCAAATTAACATTGTTTTTAGTTACTTTTTCCTTTCTGTTCAGTTTCTATATCCCCTAATATGCAGAAGATATATTGCATAATCGAGGTCACTAATGGGTGAACATCACCAACTTCAACTGGGGAACTTCAAACTGATCTTTGGTATCCCATAGCAGTTGAGGCCTAAACAGAATGAGGTTCTGTAAGAGTGAAGTTGGTGATACTCCTCCTGTGCATGATAGCGTTATTATGTTATCTTCTGGTGACCTCATTCTGCAAATGGCAGACACACTATATCCAGGATTGTGTCCATTTCTCTTCATCTTGTGTTTCCCACCGGTATAATGTATAGAATAGTGCCAATATCTTCAATGATTAGTGTGATGACTCAGGGATTCCGCTATACCGGCAGGGGGTCCCTTTGACGGCCCCGTTCCCCTAGCCAAGTTTTCCCCTAGCCAAGTTTTTCTCTGATTTTCCCCTGACGCATTCCCATCCCAGGGTCCTTGAAACCTTTGTTTTAATGCAAACTCCTTGAAAACCCTGGAATTTCGTGTAACCGTAAAACCTTCAGTATATCGATTCGTAATATATAGCCGGAAACGATATATTTTGTGTACGATGCGAATGCGATATTTGTGACGTAACTCTACCAATGAAGCGTCATAGCTTCGTTGGTTACCAAGTATATATCTTTCCCGCCGATAGCAATTATCTCGAGTCAATATCAATTGTGTGACCCCCCCTCTCCCGCCCAATGATGCATCATAGCCAACACTTTCCCGCCGATAGCAGCAATTCTCTCGAGGTAATTTCAATTGTGTGACCCCAAATGATTGAATGCGACAACAAAATAGTTCCGAGCTTTTTAAACCAGTGTTCGTAGATCGAATGAATTTTTAGAAGACGAGTGAATGTTACTGTTGGTCATGAACTTCCCTTGATGACTTGGCGAGGCACCTCCTCAAGAGTATAGTTGAATTTTAACTGGTACGAAATATCATAGTACATTTAATTATTCTACCCACCGGAAATAAAAAATAAATCTAAAGCTAGTCTCAGTTAAAAGTTTGTTTTTATTTCACTCAGTTCAACCACAATAATGTGGTTAATCAACTTAATTGACTGACTGTTGTATCACATAAACGATGTAAATTGTTACATTTCTTGTTTTAATTTTGAGAATGTATACATACCAGAATTATAATCGTAATTCGCGTTCTGGACGTGCTGGACAATGCATTTCTAGTGTTGCACTTTTCTAAATTTTCGAAGCAGGTGTTCGTGTTTTCCCCTATCTACAAACCGGCCCCATTCCCCTACCCCCTAGCGGAAACACTGGATGACTATAAGAAAATGATAATTTAAAGTGCATTGCAACTTATTCACTACAAAATACTCTTATTTACACAGTCCTTCAAATTGGAAACAAAAGTAGGTGCCCAGTTAATTTTAATTTGTCTGATTTTCAGACCAGGTGCGCTGTTTTTCCTTGTTGCACCTGCAGGAAATAACCCCAAGTGCAGGTATATAAATGAGGAAAAAACCTAGACTTAAAGGCATCCATTCCAGAATCTGAATATTGGTTATCATTATTATCTTCCTGCCCAATAGTGGAGTATGCCCTGGATTCATAATTCCAATTTAACCCTTTCTTGATGGGAGCTGCGCTGGTGCAGCATTATATATCCTGTGCCAGTGCATTCTCTTTTATATGTGAGTCTCCCATAGGAAGTCTCACATATATAAGAGAATGCACTGGCTTACAAGGTAAATATTGTTTGGCCAATATATTCTCTTACTAGTATATATGCGAGACTCCCTATGGGAGACTCGCATTTATAAGATAGCGCATTGGCACAGGGTTTTCGCAAAATTTCAGGAAGCTCTAGTCATGTTAGGGTTAACATAATATCACAAAACGCAGCATAGTTATCCCATATATCATGATAATGATTCTAGTCATTATTATCAACGTTATTTTTAATACAGTTTATATATGCAATATTTATCTGCCATGGAAGAAGCAAACATGACTCTTTTTTTTAAATATATGTTCTAGTCCAACCCACTGGAGTAAGTTTCAATGTGATGACATGCTTCCTGAAGTACTCAAGCTGCTCACCAAGGGAGCCTACTCTTCAGCTTTTCTAGTCTGGCAGAGACATGAGGTAACTTTATTTACTACACACCTGTCATTATATTTTGGGGGTTAATACATTACTCTGGTCTCTCTGGTAATTTTACCTATGTGCAATTATGTAGGCATGTTTTTATTTGTTGACCTGTTTAGCAATATGCATGCAGAGTTCATGGTATCGTAGTCATCGACCCTTTTTCGGATTGTATTCTACTGGTGGAGACTAATATCTATTAAATTAATGTTAATGGCTGTGTATCACACATGGAAATGCATCATTCCAATGAGCTTCTTGTTAAGGGAAAATGGTACAAGTCCATCCAAACTGATTCAGTGATTCATTTTCAATTGATAATTATTCTTTATGGAATATAAATGTCCATAGAGTTCTTCCAATCAATGGAAAACTAGTTGAATATAATGTTTTTGGCAGCCATTTAAAAAATATCCAAGATGGCCACCAGGGGGCATCGTAAAAAAAACTCAGTGAGGTCTACCTTTTTAAAAAGTGTATAGATGTCCTAATTCCCATGAAGAAAAACTGCACTTTGAATCAATACATAAGGAACCAAAACTATGAATCTACATTCCCAAGACATGCAACCTGCACTGTTCAAAATTGAGAAGCACTAGTTGTTCGGTGAAGAGGTACTTCATACATTAGATAACCCTTTTTTCCTCAGTGTGAGCGGAGTAATGCCATTACTGAGAAGACAATAAGGAGTGTGTTGGACATGATACCTGATTAACTAACTATTTTTTCCAGTGTGAGTGGAGTAATGCCATTACTGAGAAGACAATAAGGAGCGTGTTGGACATGATACCTGACCATGTGAAGGCATCCAGCTGTATCTCATGGCTTCGGGATAATCTCATTCCTTCTGTCTCGAAACTCGTCCCGAGTGCTGTGGTGAGTTCTCATCTTGTTCTCACATGCAGGGATCATACGGGTGCTTGATTACCTTGAAAGTGCTTGAATTTGACTTAACTTATTCCATGCCTGGAAACCATCGACAAAATATGTTTTTTTAGTTGGTGCCTTGAAAAGTGCTTGAATAACGGCAATCAGAGATTTAAGTTCCGTACATGGCTGTTTATTTACTCAGCCTAACAAATTGTAGGAAAATGTTCTCTTTACAGCCAATTTATACACTTTTGTGTAAGTTAAGTTGCAGTCTTTGACAGTCAGAAATTCTTAGGATGAATGATTTTACAATAAATTAACACAGTGTCATTGATTTTATAGAAGAAAGCTATTTTCTATGGTTATAATTCATCTCAAATTTCTTTACTAAATGGATTCTCTCATCAGTTGTAAAAGTAGATATTGGAACTGTCTATTATTAACTCAGAGGAATGTTCAGAAATTATAAGCAGACGACAGACAGGCATACAAGTGCAGAAGTATTCCTATTCATTGTTAGCTCAACTTACTTTGTAAGTTTGAGCTATTGCCATGGTTTGGCGTCCGTCGTCGATGTGTGCGTGTGTCTGTCAACAAATTCCTTTGGCGCGGGCTACAGGTCGTACCTTTGGTCTGATCTTTATGAAATTTGTCATGAATGTTGACATTGACATGTAGATGGGAACGAGTCATTTTGGGGTCATTCGGCCAAAAAACATGGCCACTGGTGGCCATATTGGATTTCAAACAAGTCGTTGCATTGGTCGGAAGTTCATTAAATTTGTCATGGATGTTAACAATGACATGTAGATTGGAACGAGTCATTCTGGGGTCGTTTGGCCAAAAAACATGGCCGTCAGCAGCCATCTTGGATTTTACTCTTTGCATGACTAAATCCTTTGGCACAGGTTAGACATTTCAATTAGCACCTTTCCTATTCCTCCATTTACTGTCAACCATTAAATTATTCCCCTACCTAAGTTGAGCTACAGTGTCATTGACACTTTCATTTTTGTCGTAAGCGCAATAACTTGAACAAATATTAACCAATTTCAATTATTTTTATACGCCCTTTTGAAAAAAAGGCCGTATTATAGTATTGGTCCGTTAACCTGTTGTCCGGATGATAACTTTAGTTAGAGTGAACCAAAATTAGTAAAATTTGGTATGTGGGTTTATTAGCCGAAAAGTAAGTTCAAGTTCTAATTTGGGTTCCGCCCGCCAATTTTCACCGGAGTTATGCCCCATATTTAACATTTTTTGACTTAGAAAATCCTTGAAATTTGTTGTCCGGATGATAACTTTAGTATAGTTTATCGGAATGAATCCAAATTTGGTATATTACTTTCTCCCACCAAAACACAGGTCAAGTTCGAACTTGGGTTCTGTCCGACCATTTTTGGCAAAGTTATGCCCCTTTTTCGACTCAGAAAATTAAGTTTTTCTTATGTTTTTTGGTTTCCGGATGATAACTCGATTTTGGAATGTTTATACGCAAAACCCGTTTTATTGTGGATTACATATATCAAAATACAGCTCAAGTCCGAATTTCGTTTTAATCCGATAATTTTTGCGAGAGTTATGGCCCCTTTTTTGACGTAATTTGACTCAGAAAATCCCTGAAATTTGTTGTCCGGATGATAACTTTAGTTAGAGTGAACCGATTTCAATCAAATTTGGTTTGTGGGTTTATTAGGAGAAAAGACAGCTCAAGTTCGAATTTGGGTTCCGTCCGCCAATTTTCACCGGAGTTATGCCCCTTATTTGACGTAATTTGACTCAGAAAATCCCTGAAATTTGTTGTCCGGATGATAACTTTAGTTAGAGTGAACCGATTTCAATCAAATTTGGTTTGTGGGTTTATTAGGAGAAAAGACAGCTCAAGTTCGAATTTGGGTTCCGTCCGCCAATTTTCACCGGAGTTATGCCCCTTATTTGACGTAATTTGACTTAGAAAATCCCTGTAATTTGTTGTCCGGATGATAACTTTACAAGAGCTTATCGGATTCAATGATAATTTGGTATATTACTTTCTCCCACCAAAACACAGGTCAAGTTCAAATTTGAGTTCCGTCCGCCAATTTTTACCAGAGTACGCCCCTTTTTTTTTACCAGTTTCCGCCGACCCAAGAGAGGGCGTATATTGCATGCCCAGCGTAGCTCTTGTTTGTTTATGAGTTGGTTGCCACAATATCTTGGACAAGTTCGAAAACCAGTTTCATCCAATTTTTCTTACCTGAGTTATGCCCTTAGTTGGACGATTTCTCACCATTTATTGGTCATAAGTGCAATAACTCGAACAAATATTAACCAATTTCAATTTTTTTTTATGAGTTGGCTGCCACAATATCATGGACGAGTTCAAAAACCAGTTTCATCCGATTTTTCTTACTTTAGTTTGACGATTTTCAGCCATTTTTATGTTGTCGTAAGCGCAATTTATCAAATATCTACTGAATTTTTGTTTTTATGGGTTCGTTCTAAATATTTTTGACTGTATGTGTTATGGCTTATTTTGACTTGGAATTTGAAATATTTGAGGTTTTCATTTGACTTTGAATGCATACAATTCTTGGTTTCTGCATTATAACTTCCAGTTATGAATCTTTAATCAGAGTGAAATTTTTTATGTGGATTCATTAGTTTTATTTCTAACACTGCCAATCTCGGAGTTAGCCACCTTAGAGTTAGCCATCTTGGAGTTAGCCACCATTTCGAGGGACACTGTGGTCGGTGACCTTATATTTATTATGGCCCAATGAGTATTTAGTAGTGAAAGGGTTAAACATGATCATATAGTTTTAAACAGCCTATGTTATGACTTGCTGTGACTAATTAGTAAAGAATCCGCTAAATGAAGATACAGATATAGAAAGACTCAGAACCACACTTGTGTTTACGGAATTAGCTTCCTTCACAGTAGCTTACTTCAGAATACCAACTATACGTGTTGTGGTATTCCTCATACAATGACATTGCAAATTGTTCATTCAAATTCAAGGTGAAACCATCATCAAAGTGATGTAATATTCAAAGTTTAATATTTAATTTTGATAATTTATCTACTTTGACCAGGTGTGTATTGTGCAGTGGATTTTGAGAAAAACAAGACTGATGGAGTCGTTGGAAAGGGTATGTAATTTACTAAATTATTATTACTTTTCATTAACTTCTATTCTCACTAACCTTAAACGGACATGCTCGTTCAAGAGGTCTCTCAAAAGATACCTGTGCGGAAGATTTCCGAACAAACTTGTTGATATATGACCCGCCATATCAAATCCAGTCGGAAGTCGGGATTTTTTTACCCTGTGCCAATGCATTCTCTTATATATGCGAGTCGACCATAGGTCGCCTCGCATATATAAGAGAATGCATTGGCTTAACAATCATGTTTTTTAAATAAATGTTTCTTACATTTTTTAGGACATAAAATAAAATAACATCCATTACCCTGCAGGGAGCCCCACACATATATAGAAGCACATAGAAGAGTGTCGTCTGCTCATGTTTGTCTGGGGCTCCGTATGGGTGAAATTATAAAATTGTTAAAGAATTCAAGAACAAATTATTAAAATTGTAAAAAATTGTTAGGCCAATGCATTCTCTTATATATGCGAGGCGACCTATGGTCGACTCGCATATATAAGAGAATGCATTGGCACAGGGTAAAAAAATCCCGACTTCCGACTGGATTTGATATGGTGGGTCACATATAGCACTGAAAAACTGTGTTTTGTTTTTTTTATTTGTCGTTAAATTTGAGATTGTTTTGTTTGGGGAGCCTAATTTTTTTTCAGCTGTTTCATAAAAATTTTAAGCTGTAGACAATGGGAGGAGTATCTAGAGCTGTCGTCGCTCTTCAACATTATAATTATGGTACTACATAATTTTGATGATTAAAATGAAGAGAAAGCCATGCGTGATGTTAAAATAGTTTTCCCCGACTTGCCAATTATTCCGATTCCTTTTGAAGATTTTGTCTTGATGGCACCACGTAAAGTGATGATTTCAGTTTGAATGGAGGGTTGGTGTAGTGTATCGTTCCACACTGTAGTAATATATCTGTTTTTGCTGTCTACTTACTATATTATATGATCACTGATTATTGATCAGTTATTGTGATTTCTATATTTGCTCATGAGTTCATAATTATACCCCCACTTTCGAAGAAAATGGGGGGTATACTGGATTGACTGCGTCCGTCCGTCCGTCCGTCACGCTTTATCCCTCCGTGTGTCCATCACGCTTTATCCCTCCGTGTGTCCGTCACGCTTTATCCGTCCGTGTGTCCGTCCGTCCGTCCGTACGACCTCATAACTCGAACAACTATGAACCGATTTCAATAATTTTTTGTATGCAATCTCCTTAGGACGGTCTCTCCGCATGATGCTAATTGCGGTTCGGTCCGACTTTTTTTTTTCAAGTTACGCCTCATTTTCGACTTATTTTGACTTAGAAAATTCTGTCCGACTTAATAACTTTAACAAATATGAACCGATTTCAATAATTTTTGGTATACATGCTTCTCACAATACCCTCTCTACATGATGCGGCTAGGGATTGGCTCAAACTGTTTTTCGTAATATTACACTTCATTTTCGACTTATTTTGACTTAGAAAATTCTGTCTGACTTAATAACTTTAACAAATATGAACCAATTTGAATAATTTTTTCTGTACAAGCTTCTTGTGACACCATATCGATATAATTAGTCCGAATTTTTCTTTAAAGTTAAAAAACTTTTTTGTTGGGTTTACGGATAATGCGGGTTGAATTTGCCATGGTGGGGGTATGCTAGCACTCGAGTGCACACCTCTTGTTGATCGAAAATGGCAGCAAGATTTCTCACATCGAAGTGAATGATTGTTTTCTTCACCTATATAATCAACCAAAAAGATAGCGAATGAGCTATATATGTTTTTTTTTTAGCTCACTATGAATACATTCACTTCAAAAATATGACTGTTGAGAAAATATAAGTGTTTATTTGACACCATTTTTCGAGGTTGTGACATTTGAATACCAAATCTCTCAGAAAACAAATCTGGATTTCTCTATTTTGCAGTATCTGAGATGAGTTGTTGGAATAGCTTATTAATCTAATAGATTGCTGATATCTTATGGAAAATATAGAATAAACAAATGTTGAAATTGCCAGGTGTGACATTTTGCCTCCATTTTCAAGCAAATTATGACGTGGGTTCCCGGCCCTGATCTACAGTAATATGGCTTGTTGCCATTCATTAGAAAGCTCTCAGTGAGAGCTTTCCGATGAATGGCAACAAGCCATATTTCCGACTAAATCCTGAAAAATTACCCATAATTCTGCTGTGGTTAAGGAGTCGATTATTTAGGGCATTACTGTATGTTGCATGGCTCATGCTCTCATTCTAGGAACACTGGCCAAAGAATGGTCTTCAGTTCTTGAGGTCCATTTATACGAGCTTGCTGAATGCTGCAGAAGTGGAATCAAATTACAGTCAGTCAACCCCAGCTGAATGGAACATGAAGGTAGGTATTTAATATGGATTGACCCTTTCTATACCAAAGGATCATTAGTAGTTATCCCATATGACATGTTCAGAAAATATGTTTTAACCCTTTACCCAACAAACCGGCCAATACCGGCCAAATAAAGCTTCAACAGCCTAAAATATCTTCGGTCTGTCTCAATAGAACCATACACATATGGATATCATTGGAACCGGCTCCTTGACCACATTGTGATAGTTACAGTTATGCCCTGTGCCAATGCATTCTCTTATATATGTGAGTCGACCATAGGTCGCCTCGCATATATAAGAGAATGCATTGGCCTAAAAAAAATCTTTTTTTAACACTTTTTACCATTTTTTCTTACATTCTTTAACAATTTTATAATTTTTAATGTGTTAAGCCAATGCATTCTCTTATATATGCGAGGCGACCTATGGTCGACTCGCATATATTAGAGAATGCATTGGCACAGGGCCCTTCTGTTGGGTAAAGGGTTAAAAAGGCCATAGGTCGTTTGTTGAACTTATTGTTTAAAGATACGGACAGCCTTCAGGGTGGGGTATTGCTGTTAAAAATAGTCACATCTGCTAAAACCGCTATAAACAGAAAGAATATTGTATAATAGACAGATTTTGTTCTTATACCAATCATAAATATCGTGTACATTGCATGTTATTGTCACGTTTGTATGCTTTATTATGTAAACAAACATCAAAAACATTCCAGAACCATTTGTTTATAGACTAACACTTGGACCTACTGGATTGTCCAATGAAAATGTTCCACTGCGCTGTAGAAGGCGAAGATCAAGTTATTGGTGCCATCAACAATTGCATTCAAATGACACCAAATTTTATTTTTAATTACCCATTCTACCCACTGTCAGTGCAAAATCCAGCTGAACCTTGTTACTTCATGATTGGGAAAGGATAGACAGAAATCGTGTACATAATATAATTGTTCTTGCAAAGAGATGAATATTTTTCAATCCTGTTAGTATTTTCTCCTAATCTATGGTAATTACGTCACGTTCAAAATAAGGAATTTACTATGATAGTATTGTAAGTTGTAGATGCACCAAATTAGGGGTTTTCCAACCATCGTATAATGCACGCGAATCTAAATAAGGAAATGATGCAATATTGTGACTGCTTATAAACAATTCACTGTGATTTTTGCGAGAAACTAAACAACACTCGACCTGCATGTTCTCTGACATAAAGCTTGTTTTGTGAATAATATCGCATTCATGTCGTCATTATGCTATACTATTAGTATATTCTTGAGGAAATTATCATAATTTGATAAAAGTTATTTCTAAATTATAATCTACAACGAAGGCCGCCCATTCCTTAAATGTCCATTAAATCATTTCCCTCAATAAATATGTTCTAAAACAAGCCATATTTTCTGCCCCAGTTCATAGAAAATAATCGAAGAAAAAAATTATTTCCTCACAGTTTCTAACAGCAGAAGTTCATGTTGCCTGTTGTCTGTGACTCAAATACCAATAAAGCTATACAGAAAGTGCAGGGAAGAGATATACCTTCTATAAAATTCTGGCATGTGTTCATTTTTTTATTGCTCATGAAACAATTATTGTACTTTTTAAATTTTTCAGTCAAGTTTGAAGATGACAGATATTTCACCAGTCCATAAAATGATCGGAGATTTGCAGCATATGCTGGACTTAAAGACCAAATATAACTGCCATTTTCTTTATGATCAGTTTATTCAGGTATAATTTTATACACCCGATTGAAAAAACGGTAGTATTATGTAAATGGGTTGTCCGTTGTCCATCCGCTTTTGGTTTCCGGATGATAACTTTAGATTGAATCGAGTGAACTAAACAAAATTTGGTATGTTAATTTACTACACCAAAATACAGATTAAGTTCGAATATGGGTTTCGTCCGCATGATTTTGACTGAGTTATGCCCCTTTTTCGACTTAGATTTTACCTGATATGCGGTTTCCAAGTTATTGTGTTTTATTTCTGTTATTTAAGTCAAAGGTTTCAAACAAATGAATTAAACCTTGCCCCACTCTACTCCAGAAACGTGTGTATTGTGCCATGCCCCGACGGCGTGCTCTTGTTTATGATATGTTCCCAATACAGCGAATCGCTGAAGATAAACAATTATGTTCTGGGATTAACGGACTGCGATATTATAAATAGTTCATGGTTAGTGTGTCATGTGTAGTCAAAGGTAAGACACGTATTGGGGTACTGAGAGTGAATTAAGATGACAATTGGTTCAGATGTCACACCAGGCTAATATTGGGAAAAATCAGGTGTATTTTGCATTGGGATAGGGTGCTACCTAGGATAACCCGTATCCATTAGTCCACTAGAAGTTATTTCTTGGTCGGCCCCACTAAGTTGTTGGTTCAGCGACTCAAGGTATAGTGGCTCAACAAATTTATTATCTTGGATTTTGTTTCAGGAAACAGTAGAGACGGTGACGTTCCGAATGTTGGACAAACTTGTCGCTGTGAACCTCATCCTTCCAACTATGGAAAAGCAAGTGCGGCCGTATATGAAAGAACATAATCTAAAAGAAGATGAAATGCTGTCTAAATATGTCAAAGTAAGTTATTTAAATAAAATTGTATTCTAGGGCAATATGTTAGGTAAATCAGACAAGGGTGGGAAAATTTTATTTTTTCCACGGATTATCAACAATTCTAGAATATTTGGATAATTTTATTGAATAGAAACAAAAAATTCACAAGTGATTTATATTTTATTTATATTTCCCCAAATGTTTAAAGAATATATCTTCAACTTAGATCTATTTTTAATTTATTCCATCTCAACTCATACTTTATTTAAACCTATCTCAATCTGGATAAATCAGAGATCATTTATAAAAAAAAAAAATTGTCATGACAGAGGTGACTGATGTACACAGAATTGTTACCTTTTCTCACACAGGATCTGCTGCAGAGGATTGGGTTTACTGCATCTGGTCAGGGCCACTCACCCTGGGAGTCCAAATGTATAGCGATAATAGGCTTTATTAAAAGTCCAAAGGTAAGATTAGTGTTTAGAAATCTTGTAATGTTTTGAAACTACATAAAATATTTAGGTTTCACCTTTAATTGCCTCAAGGTGATCGCGATGGGTACAGCTGAAAAAAATCATATAATAATTGTCAAACCATTATTACCGTACTGACCCGCATTTAGGCCCAGGGGGCCTTTGTTTTATTTGAGCTCAAACATCCAAGTGGGCTTAAACTCGGATATGGCCCTTTGCAAAAATGCAAACCAAAATTCCTAAGAAATCGGGACAGTAAAACTGATGAAAGCCAATCTAACGCCGATTATTTGAGAATTTTTTCAATTAAATGTGAATATTAAAATATTATAATAACACTTTAAGTCTTGTAGTTTTATTGGACAACATTCCCATGTTAAAATGACACTATTATGTAAGTAGTCTTGACTGACAGCCGTCTTGTTCCCAAAGTGTATGCTTGGAGTCAGGAATGCCCTGGTTATTATGTAAGCGGCAATGTGGGTTATCTATAGTCTGACTATAGTTTATATCAATGTTCAGATTTAATCCGATTAGTAAAACAATAAGCCAGGCGCTTTATTCGTGATCCATTGTCTACATAGAGGATGTTACAATGGCGACTAATTGCATGTTTAACAAAAGCCAGTGTAATTATTTAACAGCACTGACAAGGCAGTTGTATTTCTACTAAAACGGCATTCTGAACTCCTCGACCTGTGGGGGCAAACGGTGACGGAATCTGACGAGGTTTGCCGAATGCTAAAACATATAAAAAAAAACGTATACAAAAGCACGTGTTTGAATATTTTGGTTTCGAGTGAATAAAGTTGATGCAGTTTGGAAGACATTTTTGTTAATTGACAAGTTCCCCCTTCTGCTCCATTATGATACCCACTGTGTGTTTACATAACCAAGAGGCCAGTTCTTTGTGTTTGGCCACATGTAGGAACACACAGGTCTACGTTGTCACTGAACACAAAAAATATGTTTTTACAGTACCGGTACTGTAGTTGGAACAGGTGCGCTTTGATTGAACTTAAAAGTATTGCACGCGCATAGCCGCACATGGCTTTTAAAGCTATACTAGTACGCTGTTAGCAAGTGGGTTCTATTGTATTTTATGTCTGTTAAACGTTTGGTTTCCCCAGGGAAGTATAATTGAATAAAGAAATGTGAATTTAAGATTCACTTTATTTTATTTCATTTAATATTATCACTTTCCTACGAATTATAACTTTCCATTTTTCGTGGCATTCTCGCCGTCACCGATCGTTTGTGAATATACTTCTTGGAATTATTTATTTGGGGAGTATCATTAACAAATACTTACTTACCACTGCTGAAATTGAACAAAATTTGGGGTGGGCTTAAACACGAATATACCCCTGTGCATGGAATTTGGCCAAAATATATGGGTGGGCTTAAACACGGGCATGGGCTTTGAACCGGGTCAGTACGGTACCAAGAACATAAACAAACTTATTATTTATTCCTTTTTTCATTTTCAACAATGATTCAGTGACGAGATTCCAGATGTCGAAACTATTCTTTGTAAACATTTACTCTTAGCCAGTATTCACTCTGGACCAAAAATCTTCCGGCCAAAAAAAGTGTCAACCGGTTGCAGGAGGCCACAACCGGATAACCGTAATATTGATAACGATCGTACTATCATCGTAGTACTCCGTGTAAATGTTGCCGAAATCATTTACGGAAGTTTAAGTAACGAGAAACCAACAACTACACTCTGTGTCAGTCTGTGAATCACTTGCTACACATTCAATGCCAATTTCCTTTGGCGGCATTACATGAAGTTCCGGCTGCACGCGCACCGCGGCATACATCAAAGCAATCAAGTCTAGACTTTTACTACGTCATCAATAGTATGTCTGTTTTCTTGAAACTGCCCCCCCCCCCCCCCCCCTTGTCATTACCATCAGTTCGTCTCAAAGCGATGACAGAAGACCTACAAAAATGGAAATTGAACGTTTGGGGACATTTAGTCCTAATTCGAAGATGACGGGGAAAAAAGAAGAAGAAATGGGCAGTATGCAAGGCCTGCCGAACGCGATTCGTTTATTCTGATCAACATCCATATCTCAACGATAGTTGGAGAGGAAAAGAAAATAAATTTTATTTTAATTTCTATAATTGCGCAAACAAAAATAAAGTGAGCTCAAGAAGACAAGTAGCCATTACAAGCGAAAGCTTAATACAGGCTGAAGATCAAAGGTAAATCAAATGAAGTCGCACATCCAGAAAGAACACAGGCCTACTGGGAGTGGGAACTAGTGATGTGTTCGATAACTTTGTTTCTTAAACACTGGCTGGGGCTTGCGTAATGAATCACAGCGATTTAATTTTGTTTGAATTTGTTTATTAAATAATTGAAATAACATCGTGTAGCCACTGTGATTAATACATACCTGCCTATACCCAAACACTAGTAAATATTACTAAACAACAGTATACCTACCTTCAATACCTTGTTTGGGCTAATCGTGCCCGGGATATACACAAGGGAGGAACTATATTTCGTCGCTAAAGGTTTTGCAAGCAAGCGTTGTTTATGCGGTGAGGAACTCCCGTAAACATCGATATACTAGCGCACCACTAATATATATTATATTTTAGTTTGTTTGGGCTCAAAACTGAATTAATTTATACACATTTACAACTATTTGATCGCCGTAACGGGAACGCATTGTTAGACAAAGACATCGTTTGTGATCGCATGTATATCAACGTTTCCAGGACGCGTAATAAACTAATAAACACTTGTTTTGCCGATATAGTGACCAGTGTATTCAATCTCGTACTTAGGGTAATGCTGGTCGCAGTTAACCGGTTATGGTTAGGTTAATGCCCATGGTTAACCGGTTAGGAAAAAACCCCAACCGTCCCAGCACTACATATTTCCGACTAAATCCTGAAAAGTTACCCTTAATTCTGCTGTGGTTAAGGAGTCGATTAATTAGAGTATTACTGTAGGTGTGAGATTTGAACAGCGTATAACTCTACAGTCACACTCCGCTTAAATCAAAACCTAGCCCTAGTTATGAAGCTCAGCAGTCCACGGGCGAGGCTCGAACTCATAATCTCTGCATTGATAATTTAATACCAGCTAAAACCCCAAATTAACCATCTTAATCAACTCTACTCGGATTAAAATTCTTCCTTTTTTGTAGCAAAAGTGCTTAGCAATCATTCAAGTAGCTAGTCTGGCTCCAATTCCATGGAGTGTGGAACTGATGCAGTTGGTGGAAAGTGGTCTTCGAATGGATCATCCACTGTACGTATCACAAATTTATTAGAATCACTACAGTGTTTGGACATATTAGTATACCATTTTATGGTCTCCAGCTATGGAGTGATTGTTATCAGGGTTTTCGCTGCCACTTGCCGAATTTTCTAAATGCAAAAATAATTTAAATTTGGCAAAAAATATTTTCATCTGGCACAATATTATTCATTCATCATATCCACAGATTAATAACATTCAAGCAAAAAACTATGTTTGCTATTTGATATGATCCTACCCTTATTCCATTCCATAAACCCATTCTATAGATTGTGATATGCAACGAACGTTCGTTGCATAACAGTAAATAGTGCCAAGTGACCTTTGACTTCCCGTTTGTCGTCTGTTTACATTCCGTACATTAAGTCTCAAAATACTATGGATTCCAATATTTTTCCAACAAACTCTAATGAATGAAGAGTTTGAAAAGTTATTTCATTAAATATATGTCATTATATATGTCGAGTCTATATTTATATGGGACTAGTTCTTTACACGGGTAAACAACGCATAGTTACGTGAAACGTAATCGCATGCCTTATAGAAGCCGGTGTCAGTTTCATGTCCCATTTGTTGATTTAAGTATGTTTTATAGAGGTTTTGGATCATGTAATAAATAGAATCTACAACTCGTCCCCAGTTTTCTGTGGAATTTACAAAACTCATCCAGTAAATTATGTCTGGACCTCGCCAAAGGCTCAGTCCAAACCTAATTTACTGGACTCTTTTGTAAATTCTGCTATAAACTAGGGACTCGTTGTAGATCCTTGATATATCACACAGTTGAGTGGCAGAGTACATCATTTCATTATGGGCCAGTTCGCTAAGTGTCATTTAAACATAACAAACCTTCAGTTTGAATGCTGTTCTATCTGATGTATCATTTTGCATTTGAACAATACAACATAATATCATATGTTTGTTGTAACGTAGCTCTGATTGTGACTTTTTCAGTGTTTCTGAGCTGAAGGAACAATGTAGACTGGTGGAAATCAAGAAGCTGATGTTCCAATATAAGTTCAAGAAGCATGACATCCCGACAAAGGATAACGCTGAGGTAAAGTTAATTATGACATCCCGACAAAGGATAATGCTGAGTTAACGTTAATCATGACTATTCTCTCTGTTTCATATCCTTCATCTGTATATATAAAAGGGCAGGAACTGTCTGTCCGTCCGTCTGTCTGTTTGCGATTTTTAGCTGAGGTAAAGTTAATCATGATTATTCTCTGTGTTTCATATCCTTCATCTCATATATATTTTGAAGACCTTTGTCTGTCTGTCTGTCTGTCTGTATGTTTGTATGTTTGTCATTAAAGGAATTAGTCTGTCAAAAAAATATTTTTTTTATCGTCATAATACTAATAATATATGTCTAACAGACCCATTTCGCCAAGAAAATTCAAAATCGAGCAGATAGTATTTTTATTATTATGATATTAAAAAAATCGCGGAAATATCCGAAGTCAGTCACGTGAGTGCGATCACATGACCACAACGCGGTCACATGACCGATCATCTGCATCAACGCTTACCGATGACAGCGGTGGGTGGAGCTTGAAATAATTCCGCCAATCGCGTAACGAGTTGATAAATTACGCTGGTTAATTACCTAAGCCTTTACGATAAATAGCGATTACGGAATAAAACTGTTTGAATGTGCTGAATTATGAACTGGATTTGCTAGAATGTTGGATTATATAACGAATAATGATGGCTAAAATGCACTTTGAGGCGATAAAAGTTGTTTGAAATGAGATTAATTTATGCAGAAATGCAATGAGCGAGCGGAATATCGTGCGAAACAAATTTAACTGTTTCTGAAAGAATACAAGTTAGGCCATATGCCGGTACTTCATTCTTCGTTGTATGGTACCAATTTCGGAGGATAGTTTACACACTAGTGTCATCCCGTTGTGCGCTATATGCGTACAATTTTAAATACAAATGGGGTGCGATTAAAAAGGTGGTGGTTATTGTACTAGTACATGTATCATGATGGCTTATATTCGTCATAATGATGTTCCTGTCTGTTTCTTCACACGAAACATTTTGTGTGGAGAAGTGCACGACTGTGAACAGCTTGCTAAAATCCTTCCAGTCAAGATCGATAAGTGAGTAAACAAAATAATTCACTCGAATACACAACAGACTGTTGAAACTACAAAAATTATTAGTTAGGCTGCAGTTTGGCATAATGACATTTTTTTAATTGAAGGCTAGCCTGGCATTGTTTTTCAGTTTGTGTTTGTTGTTCGTTTTATTTTACGTTTTGATGGCACATATTGACTTTCTAGAGAGGATTTTTTTGAATTGTTAGCATAGCAAAACTCCAATGATTGCCTCTAATAAAGAGCGTCCATGTTTTCGTCGCGGTGTAGACAATAAAGAGCGTTCTCAATTATGAACGTGCTTTATTTCGATATGTCATGGGTGATTTTGTATGTGGTATTGTGACAATTAAATATAAAGAGCGTCCATGCTTCTGTCTCCCAAAAGTGGTAGACAATAAAGAGCGTTCTAAATTACGCACTGTATTGTCTTTTTGGAGGTACTAAATAATGGATCGCTAGCCCGCCCACAACTGAACACACTACATCTACTAGGCATCTTGGAATATGTGGCGATGACAGATACTCGGGATATTTATATCGAAAGTAAAACAACAAACACAAAACAATAGCGCCTAAATAGAGTTAACATTATTCAGCCCAGTGTTTATATAAATTTGGGCGCTTCTTATATAAGTATGACCAGAGAGATAATGTTCTTTCTATTCACTTTGTGGCATTTTAGAGTGCAAACAAGTTCGCGAATGACACTGATGAATAGTCGCTGAGTGATTACAAATCACCGAGTGAATACGCGAGACAATCAAAGCACTAATACTGCCATCTATTCACCAAAACAGACACGTGCCGGCATGTTATTAATGGCTACAAAAACAACAACCATTCTAGGCGCTATTAATTACTGTATTCACAGAATTATTGTCTTCTATTCCAGATAAACGGCCAAAGCGTAACGTAATCTGTACACCACACGCGCACATACGACTCCGCATTTTAGTATCGACTGACTTACGATTACGTCATCGTAGTCTGCATAATAAACTCCGGCTCCGAATCTGTGTTTTTAATTTGCTCCCCACAAGTACGTCACTCGTAGTTTAGTCACGGAAATCTCTGAATACCGGTGGTGGTATTATTTATTTATTTTACGGGTTATTTATTATGCGATCGGAATGGGACTTGGATCACAACAGGGAGGGCTTTCCGATTGCGTTTTGTAGTTTCTAGACCGAATAAATCCTTTAATACAAATCTACGATTCTCGACCGATCGGGACGAAACTTGGTACGTGTGTGTAGTTTGACCAGGCGGTCGTCATTGTCGAATTGGCGAGCCCGTGCGACGCCCGTGCAGCGCATGCGCAGACGAGATCTCGGAAACGGGTGGAGCTATCGACTTGAAATTTGCTATGTGAATGTATCTTGCCCCGGATACGATTTTATCGGGTCGCCGAGCCCATGCGACGCAAGCTTCGCGCATGCGCAGACCAGATCTCGGAAATGGGTGGAGCTATCGACTTGAAATTTGGTTTTTGAATGGCCCGGACAACGTCGGGCTCATCGGCTAGTCTATATATATAAAAGAGTAGGATCTGTCTGACCGTCCGTCTGTCTGTTTGCGATTTTTAGCTGAGGTAAAGTTAATCATGATTATTCTTTGTGTTTCATATCCTTCATCTATATACCGTATTCTCGCGGGTATAAGCCCACTTTCGGGCATAAGACCACCCCAGTATATTCACTAGAAGTAAGTTTTCCGGGGTATAAGACCACCCCCTCCCTGGCCCTAACCATAACCCCTCCAAAACGGGTTTATATTCCAGTATTTGAGAAAAATTACTCCCCAACACCTGTCAAAAATGTCAACGAATTTCAAATTTTCGCGAAGTTCAAAGGTCACAGTTCCGGTAGCTATGACATATTATAATTTCCGGATGTCTTATTCGATACCGGGGACCGGAACGAAGTGCGGTCGCGGGGCGTGGAATAATTAACTATTATTCTAATAATATATAAATAAAGATGATTTATGTTACACTGTGTCTTGTGTTCAATTAATAACTGGCCGGTAGGCCTATATTAATGACGTTCACCGATGGTGACAGGTGTCGTACTGAGTGTATGGAAAAGATGAATACAAGAAACTATATTCAAGGTTAGATTACTTTTGAAATTTGAAAACAATAAAGAAGATTTATTTTACACTGTGTCTTGTTTCTTGTGTTCAATTAATAACTGGCCGGTAGGTCTGTTTTACTGACGTTCAATCAACGGAAAAGATCAATGGAAAGAAACTATTGAAGGTAATTAAGACTGTGTCCTGTGTAAGTTTGTGCTGACAATGTGATCGGTATAAATACTGAGAAACTAATCCAAGATCTTCAGTTCTTTATTTGTTTACAATGCCTCTACAACGTAAATCTTACACAATTGCTGTGAAAGTGACTGTGATCGAGTGGTTTCGCGATATTGGCAGGAATTTCTCCAAAACCGAACGTGAATGGGGAATTTCGTGGAAGCAGATTCGATCTTGGGAGCGCGATTACGATAAACTCAAACCCCTATCCAAGGGTAAAACGGCCCAAATTAAGAAACAACACGCCGTTAAAATTTGTTTTGTTCCCCTAATTAATTATTCAATGTCATAAATTGACCATGAGTAAGGCAGCTACCATAAATCAATATAACACCTTTCATGCATTGATGTACACAATGTTAAGTTATGTAACCGCATAAGCTGTATTGTTTTCTCATTCTGAATAGCGATTGGATTTCTCAGTTAAATTTAACGCCCACTTTCCATTGATTGACATATGAAGCACAACATTCTTGGGGATCTACTAACAGACGGGATGGAACGATTTTCCGGAACGGGACGGAACGATTTGTCTAAAAGACGGGACGGAACGGAACGAAAATTTAAAAGTCATTTTATTCGGAAATGAAAGAGTTTAGAGGCACAAACATGGTCTCAACTTGTTTATTGGTATCTACTCTATACGAATGTGATGTTTTCCCGATAAAATTGAGCGTATGCTGAACGATGGGCGTTCGAATAACGAAGCGTCGAAATTAGGGAAATTTATCACTTCTGGGACGATAATCTAAACACTAAAAGTCATATTTCGTTTACATTTTCATGTTTGGGTGACGGATTATTGCAGAAAATGTTAGTCTAATATATACTAAATAGTAAAATAGAAGTTTGCACTTGTTTTCTACTGGTAAAAGTAGTGTTTTTATCGACGGGACGATGACACTTCCATTCTTGAAAAATCTCCATTCCGCCAAACGAAAATCGTCAAAAATCTTAACAGAAAATTCGCATTTCGTTCACATTTTCATGTTTGGGTGACGGATTTTTGCAGAAAATGTTAGTCTAATGTATACTAAATAGTAAAATAGAAGTTTGCACTTGTTTTCTGCTGGTAAAAGTAGTGTTTGTATCGATGGGACGATGACACCTCCATTCTTGAAAAATCTGCATTCCGCCGAACGAAAATCTTAACAGAAAAACTAGTATTAGGTTCACATTTTCATGTTTGGGTGACGGATTATTGCAGAAAATGTTAGTCTAATATATACTAAATAGTAAAATAGAAGTTTGAACTTGTTTTCTGCTGGTAAAAGTAGTGTTTTTATCCACGGGACGATGAAAAATCTCCATTCCGCCGAACGAAAATGTAGGGCGGCCACATGATGTTTTCTTCCTGTATTTTGTTATGGACCATCGATAAAACTTCATTTGCATAACCTATACCCGACTATATTCGATAAAAGTCGGTTAAACTGCGTTCGTTGAATCTGCTGAACTGCCCCAGATAGAGTGCTGAAAGGGTTGTTGAACTGGGGTGGAGGGCGGTCAAATGCGATTCCCGGTGTGTATTTGGTTATGGCCCATCAATTACAAGTCATTTGCATAACCTAAACCCCATTATCTTCTGCAAAAATCCGTCACCCAAACATGAAAATGTGAACGAAATGCGAGTTTTTCTTTTAAGATTTTCGACGATTTTCGTTCGGCGGAATGGAGATTTTTCAAGAATGGAGGTGTCATCGTCCCGTCGATAAATACACTACTTTTACCATCAGAAAACAAGTTCAAACTTCTATTTTACTATTTAGTATATATTAGACTAGAAGGTGACCTTGAATTGTCCATTTTGAAGGTCAAAGTCAAGTGGGGTCACGATTTGACCAGTCCAAAACACTGCCCGGACAAACGTGCCCGTCAAAATCCATCCGGTTTTACCCGATTTGACCTTGAATTTATTTTTGAAGGTCAAGGTCAGGTCGGGGTCACGATTTGACCCGTCCAAAACACTCAGTTGACAAAAGTATCCCCATGTATCAAATTTTGTCGAAATCCCATCAAAATTGGCGATTTGACCTTGAATTGACCCGATTTCAAGGTCAAGGTCATGTCGCACAGGCAAATGAATATGCTTATGAGACTCCCCATACGAATGTACCCACGCATACCAAGTTTCATTGAAATCCCGTAATATTTGGGCATTTGACCTTGAAATGACCCGATTTCAAGGTCACGTCGCACGGACAAATTAATATGTTTATGCCACTCCCCGGCCGAAGATACCCACACATACCAAGTTTCATCGAAATCCCGTGATATTCGGGCGTTTGACCTTGAAATTACCCGATTTCAAGGTCACGTCGCACGGACAAATTAATATGCCTATGTTCGTTCCCGGCCGAAAATACCCCCACATACCAAGTTTCATCGAAATCGGGTGGGCCGTTTTCGAGTTCATCGCGAACACACAGACAGACACACAGATCTTCCAAAATATATAATAGACTAACATTTTCTGCAATAATCCGTCACCCAAACATGAAAATGTGAACGAAATGTGAGTTTTTCTGTTAAGATTTTCGTTCGGCGGAATGGAGGTGTCATCGTCCCGTCGATAAAAACACTACTTTTACCAGCAGAAAACAAGTGCAAACTTCTATTTTACTATTTAGTATATATTAGACTAACATTTTCTGCAATAATCCGTCACCCAAACATGAAAATGTGAACCTAATGCTAGTTTTTCTGTTAAGATTTTCGAAGATTTTCGTTCGGCGGAATGCAGATTTTTCAAGAATGCGGATGTCATCGTCCCGTCGATAAAAACACTACTTTTATCAGCAGAAAACAAGTGCAAACTTCTATTTTACTATTTAGTATATATTAGACTAACATTTTCTGCAATAATCCGTCACCCAAACATGAAAATGTGAACGAAATGCTAGTTTTTCTGTTAAGATTTTCGTTCGGCGGAATGCAGATTTTTCAAGAATGGAGGTGTCATCATCCCGTCGATAAAAACACTACTTTTACCAGCAGAAAACAAGTGCAAACTTCTATTTTACTATTTAGTATATATTAGACTAACATTTTCTGCAATAATCCGTCACCCAAACATGAAAATGTAAACGAAATATGACTTTTAGTGTTTAGATTATCGTCCCAGAAGTGATAAATTTCCCTAATTTCGACGCTTCGTTATTCGAACGCCCAATACGCTCAATTTTATCGGGAAAACATCACATTCGTATAGAGTAGATACCAATAAACAAGTTGAGACCATGTTTGTGCCTCTAAACTCTTTCATTTCCGAAATAAAATGACTTTTAAATTTTCGTTCCGTCCCGTCTTTTAGACAAATCGTTCTGTCCCGTTCCGGAAAATCGTTCCGTCCCGTCTTTTAGTAGATCCCCATTCTTGTTTTAATGTCAACAGAAATTAAATAATTTACGTAATGCAGGACTCCGTTTACGAAACGATTATCGGAATATAAATCCCCATTGTAATTCCCAAATAATTTATCTAGACAAAGTTTTACATACGTTTCTAGGCCTATATATATTATTATACTGTGTTATGTATCACATGTGTTATTTTGACTGTTCGTTTCTGTGCATATTTTCTGTGTAAGATTTCCAATTCAACGTTAATTCTGTATCGACCACGTGCGAAGCCGAAACTAAATGTGGGGAAATCCCAGCTTTTTGGTAAAATGCAGAAATGAGATATGTTCGATATACTTTATACGCTAAGTATACTTACTCATCCATCGTCCAACACCATATTTTCGCCAGTCCAGACGATGACATCCGAAATACTCAAATGTTTCCGGGGTATAAGACCACCCATGCCTTTTCAAGCTATTTATTCCCTAGGCCCCCTGGTCTTGTACCCGCGAGAATACGGTATATAAAAGAATAGGATCTGTCTGTCCGTCGATCTGTCTGTTCACGATTTTTAGCTGTGGTAAAGCTAAACATGATTGTTTTCTGTTTTTCATATTCTTCATATTGAATGATTGAAGATGATTTAAACACCTCAAAATATGGCCACTTTATAAAATTAATGGTTTACTGATCCAGTGTCCTACCTCTAAAAAACACCCGCCCTAAACAAAAGAGGGAAATATTTTTTATTTTTATTTCTGCCTCCGACCAGTGGTATTTTCTATAAAACTCCAGTTTGGATTATTTAATCTGAAACAAAGTTGGTATGTGTGTTTGTCACCAAAAAATTCAAATATGAGTTTCGTCCCATTATTTTTACATGAGTTATGGCCTTATTTCAACTTAATTCACCTGATAAAATAAAAACAAATTCACGTAAACTAATAGGTGTATTTAACCACACCCCAGCGATGCTCATATTTAGAAGAGTGGTTTGTTTCTGCCTTTTCAGAGACTGATATATTATATTCTGCATCAAAATGAATCAGAGTCGCTTGAAGATGCCAAGAAAGTTATGGAGTTTTATAAGTTCAGCAAAGTAGAAGATATTTACTGCTTTCACCTCAGAGAACTTATCAAGCAAAACAAGGTAACAGAACATATGTGACCCGCCATATCAAATCCAGTCGGAAGTCAGGATTTTTTTACCCTGTGCCAATGCATTCTCTTATATATGCGAGTCGACCATAGGTCGCCTCGCATATATAAGAGAATGCATTGGCACAGGGTAAAAAAATTGTTCAGACAAACATGAGCAGACGACACTCTTCTATGTGCTTCTATATATGTGTGGGGCTCCCTGCAGGGTAATGGATGTTTTTTATTTTATGTCCTAAAATTTGTAAGAAACATTTATTTAAAAAACATGATAAAAAATTGTTAAAGGTACGGTTGGCCTTGGCGGTGGGTATCCTGTGAAAATATTTACACCCGTCAAAAACCGCCACAAACAGAAAGAACATAAAAATGTAGACATACTTTGTCCGTATACAAATAAGACATATCGCATAAACAGTATGCTATTGTCATCTGTTTGACCATTGTTATGTAAACAAAGGCATAAAAAGTTACTTTTCTGGTGTTTGTTTATATTATGATGGTAAACATAAAGAGCGTTCTTTGTTGGTGAATTCCTGATATGGAACTAATAAAGAGCGTTTATGCCATTTGTGTGTGATTAGCCAGTAGCATTGTGCTGTCTTCTGTAACACAAACAGGCTCTTGCTTAGGTAAAATATAGTAGGTCTTTGTGATAACATGCTGTTTACGCGATGGTCATGGTATATATGAACGAAACTGTATGCGTTTTAATGTTTTTCTGTTTACGGTGATTGGAACAAATATGAATATTTTCGACAACTAAGGCCTCACGTGCCTTTAAGCCAATGCATTCTGTTATATATGTGAGGCGACCTATGGTCGACTCGCATATATAAGAGAATGCATTGGCACAGGGTAAAAAAATCCCAACTTCCGACTGGATTTGATATGGCGGGTCACATATCTTTCTTATGATGTAATTTTATTGTTACAAGTCCTCATTGGTCCCACATGAGGTCACGGGACACAATTTCAACAGCACCAAAAAAAAAAACATTAATAAATTTGCATGAGTAGTTTTATGATCTTAGGATTGACTAGATGAGATTATTCATGCCGTCAAGTTTTGATTAAACTTTGTTATCTTATTGGACTAATTGGACATTTATTTGTCACTCCACTGTAACAGTAATGTTTACATAACAATGGTTTTGAGTTTTGACATGTGAAATCGCATTATTGGAGAACAAAGAAAAAGTGTACTATTTATTTTTCTTGTTCTTCTTTGTGGTGATATTTTTACAGACTTTTATATTTTTGCACAATTCCCCTATGCTTTTTCATGTACTTGTTGATAATAGTTGTTTTACAGAAAAGCCTTGAAATAGGGTGTCTGTCATTTGCAGAATGAGGTCCCCAGAGGGTGAATTTAGTGATGCTACCCCGCATAGCGGGCTAGCATCACCAAATTCACCCTCTGGGGACCTCATTCTGCTTACACCTCAGCAGAATGAGGTTCCCAGAGGGTGAATTTGGTGATGCTAGCCCGCTATGCGGGGTAGCATCACTAAATTCACCCTCTGGGGACCTCATTCTGCAAATGACAGGCACACTATTTCAAAGCTTGCTTGTTGATAATAGTTGTTTTACAGACTTTCTGTGCTATTTCTCATGAACCCACTTTGAACGCCTAGGGTCCCTTCAAAGATCAAACATTGCAGTAGCTTATCAATTCTAAGTTTGAGGTCAATAAGACTTTCACTCATTGTTATTCTGAATGTTTATTCCACAGTTGGATGAATACTTCAGTTTGCTGAAGACAATGCCTTTCGACAAGATGTTTAAATGTGCCCAGCATATAGTGATGCAGGCCAAACTGCAACTAGAAGACACCAATTTATTCAGGTTTGAGGTAAGAACTCATTGCAACTAACCAATGTTTACACTTTAACCCTTTCATGACAGTAGCTTCCTGAAATTTTGCGAAAACCCTGTGCCAATGCATTCCTTAATATATGCAAGTCTGCCATACATAGGGAGCCTCGCATATATAAGAGAATATATTGGCCTAACAATATTTACATTGAACTTTAAGCCATTGCATTGTCTTACATAATCGAGGCTCCCTATGGGAGACTTGCATATATAAGAGAATGCACTGGCACATGATCTTTAATGCTGCACCAGCGCAGCTCCAGTCATGAAAGGGTTAACTCGATAACAACTGTATATTATGAGTAGTTACTTTACTCCCATTGAATCTTTTCTGGAGATGATAATCTTATAAGTTGTTGAGTTTATTTGACTGAACGTCTCCAGAAATGAGTGATTCTTGTCCTCTCGTCTGATTTACATGTATGGTATGCATGTCAGGATGACCGCATTCCTGTGTGAATGACGCGAATGTATCAAATATATAAATAGTGTGTATATAGAAACCTGCTCATCCACATTAGCTTGGTCTTTATGGTCTTTACAAAAAATTCCTTAAGTGAATGATTTCTTATTGTCACTTTCTTTGTGAAATTTATTTCATTTTGGATCGAAGGTCGGGTGTAGCATTGGCTTTGATTTAACTCTTCAAAAGCTGTTTTAAATGACTAACAAAACATACTTGGGTTCACAAAATTGACATGGTGAAAAACACTTACGTAAGTTATAAGTTGCGCGATGAAACTGCCCATGCCAGATTTCCAGGCCTGTTGATACAGCCCTCGAAATTAGCTACGTCAAAAGGTAATACCGTACAAAAAAACTGAAGAAGCCAATATTGAATTTCATGAAATTTTAAAGCAATGCCGCAGAAGATGAGTGCCAATTACATGGGGTGAATGATCTCATCAACTGTTTTTTTTTATTAACAGAGCTTAAAACAGACCTGCCAATATTACCTGCTGGCTGCCGTTAAAACAATAGAATTTGTGAACAACGAATTTAAAGATCAGAGTAAGTACACAAATATTTTTTGTGGAAGATAATATTCAAGCTTCATACCAGACAGTAGTTAGTTACTTTCAACAAATATGAGGGATCAGAATAGATTAATAAATAAACAAAATACTATTAACCCGTTCTTTTCTATATACTCATTGACAAGTAGTTCCTTCATTTGAAGTTTGCTGACAGCATTAGGCAATTAACCATCTGACTATTACAGGTGAATCAAGTTATTATCATCGACATGTTATTTCAGCAACAATTGGTTGGAAAATTATTATTTGGCATCTTTTATTATTAAAAAAGCAACGAAGCCAACACTTTTTACTTTGAAATGAACACTCTCAATTCACTGAGATATGATCGGTAACCAAAGATACAGTTTATTACACAGTAAGCACTTTAGGTACATTCGCCTTGGGGACAATCAGCTGGCTGATTGTTAGCACTTCCCGAATTATTACACCGGTGATGCAGTCTCTTACATCTTTGTTAAGAAATACAAGCAACTAATTCTTTGTTAGGACTTGAGAATTGAGAAAATCAGAATTGAGAAAAATGAGATAGAAAAGGAAAGGTGTAATTATATTTTATGCCCTGACTCACTTTAAAGCTTTGACACGAGTTTGGACCCCAGAGGCTATGCCCTGACTTATTATCAAGCCTTGACATAACAAACCTAAAACCCTTTTTTTCATTTTTGGGATAAATTGACACTTAAGACTTAATTTTTTGTCTGAAGATTTATTCTCGACTCTGGTTGAAACATTTACAAAATAGCAATGTACATAGTTATTGCTGTTCACAAATTTTAGGAATTGCTTTTGCATTCAATTTTTTACTTGTAACCAGATATGTAACCCTAATGTGGGTGAAAAATGCCATGTGGGTGTGAGATGCCACATGTAAAGTTGTAAATCCTCTGTAAAGCCAGAGAGTTAATCGAAAATATCCAAAAGAATACTATCAGTAGGTCTGCCAGCTTGTAAAACTAGGTGGACTGCCTGGGAAAGCTAGGCACACCTGTAACGATCAGCAAAAATATGAAAAGAAACACACATATACAATCAACAATAAGGTAGATGGATATAAGCAAAGGTATATCATGTCAAAAATATATATATCTATGTATACATGTAATATAAATGCTTAAAAATTAATACAAAAGTTTAACAATCCAAAATTGGAACCTTCTTATAATTCAAATGATTGATGTGCATCATTAAAAACAAGAGAAGTTAATGGAATGATCAAACCCTGAATGCAATAGAGGATTACAAGTTCCCTTGTAACAAAATCTGGGAGGGAGGGTATTGAAAAATTAATTATTTTGAATTGTTTTGTATGTATTGTGTACTCCTTGAAATGCTGAATAATAATTAGCGTCCTGCGTTTTCTAATGCGCAATACGATTGGTTAACAGCAAACGCTGTTAAGCAACGCTCGATGTGATTGGTTATAATATTCTCACCTCACTTACTATGCACATGGTACTTCGGTGCATCTGTTAAACCATGTGATGTTTACTTGTAAACAAGTCGACACCTAACAGAAAGGTCGGTCCGGTGTTGCCAGAACAAAATGAATTGATACTGATTCGTCCTGACATAAACAGTTTTACTTTGTAAATATATTTTGCTAATCATGATCATAAGTTATTTTGATTCTTATCTCAACTTTAAGTGAACCCAATTGATATACAAGAACTCAGCAGAACAGCAGAGACATTTGGTAGCATAAGGGCATTGCAGGTGAGTGAAATTTTTTATTAATCATTCAATATGATTATCATTGCTTTCTAGATTCATGCAAATCAAGGTTGGAAGGGCAAACCCAGGGAATAACCATCTTCATTTCATTTGAACCCAGGACAGCAGGGTGTCCTCCACATAAAAATGCCAGACATGTGTACAATAACTCTGTTTGTGTTCTGTGTTTGGTTCCCTTTGCTGAACATTATTAAAAACCCATCTGTTAGTAAATCCATAATTTTAATTGTTTTCTTTCATCAGTGATACAATATATGTATTCAATGTTATACACCAGTTATGAAAATACAAGACCTATCATGGTTTTGGTCATTGGTCTGTCAGTCTGTTCATATTTCGTTTCCAGATGATAACTTTAGTTCTACTGAATTAAATTTGGTATGTAGGTCTGTTCGTATATGGTTTCCAGATGATAACTTTAGTTCCAATGAATTCAATTTGGTATGTAGCTTCACTGTAAAAAAAATATTGGCCAATTTCAATTTTGGTGTCTCCCATAGGGAGCCCCCCCCCATATATAAGAGAATGCACTGGCTTACATAATCAAGGTAAATATTCTTAGGCCAATAATTCTCTTAAATATGCGAGGCATCCTATGTGAGACTCGCATATATAAGAGAATGCATTGACACAGGGTTTTTGCAAAATTTCAAGAAGCTCAAGTCATGAAAGGGTTAATGTTTACTGAACGGAATGATATTTGGTATGTAGGTTAGAAATTATAAAATACAGGCCGAGTTCAATTTTGTGTTCCGTCCACCTTTCACTAATTGAGTTACGGGCCCTTTTCGTCTTTAAAATTTGGGATTTCCTTGTTTCCAGATGATAACTTCAGTTAATATTGATAACTACATTTTATGGAATCTTTCTGAATTGCAATTTGAAACAATCCAACAGATGTATTATGCAACCATGGCACGCTCTTGTTATTGTTCCTAAGCAAGACTGAGTTTAGTGTGCCTGTCATTTGCAGAATGAGGTCCCTAGAGGGTGCATAGCTGGCTAGCATCACTAAATTCACCCTCTGGGGACCTCATTCTGCTTAGGCCTCATTTTCTCTGGAATGTTTCTTTACTAACAAATTTCTAAAGAAACTTCTTCACATTCTATTTCTTTTAGCTTAGTTTCTCTATATCCCCAAATTGGCAGACGACACATTGCATAAAAGAGGTTTCCAATGGGTGTACTTCACGATATTCACCATATTGGGAACTTGAATCTGAGACTATAATATCTCCCATAGCAGATGAGGCCTAAACAGAATGAGGTCCCCAGAGGGTGAACTTGGTGATGCTAGCCTGCTATGCGGGATAGCGTCACTAAATTCACCCTCTGGGGACCTCATTCTGCATTCTGCAATTGACAGGCACACTAAACTCAGGCTTGTTCCTAAAGCCGTAGTCATACTACTCTAGTCGAGTCAGAAGTAAGTTTAAAATCTGAGAGTTTCTGCTATTTTTCGTCTGTTGCTGATCGACAATTAATTACTTTGCAGACCGAGTTCGACATTGTTATTGATTACAGTTGCTATAGAGAATCAACCAGAAGAGAAAGTCTCATGTTCAAATATCTGGTTGAATACTTCACCAATGTCTCCTCCAATCCAGTGAGTATTATCACAGCTATATTATACTCGAGTCCGACCTCAACAAAACCCTGCACGTGCAGACTTTTAATTTGCTGTTTTTATGTTGGAAAAAAAATTACAATTGGTACAAAATAATTGCAGTACCGGTACATGTATACAAACTGCTCAGAACTGAGATCGAACATACCCGTTTCTGGATAAAAATATCCAATTTAATACACGACAGTTGTGATGAATTGATTGTGCAATCTCATTAGAAAATGTTTCAACAATAATTTATAGTGCTGGGCGGTATGACGATATATCGGGTATACCCGGTTTTAATTTTGATATCGTCAATAATATCGTCTGAAATAAAAATATCGTAATACCGTCCCAAGTTGTAATATTCTCCATGTAGGTTGAAACCCATCATATGGTCCCAACAAACAGCGAAGTTAGAGTAAGTATAATAGTCCCAAACTTCCCGGAAATACGCAGTCGAAAACGTTTTAAAACATCGGAGCACGTGCTAAGTCGTGCTTGTCAAGTTGGATATGCTTCGTCGGAAACATCAAAGACATACTAGTAGCATCAGTTGGCTACACTGTGAGATTGGTATTTTGCGCGCATGCGACTGGCACAATGACCTCATTTCAAGTTGGTGCAGCTTGCTCTATCAACCGTAACCGGTTGCTTGGAGACGGATTACGATGTCAGATTTTATATTGACCACACTTAGTCTAGCTGATCGTCTCAATGTGTGCAAATTGCGAGTAAAATGATTTTGTGGACATGTGCCGTATGGATCATGGGATTGCTATTGCTTCAACAAATGTCAAATTCACAAACTAATTGAACATGATTGTCTATATTATTTTCCTCAGCTAAAAAAATGCCGACGCAAATTCATTTCACGTCGGCTTTTGCCTCGGCACTGCCCATTGTGGCATTGTCGACGCTAATTCCCAAGGCTGCCGTATATGGACATTGAAGTCCCACGGTGCTACCAACTACCAATTACCACTGATAAATAGTCACACAAACAACCAATTCCTCACGAATTAATAAAATGGCAATTTGAAATCGAATGCGGTGCTTAATGTGTGCATGGTGTTGAGCGCTATGGTCAAAGGGATATAACTCTAAAAAATGTATGCGAAAACGCACGTGAGCCGTGTTATATGATTATATCCCTTTGTTTCAGTTATTATTTCTCCGTCGGCAAACTGTCAATTGTTGCAGACGAGTGGTCATTATATACATGTATACTGTGATGTTACTGATAATTGTTCAATACACATTTACTCGACCTCTCATGACCGGATGATGACCCACAAATCGTAAATAAAACGTAGGGATGTATTGTGCAAACTTGATTTATGAAATATTGCATATATTGTACATTGTACTTACCAATTGTAATATACCAAAATAATATCGCGATAATATCGTGTATCGCGATGTTGTCGCCATAATATCGCGATATTTTTTGGGGCCAATATCGCCCAGCCCTAATAATTTATTGGCTGAAATAAATTATATGGAGACTATCAACTAACTTTTGTGGACGTTTTTTTGGGTAAAAATGGCCACGGGCGACTGATATTAAACTTAGAGCTAGCCGACCCAGGTGTGGAATGCTTCGTGGGCTTTGTTGGTGTGTGTTCCAGAAATAAATAGATATAATTAAACGCAACGTGCTTGCATGCTGTTCAAAATGTTTTGGCATTTGGGTTGGAATTACCATTGGCATATTTTTCCACGCCCTAGCAATGTTCTCTGTTAAGCTCCTGCCAGTGTAATCTGTTGTATGGTCCTGTGATAATATTATTTATTGACTGAATATCCTAAAAAAAAATGTTTTTACTTCACGTCTAATAACTGTGACCTACTATATATAATAATAAACATGTACAACATTAAGATGTAAAACTGCTTATTATATTGAATTTTACACATTTAACAAATCATTTATTAAGATTTTTTTTTTCAGGAAAAGTACTGCAAAATGAAGATATATAGGTTTGTTGCTTCTCTTTATTTTCTATTTATATGTGCCTCAGTTTGTACTGAACTTAGGGTTGGAGGCCGGCCGTCAAGCTGCCTCATTCCCCTCCCCATCCTTGACTTAATATTGGCCATAAAATAGCCACTGACCTAGCTCAGCCCCCTATTTACACAGGACGAGTGATCACCGACACTGATGATTAACAGATTGCAAGGAATCCTGTCTGAATAAGACATGACCAGTAGGCGGACCACATGCACAGTTGTCAACACCATCCTGTGTAACGCTTTGTCGGTGAATGTTTAGTATTATGACCCACTATTTCCCACAAAATGCGCATTATACATTGGTAAGTCATTTGGGGGGGAGCTGAATTCTGAGCTGCAACCATGAACACAGGTGAGTTCTGGCAGTCACTGCGACGAACAGTGAAGACCTTATACCTCAAAACAAGGTCTGTATCAAGAAATGTTGAATTCAAAATAAAACAATTAAAATATTAATAGTTATTATCAATGTCTTTATTCCCTGTCCAATTAATTAATACAAATTATCCATTTTATGAATCCAGCATGAGGTCATCTCCGTCTGAGGAATTTTTTATTTTCACCAAATTTGTTTTTATTCAGTGGTACTGTGAATACAAAGAAAGCATGCAGAGCATGTGACACTGATTTCTGCAAGAGTACACTTGACAATGAATGTGACAATGTGTCTAGTTCCTTTGATGTCGGCTTTTAATATTGCTACTGTTATAAAAGTCTATCCACTGTATGTTGTGGTGCTTTATAAAAGTCATTCTAGCCACTGTATGTTTTGGTGCTTACAGGCATTTTGTTAATTAACTTGAGATCAAAGAAAGATGATCTGTTTTAATTTGGTTTCTATACCAAGCTTCAATATTCCTGCTTGTTGTCTCAAATGCAAGGAAATGGCTACTTTTCAGTGATAAACACACAAGTTTTCTCCCGACAGGGCGCCGGGTATATGCTTCCCAAATACGGCCACATTCCCTCAACCTCTAGCGGAAACTCTGGTAAAGCACTTTATTTTTTTCTACAATGTAATTGTAGGTTGTTGATCGGGGCATCACCCGCAGTGGATCATTGATGTAATGTACATCAATTTTCTTGACGACAATGTGAACATAATAGTTCCGGCTTGTATTCCACTAGAGGCATATAATAATATGTATTCAATGGCCGGGATTCCTTTGAATACAAGTGTCTCATGTCAATGGGTGTGGAATAAAATAAGTTAATGTGGTGGTATATTTTATATCAACCAACTTAGGCCAAATTGGTGTTATTTACTAGAAATCCAATTTGAATCCAACTCTGAAATTGAATATCTGATAAGCAAATGTCCGATCTCATAAATTGTGCCTCTGTCATCTCTGTTATCATCTTCCTAATTGTTACCATATCAACTTGATTTTACCTTCCACAGGTTGGCAGCTCTCTTAAGAATACCGATGTTGGAGATACAAGGCAGACTGGCTATACATGCGGTAAAGAGTGAAGATATTCAAACAGCAGGGAAATTCTTCAGGTCAATCTACATTATTTAGGCCATGGTTAATAATTTTATGTTTAGCATCAATCGCCGCCTTTATCCTTATTGGCAAAACATAATAAGTTTGAGGTACCAGTTGGAATGTTTCAACACAATGAGGGGGTGTAAATGGTATTTTGCTATCATTGGAGTTGGTTCAAGGGTGTTGGTGGTGTAGTTGTTAAGACCACTAACTGCATCCCAACTAGCATAAATGTGCCTTCAAAACAAATTTCTGTTATAATAAGTATTATCTGTTATATATTTGTTTGTCTGTCGTCTGCTTATATTTCCTGAACATCCCTCCAGATGAATAATAGACCATTCTGGTGTATACTTTTATAACTGATTGAAGAGTCCATTCAGTAATGAAAGGGTACTGTACACTAAATCTGTCCATGGTAATTAATATGAAAATGAATTTATGACTCAAGTGATCTAAATGAACATCAAACATATTTAATGCATATATTCTGTTTTGTACTCAGAATATATGCAACAAATATGTTCGATGTTCATTTAGATCACTCAAGTCATAAATTCATAAATGGTCGGATTTAGTGTACAGTACCCCTTTATTATTTTTTTTTCCATATTGCATTCTTCAGTGAGATCATGGGCTACAAACAGAGTTTATCAGAGAGTGATTCAAACCAACTCTACAGCATTGTGTCCCAACTGTGTAAACTACAAGCAGATGCCGTACTCGATAATAATAAGATGAGAGAGCTCCAACAATTGATATATGAAGTTGTCTCATACGGTCTGACATTCTGCTGTGATAGTAAGTAAACACTGGAAATATTCATAATTTATAGTTATATTTAACTAAATATTCATAATTTTTGTCTGAGTTTTAAAGAGGTCAGACTCATCCTGAATTCAACTATTATAGTTACCCATAAAAGTAACCCATAATAGTTACCCATATATTCTGCTGTGGTTAAGGAGTCGATTATTTAGGGTATTAGTGTATTACACTGCTGTATTAACAATATTGCAGCAAATTATCAGTCTCCAGATAATATCTGTGCCAGCTTATTTCATTTAATGCTAACCTTTCTAAATGACATTAACATGACGACACAATTGGTCCTTCAAAACAATATGTAGACCACTATATATTGACTTCCTTATCTTGTAGCAACCACCAAGGGTGCTTATACCTAAGGCAGGTGAATGACGTCATATAATTTTTTTCTATATCCATCAGTGATTTTTCAAGATCGCGGGTATAGCATTTGGAGAAATTGTCACGTGACTTCCGGTTAGTAACAGTGTGGAGATTGCCAAAAAACGCGGAATCGGGAATGGAGCATCACGATGAAAATGAAAGTACAACTTACGAAGAATTCCCATGTGATTTAGGCCTATTCATTTCATTTAGATAAATTTCGTTGGTTAGCTTAATGAAAACGAAAAATGAAGACGTCATGACACGGTTTCTGACGTCATTTTGGATTTGTAGGCCAGAATACAGACAAAATTGAACAATCCACGACACGTCTTATCAAGTTGTCATGTCTCCATCGTGACCACTGCATGATGTTACATAAATTATTCATAGCATTATGTCGCCGATAAAAGGCAAATTTGAGGCACATCATGATGTGTGGTTGCTCCACTACGTGTCACGTACGATTCATTTTACTATCATGATTATTTATTCGCTTGGATCAAGCCATGTTATTTCATCACAAAAACGTACATGGTACCGAATTAGTGTGACACTGATTTTGAATCATTTTTTGTGATATATAGAGGAACTAATGAGTCACAATTATGTAAAAAAATTATTAACTGAGTGCATTCGAATCTTAAAGCTCGGCTCGAATCAAATTTAGTGGACTAGGTTAATAAATTTTGTATAGAATTGCGACGGATTTGAGATCCATTTTATCACATAATCACATTTTAGCAAGGAAACACGATCTCGAAACGGCTGGGGTTTAAAACAATTAATATTGATTTCCTTATCACAACCAAAGAGGAAGTAAACACACCTTCAAGAAAAAAAATGTAGTTCCATTTTAAATGTGTCTTTTCAAGTTGACAAAATTGTTCAGCCTCCCTTATCACCCATGTTTATCTCATAGTCAACACTAAATAATCCGACACAAATAAAATATTATAGTTATATTCTAATTAACAAAATAATAAAATTCCGGCATTGACATCGACAGCATTGCGCTTAGCTGTTATGTCACTGCAAGTGGCGATAATGCACGTGTGTCTTACTAAAAAATATGGGGCCCTGTTTAGGGGTAATTATGTGATAAATGAAAATTATCTAATTCACAAAACAGCAATGTCCATATTCAACTATTGAATATTACTATTACAGTTGAATGCAAGATGTGCCTAATCTGTTGAAAGGATATGTTGTCTGAAATTTCCAATTTTACTCATGTGAGTGCAAAGAGCATTCAAATTCCCTCTCCTAAATTAAGTCCATGTCGCTGCATTAGTATCTTTAGATTTCAAGTGAACATTTCAACAAAAACATAACTGAAATTCAAATTTCAACATGATTATATTTATCATTTTATCAAATGCTTGGAACTTTGAAGAATTTACTAGGAGTTTGAAAGTGGTTTAGGCATGCTGCACTCTTGAAAATACTAGGTCTACGTATATAAAATCAAATTGAACCATACTTGGTATATGCTTTTTAGTTGAGTTTTTTTCATAAAAAACTTGACTTACGGTTTAACGAGGGATGGTTGGCGGGATGGCGGTTTACCCCCATAACTATATAACATAGCCGTTTATTGATGGATTCTGAGGTTAGCATGAGAACTTGCACAAAAAACAACCAATTTCATTCATATTTGGTATATTGATCTTTCACAACAATATCTTGATAAAGTTTGAAAACCAGGTTTGTTCAATTCATTTTATCTGAGTTTTGGGCCTCAGATCATCTATTTTTAGCAATTTTAGGAAAATTTATGTCCTTTAGCGCAACAATTTGAACAAACGTCAACCAATTACATTAAAATTTGGTATATGGATCTTTTACAATGATTTGTCCAATACTTTTTACCTGAGTTACAGCCGTTATTTCGTCTGTCTTTAGCAATTTTAGGAAATTTTATGTTTGTTAGCGTGATAACTTAAACAAATGTCAACCAATTTCATTCATATTTGATATATGGATCTTTCACAATAATATCTCAAACAATTTCGAAAACCAGATTTGTCCAATTGTGTTTTCCTGAGTTACGGCCCTCTGTTTGTCTATTTTTGCAATTTTATGACTGTTAGCGTAAAAACTTGGAACAATCATCAACCGATTATATTCATATTTGCTATGTGACCTTTCACAACTAAATCTTGTGGAGAGTTTGAGAATAACTTTATGACCTTTAGGACCGATAACTTTAATGTCAAACGATTCCATTCATATTGGGCATATGGATCTTTCACAACAATATCTTGATTGATTTCAAAAACCAGTTTAGTCCTATTTTTTTTACCTGAGTTAATGCCCTTAGTTCAGAGCTATGGATCTTTAACTTGTCCATTTTTAGTTATTCTCGGTCAAACAGATTCACTCTTACGGGCAAAAAAACTCCACCTTAGCCATCTTTGATCCGCAACCCTTGTCTATTCACTGTGATGCTACATGTTCACCTTCTTATTTGCAGGCAGATTAGAAGATTTTCTGTTGCTCAACAGAAGCGTGTCGTTAGCATCTGACGTCAACAATCAGTGTGAGATGTTAGACATCAGTATGACTCAGGTAAGTTTTTTGTTTGTTTGTTTTTTTACTTTGATAATTAGCATTGGCTTCTCAAAATGCCAAAATGAAAACAAATTCTGTGACCTTTTTTTAACTGAAACAAAATTGTAGATGCTGCCAATGTTGTGTAAAATTGAACAGAATTGCTGTACGCATTGTTAATAGTCCGTGAGTTGCATAAATGGATTATTCATTGTCTAGTAGTTGCAAGATTGACTACATAAAAAGCACTATCCATTTCAACCCACTCCTGTTAAAGTTATTAAATTTATGCTGGTTCTTGAAAAGTACTTAAAAATCAACCTCTATCCTTGATTAAGTGTCCTTGAATAGAAAGAACCATATTTTATTATTGTCTGATGTCCAAGAAACAGAACATTAATTTTTTTTGGCCTTATAATTTAAGTTTATTTGTGGCCTAAAAAACATTTATAGCTGGTAAACAGCTGGTGCCTAAATAGAGCCACGCAAAGTCAATTTCCCATTTCTCAGGCCAGAACATGTTGAAAACATGTGAGTGCATGGTTTTTAATTTTATATTTTATTTCTGGGGCACACCCCAATGAAGCACTCCACAGGCCTTGAAATAGGGTGTCTGTCATTTGCAGAATGAGGTCCCCAGAGGGTGAATTTAGTGATTCTACCCCGCATAGTGGGCTAGCATCACCAAATTCACCCTCTGGGGACCTCATTCTGCTTACTTCTGCTTTCCGCGGGCCATTATTTCCCAAACATGTCCATAAAATTTATTTCGTCGAAAATTACCCAATAAAGTATCCATCTTGCATTTTACTCTTTGCATGACTAAATATTTGGCACACCCTACAGGCCACATCTCTCATCCGATTAACACCAAACTTCATACAGATCTTCGAGTCATTGCTTGATTCAGAAATAGTTTACATAGACAGTTGGAGCAAAGTTTTCAATGGTTGTTCCCAGAATCTAATTTTTCATTTCTAAAAAAGCTACCAGTCAAATAAAGCCACCTTATTCTGGAGACATGTGGCTTTTATTGAGTGTGCAAATGCAAAACATCGTGTGTTAGCAGCTGTGTGGAGATCGCCAAAGAGCGGATTCGGAAATGGACCATCGCAAAGAAAATGAAATTAGCCATACTTCACAACTTACGAAGAATTCCCATGTGCTTTTAGGACAGACTTGAATTGTCATATAGATGGTTACAAATTACATTAATGAATCAGAAAAATTTGAATCAGGAAACGGGTCTCAGTTCATCGCAGTTTGTATAAAAAACACACCACTGTTAGTTCGTACTAATTACAATTTTTCAGACAGACCTTGCGTGGTCTAGATTATATGAAAAACACATATTGTTATTACTGTCAGAATCATTAATATTTTCTCCACGTAACAGACACTGGCTTGTCAACTACATCAAACTAAGTTCGAAAAAATATTCTAGTCAGTTTTATTTTGTTTTCTCAAGGAATTTGACGACATTGGTGGAAGTTCAAAGTCATTTATTGCTGGTGAAATCTCTAAGGAGTGGAACTTCGACAATGCTTTTAAGGAAGATGCTCTTGTTATGGACTCTGCAATGATTCTACCTCTGACTGCAGCATACACTGGAGCAGTTCTGGACATGGAGAAAGGTAATTTGTTTATATAAAGTTCTATACATCATATGGATAACATGATGGTTTGTCTTTCTGTGAACAATATACGTGGCCCTCAAAATTAAGAGAATGTCCCATGGCAAATTTGGTGCTGTGGCATTATAGGTTCCGCATGTTGTTATGGCATTTCCCACAGCATCGCTTGTTGCTGTGGCCAATTTTGAGAACTGCTCTTCATGTCAAAATTTTACAAGATATTATATGTATAACTAGCAGGTTAGCCCGCCACTGGCGGCGTTCGTCAGAAACATGACAATTTTTAATTTTTTAATTAATTTTTTCGATGAGTTAATTGTGGCTTTTTATAATTTATTTTTTGTTTTTCAATGAGATAATTGTGCCTTTATAATTTAATGGATTTTTAAATTAATTGTTTAATTGAATTTTTTGTTTTTCAATTAATTTTTTGTTTTTCAATTTTACCCGATTTGACCTTGAATTGATCATTTTCAAGGTCAGGTCAGGTCGGGGTCACAATTTAACCCGCCCATGACACTTCCCGTAGGTAGCAAGTTTGAGCTCAATCGGTTCAAGTCTATAAAGGACACCCACATATATATCATTTGTGGGTACCTGTTTCAAGGTGAAGATCACCTAGGGCGGAAAAACTGACCCGATCCCCGTTCCTAGGAAGTCCTAAGTACGTAAGACTCCCACAACACGCTCATGTCTGGTAGCTGACGCCCGTGTACAGACGTAAGAATCACATTACGCACATACGCTCTTTATCAACTACACTGCGGATAGGAACGCTCTTTAACTATCAACGCGATTAACCCCCGCAGTGCCGTTTTTGTGACTGAGAGTGAAGAACGGGTGGTTGGAGCTTCTCCAAAACGCTGCGACGACCATTCCCGTGGGTTTTTACCCTTAGATAGGAAGTTTGAGCTCAATCTGTCCAGCCGTTTTGGAGTCTATAAAGGACAAATATACACATCTATTTATATATTTACGGAAGTATCAAATATATAGGAGATTATCAATATTGAAACTAAGCTATTCTTTATTGAACATAAATTTTGTGAAACAGGCGATTTCAACGACCAATATGGAGTGACGTCTTTTACCAATAATAACTTATTTATTGTGACATTCTTCCTTGGGTCATACTGCTTGAAAGTATGTGAATTTTCATGAAATCTATTATTTTAACAACCACTGATTATTTATAGTGTTATAACATTCTTTCATCATCCATACTGCCTGAGTACTGTAATTACTGTATGAGCACAAAATGTCTCAGGTGACATGTAGATCTAAAATTTCCAAATTCGCTATACAGTTACACTAGCTGTAATGTTAAATGTTATAAACATTTTCAAATAGAATGAAATCATTCAGTCTGTCCTCTCCTCAAAGACTTGTTATGATCCCACATATAAGGGTATACACAGGCAAAATTCTCAGGTGACGGGTAAAACATAATTATACCCCATCCCAAAAGACGGGGGGTATACTGGATTACATGTGTCCGTTCATCCCTCTGCAGCCATCCATCCGTGTATCAGTCCACTCATATATCTCAATCGTTGGTAATCGGATATCGATGAAATTTAGTATGCAGGTTTGGCATCAGGAGGGCTTTGAAAAGAGTGTTCATTGATGTTGTTCACATTTTCCGTTCAAGAGTTACCCCTCTTTGTTTATCTGAAAATGTTGGATTTCTGTCCATCATTCATTAGAATTGTCAAGTAATTTGTTTGTTCATCACACATTTTTTTTCTCACAATTTGGTTTCCGACCTGCCCATATTTTACCGTTGGGGTATCCCAGTACCTGTGATGCAACCTCTTGTTCTATCTATCCCCTGTGACAAGTAGAAATTTCAGAATGTTTTGAGCCCTGAACATATAATATTTCCATGACTGGAACTTGCTGAATTTTTGCAAAAATCCTATGCCAATGCATTCTCTTATATATGCGAGTCTCGCATACATAAGAGAATACATTGGCCTAACAATCTGTCCCTATGGGAGACTCGCATATATAAGAGAATGCACTTGCACAAGCGCAGCTCCCATCATGAAAGGGTTGTATCTTCTAAGTTTTGCTTTCAGCTGCACCTCCAGAAGATGCAGATGACGTTGACTCTGCCAGCTGGCGTATCTTCCAGACTGTGACCCCACTCACACAGCACCTGATGGAGAGTAACCACGCCTCTTTGTCATATCAGTATACCATGAATGCTCTAGCAACAATCAAGCAATACAGCAACAAGCAGTATGTTGGCCTCCTGCTTCCAGAACAGGTTAGTCGTCCGTTATTATATCCCTATAACAAGCTACAGTAATGCTCTAAGTAATCGGCTCCTTAACCACAGCAGAATTATGGATAATTTTTCAGGATTTAGTCGGAAATATGGCTTGTTGCCATTCATCGGAAAGCTCTCGGCGAGAGCTTTCCGATGAATGGCAACAAGCCATATTTCCGACTAAATCCTGAAAAATTACCCATAATTCTGCTGTGGTTAAGGAGTCGATAACTTAGAGCATTACTGTATGGGAGGATATAGGAATCCGCTTGTCTGTCGTACCGTTCGTAGATGCAACTTTGTCCGATCTTTTATTCCTACACGCTGAAGACTGGCTGCCATGTGAGGTATCCTTATTCCATTGGGACAGCCCACATCTACAGTAATGCTCTAAGTAATCGACTTCTTAACCACAGCAGAATTATGGGTAACTTTTCAGGATTTAGTCGGAAATATGGCTATTCATTTGATTCTAATTCACTAATGTAGAGGGAATGGTCAAGTAATATATCTATTTGCTGTACTTAGCAGGCCTCAAAATATGGTGCTAGTCATTTACAGAATAAGGTCCCCCAGGGTTCCTGTGGGGCCTTGAAATCCTTGAATAAACTTGCTTTTGATAAATGCCTATTCAAGGCCTGGAAAGTACTTAAATTCTAGTCAAGGGCTTTGAATATCCTTGAATATTTGCCGTTTTATCGATCCTCTGCAATGCACACAAATCAACCGCTCATATTTTACAGTATTTATGGTAATTACTAAGCAATATATTCAGCTGAGCGATCAACTGCAGTGCGTTACCAATGCAATTATCAATCGAGCTCTGTGATTGGTCACTAACAGCAGCATCATGTGCATGTGAGCATTTTGTAGCCAATGATTAAATTTGTTTCAATAATTCATCTTGTGGTTCCTGGAAATTGTTTTGGTTTTCAAAGAAATTGGCGGCCAGGCCTCATTGTCAACAAAACTCGATAAATTTTGGAACTATCATGATAATGCTAAGAACTGAAACATTGGGAAATGTAGTTTTCAGAATGCATGGTTAAAAATACCAGCTTATAGCGCATGGTTATTGCCGGTTCCTCCAGATAAATATTTATTAGTCGAGTTTTTTTCCAAAACTCGACTTATAGTTTGATGAGGGACGGTGGGCGGGCGGGCGGGGCGGGCGGCGTGTTTTGCTTATAACTCAACCGTTTATTGACGGATTACAAAAAAAATTGGTGTGTGAGTACATATCCATGCACGTAAGCTGCAGACAAAAAAATCGGGTTCGTCCGCACATTTATTACAGAGTTATGGCCCTTTGAATTTTCAGCTCGTTAGCGCGATAACTTCAACAAACGTTATCCGATTTGATTGAAATTTGGTATATAGGTGTCTCCCAAGAATATCTCGGATGAGTTCGAAAACCGGCCTGGTCAGATAAAATTTGATAGAGTTATGGCCCTTAATTAGTCATTTTTCACGAATTTTCAGCTCGTTAGCGCGATAACTTCAACAAACGTTATCCGATTTGATTGAAATTTGGTATATAGGTGTCTCCCAAGAATATCTCGGATGATTTCGAAAACCGGCCTGGTCCGATAAAATTTGATAGAGTTATGGCCCTTAATTAGTCATTTTTCACGAATTTTCAGCTCGTTAGCGCGATAACTTCAACAAACGTTATCCGATTTGATTGAAATTTGGTATATAGGTGTCTCCCAAGAATATCTCGGATGAGTTCGAAAACCGGCCTCGTTCGATAAAATTTGATACAGTTATGGCCCTTAATTAGTCATTTTTCACGAATTTTCAGCTCGTTAGCGCGATAACTTCAACAAACGTTATCCGATTTGATTGAAATTTGGTATATAGGTGTCTCCCAAGAATATCTCGGATGAGTTCGAAAACCGGCCTCGTCCGATAAAATTTGATGGAGTTATGGCCCTTAATTAGTAATTTTTCACGAATTTTCAGCTCGTTAGCGCGATAACTTCAACAAACGTTATCCGATTTGATTGAAATTTGGTATATAGGTGTCTCCCAAGAATATCTCAGACGAGTTCGAAAAACGACCTGGTCCGATAAAATTTGATAGAGTTATGGTCCTTAAGTAGTCATTTTGTACGAATTTTGAGCTCGTTAGCGCGATAACTTCAACAAACGTCATCCGATTCAACTAAAATTTGGAATATAAGTGTCTTCCAATAATATCCTGGACGAGTTCGAAAACCAGCCTGGCCCAATAAAATTTGATAGAGTTATGGCCCTTAATTAGTAATTTTTCGTGAATTTTTAGCTCGTTAGCGCGATAACTTCAACAAACGTCCTCCGATTTGTTTAAAATTTGGAATAGACATACTTGCCAAGAATATTTTGGACGAGTTCGAAAACCAGCCTGGCCCGATAAAATTTGATGGAGTTATGGCCCTTAATTAGTCATTTTTCGATTTTACCTATTAATTAGTCTACCGATACTGATGCACACCAATTGGCGCATCAATTGTATATCAATAAAGTTCATCAAACACAAATGACTTTCCTCCTTGAAGCTCTTCCCGAATCCCGATTTTCATTAACCAAAAGTAATTGTAATTGTACCATTGTAATTGTAATTAATTACATTGCATTTCCAATGTAATTGTAATTGTAATTGACATATTTCAATGTAATTGTAATTAATTACATTTCAATGTAATTGACCCAACCCTGATTGGCGGTAGCCACCGGCGGTAAGCCACCGAAAATGAGACACAGCATCTCTGATGCCACCTCTTGTTTGAGAAATAATTCTCTTTGGTTGTGTGAGAATGAACTGCCATCAGGACTTGAATGTGTGACTTGATAGACTAGTGTCATGAAGAAAATGAAATATCCAGAGTTCTTTAAAATTATATCTTATTCTTTTTCCCCACTGCAATTTGATGTTTAATATGTTTGCACCTTGATAATGCATTGTGTCATCTGCTAATTTGGGGATAAAGAGAAATTAAAATAAAAATTTTAATGGTAAACAAACATTGGAAAAGATCAAACTATTAAAAATATTCTTAGAATCATATTTAGACTAATATGTTTTAACTTACTACATGTCTAACGATGTTTGTTGACAAATCACTGTAACAGGTTTGTTTACATAACAATGGTTTCAACACAAAAAATTTCATTCTCAGAGAGTCAGGGTCCGCCCTGGACCAAAATGAACTTTTGCCAAATGAAAATCTTTTTTGCCAAATGAAAATCTTTTTCGCCAAATTCTTTTAGAATTGCCAAATGCTATCCCTGATAGTATAATTTTCTTCAACATTGAGTCTTATTTTGTGGTTTATCACACAATAATAAACCAATCACCGAACAATAAAATTTGAGAAGGGTTGCTTCACCAGAAGGGCACATTACAAGAGGATTAACTATGTAAACACCACCACCACACTAAATACTGGCAATCCCGGGACTAATCCCTCACCCTCAATACTAATGCTATCAGATTAACTGCATCTTAATAAAGGTGTTAACTTTTCCTAGACCTTATGAAACACCACTAATATGATTGTGAGAGTTTCCTGAATTGCATGGTATTGATTGACCAATATTTTTCAACTTTCTTGAGGAATTAAAAAGTGACTTTCCAAATCTTTTGCCAAATGAAAATATTTTTTGCCAAATGTGATTTATTTTTGCCATTGGCAAGTGGCAGCGCGAACCCTGTCAATAGTTAATATCAGAACAGCGATTATCTAATTCTCCATGCTCTTCTTAGCGGTGATGTTCTTTACAGACTTTATAATTTATGCACATTTACCCACTTCTAGTGCCTTGGATCCCCTTAACACACCTCTTTTATGACCAGTCCTCCAGTTTCTTAACACGAATGTGGTGACAAGGCTCATCTGTCACAGGTGTCACGCAGCAGAAGAAAAATACCTGTCACCATGTGATAACCTGTCATCCTCATGTGGATATGTGTACATGTTGAGTCATGTGTAGAATTTTCAGATATCTGATGGTCCTCTATTTTTATTTCAGAAACAGATTTTGCTGGAAAAAGAGAAAGTTTTCTTTGAGAAAGCTGAATCATTGATGATTCCAAAGTCACAACAGTTTGCTACAGATATGCTTGCTAAGGTTGGTGTCCTCTCTATTCAATGCTGTCCACTTCTTCGCAGTATTTTGTGGACTCATCATCCTAGGTCAAGTTCATATGTTCAATGTAAAATGATCAAAGGCTGGTAGCTGAGCACTGGACAAATATAGGGAAACTATGGGTTCACACAGAAGAGCAATATTCCATATACAGTAATGCCCTAAGTAATCGTCTCCTTAAACACAGCAGAATTATGGGTAATTTTTCAGCATTTAGTCGGAAATATGGCTTGTTGCCATTCATCGGAAAGCTCTCCCCGAGAGCTTTCCGATGAATGGCAACAAGACATATTTCCGACTAAATCCTGAAAAATTACCCATAAATCTGCTGTAGTTAAGGAGTCGATTAATTAGAGCATTACTGTAATCGGTTATCACCACCATGTGGGTTTCTGAGATCTATAATGAAGGCGAGATACATTTTCTGGGTAGGATATTGGTAAGAACATAGATAGCATTGAACACTAATCTCTGCAACCTATTGGGTGGTTAGAAAACAATTTGTCCGATACATTGTATTTCAATCAAGAGAATATCAAATAAAAGATGCTTTTGCATGCGAATTATGTTGTCTTGCATATAGAATAACACAAAACACAGTTGATATCACTGTAAAATGCTCAAAGGCTGTAGCTGAATACTGGACAAATATAGGGAAACTATGGATTACACAGAAGAGCAATATTCCATATACAGTAATGCAGGGTTTCCGCCAGGGGGCAATTAATGAGTCCGTATTGGGAAAACACATAATGCGACGGGACGACTATGGTTCGTCCTGTTGGGCGAAAATTTTGTTATTTGACACTGAAAAGAAGCTATTTCCTTGCACCTGAGTGTGCCACAAAGCTACGTGTATTATGCAAGTCGATCATTTCTGTGGGTGCATTAATTCTGTTGATGGTATCCAAATAATTACGTACTGGGTACGTAAGACAGTCGTCTGATTGAAGACTATATACATGTACATGAACGAGCTACGAGTTTAATACAGTGTTTACAAATTTATAACATACAATAAGATTCCAACAGGTATAATGAATCTAAACACTAAAAAGCATCTACGCATTGACCAATAATACCTAGCATGGAGAATTGAATAACGTATTTCTTAGAATTTCAAGTAGCGTCCGTGAAAATGAAACTGACAGGATTATATATTCTGTCAATCATAAAACTATTTGTGCGCAGTGACATCATACTGCAGGAGATATTTATAGTGGCGAAATATGAATGGTAGAGAAATGTTTTACCCGGAACGCGTAGCTTGTTCAATAGTATGTGTTAGTCCAACGACTGATGACCGCAGCTATAGAACAGAGTTTTTGGCCAACGTGTTATAAAATATAATTTAGTTTTTGGCGGGAAATGTGAACATGTGCGTCGTTGATTATTGTGCTTGGGGACCCAGGCGGGACAACTAAACTATTATTGACCGTACCTTGAAAATTATCTCCATATTGGGGGGGGGGGGGGGGGGGGTGGGTATGTGTTCGTGTTTATCCTCCATGCATGTAAGATGGCTCAAATGAATGGTGTTCTCAATAATGTCGCTATTTGACATGCTCTTTCATATTGTTTTTTCGGGAGATGGACTGTGTCGATTTCATTTTGTCAATATTAATAAAAATAAGTGTAGATATATAGCCTGTCGACACAGACAAGATTGAAAAAGTTTTTAATAGTGTCATTTATTTGTGTGTGAGCGGGATTTCATGCAACAACCGACGGGGGGAATGGGTCCATGGGACGGACCCGCAGCCCTGGCGGAAACCCTGAGTAATGCCCTAAGTAATCGACTCCTTAAACCCAGCAGAATTATGGGTAACTTATCAGGATTAAGTCGGAAATATGGCTTGTTGCCATTCATCGGAAAGCTCTCGACGAGAGCTTTCCGATGAATGGCAACAAGCCATATTTCCGACTAAATCCTGAACAATTACCCTATACAATTCTGCTGTGGTTAAGTGGTCAATTACTTTGGGAATTACTGTATTTAGTTTGTTTAGTTATGGTTTAACGTCGTTTTAGTTGAAAAGTCATATCACGATGCGCTTTAGTGCATTAAGATATGTCACTTACACACACATGCTAAATCAAAACATTCATGTTTTCATAAAATTTCCAGTGTTTTCACAATTACTTTCAGAAATGAGTGAGTTGATTTGAAATGAGATATGTCTATTTCCGATACTGCAAAGAGAATAGTACTTCTTAATGTCAATTGCAAGATTGAAACTCTCCATAGCCTACATCACTTGAATCCCTGTTGTAATCGAAGATGCGGCTTGTTGCAATCCAGGATAAGAAAATGGAAACTGCCCAGTTGTTTACGCAGTATGTACTTGAGAAAAAAAAAGATGTTAATTGTGAGATGAACTAATATACAGTAATGCTCTAAGTAATCGACTTCTTAACCACAGCAGAATTATGGGTAACTTTTCAGGATTTAGTCGGAAATATGGCTTGTTGCCATTCTTCGGAAAGCTCTCGGGGAGAGCTTTCCGATGAATGGCAACAAGCCATATTTTCGACTAAATCCTGAAAAATTACCCATAATTCTGCTGTGGTTAAGTGGTCAATTACTTTGGGCATTACTGTACTTGATGTCAATTGGGGGAAGACTCAGGTGAAGATCTATAATTTTCCACCTCCAATTTCAGATTTTTAGTGGTGTGGAAATTGACTGTAAACTGGCGTTTACAGTACTTATGTACTTCTCAAAGAAACAAGGCAAGGAGTTATTAATCAGGTTCATCAAGATGTTGGGACAAGATTGCAAGAAACTATTAGTAAGTTACGGCTCTATAAGTCTCTATTACTAATTTTTGTCGAGCAGATATTTCAACCACAGGTTGTCTGATCGTTTTTCTAGGTGAGATCAGCCCTTAAGAAAATATCGACATAATATCAATATTAATTGTTAGAAATTGTTTCCGGACAGTCTTCAACTCCCATTTAATATTTTATACCCAGAAAACTATATAAAACTTGATATAGGTAGATAGAAACCACATTTAATGCATTTATATATGTGTGTTTTATTCCAGTCCATAGCTCGAGTTGGTTTGGGATTTGGAGAAGTCCATAAAGAGATGACTATCGTGCAACGCTGTAAATCTCTGGAAAACTCATCCAGATGGGGTCATAAGTTAAGAAAAATGAATGTAAGTTTAACCCTTTATGTACTAAATGGATTCTCCAATTTAGTTATAATCGTATACATTGATAATAGGCAAATAAAACAAGTACAGTAGAAATCCTATTTATTCAGTCGTTCGATTTTGAGGCGCACAATTGCTCTCACACCATAGGCAACCTGGAATTGAAAAGCATTGAACAAAAAGTTGGAATAACAACGATTGTTGTAGAAGTCATAGCATCAAAGGTTATACACTGGAGTGTTTTTAACCCGTAATGGTCTGTGTGTACAGTAATGCCCTAATTAATCAACTGCTTAACCATAGCAGAATTATGGGTAACTTTTCAGGATTTAGTCGGAAATATGGCTTGTTGCCATTCATCGGAAAGCTCTCCCCGAGAGCTTTCCGATGAATGGCAACAAGCCATATTTTCGACTAAATCCTGAAAAGGTAGCCATAATTCTGCTGTGGTTAAGGAGTCGATTACTTAGAGCATTACTGTAGGAAGGATCTATTATTCATCTGTGGAGGTGTTCAGGAAATATAAGCTGACAACAGACAATAAAAAGTGCCGAAGGAATCCCAGTTGTTAGTGGGAAATGTTCAGATAATAAGTTCATAAATGACTTATTGTTGTTGAACTTTTTATCTGAACATTTCCAAAGGGATAACTACTCATCATTGAGCATTTAGTATAGAAAGAGTTAACAATATTAACATTATTTATATGCTTCAATTTTGAAATTTCGAAAAGTCATTAACAATCCTGTCTTTCAGTGTTGCTGAAAAATCTCCCATTGATTTTGTTTTGTCTCCAGATTCCTCCAGAGTATTAAAGTGATGTGAAACACTCCAGTAGGGTGATCAAATAGAAATGTAGAATAATCTTTCTCAAAGTCGTTATTTTTTACGAATAGTAAACCAAAATAACAATAAGCACCGTAATTCTTATATATTAATTAAATGCAATGACGCCATGTGGTGAAATCATGTGTCGGTTTATCGCTGATAGTTGCGTCCCGAATCGAGATGTAAATATTTACAATCGAGAGTAGTTCAGACGACCTTTTTCTCTGGAGTGGTATGGCCGATCTCTGTCAAAGTATCGAGGTCGTTGGTAGAATGCTACATTCCCCAGGAACGAGATCAGTTATTATTAACCAGCTAAAATCATAAAGCATAATTTATCCCACATGGTTGTTATTAATAACAAGACAGGTTTGCCTTAATGACTACCATTTATTAATCACTAAAGCAACAGGTAGTCGGAAACGTGTTTATGGACCTCCAGCTTTCTTGTCATTGGTGAAGGCCCTTTTTTGGTACCACCCAAGCGCCAACCATGGGGTCCTGGCAACGATCACCTATCTAGTCCTGAAAGACACTAAGCATAGTTGTTAGCATCAGGGATGCCTCCTCCCAAACGGAAGGAGGAATACTGGGCGGGAGGATGGGACGCTAAATAATTGTCGACCGAGCCGGGCGAATGTTCTAACCAAAAGGCTGTATGATGTCCGTGTGATTACCCATGTGACCTGACGCCAGACGAAATAGTTCCTCCCTCAATCTCGATGGGCTTTGTTCCAATACTTTAGCATATACTCGTCCCTTTAGGACAAACAAAGGCATTATCTCAGTTGACAATTAGTGAAGTGAGGAAAAGAAGCTGGCAAATTGAGTGTCTGATTTCCATATCGCTCCGCATGTACTGCAGTATACGTGATTGAATATATGCAGTACTGTCATATCTATTTATAGCCATCGCGGGTTTTCCCTTCCAATATATACATGTAGCAACCTGTGGGATAAATGATTTGCTGCTCGCTTATGCTCTGGCATCTCTGTTATCTATCAAGCCAGTTTTTGAACCATCTATTTTTTTTTCCAGATAAATATAGGGGAAACTTTTATTGAATCAATTTCAAAGAAAGAGAAAACACTGCTTCCTATGCTAGCAAAGTGTGAGTCAGTCAGTCTGGAATTCATCATAGAATTCTGCAAGTAAGTCTTAGTTTTACATTTTTTGTTGATGTCCAAAATTATGTCTTATATTTGCAATTGTATTTTATGTTTAACATGTCAAGCGTTTTAGAGCACTTCGGTGGATTTTACGCTAAACAAAACTGTTTTACAGTGGGTCCGAAAACGCCATAACAAATAAAAGTAACAAGAGTACACAAGCCTAAAAGGCTTAACTGGAAAGACCGGGATTGAACAAGAAACATGAAAACCCGGACAGACCTGAAAGATATGACAAAGTCCCCACCCACCAGTTATGGAAAAAAAAAAAAAAGGGGGGGGGGGGGCACTTAATCTGTGAAAACAAATATTGGATTAAAAACAGAAAATGTATGCTTTAAAAGGCTCCAAAGTAAAATGGAGACAAAATAACTGGTGGGTGGGGGGAAACCGTGAAGGTGGAAGAAACAAAAGATAATGGATCAGGCTGAGCGAAGGTGGTTGAAAGGGGAGGTGGTGGGTGAAAAAGTTGTGAGATAGAGTAAAATATGCGTCTGCACCTTGTGAGAAAAATATAGGGAATGAATTACTTACTGCGTAGTTTTGTGTTCGTGCGCATCAAAAAATATAGATCCGTAGAAAAAAGGAGATCGTCTTGCGAACGGCATTAGTAAATACAAGACGTAGTGAGGAAAACATTTACGGATGTGTATCAGATTGCGATTAGTTAAAAACTGTTGGTTGGTAGATTGATCTGTAACTATTGCACAATCAGTTGAAATAAACAATGCGTATTCTTTTTTTTAAAGTAGTGCTTCGGCTGTTTACATGTGAGATCTCGCCAGATCTCGCTGGCTGAGAGACTTGTATCGAGAGGTAGCGCGAAATACGAAATAGATTAGCGAGTCGTAATTGTTGGTGATGTAGAAGATATAAAACCCTTGGAACTTACAGATCCAATGGTAATTTATATCCCCAACATCAAGGAAAGGACTAAGAAAGACTTGGTGTTGCGATATGGACTACCTATATTCTATATAAAAATATATAACTATAAAATCTGAACAAGTAATATAGGTAGCCGAACAAGAACGTATATACAGTGGGTCCGAAAACGCCACGAGAAGAGGGCAAAGGGAAATTTGCCCGAGACGCACCCACTGTCCCAAAAAGAAAAAAGCACAGCATGATCCAAAACCATTTGTAACTAGGAACTCACCGAGTACATGTGAAATGATGATATGCACTAAAGTAGTAAATAATTGACAATAGCACATCGAGCATGAGGTGACATTATCAGAAGCAATGTGGCATAGGTTATGACTAGTTACCCCACACTCTAAGTACAATGTACGAGTGACTAAGCCCATTAAGACATGGGATTTAAAATGGGTTTGTTTGTATGACAAAAATATCTGAAAATAACAAGCATAATATGTAAAACATGTTTAAATGAACAATGTGAGCACTCAATGGTTCAACAAATGTATAAAAGTCTGAAAATATGTACAAGCACCGGAAATATTAATACTTCTTAAGCCTACACGCGGCTAAACTCGGGAAGAAGACATTTCAGATCACACTTGCTTGTTAAGTTCAAAGAAGCGGGCTAGGTCGAATGTAACGATGGAAGGCATTTGATTTCCAACGACCCATCCGGCGTATTTGAGCGTCAGAGAAACCTTGATCTGCAGCCAAAGAAGCTGCCCCTATACGGAAACTATGTGTCATGAACAAATCAGTACTGAGATTGCAACCGATCAGGCACTGTTTAAACACCGTAACAAAATGGGAGCGAAGAATTGGTTTACCGTCCGGATAGGAGAAAAGAGGACCTTGTTCCAGTCCCCGTAGAAGGCAGTATCTATGTAAATTCCAGACCGGACAAATGTGAAATTCCGAACGCCGTGATAAGCATATCCGATGTGGAGTGCTATTTATGTTGTGTTTGAAAACGCGGAAAGTGACGGTAGCATCAGAGTCTGATATGATACAATCGGCCAGTTGCAATACCTTTGTTGAGAGGGCCTGCGCAGTGGGGCAAAGTTCCCCAATACGAGCCATCGCAAAAAAGGCTGTTGTGAAAATAGCAGCAAAGAGCTGTTGTTTGTAGAAAGTTAAACCTAATGTCGGAAGGAAGTGTATTAGTCTTCGCAGAATTGGAAGTGTTATAGGTAAGCGAAAATCGCTGACTGGATGTAGACGTCTGATTGCAGACAGAACCTTCTTAACTAGGAAGGTATGAGTTGGATCTGAAATGTCTCTGACCTTATGAATGAAAGATACTGCAGACATGGCACTAGTTATGGAACCTGCTGTTAAGCCTTTTTTCCGCCAAGGAGAAGCCCTCAACTGAACTATATGGATTACGTCTCCGGCCTTGTGTCAATCAGGAGGGTTAAAATTTTATTGCTGTGCCGACCCACTCACACCCGTGTCCAGATTAGTCTCGCATGAATACACCCGCATTCTATCTATTGTCTAGTCAGTTTTTATTCCTCCTCGCCAGGACAGGATCGTTTCTATTTTCTCAAGGTTGTATCTTTCTGTGTTGCGAGTTTATCGACTCAATATTTATTGTTGATATTACAAACTTGCAATTTATTGTACCCGATAGTTAATTAATATTTCTCACATCCGAAACGGGAACTTTTTTCGTTTCACTGTATCCGTAATTTGTTTCCGTGTTTTCTGTTTTCCTCAAGACGGCTTTATCTTCCAACAATTGGAATTAAGATGGCCATCTTGACAATGACTAAAGAAGCACATAGCTTACTTGTGGCAAAACCACATAGTGCATATTGTGCCACACATACGGCGTGATGACTATCATGACTTACAATTGAGGACGCAATGTAGTACGGTATGCGATATCTCCTAATTTCGTGCTACACGTGTTTCACTTTACATAAGTTTCCGTCGACTCGCTTCGGTTATTTCGTAAGTTCCGTTGCTTTGTATCCTAATGTATACTGCCAAATCATACATGGCACTGCTCTGTTAATTCGCAGAAAGTTGCACAGGACAGCCATATCCTCCTTTGTAATAATTTACATGAATAAATACGAAAGATAGTACTTGTTATCACTATCAGATGACAATTCACATTTCTTTCGACTGAGCGATCTGTAACATTGTTTTATCGATCAATACCTGCGAATCTACGCCCGCCAGTATGTATGAGCGCGTGGTCTTGTTAGACACATGGCAAATGTAATAAAACATTACAGCGACTTCAAGGTATTTAGAAAATTCTGCCTTGTCTATCACGATTAAATATCATATAACTCATTGTATCATCAGTACAATAGTTACTAACACTCCGTAACAGGGGGATGGTATTAGTTATCACATATGTAACCACACTTCAAATTGATGTGTTGTCTGTCGATCTAAATATTGTGTTGCATTCTTTACATCCATGTATGTACAGTTTGGGTTACTACGAAATATTGATCACCAACTGCAATGAAGTGAAAACTTTGTAGCCTGACACTCCAGCTACACTTGGCTCACTTTACTTAAACAATTGTGATTCTACCCATGGTAAAAACATTTTGGAGCCATCTTGGATGTTCGACTTGAAGTGAGACCACTGGCCTACTTGTGGAGAGTAACCATCTCCAATGGGAACTTGGCCAATAAGGGAAAGCTTCGTCTTCAATATGGCACACCTTGCTCACGACATGGTCAGGGTGTTGCAACGATTTATTGGCTTGCCAGCATCTCACTGAATTTTAATTCGATTGATGTTTCTCCTTCATAACATTCGCCAGATGATTTAAGATTTACGCCACACATGGGTTGGCACTTAGAATTGACAATCTTTGTGATGTAACGACTGTGATCAGCAGATGTCACCAACTTGACACATCTGACCTCTATCCTCAGACATTAGTGTTTGTCGATACATTCAATTTCTCGGTCCCATTGACATATTATGGTTTAAGACTTTAAGTGCCTCAATGCCATCTTACCGTCGGATCTAATATGCCTCGGCATTGGCGAGCTTGCAATAATGTATTGCACGCCGTAATAGTTCCATACATTGTACATGACAATCATATGGTATCAGGGCCTCATGTATGCTGTCAGAACTGACTACTAGTATGCTTACATATGGTGAACAGTTTTTATCCCAATACTGACATACTTTGCAGTTTCATCAGTGAATGATAACGGCAAACAGCGAAATAGAAAGAATACATATTGTCATGTGCTCCAGATTCACTGCCAATAGTCTTTCCAGTAGAGACCATCACTTGGCTCACTAACTTCTATTTCCACATATATCAAAACGATATTCTGCCAAATAGCTTTCACTCGTGTATGATGCGCAGTTACATGCACCACATTTATATTGCGCAGAATATCAGAAAGGACTGCATTTGTATTGTTACATGTCTAAAGCGAGCTTACATGCGCAGCGTTTATATTGCGCACATCTACTGCCAATATATTTCCGTATCGGCCAAGACATGGCTTTCGTCTATTGTCACATATCCACTGATTATGTGACAAAACGATTCGATACAATCATGACGAAAATGAAGGCATTCGTATCTTCACGTCCGCTGTAAGCGCACTTTCCTAAAGGAAACCGCCTAGTTCTTGCCTATGTGCATTCGGAACTCATCGTCCTCATATACGAGAAAAGACAGTATCTTACCTGTCATAGCAGGTAAGATCACGTGGCCAGGGGTATAACGTGATTTTATATTAACCTTACTTTATACTCAATAACCTAGGTTGTATTGTGTTATGTATATTAACCTTGCTTTGTTATAACTAACAGCATGTCTTGCAGTCGAACATGATTCGAATTTGATGGCCACACACCGTGCAGGTTGCTCATTCACGGGTGTATTACTTGTTATAGTTGGGTAAGGGCATATTAGTCAATGATTACCTACTTTGAGCAACCGTACCAGTCTTTACCTCGGGCAGGACCAGTTCTGGCCCCCCAGGTCCTGCTACGGCAGTGTGAACCAATGGTAGGCGGGTGCTGCAAGTGGTTGATTCGGGAAACCAATCTTCACGGGCGATTGCTCCGGCACCTTTCTCTCAGGTGCCTAATGGTAGTGGCAATACGATTATTAAATTTCGAAAAAATTCACATTGATATACTATTATTCCACATAGAGTGAAATTTCCATCAGTATTTTGATTTCGGCCTGGTTTCCTGCCACGATGATCTGTTTATAGGCCACCACAATTATTGGGCACCTGGGAGTAGCCTTTGGCGGCTGTTCTGGGTGGGGAAGACTCGTTGTCACGTGACACTCTTGCTCTCATAGTCTAGACATAGCGCACCAGCCAAATGGCCTTCTGACTCTTCCCCATGGTGCAGTGGCCCACATCATTACAAGATGGGGTCCAGTCGATCCCCTGGAATCGTAATACCTTCGGGATACATCCGGGCCTGCTCCTCCGCCGTCATGTGATCATAGTGGTATGTCATCGACATTTATTCCAGTTTGGTCAGGACCACCTGCATTTGGGGGATTCCATTGAAGGGGCTTCCTCTGATCAAATGGCTCATCAGAACTTATTCCCTCTGGCCTTGGGGGCGCAGCTTGATGATGCCCCAGAATTTGAGGGGGTGACCTTGGACAGGACATAGCTACTTATCCCAAATGCAAGAGCATTTGTCTTGCGTCGAACCATTTCAGAGTAGGCCTCTTCCACAGTCTGGTATCCCAACCTGATGCAGCCAATTCTGTTGGCTGGCGTCGATCTTGACATGCTTCTCTGCATCGCGTGGCGTCGGCAGGTTTGACGACGATGAGCAAGAATCGCGGGTCGACAGTGGGTCACCAGGCACACTGTCGGACGACGATTCTGATGTTCCGCTGGTAAGTGATTTTGTACAGGATGAGGATACCGGTTGATATCTTATATTGCTTCATTTAATTCAACAATTTGCGAGTATTTATCTCAGTCAGGAAAGATCCAGCACTGTAGCCTTTGGAGGATGTTCTGGGTGGGGAAGTGAAGAGTTGTTGCGTGCCTCCAAGAGCTGCTCCAGCCTTCTGCCTCTTCCCCACGGTGCAGTGGCCCACATCTCCACAGATGGGGTCCAGTCACTCCCCTGGAATCGTACACCTTCGGGATACCTCTAGGCCACTCCTCCACCGGTAGGATGAATGTTCTGGGTGGGGAAGACTTGTTGTTGCGTGCCTCCAAGTGCTGCACCAACCAACCTTCTAACTCTTCCCCATGGTGCAGGGGCCCACATCTCCACAAGATGGGGTCCAATCCCCTGGAATCGTAATACCTTAGGGATACCTCCAGGCCACTCCTTCCCCGGTAGGAAAGAAAGGCTGAATGATCTGGGTGGGGAAGACTTGTTGCGTGCCTCCAAGAGCTGCACCAACCAGCCTTCTATCTCTTCCCCACGGTGCAGTGGCCCACATCTCCACACGATGGGGTCCAATCTCCTGGAATCGTAATACCTTCGGGATACCTCCAGGCCACTCCTTCACCGGTCATTTTGCAATTTTGATCATTCTGCTACATTTGATCATTTCGAAATGTACCCGACACTCGTTATGTGCGCCATCATAGATCACTGATGCTTCTATGCTTGTTCATCAAGTCCTCAGTGGTGTTCTCTAATCCCATATATACTGGTATGCAATGATACCTTGGATCATGATGGCGTTCCCTGCTCTCTACATTATACGAGGCTGGAGTACAGATGTGTGGCATGATATAATGAAACCTCATACCTCGCTATGATATCTGCTGCATATCATTTTTATATCTGGTTTGTGTATCACAGGGAGCAATTTACTTTCGATATCTGATTAGCAAATAATCTCACATTGACATGCTTAGATAGCATTTTTATAACATCATACATGTATAAAAAATTCCTCGCTATTACCGGTATCCACATTTCAGTGGCAAATCGCGATGCGATTCCAGTTAATTTGCTCCCTGGTGTATCATAAGCATTCTGATATCTTATGGCCTACACAATGGCTGCATGTGACATCAGTTCATAATGTGTACTGTCGAGAGAGCGAAGAAGATAACAAAGAGAATAGGATGCGGCAAAGTTATACTTGCTCGGTTGTCTCGCTAGCATGAATTCTATGGCACTACCTGGGATGTTTATTCCAAAAACAAGGGGGGGGGCGGTACACATTTGAGCAATGTCGTAATCTGAATTGGGAGCTCTTTCACGTAACATAATCATATCTGATTCATGACTAAATCACATTTACATGAATCCTGTTTCGGAAGAGTACATTCCCATCGAATTTGGATATTAATTAACTTTATTGCTCGTGCCTCCTCCTGGGCTTGCATTCTAATCCATATAGTTCAGTTGAGGGCTTCTCCTTGGCGGAAAAATATAATATTTATAAATAATATTACTTTTTCCTTAAGGGAAGCCCGAAACTGAACTATCATAGATCCCTCCCATGGTGGTGCCATTCCCAACCCCGCGACTCGCAAATCTCATGATTAAGTCGGAAATAAAAAACTGACTAGACAATAGATAGAATGCGGGTGTATTCATGCGAGACTAATCTGGACACGGGTGTGAGTGGGTCGGCACAGCAATAAAATTTTAACCCTCCTGATTGACACAAGGCCGGAGACGTAATCCATATAGTTCAGTTTCGGGCTTCCCTTAAGGAAAAAGTAATATTATTTATAAATATTATATTTCTATACAAAAAGGAGATAAATAGACATACAGTGTGAACAGATAGTGGCAGCACAAACGGAATATAAAATTCATGACAAAAAGTGGTTAGGTGATTCCAATACGTTCTGTATTGTCTTTGTGATGATGGCGCCAACGCGTGCGAGAAAAGGAGGTCTAAAGTCCCAGTAAGTTCTGCAATTTGAGGTGAGACGGCAATTGGAAAGTTGTTTCCTGAAAGGAAGGATGTAAACTTTTGAATTTGCTGAATTGGAAACGACTGAGCATGTCGGCACCTGTGTTACAAATGCCTTTAATATGACGGGCTTTAAAGAGTATATTATTCGACAAGCATGAAAGTACAAGTTTGCGGAGGAGAATCATCATGTGTTTATCTCGTGCAGTTTGTTTGTTTATGACGGTCACAACGGCCATGTTGTCAGAAAAGAATAGAATGGATCTGTTTTTTATACGGCTTCCCCAAATATGAATGCCTAAAACAATAGGATATAGTTCCAGAACACAAATGTTTAATGATCTCTCATGTGATGACCATTCCCCGACCATATATTCTGGATAAAAAATCGCGGCATATCCAGCTGAAGCTGCCGCGTCTGTATGAAATTGCAACATGCGCGAGGTTGTGAAATGACGATCGAGGAAGAATGAGGTTCCATTGAAATGTTCCAAGAACAGTAGCCAGATATGTAAGTCGAGCTTCACTTCGCGAGTGATTCTTATCCTGTGGTGTAACTTAATGATGCCCATTGTTTTGTTGATAAGACGACGCAGAAAGATTCGCCCTGGCCGTATCACAGAACAAGTAAAGTTTAAAAGACCAATGATCGATAAAAATTCTCGGAGTGTGGCCTTGTTTCTGGCTAAAAGTGAACGAATGCGGTGAGCGCACTCAAGCAGTTTATCGCGGGGGAGTGATGCACACATCTCAACTGTATCCAATTGGATCCCGAGAAAGGTAATAACGGTAGATGGAGGAATGGTTTTCTCGTGTGCAATTGGCACACGTAATTGGTCACACATGTTGAGGAATGAACGCAAATAGGCTTCACAGACGGACTCCGAAGGAGCGATGAGACAGAAATCGTCGAGATAGTGTACGCAGTTGTAAATTGCGAGTTTCTTTTTAGCGATCCATTCAAGAGAGGAGCTGAAAGCCTCAAAATTGTGGCAACTGGACGAAGCCCCCATTGGCAAACACCGATCAAAGAAGTACTGATCATTAAATTTAAAGCCAAGAAGGTGATAATCGTCCGGGTGCGAAACGAGAACTCTGAAAGCAGAAAGAATATCAACTTTGCTGCAGTACGATCCATTTGGTAGCTTTTGAATAACATCAATCGCATCTTGGATTGAGGCATAAGATACTGATTTGTACTCAATGTTAATGTGGTCGTTGACCGAATCCCCATGTGGATATGATAAGTGGTGAATTAAGCGATATTCACCGGGTTGCTTTTTTGGCACCACACCTATTGGGGAGACAATAAAATTAGATAGGGGATGAGTCGTAAATGGGCCAGCTATTCTACCCAAGGATAACTCCTTGGCAATTTTCTTTGCAACGATCTGCGGGAACTCGATAGCCGATTTTAAGTTGAGAGACTCACGAGACTTTTCGTCACCCTCGTGGCCCATTCGGAAACCGTCTGTGAAACCTTCAATCAGAAATGCCTGGTTGTGGTAACCTGATAACAATTCATTTAGTAACGGAATGCATATTGGTGTTGGCAGCTTTTGTCTGTGAATTTCTAGTGAACGGTGGAGGCTTAGGTCCCCCCTTGTTGTAGGGAGGTTTGAAATTGTTTGTATTACCCCGGCGGGGACATCTAGTGAAGCTGTGGGGCTGTTTGCACTGGAAGCAGCTGTGTGAAAAGTTGCATCCTGCGCAATATTTGCCTCTGTGGAAGTCCCAACAGTAGCCATTTGGTATCGAGCTTTTGTTTTTTTGAAAAGAATTTTGATGTTTCGAACTGAAAGATCGATCCGGTTGGGGAGGAGTAAATGCAGGTGCCCTGGGGGCAGCCTGCATGTATAACTCCCATTGGATGTGATCCCACATTAAATTTGGGTTGAATTGTCGTAGTAGCCGAAATTGACGATCGTAAAAGGACCAACTGTACCCGGCCCGGGCCATACGTCTAATACGCATGATGTAACTGAACAAGCTTGAAATATGGTTTGGAAATCTTGTACAGTAAATAGTAGCAAAAATGATAAAGGCATCAAGCCACTGGGAGATGTCGGAAATATTTTTTGGTTGTTTTTGATGGACAAAAACTGCCTGTGCACCAATAAGATTCATGTTTACTGGAAAGGAAACATCGGAATTAGTATTATTGTTGTCCGGAAGTAGAGATGCCAAGGGAACGAACTCGTTGGCCCAAATCTGGGTCCGTAATTTGGCAGGCACATGAGCGTCGAGGGGCGAGGCCATTGAGATGAAGTCGAGCTGAGGCATACCGGACAGGTTCTGGGAGCCGATATTGTCTGAAGGTCCAGGTAGGAAGTTGATAGGCTGTGAGGCGGCAGGCATCTGAGATGTAGAAGCAGCAGCAATCGGACCAGGCTGAGGGCAGCCAGGGAACGAAGGAGCAGTCTGATTCTGGTCGGAAAACCAGGACGGTCCAGGTGATGAGGCGGGAAGTCCAAACTGCACGCCCGGATGAATAGGAGGGACCACCGAAGGGGTGATCACAGAAGTCACTGTTGTGGGAAGACAGTATGTGCATGATGGTGACGAATGCAGAGTCTGAGCGACCGAAATCATGTAAGCTGTTGAAGTAGACGGGAGCGAGCCCGACCACGAAGGTATCACAGGTGATGTATGAACAGCAGAGTTCAAAGGAGGAACCCCGACCAAGGGGTGCTGTGATGAATTCCATGGCGACAAAGGCGACGCATGCCATGAAGGTAGTGTAACAGGCACCGGCACCGAGGAAACAGCAGGAGCTGGGAAACCACCAGGGTGTAAATTGCCACTAAGTTGAGACGGACCAGGGCTGGTCAACGAGCCTGTATTAATAGTCGGCACATCAGGATTTGATGAGCAGGCGGCCCGAGTTGGTGGTCGACCACGACGCTTTCGTGGAACTGGTGGCTCCACTGGAGCAGCTGACCGGGTGCGCTTTGGAGGCATAATGGAACTGGTGGTGATTGCAGGGAAGACTGACTGTAAAGAGAAAAAACAAGGAGACAAGTAACATTATTAGGGCTGGCAACATTAGCAATTATAGACATAGCCAAGCTTGGAAAGCAGCCTTTTGAAACATGGTCGGCTGTCATTAAGAGAGCCAGGAACTCGCCACAGTATTATATAATTGTAAAACAAAGGCGTGTGTTCCAAACCAAAATTTAAAATATATAAAACCATGATGTGGCAGTACTAAATACTGGCAATAACAGTCAAAAAGACCGTAAATAAACGACATCTGAAGTGAAGAAGTACAAAATGTACATGTAGGTGCTTGAAAACATTTTGAGATAAAAGCAAGTACACGCCCATATCCCAGAAGGGTTGTACGCCTGGACCAAGCGATCGCAGACAAATATAAAAGTAAAAACAAAAATAAAATATAAAACTAAATATATTATACATAATGTAAATGTATATAATAAGATGTCAGTGTCCCTGTATAAATTGTGGGCGACATCGTGACCATGAATGAACAGGTTGATTAAGCTGTAAAATAGCCACCCATCGGTGACTCAATATAGCCCTCTCGTATGCCAAGGTGGGACAATGAGAAAAGACATTTATTTCTAATTATATATATATATATATTTTTTTTTTTTAAATATAATTTGACGATGAGTGAGGCGTTCTATGACTGCCGTCGACTGCCTGTAAGCAGGAGATGTATGTAATCAATGGGCCAACTTGTTGCCAATGGCCAAATAAATATGAAAATATTCATGCACATAATTGTAGGAAAAAAAAAAAAGGCATACAAGTAGCTGCAAACCATTCAGGTGTCAGCAGCAAAACACGGCTGTAGGAGCAAATAACATGCAAAAAGTTTCAAAAAATTAATCGTGACCGATTGGCCAGATAATAACCAGTTAATAGTCAAGCGTCAGAGTCCCTACAAACTCTGCACCGGTAAAATTCATGAGACTTCTTTTAAAATTTATTACACAAATGTGTTGTAAAGTCTGACAAACCAGCCAATTAAAAAGCCGGTGAAAACCAAAAATGTGATTCATGTTATTCCCTTTACGTACATGTATGATAAATGCTCGTTGAAATGACAGTTAAAAAATAAAAACTGGATACATGTAAGTAACCAAAGAGGTGTCAGACAGAAAAGAAGTCTTGTGAACCGGCTAATGCAATGACAACGTAAGTAAATAATAATAACTTACGACTGGTGCTAAACTAAGCAGAAGCATCTAGTGTCTGAAGCAGCACCCAACGACAAGCTCGGTGTGAGGGCACAAATCAAAAGTAGCATGTGGTAGAGGGTGGAGGTTAAATACCATGTAATTTAATTTTGCCGCCGAGGAGCTGCAAGGGGGCGATGCACCCAAGCCAAAGAGGCGATACCATAATTGATGGCATCACGTATACTGTGTATGTATAGCAATTGTGAATCCCCCTTGAGGTGAACACCGTCCCGCTCGAAGTGCAGGGGCTCATCGATAAAGCGCCTGTGGGGCCACGACTCCCACTGGGCACAAGACTGAGTCAAAACAAAGTCGATAGATTCATTCAACTCATCCACGTGGCCGTTATACAGGTCAATGTATTTTGGCCCCTGCACTGATAGCCGATGGAAAGCCTGGCAGACCAGGATTTTCTGCACGCTATGGATTGAGCGCAGGACGGTGCAGAACCCCACTAAATCCTCAGCCACCACCACAGGGTCCTTCCAACAAAGATCGTTGCTCCCAGCCTGCATTATCACCACATGGGGGTAAAAGGACCTGAGGTTAGACTGGAGGGATAAAAGGTCCCAGACTTGGGCGCCCCCTCTATAAAAGAATTGTACTATAACAGGGACGCCCGCATAATCCCCCACTTGGAGCTCCTCGGCGAAATTATGGCCGCCGAAGTAGCCGGTTCGGTCCATGAAACCAAAATTGGAACCAATCCGGCGGACGAACGAATGTCCGACCACCGCCACCCGAATTTCGTTGGCCGGAATTGCAAAAGCCATGATGGTTTGAATTAAAACAACACGGCTGCAAATTAAATTAAATAAAATAGGCCAATAAACCGAGCTTGCCGATGGGTACTTACCTTCACCAAAAGATAAATAAATGAAAAAGTTGTGAGATAGAGTAAAATATGCGTCTGCACCTTGTGAGAAAAATATAGGGAATGAATTACTTACTGCGTAGTTTTGTGTTCGTGCGCATCAAAAAATATAGATCCGTAGAAAAAAGGAGATCGTCTTGCGAACGGCATTAGTAAATACAAGACGTAGTGAGGAAAACATTTACGGATGTGTATCAGATTGCGATTAGTTAAAAACTGTTGGTTGGTAGATTGATCTGTAACTATTGCACAATCAGTTGAAATAAACAATGCGTATTCTTTTTTTAAAAGTAGTGCTTCGGCTGTTTACATGTGAGATCTCGCCAGATCTCGCTGGCTGAGAGACTTGTATCGAGAGGTAGCGCGAAATACGAAATAGATTAGCGAGTCGTAATTGTTGGTGATGTAGAAGATATAAAACCCTTGGAACTTACAGATCCAATGGTAATATTTATTTATTTATATTGCCTTTACTGCGGTTGAGAATTAGGTTAAGTTTGCGTATTTTCTAGTTAGGTTCTTTGTATATAAAATTATCCATTCGCTATTTACTATTATTTTAGGATGTGTGCCATGTCTGTATTGTACCGTATTATCGCGGGTATAAGACCAGGGGGCCTAGGGAATAAATAGCTTGAAAAGGCATGGGTGGTCTTATACCCCGGAAAATTTAGCGTAATTATATCGAACATCTCATTTCTGCATTTCGAGGTATAAATATAACGACAATTACAAGTAATTTTCAATGATAATTTATTGATAAAATAAAAACATAATACACAACAAATAACGACAAAGCAATAACATATAACAATTACTCGAAAACTGAGCAGTTGTCGTCGTCGAATCCTGCGAATTCTTGGTCCTGGTCGTCGTCATCCTCGGTGAAGAACTCGTTCGTTTCGTAAACGTAACTTTACCAAAAAGCTGGGATTTCCCCACATTCAGTTTCGGTTTCGCACGTGGTCGATACAGAACACAGTATAAGAATATATATTGGCATAGAAACGTATGTAAAACTTTGTCTAGATAAATTATTTGGGAATTACAATGGGGATTTAAAATATTTAGTTTCTGTTGATGGGAGATAAATCTATACATTAAAACAAGAATGTTGTGTTTCATATGTCAATCAATGGAAAGTGGGCGTTAAATTTAACTGAGAAATCCAATCGCTATTCAGAATGAGAAAATAATACAGCTTATCCGGTTACATAACTTACATTGTGTACATCAATGCATGAAAGGTGTTATATTGATTTATGGTAGGCGTTACTCATGGTAAATTTATGACATTGAATAATTAATTAGGGGAACAAAACAAGTTTTAATTCTTACCTCCTGGTATTATAACGAGATCGGTGTCTAGAGCTTCGAGTTTGTCGATGGTGTCCTGGTTCATTGCACATATGGACATGGCTTACATAAGAAATAAACGGCGGTTTCAATGTGGTCATGGGATTTTGACCGCGAGAAAAAATCAGCAAACTGCATGAACCCCGAAGGGGTTCATGCGGAGTTTGCTGGTTTTTTATCGCGGTCAAAACCCATGACCACGTTGAATCCGCCGTTTATTATTTATATTTATATACTTAAATTCATTATGAACTCTGATTGTCTGTCTTTCCCACTATTTATTCATCTATTTAAATGAACGCATGGAGTTCAGTTCAGAAAGTGCGAATCCTCGTTTTTTGGAAAACCAAACATTTTGAGAATCCGTTCATGAAGAACGGAAAAAAACGCAATTTCACAGTTTAGTATACACATATGACAAACTGTCTTGTATAGCTATAACTAATGTAGACGTGTTGATTTCAAGAATGATAACTGAAACTAACAATTAAGTTTCGGCTGTGGATAAGAAATCGACAACACGCCGTTCTACCATAATGATATATTTGTGAGGTTCGGGGGATATTTGTAGCGGTAAGGAAAATGATAAAACGTTATTAAATAGCGGGATTTTTGAACATTAACGTTCAGTAACACCGGGCAACAACACTGATTATAGACCAAAACAAATTTCTTGCCAAATCCGGACGTACTATATAGATACTCAAGCAGTCGGCAATGTCCGACAATCCCCGGTCATTTCCGGGACCAATGTGTTCATAAACCTATGAACGACATTGGAAGTGACGTCACGTTGCGTTCATAGGTTTATGAACGCATTGAATACGGGGGCGTGTCTACCGTAACGCTATGGGGAAATCGGAGGAGATATTAGGTGTATGTAAATATAGTGGAATGACTAAAACAACACCGGACCGCCTTTGAAATGTGACAACAAAGGACACACAAAGCAATGACAGCAGTTTCTTTCCATTGATCTTTTCCGTTGATTGAACGACCGGTTAATAATTGAACACAAACAAGACACAATGTTACAAAAATCTTCTTTATTGTTTTCAAATTTCAAAAGTAATCTAACCTTGAATATAGTTTCTTGTATTCATCTTTTCCATACACTCAGTACGGCACCTGTCACCATCGATGAACGTCAATAATATAGGCCTACCGGCCAGTTATTAATTGAACATAAGAAACAAGACACAGTGTATCATAAATCATCTTTATTTAAATAATTAATTATTACAATAATAGTTAATTATTCCCCGCCCTGCGACCGCACTTCGTTCCGGTCCCCGGTATCGAATAAGAAATCCGGAAATTATAATATGTCATAGCTACCGGAACTGTGACCTTTGAACTTCGCGCAATTTGAAATTCGTTGACATTTTTGACAGGTTTTGGGGATACTGGTATATAAACCCGTTTTGGAGGGGTTATGGTTAGGGCCAGGGAGGGGATCGTCTTATACCCCGGAAAACTTACTTCTAGTGAAAATACTGGGGTGGTCTTATGCCCGAAAGTGGGCTTATACCCGCGAGAATACGGTAAGCGCATTGAAACTAATTTATTGTATAGTGCGCTCTAAATGTATCTATAATAATAATAATAATGATAGTGGAGTTTTCTACTCATATTCATTAGTGAGAGGAGCTTACGGTTGCTAGGAGATATGACGTTTACAGAAAAAGTTTAGCTAGTTTTACCGTGTCGCTGATATGCAATAATACACTCAAGATCATACCTTCTTTATGTCTTCAATTGTGAAATACAATAATGCCCTAAATAATCGACTCCTTAACCACAGCAGAATTATGGGTAATTTTTCAGGATTTAGTCAGAAATATGGCTTGTTGCCATTCATCGGAAAGCTCTCACTGAGAGTTTTCCGATGAATGGCAACAAGCCATATTTGCGACTAAATCCTGAAAAATTACCCATAATTCTGCTGTGGTTAAGGAGTTGATTATTTAGGGCATTATTGTATATAAGGACTGTCATCAAAATGAAAAACTGTTATAATCATTGATAAATTTCCAACATTATTGCATAAATCAACTTTTCAGTAAATTATTATTTGACAACTAAACATTTGCTTTAAAGTAAGCAATTTAACACTGAAACTATGTGCATATATAACAATTAGAGTGAACTAAGAATTCCTAATGCAGCCAGCAAACAGCACAGTCGCTGATTGGTAGAAAATATATGCTAATATAGTTGATTGCCAGCTGTGGAAAGGTCAATTGTACCCGCACTACAGTCTGAGGACTATTGTAATCAGCCACGTCACCCCATATGATTCCTTGTCCGGATGTTAACCTCATTCTGCATAGGCCTCATCTTCTGGGAAGTATCTATTCTCAAATTCCCAAATTAATTAATTACATTTTTTTTAACTTTTTTCCTTCCGTTCAGTTTATGCATCCCATAATTTGCAGAAGATTAATTGCATAATTGAGGTGACTAATGGGTGAACATCACCAACATCAACTGAGGAACTTCAATCTGATCCTAGGTCTCAGATAGCAGTTGAGACCTCAGCAGAATGAGGTTCCCAGAGGGTGAATTAAGTGATGCTAGCCTACCGAGCGGGGGCATCACTAAATTCACCCACTGGGGACCTCATTCTGAAAATGACAGACATACTTTTTTAAGTCTTGCTGAGAAATCCCATGCTACACACGAATATTCCCATTTTTCAGGTCTTTTAATCTAGACTCAAACACTGGTATTCTGATGTACCTGAAGCGAGCTATAAAGATGAAGGCCTCAGATTCGAAAACTGACGAAGTGAACCCAGATGATCAGAGCAAGCGATTCGCTACAGCTAGGGTTGCCATAGCAGCACTGCAAAAAAATGGAAACCTGAGTGAGCAACTCCGAGAGCTTGTGCAGCAGGTACTAACAAGAAGAATTTGTGGGGGGAAGGGAGTTGTGCTGGCTAGTGATTATTTGTGGAATGTTTGAGATTCTTTGGCAAGATTCCTTCCAAATTGACTCCTAGGCTGTAGATCCACTGGATGGACTTGAAATCTGTCCCCAATAAACTGTATATGGAACTGCATTCCATGCTTAACCCTTTGAGTGCCAGGTCGATTTTTGTATCAACCCATATACCCTGTGCCAATGCATTCTCTTATATATGCGAGTCGACCATAGGTCGCCTCGCATATATAAGAGAATGCATTGGCCTAACAATTTTTTTTTTAAATTTTTTTTACAATTTTTTACAATTTTAATAATTTATTCTTATATTCTTTAACAGACTTATTTTGTAGGTTTAGGGCCGATGAGATCGGCCCCTGGCACTCAAAGGGTTAATATACTCTGAAAAGAATAAACAATTTACAAATACAAATTATTAAAGATGCTGTATCATTCCTGAACTTTGTATAAAATCATTTTGAGTCGGAGAGTCCAGTCACAGGAGCTTCTGTCGTTAGGAAATAATTTTTGCTCCAATTCTATGAATTGGGACAGAAAAATGAGCAGAGTCTGTGTTTAGAACATTGTAATTTTTTTTTATTAGAAGTCTTTGAATTAACCCTTTCTTTACTAAGTGGATTCTCCCATTCAGTTATAAATGTATACATTGGATTGGTCTATTTATTGATCAGGAGGGATATTCAGGAAAAAATTAGCAGACAACAGATCATAAAAATGCAGAAGGATTCCTATTTATTGGAGGGAAATGTTCAGATATAAATGGTCATTTTTTAAACTTATTTATCTATTTATTTCTTAAGGGATAACTACTCATCAATGAGTCTTTTGTATGGAAAGGGTCAAAGCACTTTTATGTGAAATATGTGGAACACCCAATATTTATCTTGTGTATCGCTCTTTATTCATAACTGCAACCAAGAGATTAGTGCATTTGAAACATTGAATCTCGGCATTTGAAACAGTGTATGATGATCCAGAATTGTTAATGATAATAATCTTTCTGAGTCAGTTTTGTGGTTTTTGGGATATACCTGTTAAATGTTACTACAGGAAAATGGACAGAACATCAATGACCCAGCACACAATGTCATTCAGCATTAAAGGCCCACTTAATTTTCGAACCCCCAAATTACATTATATAAAATATATGACATATTATATACCGTTTGAAAGAGGAAGCTCCAAAACATTGTATTATCAACTTATCCGGTGTAATAAACTGTGGACATGTTGTTTTTGTTGAGTTGCCAATGTGCTTTTAATCAAGATTGCAGTAAAAAGCAGTATTATATTCAATGCAGGGGGAATAACACTATATATTAAAGATAGAGTTCTTACCCTTCCATTGAAAAAGTTTGCATTCTGGGAGGGAAAGAGGGGAAGTCATTCTATGATTTTCAACAATTTTCTATTTCCCTGTGGGCATCTTCTGAGACACAGATGTTTCAAATAGTGATGAATTATAGTATCTTAAGCATAGTGTATGGCATAGATTGTTATTAATACCGTATATCAAGTCACTGTAAAAAAATAATCGGCGACTCGAAAATTAAGTGGGCCTTAAAGAGGTTGGAAGAGGACCTAATGTCAACCAAATATCTTCAACCTCAAATTTGTTGTCTCAAGGCAGACGTCTTCAACCCTGGCACTAAAAGTTCTTGTGAATTTTGTGGAAATATTGCTTTTAGAGTGTTTTACCAGTTATTGTTTTCTTTCAGACTTGCTCATACGAGTATGAAACACTGGAGTTTCTGTTGCAAGAACTGCAGAAAGTTGAATCGATGCCGGATCTGGAGAAGGTTTGCTGCTTAACCATTCCATGACTGGAGCTTCCTGCAATATTGCGAAAACCCTGTGCCAATGTATTCTCTTATATATATGAGTCTCCCATAGGGAGCCTCGTGTATATATAAGAGAATACATTGGCCTAACAACATTTACCTTGACCTTGTAAGCCAGTGCATTCTCTTATATATGTGAGGCTCCCTGGTATTCACTGGCACATGGTCTTTAATGCTGCACCAGCGTGGCTCCCATCATGAAATGTTTGACTCTAATTGTGTGTTTGCGAAACCTCTTTAATTAGTTGCACATCAGCTGTTATGACTTATAAATGTAACTGATAATAGTCTGCTTGTCCTTAGTAATGAAGAAAGAGAAGTGATTTCTCTGTATTAACCCTTTCAGTGCCAAGTCCGATTTTTGTATCAACCCATATTTTCTTGATCATTTTTCAAATTTATTGATTATAATAATGTGATACATTGATGGAAAGAGCTCACATTATTATAATCAAGAAATTTGAAAAATGATCAAGGAAATATGGGTCGATACAAAAATCGGACTTTGCACTGAAAGGGTTAATTAAGAATGACTAGCCCGTTCCTTGCTACTAGTACATCTTTGCATTTGACTAAAAGTGATGTCCAAAACATATTTAATTGATGCCTCATATAGTGGTGCGCTGTGGTAAAACACTTCAACCTAATTTCCGCTGAAGAATATATATACGTTGCACTCAATTATAGCCGAGTGCTAGAACAGTCTAATTAGTGAACCTATGATGACTATGATGTGTGTTTATGGAGCTAGAATATATAACTGTTTATTAGAGCATAAAAACTTGATCACTTTCCCTCCAATTTTCACAACAGATATGGCCCATTGTTGGCATTACCACGGGCATATTTTGCCATGCACTAGCGATGCTCTTGTTATTTGGTGATATCATCTAAACATGGTAGCCTATAAGCTGTCATTCTAAAATATGTTGTGGGTTACAAAATAATTTCTGGTGATACTGGTTCAGTGTTGTTAACTGTTCCATGACTGGAGCTTCCTGAAATTTTGTGAAAACCCTGCGTCAATACATCTTATATATGTGAGTCTCCCATCATTAAAGGGCTAAATTTGCAGAATATTTTATTTTTCATTTCAGAGTTTGCAATTACTTCAGTATCTGAAGCTATACACCCGAGCAGCTTCTCCTTCTGACTATGAAAAAGAGTACATGCAGAACACTGATTCAGAAGAGGTACAGTATTAATCTTCTTATTAAGATCTTCAATTTTGATCAATAACAGTTCCAGGTCACAGTCAACATCATATTCAACTAGAGCCACTTTCAAAAGTCAATTTCCCATTTCTTAGACCAAAAGAATGTTTAAAGCCCACGCGCGTGTGTATTTTAATTGCATAATTTATTTCCTGAGGCATACACCAATGATCATTTCACCTCTGCATCGACTAGATCTCAGTTTAATATCAGTTGCCAATGGCCATTATTATAATTAACAGAACATATGTCCATACAAAAAAATTGGTTGACAGATCACATGATGATTTAATTTGTCAAAAATCACCTGATAAAGTATCATTGTTGTATATTTTTACTGATATCGCAGATGCTATACAACACATTTTTAACACAATTTTGAATATGGTTACCAATTACAGTAACTAATTTAGAATTTTCATAACTATATTCTCCCAATGCGCAAGCTTATTGGAAATTTGTAAATATCTCATTGAAACTGATTATGGTTCTGATTCACTCAAATCAGCTCAGATCAAAAGTGAGTAGCTCATTGTTTTATTGTTTACAAACCTATTCAGTTCTATTTTCTGTTGAGTTTCTTCTTTTTGCATAAAATTTTGTGTTTTGTCTTTATGAGACCAGCAATGTGTTATATTTCTTGTGAAAAATTCTGGATATACAGTAATGCTCTAAATAATCGACTCCTTAACCACAGCAGAATTATGGGTAACTTTTCAGGATTTAGTCGGAAATATGGCTTGTTGCCATTCATTAGAAAGCTCTCGCCGAGAGCTTTCCAATGAATGGCAACAAGCCATATTTCCGACTAAATCCTGAAAAGTTACCCATAATTCTGCTTTGGTTAAGGAGTCGATTATTTAGAGCATTACTGTATTTCGGTTACTGGATACAAAGAACCTTTATTTCTCAAATCTCTTCTGAGTGAATGTTCTGTCCATGAAATATGTTAAATGTGTCACATGAACTCAGCAAATATATGTCAGTTGATTGAACTGGTGATGTGAAATAATTCATGAGAGACAGGGACGTTGTACAAAATAGTCCCTGTCTCGAATGAATTATTTCACGTCACCAGTTCAAACATGTGATTATCCTGTTTATTATATTCCACTATTAATATCTGATTTACTAGAAATCCTAATCATACCGCCATTATACCCATGATGAATAAATTTTGATATGGCATATAAATACAAAACGCGCTATTTAAAGTGACATAATTCCTTAGTGAAATTATTGTTTATAATCACTCGAGAAATCATCACACTTAGGAATGTAATAAATTGATTTAATTCTCATGTGAGTTGATTAACCCTTTCTTTATAAAACACTCATTGATGAGTAGTTCCCTTAGGAAATGTTCATATAATAAGTTCAACAAATGAAGTTATTTTATCTGATTATTTAGTACCAAATAGTATGAATCTTTCAGGACTTTTATTATCTTTTAGCCATTCTGTCGTCAGGCTCATTTTGCTTGAACACATCTCCAAATAAATAATAGATCATTCTAATGTATACTTTTATAACTGGGTGGGAGAAACCATTTAGGATAGAAAGGGTTCCCACTTTAATGGAGCTCATCAAAAACTCTGCATGGCCTAATATTTCCAGATAGGGAATTATCCCTTTGGCTCAATTTTTCATCTGAACATCTTGAACATCTTGATTCAACTACTATAGTTGGATTCAACTATAATAGTTGAATATGGATATTGCCATATAGTGAGATTGTTATAAGGCCAAAAGGAAGAATACCTGAGTTTAGGGTAACATGAGGGAAAAAAACAGGGGCGGGCGGGCGGTACTTCATTTTATTTTATTTTTTCATTTTATTTTTCACGGGGAATAGTATTTAAGTATTCGTGCCTTCTAACCGTCTGCCAGTGTCACTCGTATAAAGCTTGGGCAGGTCATTGTCACAATAATCAATGTCATGGTAGCTTTAATCAGTTTAATGGTGTTACAGAAGTTCAATGACATGTATACAGCATGATATTAAATGATATTATATATAGAATAAGTGTCTAGTGTTGGAAATTAAACGGTTTATGTTCACGCTGAACCTCGGATATTACAGGCCAAATCCTACGAGTGGACATATTACTGTTCAATTTCCCTCACAAGACACTTATGATATTTTGTTTATCCACCGACTCGAAATCTAAGAAATTTTGCGAAATATTCAACTCAGAAGGTGAATTTAACTAGAGTTCCTCCATTGGAAATGGCACATACATGCGGCAACGCCAACATGACGTACATAACATAATCAATATGCAAAGCGGTGGTGGCATTCACACCTGTAAAACAAAGTAAGCACCAAGAACAATATATGTGCATTGATTACCCTATAACTGTTGCATTCGGATCATTGCGACACTGAAGATGTTGATTCATCGGGTCCGGCTTTCTGTAGAACTAATGAATATTTAATGAGAAATAGTTCTACTAGGAAAAAATTAAGTTCTACCAGGCAGATAACACTCCTACTGGGTACATACAGACTCATGTTATGTCAGGCTTATAATTTTCAGTGTGGATGCGGTGAGAGGTGGATAAACTATAATAATGGAATTTTCTTTCCATACGGTCTCAAGACCACAGGTGTTAATCCTGCCTCAGAACAGGTACAACACAATGGCAAAACAGTTCTGTAGTATTCTTTGAGAGACACTTTGGTCTCTCCACCTGGCTGCCCACAATGGGTGCACATGTCCACTGCACCGAGACCAGCACCATAATATGGCAGTTCCATCGGGGAATCACACCCATATTCAATCGCCATGTGCAATCATCAAAATATCCGGTTACTTTCGATTTGCTAGTTAATACATATTCCGGCCCAAGTATCGCGTGTTTTCTGGTTTCCGCTTTCGAGAAATCGGCGAGGTTTGCCGAACAATGACGAGGGAAACGAATATACTACAACAACAATTGACAATATTTGCAAGGAAATGATTTACTTGTTTAAGCTAATTCCGTAGCCGCGAATTCCTAATTACAAAAAAATAAAATCGGAGGAAATTTTTTTAAAACAATCAAATGGAATTTGGCGGCAGGTTATGAGTAGGGGCGGGCGGGTTACCCTAAACACAGGTATTCTTCGTGTTGGCCTAAGAATCATACTTCAAAACCTGATATCAGACAAAAATGATTGACAAACAGTGTCACTCACAAATCTGTATCACATTTGCTTTTGACTATTGTCTTTATTTGACTCGATAGTATTATTATACCTCCATCCCAAAAGATGGGGGGGGGTATACTGGATTACATGTGTTCGTCTGTCCGGATAGTTATCCCGACGTCCGTCCATCCATCTGCTCATAAATCTTAACCATGGGTATTCGGATCTCAATGAAATTTGGTATGCAGATTTGTCTCTGGAGGGCTTTCAAAAGAGGGTTCATTGACTTTGTTCACATTTTCCTTTCAAGAGCTATCCCTCTTTGTTTATCTGAAAATGTTGGATTTCCGCCGTCTGCTCTTATATCTCAACCATGGGTTATCGGATCTTCTTGAAATTTGGTATGAAGATTTGGCATCATGAGAGCTTTCAAAAGAGGGTTCACATTTTCCATTTTAGAGTTATCACTCTTTATCTGAAAAAAGCAATTTTGTTCGTTCATCACATTATTTTTAGCAATTTGGTTTCCAACCTGCCCATGTTTCAGTTTTCACCATGAGGGTATCCCAGCACCCATGGTGCAGCCTCTTGTTTTATACCCATTTGTTAACCCTTTGTATACTAAATGGATTCTCCCACCCAGTTATAAAAGTAGATATATCATATTCACCGGTTGTTCAATTTCCAGTTGTTTCATGTGTTTCAAGCCCAAATGGAACATATTCATGCTCAAAATACTCATTATAAAATGAGACAATATCACATGACCAAGACACAGAAATAGATTGATAATTCACAGCTAAAACTCAAACCTTTCTTTACCAAATGGATTCTCCATGCATGATCTATTATTATCGCAGTGAGTGGTGAGGTTTTCATATTCCCTTCCATAATTTTGTTAGACGTTTTAAACTTTGTTTAATATGATGATTCAATATTGAAAAAATCAGGACATGGGGAAATTGTATTGAACGAGCAATGATCAGGTGCCGATCTGGGTGATATGATTCTGATTTTGCATTCGTCGTACATAATACTTTTCTGACAGACAGTGTGAAAAGTGAGCAAAACAGCTATTTAAATATTAGAAATGAATGTAGGGGCCATGTGTTTTATTGAGGAATAAGGTGCTATGTGAAAAACACCCAACAACCACAATTTCATATTCTTCAATAAAATACAGCTCTAAATTAATTTCTTAAAATGGTCCATTTAATTCACTGATTGCAGGACATTCATAATTTTTCCTTCATTCATTTCAGATGCAATACCATGAAGCATATCTCCCACCTTTAAGCAAGTTAAGGTTACCATTCCATCCGCTTGTCAACGGAGAGAAGTGGAAGATTGTTGGTGGGTTCTTTAATTAATTAGTTATTAACCCTTACATGACTGGAGCTTCCTAACATTTTGTGAAAACCCTGTGCCAATGCACTCTTATATATGCTAGGTGCCCATAGGGCGCCTCGCATATATAAGAGATTGCACTGGCCTAACAATATTTACTTTGACCTTGTAAACCAGTGCATTCTCTTATATATTTTAGAGAATGCACGGGCACAGGATCTTTAATGCTGCACCAGCGCATCACCCGTCATGAAAGGGTTATATATCAGATAATGTTACCATTCCATCCGCTAGTCAATGGAGAGAAGTGGAAGATTGTTGGTGGGTTCTTTAATTAATTTCAGCGGTTACTCTCATATCTCAGAAAAGTATGAAATTAGAATTCGGTACCATATTTGATTGATTGATTGATTGATTGATTGGGGTTTAACGTCGTTTTAGCAACAAAGCCATATCACGACGATGGTAGCATATTTGAAATGGCGTGTGAAATTTGGACAATTAATACACTGTAGTTGACTTGAATTTGGCGACTGTGGAGGGATATACAATATTATAATCAATTCTAAATAAAGCTGAACCAATTGTATGTTTTATTTCCCCCTTGCACAATAAATGGGATAAAAGCATAGTGTAATTTCGGGCCAACTTATGAACCAATCATGGTGTAAATCTATGTTTAAAAATTCTTCTTCAAAAACAATGGTTTACTATAGAAATATAAATCAGATTCATATGTATATGACATCCCAAACTTTGTTTTATATGCATCATAATGGCTAAATTGTTTCTTTTTTTCTGGAATTAGACAGAAAAACTTATATTTTGTTGTGATTAATTTTCAGGTCCTGAGTTAAATGCTGTGACACTTAACATCTGGCTTTCTATGTCTGAACTTCTTAAGGTAAGGTTGACGTACGAGTAATGTATCAAGATTCAACTTGATGTCAATATTGCCATGATGACACAAATTGTACCACCGAATTGAATATTTTTGAATATCCGTTTTGTCCCCATCATTGACACATGTTTGCAAATTTTGCGAAGGGTGTGATGAAATATGCAGGTGCGATATTTATTTCAACATGCCTATTGCATTAAATTATCAAAGGTTGGTTCACTTAGGTATCGTCAAAAACCTCACAGGAGACAAACTGTCCAAACTGATTAAAGATGCATAATCCGAATTAATGCTTGCAATTTACTATTTCTTTGGCTTCGGGGGTACAAAATATTTGATTCGAGTCAAGGAACCCACCCATCAAAGCTCAGAGTGATCAGATATCGATATTTGAATTATATTATTTTTCACCACCTGTACTTTTTAGTGGTCTGGTAAAATGTTGACAAGAAGACGGTCTCCAACCAAATTGCATATGAAGATGGATAACTCTAAAATCAAGTGGCTTTTGTGTGTTAGATATTTGATAAACCGGCCAAATTCTGATTGCACAAAATGTTGATAAATAACAGGTTTTGGTAAATTTTATACTATAGTTGACTGGTTAGCATTATTTTTGGGCAATTAATCGATTCTGTCAACTGAAGTGGCATTTCAAAAAATGTTGTTGTTGAATCTGATGATATGGGGACCACCGAATCAGATTGAGTACCTTTAATTGTGCTATCGGAAGGATATAGGCTTATATTTGCCCTATGAATCTGCACAATTGTGGGTGAACATGTAATATATCGCTAATTTTTATCACATCATCACACCAGCAATCTGTCTGTCTGATTTCAACTCGCATCTGGATTTACGATTAACTGCAGTCTATTTTATGTATAAAACATTTCCAGAAACATTTTAGTTTAAGTACTAAAACTTAAAGATATGTTATGGACTTGTTCGGGTGTGTGAAACTGATAAGTTAGTACTCAGGCGCTATGCCAACTGTGGGAATGTAGCATTCTACCAACATCGCCAAAAATCTCAAGAATACGACCATACCATTCCATATAATTCATCGTCTGAATAATGCTTAATTGTAAATATTTACATCTCGTTTCGGGACGCAACAATCGGCGATAAACAAACGAAAATGATTTTGACATGGAGAGTCATTGCATTTAATTAATATATAAGAATGACGGTGTGTGGTGTAAATTTGGATTAGTATTCTTAAAAATATCTAATTTGTGCAAGATTATTCACCATTTATGTTTGATCACCCAACTGGAGTGTTTCACATCACTTTAGTGTATATATAAATTATCGCACATGTGATGTTATTCTTTCAAATGCACACTCATTGAACCAAAGTCTTATTATAATAACAAACTCGCGACTGACTTGAGGACCTATGATATGCATCGACAGCTCGCTGATTCAATACTACCGTACTGACCCGGCTCAAAGCCCTTGCTCGTGTTTAGGCCCACCCATATAATTTGGCCAAATTCCATGCACAGGGGTATATTCAAGTTTAGGCCCACCCCAAATTTCAGTGGTGGTAAGTAAGTATTTGCTATCAGCTTGTAGACAGCAAAAAAGATTGACGAACTTGAGAAATATAATATTTTATTCAAAACGGAAAATTATACTTCGTAGGCAAGTGAGAATATTCAGTAAAATGAAATAAAGTGAATCGTAAAATCTCATTTGTTTATTCAATTATACTTCCCGGGGAAAACAATCGTTAACAGACATAAAATACAAAAGAACCCAATCGCTAACAGCGTATAGCTGAAAAGGCGGTGAACATGAGTCGCTTGCGCGTGCAAAGCACACCTGTCCAACAACCGTACTGTAAAAACATTTTTCGTGTTCAGTGACAACGTCGGTATGTTCCTACATGTGGCCAAACACAAAGAACTGGCTTCCTGGTTATGTAAACACACAGTGGGTATAATAATGGGACAGAAGGGGAACTTGTCATTCAACAACCATGTTTATACACTTGAAACAAAAATAAAGGTTATCGACATTAATATTTTTAAACTACATTTTGTTCACGTTTTACAGTATAAACAGTTTAGGAGCGATAACTCTAAATATTCAAACACGTGCTTTTCCTTACCAGCAGAAATACAACTGTCTTTTGTCAGTACTGTTAATTAATTACACTTACTGGCTTTTGTTAAACATGCAATTAGTCGCTATTGTAACATCCTCTATGTGGACAACGGATCACGAATAAAGCACCGGGTTTAATATTTTCCTAATCGGAGTAAGTCTGAACATTGATATAAACTATAGATTATAGATACGGGAATTACCCTTAACCCACACTGTGTCAACAAGACTTGAAGAGTTATTATAATATTTTAATATTCACATTTAATTGAAAAATTACTTTCTCAAAGTAACTTATACTTACCTGTACTTAATCTGAAAACCGGGTATATTTCCCGATACTCGGCGTTAGATCGGCTTTCATCTTTTTCATCAGTTTTACTGTCCCGATTTCTTAGGATTTTTGGTTTGCAAAGGGCCATATCCAAGTTTAAGCCCACTTGGATTTTTGAGCTCAAATAAAACAAAGGCCCCCTGGGCCTAAACGCGGGTCAGTATGGTAGATTCATTATCAAAATTTGTCTCCCGATTCAAATATCGGAGAAGTGCCGATTCGCAGAGCCTGATTCCGTCCGGAAACCGGAACATCAATGAATAGCAATGGCGTACCAAACTGCTCTGGGTCCGATAATTGTGTTCGCAGTGCTATTTTGTTTTATGGCTTCAATGCGTATTTATGGGACATATAATGGTTGTAGAAGGTTAATTCAGGTATTTATCGACCTATTTCAATATTGGCAACATTTAACAAGCAAATATTATTAGGTGTATTTTGAAGCGCACATCGCCATGTGGCTTTAACCCTTCCATGACTGGAGCTTCCTGCAGGGAGCCCCATACAGGTAGCAGCTTGTATTGCTGAGTGTCGTCTGTGAGGGGCTCCATGAGGGTAGTTTAACCCGTCCATGACTGGAGCTTCCTGAAATCTTGCGAACCTCTGTGCCAATACATTCTCATATATATGAGAATGCCTGGCCTTACAATATTTTCCTTGACCATGTAAGACAGTGCATTCTTTTATATATGCGAGGCTGCCTATGGGAGACTCGCATATATAAGAGATGCACTGGCACAGGGTATTTAATACTGCACCACCGCAGCTCCCATAATGAAATGGTTAAATAGAAGAATCCATTCCCAAGTCAAAGTTCTGGATCTTTTTTCTGTATTTCAGCTTTCCACTGAGCAGTTGTACTTAGTGACAGTGACAAATAATATTCAGACGTATGTGGCTTCACTTAAAAAGTCTGAAGGTGAATTCCCAGATGCCAGCGATAAGACGAAATGTAACTGGAACTTAGACGACGTCAACAAAGGATTACTGACCTCGATGAGAGACTGTTTAACCAGAATACAGAACAAAGAGAAGGCACTATCATGTGCATCTTGGGTGATGAAGCAGTTACCTATGGGTATGACGAAATATCAGTTAACCCTTTCATGACAGGAGCTGCTCTGTCGCAAGATTAAAGACCATGTGCCAATGCATGCTCTTATATAAGAGAATGCATTGGCCTAACAATTATTCTTACATTCTTTAACAATTTTTATAATTTTTTCTTACATTCTATAACAATTTTTATTTATTTTGTCTTACAGTCTGTAACAATTTTATCATTTTTATCCCCCGCCAAATTTAAAATTTGCGGGGGATATAGTAATGGGTTCCGTCCGTCTGTCGTACCGTCCGTCTAGCCATCCGTCCGTCCCGAATTTGTAAGAGTCATAACTTGAACAAATGTAAACGGATTTCAAAGATTTGTGGTATATGAGTTCACCTGACCATTACCTAGAATGAGTTCGCAAGCCAGGTCTGGCCAGATATTTTTACCGGAGTTATTCGACTTTGTTTATTATTTTTGTCGAATTTACCATTTAGCAAATAGACGACGTCACAGGGTTCATTTCCCCAAATCTCAGCGGATTTCAAAGATATTTGGTATATAAGTTCACCTGACAATTACCTAGTATTAGAGATGGGCGGTTAACCGTGGAATCAGTTCGGTTTCGGTTGTCGGGAAAAACCGGAAATGACAACCGTGGTAAGTTGGGAAAACCCGTAGTTTCGGTTGTCACAACTTCCTGTAATCATGGCAGAACACGACGAACAAACGAGTCCTGTGTGGAAATATTTTTCAAAGAAAGATAAGAAATCTAAGTGTGCCGCCTGTAATATATGCAGAAAGGAGTTCGCATGGTGAAATCGCGTGACGAATTAATTTCCGTGTACACCTATTTTCGCCGTAGTAAACACAACACAAGTCAGTTTATTTCTCATGTTATTTTAATCATTAAGGCCGTACAAATACTCTGAAAGGTGAATTTGATAACGAGGATACGATATCAAAAGGTATCAATGATTGTTACCCGCATTCCCTATTAGTTTTTATCACTGTTTGGATGTTAAATCGTCAAATATATTTGTGCGCCGTTGATTAAAAATGTTATGCCGGAATCGGAGCCGGAATGAATTATACCGTTTGTCGGTAAACTGTTGAGAAATAGCACTCATTCAGGTAACTTGTATTGGATGCATGTATACTGTATAGTGTGTACAATATTATGTTCCCTAAATATGGTAATAGGCATATAGCCAGATAATGTGATTGAGAGATTCTAGTCATGTTTTATTTTCATTTTGTTATTTATTTCCACTTATGATCATATGATGCTGAATTGCAGTCATACACAATACACAGACTCACTTGCATTCTAGCACTGCCACTCGACATGGACATTAACAATATACATGTAATAGTAACAATATGATACATAATTTAATATTATAAAAGGACATGTACCTCACAAGTTATGGTGATACAATTGGTGTGTTTTCTTTGTAATATGATGAAGCATAATTAGATTTTGTTCACATTAGTAATTTTTATTAATAGAAACCGAAACCGAGACTCAACTCTTTTTCCACAACCGAAACCGAGGCAAAATTTCACAACCGCCCATCTCTACCTAGTATGAGTTCGCAAGCCATGTCTGGCCGGATATTTTTACCGGAGTTATTGGACTTTGTTTATTATTTTTGTCGAATTTACCAAATAGCAAATAGACGATGTCACAGGGCTCATTTCCACAAATCTCAACGGATTTCAAAGATATTTGGGATATGAGTTCACTTGACCAGTATCTAGAACGAGTTCGCAAACCAGGTCCAGCCGGATATTTTAAGCGAACTTATTGGACTTTGTTTATTTTGTTGTGTGCAAATGGACGACGTCACAGGGCTCATTTCCACAAATGTCAATGGATTTCAAAGATTTTTGGTACATGAGTTCACATGACCAGTATCTAGAATGAGTTCGCAAACCAGGTCCGGCTGGATATTTTCAGCAGAGTTATTGGACTTTGTTTATTGGTATATTCATTCCCATGACCAGTACCTAAAATGAGTTCGCAAGCCAGGCTTTTTGACAAAATCCCACCTCTTGTTTAGCACATACTGAGAACGCAAACATTATTGAGAATGCACTTCCCCAACTGCACACTTCGGCGGGGGATACCGCTGTCTGCGACTGCTTGTTTTTATCATTTTGTCTTACATTCTTTATCAATTTCTATAATTTTTCTTACATTCTACATTCTACATTCTACAGAAACGGGTTCCATCCGTTTGTCCGTCGCACCGTTCGTTGTGCCGTCCGTCCGTCACACTTTTGAGTACCTTCATGGTGTAATCATCTCCGCCTACAGATTTCATCCCAGAGATTTGAAACTTCAGAATATTGCTGCCCATATATTGAAGATGTGCAACATGTATGTAGATGAGGGAAAAATTATTTTTTGATGGAGTTATTAACCCTTTTCGACTTAGAAAATTTCAACATTTTTTATAATTTTCTATATGAGGATACCTTCATGGTGTAATCAACTCCTCCTACAGTTTTGATCGTAGATATTTGAAACTTCAGAGTATTGTTACCCACATATTGGGGATGTGCAGAGATTTGAAACTTCAGAATATTGTTGCCCATATATTGAAGATGTGCAACATGTATATAGATGAGGGAAAAATTATTTTTTGATGGAGTTTTTAACCCTTTTCGACTTGGAAAATTTCAACATTTGTTTTAATTTCTTTAATCAAGCGGCATCGACTTGCCATGTTGTCGGGGGACACTGTGGTCGGCTGACCTTTTATTATCATTAATTCTTACATTCTTTAACAATTTTTCATTATTTGTTCTTACATTTTTTCTTACATTTTTTAACAACTATAAAAAAATAATATAAAATTTGTTATGCCAATACATTCTCTTATATATGCGAGGCGACCTATGGTTGACTCGCATATATAAGAGAATGCATTGGCACAGGTTTTTTGAAAAAATTCAGGAAGCTCCCATCATGAAAGGGTGAACCATATAAATAAATAGTTTTTTTCTTGTAACACTCCCCCTGGGTTAAGATTTCTGGGCAATTTGCTTATGGTTCGCACGGAGCATAGACATTCTAGGTGTAGTTATTGGGAAAAAGGTGGGAACAGGGAGCGGTCTTCATACCAAGCTAGATAGTGATCTACCAAAAACATTTTTGTGGCCAGACTCCTGGATTGGTATAATTTACGAAACCACCATTTATTTTTGGCTGTTTTGGTCTAGAAACGGAGAGAAAACTTTGATGAACAGCTCAGTTACAGCTGAAACCACCATCTTAACACTTCTATTTCCACATTTCTACTCTGAACAAAACCTTGTAGAACACTGATGATTATAAATCTTTCTGCTGGAGGTGCAGCGGATCCCTTTACCCTAGCCTAAATTTTCCCTCCAACATGTTTTCCTACCCCATTCATGGGAATGACAAACAAAAATAATTCTATTTGCAAGCTAATGCTTACTGCTAGTGAACATGGAAAAATAGAAAAATGATTCTAGTTAAAGGATACAAACATTTACAATTATTGCCTTGTTCTGAAAGTTATCTAACCCCACATTGCTAAAAGTGTTTGATTCTGCTTTGTTGCATTATTTGTGATTACTTTGTCCATTCCTATTGTGATTTCTACTGATTAATGATCATGTGGACCAAGTGTTAGCCACTGTAGGTTGATCAGCAATATTTCATGGTATAAAAATGTTTTTATGAATTTATTGAGGTCGGACTTTAATGAAATAAATTACAAATTTGAACACTTTCCTCGACTGTTTTTAGCAGTGGTACAAAAAATTGTCAGTTCACTTATCTTACACACTGATTTAACTTGATGCTTTTGTCTCTAAATTTTTCCTACAATATCAATTATGCAGTGCCAAATGACACACCCTTAACAATATTTCTGTTTTTAGAAATTTAAATTGCAAATACGATTCCTTGACTTTATCTACTTATACTACTATAGGAATTCAGATATTGGGCTCAAATTGTGAGCTGATTAACTGATACAACTAATCGCAGTTGATTGCATAGACTGAAATTTCTCCCAGCGGCTATAGGTGGTCCTATTCCCCCCAACCCCTAGTGTAAACCCTGTAGTATAACACAAAGAGGCGATTTTCATTGGAAAAGTGTAATTGTCAAGTGACTTTTTGAACTATGTTTGTTATTCTCTCCATGACCTTAGCTTTGTTCTCAATCTTACATTTACAGGAGCTGAGAAATTATTGGCTTTAAAATTTTGTGTGGAATTTGGGCGAGAGTGTTTGACAACATGTGAACCCAAGGTTAGTTCTAGAAAACTATAATTTCACTATTCAGGTCTAGTTTGCTATGTCTCTAAAACTTACGATGTTTCTAAAAACATTCTAATTTCCTATCTATTTGCACTCATGGATAGAAGTTAGATATTTTTGTGTTATTGAGATCTAATTGCCTGAAATATTTTATTCTAATGTCCTTCGATTGAGTTTTAGACTGAATGTTTTCATTGAATTTAGGCCACATTAACATAATTATATGTTTCTCAGGCACTTTTATTTTCAAAACAAGGGGGGAGGCAGGTATTTATTTTTATTATTTTAGACCAAAATTTACCGGGAGGCAGTTTTTATGTCTTAATTTTTATGGGGAAAATTTTGCGTGAGGCAGGTTTTTATACGTGACTTTTTACAACAAATTTTATATTGGGAGGTGTGCTATGAGATGCCTGTTCAAGATTCAAGATGATGCCAAAATGTGTCTCCCTTCATAGGTGGATGAAAAAATTGATATATAATATACTACATGCAGTACATGTATGGCAAATTGATATTAATAACATTGACTGAACTGAATTATTTAAGTGATATTTAAAATATTCAGTTCAGTCAATGTTATTAATATCAATTTGCCATGCATGTAGTAGAATTTAAAACTAGTTTTTAATATACAGCATGGAGATATATTCGACATCATATTGAGCTTCCTGTAGGAACGAGAAGAACTTGTAGTTTACAAACTTTCATGTTTGCAGATTGAAAACCCTTGAATTTTGGGGTTAAATTAAAATATGACTGGCTGTTTTGATTTTGATTGAAATTTTAATGTAAAATAAAAAGTGAATGGAAGGTGCAGGTTTTTCGTATATTTATTTGGAATAAGCGGCGAAATATGTCCGCAACTTCAGCCGCCTTCAGCTCCATCGATACACGGTCAAACTCATCCCTCTTTCGTTTGGAAACACTGACATTTACGGAACTCTCATCACATTCACAATGAATGGAATTATCCTTCATAAAATTGTCAGCAACCGTTTGTGTTGTGTCAGAAGTGTCTATGTTGATTATGATCCATGGAATCAATACATGTCCATTTTCAATCACGCAAATATTTAGCAGCGTCATGTTTTTGAGGTAGTGCATTCGATATGCGTTCGGAGTAGTTGGAAGTAGAGTTATCCCTCTTACTCAATGACCGGCTAACTGCAGTTACACACATGATATAAACGGAACACGCGGGTGCACATTTATAGCAGGCGGCGGGCACTTATATACTTTTTATTTTCATTGTCGAATAAAAAGCTCCCAGCAGCGGATTTTTAAGGAGGGCGGCGGTGTCTGAGAAACATATAATTAAGTTAATGTGGCCTTATGAATATTTACCATCAAAATAAGGCTCTATTTGTCAGACTGTATTATAAGTTGATGTGTTTGTTTGACTGGAACATGGCATGACTTGTATTTTCTTCACTTTTTAAAATGTTGAAATTTAATATACTCTGACCTTGCTCATGTTTTGCAGAGTAAAATAGCTGAAATCGCACAGCCATTCTACACGAAACACCGGTTCATTTACGAGAAACTGTCCACGGAGCAAGTTCTGTACTTCCATGGCCTTGCTGAGCGTGCTTATCTCAGTCTAACAAACAACCCGAAGGAGTTACTATGTGAGCTCTATAACCATTGCAGTATCACTGAGGAATACACTGCTGAAACTGTTCACCAAGATCTCGGTATGTCTTACATTCTATTAGATATGTAACATTAGTGTTGAAACGATTAGTCGATGTCGACTAGAATTTCGGCAATTAGCAATCTCCTAGTCTACTAATCGTCATATTTTTCAGAAAGGTATAGATAAAGTTTAATTGGTAACAATCATTGCTCCATGTAATACTCTTCCGTATTTATCATTGCCTGTCTGTATAAAGCACAGACAATTGTGGTGGACCCCAAATACGACCATCTGGTCGCAGTTACAGTATTATAAAAAAAACTTGTTGCTGATCTAGATATTCAGTCATCATGCGGGCGATAGCGGGACACTTTTGATGTCTCATTGGAACAATCTAATTGTCATTGATGATTGTTCAGCTATGTCGCATCAGCAGAGTTGACATACATATTCACATATTGAAAGTGCGACGCCTTTGATCTACAGCATTCTAATTCGGATGTTGCAATAGAAATGTTATGACTGTCAACGCGGTGACTGATACAATATCAAACCAAATCCGACGTGACCACGTGTTCACTACTAACTCCTGACTGGGCGTTGGTATATGTTTATATTGTGCTCGATTATGCCAATACATCAGTCATATTTCTGATCAAATCATTGACTCATTGCCATAAAACGTACACACCCTATAAAGCAGACCAATGTGTTACAAGGTATATAGCTCACTGAACGTTACTTAAAATGTTATACCTGTAATACATAGAACCGCGTAATATACATGCATGCACAGTTGTGATATCATTGAGCGCAAAATAGACTGCGCATTTGCCAGGAATTAGGAAGCTTGCTGCATCGAGTTATATCGAAGTCTCTCTATAGTATTTATGACCGTCACTTTGTCGGGAACTCATTAGCGATGAGCCGATGATCGGAAACGACAATCGGAATCGGCCGATGCTGGCCCATCGGATGACAATCAGTACTCAGGTTTCAACATCGGCATTTCCGATTGTCTAAATAATAATCAGGTGCTTGTTTGTCTTCAATAAACTGTGTTAAATATAATGATGTTTTGTTGAATAAATAACCAGTAAACATGGGGAAAGTATAACCAAACACAAATTTATGATATACAGCCAGGTCCTGCCTAACACAGGTATAAACCCCCGAAAGTACATGTCACCTGACACATAATTACGCAGTTGACGGCATTCACCACGCTTCAGTTATTATATATCGAATGAATTGAAATAATTATGTAAAATAGCTGTACGAGTGTAGTGTGTTTACAACATCCCCATTGTTCACCAATTAACAACTACTATTCAACGTAGTGACCACTAATCACCAGTATTCAAACTGATATCAGGTCAGCCAGTGACCTCAATGACCTCTTATCTATAAGCCGACATTAAAAAAACCTGTAGACAGTAAACAAGTGTTGCGTTATGCCCTCGCATGGTTTCCTTGGTATTGTCTCTACAGTTGAGTTCAGGATAATGTGGTATAACATCAAAATCCCTTCCTCAGACGGAGGTCTCATGTTGAATTCTTGTATTTTATTAATTGGATAGGGATAAATACACTTGTAACAATTATTAATATTTTAATTGTTTTTATTTGTAATTAAACATTTCGTTCCTGTTTTAATGTGAAAGGTCATGCACTCTTCTGAGTTGTCATTGCGGCGAATGCCAAAACTCACCTGTGTCTGTGATTGTAGCCAGAATTCCGACCCCCTATTGACTTACAGTTGTATAAGGCGCATGCACATTTTGAGGGGAAATACTGGGTCAACAAGTAGAGATTTATAGACAGAAATCTATGGTAAATTAAGCATAATATAACATGTGTATTGGTTGTCAGAATGCAGGAATTCGTTCACAAGTCCACCCATACCTACCTTTATACTTATCCAACATATAGTTATGTATACTGGTATATTACTGATGTTGTTGCTTCCAAATCGAAGTAGTATATAACACATATAACATATTTTGGTATAATTATTAAAATAATCGGAAACGGCCGATTGTGATCTCAAATAATCGGCACAAGGCTCTATTTGATAATCGGCTCATCACTAGAACTCATGCAAACATTACTTCAACAGTGAAGTTTAACCCCACTATTATACGGTATGATTGATGTTAATGATACTTACCTGTCATTAGGCTGTCAACATCAATAGATATAATGATAAATTTACGATGACAAACAGCTGTGAAAATTCACACCTTGAAATGGGCAAATCCTCGATGTCTAAGAAAATGCTTTGATAATCCTGTGTGTGATTTTTATCATTCTATATATAGTAGGTGTCGACTAGTAGTTGACTAAGGGCTGTCGACAACGAAATACCCTAGTTGTTTCAACACTATGTAACATAATGTAGATAGTTAGGCTTCAAAATATGGTGCTGGAAATTTGCAGAATGAGGTCCCCAGAGGGTGAATTTAGTGATGCTACACTGCACAGCGGGCTAGCATTACTAAAGTCACCATCTGGGGACCTTATTTCGCTTAGGCCTCATCTCTTCTGAAAAGTATCTTTATTGTCAAATTAACAAGTGTGTTAGTTTCTTTAGAAAGTTTCTTTTTCTGGTTTTAGTTTAGTTTCTCTGTATCCTCAAATTGGCAGACAACACAATTCATAATTGAGGTGCCCAATGGGTCCACATCACCATCTCTACCATCTGGGAACTTAATCTCCCATAGCAGATGAGTCCATGCAGAATGAGGTCCTCAGAGGATTAATTTAGTGATGTGAGCCCGCTGTGTGGGGTAGCATCACTAAATTCACCCTCTGGGGACCTCATTCTGCACATGTCCATCATCATATTTTGAGGCCTGTAGATAGACACATCTTACGCAGTTTATCGTCACTTCTTAAACAGGTGTCACCATAAATTTGTCAATGACACTCACTTGTCATTCAAATGTTAGCTTATTCCTTCTTTTTTTTGCAACTATGATACTGCATTTGGTTGTGTGAGTATTTATTGGTCACTAAAGAGTCTTTTTGCGAGGTACTGTTGTTGTATCTGGATGATATGGGAACCCTTAAATCGGCCGTGGCATCTTTAATTTACAGGCTGGTGGCAGCAGGTGGCTCTTGTCTAATGACTAGTTAAGAGTAACCTCCCTTTATATTCTTTCAGATATACACACAGTAGCTAAGAAGATTGCTGCCATCTATAATATTCGCTTGCATGACTTGCTGACTGGTGTACTAATTAGGCATCTCTCACAGAAAAGAAAGGCTTCTAGTAGTGTTTCTGGTGATGACGAGGTCATAATGATAATTTATTTATTTTTAAATGGAGTGTTATTATTCAAGTCCTGAAATTTTCTGTTCTGTTGAGACCCTAGGATTAAATATTCATGTTTGTCTCGCAATGTTTCAGAATAAGTATGCCATAGTATCAGTATCAGAAAAATTATGTTACTTTGTAACACGCAATAATTTATATGAATGCAATTGTAGAATTCGCGAATTTCCATAATGTTTCCTTAGTAAATTTAGGGGCAAACTAAGTTTAACTGTTGATGTTTCAATTCTCAAAAAATCTGTATCTCGGCGAGAGTAATATTCTGGAATTTTAGAAATGAACAATATAAATTATTCCCTTCAATTTGTCATTGAGCAATATATTGATATTTTCCATTCAGAGAATGTTATGTTTTAGTCACAGGCAAAATGAGGTCCCCAGAGGGTGAATTTAGTGACGCTACCCCGCACAGTGGGCTAGCATCAGCAAATGCATCCTCTGGGACCTCATTCTGCATGGCCTCATCTGCTGTGGGAGACCTAGATACAGAATTATTTCTGGAAGGGTTATGCCTCTTTTCCACTTAGAATTTGCTGATTATTTTTTTGTCTGTACGATAACTGAAGTTATGATTATCCGATAGCTTTAAAATTTAGTATGTGGATCAATCTCATGAAAATACAGGTCAATTTCGAATTTAGGTTCGTTCCGACCATTTCTGACAGAGTTATGCCCCCTTTATTTTCCACTTAGAATTTTCCAATTATTTTGTTGTCTGGATGTTAACTTGAATTGTGTTTGACAGAATTTGATGAAACTTGGTGTGTGGCCTTCATATGAGAAAGTCCTGATTTGGATCCGGTATGACCATATGGACTATTTTCATGCCCTTTTTCGACTTAGAACTAGCCTATTATTATTCTGGTTAATCAAATGTGTTAGCTACATAAACAGTTGGAGGCAAAGTTTGAATCTATGATTGTTACAAGAATCAAATTTTTTTTTTTCTTAAAAAAACCACGGACAAATAAAGCCACCTTACCAGATTGATATGTGGTCTAGCAGCCTTTTATTTCCCATTAATTTACTCTCTCTCTCTCTCTCTCTCTCTCTCTCTCTCACTTTGAAAAACGTGTTCTCATCCAGCTGTCATATTTTGATGTTGTTATCCTTCTTACTATTTCAGACTATGACATTTAACATTGGCAGTATTGCCATGGCAACAAAAGGTGAAGATGAAAACGACGTCGAGAGCCTGAGAAAGTAAGAACTCTAAAATTCTTTGGGGGAATGGCTATCTTGTAAAATGTCTTTAGCAAGCCTGTAAATAATAATTTTTTTGGTTTCTGACTTAATGTCAATATGTCAGACAGAATTTATTTGGTGTCTGACATCTAAATTTGGGGTCTGACATTTTAAAAGGAGCATAAAAGTGTTGCTTAAACGTGGATTTGATTTAAGTAGGGTTTGTATTTGAATATTGACTACATGTATTTATCTCATAAGATAACATTTGATGTGAAATGTGCAAAAAAAGTTAATTTTTAATCTGAAGACGAACTTGAATAGTACTTTTTCTCTTATTGTTCAAGTTAGTCCTAGCTGCGTTAGTACTAGTACTACTAGAAGTATCTGGCTCATCACGTTTGAAATAATCGCCAAGCATTTTATGTTTATTTTGTGACATTTCATGATTTTGTCAAAAAAACATTTTGTCTGCAGTGGTCTGCAACAAGAATCAATACATTATATTTGTAATCAGTGGAGGGAACTTTATTTGAGTACGTCGGTAAATTGCGAGCACATTAATCATTGTAATTCAATTGAGTATTTGTCACTAAAAACAAGCATTCGGATTGGCCGAGAGCGGCTAACTTTCGTTTTCGATTCACCGACATCGGCCGCTTCAGCGTGCATCAAATCTGAATGTAGCATGGTCAAATTTCATCGGCGCAGAACGAGTAGCGAAACGAGCACACCCGCGCGTTGTTGTCTATAGATACCGTTCATCGGCCGCTTCAGCGTGCATCAAATCTGAATGTGGCGCGGTACAATTTCATCGGTGCAGAACGTAGTAGCGAAACTAGCCAACCCGCCCCACAGGAAATGGTTACGGAGCAGTGTTCCGAGTAACGCAATGAACAAACCCAATGATTTGTGCATGGTGACAACGGCGAAATGAAAGTCTCGATTCGTGTCATGAAAATGACTAAATGATACTTTTTATACAGTTTTTTGCAAATTCCTTGCTAGATTGAATTACAATGGAGATAAACGTACCCTGTTTCGTTGTACATTCTGGGATTCGAGCATGAAAACAGTTTGTGAACTCGCCGGCAAGCCGGCTCGTTCACAAACTGTTTTCATGCTCGAATCCCAGAATGTACAACGAAACAGGGTGTGTTTATCTCCTAATTGTAATTCAATTGAGTATTTGTGACTAAAAACAAGCATTCTGATTGGCCGAGATCGGCTAACTTTAGTTTTCGATTCACCGACATCGGCCGCTTCAGCGTGCATCAAATCTGAATGTAGCACGGTCAAATTTCATCGGCACATAACGAGTAGTGAAACAAGCACACCGCGCGTGGTTGTCTATAGATACCGTTCATCGGCCGCTTCAGCGTGCATCAAATCCTCAATGTGGCACGGTACAATTTCATCGGTGCAGAACGGAGTAGCGAAATGAGCCAACCCGCACCACAGGAAATGGTTACGGAGCAGTGTTCCGAGTAACGCAATGAACAAACCCAATGATTTGTGCACGGTGACAACGGCAAAATGAAAGTCTCGATTCGTGGCATGAAAATGACTAAATGATACTTTTTATACAGTTTTTTTTGCAAATTCCTTGCTAGATTGAATTACAATGGAGATAAACGTACCCTGTTTCGTTGTACATTCTGGGATTCGAGCATGAAAACAGTTTGTGAACTCGCCGGCAAGCCGGCTCGTTCACAAACTGTTTTCATGCTCGAATCCCAGAATGTACAACTCAACAGGGTATGTTTATCTCCTAATTATGACGTGTTTGAGAAGTCACATAATTTCAGATCTTTTCTTTGACTTAATATTCAGATAAACCTGGATAAAAACCCAGTTTAGATTTTATCCCAACACCTTTATTGCCTGACAAAAGCCCAGAAAGTATGTCGCTTGATGTGTCAGTGGTGATAAACTTTCAATTTTGTATTTAACATCTACCATATCTACGAAAACGGACCCATGGACAACGCCGCCAAAGCATATAGCATTAACCAAAACAATGTGTATATATAAAATTTGGATCAAGCGCAAACGAAAGAAAGTTACGAAATACAAATTCACAAATTTAACATGCTGAAAAATGACTCGCTGTCTAATTAGACAATAATGTACACTCATGTTCCATAAACCATTAACTATTTACGACTTTATACATGATACTCTTTGATAATAAACAGCTGCCACTCTTTCATGATCAGGCAAATTCACATCCGACTGTCTATTGAAGTTACAATTTTTACCGACTTAATCATCGCATTTCAGGTTAACAATTTGAATGAACATTATAACATAAACAAAATAAACAATTAACTCAATGTTGTCACACATTCAGCTGGCGGAGTCCCATTTTTACCTTCAGTTACCTACATTTATGTTGATCGATGACTAAATTTTTGCATCGGACATATGTCTGGTGATTATCAAAAATATCCGACATGGATCATTTGGCTCTGACAATGTCCATGTCCGACCTCATTTTTACAGGCATGGTCTTTAGAAGTTGACTTGTAGTATGACTTTAAATTTAATTTATTCATTGTTTGCTCAGAATAATTTCTGAGTAAATATCAATTGATCCCTTTAAAAGAACATTATTTTTGGTGAACAAGCCTTGATATAGGGTGTCTGTCATTTTCAGAATGAGGTCCCCAGAGGGTGAATTTAGTTATGCTACCCCGCATAGCGGGCTAGCATCACCAAATTCACCCTCTGGGGACCTCATTCTGCTTACACCTCAGCAGAATGAGGTTCCCAGAGTGTGAATTTAGTGATGTGAGCCCGCTATGCGGGGGTAGCATCACTAAATTCACCCTCTGGGGACCTCATTCTGCAAATGACAGACACCCTATTTCAAGGCTTTTTGGTGAATAGTGCTATTTGTTAAACAGACATGGCTCATTCGCACCTTTAAATTTTGTCTAGGTAATTTGGAGGGACGGATACGATAGGTTGATAAATACACAAAATATTGATATACCGGCTTCATGTTCTATGAAAAAACTTGCCAAATTCACAACAATTTTCCAGCCGTTTTAAATTTTTCGCCAGAAGTCAGACAAATCTCTTTATTTCTACCATATCAGTAATAGAACAACACGGAATGCTCTTTTCTGTTCCATGTCGTGCAAATGGCTGTTTTTTGTTTGGGACCCAAACACAGTGTTCATAGTTGTATTTTTCATTACTTCAATGTGTCTTTTTGGGTTATTTTTGAATGCTAATAGAAAGGTATTTCAGATATTTATCAACCTATTTCGATACCTGGACAAATTCAAAAGTGAATAATATGTGTATTTTGGAGCAAAAATGGCCATGTGACTTTAACATATGATTTGTAGTCACAAAAGTAATTAGTGAACATGGCTTTATTTTTCTACACATGGTAACAATATTACTTTAATAAAAAGCCAAACAACGGTATCATTATATTAAACATGAAAATATTTATAATGGATTATTGCCCCACAACTGCGGTGGCAAATAGTGGGGACTTTATGCACGAATCTAAAAGCTTGAAGATGTGGCTTCATTTCATTCATTTTAGAAAAAATATCTATGGCCATCAATATTGAAAAAATCGGGCTGTATGTCACTTTATTATCTAAACACCTCAAAAAACTAAAGTCCCCCCTGATATATTCGGTAATATTTTATGAGATATTGGATGGATTTTGATGAAACTTTCCACAAATGATTTGTGGTACCAAAGACATCAAGTGTGCTATTTACTGTGCTGTAAAGTGAGATATGGCTGAATGAGCACAACTTGAATGGTAGAGGGGCACTTTTCAAAAGTTGCAAAAACACAGGTAGAGTGATCACATACATTCAGCAGTGCCTTTGTCCCCACTTCTCGCACAGGCTTGGAACATCCTTATCTGTTGGTACATCAATGGCCTACATGGTGGGAAACATGGTTTACTGAAAAATGGCTTCAAAGAGACTGATTTCAATAACTCTGTGTTGCTCACAGCATGAAACTTCAAGGTGTCATTCCAAAGGAATGTGGTTAGACTGAATGGCCTAGGCATTCACCAGGAACATTGTGTTCCGAAGATGACACGCATGTTATCGTGGACTCAGTGTCACTTTTGGACAACCTTTACAGCCAGTAACAACTTGTGTGAACAATGGAACAATGGAGTGACTGTCCACTCTACGTCAGTGTTTTGCAACTTATGAAAAGCACCCCTCTTCCATTCATTTCATGCTCAGTCGGCAATAACATAACTCACAGGGTGGTGCCTCACACAGGTTGTGTATCAGATACCACTAAACATTTGCGTAAAATTTCATCAAAATCCATCCAATATCTCATAAAATATTACCGAATATATTAGGGGGGGACTTTCTTTTTTTGAGGTGTTTAGATCACTTCACTTTGAATTATGTTTTTTTCAACCTTTGGATTGCCTTTCTTTCCTGGTATATGTCTCTCTTCTCATTTAAAAAAAAATTATTTTCTCTTTCAGAATTGCTTATATATTGAGACATGATGACAGACTGGTGTTGTTTGTTTTTGACTACGCATTTCATGTAAGTTTCAAGACTTTTGTAATAAAGAAAGTGTCAGAACGCATGTTGGATTTTCCCAGAAATATAAATACGATATTTAATAGGAATGGAAGCCTGTGGAAGCCAGTAGATATGTGACATTAATAAATGCATTTATCCCACATGGTCATATGATAACAAATAAAAGTTTGCCCGAATGACTACCTTTAATAATGAATGAACAGAAATTAGAACAGGTATCCGAAACATGTTGGTCTAAACTTTAGGATTTCATCTCTTGCAAATTTACGCCCCTTAATTGGTCCCACAAGCGCCACGTCACAGAATAGAGAAGCTACCACTCAACAGAGTGGAGCCCGTAACGCATGGGAACATATGGCGTCCTGTTCAACTGGACCTGAAAATAACTAGACATATGTGTTTAGTAAAGTCTCTGAAAGGAAATTTAAGTGTCAAAGGTCTAATTGCACCTCAAGGGTGGGAGGGCGGGAGCAAAATAAACAGACTTATTATCCGAATTCGGAGCCCACAAAAAGGCTGTGACCTTGTACTGTTCATATTAAGCCGCTTCTGAAATATAGGTCCTTTATCAGACTGGCCAAGGGCCTTCAATTAATGATTGCTTTGATGAAGGATAAGTTTATGTGTGTCGTAAGTATGACCTAAACAAGAATTGAGAAGAAAATCACAAACCCAGTACTGTTGTGAATTATTTGTGATTACGGAAATTAACATTCATGTATCACTGTGTGCACTTTATTTTAGCGAAAGCGCTTGCACGTGTTAATGACGTAGGATCTTGCATCGGTTCTGTTCTAGTTATATAAACACTGGTGCACATGCTTAATTTCGGATCAGTGTAGAGTGACTCTGAGGGATAAATCTGTCGTTGTGTCGACATTGTTTTGTCAATAAATTTATTATTTAAATACTGTGTTCTGTGTTCCCACATATCAAATTAGCTGCACATTGTCGTAACATATTATAACTTAAATCTATCATCCGAACAGAAATAAATCATGTTTGCGCCATGATTATGAGACTGGAAATTGATTATGTCCATATCTGAAGTAAAAATAATTTTGTGAATTTAATACAACCGGAAAACACAATCATCTGAAAATTAGATGTAAATAACAACAAATCATGTTACTTTATTTTCATTGAGGTTGTGCAAAACAATAAACCATTGTGGCCATGGACCAGTGTTTCTAGCGATCCTTACAAGTCACCGTATTTAATTGAAATAAGTGGTTCATTGAACAGAGGCATCTGTACACACTAATCATATATATATATCAAAGGACCCATTCACTGTACACTTCTTGGAACCAGTGTTTTTTCTACTTGGTACCTTTGGAATATTTGTGTGGAAAATATGGACACATGGTATATTCAAAGAATTCCCTTTATACATTTACAATGTCACTGTGAGAAATAATGTTGTTTCAACATATTTTAAGTATCCTATGGGTATATATGCAAATTTCAGGTCAGCTATATCACACCAAATAAATAAAATATAAAAATAAAATCCTGCCACCCTCTGTGATGTAAAAAAAAAATTGCTCAAGAATCAATTCTTTTTATATGCCAGTTTTGATAAAACCACGTATTATTTTATTGGTCCGTCCATCCGTCCGCACCAACGAAAGGGGTTTATGGGGTTTGGACTTTAGTTTAAATGTGGTTTAGGGGCTTTTTGGGTTTAAGAGCTTAAGCCCTTAAACCTTTTTGTAAATGCCATATTAATTGTTCGGGGTCTATAAATCATTCTAACACAACTTTCTAAAAACCACAAAAGTTTGGACAAAATTTATATCCACACTGTCCTTGCATTCAAGGACAAGGATTGAGGGCTTAAGCTTATTAACCCTGGACATTCATAATAATATATCTGCAAATAATAATTTTACATAACACATAGACATCAAATCACTAATAACAGAGTTTACAGAGATTATATATGTTGACGGACCTGAGCTCGTAAACCACTATCCACTTAAACACCCTTTCGTTTGTCTAGCCATCCGTCCGTCTGTCTGTCTGTTCACTTTTTTTCGTTTCCAGATGATAACTCTAGTCAGTCTGAATACGATGGAATTAAATTTGGTATGTGGGTTTACTAGCACAAAATAGAGGTCAAGTTCCCAATTTGGTTTTCACCTGTGTTATGGCCCTTTGTTGAAATTACCATGGGCGTATTTTAACATGCCCTGGCGATGCTCCTGTTATTTGTATGCCCTAATGGTGTCATTTGTTTTTTTTGTTCCCAGAATTCTCAGGTTGATAATCAGGTCAAGTTGAGGGCATTGCGAAGCTTGCTGGCAGTCAAAAGTCAAAAGGAGATAGCAGATATATGTAAGAAGAATACGGATACTATCAGGTAGAGACTCTGCTCCTATTTCCAGCTCCTATCTTCTAAAGGCCACTACACCCTTGAGCAATCAAGTTTAGAAATTGGATACTCGAGCAATATTGAAAAAAATTAATTTCGTTCAAATCCAATATTTCTAACAGAAAATATTGAAAAAAATGTTTGACAAGGTTTTTTAAAGAACATTTCCTTGACAAGGGAGGTGCTCTTTTATTCTCTTTGGATTGATGAGTCTTTTCAAGGAATAAATATTCTGTTATATATGTATATCGTTATACCCTCCCCCCTGCAAAAAGTTGTGGGGGGGGGGGTATACTCATACATTTTTTATCGAGTTATTCCCCTTTTACGACTTAGAAAATGTTCAATACAGGGATATACCATTGTCTAAGTTTTTAATCCTACATTTATTGGTAAATTTTTTTTAAACTTGGCACAGACATACCATGGGAACCTGTGCACCTGTGATTATGAGGTCTGTCTGACTTTTTTGTGGTGTTATCCCCCTTTTTCGATTAAGAACAATTTTCAATGCGGGGGGTATACCTTAGTCCCACCTGGGACATGCCCATCTCTAGTTTATTACACACCTATTGCTATCTTTCGGTTAGTTAATTTACATCAGGTTGTGTGGTAATGTAATCCAATGCACTAGTCGATCCCGATAGCTTTCATGGCGTAAATGATGTCATGCACGAAAACTAAACCAGTACTATAACAACACAACCTTGCATTATGTTGAGTAAATGACAAAACAGCATGGAAACCAAACAGAAACAATTATTTGATACTGAAGAATGTGGATGGATGACGTGTAACAAACTCAGAACTGCACACACATAATGGCTCTCATAACATTGTATGATAACATTCACATGTATGTGTGGTTCTGTCTGTGCATTTATTAGTGTTGAAACGATTAATCGACTAGTCGAAATTGACGCGATTATTAAATTAGTCGATCCCGAAATCTGCTAGTCGACTAGTCGGGACACACCCACCACCATTATGCCATCGCGAAAGCAGTGCCGTAGCTGCCGTTGCCGAATTACGAAACAATTTAAACAGTTATGCTATCGAAATACACAATCACAATTAACTTGTTAAAGTAGGGTCCTGCGAATTGGATATTTTGATCGAATCGAATATCGAATCGAATTCACGAAATCGAATCGAATATCGAATCGAATCATATCTGTGTGTTGCATTCTCAATTAGGTATGTTTTGTCAACGATTAGATTATTTGTTAAACTTTCTATGAACTACATGCATGAAATTCCATCAGAACTTATGTGGCGATAAACCGTCGTTTGATATACTATTAACTTCAATTTATAATTGTCAAGAAAACAAAGCAGATTAAAACGTACATGTGGCCATCACAACGATTAATATATTACCACTAAATGAATTATCAAACTAAAATCACACGAAATTTCTACAGTTTGCATGTACATGCAAAATTGCAAATCGGCATTCGGAAACACACGTTGTTATAAACTTGAAGACGCAACAACAGTCGCAGTGTAGCCTCTTCATGTATTGGTTGATGCTTGAATAGATGATTCCATAGATGGGTCATTGTCCCAGATGCTTGCGATGTATACACCATGCATTGTTGCATTCATCACACGTGCCTGCAGCTTTATCATGTTTAAAATAAACATGAATGATGGACGACATTTTGTCCATTGTAAAAGGAAACTCCGAAACTGAAAGTCAACTTCAAAAGAGAACAGTGCCAACATGCACTTTTCGACACCAGGAACATGTGTTGTTTACATTCTCACCCATATTACATAACGCAGAATCGAATAGACGATGGATAACGCTATCGGTAGCCCAGTCTCATAGCTATTATAATTTACCGCGTCGTCGGTCCATTGGCTATCTGCTAGCTTTTGCTACCATTTTAAAGCTATATAATTCAGATGTATTTAGTCGTCCTATCATGGCTAATTGTTGGCTATGTACAATAAGAATTATAATGTGCATATATACATAATTTTCTGGAATTAAATGCCACAAACAGCTAAGATCGACATGTGTACTTGTCCTGAAACAGCCTACTTTTCCGTCATAGTATATTCAAAATTTCGAGTTGGTAATTTCGACTCGAATTCGAATCGAATTTGACTTTCGAATCGAATCGAATATCGAATATTCGCAGGAGCCTATGTTAAAGCCTTCTTTGATGTCCCTTTGATGTGATGATTACTGCTTTCAGTACTCGGTAGTCATGCACGAGTGCGAAACCCTGTGACCTCAACTCAACGTATCTGTCGGCACGGCGGCGGCGGCTTATTCTTTGAAGTTGATTGGCTGTCTTTGATAATCAACTTCAAAGAATCGGCGCCTATCGCGACCGTGTCTATTTCGGCGTGACGCAGTTGCTCTGAGTGATAACTTGTCAACGCGTTTGCAGGTTTGCAGGACTCAACTTCACTCAAGTTAGTTGCGAAGTGACATTATTAAGTTTAAGTTAACAAGTCCAATATACTGGCATAGTGCTTCAGTAAACAGGTGTTACATAATTTATTTACCGTATACACCCGTCAGTAAGCCCAGGGGGCACATGCACGTTTTTGTCCAAAAAGTGGGTACTGGGCTTACTCACGGGGATCCCCCCGTGCAAAATCTCAGTTAGCCTTGAGATGCTGGTATACCATCGTATTTTATACTGATACCAAGAGTAGTTGCGTTATATAAAGAGAATGATGCGTTTTATTAAGTTTATTAAGATAAAATCATATAATAATAACAAGATACAGATGTTGACAGGTAAAACAAAAAATACAATTTATACGTTGTAAACATGCGTATGGAACGGTTAATAGCGCACATAAATAGCACAAAGTTCAAACAACAAAGTTCAGAAGACGACAAGTCTGTCGTCGTCGTCAGAATCTTCCTCGAAGAAGAAAAAAATTATGAATTTCGCGGTAATCGACGAAACGTATTATGTACGTTCTGCAACAAGAACAATAACTCTATAAATTCGAGGTGGATTAATATTCGAATGGAAAAACTCATTATCTGATACTATTTTAAATGTAATGGTTCAAAACTGATTTAATATAAATATTAGCTGCTCTGTTATATATATTGCCTCATGTTAAAATGAAATAATCCAAGATTAATTAACGGCAATTGAGCCACAAAGATTGTAAACGAATTAACACCAGAGAACGTGGCAACTTTTAAAAGTATATCATAGAAAGCAGGACTGCTCGTGGAAATTATTGGGCTCAATTTATATTTTCTTGGGATCAATTTGAAAACACAATAGTGTTGTGTAATGAGTTCACACCCAAATTTAGTTGGAGTAATGCTAATTAAATGCTAATTAATCAAGCCTACCTCCGGGGACACAGTAACGATGTCAGTGTCACGGCTTGCAAATTCGTCGAGGGTCATAAGTTGTGCCATGTGGACGGTAACTGTCTAGAACAAACTGTCTGCGTACATCGTCGTCATTTTCTATGCTTCCTATCAACGTTGAATTGTCTTGCGGTTTTTGAACAGTCTCTACCATTAGCACGATGCCACTCGGCAACTTTCATTTTAACTTCCAATGAGAATCTAGCACGAAGTTTAGACATGTTGAAAGCAGAATGTTTCAAATTGTTATATGATTGATAACCTGGTGTATCACACTATATATGTCAGTTCTTGTAAAAACACACATACGAGTTGCAGGTAAAGAGATCTCACACTTCTGCAGAATCAAACGATCCTGTAAAAACACACAGTCATTACATAGCATCCCATTGGATTTACTTACATCTCATTGGGTTCACTCCGCGAGAGGCGTGAAAAACGGGTGCGGCACCCTTTGATGTTATTTGTTTGATACTCCGTTGATATATCCAACAACTAAGATGGGAATATTATGGGAATAATCTGTCTAACATATAGGCCTAAGATTTATAATATATAAATAATAAATAATAACAAAAGCAACATATATTTTTAATTTTGTTTTATTTTTATAACACAGTACGTACAAATAAAACGAGTATCTGTCATTTGTGATCATCGTTCATCTATTCAATGCACTGTACTGGAGATTCTTCTCGGCCACAGAATAGCAGGACATGATTGTACTTACCTCCCAAATGCTGAAAATTGGGGGTGGGCTTATCCACGAGGACCCCCCCATGTTTGTTTGAGGGCAGACTGGGCTTACTCACGAGGATGGGCTTACTGACGGGTGTATACATATTAAATAAATTATATAACACCTGTTTACTGAAGCAGTATGCCGTTAAAGTTTATTTGTCAAATTGTGTCATATTTTCCCAATTTCCTGCTGTTACAGCTGTTATAACATTTATTTTGTAACTTTTGTTTGACTCTGTCGGAGATTATAAAGTTCGTTTCTCAAAATATCTTGCATTTCTTAATGTACGCACGTTTGTGAAGTCAATCAGTGACCATCACACTGGGCAAGTTTGAAAACAACGATGTTCGATTGGAAGTAAGAACCGGTACGGGCCGGTAGACTATAACGGACCGTGATTCTGTGATGGGCAAGATTAGCTCACGTATCGTACAGGTAGATCAGTCGCAGTCGAAAACTTAGATATGTTCATATATATATTCTTCACTCAGAGTAGATAAAGTGGAATATGAAAATAGTAATCAATGATAGAAACAAATGTCGGATACCGTACAAAATAACATAAATAGCAATAAGACTTGAATAGTTCTCCTTCCGACCTTCTTCCTTCTTGGTTACTAATGAAATCGGCTTTATATACAATTGTAAGGTAATAAGGAAATATATTAACAATAGAAATGAGCTTGACATAAGTAGCTTAGGGCAATATTATTATGCAGCTGGTCAATAGAAGAACAATGCACAGGTAATTAAGAAAGCCGTTGTTAAGATATGAATAATAAAGATTAGGATTTAAATGACCTGGCCAGCAAGAGAATGAGATTTAGCAAGAGATTTATTAGCCCCCAAGTCATGACAGCTTTGGTTATCAGAAATTAATTTTGTAGTTAAACCAGATTACTCTAAACTATTAAGCAATAATATTAGCCTGTCATGACTCGCTACTGTATCAAGTGAAATGAATATAGAAAGCTTTGAAAATAGAGAAAATATATGAAATCAGTAGATGCAATTTTGACAATAGATCTGTACACAAAATCAGCACGGTGACAGATGCTCCCTCTCCGAATAAGATTCGTCCTCGAATCGGTCAAAAGTCTAGCATGCCACCAGTTAAAAGATTTTGACGTTTTGGCTTGTTGTCTCTCAGGATGTGAGCACTGTCCAATTGGAAAACATGCAAAGGAATATCCGTGAAATTGGTTTTGGTCTGTCAAATGTTTCTAGAATTTCCGAAATTGTGAAAGGATCCTTTGGATTGTCCTTATACATCTGGAGAATGGGTTGATTGTGATGTACAGGTGTTCCCGGAACAAATGGAGTCCCAGAATGAATTTGGCTTCTTTGTCTAAATCCTCCATTCTTACCCATGTTGAGTTCTCTTCAGGAAGATTCTTCCACTGAATCAAATATTTGTGAGATCCTTTATTATTCCTGTATTTAAGTACTTTTTGAGTCACTGTTTTGGTCTGCATGAATATTTGCTTTTGTTTGTTGTTGGACATTGTGTCATTTATATCGGAATTGTGGATATATTTGGCACATGAAAATTCTTTTGACTCTGTTTGAACTGATGCTGTGGTGAATTTTACACTGTTGGTTGAGCAAGAAACATCAGATGTGAGTAGTGGATCACTTTGCATATCACAATCTTTCGTGAGAGAATCTGTTTTACAGGCATCAGTCTGACAAGTCATGTCACTGAACTCGTTATTCACCGACTGTGTTGAACTGTCAACCAGGTCCGGAATTTCACTCGAATGTTTGTGAGGTATTTGAATATGCATTTGTGGAGTTGTACTCACATTTTGTAGGATATTTGTAGAATTGGGAACTGCTTGCAACGAGCTTGTTCTTGAGTGAAATCCCGGAGGTGGCGACAGGAAAAACTTTTTCTGCTCCTGAAGAATTTGCTGTCTGTCCTCACTGAACTGTTTAATTATGTTCCTTGTCCTCCATTTCGCCACTCTGTCATGGTCGCGCTGTTGTGTTTTGGTAGATTTAACGTTCTGCTGACTGTTCCACACTAGATTTAATTTCGTAACATCCGCATCCATGTCAATATTCCATTTTAAAGCTGCTCCTTGTGATTGAACAGAATGGATCAGAATTCTGATGTGTTTCGGGGAGTCCGTATATCATCATCTTGTGCTGTGAGAGGTATCAAGATTGTTGTCCGAGCTAAAAAGTCAGACAGCCTCAATTCTACCACCAATTATAACAGACCGGTATTCTGTGACAATTATAACAGACCGTGATTCTGTGATGGGGAAGATTAGCTCACGTATTGTACAGGTAGATCAGTCGTAGTCGAAAACTTAGATATGTTCATATATTTATTCTTCACTCAGAGTAGAATATAGTGGAATATGAAAATAGTAATCAATGATAGAAACAAATGTCGGATACCATACAAAATAACATAAATAGCAATAAGACTTGAATAGTTCTCCTTCCGACCTTCTTCCTTCTTGGTTACTAATGAAATCGGCTTTATATACAATTGTAAGGTAATAAGGAAATATATTAACAATAGAAATGAGCTTGACATAAGTAGCTTAGGGCAATATTATTATGCAGCTGGTCAATAGAAGAACAATGCACAGGTAATTAAGAAAGCCGTTGTTAAGATATGAATAATAAAGATTAGGATTTAAATGACCTGGCCAGCAAGAGAATGAGATTTAGCAAGAGATTTATTAGCCCCCAAGTCATGACAGCTTTGGTTATCAGAAATTAATGTTGTAGTTAAACCAGATTACTCTAAACTATTAAGCAATAATATTAGCCTGTCATGACTTGCTACTGTATCAAGTGAAATGAATATAGAAAGCTTTGAAAATAGAGAAAATATATGAAATCAGTAGATGCAATTTTTACAATAGATATGTACACAAAATCAGCACGGTGACAAGACCATACCATATCAATTTTAAAGGAACATTTTTACACAAAACATATAGAATAATGCACCGGTTCCTGGTTGTTGCACGTGCTCCCGCTCCGTAATCTGTGGCGCTTCCTTGACCGATGAGGTGTTTGTCACCACCGTTTAGATACATACATCAACTGGGTGGTAATTTGATTATCATAATACATCATATACCTGGGACGAATTAATAACCTAATAACCTTCAGTGATATTAAGCCAAATAATTACGGCAAATAGTGTTAAATCACGTCTTGCTTTGCATTCGAAAATGCGAAGTTAGTTACTCAAAACAAACGGCAAATTATGTACGTATATGGGCACAAAACGGTAAATTTCGGAAGGGGTCTGACTAGTCAACTAGTAGTCGATTCCCTCTGGCAACTAGTCGATTCCTTAAAACCACTAATCGTTTCAACACTAGCATTTATCAACCTAATTAGTTCAATGGAACAGGACAAAAATTGAAGATTATGATTATAACCCTTTCTTGACTAAATAATCATTGACAAGTACTTCCCATAGGAAATGTTCATATAATAAGTTCAAGAAGCAACCATGGGTTGTTTGTTGAACTTATTATCTGAACATTTCCCACCAGATAATATGAATCATTCTGCTCATGAATCATAGCTTTTCATCTGTCTATCATCTGCTTTTATTACCTGAATATCCCTCCAAATGAATAATAGACCATTCTATTGTGTATACTTTTATAACTGATAGGGTGAAACCATTTAGTACAGAAAAGGTTAATCATAATTATATCGACCATGACCTTATTCCGCTGGAGAATCCAATTCAAAAACACACCATGTTAAATGGATTTTCTAATTCTTTTTCTGCCTTGTTTTAGCTCTCTCATCGAAACACTGAGCTATCTTGCCGAGCTGGAAGTGTTGAGCGTCCAGCACTCCGAGAAGACATTCTCAGCCTGCAACAAGGAAGGACTGGTCAAAGGACTATGGAGGAACCATAATCACCAACAAACAGTAAGAATTTCTAAAAAATATTCCTCATCTCTAACATAACCTCACTGGGGCTATTCATCACATTGGGCTATGCTATATGCAGCCCCTCATAATTGGTTACAGCAATGCCGAGGCCATTTGCTGAAGCAAACTGAGTCATGGCAAAGGGTTACCATAGTGGATTGTCAAAGCCAAACAGTCTGTATTACAAGGGCTGTATAAACCTGGGCAATGAATGGAATGATCCTGGGCTATGCTTGTTACACTTCCTCTTGATGTAATGTGACACCATCCAGTGTGAAGGTCGGTTCTCCATCGAGAACGGACATGGAAAATATTCATTTATTTTTTTAATGAATTTTATTTGTTATAATTTGTCAAGAAGAAAGTTTTTTTAGAAAAAGTTAAAATTATTTATCCAAGGTTTTAGATACTTAGTGTCAAGGTTGTTCTAAAATTAGGTATTTTTGCTTATTATGAAAGAGGCAAAAATCTTGTTGGTTATATTATCAATGTCAATAATTTAACTTTTGGTTTTTGTTTATTAAAAGTCACATCCTTAATTACTCCTAAATCAGGGCAACTTATTCCATAATTTATCCATAGTAGCCCAATGTGATGAATGGAATAGGCCCACTTAGCATGGGAAAGCATATAGTGCAGATTTTCATTTTTAGAAAATGTAGGCGCGCAGAGTCCCGCTCGCTGGGTTTTGGCCAGGCGCGCAGTTTCTATCAAGATAAAATAAACAGCGGAAATACATTCATAAATACCGCGTAAATTGAATTAGTTTACTCACGATCGATGTCCAGTGAATCTCTTTGATGGTTTAACACTGCTTAATCCACTATCCATAAGCACAAGTGAATGTTACACACTATGTTTTATATTGTAAATGCTCCTATATTAATTGTAATTCATAATTATTAATAAGGAATCAATTTAATACTCCGATTCCATGCTGACAGAATAAATATCAACATCTCCCGGCCACGTGGTCTCGCTTTGATTTTCCAGGAATTTATGTGACGTCATAAGCCATACATAGAAATGTATTTTTAGCTTCGAATCATTCAGTCTCAGACAGATAGTGCATTCGACACGTCACACCGTGTGACCTCAAATAACTTAAACTGCCAATCATCGAGGGACTCACCTTTTGATGTATGCTGACAATGAATGTTGGTTTCGGAGAATTCATGGGTAGACACTGAAAATAGCGTTATCAGGTTCGCTCTCTGTATTTGGCCTAGGTGCGCAATCGATCGCTCGCTGGTTTTCAATTTTAGCCGCGCGATGGTGCGCAAGAGCGATTGCGCGCCTCAAAAATTAAAGTCTGATAGTGAGACATTATAATAGGATGCTTATATAGCATATGTCCCCATATGGGGGGGGACCAAAGTAATTCATATTATTACACCAATTGTTGAGCAATGCTGATCCTAATGGCTGTTGCCATGCCTTGCACAAGGTTGTCACAACTTGCTGCAAGATTTGAACAACAAATTACACTGCAGTCACACATCTCAAAACCTAGCCACTGCTATGGGAAATCCAGCAGTTTGCTCATGTCAGTCATATCACCTTGTTGACAATGTGACAAGCCGGATATTCTAACTACTAGATCACCGAGCTCCCGATGCATGGGAGATAGCACGTCCTTAAAATATATCACTTCTCTCTTAACTTAAAAATATTAATGATGACAGAGAATACGTAGAGGATAGCTAAGTGTTTTTGAGTGGATACAGTAAATTATGTCACGACTGAACAAGACAAATAATCATGAAATAAATGTTTGTCTTGTTTACGAATGACATTATTTTCATGTCCACTCAAAAGCTCTAGAATAATTTTTGTTATGTTTCCAAAGAAATTCGCCATTTACATAGATACATCAGTGTATCAAAGCAAGCCTTGAAATAGGGTGTCTGTTATTTGCAGAATGAGGTCCCCAGAGGGTGAATTTAGTGATGCTACCCCGCATAGTGGGCTAGCATCACCAAATTCACCCTCTGGGAACCTCATTCTGCTGAGGTGTAAGCAGAATGAGGTCCCCAGAGGGTGAATTTGGTGATGCTAGCCCGCTATGCGGGGTAGCATCACTAAATTCACCCTCTGGGGACCTCATTCTGCAAATGACAGACACCCTATTTCAAGGCTTGTATCAAAGCCAACAACTCAGTAGAATAGAGAAATATAGTTCCTGTATTCTTCCATTTATTTCCCCCATAATTATGTTGAATTTCAAAATAGAATATAATTTTATAACAGTAAAGGATAAATCTACTATTCGTGAAGATTTTTAAATATTTCGGTAGCGCAAGTGAATCGGTAGCTAGATTGATAGAGAAAACTCATATATCTCATTTTTGATAAATCACTGTTGAGCATATAATAAAAACAAATATAATTTTGAATGGTAGTGCAGTAGACAATCATGACCTTGTATATGCAAAAGATTCCTGCTAACACTGATCATAATTGCTTACAGTGTTGAAACTTCAGTAAATGTTCCTTGTTATGTACTATTAACATTCAGTGCCAGCCATTTTACGGAATGCTAAGCTTTGGTGAATAGTTTAGTTATTGGGCAGAGCTTTTCATGGATTGTTGCTTTTGTTCTTGTTCATCCCATCGCTCTGTGGTTTGCAGTATTTGGGAGAATACACCGGGTGGTAGCCAACCTATTGTTTTGACCACCTTATGAAGAATGTACTATTCTTTCTTATTCAGGCAGTTCGATTGATTGCTGCTCTGTGCGTTGATTTTAAGATCTACGACATCCAACTGTGGAACAGTGTTCTCCAACAATTTATGCACTTTGGATTGGTGAGTTACATATGAAACCATTTATGCATGATGGGACTGGAACGTGCCTCATCATTATGTTACAGCTCAACCTTAAACAAGATGTTACTTACATTGAAGCGGCTGCTATATCTATGAAATAAACCACCAGTTTATAAAAATAATTTTGTTCGAGCTTGTATTCCTTGTGTTGTTTTTTTTTTCGAAAAACAAATATGTTATTAAACAATTCAGTGTTATTGCCAATAAAAATTTAATTTGGCCAAACTTTTGGCCAACCATTTTTTTACCCTAAATTGAGATTGAAAGCTAATGCAAAAGTGCTGAATAGATCGACGAAGTTAGGTAACGAAAGTATATGCGGGTTTCTTACTTCGGAAATATCATACCATGAAAGCCCAAATATATTTTGTAATGAGAGCGTAGATTTAATTGTGACGGCTGTACAAAGGGGACAAGGTAAGCTCTAACATATATCCAGCCATTTCAAATAATATTGGATTTAAAACAATAATCGTCAAAATGCTGAATCTCTACACTGGTTATGTAATTTTTTGTTGATTAGTCAGTCTGTAAGATAAAATATGTAAATGCATTGTCCCTTAATTGGATGTACAAGCGATCAGTACTGAACTCAATGGCATGTCAATTACCTAATTTGTAATAAACTACCTCCCGTCTACTATAAACAAGTACCTGGTTTCACATCATAAAAAGTTTTTTTAATTTGGCCAATAAAATTTTCATTTGGCCAAACTTTTGGGGGGGGGGGGGATATACTTAGTCCCCTTGGGACAATCTCACTGCTAGTTTTAAATTGTCAAGATATGACATTGTCTTTTAAACTTTTAGCATGAAGATCTGGAGCAGAATCTGATTAGGCTGATTGGAGTGCAAGATGTTTGGCAGGTTCCAGCATTCACAAAGGCGTGGCAATACGTGCTAGCCACACCCCTTGCTAAAAGTAAGTATGATTAACATAACAGGTCGCTTCAAGTCTGAGTTTAGTGTGCCTGTCATTTGCAGATTGAGGTCCCCAGAGGGTGAATGTAGTGACTTTATCCTGCATAGTGGGCTAGCATCACCAAATTCACCCTCTGGGGACCTCATTCTGCATGGCCTCATCTGCTATGGGAGACATAGACTCAGATTGAAGTTCCCAAATGGTGAATATTGTGATGAACACCCATTGGGAACTTCGATTATGCAATGTATTTGGGGACATAGAGAAACTAAACTAAAAAAGAAATAGAATCTATGTGAAGAAGTTTCTGTAGAAATTTGATAATAAAGAAACTTTCCAGAGAAGATGAGGCCTAAGCATGAGGTCCCCAGAGGGTGAATTTATTGATGCTAGCCCGCTCATTCTGCAAATGACAGGAATATGGCTCAGTGCAAGCAAGCAAGCCTGGATATAGTGCGTCTGACATTTGCAGAATGAGGTGCCCAGAGGGTGAATTTAGTGATGATACCCCACACAGCAGGCTAGCATCACCAAATTCACCCTCTGGGCACCTTTTCTGCTTGGGCCTCATCTTCGGGGGAGGTATCTATAGTCTCAAATTAACATTGTTTTTAGTAACTTTTTCACTTCTGTTCAGTCCGTATATCCCCTTAATTTGCAGAACATAAAATGCATAATCGAGGTTACAAATGGGTGAGCATCATCAACTTCAACTGTGGAACTTCAATCTGATCCTAAGTCTACCATAGCAGTTGAGGGTAAGCAGAATGAGGTTCCCAGTGGGTGAATTTGGTGATGCTAACCCACCGTGTTGGATAGTGTCACTAAATTCACCCTCTGGTGACCTCATCCTACAAATGACAGACACACTAAATCCAAGCTTGGTCTGAATTTACTGACTTTGTTTGGACTATTCTTTTCAAAAACAGGATTGACTTTGTCCGTCCGTTCGTCCGTGATGGCATATATCTCAACCATCACATCTGGATTAAATTTTGCATGGAGGTTCACCATCGGGACTGCTACAAAATATGGCCCAATGATGTTTGTGTCATCCGCTCTGTTCCTTTGATTGTCTGGAATTGGTGGGTATCCCATGTATCTCAGCCACTGTTCATCGATTCTCAATCAAATTTTGTAGATAGATTGATACTTGATTAACAAGAAGCACACAAATTTGACAATGTGGCGACAATTAAAGTTTATCAATATTAACAAAATTATCATTTTAAAAAGTATGAATTTAAAAATTTAGATTTCTGCTCGCGATGGTGCAAGTACACCTGTGCTTTACATAGGATCGTAGTGTCATGCCAGCTGTTGTACTTTTTGTCCGGGGCTCACATAATCTCGATGGGCTATGAAAGTGACGTGTAATCCCACACAGACACAACAAGACATAAATTTGTGATGAGATTTCGATGATTAATTTAGGTTGTAATTTTTCTTTGAAGACTATGACAGGTGGTGGCAAAGAAGTTGATTGTGATTCCTCCATTAAATTAGGGTATTTGCAATTCGTGTAAAGGAAATAATGGAGGAATGTTATGTTGTGAGGTCTGGATATAAATGCATAGTCCATTAAGATACGCATTAAGATACTCATGTGGTGTACTCAAGTGTAAGTGATAACCGACATTGAAATCATTCAGTGGAGTCTTGGCCATACAGGTTGTCATATTCATTATTCAACATTTTTATTGTTAGTGTAACGGTTCACATAATACTTGTACAATTTCTTCATAAAAAGATTCCTTCCTTGTAATTCATGATATTTGGTATGGATGTTCACCATAAGGAGTGCTTTCAAAATGAGCCATATGACATTGTTGGCATGTTCCGTTCTAGTAATATCTTTTGTAATCCTTGTTCTTCCACCTGAGTACCCCAACCATGGGTTATTAAAACTGAATGAAGGTTGGTGTGGAGGTTCACCTTTCGTATTTTATGAACCAACTAACGATTGACAAAACACAATGTTTATCTGTGATATACTGACAATAAACAATGTAGTATTATGGGCTTAAACTCCAATAAACCATACTAATATGATTCTTTTTCAGTTATTCCTCCACTGAGTGATAAACAGAATGAAGAGACATTATATTACTTTAATTTAATGCAAAGGTATGTATAAATGAAAGTGTCAATGACACTGTAGCTCAACTTGGAGAGGGGATAATGTCATACATTAGTCAATGGAGCGATATAAATTTGTTCATCAGCGTTCATCACATTTGTTTCACAATTTGGCTTCTGACCTGCCCATATTTCGATTTTCACCATGGGGGTGTCACAGCACCCGTGGTGCAACCTCTTGTTTCATACAGCTTCGTTGTTTTAGAGGATCAACAATAATTGGTTTGAAGTTTTCAGTAACAAAAATTTATAAGTCCAGTTCATATGTCATATTTGGTTTTTACCATTTTGTCAGTGAACTTCAATAAGTGAAATTAGCAGGGTCCACGCTGGACCAAAATTTACTTTTGCCAAATGAAAATATTTTTTGCCAAATTATTTTAGCAATTGCCAAATGCTATCCCCGATAGTATCATTTTGTGCAACCTTAAGTTTTATGTTTCGACACTCGCGGTTTAAACAACTTTTGATATCGATAGAAAAGTAGTTATTTAATAATTAATTGTACTCGCATCTCCATTATGGTTTATCATACAACAATAAGCCAATCACCGAACAAAACAATGGTAGAAGGGTTTCTCCATCAGAAGGGCACATCACAGGAGGATTAGTAATCCCTCCAACCATCAGTACTAATGCTATGAGATTAACTGCATCTTAATAGAGGTGTTAACTTTCCCTAAACCTTATTAAACACCACTAATATAATTATGTTGTAAGAGTTTCCTAAAAATTAATGGTATTGATTGACCAGTTTTTTTCAAATTGCTTGAGGAATTAAAAAGTGACTTGCCAAAACTTTTGCCAAATGAAAATATTTTTTGCCAAATGTGAATTATTTTTGCCATTGGCAAGTGGCAGCGCAAACCCTGGAATTTAGATTCTGTATGTTGTTGGAACTTGAGATTTGCAACCCTTTACTACATCATTTTTTTTTTCCATTTTAGGAGCCAATTCTCTTATGTCTTACATGTATGTTGATTTTCACGCTGAAAATAGCGCAAGTCCTAATGATTTATTTGGGGTGACGGTGATTCTTATTTTTATTCTGATATAGATGCCCGGTGTTGGAGGTCTTAGATATGAGGCTGTTTGTGAAGAGTTACTGTAGGATTGAGCTGCCGGTGCTCGCCGTTGGTTGCACGGCCCTAGTCTCAGCAGAGACCAATCCGGTTATCCAGGTAATAATTATATCCACTTCGTTATCTATAGCATTTAATAATATTAGTAATCAATGCATTTATTTACTGTCGATAGTTAATTAGTCTCCGTATCGTTTACTGCCACTGTAAACTCATTTGAGGACATATTTGCATAATTCTTCCCCAAAACACTTAAAGATACGGGCGGCGTTGGCGGTGGGTATGCTGTTAAAATATTCAACTCCGTCAAAAACCGCCATAAACAGAAAGAATAGTAAAATATAGACAGATTTTGTTCTTAAACCAATCAGAAATATGGCATAAACAGTATGTTAATATTGTCAAATATTTTTTCATTTGTTATGTAAACAAAAGCAAAAAACGTTACGTTACCTGGCTTTTGTTTAGATCCGGATATGGTAAACATAAAGAGCGTTATTTTTTACTGTTTTCCTGATATGGAAATAATAAAGAGCATTTATATCATTTGTGTGTGATTAACCAATAGAATTGCGCTGTGTTATGTAAACAGAAGCACAACTTCTGTAACACGAGCAGGCTCTTGTTTACGTACACCATCGAACGTCTTGACGACAATATACTATTTACGCACTGATTATGTTTGGCATATGAACAAAACTATATATATTTTAATATTCCTTCTGTTGATGGCGATTTGAACAAATATGAATATTTCTGCAATGAACGCTGCCCGTGCCTTTAAAAGAAATATTTTGTGGTGCACATATTTCACTTAAAAAGAGTTTTATTTTAAAGCGTGATTATCAATCAAAACTGTTGTAATATTAACAAAACAAATTGAAAAAAGTTGTATTCCAAGTGACACAAACTCTTATTGACTAGTTCCTGTGCTTCAAAATTATTATTATATGCCCATGAAACTGTGCAGAGAGTTCAGGGAAGAGACACACCATCTTTTAACTATTCCTTAACCCTTTCAGTGCCAAGTCTGATATTTGTATCAACCCATATTTCCTTGATCATTTTTCAAATTTATTGATTATAATAATGTGATACATTGATGGAAAGAGCTCTTAGAGCTCTTTCCATCAATGTATCACATTATTATAATCAATAAATTTGAAAAATGATCAAGGAAGAGCTCTTTCCATCAATGTATCACATTATTATAATCAATAAATTTGAAAAATGATCAAGGAAATATGGGTTGAGACAAAAATTGGACTTGGCACTGAAAGGGTTAAAGGCCCACTTAATTTTCGAGTCACCAATTATTTTCTTTATAGTGCCTTGATATACAGTTTTAATAACAATCTATGCCATAAAATATGATTATCATACTATAATTTATCACCATTTGGAACGTCTGTGTCTCATAAGGTCACATAGAGTAATAGAAAATAGTTGAAATCATAAAATCATTTCCCCCGTTTTGGCTCCCAGAATGCAACAGAATTCAAACTGTAGTTTATTTTCAATGAAGGGAATAACTATATCTATTAAAATATATAGAATTATTCCTCTTCCATTGGAAATAATAAGTCTTTGTGTTCAAACTTCAGCACAGAACTGAGATCGGTTTCTCAACAAAAACACCATGTTCACAGTTTATTACATCAAATTAGTTGAAAATACAATGTTTTGGAGCTTCCTCTTTCAATTGGTATATAAGATGGCATATATTTTATATAATGTGATCTGTGGGTTCGTAAATTAAGTGGGGCTTTAATATTTACAGACTGTGATAAGTAAAGACTGGCATGATATACTGAAAGCCATGGATGTGTGGGTGGATCGAGGATTGAACGACACCATTGCAGAGAAGGTAATGCATTGATGATCACGTCAAAGTTGTATGCATTTTGTTAGCTTTTGCAGTTTTTGGTGACAACCAGATTAATTAAGAATTATTACATAATATTGCCGTTCATGCACGGAACGACACAAGTCTGTTAATATGTTTGCTGATATTGCACAAGTGCTAACGTGGGGGCACCTATTGTTCTATCCTTCCGTGATGGCCCAAGTGCCATATTGACAAACCCATTAACAAGTGTCGTTCTGTGTTTATTACATGCCACCCGTCCTAGAATCTGTTAATTTAAAAAAATACAGATTTACAAGGTTTATTCAGTTACACACAGGGCTTGTTTTGTCATGTGCGATGATGCATTTATTTTATAGTTCCAGTTTCATTGTTGAAGCGAACGTCATGTGACGCCAACAGGATGCATGGAACACGTGTTCCGTACATATTTTAAAATATGGAACATATGAACACTGTAATTCTAGGAACAAGCGTGTAACAAAAGCCTGTTATGATACACAATGTGTAAAGGATATTTGAGATACACCTTGAGATAATAATTTAATCACACAAGCTTTCGACCATTCTTCTTGCCTTCAAGTGAAATGACAGCACAGCAAAGATTGAACATTAAAGACGTGACGTACCTCCCTGATGTTACGGTCTTTGTTAAATGTTCAATTTTTCCATAACGTGAACAATTTAGAAATTCTCGTAAATACAGGACAATCACTATGATTACGTCCCATGAATGATAGTTATGTAAACACTGTGACGTTTGGTGACGTCTCAACTTATATCAGCCATGTTTGGTGGGTTACCAGCTGGGTATGGGTAGTTATCAGCCGAGTTTGGGGCGATAACAGCCGAGGTCAATAATACCTTACTCGTATTTAAATTCGCATGGTATTATTTTTCGCGCACCCATTGGTGCATGAATTTTAAACTGAGCGAAAAATAGTACGACTCATAAGTTATACCAAACAATAGGGAAATAAGAGCGTATTTTAGATAGATAAATAAACACCTATATTTACATATATGGGTAACCAATACATCTCAACGTCATTAATCATATGTACATGTAAAGCAATGAATTGTGGTTAGATCTTTGACGTTGAAATGCTTCCAGACTGAAGGTGCACGAAAGCATGTCCCTGTATTCACAACCCTGTGTTGACACCGTGGTCAAACAGTATGTGTTAGTTATACATTTAAAATACACACAACCATCCCAGAGTTGATCTGTTTTCTAAAGCCAGCAACATATATAGATACGTGGTTGTGCTTTTACTTCTCTCGAGTTAATTCCATGATGTCCATACATATTTATTAAATATCAGAATGCTTATTTGGACCATACATAATAAGCACCCATCTTCACCACAAAATTATTGATGTCTTCTATTCGATAAAAAATTTCTTCAAGACAATCTTTGATATACACATGAATCTTCAGGGATAATTAAGAACTGAAACAAGATTTTTACGAAATATATTTTTGTCAGTTTTGAATTCGTGCAGACGGGTGCACGAATTCAAAGTGCGCGAATTCAAAACTGAGTGAAAAATAGTACTGCGCGAATTTAAATACAAGTAAGGTAGGTCGTTCTCAATGTAAAGATATCATATCTAATTAATACTTTGCTCATTATACTGCATGACAAGTGATGAAAACTGTTATAATATGCTTTATTATAGATTGAGAATGCTGTGTTTTACTATGTGAACCAGTCAGATTCATTCGAGCTCCTGGCGACAACGGATTACTTCAATAACCTCATTCAGTACTGCCTCCAAGAAAAGAATATTGATGGTCTATTGAAATCAGCACTCAAAGCTCAAAGGTATTAAATGTTGGCAACATTAGGCCAAAAAAGAATAAAATATTTGAGTCTCAAAATTTTGTTTTTCTGAATCAATGAGCAAGGGAGGACTTTATTTTTACAATATGTATGGACATGTTAGTAAAAACATACCAAATTATTTTGTTTTTTTTTGGGTCTCACTCCATTTGGTTTTTTGAAAGGGGATAGGCTTTTAGATTTGTGTAATTTGGGCACATCAAAATTTAGACCAAATAACTTAAAATTGTTGAGAATGACTGTTTCTAGCTTAAATTTAATATTGATATGATATTCAACATTTCAGTGTTTCTCATAGAAGTGCAATAACATAGAAGTGCAATGGCAAAAATTCCATTCTCTTTTTTATTTTGTGCTCATTTCAATATTTTGAGCACAAAATGTTACTTTAATTTGGGGGAATATAAAGGCCTACAAGGGAGTAGAATATGACAATTCAGAGACTATCGTCAGAGGGACTATAACAATTCAGAGACTATCGTCAGAGGGACTATAACAATTCGGAGACTATCGTCAGAGGGAATATAACTGACCTGCATGGAGTGATGAATTTTATTATTTACATTGATGTGTGCCTGATAATGTTGTTTGTTTGATGTAAATATATTTACCCACCAATCGAATGTCATATTGATATTCAGTAATGCCCTAATTAATTGACTCCTTTAACCACAGCAGAATTATGGGTAACTTTTCAGGATTTAGTCGGAAATATGGCTTGTTGCCATTCATCGGAAAGCTTTCCGATGAATGGCAACAAGCCATATTTCCAACTAAATCCTGAAAATTTACCCATAATTCTGCTGTGGTTAAAGGAGTCAATTAATTAGGGCATTACTGTATGACGTACTCACACATCAAAGGGTTAAATATAGCATGTGGCTGTTTACAGTGTGAACATTGATCTTCTAATCTACAGATTTGATGAAGCTGAGAAGCTGGTTTATAAATTCTGTGCCGAAAACCCTGACATTGGTGAGGATGTGCAGACACTGAGACAAACAGAAGGTGTTACTATGCTGGAGGTACGTTGTCCTGAGTTTGTGCCGGCCAGAATTTTAGCCAATAATGTGAATTGGCAAACCCGGAAGTATAGAAACCAAAGAAAACAGATTGACTGACGTGAAAACAATAATTACTTTATTATTTGAGTTATTTAAAGAGTCCCATACCTCCAGTTACAACAATAACATAAACAAAATATGATTTAATATAGTTTTCTGGTTTGTTCTGTTGAAATATGTTTTAAATATGACATATAAACTAGACCTAAAAATACAAAATACTATCATTTTTATAAGCCTATTTTGAAGAAAAAAACGGTACATATTATATTTGTTATTGGTCTGTCCATCCGTCCCAGTGTTCCTGCTGGTGGTAGCGATTTTAGCCATTGGCGAAAATAAATTGTAAATGGCGAAAAAAATTGACCAAATCGCGGAAAAAAAATGGCTAAACTAATTTTCTCATAAATGTGTCCAGACACGGTGGCGATTATAAACACTCCAGCTTCATCCTCACTCTAATTACATCGCGTGCAGCTAACATCCGTACAACAAAAGCGTTGACACCTAATGTATGTTACAGGACCCCATGTGCCTGGAGCAATTAGTAATAGGTGTACATTGGTGTTGATTTTGTGCAGTATCAATGGCAGACGCTTTGTGTTGTCATAAAAACAACTTGTGTGTGGGGATCAGGGAAACACTTTAAGTGACTGAGGTTTTTATTGCGAGTCAAATTACCAAAATGAACTTCTTTCATTTACAGTTTAATCCGTATTAATTAATTCCAACATACAAAACCAATCGATCTTTCCAACTGGCCGTGATTAACAAATTATATTGGAGCAGTCACCAGGATATACTTACTGTTTTCCTGTGAATTGACCAAATAAGCACCAGATATGCATAGGCAGGGACCAGCCGAGAGGGCGACGTGGGCGACTTCTTCGCCCTAGCGCCGTCCGCTTCGCCTTATTTTTGCAGTCGGGCGAAGTTCAAGTCGCCCTAAAAATTCCAAAGTTGACTGACGAAATTCGGCAAAATGCCCCAAATAATTTATGATAATTTACAACTGTCAACTGTGATTGCACACAATACTCCACTTACAGGGTGTATCATGGTGTTATAAAACAATTAACACCTGTAATGCTCCAATCTGGAAGCATGTTGACAACGGAGTCTGATTACTGGCAGCTGTGAAAACATCGTCGGGCCTCAAGTGTTAATCTGGTTGTTGTTATTTTTAGATTACTGTGATTACCACACCTTACAATGAAGATTACAACTCACACCTCTCACAATGTGTCAATTCATCACTCCCTCTATGGAGTTTGGTTAAAGAAATTTTAAAACAAATTCATTTGTGAAGCATATTAAAATTTCAAACGGGATTACTGACAGAGCGCAGTAAAAGTGTTCATGATTTCGTTTCGTTTCTGTTTGATAAATATTGTTGGCATTTTTAACAACCCGAAAAATTTGAAATAAAATCCTGTCATTCTCCCACAATTACGATATAAAATGCTGCTATCCTCTCACAATTATGTTTGGGTATTATTAATAGTTATTAGGGTCATGAAGGGAACATAATGACTCCATATTTCAACCATTGTTTCATAAGTTTAATTGACATATTTCATCTCTCCTATTTTCGTTCTATAGCGACTCCTGTCGTAGTACTGATCAAATTAAATTTTGTAGACTCACGTCGCCCTATAGAACGGCCACTTCGCCTTATTTTTATAGTAGGGCGAAGTCATTTCGCCCTCAAAATCTGGTCTAGGCTGGTCCCTGTGCATAGGTATAGATAAAAATAAGCACAAATATACATATCTCAAAATATGTTCCCAAACAAGTGGCTAAAGTAAATTCAAAGTGGCTAAAAAAAATTGTTATTTGGCTAAAATAATGGCTAAAAGAATTTGTGGGCCAGCGGGAACACTGGTCCGTTCGTTTCTGGATGATAACTTTAGTAAGTCTGAACTGGATTGAACGAAACTTGGTTTGTAGGTTTACTAGCACAAAATACAGGTTATGTTCAAACTCTGGTTTTGCCCGCCAGAGTTAAGGCCCTTTTTGTTGTAATTTGCACTAAATTTTTGTTTCCGGATGATAACTTTAGTAAGTCTGAACTGCATGGAATGAAATTTGGTATGTAAGTTTACTAGCCCTTAAATACAGGTCAAGATCGAGTTTGGATTCCGCCTGCCAATTATAACCAGAGATATGACCCTTTGTTGAAATTACCACAGGCGTATTTTGCCATGCCCTGGCAATGCTCTTGTTGTTATTGAAAAATTTACTAAAATTAAATAATTTTTTGCTGTCCCTCTAAAACATCGGAACTATCTAATATAAAATTTGGGACTTTTGTCTGTTAGCTATGGCCGGGAAAACTGCTGGACGGATTGAGCCAAAACTTCCTATCTAAGGGTAATATCCCAGATGAAGTGTCATCGCACCGCTTCTGAGAATGTCAGAGCACTCCTTCTCCATTCCTCCACCACTGCAATGGGAATTCATGGGTTAATCGCGTGATATTTAAAGTGTGTTCGTGTCGTTGATAAAGAGCATGTCTGTGTCCAGATATGAGCGTGTTGTGTCTGTGTCCAGACATGAACATGTTGTGTGATTCTTATGTCTGTGTTCGTACTTAGGGGTTCCTAGGAATGGGGGAGATTTTCATCAGGTCAGTTTTTCCACACGAGGTGATCTTCACCTTGAAACGGGTACCCACAAATGATCTAATATATATTTTAGGACTTCTGTCTGTTTGTTTGTCTTAGCTATTGCCGGGAAAACTGCTGGACGGATTTTGACGAAATTTGATACCTACGGGTGTTTTTGTCCGGGGAGTGTTTTGCACGGGTCAAATCGTGACCCCGACCTGACCTTGACCTTCAAAATGGTCAATTCAAGGTCAAAGCCCGGACGAAGTCGGGTCACCTGCTAGTATGAAATAAATGTAAAGAAAATTCAATATCAAACAAAATAGCCTAGTTCTAATGGCACTTCTTTTTCCAAATGTGCTATATCTGCTGTATACTCAGTACATTAAAGATACGGGCGGCGTTGGCAGTGGGTATGCTGTTAAAATATTCAGCTCCATCAAAAACCGCCATAAACAGAAAGAATAGTAAAACATAGACAGACTTTGTTCTTATACCAATCAGAAATATGGCATAACAGCATGTTATTGTCAAATCTTTTTCCCTTTGTTGTGTAAACAAAAGCAAAAAACATTACAGAAACTGGCTTTTGTTTAGATCCGGATATGGTAAACATAAAGAGCGTTATTTGTGACTGTTTTCCTGATATGGAAATAATAAAAAGCGTTTATATCATTTGTGTGTGATTAACCAATAGAATTGCGCTGTGCTATGTAAACAGAAGCAAAACTTCTGTAACACGAGAAGGTTCTTGTTTATGTACACGATCGTACGTCTTGATGACAATATACTATTTACGTGCTGATTATGTTTTGCATATGAACAAAACTATATATATTTTAATATGCCTTCCGTTGATGGAGATTTGAACAAATATGAATATTTCTGCAACAAACACCGCCTGTGCCTTTAATATCATATGCCTTAGGAAGTCAAATAAATTATTGCCTCAGAATGACAAAACAGATCCATTTTCTCTGAAGTGCGTAACAATAAAGAGTGTTCTCTGTTTGTTCCTTATACAAGGTGGCTTGTCGTTAAGAAAGCGAACAAAAATATAAGTTAAAAAAACTAAATTAACAAGAGTGTGCCCCTTTAACAAACACATCGCTATTGACATAATGTTTCTCACTGAAGATTATCAAATCGAATATGTCTTCACTTCTAGTGGTCATAATTCACAAATGCCCAATCCAATTCCTAAAATTCCAATGGCAATCACTTGATTAAAAGCTATATTTTACAAATATGTTACACAATAGACCTTTCCACAGTTGTCAATCAAATAATTATTAGCAGATATTTTGGACCAATCAGCAACTGAGCCGGTTGTTTGCTTCATTGCATATTCTGATGCCATCTTTGTTCACCTTAATTTGGATATCCATCATACATTCAGTGTTAAATCGGCTATATTGAAACAACTTTTTTTTTGGTCAAATCATAATGTACAGGTGTAACAGGATATCCCCCCCCCCCCTGGACATCCCCCACCCTGGATATCTCCCCCCCCCATGTACGACTAAAAAATAATTTCACTCATTTGATATTGTTTGGTCCTGAAATGGCCAGAATTTTTTTTTTGAGATTTATATTATTTTTTTTGAGATTTAAAAAAAAAGTGAGAAAAAAAAATTTCCCCACACATTTCATTGTTTGTTCCTGAAATGGCCAGAATGTTTTTTTTATTTTTTTAATTAAATTTTTTGTTTTCAAATATCCAAGCTTGGATATTCCCCCCACCCAGCACCTGCATGACAAAAAAAATCAATGTATGGTTTTATTGCTTATTTTGCTTTATATAGTCATGAAACAGCGAGAAATTTACTTTTCTGAGAAAAAGTTTTTAGAGTCAGGGTTTGGGGTGGGGGGAGATGTCCTGATCAGGATATCCCCCCCCCCCACCCAGCACCTACATGACAAATAAATCATCTTATGGTTTTATCGCTTATTTTGCTTTATATATTCATGAAACAGCGAGAAATTTACTTCTGACAAAAAGTTTTTTGAGTCAGGGTTTGGAGTGGGGGGGGGGGGGGGGAGATGTCCAGGTCCATGTCCATGTCCAGGTCTTCCGCCCATGAAACAGTGAGAAATTAACACTTCTTCTGAGAAAAAGTTGTTTGAGTCAGGGTTTGGGGTGGTGGGGGAAGATGACCAGGTCAGGATATCTCCCCCCAGCACCTACATGACAAAAAAAATTAACATTAAAAATATTTTGCTTTATATAGTCATGATTTTTTTTAAACTGAACACAGACGATAAACAAAATATTTGTTTCTTAGAGTGACTCTCTTGTTTTTAATGTTAATTTTTTTTTTCATCTTTCTAACTTTCTAAAGGACCAGCCCCTGTACCCGAGAAAGTTGTGGAATGCTTTTACTGACTCAATCATAATTAATATGACATACAAAGAGTGAAAATGTATATACAGAGCTATGTATATTAAATTAAAATAAAGAGCATTTCTCTCTTCTGTGCAGAACTATGGAAGCAGTTTATAATTTTTCATCACTTCATTAAGTCGTCGAGTATTTTCTGTATTAATCGATCTGTTATATTGATTTCCTCTGCTTGTCCCGTAAACATGATAAAAGGTGTATGATTATGGCAAAAAAAATAAGATATTTGATTCTCAGGCAATATTTATTTAAATCAATGCGGGCGCGAGGGTTTTATTTTTATTTTTTATTTTTTTTGCCCATAGACTGGCACAGTAAGCATGGGTTATAATACCTTCCCAGGTCCAGAAAATGTAGGGAGAACTTTGTAATGGATATAAACTAATTTAGTCAGATACAAAGAATGACAAATCATGACATTATACTACCCGTACATCATATAGGGATTACCTAGAATGATATATATATTGATCTGATTTCAATATCGGCACAATCATTTTTAACAACAAAAGATATCCGAATCATATAAAAATATGGAGCGTAAATACAGTCGAAAGAAAAGATAAAGTGATCTTCCAAACTATCATGGAAAGTCTTGGTTCACTTATTCCACTGACTAATTAGAGACTGTATATGTACCGCAATGGATGATAGACAATAAAACTTTTTTTTTTAAATGGCCAATACACACAGATTATCAAGCTGAGTTTTTATTGCGATCCGGTTTGCGTTCCTGAATATGTGCTGACTGCAGATCGAAATATTCAATATACCAATAAACTTGTGGGTTTCACAGCCTGTGGTGACAATATACCTGGTAGTTATCGTTGCCAATGGTCTTTTGTTGAATATTCACACATACACCATTGTATTTAGCTCATATTTGATATTTGAAACATAACTTATTTCCGTTGTACAGTTTCCTATTTTCATGTTATGCGGTTTACAACTATGCTGAGATCCAAATCATAATAAAATGGTCCAACACGGGCCATTTTTTCGATGCGGCTATGCCTGATAATCAAAATCCTTTTTTTTTGGCCTATTAGGCTCCATTTGTTGATTGAATATTATATGTCTCCTTGCAATCAATATATGCAGATACATAAAGAAATATTCTCATCTTTCAGGCATATCTACAGCTAGGTGGGATGATGTCTCCAGATCAGACAAGTTAGAGATGAAATGCTTAGTGCTAATTTGTTGAAATAAATTATTAAACTGTTGAAATTACAAAAAAATGCATCTCATGTTCAAGACTTGAATATTATTCATGTGTCTGTTTGTCCGGGCATACAATAATGTCCTAAGTAATCGACTCCTCAACCACAGCAGAATTATGGGTAACTTTTCAGGATGAGAGCTTTCCGATGAATGGCAACAAGCCATATTTCAGACTAAATCCTGAAAAGTTACCCATAATTCTGCTATATGGTCATGTGTGAGGTGTTTTTATGTGTACCCATACCATAGTATGGTACAGTGTCGACGTCCGGATTGACCACTCGTCGTTCGTCTGTCCAGCCATCCGTCTGTCTGTAGACACTTTCCGCATGGTACGATAACCTAAACATTTTCTATCCGATTGGAGAAAACAATTTTTATATGGGTTTCTCAGGCCAAATACAGATCGAGTTCAAATATGGCTTTCATCCAACTATTTTTTTTACAGAGTTATGGCCCTTTTTCAACTTAGAATTCACACATTCTGCCATAAATCAAACATTTTTTATCTGATCCAAATCAAATTTGGTATGTGAGTTTCTCAACCCAAAATACAGATCATGTTCGAATATGGGTTTGATCAGATTATTTTTAACGGAGTTCTGGCCCTTTGACATAGAATTCATGCATGCTTCCATAAATCAACCAGTTTTTATCTGATAGGAACCAAATTTGGTATGTCAGTTTCTCAACTCAAAATACAGATCGAGTTTGAATATGGGTTAGATCCTATTTTTTTTACCAGAGTTATGGCCCTTTTTCAACTAAGAATTGGAACAGAGTTGAGATTTTTATGCTTACAATATAACCCCAGCAGCTTACAATTAATTCCCTCTGATATCAGTTTAGCTCTAAAAGAGAGACAAGAGATAAATCTTTATTATTGGAATTCGATGGACTCTCCCATTCAGTTCTAACAGTATAAATTGGAATAGTCTATTGTTCATTTGTAGGGATGTTCTCATAATTTGAGCAGACAGAGAGAACCCCATTTAGTAGCACTTTTTTTAAAGTTACACAGTCCTATATGATATATGATGCTCACTGTACTGCACATATCAAATGAATTTAATAGCCATCTGTTTATTGCATATATATGTGTGGACAGTGTTGGTCCAGGGTTTATCAACTCCCACATAGCTCTTTGGTTTAGCATATCAATGCAACATTCAAGTGACATACCTGGTACAGTCCCCTAATTTTATAGACTTAAAATTGTTAACCCTGGTCATCAATTTTATGCTTTTGTATATTTTTTATGTAATCATTCTATTATATCTCCAGGTTTCTCCTCCTTCACTTGTTTGGATTTTTGTAGTTAAAAATTAACCCTTCTGAACATTCCTGATACTTTAACAGAAATACCTTTCATCTGATATATCTCATTTTATTGAGATGTATGTAAATTTGGTATGCGAGTTTCTCAGCCCAAAATACAGATAGAATTCGAATTTGGGTTTGATCCATTTTTATGTTTACCCATACCATGTATGGTAAACATAGTGTCGTTGTCCGGATTGACCACTCGTCGTTCGTCCGTCCGTCCGTCCGTCTGTCCGTCCGTAGACACTTCACGTGTAATGCGATAACTCAAACACTTTCTATCCAATCAGAAGCAAATTTTGTATATGGGTATATCAGCCCAAAATACAGATCAAGTTCGAATTTGGGTTTGATCCGAGTTTTTGTTACAGAGTTATGGCCCTTTTTCAACTTAGAATTCACACATTCTGCCATAACTCAAACATTTTTTATCTGATTGGAACCAAATTTGGTATGTGAGTTTCACAGCCAAAAATACAGATCTAGTTCGAATATGGGTTTGATCCGATTTATTTTAAAGGAGTTATGACCATTTTTCAACAAAAAAAAAATTGAAAAAAAAAATCTATTTAAAAAAAAAATTATTTTTAACTTTTATAATAATAATAAAAAAAATGTCATTGACTTTGTCATTTGTTTTCATTTAGATATTGATGATTATGATACAAGTTGATAAAAAGATTTCCAATGTGTCCCTTTAATTTTTTAATTAATTCACCAATTGCATTTGGACTACTTAGCTATTGATAAAGCTATATTATTTTCTGATGTCTCTTATGCCAATGTGCAAATAATCTGATAAAGAAGGCTATGGTATCTAATTTAAAATAAGATTCAACAATAAACATCACATGATATTAACAGTAGACTTGGACATCTGTGCTGCAGAGTTATATCTTCAGATGGTCTGATATCATTATAATTGTTATTGGTTTAATAGAGGTCAGTGTTCATCATAAACAATTCCTGTGGTTTTTTGACAGCTGTGCTATATAATTGATATTAATGGGTCAGTGGTGAGGTTGCTTATCTGTATACTAGGACACATTATTATTGTAAACTTAAATTGGACTCTCTTAACCCAAGTATTCCATGTCCAGGTCACACCTACACATTTAACCCACGGACTTGCTGGCTGTGGTGGTTTAGCATTACAGATCCTGTACCAGTGCATTCTCTTATATAAATGCCAGTGACCCATAAATTCCAATAATTTGTGTTATGTACATTTGTCTATAATAGTACATAACAGTATACTCTATAATTCAACACCAAAACTCTCATTTATCCGATCATATTAAATTTTTATCGCCAAGGGATGGGTTAACATCTGCCGATCGTGATCGGCCTCTCGTTTTTAAACGGAGTTATGGCTTATGGATATTATCGTCCAAGCTGAAAATAGCCAATAGCTATCGCCAAGGTATTGGTTAAACATATGCCGATCATGATCGGCCTCTCGTTCTATAAAGCGGGTGGTCATATGGCCATTGGTGAGGTGTATATGTATACATGGAGTGGCTATCTGGCGATGGGCGTGGAAGTGTGGTCATGGTTGAGGTGTATGTGTATAAACCAAGTGCCTGTATTGCCATTGGTGAGGTGTATATGTATACCTGGAGTGACTCAATGGTCATGGGTGGGGTGTATATGTATATCTTGAGTTTGCAGGGAGAGACTGTATGGCCAATAGTGAGGTGAATATATGTATACAAGGGACTTTATTGGGTGTATGAGTACACCAGGTGTGCCTGCATGGTGACTCGTGGCTGTATGGTCATGGGTGGGGTGTCTGTTATACCCAATGGTGGCTGTATGGTCATGGGTGAGGTGTTTGTATAAAGTGAGTGGCTATATGATCATTTGTCTGGTGTATATATATAGAGTGACGGTATGGCCAAAGGTGTACCTTTGAGGTGGCTATTGTTTTACACAATAACTCCAAGTATATGTTAATCGATAAAGATGTTTAGTTGTCAGTTGATGAAGTAACATTTTAATAACCAAGTGAGTCACAATTTGCTACCTTTTCAGAACAGCAGAGAATAATTTCCAGGATATATGTGCATTTTACCAAATTTGGTTGCCATTTTGCAAACCATTTTGATAAATTTTGTCTAAAAACAATTCTGTGTGACACACTTAAGACAGTTAAAAACAATAAATTTGGTTGCTATTTTGCAAACCATTTTGATAAATTTTGTCTAAAAACATCTCTGTGTGACACACTTAAGACAGTTAAAAACAATAAACACCTTTAATATCGAAGATAGTTCCAGTTTACATTAAAAAAATGGTCCAAACCTGAAAATTTAAATTTACTGATTTTGATGAGAGAAAAATCCAATATGTCTGGTATTAAGTCGGATTCCTTAAGTCATTTTGCATTTTTGGTTTGTTAAAAGCGATCTGAAAACGGATTATGTATGCCTAGTAGGTGTGTTTTCAGGATTCACTTGTTTCCATTCTTGAATTGTGGCGGGTCGGCGTAAATCGGGGTCAACATAATTTACAGAAAACTATAGATGGTGCCAGCTGGCGTATGGTGATCCGTTGCGATTTGAAACTTCTCCAAACTACTAGATATGACCGTTACATGTATTTTTGAAAAATGTTATGTGATCGGTTCATTCTTGTTGGCTACAGTTGTGATCAAAATTTAACACTGAGCCCTATGGAGATTCTTGTACTTTGGATAAATGGCGCCATTTTGCATATTATGATACGCGCGTACTGATATTCCTAAAAAAAATACTAAATATGAAACACAGACGTAGTTTTAAAAAGAATGGATGTGATCAGATGTTCTTGCTAGGTACAGTTGCGATAAAAATTTAACACTTAACCCTATGGAGAATTTCGAGTTATTCTCAAACGTTGATTGTAATATCACTTATTGGCAATCATGCGCAACTATATATGTAGACTAACACTCGTGTTTGACCCACTGTAGCTATCCGTGATTTAATAGATGCAATATATGATATAGTTATGCCTCAAGATACAGTAATTGGCAAATGTAAGTGTCGAATGGTTTTGTAATTTCGATAATATGCAGCATGTTGAATCAAACGAATATAGTCACAACAGGACTGTTCCCGATGTGATTACATATTATATTATTGTTTTATTTGATACTTGTCTGTCTTGTTGTCCACTGACTAGTTTTTAAAACCACATCGTTGATGATAATGGGATGTAGTGTCACAAATACACAGGCATAGATGGTAGTTGTTCGTTGTCATTAACTCAATCGTTGTCATCTGAGTCTATCCCACATGCACTGAGAAAATCTGTGTTTTCGCAGGATTTGTGCTACTGATTAATTGACATTTTGGTGCAGCTGAGATCTTTACTATAGCGGTATAGGCTTTGCTTTCACACTTCCCACGCCAGTTACATTTGGCCAACTTCAGTACAATGACTGAAACCCAACATTCACCATCAATATTCTGACCACAGTTAATCTTCACGCTTCGGGTATAGCTCAAGAGCTATCGGGACCGGTGACAAAGTTTCCCAATCTTATAATGATGAGTGGCCTATGCAGAGCATGGCTGCATATAGTTTTAGACATACGTGTGCCCAACTTTGAACAAAACCAGCACCATGTAATTAGACACTGATTAAATTAAGGCAATACGAATGAATAATTAGTACACCATTGTGGCATTTGATTAGCAACCATTGCTAACCTTAAATAAGACATATGGTTCACTTTGACGGCCAGGTATATCTCAAATCTCGCATTTGGGTATTAACTGCATCGGAAATGCAAACGTTGAATTACGACCCTATCAGCTACAATTGCAATTTCCAGTGAATTCCCGGTAAGTTCCTAAACTAAGTTTCTCGATCTTATAATGATCAATGGCCCATGGAGCACTAGCATGTACAGTTTCATATCTGTGTCACCATTTGAACATAACCAATACCATCCGACTATAGACACTATCTAATTTATGGGAAAATACCATGGCCCAGAGTGTTGATGGGTTCAAAGCCATGCAAGTATATTATTGGGGGAGAACGATCCATTAAGCCTAAGTCGATTGGTTTGTTCACAGCAGATGGAGTCATGATACATTATGAAGGATGGTGGAAGGGTCCCCTCAACTATGTTCTTCGACACAGTATTGTCCCCGCACTGTGTCACTTGCATCTTACTGTGTTGTACTATATATAAGAACAAGCACATAATGCACATATATATCTTCTTATAAATAAATTATCTCTTAGAGAGTGTCCAGAGATGTCTTGCCTATTTATACTGACAATTTATTTTTATTCTTGTGGCAAAGGATTTGAGGGAGTGATTTGTTATGTTAACTAAGCCAGGGTTAATTTAGTATGTGAAACATGTATCCCGGGGATGTATGTCCAGTGGACGGAGAAGTGTTTTCTTTATCATCAGATGAACATAATTTAAGCTCCCAATTTTGATAAACCCGACCAGGAATTATAGAACAACCATCTATATATGCCCAGCAATATTTAGCAATACATATGGACATGATAACATTGTTTAACATTTTTAAACAATACCACCCTATCCACATGTATGGCTAAACATATCATTGGCATAGATGAGTTGTTGTACATGTAGTTGTTACATTGATGCTGGTCGGGTTTCTCCATATTTAATACTAAAACAATGATCCATAAGCTACGGTGGTTTAGGACATGGGGAAATTGTTTTTTTTTTATTTCGTGGCAACGAAATTCTAATTCGTGGCGAATTATATCTGATTGACCTTTGCATTTATCCAGATATCTTTACGGTATGGTTACACTTGGTGATGTTTTAGAAACAACGCGCTCTATGGGGATATGCACGTCCGATATAAACTAGCCCAGAGAGAACGGGGAAACACGGGTCAGGTGGCTCCAAGACAAACTGAATATTCATTAGTTTTACCACAAGGGAATGACATTTCACTCTGCATATTGGCCGATTCAGTTTAAATCAAATAAGGGGTTTTGTAGGGTGGGCCCAAAAACAAACTTATAAATATTCACACCTTTCAACCATACCCGATCCAAAATGGTCGCCGCTCAGAAGGGGTCAAATAGGGTACACATTATTTCTCGGTCACTTGACCGATATAGATCAAATAAAGGGTGTTGTACGGTGGCTCGCAAAGCAAGCTAAATTTTCACACCTTCAACCCATTCGAGCGAAACTGATGACTGATCAGAGGGGTCCATATATGGTACCATGCAATTGCCCCCCCCCCCAGTTTAGGTCGAATACAGTGTGTTGTAGGGTGACCCCTGATGAGACAAACTAAATATTCACCCGCTTTCACGATCCCCGATCCAAAATGGCCGCCCCAGATGGGTTCAAATATGGCACCTATACAATTTCTCGGTCCCTTAACCATTTGATGTGGTATAATTGGTGCTGTCGGGTGGCCCCAAAATATACTGATGTCGCGGGTGCCCTATGTGACCCACCCCAGGACGGCGGCAACTTTGGGTCGGGTTGGTGAAATGGTGATTACTTAATTTGTTTTACGGGCCACCCTACAACACCCTTTATCTCAAATCCCGTGGTTCATGCCAAGATGGTGGACAACTACAACCAGATCATCTCTATCCGCTTCCATTACAACAATGGGACTGACGATCGTATATCACAATTAGTTATTTCGTGGCCACGAATTAATAAAAAAAAATATTCCCATGTCCTAAAAGTTTTGACTGACACTTACTTTTGTCAATTGATGAAAAAAAACAACATCAATCAATTTTACAACGACATCCTGAAACTTTAGTCATGATAAACATTACATTTGTAGAATAGTGGACATTATCACTGAAGCACGTGATTGTGATGTATATGATTGATTTGAACCACTATTGTGTCTGGTGTCCTGACTATATTGCAAGTGAATTTGGTAAAATAACATGTAGTTACAATAGATTACATGTAAGAGCCATGCTTAATATGATAGCCATTAAGTTCCATCACTGAACATTTGAGTAAATTGTCAAACTCTCTATAGGGTCCAACGTTAGTTTTGTTCGCAACTGTAGTACACTTCCCGCGGAGACTTATCTGACGACACCATTCTCGAAAATACATTTCAGAGTAATACTTGACATATGTGCATAATTTCAACTCGCACCATTCATGAAAAAGCTAATCGTGTTAGTTAATATATGTATAATCAGGAAACGCTCTTTAAATTTTTTAAACCGTCCAAACAATTTGTTTCCACTAAAATGTCAGACTGGAAACAAGTAGACTCTGAATGTAGACCGCCATATTTGATACTTTTGTTAATTTCAACTCGCAGATCCACCAGAAGGTTAGTTATGAGGATTAATATTTGTATAATAAGCAAACGCTCTTTAAATTATTAAAACAGTCCAAAAACACTTTTTCCAATAAAATTTCAACTGGACACATGTAAACTCTGAAAGTAGACACGCTATTGATAAATAAACCTTTCGCATGTCGTTTTAGACAATCCGAAATTGCGCGACAGTTGTTTTCGACCAAAGTAATCTATCTTGTGAAATCAGCTAGGGTGGGGGTAGGGTTAGCTTTTCTGCGATATCTTTACCAAAAATCGATGTATCGAAGTTTTGTTTGTGGCATATGATCAAGATATCCTTGTAGATTGTTCATGTTCGTCTATATGTGATGTAGCTGATTTTAAGAATATACAATACCTTAATATTTGGGAAAGAAAATTGAAAATGCAGTCATAAATACAATTCATCTGATGATTTTATGATAAAATTCCACATTAAGATATGTAATTAAGTAATTTGTGACAAGATCTCTCCATGTTTTTCGATTTCAAAGAACAAAGAAAGCCACTTACCGAACTTGCTATGCGCAATAGCATGTTTTTTATTACCAGGTGGATGGGAAAAAATAGAGGGGTACACAAACAAAAGCCTCACACAAACCTGTTTCCACTAAAATATCAAGCTGGAAACAGGTAGATTCTGAAAATAGACACACTGGTGGTATAGAAACTGTTCTCATATCGCTTTTAACATTCCGAAAACGCGCGACCATTTTTTTCGACATACGGAATCCGACTATAATTTCAAGGGCATTCTTCTGTAGTTTTCTTATTTTGGTTAGGTTCTTTTCAGTTTGGTAGTCGAGCTCCATATTGCGTTACAATAGGTCAAGTAGGGGGATAATTAGTGATAAGTATAAGGTTTTCAATGTTTTTGCAGGAACAAATTCACTGACTTTCCTCAGGATTCCAACATTACTGGCAAGTTTAGAGCATAATGAATTTATGTGTTTGTCCCAGGATAAATTGTCTTCAATAGTGATGCCTAAAAATTTGGCATTTGCCACTCTATTAATATTTTTATTGTTTATAGTTAGGACTGGTATTACCTCAGGTAGTGAACAATTAGTGAAAAGAATGTAATTTGTTTTATCAATGTTCAATGACAGTTTATTAGCAGCAAACCACTGATTCATATAATCCAGTTCAGTGTTAACTCTGTTAAATAATTTGTGGATATCAGAAGAATAGGGGTCTCGTTACTCTCACATCTAAAAATAGAATCTTTGGGGTCTAAAATTGGTTGTACTAAAATATTCCCAAAATAACAAAACCCAAAAAAAAAATTCAAAACTTCAAAAATTTATTTTTTCCAAAAAATTTCCAAACTTCCAAATTATCAAAACCCCAAAATTTCCAAACTTCCAAATTATCAAAACCCTCAAAATTATTTCTCCAAAAAAAGTTTAAATAAAAAATTTATAACGAGTTTTCGGTTTCTGATAATCTCGATATTAAAATGTCGAATGTTAAATTATTTGCGTGTAATATCTTTCGTTATTTTTTTTTTGTTCAAATATTTTTCATGAAATTATTAATCGATGTTTAGAAAATAGCTTTATTGGACATTGTGACCATCGATATGAATGCATACATTCCAGTGTTTTATCGGACGCAGTTCATATAATTGTCATACCTGAAAATAGACACTATTACTTTTACATAAATAATAAAGAGCGTTTATTCTTTACACTCTCTCTATCCCATATGACAGGTGTGTATTATCGTGAATTATTGGAAGTATTCATATTTTGGAAGTTTTGGAAAATTGTAATGTGAAATTAGAACCCTCCAGAATGAATTGTTCGCTGTACACGCAATCACACACGCGACATTGGTCGTGTGTCACACCTTTGCTTTACCAAATGAATTATATTATTTCCTCGGTCACAGTTATATGGTATTCAGAAAACATATCGATTTAATGTCTGAACAAACGAGTTAGTATCAATTAAGGTTGATAAACTGTGTCATTCACACGATAATTAGTTAGCCAAAACATGCATACATATTACGTCAGGTCGTGAGACACTCAATTATAGAAATTGCTTTGATGACATTGTTATAACAACATTACGTAATAACCCCTTATCACTCCAGTCACACTTACGATCATATACCGAAACTACAGGTAGCACCGATGATGTAACATTATATCACTGCTATTGTACCAATGATAGGTTCAGACATGTTCCATGTTTAGAAAAATAGATAATCTGCAGGTGTTCACTTGACAAGAGATTTTGTACACTCAATCACAGACCAACGTGATAATACCAGCATCAAATTCGATCACCAATAGATTTGACTGTGGAATGTAATGACCTTTAACTTATTTATCGATCTAAAGGGACACTCATTATGAATGAATGTTAACAATACAAGCGCACGAATGAAGAGCGTTGAACATATACGAAATTACTACACGAATGAATTGAACCTTGAAATTTATATTTCACATCTTACCAACAACAGCTACAGACATAATCATAGTATTATACTGTCTTGCATGTACACACGCTATGACATCATTAAAGGCGGACAATCCACTCACGGTGTGACAACAGATACGGACATAGGCATAGTGTTATACAGTCTTCTATGTACCCACGCTATGACACCATTAACGTACATTGGATGTTAGGTCTATGACTCTTGAGTATGCACCAATCAATGAACAAATGAGCAAAAAAATGAGCAAATGAGCAAGAAAATGAGCAAATGAGCAAGAAAATGAGCAAATGAGCAAAGAAAATGAGCAAATGAGCAAGAAAATGAGCAAATGAGCAAGAAAATGAGCAAATGAGCAATAAAAATGAGCAAAAAAATGAGCAAATGAGCAAGAAAATGAGCAAATGAGCAATAAAATGAGCAATAAAAATGAGCAAATGAGCAAAAAAATGAGCAAATGAGCAAGAAAATGAGCAAATGAGCAAGAAAATGAGCAATAAAAATGAGCAAATGAGCAAATAAATGAGCAAATGAGCAAAAAAATGAGCAAATGAGCAATAAAATGAGAAAATGAGCAATAAAATGAGCAAATGAGCAAAAAAATGAGCAAATGAGCAAGAAAATGAGCAAATGAGCAAGAAAATGAGCAAATGAGCAATAAAAATGAGCAAATGAGCAAATGAGCAAATAAATGAGCAAATGAGCAAGCAAATGAGCAATAAAATGAGCAAATGAGCAAGAAAATGAGCAAATGAGCAAGAAAATGAGCAAATGAGCAAGAAAATGAGCAATGCAAATGAGCAAGAAAATGAGCAAATGAGCAAGCAAATGAGCAAATAAATGAGCAAATGAGCAAAAAAATGAGCAATAAAATGAGCAAATGAGCAATAAAAATGAGCAAATGAGCAAAAAAACGGGCATACCTGTATGTAGGCCTATCAGTGGATGAATAGTCTGCCGGAGAAGTACTGTGTAGACAGGTCTTGTCGTTAAGAGAGTCAGACGAGAAGTGAAGGCTCGGCTATTAAAACATAGTAATGCGATAGCGAACATCAAACGAGTCTGCGCACGCATATCTGTCAAAGGATACAAGGGCATTCATTGGTCAATTTATCCCCGGTGTCAGCTCAGTACCCAATCGGGACGAAGCCGAAGGTCAACTCATTTTTTTTTGCTCATTATAGTACGTCACTAAGACATTTTATCAGTTTATCACGTGATCACTAAATGTGGCAATCGGGTATCCACCGATGCCTGCAATTTATTATTTATAATAATTGGACTCATTGATCTCACGTAAATAATACTCTTAGTTGTTCCAATAAAATAGTTATCAAATTCGATCACCAATAGATTTGACTGTGGAATATAATGACCTTTAACTTATTTATCGATCTATGTTAGAACATGGTCTTAACAAAAAACTTGACCATAACAAAAATTACCTTACATTTATGCATGAATCTAATTAGACCATACGTAAATATTGTCAGCTTATCGTCTGATGAGCAAATCCGATGTTTATCAAAAATAGTACAACTTCCAGTTGGTAATGACTCTTACGAATGAAGAGCGTTGAACATATACGAAATTACTACACGAATGAACTGAAATTTATATTTTCACATCTTACCAACAACAGATACAGACATAGTCATAGTGTTATACTATCTTACATGTACCCACGCTATGACATCATTCGAAGGGGCAATACACTCAAGGAGTTAAAGTGACACGAAACAAGGGACGTGATGTAATATTGGTGTTTGAATCTTAAAGGAACACAAGACACTCTAAAGGGGCACTCATTATGAATGAATGTTAACAATACAAGCGCACGAATGAAGAGCGTTGAACATATACAAAATTACTACACGAATGAATTGAACCTTGAAATTTATATTTCACATCTTACCAACAACAGCTACAGGCATTATCATAGGGTTATACTGTCTTGCATGTACACACGCTATGACATCATTAAAGGCGGACAATCCACTCACGGTGTGACAACAGATACAGACATAGGCATAGTGTTATACTATCTTACATGTACACACGCTATGACATCATTCGAAGGGGCAATACACTCAAGGAGTTAAAGTGACACGAAACAAGGGACGTGATGTAATATTGGTGTTTGAATCTTAAAGGAACACAAGACACTCTAAAGGGGCACTCATTATGAATGAATGTTAACAATACAAGCGCACGAATGAAGAGCGTTGAACATATACAAAATTACTACACGAATGAATTGAACCTTGAAATTTATATTTCACATCTTACCAACAACAGCTACAGGCATTATCATAGGGTTATACTGTCTAGCATGTACACACGCTATGACATCATTAAAGGCGGACAATCCACTCACGGTGTGACAACAGATACAGACATAGGCATAGTGTTATACTATCTTACATGTACACACGCTATGACATCATTCGAAGGGGCAATACACTCAAGGAGTTAATGTGACACGAAACAAGGGACGTGATGTAATATTGGTGTTTGAATCTTAAAGGAACACAAGACACTCTAAAGGGGCACTCATTATGAATGAATGTTAACAATACAAGCACACGGATGAAGAGCGTTGAACATATACAAAATTACAAGACACTCTAAAGGGACATTCATTATGAATGAATGTTAACAATACAAGCACACGAATGAAGAGCGTTGAACATATACGAAATTACTACACGAATGAACTGAAATTTATATTTCACATCTTACCAACAACAGATACAGACATAGTCATAGGGTTATACTATCTTACATGTACACACGCTATGACATCATTCGAAGGGGCAATACACGCAAGGAGTTAATGTGACACGAAACAAGGGACGTGATGTAATATTGGTGTTTGAATCTTAAAGGAACACAAGACACTCTAAAGGGACATTCATTATGAATGAATGTTAACAATACAAGCACACGAATGAAGAGCGTTGAACATATACAAAATTACAAGACACTCTAAAGGGACATTCATTATGAATGAATGTTAACAATACAAGCACACGAATGAAGAGCGTTGAACATATACAAAATTACAAGACACTCTAAAGGGACATTCATTATGAATGAATGTTAACAATACAAGCACACGAATGAAGAGCGTTGAACATATACAAAATTACTACACGAATGAATTGAACCTTAAAATTTATATTTCACATCTTACCAACAACCGCTACAGACATAATCATAGTGTTATACTGTCTTGCATGTACACACGCTATGAAATCATTAAAGGCGGACAATCCACTCAAGGAGTTAAAGTTACACGAAACAAGGGACGTGATGTAATATTGGTGGTTGAATCTTAAAGGAACACAAGACACTCTAAAGGGGCACTCATTATGAATGAATGTTAACAATACAAGCGCACGAATGAAGAGCGTTGAACATATACAAAATTACTACACGAATGAATTGAACCTTGAAATTTATATTTCACATCTTACCAACAGCTACAGACATAATCATAGGGTTATACTGTCTTGCATGTACCATGCTATGACATCATTAAAGGGGGGATAATACACGCACGGTGTGGAATGGTAAAGTGACACGAGATAGCGGGGGGTAGCATCACCAAATTACCCTCTGGGGACCTCATTCTGCCATCTAAAAATTGAATCTTTGGGTCTAAAATTGGTTGTACTACGATATTCCCAAAAACCCAAAACTTCAAAAATTTCAAAAACTTCAAATATTTCAAAAATTTCAAAAACTTCAAAAATTTCAAAAAACATTACGGTATTTTACTGCGGGGTCCGCCGGCGGCGGACCCCGGCGGCGGCACCGCCGCCGCAGTAAAATACAGCAATGCCGCCGCCGCCGCCGCCGCCGCCACCGCCGCCACCGCCGCCGCCACCGGGGTCTTATTTTTGAAGTTTTTGAAATTTTTGAAGTTTTTTGAAATTTTTGAAGTTTTTGAAATTTTTGAAATATTTGAAGTTTTTGAAATTTTTTGAAATTTTTGAAGTTTTGGGTTTTTGGGAATATCGTAGTACAACCAATTTTAGACCCAAAGATTCAATTTTTAGATGGCAGAATGAGGTCCCCAGAGGGTAATTTGGTGATGCTACCCCCCCCCCCCGCTATCTCGTGTCACTTTACCATTCCACACCGTGCGTGTATTATCCCCCCTTTAATGATGTCATAGCATGGTACATGCAAGACAGTATAACCCTATGATTATGTCTGTAGCTGTTGGTAAGATGTGAAATATAAATTTCAAGGTTCAATTCATTCGTGTAGTAATTTTGTATATGTTCAACGCTCTTCATTCGTGCGCTTGTATTGTTAACATTCATTCATAATGAGTGCCCCTTTAGAGTGTCTTGTGTTCCTTTAAGATTCAACCACCAATATTACATCACGTCCCTTGTTTCGTGTAACTTTAACTCCTTGAGTGGATTGTCCGCCTTTAATGATTTCATAGCGTGTGTACATGCAAGACAGTATAACACTATGATTATGTCTGTAGCGGTTGTTGGTAAGATGTGAAATATAAATTTTAAGGTTCAATTCATTCGTGTAGTAATTTTGTATATGTTCAACGCTCTTCATTCGTGTGCTTGTATTGTTAACATTCATTCATAATGAATGTCCCTTTAGAGTGTCTTGTAATTTTGTATATGTTCAACGCTCTTCATTCGTGTGCTTGTATTGTTAACATTCATTCATAATGAATGTCCCTTTAGAGTGTCTTGTAATTTTGTATATGTTCAACGCTCTTCATTCGTGTGCTTGTATTGTTAACATTCATTCATAATGAATGTCCCTTTAGAGTGTCTTGTGTTCCTTTAAGATTCAAACACCAATATTACATCACGTCCCTTGTTTCGTGTCACATTAACTCCTTGAGTGTATTGCCCCTTCGAATGATGTCATAGCGTGTGTACATGTAAGATAGTATAACCCTATGACTATGTCTGTATCTGTTGTTGGTAAGATGTGAAATATAAATTTCAGTTCATTCGTGTAGTAATTTCGTATATGTTCAACGCTCTTCATTCGTGTGCTTGTATTGTTAACATTCATTCATAATGAATGTCCCTTTAGAGTGTCTTGTAATTTTGTATATGTTCAACGCTCTTCATCCGTGTGCTTGTATTGTTAACATTCATTCATAATGAGTGCCCCTTTAGAGTGTCTTGTGTTCCTTTAAGATTCAAACACCAATATTACATCACGTCCCTTGTTTCGTGTCACATTAACTCCTTGAGTGTATTGCCCCTTCGAATGATGTCATAGCGTGTGTACATGTAAGATAGTATAACACTATGCCTATGTCTGTATCTTTTGTCACACCGTGAGTGGATTGTCCGCCTTTAATGATGTCATAGCGTATGTACATGCTAGACAGTATAACCCTATGATAATGCCTGTAGCTGTTGTTGGTAAGATGTGAAATATAAATTTCAAGGTTCAATTCATTCGTGTAGTAATTTTGTATATGTTCAACGCTCTTCATTCGTGCGCTTGTATTGTTAACATTCATTCATAATGAGTGCCCCTTTAGAGTGTCTTGTGTTCCTTTAAGATTCAAACACCAATATTACATCACGTCCCTTGTTTCGTGTCACTTTAACTCCTTGAGTGTATTGCCCCTTCGAATGATGTCATAGCGTGTGTACATGTAAGGTAGTATAACACTATGCCTATGTCTGTATCTGTTGTCACACCGTGAGTGGATTGTCCGCCTTTAATGATGTCATAGCGTGTGTACATGCAAGACAGTATAACCCTATGATAATGCCTGTAGCTGTTGTTGGTAAGATGTGAAATATAAATTTCAAGGTTCAATTCATTCGTGTAGTAATTTTGTATATGTTCAACGCTCTTCATTCGTGCGCTTGTATTGTTAACATTCATTCATAATGAGTGCCCCTTTAGAGTGTCTTGTGTTCCTTTAAGATTCAAACACCAATATTACATCACGTCCCTTGTTTCGTGTCACTTTAACTCCTTGAGTGTATTGCCCCTTCGAATGATGTCATAGCGTGGGTACATGTAAGATAGTATAACACTATGACTATGTCTGTATCTGTTGTTGGTAAGATGTGAAAATATAAATTTCAGTTCATTCGTGTAGTAATTTCGTATATGTTCAACGCTCTTCATTCGTAAGAGTAATTACCAACTGGAAGTTGTACTATTTTTGATAAACATCGGATTTGCTCATCAGACGATAAGCTGACAATATTTACGTATGGTCTAATTAGATTCATGCATAAATGTAAGGTAATTTGTGTTATGGTCAAGTTTTTTGTTAAGACCATGTTCTAACATAGATCGATAAATAAGTTAAAGGTCATTATATTCCACAGTCAAATCTATTGGTGATCGAATTTGATAACTATTTTATTGGAACAACTAAGAGTATTATTTACGTGAGATCAATGAGTCCAATTATTATAAATAATAAATTGCAGGCATCGGTGGATACCCGATTGCCACATTTAGTGATCACGTGATAAACTGATAAAATGTCTTAGTGACGTACTATAATGAGCAAAAAAAATGAGTTGACCTTCGGCTTCGTCCCGATTGGGTACTGAGCTGACACCGGGGATAAATTGACCAATGAATGCCCTTGTATCCTTTGACAGATATGCGTGCGCAGACTCGTTTGATGTTCGCTATCGCATTACTATGTTTTAATAGCCGAGCCTTCACTTCTCGTCTGACTCTCTTAACGACAAGACCTGTCTACACAGTACTTCTCCGGCAGACTATTCATCCACTGATAGGCCTACATACAGGTATGCCCGTTTTTTTGCTCATTTGCTCATTTTTATTGCTCATTTGCTCATTTTATTGCTCATTTGCTCATTTATTTGCTCATTTGCTCATTTTCTTGCTCATTTGCTCATTTTCTTGCTCATTTGCTCATTTTTATTGCTCATTTGCTCATTTTCTTGCTCATTTGCTCATTTTCTTGCTCATTTGCTCATTTTTTTGCTCATTTGCTCATTTTTATTGCTCATTTGCTCATTTTATTGCTCATTTGCTCATTTTTTTGCTCATTTATTTGCTCATTTGCTCATTTTTATTGCTCATTTGCTCATTTTCTTGCTCATTTGCTCATTTTTATTGCTCATTTGCTCATTTTCTTGCTCATTTGCTCATTTTCTTGCTCATTTGCTCATTTTTTTGCTCATTTGCTCATTTTTATTGCTCATTTGCTCATTTTATTGCTCATTTGCTCATTTTTTTGCTCATTTGCTCATTTATTTGCTCATTTGCTCATTTTTATTGCTCATTTGCTCATTTTCTTGCTCATTTGCTCATTTTTATTGCTCATTTGCTCATTTTATTGCTCATTTGCTCATTTATTTGCTCATTTGCTCATTTTCTTGCTCATTTGCTCATTTTTTTGCTCATTTGCTCATTTTTATTGCTCATTTGCTCATTTTCTTGCTCTTTTGCTCATTTTCTTGCTCATTTGCTCATTTTCTTGCTCATTTGCTCATTTTTATTGCTCATTTGCTCATTTTCTTGCTCATTTGCTCATTTTCTTGCTCATTTGCTCATTTGCTCATTTTTTTGCTCATTTGTTCATTGATTGGTGCATACTCAAGAGTCATAGACCTAACATCCAATGTACGTTAATGGTGTCATAGCGTGGGTACATAGAAGACTGTATAACACTATGCCTATGTCCGTATCTGTTGTCACACCGTGAGTGGATTGTCCGCCTTTAATGATGTCATAGCGTGTGTACATGCAAGACAGTATAATACTATGATTATGTCTGTAGCTGTTGTTGGTAAGATGTGAAATATAAATTTCAAGGTTCAATTCATTCGTGTAGTAATTTCGTATATGTTCAACGCTCTTCATTCGTGCGCTTGTATTGTTAACATTCATTCATAATGAGTGTCCCTTTAGATCGATAAATAAGTTAAAGGTCATTACATTCCACAGTCAAATCTATTGGTGATCGAATTTGATGCTGGTATTATCACGTTGGTCTGTGATTGAGTGTACAAAATCTCTTGTCAAGTGAACACCTGCAGATTATCTATTTTTCTAAACATGGAACATGTCTGAACCTATCATTGGTACAATAGCAGTGATATAATGTTACATCATCGGTGCTACCTGTAGTTGGAGTGTGACTGGAGTGTTACATCATCGGTGCTACCTGTAGTTGGAGTGTGACTGGAGTGATAAGGGGTTATTACGTAATGTTGTTATAACAATGTCATCAAAGCAATTTCTATAATTGAGTGTCTCACGACCTGACGTAATATGTATGCATGTTTTGGCTAACTAATTATCGTGTGAATGACACAGTTTATCAACCTTAATTGATACTAACTCGTTTGTTCAGACATTAAATCGATATGTTTTCTGAATACCATATAACTGTGACCGAGGAAATAATATAATTCATTTGGTAAAGCAAAGGTGTGACACACGACCAATGTCGCGTGTGTGATTGCGTGTACAGCGAACAATTCATTCTGGAGGGTTCTAATTTCACATTACAATTTTCCAAAACTTCCAAAATATGAATACTTCCAATAATTCACGATAATACACACCTGTCATATGGGATAGAGAGAGTGTAAAGAATAAACGCTCTTTATTATTTATGTAAAAGTAATAGTGTCTATTTTCAGGTATGACAATTATATGAACTGCGTCCGATAAAACACTGGAATGTATGCATTCATATCGATGGTCACAATGTCCAATAAAGCTATTTTCTAAACATCGATTAATAATTTCATGAAAAATATTTGAACAAAAAAAAAATAACGAAAGATATTACACGCAAATAATTTAACATTCGACATTTTAATATCGAGATTATCAGAAACCGAAAACTCGTTATAAATTTTTTATTTAAACTTTTTTTGGAGAAATAATTTTGAGGGTTTTGATAATTTGGAAGTTTGGAAATTTTGGGGTTTTGATAATTTGGAAGTTTGGAAATTTTTTGGAAAAAATAATTTTTGGAAAAAATAAATTTTTGAAGTTTTGAATTTTTTTTTGGGGTTTTGTTATTTTGGGAATATTTTAGTACAACCAATTTTAGACCCCAAAGATTCTATTTTTAGATGTGAGAGTAACGAGACCCCTATTCTTCTGATATCTCTATCAGAACGGACAAGTGTGTCAAACGATCATCAATACGGACATGACGAACCAACAGGTTTGCGTGGAGTTCCTCGTTGTACCAAACGCACCCGTAAACTTTTCATACGAGGAATTTCCACAGGTTCGACTGAAAATGACATTTGGGAGTACCTAGAATTGAAAGGTATAACCCCTACCTTCGTGAGACTGTTATGGAGTTCCCGCGTAGGTACTAAGTCCGCGCGCGTCCATGTCCATGAGACTGACTTCGATAGGCTTTATGATGATTACTTCTGGCCACAATGCATCGAGTTTAGGCCGTGGACCAAGGAGCCTCCGAATGCACCACGACACTTTGATGGGTGAACTCAATCTATTAACATGGAATGCGACCGGCGTGAAATCCACAGTACTTTACCTCCAGTCCCTACTTAAAATTCACCAGTATGATATTATAGGTATATCGGAACACTGGCTCAGAGATGAACAGCTGTCATATTTGCAAAGTATAGACAAAGAATATATATCTTTCGGAAAACCTGGTAGGATTATTACAACTAATTCTGGCGGATCATTTGTGCGTGATGGAGTTGCGTTACTGGTCAATAGAAAACTTGAAAAACAGTGCATGGCTCTTGAAACTACAAGTGATCGTATTGTGGGTGTACAGGTTAAACTTGATTCTGGCAATGTTATTAGCATTATGCAAGTTTATCTTCCAAGCACGAACCATAGTGATGATTATTTCGAAGAATGTCTGATTTCTGTGGAAACTATATGGAACAATTTTCCGTTCGTGGGCCTGTTGTTATTATTGGGGACTTCAACACTCACGTCAATCGCCCTCCCGAATACCACGTTCCTTATGGGCACGGCCCTAGAATGCTACATCTGAACAGTTTCTTCGTCCGTACTGAAACATATTCTGTGACATGTTCTTCTGGATGCAGAGGTCCTAGCTGCTCATGCTATCCCTTCTCGACAGTTGCATCACCCTCCCGAATTGACCACATTGTTGTGCCACATGTTGTTGAATATCTTGTATCTGACTGTTTTATCATCGACGACAACGACCTCAATACTTCCAACCACCTGCCCGTGACGTGTCGTATTGCTTTGCCGATTGATATATCGAACATATTATCTCCTTTTACCAGAATTTCATTCAACTGGGACAAAATGGATCTGCGTGCATACCAGTCTTCACTCGACAACTATCTGTCTGATGTTGTTCTTATTCTAATTCGGACAAAATCTGATCTTGAATTGTTATATTCTGAAATCGTTGATGCGATAATGTATGCTTCCTTCGCTTTAACGCCAAGGAAATCTAACGACATGTCAGCTAAACCATTTTGGAATGACAAGTTAAGAGATCTACACAGAGACGTAAAACGACTGCGATCTAGATGGATCGAAGATAATAGACTAAGCACATGCGATGCGCCTTCGTATGTCCTATACAAGGACGCGAGACGACGATTCAGACAATGCATATGGTCCACGTCACGCGCAAGTGAGCAGAAAGCGTGCGAAGATCTTGAGTTTTATGCAACCCACGACCAAGTGCGTTTCTGGAAATCATTGAGTTCAGACTCTGCGTCGTCACAAGCAAATGGTCTTACAAATATGATGAACTTCAATGATGTATTTCTCCGTGACCAAACTGACATTCTTTCAGCATGGAGGTTGTATTTCGAGTCTCTCTACAAACCAGACGAGCACCATGACCTTTATTTCGAACAGTCCATACACATGCGACTTGTATCTTTACTTGACAATTCACACGCAGACTACAACTGTGTATGAGAAGATCGGTTCCGACGAGTTAAACTCGGTGCTGCATGGTCTCAAACGGAAAAAAGTCTGGTGGCATCGATCATGTGGTTAACGAACATCTAGTTCATGGAAGTGAACTGCTCTCGACATTGCTCCTTCGTCTTTTCAATGGTATCTTGGCGTTAGAGTGGATACCACCAGCACTAAAAATTGGAATAATCGTTCCCTTATATAAAGGTTCACCGAAGCCCAAGCATATCCCGGATAGCTACAGAGCAATAACTCTTTTGCCGGTGATATACAAAACATTCGAGAGCATCCTCCTAAACAGATTTCTAGGTGATAAGTGTCTTGAGGATTTCCCTAACGCACTTCAACACGGATTTCAGAAAAACGTTAGCTGTGTGATGACATCATTTATTCTGCAGGAGTCAAGCTACGCCGCTGACATGAACTCTCGTGCATATGTGTGCTTTCTTGATAGTCAGAATTAAGCTTTTGACCGAGTCTGGCATCAAGGCCTCTTGGTGAAACTCAATGAACTCGGCTTTAAAGGCAAAATTCTACGCATTGTCTCCAACATGCACTATAACTGCACGAGTCGAGTGATGTATAATGGCACATTATCAAAACCAGTGGATATTCTGCAAGGAACAAGACAAGGGGCCGTGACTTCCCCTTTTTTCTACCTTGTATTTATCAACGACTTGCTGGCGCGTCTCAGTTCAACAAACGAAGGATTGTCAGTCGGTCATGTTAACTGCACTGCTCCAACAACTGCTGACGATATCGCCTTGATTTCTACATCAAAAGCTGGTCAAGATAATCTCATCGATATGTGCAACTCATATGCTCGGAATTGGCGATTTATGTTCGAGAACACAAACAGTTTTGTTGTTGTATTCAACGAGTCGGGGCGTCAACACGAGCGCAGCAACATAACTTGGTCTATCGGAAACCAAACGCTCACTGAGACGACAGACTGTGCGCATTTAGGGATAAGACAGTGCAAGTTCAAGAACAGTAATACCAGGGCCTCTGATATTTCTGATAAGCTTAGACAAACATTCTTCGCAATTGCTGGTAGAAATATCACGAAACAATGCACTCCGCCCACGATGACCTCTCTTTTAAAAACTATTGTTCTGCCGAAATGTCTATATGGGTGTGAAATTCTGACAACCTCTACAGATTCCAATGTTTACTGCATGGAGAAAGCTTATCGCTCGTGTGTTAAGCATATACAATCTCTCCCAACTCGGACTCCTATACTGTTATTTCAATGAGCCTGTCTTATGCCACTCGAAAACTTTCATTCCTCGCTGATCTAATTTACCTTCCCGATGGGCACCAGGAACCACTGCGAATTTTCTTATATAAATTCTTCTTACAGAGCCTCTTTGGACGTGCGACAACAGGATTTGTGTCCGACATTACACAGTTACTTTGGCAATACAATTTGCACGCGCATCTGGATACTTTCGTTGCGACTGGCGAATTTCCTTCTAAATCAGCATGGAATCACCTCTGCAAACCAACAGTACAGTCACACTATGTTATACAATGGAAAACTACAGTGGACCGAGATACATCTCTTGATTTGTTTCGCATTGTGCACAATGATCCACTGTCATTTTGGAGTATTTGGACATTGCTGAAAAGGCACCCTGGCGCGTCTCAAGCTCTGAAAAATCTCGCTCTACTGCTCGACAGAACTACATTTTCTAATGATCGCACGTGTCGCGCTTGTGGTAACTGGATTCAGAATGACATATTACACGCCCTTCGTTATTGTACAGCAGCCAATTCACTTGCCCTTCGGAATTCGTTCTGGGAACACATTCTTGATGAGATTGGTCTCTCGACCTTTCTGTACATATATTCTAGAGGGGGCAAAATCGCCCCCTAAGGGGGCAAATCATTGATCCGCCCCCATGTGGGGTAATTTTGGGTGGTAAGTTTTTAACCAACAGTGAGGGGTACATTTCACCACACATTGGGGGCATAATTAACCCATTGCGGGGTAGATTTGAACCTTCTTGCATGGTTATTTTGCCACCCATAGTGGGTATGATTAACCCCTTTGAGTGGTAGATTTGAACCTTCTTGCAGGGTTATTTCACCACACCCAACAGTAGCGAGGGGTATATTTCACCCAACAGTGAGGGGTAGACTCCGACTACCATGCTGGGTTATTTCACCAGCCATGGGGGTATCACTAACCCCTTTGATTGGTAGATTCGAACATTCGTGGAGAAATACAAAAAACTTGGTTTGGTAATAACTTTTTCCCAAGATTAATGATGTGTGCTTGATTTGTTTGAACTTCCAAATAACTCAGTGCCATGCCCACCTGAAATACAGAAACAGATGAATAATAGTAAAATATAATTTCATTCTCAAATGCAGAATCAATTGTGAATTTCGAAAGGGTCAACACGAATATCTGGTTATTAAATGGCAGAACTAGGTTATCAATAATGGCAAGAACAATATAAACTCACCTTTGAATTTGTCGATGAGATGGTCCATGTCCCACTTGTTTTTAGTAGCTTTGACAAATTGGTCCGCCATTTTACCTCGCGAAAAGTCGTCTGGAGAGTGTCATGACGTCAAATGGGTCACTACTTTCTGATTGGTTAATAAAATCGCCCCCTTTGGTGGGTAAAAAATTCGCCACCCATTGTAGGGTGACATGTTGGTCAAAATATACGAAGAATCCCCTAACATGGGGGTTGATCGGCCCCCGAAAACCTTGGCCCACACATTCTACCCCCAACGATTAAGAGTGCATGTATCACACACATATATATATATATATATATATATATATATATATATATATGCCTATATAAAGTATGTGGAGGAAATGTGTTATACAATATGTTTTAATGTATTGTGGTGCTCCTCCTATATACTACCCAATTCCTGACGCCGACGGTGCCACTTTGGCAACTTTGAATAACGCTATTAGCGTTTGAACTGGAGTTTATTAGTAAAGCGTGCACTCACATGTAATAAACAACTTGAAGTTACTGATCGGGGGGTTTGAGGATAATACAATATTATGTGAACTATAGACACGCTGAATAACTAAGTTTATATGAATGAATGTGAAGGGAGAATATGCATGGGGATCAACTACTTCGATAATATAGAATATGCTACGCACAGTTACATGCATGTTGTCGAGTGGAATGTCGGTTCCCTGTGTATTTCTCCCCGTAGTCCGTGAGCCAAACAAGATATGTTTCGAGTTGGCTGCACCCCAAAAAGGTTTCTATATAGCAAATTAAAGGTCATCAAGTGGCGCAACAGATTTTGCTTGTTGTCCGTTTCAGAAAGTGTCCCAAAACTATATTTTTCAGGGAAGACAACTCTTACCCATAAAATAAAATGAATTTTTTCTGGAGTACAAGTGACAGATCATAAACAATATATTATGGTTATAAACAGCACAATATATCGTTTATATTCATAAGAAATTATCATAAAATTATATGGAATAACCGAAGTAGTGCCAATTTTGACGTAACTGCATGGCTACCCTGAGGATGAGCAGAGTTATTGGGCATTTCTGTCAATCAATTACTCATTACAATAAATGAGTTGAGACAAGATGTTAGAGTTCATTAGTGTTGTTGAGGAGCACCAGTGAATGCATTTCTTAATGAACAATTCCCTTATCCCCATATGGCGAACCCAGTTAAATTTTGTCGGTAAGTTTGAAAATCTTTGATGTTGGTGGCCGTTTTGGACGCCATCTTGATCAAATGTGAAGTGTATATATCGTCATTTGTGTAGTGTGTTCACTTTATAAGCGCAGTCATTTTTTATACGCTGTTACTTGTACTCGATGAAATTGTTATTGTATTTTATGGGGTAGGAGTTGTCTTCCCTGAACAATCTATTTTGGGACACATTCTGAAGCGGGCAACAAGCAACATCGGATGCGTCATATAATGACCTTTAATTTTATATATATAAACCTTTGTTGGAGGGGGTGCAGCCAACTCCCAAACTAGAGCCTTTCTGAGAATTGGCCCACGGACTACTGGTCTTACCCAGTTCTGGGTAAACCCGACCTGATATATAAAAAGCAACTTCTAAACTAGAGGCTTTCTGAGAATTGGCCCACGGACTACTGGTCTTACCCAGTTCTGGGTAACCCGACTCGAATAGCTACGCAATACTACTGCAGCGTAATAGCTGTTGAGTCAGTATTTAACCAGAACTGGGTCTTGTCATGTCACATAAATACTATCAAACCGCATATGTCGTCGGCATACCATTGACGCCAATGTCAGCAATCACTTGATATCCATTTCCGGATACCACTTGTAACTTTGATGATCTAAATGAGCACGCAATTGTCCGTATAGTAATTCGCCATTTGAAGACATGCAAGGTTGCAGGGACTTTATGGTCAAGCTATAGTTATAGTGTTTGTTTGTTCCATTTATTGCGGAGTGTGGATATACACGCAGGTAACGAAATGTTCTTACGCGCTGATACCAGAGCTATAGTCAGTTGACCACCCCCAACCGGTACCGATCATATATGCCCTGTCACTAACCTACGGCCATATTGGATCCACCAGGTCCGGTTCCGTGGTTTTACTTAGCTTTCCATATATGGAAGTCTTTAATAATTCAAAAGCTCCAAATATGGAAATGCTACTCCAAAACTTTGACATGTAGCACTAAAACCACGGAACCGGGGCTGGATTAATATAAGAAACCACGGAACCGAACCTGGTGGATCCAATATGGCGGCGAGTTAGTGACAGAGCGTATAGTCAGTTGACCACCCCCCCCCCCCCGGCAGCGAGCCCATAGTTAGCTAACCACAACCCATCCCCGCACGGTACCAAGTCTATAGTCAGCTGACTATCACCCCTCCCCACGCAGATACCAAGCCTATATAGCCAGCAGAATTATATCCCCCCCCTATATTGGGTTGTACTTTCCAATTGGTACCTCAAGCTTACCGACATTTGTATTATTTCAACATGATACTCTCCTGAGGTTGGAAAATTTTCAACCGATGGCCATTTCAGATCAAACATTTGACAAAAAGTAGAACAATATGCTATTATGTTGGTATAAAAATAACAAATTCCTCACAAATTAAAGGCCCATTTAAGTTTCGAGTCACTGATTAATTTTATAGTGCCTTGATATACTGTTTTAATAACAATCTATGCCATAAAATATGATTAAAATACTATAATTCATCACCATTTCAAACGACTGTGTCTCAGACGATGCCCATAGAGAAATAGAAAACAGTTGAACTCACAGAAAGATTTCCCCCGTTATGGCTCCCAGAATGCAACATAATTCAAACTAATAACGTATTTTCAATGGAAGGGGAATAACTCTATATTTTAAGATATAGAGTTACTCCCCTTCCACTGAAAAAAATGAAATTTGATCACAGAACCCAAGTCGATATCTCAACAAAAACAACAAGTTCACAGTTTATAACACCGAATAATTTGATAATACAATACTTTGTAGATTCCCCTTTCAAATACATATAATATGGCATATATTTTATATAAATTTATCTGGGGGTTCGAAAATTAAGTGGGATCTTTAATAGTTGTAAAATCAGACAATTAGAACCATTTCAACTTATATGTGCTGTAAACAACTACATTGTTGTGTCAGGCAAGACATTTCCAACTGTCGAAAATGTTGACGAATACTGAGGGAGGATAGACAAACAAATCCTCTGTCGCCTCATCCCTGACCGGTGCCTAGGTGAAAAAGACGAAATTACAGGTATTCTCCTTACATTTTCATTTCAGCCTTTCAGGCAGGAAGAAAGGGGTTTCAATTTTGTTGGAAATTTGTATTTATTACATGATCCTACTCTTATTCCATTCAATAAACCCATTCTAGTTATATTAAACGTACGTTTAATAACAGGAAATAGTGCCAGGTGACCTTTGAGTTTGAAAAGTTATGTCATTAAATATACGCTATTAAATACGCCAAAGAGTCTTTATTTATCTGGGACTATTTCTTTACGCGGACAAACAACGCATAGTTCAGTGAAACGTCATCGCATGGCTTACAGAAGCCGATCTTAGTTTCGCGTCCTATTTGTTGATTTAAGTATGTTTTTCGAAGTTATGGATCATGTAATAAATAGAATCTACAACTCGTCCCCAGTTTATAGCGGAATTTACAAAACTCGTCCAGTAAATTAGGCTCGGTCCAGACCTAATTTACTGGACTGGTTTTGTAAATTCCGCTATAAACTGGGGACGAGTTGTAGATTTAGTATGTAGTTTATACCAAAGGTCGAATATATAAGACAACATTGACCATCATCATTTCCATGACAACCGGGAGGGGTGGGGCTGAAAAAAATTATACGATCAGAAGCACTGTGATGCAAAAGTTTCCGATAAAAAAAATATTTATCAAAGATTAATTAGGAATCATCACGATATTCATATGGAGCTGCAAGACACTATACGCCTGCCCCGTGTGCCATCCCACGGAGGTGTTCCAACATCTCACTTCGCAATTCCATTTCTAATTGGTTCTCAGTATCAATGAAGTACATACACTGTAGACAAGAAATTAGTCGATACGACTAACATAGATTAGTCAAATGTTTGTTCCCAGGATGATTAACTTTACTTAGTCAAAATGACATAACGATAGGGTGATGTTAGCCATGACCATAGACTAAAAATAGGATAGACGTCGCACTCATGGTTATCAAACTGTAACGCTATTGGACGTCGCCATTGCGTTGGCCCTCAAGCGTTAAGGTAGTTCAGAAAACTAGGGGGAGATAATTTTACGTTATATTTACATCGAGTTCGCGTAGGTTGTCGAGAGATATCCGTAATAAATGTACTTTATACTAACTTTGTAACATTATGCATTTTAGGTGACATTAACCGAATGCCTAAGAATGCGATTTTGTTCAAGATAGGTTTTCCTGAAATAGAAAGTGCCCGCAATTCGATGTTGTTTACGCCGGCATATTGAAAAACTAACAAACTGTCTTGTGATATCTTGTGAATTTTGCGTTGATGTTTATTTACTCCGATTTCTTACGTGTAGTGTGGATTTCGTTCTGTAATTTTCTCGACCAGCTAGTGCAAGTATTGGAGGGATCTGATTTCTTACGTGTAGTGGGGATTTAGTTTTGTAATTTTCCTCGATCAGCTGGTGCAAATATTGGAGGGATATTGCTTCACAGAATGCAGAGTGATTTTTCTTATAAACGTACACATATACGTTGCTGCTAATCAATATATATATATATATGTCAGGTCCCCCCCCCCCCATTTGAATCACTATCCCGATTCAACCGGGGTCCGGGAACTTTTTAACTTTTATATATATTATATATTACAATTTCATCCTGGAAACAGACATGCCAGACATATCATGTCTATTTATATAAACTAATAATCATTTAGAAGTTATTTGAGTTCCATGATCCATTTGTATATATATATTTGGGTCACAGTAGGGGGGTTTCATCTAATAAGTTCAACAAACAGACCTGTGTGTGTGGTCTTATTATATGAATTAACCTACACGTGAATGTAAAGGGTATCTCTGTCCACTATGATATTAAAATACAAATAAACGAAGAATAGTTAATTGTATAGGCTATTTTGAAACTGAGCGATATAATCCATGCATAGAGTAATAAAATAGTTAATGATTATGGTACAATTTGTAAAATATACTAGTAGGATAACATACTTATAGTCCATTTACATTAGAGAATTACAGTTACTGAAGCTGAATGGGACCTTGAAATGCTATTGGGAGCTAGAGGATACTTTTTCAGACTGGAGGGGACAGTCCCGGGGACACACAATGTGCATATGAACATGGGGGTTGCTTTAGTGTGGATAAGTACAATGTGATAGAGAGACAATGTTTGTAATTTAATTAATTTAATGATGAACTTATAAATATTAATCATTTGTGGCTCTTTCCTTGAATGAGACATCAGCTAGTTTTTTATCCAGGATTTTCGCACAAGTATAGTTCAATTCCTCCCTTATCTTGAACACATCATTGCATTGTGCATCTCATTCTGTCTCTCTGGATTATTTTCGGCTCACGCATGTGCACACGTAACTTTCTGACCCACCAATGTTATGAAGGCGTTGCCCACTTCCTGAAATGATATAGAATTTGAAGCATTTAATTTTAATTTATAAATAATTTACAGGTTACTGGTATAAAATATTTTATATTGATAATATTGGGATATTTCCCATGCAGTACAGTACCACACCACTCACCAGTGCCTACATTGGCAACCACCCATGTAATATTCAATTGTTCACACCTCTTTGTGATAGCAGTAATAAATTATCTTACAAAAATAATACTAGTGCTATAATATAATAATAAATAAGGCTAATGATATTATATTTCAACACAGCTGACCAGTGTGTGTATAAATTATAATTAATGCCCACTCAAGTCTCAATGTCATTTATTAACATTATGCATTATGAATGTGATTATTATTATATCATCTATTAATGATCAAAATACTACATGAAAAATATGCTATCAACAAATGTTATCTATTACATATAAAAGGGGGCATGAAACAATTCAAACTATGAATAGTATCATCACTACAATTAGAATCTAGGAGTAGGACATCTAAACTGCCCAATTTGTGAATTGTTTTGACTATTCATTTCTAAATTATTTATTTATTACTGTCTGTAGTACACCTGATCACACCTGGCAGTGGCATGGAAATTTTTGACATCTGACAGCTGTCATTGAAATATTTCTTCCATAAAACAAGTTTGGATCGGTACCCCATATACAATATATACATGATATTCAAATTACTAATGCAACCAGGATTGGTCAGATCTATTAAATTAATTTAATTTTGAAAGTCCTTATAACATAACTTCATCCAGGTGAAAATTACAAAAATAGAATGCAGAATGTTGTGTTGTTTACTACAAAAATTCCATCAAACGGCATAAAAACTCACCTTTCTTACTCCCCAACGGACACCCTTTGAAACGTGAGATTCTGATAATTCATGACAGTTGGTGCATAATTAATTCAGCTGCAATAGACGCCAGATTTTCCTCTTTTTATTGCGATGAGAAAGCACTGTTTTGATTAGAAGAATCAGAGTTGAACTACCTTTAGCAATGGCGGACAGAATCTGAGTGCGTTACCGATTGGCCGATCAAATGACGTTGAGTGACGTATCTATCCTTCCTTCATCTATGCCATGACTTAGAAATTGTTAGTCAAAACGACTAATAGGGTCATTAGACTACAATTGTGTTAGAAATATGACAAGGATTGAGTCATAATGACTAAGTTTTCTTACTCACTTGGAAGGCAAACATTTATTTTGGTGGAAATTTTGTGCAAATAATTCCGTAACACAACCAGATAATATATTATCCAGAATCAGAGACCAAGTTAAAGCAATATAAGCTTTCAATCAATTCTATAAAAAAAACCCACATGTTCCAATAATGGCCCGTTGAGAGGTATAACACTATCGTGTGTTGTATGTGTCTGTTTAGCTGTAATATCTGTGGTATTTATGAGATATGCACCTTTTATACAAATAATGTAGTCTTTGTTTTGGGAGTGAAGTTAATGATACACATGCCATTACATCCTCCCACCACATTCCTTTAAAGATGGATTATCTTAAATAACAAATTTGAAATAGTTGCGTGGGTATAAAATAATAAATATGAACTGAAGACCCCTGTCCGGAAAGGCTTCTATCAATTAATATTGATTTATTTCGAATATTTTATTTGGCCCGTTTATTTGTCAATTTTTAGAACAGACCATTCTGGTTATACCATTTATCGATATAGAGCATTAGGCTGTTCCTACGGCTACGTACCGATCATAAAATGCCCCAGATTGATTGGTTGTATTGTTTTATTCCATAGTTATAAGCGATAATGAGTATAATTAACGTTTATTTGTGACAAAATTACACAATAAAATTTCTGGTCTCTGTTAACATTAACCACTATTGTTCGTTAAATAAACAACCACACCTTTTTAGACCAGAAAATATTCAAAATAAAATTAATATTAATCGATAGAAGCATTTCCGGACAGGAGTCTTCGATTGAGATCTAATTTTTTATACCCCGGTAACTATATAATACATGTTTACAAAGAGATAATCCACATTTTATTATATATCTAATAGAATTTCGACGAGATGACAATTTAACATTTAGCAATATTTGATCTGATAACACACATAATTTACATCCAATTGTTTTCATATTTCATATCAAAGTTTATGACACACCTATCATCTGTATCCTTATGCTGTTATTGGTTTATTTGTTTATTAGTATTAACCCTGTCCTCATTTACACAGGCATTTGCTATCTACTGTGATAACTCACATATTGTTCAGCTAATCATTGTCATGATTCGTGTCCAGGCGTCAGAAATCTCTTATTTTTCACCACCTAGAATATTTGGCGGCCTGGCAAATATTCGACGAATGCCGACCGACATACATGTAAACACATAACACTTTTTGTGCAATGTTATACTATATTTGACAGTGTTTAGCATTATGTTTTGGCAATTAATTGATTATGATAACTGAAGCGGAATTTCAAGAAATGTTGTTGTTGTTGTTGTTAGAATCTGATGACCTTTGGGACCATCGAATCTGATTATGTACCTTTAAGATTGGGTATATTATTTGTCTATACAGGCATACTAAGGTGGTTTATTTAGGTCATAAAATCGTGGTGGAATCTATGAAGTAAACGATATTTGAAGTGATTTAGCCTGTTAACAACATAGTGTTGTCTTCTTTGTATGCGTTTAGTATATGCTATGCAAGTTTTTTCGCACTGATTTCTAAAAATAAAGTTCGAAATAACCCATAAAAATGTCCCGCGGATGTGATGTAATTAATTATAAATAAAATGTATATTATTTGATGGAACCGTTTCCAGACACGTGTCCTCGATTCATATATATTATTTTATACCTCGGAATCTATTAGATCATGCCACGAATCTCTACTTTTGCTAACGCCCGTTATAGAGATCATATATATTCCACCAGTACAAAACCTTGGAACTTTTTGAAGTTTTGAAGGGAACCTTATAAAGTCGAAAAAATGACACGGGGAATATATTTCTTAATGATTATCTGTTCCTTAGTAGTGTACTTCACTATATGTGGAGGTCCCAACTCGAAATTTGCATGCTTTTCTATGACTTTTGAGAGCCGATATCGCAATAAACATTCAATTAATTACCCAGGAAAAAATCCATAATTGTCAGAATCGCAAAGCAAATTCGCTCACAAAGTCACTTAAATCGTGAAATTTCGAGTTGGGACGTTCACCTACAGTGAATTACATTATTAAGAAACAGATAATAACAAAGGTATATATTATTTTTTCGGTTGTATAAGGTTCCCTGTGAAAAAAGTTCCCAGGTTTTGTACTGATGGAATATGATCTCCACGGGCGAAAGCCGTAGGACAGATTCATGACATGATCTCGAAATCTATATAAATCGTTCTGGGAAAAGACAGACCATCTTTGAAAGCTGAAGTCGACTGTCGATACTTTGTATACTCAGTATAGTTATATGTTATTGTCAAGTTATCAACATTATCATTCCAGTCCTATCGAGACATGGCTTCAACAGCCAAACGGTGCATATTCCACAAGGATACTCTCCAATCTTTCTGCTTAGTTCACATAATCTACTGTTGTCCCAAGTGCCACCAGCGTTTCTATCCAGATTGTTCAGTGCTGGCCAAAGATGACGCCATCAACCATTTTCAAGGCAAGCTCAAGAAATCAGCATCTAAGATTCATGTCGTCATGCAGAATTGTCAGACTTTGTTAGCTTCTCTTCAAGATAAGCTGGATAGCATACGACACGAGAATGAGGCGGCGATAGACTGTGTGACGACATTTTGCGATCAACTGCAAGCAACCATTACTAGTTTCCTACAGCAAAGTCTCGATAAGATCAAAGTGGTGTCCACCGAGCGAGTCGACCGCATAACGGATCAATTGCAAACATGCGAAGAACTAAAGGCTCATCTGAAAGAACTTTCAGAAATAGCCGATATCAACGAGATACCTGCCAAATTAGCTGAGACGGTAAGCACTGACCAAATCCCGCGTGATCTCGTCCATTCCAATGTGGTAACGAATCAACTTGGCGACGAATTGGCATCGGCGGAGATTCAAATTGACCAAATAGGCGAAATCAGCAGTGAACAAATGGACCACTCCATTCCAATCGCGATCGACTCAAGTATCAATACACAACTCTGCGAACAGTTAACACGCATTCGCGAATCTATTGGAAAATATCCGGAAGGTTGCTCAGGTGGTACATCTGTCGGTCAATCTGAATCATCCATGCAGTCGGATTGCGCGACTGAGGAGTCAGCCGAGGAGCCTGCTGATACTCAACATATGCCAACCGAAAGAGACACCCCGCGCACATTTAGGCCGCATTCCAGGTTCTCTCACCCGGGTAAGAATCGTGTTGTTCGATTTGCTCGCACGCCGACTGGGCTTCGTATATTGGTATCTTCGACTAACCCGGACCAAATATCGATTGTAGATGAGAAAGGACGGGTATCAATCACTGAAGAAATGGATACCGAAATTTGCGACATGTTTGTCCTAGACGAGCAGGTGTATGCGACTGCTGATGATGAGTGTAGCATACGAGTGTTCAGACTGTCAGACCTCTCTCTTGTTCGTCAAATTACCACCGAGGGCAGTCCTGGCAGCATTATATGCACAGATCATGACATTGTCATATCTCTCTGTGGCAACAATGAGAGTGTGTGTCGAATTGCAGAGACGGGAGGTGTGACCCACACTTCGTCCTATGAGTTTTGTAGTATTTACGGTATTCTGGAGATCTCGCATGGGAATAACATTCTGGTATCAGACTATGAGGCTCACAACATTGTGATCTTGTCAGCGGACCTTTCCCATATTGACACTATAAGTGGACCGCATATTGTGACCCCTTATGGGTTGTGCCTTGTTGGTGAATCAGTGTTTGTCGCTTGTGAAGAACCAAATACTGTTATCGAGCTTGATGTCCTTGGCAGATATAAGAGAACTGTACTTGGAGAAGAAGACGAGCTGAAGGGACCATATCAGATATCATATGACAGTGAATCGTATAAATTCATCGTATCGCCATATGTTGATTCCGACGAAATTGTTGTGTTCGTCGGGGAGTCATGAATACCACGAATGTTTGTGTGGTTACGTAGCGTTTTCCGAAGACCCATAACTCCGAAGGTCCGATTCTCCGAAGGTCAGATTCTCCGACGCCCCGATTCTCCGAAAGCCCATAACTCCGAAGTCCCGATTCTCCGAAATCCCATAACTCCGAAGACCCATAACTCCGAAAGCCCATAACTCCGAAGGCCTATAACTCCGAAAGCCCATAACTCCGAAGGCCTATAACTCCGAACGCCCATAACTCCGAAGGTCTATAACTCCGAAGGGCCGATTCTCCGAAGATCATGTTTTATCACTTATTAAATAGTGTACAGTCCAGTGGCGGAGTCAATGGGGCCCATGTGTAACATGCGGCATGTGAATAATCAACTGGTTCTACGAGTGACTTTCGGGGGTAAAATGGTGGTCTAATACCGTTTGGAATTTCACAATTCTTAGAGTGTATTGATAAGTATGGAATGCGCGTATGGTTATATTTTGTATGGAACATGTACATGTAGATAATATATCCCCCCCTGGAATCCGGAATCCAGCTTCAAATTTACCATGGAATCCGGCGTCCAGCTTCAAATTGACACTGGAATCCGGCGTACGGGTCCAAAATGGGTGGAATCCGGCGTACGAAAAGGGGGGAAGGGCCCCTCATATATTGGAAACGTTAACTATGTATTATAATAAGGTGATATCTACACCATCAGTAGTGTGCGACAAGCCTTAATTTTCCACAGAATGCTTAAATTTATGAAAGAAATACAATTATTTTGCCACAATGTACGTCTTAATACAATTAACATGATTAAACTGTGCACATCGGACTGCATTGGGGTGATTTGATGCAATCAGGTTCATTTTATATATGAAAAAGGACAAGTTCTTTCCCGTTCACCCCTGTACATTTTACTCTGGCATCTCATGGGCCAACGTAATGTTATAGTATATGGTGTATAGTCAGTGGCGGGCCAGGATTCCCATTTAGGTGGGGGGGGGTAGGAAAATTTTGAATATTTTGATGCCCCATGAACGATTTCCGGGCGTTTACATGACATTGGACATGTTTTGGTAGGGACCCATATTGTCTGAAATAGCAAGTAGAGGTTTAATAGGGGCAGTAGGAATTTTGGGACCCATTGGCTTCGCCACTGGACTGTACACTATTTAGTTAACGATAATACCCCGATAAAAAAAAATCTTCGGAGAATCGGACCTTCGGAGTTATGGGCCGTCGGTGAATCGGGCCTTCGGAGTTATATATCTTCGGAGAATCGGCCCTTCGGAGTTATAGGTCTTCGGAGTTATAAGTCTTCGGAAAATCGGCCCTTCGATGTTATGGGCTTTCGGAGAATCGGATCTTCGGAGTTATGGGCCGTCGGAGAATCGGATCTTCGGAGTTATGGGCCGTCGGAGAATCGGATCTTCGGAGTTATGGGCCGTCGGAGAATCGGGTCTTCGGAGTTGTGGGCCTTCGTAGTAATAGGTCTTCGGAAAATCGGTCTGACACCGTTTGTGTACATATGCACTAGTATATGATCGATATTTCAGTCTACAGGTATCTTTGAACTGAATTAAGGAAATTAGATTTGCATTGCATCTTTTGTTCCATGATCTCCAAATTTTGAGATATACAGTATAGTGAGACAGCTATGTTATATTTCCAAACGATACCGCTTGCATCATTCTTTCTGCAGCAGTTTCTTTAGCTGTCAATCAGATGTGAAACTTAAAGATGCATTCAGGGTTCCAAACCTCCCGTTACAACAACAGTAACAACAACAACAACAACAACAATAACAACGCACACTTGGTTGTATGCGGCACTTATCAACATATCATAGTCAGAATGAGGCCGCTATTCGTGCACAACACTGCACACTTGGTTTTGTGCAGAGTTTATCAACAAATTATAGTCAGAATGAGACTGCTGTGAACAAATTAGTTTAAAGCGACAAGACGTTCAAATCCTTGAGAGAACGACGCTGGTAGAGCTTGGTAGACTCATTGTGCGAATAAGCAGCGGGCGACATGGCTAGCTATTGCATTGTAATTATGACCACCAATTGTCACCAAACTTCACCATAATATATACGTTGTAGCATGTTGCAACTTCGATGTTGACTTTGCAAATAAACAATATATCAACTTTTCTGTTTTGACAGTCATATTTTAACCAAAGTCGATTAAAGACATGTTATGGACTTGTTCGGTGCGTGAAACTGATAAGTTAGAACTCGGGCGCTATGCCAACTGTAGGAATGTAGCATTCAACTAACATCGCCGAAAATTTGAAAGAAATCGACCATACCACTCCATAGAAAATATCGTCCGAACTACGCCCAATTGTAAATATATATTTACATCTCGATTCGGGACGCAACTATCGGCGATAATTTAACACAAATGATTTCGCCATCGAGAGTCATTGCATTTAATTAATATATAAGAATGGCGGCGTATATCGTCAATTTGGATTAATATTCGTAACAAATAACCACTTTGAGAAAGAATATTCTCAATTGCTATGTGAACACCATACCGGAGTGTTTCACATCACTTTAATGATCACCATACCGGAGTGTTTCACATCACTTTAATGATCACCATACCGGAGTGTTTCACATCACTTTAATGATCACCATACCGGAGTGTTTCACATCACTTTAATGATCACCATACCGGAGTGTTTCACATCACTTTAATGATCACCATACCGGAGTGTTTCACATCACTTTAATGATCACCATACCGGAGTGTTTCACATCACTTTAATGATCACCATACCGGAGTGTTTCACATCACTTTAATGATCACCCTACCGGAGTGTTTCACATCACTTTAATGATCACCCTACCGGAGTGTTTCACATCACTTTAATGATCACCATACCGGAGTGTTTCACATCACTTTAATGACCACCATACCGGAGTGTTACACATCACTTTAATGATCACCATACCGGAGTGTTTCACATCACTTTAATGATCACCACACCGGAGTGTTTCACATCACTTTAATGATCACCCTACCGGAGTGTTTCACATCACTTTAATGATCACCATTCCGGAGTGTTACACATCACTTTAATGATCACCATACCGGAGTGTTACACATCACTTTAATGATCACCATACCGGAGTGTTTCACATCACTTTAATGATCACCCTACCGGAGAGTTTCACATCACTTTAATGATCACCCTACCGGAGTGTTTCACATCACTTTAATGATCACCATACCGGAGTGTTTCACATCACTTTAATGATCACCATACCGGAGTGTTTCACATCACTTTAATGATCACCATACCGGAGTGTTTCACATCACTTTATTGATCACCATACCGGAGTGTTTCACATCACTTTAATGATCACCATACCGGAGTGTTACACATCACTTTAATGATCACCATACCGGAGTGTTACACATCACTTTAATGATCACCATACCGGAGTTTTTCACATCACTTTAATGATCACCATACCGGAGTGTTTCACATCACTTTAATGATCACCATACCGGAGTGTTTCACATCACTTTAATGATCACCATACCGGAGTGTTTCACATCACTTTAATGATTACAATACCGGAGTGTTACACATCACTTTAATGATCACCATACCGGAGTGTTACACATCACTTTAATAATCACCATACCGGAGTGTTACACATCACTTTAATGATCACCATACCGGAGTGTTTCACATCACTTTAATGATCACCATACCGGAGTGTTACACATCACTTTAATGATCACCATACCGGAGTGTTTCACATCACTTTAATGATCACCATACCGGAGTGTTACACATCACTTTAATGATCACCATACCGGAGTGTTTCACATCACTTTAATGATCACCATACCGGAGTGTTTCACATCACTTTAATGATCACCCTACCGGAGTGTTTCACATCACTTTAATGATCACCCTACCGGAGTGTTTCACATCACTTTAATGATCACCATACCGGAGTGTTTCACATCACTTTAATGACCACCATACCGGAGTGTTACACATCACTTTAATGATCACCATACCGGAGTGTTTCACATCACTTTAATGATCACCACACCGGAGTGTTTCACATCACTTTAATGATCACCCTACCGGAGTGTTTCACATCACTTTAATGATCACCATTCCGGAGTGTTACACATCACTTTAATGATCACCATACCGGAGTGTTACACATCACTTTAATGATCACCATACCGGAGTGTTTCACATCACTTTAATGATCACCCTACCGGAGAGTTTCACATCACTTTAATGATCACCCTACCGGAGTGTTTCACATCACTTTAATGATCACCATACCGGAGTGTTTCACATCACTTTAATGATCACCATACCGGAGTGTTTCACATCACTTTAATGATCACCATACCGGAGTGTTTCACATCACTTTATTGATCACCATACCGGAGTGTTACACATCACTTTAATGATCACCATACCGGAGTGTTACACATCACTTTAATGATCACCATACCGGAGTGTTTCACATCACTTTAATGATCACCCTACCGGAGTGTTTCACATCACTTTAATGATCACCCTACCGGAGTGTTTCACATCACTTTAGTGATCACCATACCGGAGTGTTTCACATCACTTTAATGATCACCATACCGGAGTGTTTCACATCACTTTAATGATCACCATACCGGAGTGTTTCACATCACTTTAATGATCACCATACCGGAGTGTTTCACATCACTTTAATGGTCACCATACCGGAGTGTTTCACATCACTTTAATGATCACCATACCGGAGTGTTTCACATCACTTTAACTATCTATGCATCTTTGATGTGTGCTTTGTCAATTGTGTAGGTTTGTTAGTGACTTTCGAAGGCGCTTTTTAATTTTTTATTGGAAAATAATGATAATATGAAAAATTGTATAATAATCACAACGAACGGTACCCGTTGGCCTCACGTTCAACAAAAACATTATTCTATCAATCACTTTCTCACAGTCTCTTGCATTCACATTTACTGAATTCCACTCAAACTCAGATAACACGGCAAGACAATGAACATAGATAAAATAACAACGAACGTACCCGTTGGCCTCACGTTCAACAAAAAGATTATTCTATCGTTCACTTTCTCCTAGTCTCTTGCACTCACATTCACTGACACTCACTCACACTCAGTAACCACTGTAAAACAATGAACATAGCAAAAAATAACAACAAACGTACCCGCTGGCCTCACGTTCAACAAAAATAGCATTCACTTTCACTTAGTCTCTTGCACTCACATTCACTGACACTCAGTAACCACGGCAAGACAATGAACATAGCAAAAAGAAAATATATTTTTGAATTTAGTAAACATAATTTTTTTTATACACAAATGAATGTTTGCATCCCTTTTCATAGAATAATAATGGAGTATATGTCCCGTTATCAAGTCAATTACAAAAGGCGTTTTAAAGGCCTACTTAATTTTCGAACCACCAGATCACATTATATAAAATAATGCCATATTATATACCATTTGAAAGAGGAAGCTCCAAAACATTGTATTACCAACTTACTGGTGTAATAAACTGAACATGTTGATTTTGTTGAGTTATCAACGTGGTGTATTATTTTCAATGGAAGGGAATAACTCTATATCTTAAAGACAGAGTTATTCCCCTTCCATTGAAAATAAATATACAGTTTGAATTCTGTGGCATTCTGGGAGCCGGTACGGGGGGGGGGGAATCTTTCTGTGATTTCAGTTATTTTATATTGCTCTATGGGCACTTTCTAAGACACAAAATGGTGATGGATTATGGTATTTTAATCATATTTTATGACATAGATTGTTATTAAAACCGTATATCAAGGCACTATAAAAAATAATCGGTGACTCGAAAATTAAGTGGGCCTTTTACACAATTTAAAAACCCAATTGCCAACAGTTTTGCCAAATCAAATTTGATTGTCATTGGCAAGTGGTAGCGCGGATAGTGTAACTGGTACATGTTGTCTGCATGTAAATGACCACTCAGATAGAGAGCTGTCTCGGACAGACGGATAGAGGAAACCAATTTCTACACCTGCCGCCAAACTTAAAAAAATACTTGAATTTTTAGATAATTTCGTTTGTGCTGATTAAAATGTTTTAATTAGCGGTCGCGTAAAGAATACACTTGTAGTCCATGGGATAATAATCTAGAGCTATCGTCGCTATACAACTGCACTAATTTGATGAATAAAATGAAGAGAAAAATCAGTGTTTGACATTCTCAGTCTAAAATAGTTTCCAGTTAAAGATACGGGCGGTGTTGGCGGTGGGTATACTGTTAAAATATTCACCTCCGTCAAAACCGCCATAAACAGAAATAATAGTAAAATATAGACAGACCTTGTTCTTATACCAATCAGAAATATGTCATAAACAGTATATTATTGTCAAATGTTTTTCCTTTGTTATGTAAACAAAAGAAAAAAAACGTTACAGAACCTGGCTTTTGTTTAGATCCGGATATTGTAAACATAGAGAGCGTTATTTGTTACTGTTTTCCTGATATGGAAATAATATAGAGCGTTTATATCATTTGTGTGTGATTAACCAATGGAAAACGCTGTGCTATGTAAACAGAAGCAAAACTTCTGTAACACGAGCAGGCTCTTGTTTACGTACACCATCGTACGTCTTGACGACAATATACTATTTACGCGCTGATTATGTTTGGCATATGAACGAAACGATATATATTTTAATATTCCTTCTGTTGATGGCGATTTGAACAACTGTGAACATTTCCGCAACGAACGCCGCCCGTGCCTTTAAGATAACGCATTATTCTGTTTCCGATTCCAGAACTTCATTATTATTGTTTATTGACCTCCAAGTATGACTTCAATGTATCTTTCATGAGCATATAATGTTTATAGAAAGATATTTCAGGTATTTATCAACCTATTTCGATGTCGGGAAAAATTTAATAGCGAATAGTATTAGGTGCAAATCATCATGCGGCTTTAAAGGGATACTGTGCCCAAATGTTGTTGTTGGTTTCTTTAGTCTCTGTGTTGTAGAATAAGGTAACCAGATTTCCATTATTTGAAATTCTGTTGATTACGACGTAATTTTACGGATGGCAGATTAGCCGGAATGCGAAAATACCAATTGTCGTTGTCGAGTAATATTTGGACAGTTTTCAAGCAAATGTATCAAATAAATGTTATATTATATGCATACTAGTCCCATATACTCATTTAAGTCATTGTATAGTCACTAATCAGTGAGTGGCTTGAATTTACGCCCAGCATCAACATAATTGTTTTACACGATCATGTGTGCCACGTTCCGTGAATTATTTTGATAACGTCTTGTATACGGAAAATCGTAATTTAATTTATATCAAATTATTAACTTTGATTTTAAGATAACATATTAACCTGAACGTTTACACTACAGAATACATCTTCGACTCAAATAACTTAGTTTTCTATATATTATCGATATTAGATCGTTGTTATCACCGGGAATTTATTGGAAATGGCTTACAGTACCCCTTTAATTGGTGGTTTGGGGTGATTATCAGTTGCGTTGTCCCTGTCTCGAGTTGGTCTCCGTTCATCTTGTCTCTTCCATCTCGCGTAGATAACTTCGATTATGAGGATTATCAAACCGAGGGTGACGCCGATAAAAATGACATAGAAGGCACTTTGAACATCTATGATTGTGATTGGTGTGGCTCCTGCTTCGGCCAACCTAGCACATTTGTCGCTGTTTACCCACCATTTCTGCATCCAAATATTTGTCAAACCGCTTTCAGTAAAAGACAAAACTCTGAAACGAAAATAAATGTCCATATTGTATCAGGAATGTTGCTGTAGAGAGTGTCGAACCTGGTTTTAACTTGGAATTTCGAGCTGGGCCCTGCATGAACTGGACCCAAGTATTGGATATTTCATTTGCAGCCTCCACCGGCATATATACCTCCACCCCTATCTCTCTTGGAATTATCCAACTGGTACCTCAACTTTCTAACTGTTCAACAGTTTAAGCTACATGTACATGGTGTATCTAACAACTCTCTATGTTGGAAATTGTCAAAGGCCATTGAAGTCCAATTAACCATTTGAAGGAAATTGTTCAACGTTTGCTCTATAAATAACAACTTTCACACTAAATACTGGAAAATTGAATTATCAGAGTAATTTTAACGCTTCTGAAAACTTAAAATGATCTTGCAATGTGTCGGGCATGAAATGTGCAACCGTTGATAAATTTTACCACACCCCCTGTCCACATTCCACCTTTGAATGCAAACCATATACACCAGGAACACACCAAACACACACACACCCTCTCACACCGACCAATCGAACCTGTGCTGTGTTTAATTATCCCTTCTTCGCTAAATTAATTCTACCATCAGTTGGAAAAGGATATATTGGAATGGTATAGTATTCATTTGGGGAGAAGCTCAGGAAATATAAGCAGACAAGAGACAGACTAACGGATAATAGAATGATTCCTATTCAATGATGGGAATGTTCAGGTATAATAGGCCGTTTGTCGAACTTATCTAAACAAAACAAACACATCACACTATAAACGCTGTTTTTTTCCAAATATAACGATTTTAACATTGTTTTTTCTATCAAAAGTCCACCCAAATGTGCCAGAAATGAAATGCCCAACTGTTGAAAATAATAAATATGGACCAAAATTCGGGGATGAGATAGCAGAGATACCCAACCCCTTGTCACCACATCCATGATTGACTATAACCAGATAAACAAAGAACACTTGAAGCTTGTGTATTATACACCCGCATGTATCCTCAGCTGTCAGATTGGCCCAGTGATTAACGGTTTGTATTGTCGAGTCTATGTTGCTTCATGCATGAAGGTCACTCAAAGGCTGAAAGAGTGGGGTATCGGGTACGCAGACCCATCCTCAGTTGTACAGTAATGTGCGTCTTATTTTTCCTCCGGTATAACTAAATAGACCCTGCACTCAATTAAAACGTATTTGTGCAAATCATACGGTCGCTGCGGCCCAAAAAGACGCTAATTGTGTTATCAATTAAACATATACGGATGCCCAAATCGCCCCAAATCCCAACATGCATGGGGACACACCGAAAATGTAATGTCGTTTCATAAGAACGAATGTGCTTTACACTTCTATATTTACATACTAAGTGTGATTATCACTAAATCCAGCATTTCGATTGGTCGGCGCCCACGTGACTAGTTACAGTTATTTCTCGGTGAACGCGCAACAGCTCATAACTGCAAGCCCATAATTACATCGATACGTCATCGATACCGGAAAGAAAAACGCGTGATGTTTTGGGCGCATTTTGACTCGCGCAAGAGTGACTTAAATTAAATCATCAGGTTTCAATATAAAGAAATTGTTCCTGTTAACTTTTGCCAAGGGTGCTATGGGATATTTTGGGCTGGTTTTGCCACGATACACTTTTAGATTTAAATACATTTACAAAAGTGGCTTTTTCGCTAAATGTATATAAATATAAGGTTTAACTGTTATGTTGACTGTTTTTATGGAGATGTAACCGTGTGGTAAGTGGTCATAACTTGTATGTAAAAACCCTTCGGGTTTTTACACAAGTTATGACCACTTACCTCACGGTTACATCTCCATAAAAACAGTCCACATGACAGTTAATCATTATGTATATCCCCTGACTACACATGTGTATAATACCCAAGAGATTCATGCATCTTGTATAAGTCGAATCGATAGCTTACTTTTCAGAGAAAATGTCTGTGTATGGTGAATTATTCTGGAGGCCCACTGCGTATAGAAACGGGAATATGCTACCGTCGAGTACAAACAGATTACAATCTTTGGCAGCTTCGACCTCTACGGCTGTTCTGTCGTTGATATACACGTACTTCTCAGATACGACCTTCTGAATGTGCACACTGTGAATTGTGCTCAAAACACTTGGGTCGGTTTGGTTGTTGTTTGATATCGCGGCCCACATCTTTTTCACGTTGGAATATTCTGAAAGCTGTAAAAAACAGACATAAACTGTTAAAGGTACTCAATCCGATTAAGCACCCCCTAAATTACTATTTCTTTGGCTTCGGGGGTAAAAGTTTTCTGATTCGAGTCGAGGAACACACCCATCAAAGCTCAGAGTGATCAGATATCGATTTTTGAAGTTTGTTAATTTTTGGAGATGTGGGCCAGAACCTCGTGCTCAAACAGACAAATTGGCGGTGTAAGATGGATAACTCTAAAATCAAGTTGTTATTATTGTTAATAGTAACCACTATTTGTCTGTTTGAGCACGAGGTTCTGGCCCACATCTCCAAAAAATTAACAAAATTCAAACATCGATATCTGATCAATCTGAGCTTTGATTGGTGGGTTCCTTGACTCGAATCAAATATTTTTTACCACCAAAGCCAAAGAAATAGTAATTTAGGAGCGTCTAATCTGATTGAGTACCTTTAGTAAAGTTTGTACTTAACCCTTTACCCAACAAACCGGCCAAAACGGCCAAATAAAGCTGCAACAGCCTAAATTATCTTGGGTCTGTCTCAATAAAACCATACAAATATGGATATCATTGGAACCGGCTCATTGACCACATTGTGATGGTTACAGTTATGCCCTGTGCCAATGCATTCTCTTATATATGCGAGTCGACCATAGGTCGCCTCGCATATATAAGAGAATGCATTGGCCTAAAAAAAATCTTTTTTTAACACTTTTTACCATTTTTTCTTACATTCTTTAACAATTTTATAATTTTTAATGTGTTAAGCCAATGCATTCTCTTATATATGCGAGGCGACCTATGATCGACTCGCATATATAAGAGAATGCATTGGCACAGGGCCCTTATGTTGGGTAAAGGGTTAAATGGACCCAAGGCACTCGCCATAAAAACATCACAACCAAGGAGAACATATCAATAAATAGATTAATTATGTTCTTGCAAGCATCATACTGTGTATATTCGGAGGAAAATAGAAACTGTTGTCGCACGGTAAATAGTTGTCAGACGGTGTGAAGCCGTGGGTACATGAATCACAGAACTAAATGGTTTCCCATACACGACAGTCTTAATGTTTCAGCCAAATTCACTGAAGTTAAGCATGCAGTGATGTTTACCCAGCTATATTGACACAGTTGATCACAAAAATGCAAGAACAATCATAGGTCATGTGTTTACTTCTTTTAAAAATAAATCCACAATGTACGACAGGGCTATCCCACAGCCGAATTTTACCTGGAAAAACCCAGAAGTACAGCAGCTAGTTAAAGAAATTTTCCACTCACAAAAATCCGTTCCCCCATTAATTCACCAGTTTAAATTATTTAGATATGATGTACAAATCAAATAAAAAAAAATTCATCCTTTAATAACGTGCCACATGTATCAGGTGAAGGTAATTCTTCAGTAACCTTCACCTTCATTCCACGGTGCACTCGCTCCCCGACTCTGGAACACATTTAGCTCCCTGATTCCCACAGATCGCTCGACAGGGCGCTTTTCTTTTTGTATTTGGTGGGACATTAACCCTTTACCCAACAAAACGGCCAAAACCGGCCAAATAAAGCTTCAACAGCCTAAAATATCTTCGGTCTGTCTCAATAGAACCATACAAATATGGATATCATTGGAACCGGCTCCTTGACCACATTGTGATAGTTACAGTTATGCCCTGTGCCAATGCATTCTCTTATATATGCGAGTCGACCATAGGTCGCCTCGCATATATAAGAGAATGCCTTGGCCTAAAAAAACTTTTTAACACTTTTTACCATTTTTTCTTACATTCTTTAACAATTTTATAATTTTAATGTGTTAAGCCAATGCATTCTCTTATATATGCGAGGCGACCTATGGTCGACTCGCATATATAAGAGAATGCATTGGCACAGGGCCCTTCTGTTGGGTAAAGGGTTAATTTTGACGATCATATGTAAACTATTCCCGACAGTCCTTTTCGAAATATCGTTACCATTTTATATACACAGTCACGTGAGCTATTTTTCGCAAAACCATAGCCGTCGTCGGAAAACTGCACATACTGCCTGGAATGGGCAATGATTTGTGAACAAAATTACTGATGAAGAATGCAGAAAGCATTTAGAAAAATATGATTTTATAACGATATCTGAAACCTGGCATCATGCGGATGATATACAAAGGTCAGGGTACTGCTTCTTCTTTTTTGTTTGTTATCTCGCTAGAGGGTCAAATAGTACTCCCAGAGCAGGGGGGGGGGGGGGGTTTCCGGGCACGTATTTCGGGGTGGGTGGGTGGTCGATAGGACCAACAAAATGTTTTTCCGCAACGCAAAAATATTTTTCTGTTTTTGTAATGAGTTTGGCTTAAAACACATCTATATGTCAATATTAACATAAATGACAAATTTCATGATGATCAGACAAACAGCCATGTTTTTTTTGACCGAATGACCCCAAAATGACTTGTTCCTATTTACATGTCAATGTTAACATCCATGACTAATAGTATGCACAGAAATTCATATACAGCTGTTTACAGTGAATTCCCCCCCCCGCAAATCTCTGTTTTAGTGTCAAAAAATGGTCCGAAAAAACTGCCGAAAACGGAAACAAATTTGGACGCGGGGGTGGATGGGTCCCAACATGGGTCGAAAGTCATAAATCAGCATATGTGCCTGCAAATTTTTTCCGACCCCCCCCCCCCTGTCAGAGGAGGAATTGCCTTTTATTGTAAGAGTATGACTATGATTATTTATTCATAACTCATTTATATAATATATACAATTATATACACAGTGTAATATTATAACATTCAATGAGCTATCGGGGACAGCATAACCAAGAGGGTTGTCTACCTGCCGTCCCCGTTGAAAAGTAATATAACTATACATGTAATAATAATTTGATTTTATCTAGTTTTTGTCTTGTTAACTCTAAACATTGGTATATAAACGTCTGTTTTTATAAATAATAGTATAATTCGTTGGTCGTTCACCGTTCATCGCTCAGTTCGTGATGTGGTATATAAAGTACAAGCATGTGGAATATGAATATGTGGATGGGGCCAGCGGAGAACCATGATAATTGTTTATCCAATGGGTCGAATAAGGCATTCGAATAATACATTCCTGTATTTCCTGCGATGGGGAGATGATGAGCATGTATTATTTATCCTTCTCTCCTTCTCTTTATCCTTATTATTGTCAGTTATCGTTATACGAATACTATACTACTTATTACACATCGTTGCAAGAATAAGAATAAGTGTGTCTTCTGTAATCAGAGTTTTGAAATTGAATCAATACGCAATATGGGTTGAATTTTGTGGGAGTATCTTCAATATTCAATCGAATGTAGTATTTATATTCATATATATTACTCCTGCGCACTCGACTTTCTGGGCTCATAGTAGCATACATTTTGTAAATCAGTGTTGGATGTAAATATAACTGCGTCTAATCACGCGACAAGGGCATAATTAGGTACATTTCCGATAGCACATGTGATAATGAATGCATGCGAGATACATGCTTGAACTGTCAGATAGAAAATAGAATATGTTACTTCAGAATTCTGCCCAAATACGCGAGGAATATATAATTCCAAAGTTTTTTGCAGCAGCACTTCACATACCAACAATGAGAGACTTAACCCTTTCAGTGCCAAGTCCGATTTTTGTATCAACCCATATTTCCTTGATCATATTTCAAATTTATTGATTATAATAATGTGATACATTGATGGAAAGAGCTCTTAGAGCTCTTAGGTTGATACAAAAATCGGACTTGGCACTGAAAGGGTTAAAGGATAACCTACAGTATCGCCGGAATATCTCAATAACGTCCGGGAAGAATTAAAATGAGTTAACATTCTAACGTTCAAAAACGAAATATTCGATGACAAGAAGAAAAATGGTATGAATAAATTAAGAACTTCTCGTTGTTTATAAGAAAAATAAGAAACTTACAACTCGTGCAACACAGTGCATGCAAGCGAACTATACCTGGCGCACCTGCTGCTACAGTGGAGTGACCAGTTGATTAATGCGTGTACACTGTTCACTAGCCAATCAAAAGCGACGAATTTATAACGCCACTTGATCAATTGATAACTGGATGTTTTATTGACAGCGTGCATGCCAACTACAACGTTGGATGCGTCAATTTCGTGGGCAATAATCTCAAAGTTTTACGCTTCTTTTATACTTATACCTTCTACTTATGGTGGTTCTCCTGTAACATGAGGGATTAAATAATAAGAAATAACTCTTGTTTCGATTAAGGTTATGAGTTATAACCGAAAAGTTTGATGACAAATTTACAATAACGCGCTACGCCCGTTATAGAATTTGTCTTCAAACTTTTCGGGTTATAACTCATAACCTTAATCGAAACAAGAGTTATTTCTTAAATATACGTTTTCCCGATAGTCGCGGATTATTCCATCCCCGAATCCGAAACTTCAGTGAAGTCAAATGGCGCACCAATCTGATAAAGATCCGATAATCATGTTTAAAGTCATATGTTTGTGTCTTTATGGGACTTAAATTGTTGTAGAAAGGTAAATCACGTACATGCACATATTTATCGACCTATGTTGATACCGCGGGACCAAATCAAAAGCGAATATTATTATACATGTATCGCACACCATCATGTGGCCAGAGTGCGTTTCACTTCACATACGATTGTCCATGTTGAATCGGGAAAAGCCCCAGGTTTTTCAGACTTACGCCCATCCGGGTGACGGAAAGTGTTCCACCCTGAGTTCCCCAGATGTACTCATCTTGTTCCACCATAAGGTCGAGTGACTTGAATGGAATGTCATAATGAGTCACTGTTAGGAATGCAATAAGATTTCCACTATACAGTGCCACCATAATTATGGAGAATATCCACCAAAACGCCAGTAGAGTTCTTCCAGCCAATGACGTAGCACGTGGAACACCCCCTGTGAATGGAATCATATATTCAACGGTAGAGTTTCACTTTGGTGATCTTGTATTGTCATTGTGCTCACAAGATAAAGCCATGGATAATGTTTGTGCGACTTATTGTTTTCCTTTCCTTCAAATTCAGTAGAGCCATTCATTTCACCGTGACATTCATTAATCGTGTTTTGCACTCCGGGATTCGTGGGGTTGGGTAATATGTTTACATGGATCTAAAGGCCTGGCGTGGGTCACTATATCATGCATATAACAAGAAAACCATAGTCAGAAATGGCAACGCGCTCAAGATAATATATTATATACCCATGATTGTAATTATAGAATCTTTTTCATTTCTGTTATTTGTAATTGGCATAGCTTATCACAAACCAAAAATCAACATTATTCACATAATGTAAAGGCCAATAAACGAAATTGAAATTCTCAACTTCACCTTTTACCGGGCTCGGACTCGGGGTCGCACTACAGCTCGCCCTCGGGGTCGCACTACAAATTTTAATGTGTCCCAATAATTAACATTATATAAACAGAAACCCCAGCGCTATGGCAGCGCCCAGGCGAATGTTTTTTTTTGTACATTAGTACACACGTGGTGCGCGTAATGAGTATATATTACACTGTCATGAAAATCCAAAATGAACTGAATATGACTATTGAATTTCACTATACTTTCTCCTCTCCTGATTGGCTGAGAGCTATACAATATATTGAATACAGCATGCACATTGTATTGTCGTTGACCAGGCGACTGTAGTGCCACTCGGGAGTGATGGCAGTGATGTTATTCCCTCCTCTTCACGCTGGAAACCACATTACTCCCACGTGCCACTAAATTGACATGGTATATATAAAGAGGATCTACAACTCGTCCCCAGTTTATCGCGGTGTTTACAAAACGAGTCCAGTAAATTAGGTAAAGGCTCGGTCCAGACCTAATTTACTGGACGAGTTTTGTTAATTTCGCTATAAACTGGGGACGAGTTGTAAATTCTATTTATTACATGATCCAAAACCTCGACAAAATATACGTCAATCAACATATTTGACGCAAAACTAACATCAGCTCCCATAATGCATGCGATGACGTTTCATGTAACTATGCGTTGTTTGCCCGCGTACAGAAATAGTCCCAAATAAATAAAGACTTTTTTGCGTATTTAATGGTGTATATTTAATGACATAACTTTTCAAACTCTTCATTCATTATATAGTTTGTTGGAAAAATATTGGAGGCCATGGTATTTTGAGACGTAGCGTACGGAATGTAAACATACTACAAACCGGAAGTCAAAGGTCACCTGGCACTATTTCCTGTTATTAAACGAACATTTAATATCACAACTTATAGAATGGGTTTATTGAATGGAATAAGGGTATGATCATGTAATAAAGTCAACCCCACGCAATGCGCTATTGTTTTAAAAGTTAATATAGTTAACTAGGTCAGTTATAGACGAAAATAATGTTGGTAATTCCAAACAATTATTCTTGATTAAGGCACAAAGGTTGGGGATTCTGTCTCTATGTAGGCTTTAGTGATTTGTAATTTTGGACGTTGTCACGGACGTCATCATGGTTACATATAATGTAACATCTTTGGGTACATAAAAACTATATGTTGCAGTGGGCTTTTCATGATAAACTGACGATTGTACATGTTCGTTCGAAATAAATGTGGACTCCAGCTCCATGCACCGGTGTATATAGTGTCGGCATAACACCGATATTTACGATACTTAAACTTCAAATACTCGACACTTCCGCTAATAATGCATTAGTATGTTATATTATATATCACGTGACAATCATACATTCTGATTGGCTGCGCACTGCTATTGTACTTTGAGATAGAATCATATTAACCTCTAATTTTCCGCAATCGGATTGACAAATGAACAAGCGGCCAATTGGAACTACCTTTATGTTATTTGTTACAATATCCATCTATATTAGACTTATTGGTGGATTTTAATCATCTTATAAGAGTACAATCATAGATATCCAATATATTTAAATAGTTTGTCCGTTTAGTTTGGAACGCGGACGGTACTGCTTTTAGAGTTAGCGGTGTTTGTAATTTCCTTTTCCGTTTTCGTCGAAGATAAACAATTTCGCTTCTCAATTTTTCTGAAATGCTGTTGTTAACGACGGATATTTAGAAATGAATACACGATTCACGAAGAAATAACGTTAGTTGCAACAACTAAAATACATGTAGTTATACACACTGCCCTCGCCAAACGATTGCCGTAAATTGTAAAATCTAAGACCGATTTAAAACATTTGCGTCATATAAATATTCGGAAAAAAAATTGTGGTCAATATTGTATAATAAATAATGCATGTCTGATGATATGACGTCTGGCTGTACCAAAATGCGTGTCTTTTAATATATCTAAACTCCCCCCACTTCTAAGGGTCTAAGTTCCACCTACTACTGGTACACCTTGTCTATGGCTGCAAATACTCAGCCCACGTCTCTAAATCCTAGAATAAGGTCCCATAAACCCCTCCCACTTCTAGGGGTCCACACTTAAGGGCCAGTGGTCTACCCACGCATCCTAGATTAAGGTCCCCGCCTCCACCTGAGTCATTGGAATCCCCTACTCCCAGCTGCCCGCTCCTTGGAATTTCACGCAATCTCTCGGTGAATCCTACAGGCTGACCCCAGCTCATTGGAATCTGACCCTTTGGTCAACCCTTACACATGCAGGGAATCCACGGTAACCCCTAACAGGTAATTATTAGTCACACACCTAATTGGACAGGTAATAGTTCAACCCCTAATAGTATTATTTTGTAATTTACTCATAAACTTGGTGTAGATAATTGGCAAAGATCAATACGATAATCCACTTATCACCCACACACTATCGAAAACATTTCCATTCATTCATCACTGGTGTGGACTCTCTTGGGCAATATCATCCCATTATCCCATTATTCAGAGTATATCAATACCATTTGTATTGCAATTTCACATATATATATATATATATATATTGTCAACCATAGTATTCTAAACAGCAAAATTTATAAACAAACCATAGCTTCATATGTATGTATACGTGTTCAAATGTTCTGTATCACTCTAAATATATATATATCGGCCAGTCTAAGTGTTTTACACTTCTAATGACAAACCATGTGAAAATTGGCTATTAACTCCGCATATGTATGTACTTCAAACACCTACACGAAAACCCAAATTAGGAGTATTGTTTCCGTTTATTGCGTACTATATAGTACACGATTTTCCCACGCACCATTACTACGAAAGTGGAGCGAAAACATCACACATCCAAATACAGACCTCAAGAAAGTACATTACAAAGTATCTATATCTATATTTGCGAATGTCTGTCTGTCTGTCTGTCTGTCTGTCTGTCTGTGTTCTATATAAATTCACAGGGGACCATCTAGATGATGCCAAAGGGGTCTACTAGGAGTAGCTTTTTACGAGAAAGAAAATGGTCGGGGTTAGAATTTTCTAAAGTGACGCCGTTGTTGTCAGGGGCAGTAAAGGGGGAGGGGCAGAAAAAAAATTTGTCGCCGATTGCCACCAAACTTATATATAATCATCCCCATAATATGAGGAATCTAATGTCGTGGTTTAATTATGACAAAAGTCACGCCGTTCGCGTCAGGGGCGCCCGGAAGGGGGGGGGCAGATTTTTTCTCTCTCGCCGATTGCCACGAAACTTACATATAATCATCACCATGATATGAAGAATCCAACTGTGTGGTTTAAATATGTCAAATGTGGCGTCGTTTGAGTCAGGGATGAACGGAAGGGGAGAGGGTCACCAAAATTGATCAAACTAATTTTAGCGCCATTTTCCACCAAATTGATATATATTCTTCTTCATGATACAAGGAATCTAATTGTGCGATTTAATAACGCCAAACTGTTGTTTTTGGATGAGAGATTGGGAGGGTGGGCACTAAATTTGATAATAAGTCGCAGATTGCCACCACACTTATACAAAATCATCCCCACGGTATGAGGAGTCTAATGTTGTGGCTTTTATCTGTCAAATGTGGCCTCATTCGAGTCAGGGTGGCATTGAAAGGGACAGGGTCACCAAAATTGATGCACAATTGTTTTAGCGCCAATTTCCACCAAATTGATACACGTTCTTATCCATGATACGAGGAATCTAATCGTGATTTAAAGACGCCATAGTGGTGCTGTTTGGGTGAGAGATGGAGAGGGGAGGGATTGGTAAATTGGCACCAAATTTGATAAAAAAATTGTTTAGTCGCCGATTATTACCAAACTTATAAACAATCATCTCCATGATATCAGAAGTGTAATCGTGTGGTTTAAGGATGTCACAAGTGGGGCCATTCGAGTCAGTGGTGTATAGAGATGAGAGGGACACAAAAAATTATATCTATATGTTTAGTGCCGATTTCCACCAGATTGAAACATATTCTTCTCCGTCATACGAGGAATCTTATCGTGTGGTTTAGATATACCAAATTGGTGCCCTATGGGTGAGAGATATGGGGACCTTAAATTTGATACGAATTTGTATACTCGCCAATTTTCACCAATTTCATATATGCATCTCTAATCTCTAATGAGTCTTAGTGTGTGCAGCTTGAGTCCGAAATAGGGACGGGAGGGTCACCAAAACTGATACAAAATGTTTTTAGTACCAATTACCATCAAATTCAGACACGTTCTTCTCAAATGATACAAGAAATAAAATCGTGCTGCCTGTCTGTCTTTTTGTCTGTCTGTGTGCGTTCTATATATAACTTCACGCGGTACAATCGAGATGGCACCAAGGCGTTCTAAGAGGGGTAACTTTTTACAAGGAAGATAATGGTGCGGGTTAAAATTTTCTAAAATGACGCTGTTGGTGGGATTGGAAATTTAAAAAATATGGTGAAATAGTTTTGTCGCTGATTTCCACCAAACGAATACATAATCACCTTCGCAATATGGTGTTGTTCGAGTCAGCGTTGCATCAACAATTGATTTAATAAACCAAATTCCACCAAATTCATACACGTTTTTCTCTAATGATATACCATGAATTAAATCACATTTGGTGTCGTTTGCGTCACGGATGGCGAGTGGATATGCACTATCATTGATAAGATTGCTATTCGCCGATATCCACATATAAGTTATATACAGTCACCAGGCCATCTCCATATCATTTTAAGTAGTTGGGCGTTCACATTTCACAACCCCGACATATGGTGACCCACATAAGTCACTTGAACAATTATATCTTCTTAACAGTCATATTTATATGGGAATGGCAATCAAGGAATTCACACAATGAGCTAGCAAAAAGAGATAACTAGAAGAAGCATTAAACGTATATTTATCATTCTATTGAAGAGATACATATATTCGTGCAAACTGAGAGACCTCGAACCGTCAGAGGATTGCATATATATAATAAAAAAAATTAGACTGTTCCATTCAATACAGTTTCCACAAAAAGTTACAATTTGTCAAGAGATATGGAAGGCCTGTTCAAAAATAGTGGTCACAGTGTGCAGTCAAATATAGTTTCTTCTGATATACAAGAAAATGCAGTTAGTAGCACAAGACTTTTCAGGATCCTACCAATACTGACATCTGACAAGGGTTTTAGAACAGACTCGTCGACTGACATAAACAACTAAAAATCTCGCTCTGTGCCTGGCACATGTAGCTGATATATAAGCAGCAATATTTCGTTTAAACTAAGAATATTTAGCCAATATATAGCACCATGAACAGAGGAGCACCTGGAAATTTCTTTGAAACATCTGTATCTTCATGGAGATATGATAGCCAGGTGTCCTCGAGATCTTAGTCCAACCCACTAGATTGATTGATACATCTCAATATGCAAAACCCAATTATCATCTTTTATCGAACTAATGTGTTTATGATGTTCATGTATCATATTATAACGTCTAATGTATACGCAGTTGTAAATAAATAAATACTTCATTATTGGTGGAACGGATTAATCGCGATAAACAATGACAATTGACAAGGTGAGCCACTACTTATATTCCATGACTGTAATAATCATGTTTTGTGATGCTATTTGAATATACAATTTATGAGAAAACGTATAACACTTTAAGCAAGAGCATTCTCTACTCCCAACAAATATCCACAGCATACATTAACCTGGGCAACGCCGGGTAACCCTGCTAGTGTGAATATAAATCCATAATACATTATATTTTTTATTTAATAAATCTCTCATTTTACATAGCATTCGCTCATGGGCGTTCGCCATCATTTGGACGCCATGTTGGATTTCTCAACTTTTGTTACTCTTTCTTAACATTAGAACTCCCTATAAAATCACATTCATCGTTCGATCATTACATTCATAGGGGGTGGGTCCCTCTTGATGGTAACCTCATATTTTCACACAAAAACATGGAGGCCATCTTGGATTTTGCAACTTTTAATATATCAGCACCCTATGCAGCTTGTATTTATTATATGTTTTTGGATTATATCACCTCGCTATAGAACGATTTTCCATTGTGTTTCGCGGTCGCCATGTTGGTTGTTTGGGTAAGGCAGGGGGTGAGTGTGGTTCTAATAATGGTTCTCATGCACGGTTCTCATGTCTTTGGTGGTTCTCTGTGGCTCTCATATGGTCTGAACTAGCCTTTAATGAGGTCCATTAGTACACATGTCATTACTTCACTGATAACCATTATATGGGCAAATCCATTCACTATCAAACGCTGTATTTCAATAATGGGTTTTCTTACTAAATATTGGTTATATTATACGCATCAGCAACCCCTCTTAATAACGTTCAAACGTGTCGCCCTAAATGGGTTTGGAATAGCCATACGGGTCAATGTATACCCTATTCCATGTATGTTATCGCAATTCAATAAAACATTTGTACAGATAAAGCTAGTGGGAACAATACACTATGTTTACCTAATTGACTATAGACAGTACGGTAAAGTGGCACCCTATAATGTATCAAAAGTGTATTTCAAGGGTTTTTAATCGGCAACCAATTATTGCATATATTTTTATTTGGAGTAATCATATGTATATGCAACACTGTGTCTCATATTTAATACAGACTTCTAGTAAACTAGTGGGTGGTTTAAATCACCGACTGCCATATATTCCTAATGGTAAGCTATTTTTAGATATGGGATAAAGAGCGTTTATATGACTAAATTAATTATAGACGAAGGAACTGAGGTAAATTATATTTTATTATTTAATAATTAACGATATACAAGCTTAAACACCATGGGTTTTTTATCAACTTCTTCCGTGTCAACAGTAGCCTATTTGGATTTTGGTTATGTTTATCAAAATGAACTCGTTACATCTGGCTGTAATGCTTTTTCGTCAGCGATCTATGTGTTGGATATTTTTGTTATTACGATCGGGACCCATGTAACTCCTATAAATATAGTCTGTTATGTAAGGGGGCATCAAAACATTGCCAGTGAAATGCCTACTACGAGGACACATGTCTATATTAATTTCACATATTCTTTTACCGTTCAATCTGATATACTCTAAGTTCTATGTTGAGGCATCAAAACAATGGTCTGGAAAATTTCTACTATGTGGACACGTGTATACATATTTACTTGATGTATTCTTTAATCGTTCATTTCTCTTTATTGTCGTTCATTTATAGCATTATTAGTATAAATTTAGTCTAAAATCTCCATTACATGGAGAAAATAAAGAGCCCATTTGATGTAGACTAATGTATAAATACTTAATTCATGTATTCTTTTCATCAATTATATTCTGTTATACAGAGGAAACAAAGCATGTACCACGTGACAGTCTCATGTCACGAAGGTCTACTGTGTGAACACATGTGCATATTCATTTCGCATATTCTTCTCAAAACACTCTATTATATAAGAGGGTATCAAACATTGGTCTGGAAAAGGCCTGTTATGTGCACACGTGTATACATGTTTACTTGATGTATGCTTTCATAGTTCATTTCATATACATGAACTCTTTATCATTGTTCATTTATAGCATTATTAGTAGAAATATAGTCTAAACTCGCCAGTGTATGGAGAAAATATAGCGTCAATACTGCTTTAATGGGTGTAACTCAAATTATTGCATCTGTCTGGCTCACTTATTATTCGTTTATACATTATATGGTAAAACACCCCACTATCAAACGTAGTGGGCTATCTTACAATTTTTATCACGTGACTAAATAGTGTTTATCTCACACATATCAGTGTCTACCCCCGATAAAGTAAACGCTCTTTATATGTTCAAAAGCGTCGTCCCTTAAGGAATTATCAATCGCCATATAGATTCAAGTCCAAACTATTTCGATGTAATATATCAGAATGCCAAGCATAACCATTTGTACATGTAATTTCTACAAACTCTTTGAATACAGGGCCTAATTATATCATTATATGGGCACTTTTCCTTCAAGATTGTATGAATGAACAATCAGATGGGAGGCGGATGGCAAGATAGAGCGACAGAGATGGCACTATAGCATAGCCATACACTATATTCGAGACCATTTTATGGAGAGGTCCAATCATATTCATGGTTCTCACAGGGACAGAGGTATCAAGATGTAAATTATGTTCAGAACACACATACACAGATGTTTAAAAGAGGGTGTATTTAATAAATTGTTATACAATTATAATTTGTTCCGAAAATTAGCCTTCAAATAGCCATAGGTAGCAATAGCAAGCGTGGTATTTCTCACAAAACGATATCGAAATGACCATGTATAGAGTGGAATGACATGTCGGGGATCAAAGGTGTTAATCAGTCCTGTATTTCGCCCACAATGGATTTTGATTTTGGATGTAACATCGTTGTATATGACAATTCAGTCACTATATGATATCTAATCGGTTGCACACGATACTGCTATTGTATTTTATGTCTCATATACTCATTGTATATTAATTGCTCCATTGATGGTAGGAGTATGGCATTGGTGTCTGGTTCTTCTATGTATTCTAATCATAGTTCATTCATATTATTACTCTAAAATCTCCATTAAATGGAGAAAATAAAGAGCCCATCTGATGTAGACTAGTGTATAAATACTTAATTCATGTAATATATGTATTATAACTCCTATATAGATAGTCTGTTATACAGAGGAAACAAAGCATGTACCACGTGACAGTCTCATGTCACGAAAGGCCTACTATGTGGACACATTTTCTTCTCAAAACGCTCTATTATGTACGGGGTTATCAACCATTCGTCTGGAAAAGGCCTACTATGTGGACGCGTGTATACACATTTATTTGATGTATTCTTTAATCGTCCATTTCTCCTTCTTGTCGTTAATTTGTAGCATTATTAGTAGAAATTTAGTCTAAACTCGCCGTTATATGGAGAAAATAATGCGTCAATACTGCTGTATTGGTGGTAAATGAAATTATTGCATTATGTATCGCAACTAAACAAGCGAGACAACTCATCACAACACATAAATTCATTTCTGAAGCCTATAGTGGTTTGTATTACACAGTGTAAATTTTCATTATTGCCAGGGGGGGGGGGGGTGAAAAAACAAAAATTCCGCACGTATGCCGGGGTGGGTGGGTGGTCAAAGCCACCAACAAGCAATTTTTTCAGCAACTAAAAAAAAAATTCCTGCTTGTTTTTTTAGTGTTTTGGCAATGAGTTGGGCTTCAAAACCACTTTGAATGAGAAAAATAATGTAATTCTAACTGGTAAACTGACTGCAGGCAGTTATCGTGTTGTATTTTGTTGCAAATTTTGAAATCCAAGATGGCCGCTGGCAGCCATGTTTTGTTGTCCGAATGACCTCAAAATGACTCATTCCTATTTACATGTCCATGTTAACATCCATGATAAATAGTATGCACAGAAATTCATATACAGCTGTTTACAGTGAATTTCCCCCCACAAATCTCTGTTTTAGTGTTAAAAGGGGGGTGGTTGTCAAAAAATGGTCGGAAAAAACTGCCGAAAACGGAAAAAAATTTGGCGGTGGGGGTGGGTGGGTACAAAAAATGATCGAAAGGGAAAAAATGCCATACGTGCCTGAAATGTTTTTCTGACCCCCCCTGTTATTGCTACCATTTAAGCAAACATTGCCCATGATAAGGCTACTATGCGAACACATGTCTATATTAATTTCACATATTCTTTACCGTTCATTCGTAATACTCCAAGCTCTCTGTTAATACAGAGGCATCAAAACATTGGTCTGTAAAAGACCTACTATGTGGATGCGTGTACACATATTTGCTTGATGTATTCTTTAATCGTTCATTTCTCTTTATTGTCGTTCATTTATAGCATTATTAGTAGAAATTTAATCTAAAATCTCCATTACATGGAGAAAATAAAGAGCCCATCTGATGTAGACTAATGCATAAATACTTCACATATTCTTCTCAAAACGCTCTATTATATACATATATTCTTTAATTATCCTCCGAGATCGAATATTAACAAAAATATTACATACATGTATAACATATTTACAAAGGATATCTGAAAGAGAAAACACATATTAGTTTATGAAATAAGCAACGTCAGAGACGACAGTGGTATTTATATATATGTGTATAGTCTTAATTGTATGGTTGGTCATTGTCCGTGTAGCATATTTGGAGTTTGGTTATGTTAACCAAATAATGGTAATTGACACCTCTGTTTGTAATGCTTTTTCATCAGCTATATTGGATATTTTTGTTATTACGATGGGGTCCCGTATAGACTCGTGTATAAATACTTCATGCATTTTCTTTCATCAATTATATGTATTGTAACTCCTATAAATATGGTCTGATATACAGAGGATATATTGCCCACGTGGCAGTATCGTATCATGTGCACGAAAGGCCTGCTATGCGTGTTCGGAAAAGTATTTAGTTCTTATTATAATATTTATAACAGCCAATCAAATTCCGTTGTTGAATTTAGTTATACAATACACGGACAAACAGAATGATAACATCCGTTCACCAACTTGATGCATTCTAGTCATAGTTCATTCATATTATTACTCTAAAATCTCCATTACATGGAGTAAATAAAGAGCCCATCTGATGTAGACTAGTGTATAACTACTTACTTCGTGTATTTTATTTCATCAATTATATGTATTGTAATGCATATAAATATAGTCTGTTATACAGAGGATACAAAGCATGTACCACGTGACATTCTCATGGCACGACAGGCCTACTATGTGAACGTGTGTGCATATTAATTTAATATATTCTTCTCAAAACAACTCAGCACAACGCATCAATTCGTAAATAGTTCTGATGTCTATGACGGTTCACACAGCGTACATTTTCATTGTTGTTAACATTTAATGCATACATTACTTATTTCTGTATACATTTAATGCATACATTACTTATTTCGGTATACATTGTTGCTATGTACCCATATATGGCCATATTTCGTAAAGCAAGTACAGTATCTATATGTGCTATGACGTATAACAAATGCCATCTCCACTGGTAAATCACTTATAAACGCTCTTTAATGTATAGTTAACTATACAGTTCTACATATGCTCGGCTCTATGGTGGTCTGTTGTGTTTTGCCAATAAGCCATTATATGCACGAAGGTAATGTGTTCAAATTTAGACATGCCTGATTTTGTGTCATACCAATAAGCCATATATAGGCACGAAGGCAACGTGTTCAAAGTATGCATGTACATGTCTGATTGGGTGCCAATGTTTTTTTGAAGCGAGTACAGTATCTATATGCATTATGACGTATATATAGTTAAAATGTTGAGTTTTCAGACGCAGGTCTAAGGCTTTTGTGCACTATATACGTGGTATACGTCATTATATACACGAAAGTAATGTGTTCTAAGTATACAAGTCTGATTTATGTATATGTTTTCTTAATGTAAAATCACTACCTATTTTTACCAATAAGCCATTATATGCACGAAAGCAACGCTTTATAGTAAATATGTATACACGCATCCACATAGTAGGTCTTTTACAGACCAATGTTTTGATGCCTCTGTATTAACAGAGAGCTTGGAGTATATACGAATGAACGTTAAAGAATATGTGAAATTATTATAGACATGTGTTCGCATAGTAGGCCTATCATGGGCAATGTTTCCTTAAATGGTAGCAATAATGAAAATTTACACTGTGTAATACAAACCACTATAGGCTTCAGAAATACGAATTTATGTGTTGTGATGAGTTGTCTCGCTTGTTTAGTTGCGATACATAATGCAATAATTTCATTTACCACCAATAAAGCAAAATTGACGCATTATTTTCTCCATATAACGGCGAGTTTAGACTAAATTTCTGCTAATAATGCTATAAATTAACGACAATAAAGAGAAATGGACGATTAAAGAATACATCAAATAAATGTGTATACACGCGTCCACATAGTAGGCCTTTTCCAGACGAATGGTTGATAACCCCGTACACAATAGAGCGTTTTGAGAAGAAAATGTGTCCACATAGGCCTTTCGTGACATGAGACTGTCACGTGGTACATGCTTTGTTTCCTCTGTATAACAGACTATCTATATAGGAGTTATAATACATATAATACATGAAGTAAATATTTATACACTAGTCTACATCAGATGGGCTCTTTATTTTCTCCATTTAATGGAGATTTTAGAGTAATAATATGAATGAACTATGATTAGAATACATAGAAGAACCAGACACCAATGCCATACTCCTACCATCATTGGAGCAATTAATATACAGTATATGAGACATAAAATACAATAGACAGTATCGTGTGCAACCGATTAGATATAATATAATGACTGAACCGTCATATACAACGATGTTACATCCAAAATCAAAATCCATTGTGGGCGAAATACAGGACTGATTAACACCTTTGATCCCCGACATGTCATTCCACGCTATACATGGTCATTTCGATATCGGTTTGTGAGAAATACCACGCTTGCTATTGCTACCTATGGCTATTTGAAGGCTATTTTTCGGAACAAATTATAATTGTATAACAATTTATTAAATACACCCTCTTTTAAACATCTGCGTATGTGTGTTCTGAACATAATTTACATCTTGATACCTCTGTCGTACATAGTGTATGGCTATGCTATAGTGCCATCTCTCTCGCTCTATCTTGCCATCCGCCTCCCATCTGATTGTTCATTCATACAATCTTGAAGGAAAAGTGCCCATATAATGATATAATTAGGCCCTGTATTCAAAGAGTTTGTAGAAATTACATGCTTGGCATTCTGATAAATTACATCGAAATAGTTTGGACTTGAATCTATATGGCGATTGATAATTCCTTAAGGGACGACGCCTTTGAACATATAAAGAGCGTTTACTTTATCGGGGGTATACGCTGATATGTGTGAGATAAACACTGTCTAGTCATGTGATAAAATTGTAAGATAGCCCACTACATTTGATAGTGGGGTGTTTTACCATATAATGTCTAAACGAATAATAAGTGAGCCAGACAGATGCAATAATTTGAGTTACACACAATAAAGCAGTATTGACGCTATATTTTCTCCATACATTGGCGAGTTTAGACTATATTTCTACTAATAATGCTATAAATGAACAATGATAAAGAGTTCATGTATATGAAATGAACTATGAAAGCATACATCAAGTAAACATGTATACACGTGTGCACATAACAGGCCTTTTCTAGACCAATCCCTCTTATATAATAGAGTGTTTTGAGAAGAATATGTGAAATTAATATGCACATGTGTTCACACAGTAGACCTTCGTGACATGAGACTGTCACGTGGTACATGCTTTGTTTCCTCTGTATAACAGAATATAATTGATGAAAAGAATACATGAATTAAGTATTTATACATTAGTCTACATCAGATGGGCTCTTTATTTTCTCCATGTAATGGAGATTTTAGACTAAATTTATACTAATAATGCTATAAATGAACGACAATACAGAGAAATGAACGATTAAAGAATACATCAAGGAAATATGTATACACGTGTCGACATAGTATAATTTTTCCAGACCATTGTTTTGATGCCTCAACAAAGAACTTAAGAGTATATACGAATGAACGGTAAAAGAATATGTAAAGTTAATATAGACATGTGTCCTCGTAGTAGGCATTTCACTGGCAATGTTTTGATGCCTCCTTACATAACATACTATATTTATAGGAGTTACCTGGGTCCCGATCGTAATAACAAAAATATCCAACACATAGATCGCTGATGAAAAAGCATTACAGCCAGATGTAACGAGTTCATTTTGATGAACATAACCAAACTCCAAATAGGCTACTGTTGACACGGAAGAAGTTGATAAACCCATGTTGTTTAAGCTTGTATATCGTTAATTATTAAATAATAAAATATAATTTACCTCAGTTCCTTCGTCTATAATTAATTTAGTCATATAAACGCTCTTTATCCCATATCTAAAAATAGCTTACCATTAGGAATATATGGCAGTCGGTGATTTAAACCACCCACTAGTTTACTAGAAGTCTATATTTCTTATGAGACACAGTGTTGCATATACATATGATTACTCCAAATACAAATATATGCAATAATTGGTTGCCGATTAAAAACCCTTGAAATACACTTTTGATACAGTATAGGGTGCTACTTTACCGCACTGTCTATAGTCAATTAGGTAAACATAGTGTATTGTTCCCACTAGCTTTATCTGTACAATTGTTAGATTGAATTGCGATAACATACATGGAATAGGGTATACATTGACCCGTATGGCTATTCCAAACCCATTTACGGCGACACGTGTGAACGTTATTAAGAGGGGTTGCTGATGCGTATAATATAACAATATTTAGTAAGAAAACCCGTTATTGAAATACAGCGTTTGATAGTGTATGGATTTGACCATATAATGGTTATCAGTGAAGTAATGACATGTGTATTAATGGACCTCAGTAAAGGCTAGTTCAGACCATATGAGAGCCACATAGAACCACCAAAAAATGAGGACCGTGCATGAGAACCATTATTAGAACCACACTCACCCCCTGCCTTACCCAAACAACCAACATGGCGACCGCGAAACACAATGGAAAATCGTTCTATAGTGAGGTGATATAATCCAAAAACATATAATAAATACAAGCTGCTGATATATTAAAAGTTGCAAAATCCAAGATGGCCTCCATGTTTTTGTGTGAAAATATGAGGTTACCACCAAGAGGAACCCACCCCCTATGAATGTAATGATCGAACGGTGAATGTGATTTTATAGTGCGTTCTAATGTTAAGAAAGAGTAACAAAATGGCTGCCATGTTTTATGGAAAATCGTTCTATAATGAGGTGATATTAAACACATAAACATAAATACAGGCTGAATAGGGTGCTGATATATCAAAAGTTGAGAAATCCAAGATGGCGTCCAAATGAGGGCGAACGCCCATGAGCGAATGCTATGTAAAACTAGAATGCACAACGACGACAACGTGCGCAAAAATGTAATAAACAATAATTTAAAAAATAATTTCACTGTATTTTTCTTAATTTATTTAATTTAATTTAATGTTAGTAAAAAAAGACAATTACCATTTCTCATTTCATCACAGATAAAAGGCAAATTACTATATTAATCATTTAAGTAATTAAAACCAATTCTATGTTGCCGAAAGGATGAGACTTTAATATCGAATACATTTTTTTCAGCGGCATATTTTGATTTTCATTTTCCGATAGTCAAATTTGACCAAAGGAGCAATAATAAGAAATAATTAATACCATTTGTGTAAATATTGATAGCAGCCAATATGCAACAATAAATATCAATAATTAATCAATAATTAATCAATAACGATAATTTTATGTAATAATAAACTCTTCAAACGGTGTTTGTGTCAACTAATGCGTTTTGTTTTGTGTTACGTCATTCGTCGTATTTAAACCGGAACTCGGCTGAAGGTAAGTCTATTCAGCCTATTGCGTCGAATTACGAAATCGCGTTTTGAATGTCTCTCTTTTCCCGCACGATAAAAAGAGGTCTTCGTACGAACCAAAAATGATAAAACTTCCCAATTATAAGTAAAAATACCATATGTAGGTCCCGAATGAGTCTATAGACTCTTTGATGTAGGGTTCTGATGGAGAAAATGTAGGTCGATCTATTTTTGTCATAACTCTGACGTATTTTGACCTGGGAGAAAAAATCGAAATCGAGGCTCACTATGAGCATGCCAGTTTTAAATATAGAAACAGGGAATCCCGACAAATGGCGATATCGGCGACAAACAAATAATCGAAAACAACACATAAAATAAACATAGCAAACAAAAACGCGGCACAGTAAAAATGTCAGAACGCCACGAGGTTTTACGTCGTTTTTGGTGACGTCATGGTGTGAAACGGAGTAGGGTGACACGTACCTACCTACGAATCTGTCTGATCGCAATACTGTTGCGCGAGCGCACGTAACTAGAATGAACTCAGAGAGATGCCAACGTGCGCAAAAATGTAATAAAAAAATAATTAAAAAAATAATTTCACTGTATTTTACTTAATTTATTTAATTTAATTTAATTTAATCTTAGCAAAAAAGACAATTACAATCTTCAATAATTTTATTTAGGGGATAACAGTGTGGTGTTTTGTGATTTCGGAAAGGTACATGGCGAATATACTGTGGCAAATTTTGTTAATGGGCGACGGCGGAGCCGGAGCCCATTAACCGGTATTTGCCACAGTATATTCGCCATGTACCTTTCTGAAATCACAAAACACCACACTGTTATCCCCATTCTAATGCTCTTCGAACTTAAAAATGTTATTTAGACAAACAAATGGCTCGTAATTATCAACGAAATGTGCGGCCATAGAAAACACTCAGCCAATTCACGACTTTTTATTTTAAATTTAATGCGCTAGATAAAATATAGTCCCCCAATTACCATCGCTCTTATCATTAAAAATACTGATAAACATGAACAATTGGCACCTCCAATAGAAATAAATATGCACAACAATTAGTTTCTGCATGTACCTGATGTCTTTTTCAGATGTTTACCACTTACAAATTGCGGTTTTGATTTTACCGCGATCTTGAAGTTGAATTGAAACAATGGGAAATTGTTTGCTCAATGCGATGTATTTCACGCCGTGTCTGTCGCGGTTTCATGTCAAGAAATTTGGTCAAATGATATCGAGACACTGACATTGGTGGGGTATAACGTTGTGGTGTTTTGTATTTTCTGAAAGTACATGTATACAGGGCGAATGTACTGACTGTCAATTTTCGACAAAAGCCACATCGCTGGTTTGTTTATATAGCAACGAGCTAGTAACGGAAGTCAGTGCCAAGGGCGTCAACTCTATAATATACTCCGTAACGTCGCCGGCATGTACTGCGTAAGGGTGACGTCATGGAGTGAAATAGGTAGGATAACACCAACGTACGTACCTACGAATCTGACTGATCGCCATACTGTTGCGCGAGCGCACGTAATGAGAGATTTATTAAATAAAAAATATTATGTGTTATGGATTTATATTCACATACTTTGCAATATACTTTCTTGAGGTCTGTATTTGGATGTGTGATGTTTTCGCTCCACTTTCGTAGTAATGGTGCGTGGGAAAATCGTGTACTATATAGTACGCAATAAACGGATACAATACTCCTTATTTGGGTTTTCGTATAGGTGTTTGAAGTACAGATGCGGAGTTAATAGCCAATTTTCACATGGTTTGTCATTAGAAGTGTAAACCACTTAGACTGGCCGATAGATATATTTAGAGTGATACAGTACATACGTATACATACATATGAAGCTATGTTTTGTTTATAAATTTTGCTGTTTAGAATACTATGGTTGACAATATATATATATATATACATATAATTTGTGAAATTGCAATACAAATGGTATTGATATACTCTGAATAATGGGATAATGGGATGATATTGGCCAAGAGAGTCCACACCAGTGAGGAATGAGTGGAAATGTTTTCGATAGTGTGTGGGTGTTAAGTGGATTATCGTATTGATCTTTGCCAATTATCTGCACCAAGTTTATGAGTAAATTACAAAATAATACTATTAGGGGTTGAACTATTACCTGTCCAATTAGGTGTGTGACTAATAATTACCTGTTAGGGGTTACCGTGGATTCCCTGTGTAAGGGTTGACCAAAGGGTCAGATTCCAATGAGCTGGGGTCAGCCTGTAGGATTCACCGAGAGATTGCGTGAAATTCCAAGGAGCGGGGAGCCGGGAGTAGGGGAATCCAATGACTCAGGCGGAGGCGGGACCTTATTCTAGAATGCGTGGGTAGATCACTGGCCCTTATGTGTGGACTCCTAGAAGTGGGAGGGGTTTATGGTACCTTATTCTAGGGTTTAGAGACGTGGGCTGAGTTTTTGCAGCCATAGACAAGGTGTACCAGTAGTAGGTGGAACTTAGACCCTTAGAAGTGGGGGGAGTTTAGAGATATTAAAAGACACGCCTTTTGGTACAGCCAGACGTCATATCATCATCACATGTCTTGCCGTTGACTATGCCAAAATATTGGTCCTCGATTGGTCAACTCCAAACCGTGCATTATCTATATTAATACAGGATAATGTAGATGGTAGTTGCAATTATCAACCTGATACATGTGACACAGCACATACGAATGTACATTTATTAGGAAATAAAGCTGAGCACTAGTATCGCCGGTAAAACATCTTATCATCGTAAAATCTCACGTCCCACAAAATCGCACCAGACAACATGTTTATCCTCTAAATAACTTATTACGAAACTGTATATTGTCATTTTCTTTAGGCATTCTCACCGACTCTGCCATTTCCGTTTCGCTGAGGAAATAACCTCTTCCATAAATAGAAACCATATTCGCGCATTGCTACAATACACGGCTCTGGTTATAAGTGGATGATCTTGATTTGTTGACGCATAAATGTGAATGGAGCAGAGTATGTTCACTGTATGCCAGTATACCATACTTGATCATGCATTATATAGTGATAAATATAAATAAGAATTGGTTCAAGTGTAACAGACGAGTCTCCCAAACAACAGACGCTCTTACCGGTAGTATGCACAAGGTCAATCACGTGATTGGAATAGACCGACATATATGGTTTATATTTATGGAAGAGGTTATTTCCTCAGCGAAGCGGAAATGTCCGAGTCGTTGAGAATGATGATTGATGATGATTGTTTATTTGTATAATATTTACAAGCTTATGACAATGGTGATAATAAACAAACAAAAATGATATTATACAGGAGCGACATGGCCCAGATGGGCCGTCTTCCTGTCGCCCCCTACGTATACAAACATGAAGTGGCAACTAATGAAGTGAAATGATAATTAAAAGGATAGAATGTAGTTCATAATAGACAAATAAAGTATCCAAACCACTTATGGGATGCATCTACATGTATGTGTTAATACATATGTATTGGTTGTATTCATGGGCTTATAATAAATCTGTCACTAATGATGGGGGTATGGCCGGGGCTGTTTTGATTCTTCATTGGTTAAGAAAATAATGGCTTCCGATTATCAAAGCATTGAATGATCGTTGTTGCTGAAGCAGGTATTTGTTTCAGGTTATCGAGGAATTCATATATCGATATGTAGGAAGCAGTTTATCGTTTTGTCCCGCCAAAATGTTAAGGTGAACATACCAGACTGCATTACAATTACTACAATGATGGGAGGATTGTGTCTTTTGCCTTAGTGAACTTTCAGACGACCACGATTCAATCGTAAGTGGAGGAATCGGGCCCGACAAAATCGTGGATAGTTTGTTCACACGATTGCGATGTCATGATTGTCGTCGTACACGATGACATCGTAACTATGTTGTTCGCAAAGCATGTGATTGACAACGCTACGATCTTTCCAGCCACGATTGTTACGTACACACGACTGCGATTACGTCGCAAGTGGAGGTATCCTAGGATACGCCACGATTTCTAATCTGAAATCAAACAGTGCTGATATTATTTTTTGACTTGCGATTTTGACGTGAGCATGCGCAATCTAACTATCGGTTACTTCCTACGACGGAAATCCTTCCACTTACGATTGAATCGTGGTCGTCTGAACGTTCACTAAGGATGATGCATGCTAACACTTCGACATACCTTGGGACAGCAGTGCGCCATACATGTGCCAAAACGCATCAGTGAACACGTGTAACCCTGTCGTTTCGCTGCTGCTTCTGGCGTAGTACGGGTTGTATTTTTCCATTAGAAAGAGGATGAAACTGATGACTGGTAAAATCAGAAGTGACGTAAGTATAACAGGCCACGTGAACGGATCAGCAAGTTGTCTCCACTTACGAGCCATGGGATCTGGTTTCCTCATGACGCCAGTAACTTGCTCGTAAAAGTATGGATAGCTGAAGTCCATAACTTCGGTGCGTGTCTGGTCGATGGAAAGTGCAGCTATAACCAAGTCGGAAGCCTGAAAAGGAACAGTTACATTTAAACAAACGAATGAAGTTGGCGTCTCTCTCTCTCTCTCTCTCTCTCTCTCTCTCTCTCTCTCTCTCTTCTCTCTCTCTCTCCCCCTCTCTCTCTCTTCTCTCTCTCCCCTTCTCTCTCTCTCTCTCTCTCTCTCTCTCCCCTCTCTCTCTCCCCCTCTCTCTCTCTTCTCTCTCTCTCTTCTCTCTCTATCTCCTCTCTCTCTCTGATGTTCACATGGTGTCTTGTATGAGAAGTTATATGACGATATTGCTCTATAAGGGCCACTCCATTAAGATATAATAACGACGCCCAAAGAACAGCGACAGACATTTTATAGTCCGGAACCAGTCAATATATTTTGCCTGCTTCCAAGTTACATAGGACTAATTTGCAGTTTTAAATGAGCCATTTCCATTTAAAGCCACATGGCGGTTTGCTCTCCAAAATACACACCGCTTTTGAATTTTTCCCGGTATCGAAATAGGTCGATCAATATCTTAACTACCTTTCTACGAGCATTCTGTAACCCAAAAAGACACACTGAAGTAATGAAAAATGCAACTACGAACAAGGTGTTTGGGTACCAAACAAAACAACCAGCCATTTGCACGACATGTAACAGAAGAGAACGTTCCGTGTTATTATATTCCTGACATGGTAGCAATAAAGAGCGTTTGTCTGACTTTGGGCGAAAAATTGAAAATGGCTGGGAAATGGCTGTGACTGTGGTAAGTGTTTTTCAAAGCATATGAAGCCGGCATAACAATGTTTCGTGTATTTATCGACCTACCGTATCCGTCCCTCCAAATTACGCAGACAACACTTTTAGGTTCGAATGAGCCATGCCCGTTTAACAACAACTCGTGTGAGACCTGGCTGCTCATATCTCACCTTTCTCTCCATTTCGCCGACTAATCCAGTCCAGGTACCGTTTTCTCTGATGACTCCCCACTGCTGGTCTTCTGGCTCAGAAATAACATAGCTGAAAATATTGTCATATTTATCGAATATACAGAATGAAATGCTGAGTTGCATGATGCTACATACCAATTCGCATTACAAGTTAGGTTAATACGGGTATTTGCACGATCAAAAGAAAAGAATAACAATTAACAATCATCTTTTTTCATTGATATATTGGTCTATATTACAAGTGTTTGATTTTGTTCTCCATTGAATTATACCATATGAACGTGAGTGACAAAAATATGAATACTGAGTTAAAAAAGGGGCATAACTGCATCGAACATCAATGGTCATTATTAAAAGGACACATGTACTGTCTCCTCAAAAGTTAATAACATACAAAATTGCAAAAACATTTCATGAACATTATTGAAGTTAATATTTGGGCAACTGCAAATTCTAAGTCGAAAAATGTGCATATGTCACATATAATTCTGAACAATATTGTTGATGTTATATTTCTGACAATCTTGATAGATATGCTGATTATTATAGTCATTTGAAAGTGTTTACATACAAAAAGGGAGGATTGTTAACAAAATAAACCATTGAAAGCCCCTCAGTTGTTTGACTCCTTAAGTTATGTTTGCTTTTTGTTATATGCCAGTCAGGTTCCGCAGAACAAAATAGGTTGATACATGCATTGAATACATTACACAGAGGTTTTGTTGAAGTTATAAATTTTATAAAAATCGGGCCATGTGTTTCCATAGCATGGAACAATAACAATTGTTCCTTGTTACTCTGTTCCTGATATGGTTTGTTAAATATAGAGTGCTTGACTTCTGTGTGAAGACTGGAAAAGGCAAGTTTTTTAGCAGAATAAATAGAGCTTATAAATCAGTATTTCGTGTATTTATCTGCCTATATTACCCTCCTTCAAATTACAGACATACTCTGGAGGTCAAACGAGCAATGTTCATTGAATCAGATGTCAATAGATGATGATACATTGGGGTTTACCACTGACCTGAAATTCAGAGTAACGGCCAGCTGATCAAGTAGATCTATGCAGAACCCTGTATATTTCGTACCATTGATTGTTGGACTGGTGACGAACGGAGACCACTGCAAATTAAAAATTATTTTATTGCACTTGTATATTTTATCATCAATTAATGAGTTTCGATGAAGTTAAGTTGGAGAAATATAACTTCGGTATATGAATAACACAAGATACTTTTCAGCCAGTCATACTCTTAGTCTTAATCTAATTTCATCGCCGTTATGAATACTATGTTTTTTTTTGTCGAGGGGGTATACGAAACTCCAGGGATGTATAATGCTGTGTTTATTAGCACCACACCACACCACACCAACACAGTACAATATTATTTTAGATACACACTTATTATTGCTTTTCGCCTTTTATATTTAGAGACCACCATCTTCTAAAAGTTACAAAAATACAATAAAACACATTCAATATAATCACGGGGTTTTCTCATGGTACACTCATGTGTTTTTCTTTACCAGATGTTTCTATTGGCTCACTTCGTTTCCTATTTTCTTTGTGGATCAATTCACATTATACTTCAAACATCTCTGTTGAGGTCCACTTCTTTCGTTCAGATCTGCACTAATCCAGTGCGAGTTGGCTTTGATAATCCAATAGTGTATTAGAACGGTTACAATATCATAATAACCATTCCAAATAATAGTTCTCTGTAATTAGTCAAAAAGTACATTAGACCAAGCTAATCGGGCATCAGTAATAAACATCTCAAAAATAGAAAGTCCCCCTAATATATTCGGTAATATGTTATGAGATATAGAATGGATTATTATGAAACTTTCCACAAATGATTTGTGGAACCAAAGACATCAAGTGTGCACATTACTGTACTGTGAGGTGAGATATGGCTGAGTGAGCACAAATTAAATGGAAGAGGGGCACATTTCAAAAGTTGCATAAACACAGGTAGAGTGATCACAAACATTCAGCTGTGCCTTCTCGCACAGGCATGGAACATCCTTATATGTTGGTACCCCAATGGCCTACATGGTGATTTACTGAAAAATGTCTTCGAAGAGATCTGTGTTGCTCACAGCATGAAACTTCAAGGTGTCATTCCAAAGGAATGTGGTTAGGCTGAATGGTCTAGGCAAGTAGCAGGAACATTGTGTCACGAAGATGACACGCATGTTATCGTGGACTCAGTGTCACTTTTAGACCACATTTACAGCCAATGTTACAATGGAGTGACTGTCCACTCTACGTCAGTATTTTGCAATTTTTGAAAAGCAACCCTCTTCCATTCAATTAATGCTCAGCCGGCCATAACATACCTCATAGGACGGTGCCTCACACATGTTGTGTATCAGATACCACTAAACATTTGCGAAAGTTCCGTCAAAATCCATCTAATATTTCATAAAATATTACCGAATATATTAGGGGCCGGGGCTTTCTTTTTTTGATGTGTTTTTAATGTTTTGTAACTATAGCAGTGAAGGATAACCACTAAACTCACTGGCATTGTGGAGACTAAAAGCGTTCTATTGTTAAAACCAAATTTTGCATTTGGAAATATATTCTGGACATCGAATAAAATTCCACCGTGTGATGAGACAGAGTTGACTAGTTGGAATTCTCGGTTACCCTGCTTTCTCCACATCAGCGTATCTATGTCATAGAAGACTGTTTCCTCCATAATCAAGTGCCTGTAAATCTAAATGAGAGAGCACATTGGTATCATATCAATAAATCTATGTAAAAACTGACACAAAGTAAGACTATACAGTGTTTCTGCAAGGTTTCTATAACCAGGATTAATTAATAGATCATAGAAAAGAATATCGAGGTATGCAATGCTATTGATAAACAGTGAGACACTGTCTAGGAACCATTACATCGGAAGTCATTCTATTGCTGGTTTGTGACGGGTATTTTTCTGTTGACGGGTAATTTTTTGAGCCATTTAGGCGATAATTCGATTAATTTTACAATTTCCCTCAAAATATGTGGTCCCAAAGAAGGTGATAATAACTGAAATTCCATTGTACAAGTCATAACAACGACGAAAACCGCGTATTTTTATTTCTTTTGGGGTTCTCCCTCGATCGAGTAGGTTCTCTTCCAATTTAATTGGTTCTATATATCAGGGAAATACTACTATCTGGAAGACTATTTGGTTCAAACTTACCACGACGTGAAAATAATTAAGTAATAAAAACGAAATAAGCGTTAACATCTGCTCCACTTTTCATCAATTTACACTCCCTTCCCAATATAAATTGATTATAATATGGCGGCTAAGTGACAGATAGCACATAATCGTTCACTGTGATATAATCATGCAATTTGACATGCATGGTCAGTGTGATGACTCAACAATTTTTTTCTGATAAACCAATCATAATGGTCGACAGATTCCAAATGGCTGGAATGTTTGGAAATTGCCGATACCATCATGCAATTTGGACTGCGTGATCAGAGTAAAGTACTGAACATTGTTTACCTACCAACTAGTCATAATGGAAGACAAATTCTAGATGGCCGCCAATTTTCAAAATGACCGATATTTTTGGCTTAACTCAACATATCAGATATATCAACGCGTGTTGTACTTTATTGTCACATGGGGATTTAGTTAAATACAATTATGAACCAGTGATAAGTGTGCAGCAAAAAGAACAGTTTGTCCAGCATAACTATCAACATTTTCTTATTTTTATACTGAAAATGCTTGAGAAATGGTCAAAAATGAAAACACCTTTCACTTTTTTAATACAAGCATGAACATTTTCACAAATAAATGATTGGTGGGTGCACAATACAATAGTCTTTTGACCAGAAAATAAACTTGGCCAACGGTTTTAAGATGTCTTCTATTTCGAAATTGGGTACCATTTTCAGCCTGTACTCACGATTTAAGATATACTAAACACTTTATTATGTTTTGTTTTGTCATTTATATTGCCCAAGTCACAATAATAAGTCTAAGTGATTATTAGGAAAACACTCCAGTCAGCTTCCACTTGGCACAGCCGCACATATGCATGTACACATGGCGACGCTAGGCATGTCTCTGAGACAGGTACATGTAACATGCAGCTGTGCCAACGTTCTACCATATACTTTTCATTTTGATCAACTGAAAAAATGCTCAAATAAGTGACATATAATGTAGGTTCGCAAATGCAAAATAAAGTATTTTTTTAGTGAATACTTCACAAAATAATTATCAAGGACCCTTTAAAACTTAGAAACTATATGAAACTAGAGGTCTGATTCTATGTAATCAGATATACCTGTATGGTATCGACATCTAATGGGTTTACTGTATGTATAGGTGTGTTCCTCTTCATGTGAAGGTAAACTGGTGCTACGTGATCTGCTGTTTGACTTGAATTGACATTGCAGCATAAAATAAAATCATCACTTCCCCACAATGAGACCGCAGCTGGGAAAATATTTGTTTAAATAAATGTTAGCAAGAGAAAACTATGGACCTGTGCCAACTTTGACCTTTAGATGCCTACGTTCAGCGTCCGCGCTGGACCAAAATTGACTTTTGCCAAATAATTTGCCAAATGAAAATATTTATGTAAAATTAATTTAGCATTTGCCAAATTCTATCTCCGATAGTATTATTTTCTGCAACCTTCAGTCTTATGATTCGACACTCGTGGTTTGAACTTTTGATATCGATAGAAAAGCAGTTAGTTAATGAATAATTATACTCGCATCTCGATTGTGGTGTATCATACATGTATAACAATAAGCCAATCACCGATCAATACAATAGCAAAAGGGTTGCTTCACCAGAAGGGCAAATCACATGGGGATTAGCTATGTAAACACTACCACCACACTAAATACTAGTAATCCCTCCAACCGTTGGTACTAATGCTATATATGAGATTAACTGTATCTTAATAGAGGTATTAACTTGTTCTAATCCTTATAAAACACAACTAATATAATTATGTTGCAAGAATTTCCTGAAATGAATGATATTGATTGACTTGAGGAATTCAAAAGTGACTTGCCAAAATATTTTTTGCCAAATGTGAATTATTTTTTCCATTGGCAAATTTGGCAAGTGGCAGCGTGAACCCTGCCTACGTTCCCTATATATTTCGCGCTCTTATTTCCATTAGTTTCTTAGTATTTCCAATTAAACAGAAACGACCAAAATAGAAAAAACAATACACTTGCTTGGTTACACCATGGAAGTATAATAATATGAAAAATCATCAGGTGAAAAAATCGCAGTGTATGGACAGAATGTGAAGTGTTGTGATTATATGTTTTCCTGTCATTTGTAAGTTGACCTGAAGTGCTTGGAAGTGACCACATCCAGTGGAATTTGGTTGAGAGTGTGTTGGGGTCGCCAACAATATGGTCCGAGCTAGTATATTTGAAGACCCGTAACTCTGGAATATTGCATTGTATTTTCGAAATTCTTACAGATAGTTTGGTTTCTTATGTATTGATTCAAAGTTCAGTTTTGTTCGTGTGATTATGAAATCTATATATTTTTGGAAAGGGTAGACGTCACTGAGTTTAACAATCCATGTTTCCAGTTTTGTTACAACACACCCTGGCGCCCATTTTAGATTTTTCAAATGGATGTCAAAATTGTATATTCAACTAGTTTTCCATTGATTGGAGGTATCCTTTGTATATGTACCTGCATACAGAATAATTATCAATTGAAAATCCATCTCTGAATGAGTTTGAATGGCCTTTTAACATTTGCACTTAACAATCAGCTGATCGTCGCTCTCAAGCGGCCATCTGGAATTTTAAAATTGCCGCCGAGTAAGCCTATATATATCTGCCATTAGAATCACACCAATAAGCATTATAAATGTTCATTACAGCGCCCTTTTGCATATAATTTTTTTTAGAAATTGTGCATTTTATGATAAAAGCATCATATTCGATATATCGATGGGCTGGAGCTAAACCCCGGTAAATGCAGAATTCGCAAGAATTAGGGTTTTGTTGTTATATTGGAGAGTGAAACTATTAGTGATATTAGTGATAAATCATCAAAACGCTAACCACTTATCTCTTCATGGGACCATATGAGAGTAAGCAGATTCTGGCATTTCTAGATAACAAGTTAGTCCAAACCTAACAAGCTTCCAGACATCACTGTGTCAACATAAAAATATAATAAACACAGATGCCATCATTCTGCAGTCACACTCTCATATAATTTATCTCTGAAAATTGAAGCTCTCTGACTTTATGGCAAACTGGCACCATTCACGTAAATTCAAATACAGCTGAGCGGATAGCCCGCAACATGCTTTAGATTAAAATTCCACTGAGAATTACTCACCGTTAATGGCTAACAACCACTCAAATCAAATTATTCTGCAATAAGAATCTCTACAGTATACCATACAGTTAAATAACCTGTTACTTCAAAACCAAATCGGATGACAATTCCAATGCAAGCCCAACAAAATGTCATCCCACGCAGAGATTTGTCACTTTGCACCTCGGTGTGGTATAATATCACAGGATTGTTTTCCTCTTTCCGAGGAGGTCATTATTTTCCCGGTTATTATCTAGATAATGCGCAATTGAGCTAGTAATTACTAGCAAAATAATTACCACCTCAGCGAGATAACACATCGGCGTCTTTGGTGAAAAACATTCGTCGAGATAACACTCAAGCGACAACAAAAGGGAGACATTGTAAATGGGTTTTAATTTTATGTAACGTTTTCGTGTAAGGCATTACATCGATAGCTGCATTTCGTTACTATAATTATGTTCGATCATTTAATAACCATCGGTTCGATTAAACGATATAACTTCATCGGACTCTTTCTCGTGAGTTGGTAGACCGTGACATGTATACCTTTGTCCCCAATGATCTGATCCGATATTCATAGCATTGGCGTGATCACCAACTGAAACCAAAGGGGCGGAGACAATGGAATTTTGATCGCTTCTGCTATATACGGCTATCGTGGTTGCATGTCATTATTATGACCGATATCGAACTTCTAGAAGACCAATGTTGGGCTTAAACGAATTAATTATAACCCATCTCTGGAAGAGAATGGGGAGGGGGTATATTGGATTGACCTCCTCTATGCGTCCGTCATTCCATCCGTCCGTGCATACATCTATCCCACCGTTTTTCCTTTGTCGGATCTGAATGAAATTTGGTATGAATGTTCACTATTATGATGGCAATCAAATGGGTGTCAGACCGGTTTTCCGAAGACCTATTACTACGAAGGCCCACAACTCCGAAGACCCGATTCTCCGACGGCCCACAACTCCGAAGATCCGATTCTCCGAAAGCCCATAACTCCGAAGGGCCGATTCTCCGAAGACCTATAACTCCGAAGACCTATAACTCCGAAGGACCGATTCTCCGAAGACCTATAACTCCGAAGGCCCGATTCTCCGACGGCCCATAATTCCGAAGGTCCGATTCTCCGAAGGTCCGATTCTCCGAAGATTTTGTTTTATCGGGGTATTATCGTTTACTAAATAGTGTACAGTCCAGCGGCGAAGCCAAGGGGTCCAAAAATTCCCACTGCCCCCATTAAACCTCTACTTGCTATTTCAGACAATATGGGCCCCTACTAAAACATGTCCAATGTCATGTAAACGCCCGGAAATCGTTCATGGGGCATCAAAATATTCAAACTTTTCCTATATATACTGCCCCCACCTAAATGGGAATCCTGGCCCGCCACTGACTATACACCAGATACTATAACGTTACTTTGGCCCATGAAATGCCAGAGTAAAATGTACAGGGGTGAACGGGGAAGAACTTGTCGCCCCTGTGCATGTTAGGCTACTCTGACATTCTTGCAGCGTTTCGTTATAATATACCCGGTGCACACCAGTGACGGAGCCAGGGTTCCCATTTAGGGGTGCACATTAATTAGCATATGTGGGGGATATATCATGCATATGATATGCCGAAAGCATATCACGAAGGCCTGATTTGGGGAGCGCATACATGGGAGGGGTCGCCCCCAATCGTTGGTCCGGGGGCTCCCCTGGACAGGAACACTGTGAATATTTGAATGCCTAGGAGGGATTTCCTGACGTTTACATGACATTTGACATGTTTTTTGGGGGCGGTCTTCCCTAGGGCCCCATTGACCCCGCCACTGGACTGTACACTATTTAATAAGCGATAAAACCTGATCTTCGGAGAATCGGACCTTCGGAGAATCGGACCTTCGGAGAATCGGCCCTTCGGAGTTATAGACCTTCGGAGTTATGGGCGTTCGGAGTTATAGGCCTTCGGAGTTATGGGATTTCGGAGTTATGGGTCTTCGGAGTTATGGGATTTCGGAGAATCGGGACTTCGGAGTTATGGGCTTTCGGAGAATCGGGGCGTCGGAGAATCGGACCTTCGGAGTTATGGGTCTTCGGAAAAACGCTACGTAACCATCAAATGAGTGTTCAATAATTTTGTTCATTTTCCATTCTATAGTTATTTATCTTTGTTTATATGAAAATGTTGGGGGTTTTGTCCGTCCAAGAAGATATCTCACCCATAATTTGTCGGTTCGAATTTGCCACCATGAGGTATGGCAGCACCGCCTGTGCAACCTCTTGTTGGCTACCGATGGGCAAGCGAGAGATCAGGATAATGTAGGCCTCCTCTTAGGTACGTGGTTAGAGGGTCCACCTGTGTTGGTGTGTCCACATTGGAATTCTAGTGACCCATATGGAGATACTTTTGCCAGTGTTAAACCGCACCGTTATCAGACCTCTTTGGCGCCCATCAGATGGCCCTGTCAATTTCTATAGCAGACATGCAGCCAGACAAGACATTCGAAAATATAGATACACGGTGAAATCAGCTTCGCCATTACTGTGTCGCTTCAAGCACAGACTAAAACGCCAACTGCGACTCATTTTCCAGTTACATTTAGGGCAAATTCTATTGTTTAACAACGGAAAACTTATATCAAAACATTAACAATGGCATTAATGCCACTACTATTATTCCATTACGATTACAGCAACCAACATTAAGAGGGGACTGTACACTAAATTCGACCATTTATGGGACCATCTATTATACTCAACAGAATATATGCAAAAAATAAATGAATTTGAGCCATGGATGAGTGCCAAATACACTCGTGTGCTCTATGAACGATGTAAAAACATGGTAGTTATAATGAAAATATATTAATAACTCGAGTAATGTTGCATCATGGAAACCAGATTTACTGCTTACCACTGAGTGTCAGGTAGTCAGGGAATCCCCACCAAAAATATTTTGCTCGATTCAAAGAACATATTTTGGGGCAAAACTGGCATTTTGAGAGGCGTTTCAACATTTCTGAGCTGCCTGTAAGGTAAAACATACTGCAAATCCACCCAAACTCAATCAGTGATACGTTATCAATTGTTAAGTATCCTTTATTTGAGTGTATATGTTCATAGGATAGTTCCAAACAATGGAAAACCAGGTTAATGTTATCTTTTGGCTTCTCAAACGTAGCTTCTTCGTACAATTTGTCACTGAGTTATGCCCCTTGGTTTGCACACACAAGACACTCAAATTGACCTATTGCTTTGACTAAAATAGACCATTTTCAACCCAAACGTGAAACATGATAGCGAAATTAGTTATATCTAGCTGAAGTAGGGGATTAAGAAATATTATCTTGCAATAAACTTTCATTTGAAAACGAAAGGCATTTGTGGGGGGGGGGGGGGTCTCTGGAGAAGTTTTTGTCATGCAAGTCACTAAATTTGCAATCACCAGGGAATGAGGTGATACAATTGATGGATTAAGTATCTTACCTTAAAATATTCCAAAAATAAGCGTCGAAGATCGTTATCAGACAACTCTGTCCTGTTTGTTGTATCTAGAGTACACTCTAGTTGGTGTAAGACTGCTTTTATGACCAAATGTGTAGCCTGAAGAAACAAAATCTCGATAAACATTCATTTTATTTATCTAAGAGTTACACAACCCCTTTGAAAATTAGCTCAATAAGGTATAAATCTGGAGAATCAGTTTCATTTAAATGGAGACTGAACACCAATTTCAATAAGTTGCTGGCAATAACGATCTAATATCGATAAAATATAAAGCAAAATAATTAATTTGATGTCAAAGATATCTCCTGAAATGTTTAGGTTAGCAGGTAATCTTAAAATCTTAATATTGGTAAACTCTTAATATAAATTTACATTATAGCTTCAGCCATAGACTAATTTGCGACATTCAATGTACAAGACGTAATCAGGTTAATTGAGCAATGCGTGGCACACATTGTGTAAAAAATTATGTTTATATGGGGCGTGAATTCAAGCCACACAGTTATGTTTATATGGGGCGTGAATTCAAGCTACACATTTATGTTTATATGGGGCGTGAATTCAAGCCACACAGTTATGTGTATATGATGGGGCGGGACTTCAAGCCACACAGCTATGTTTATATGGGGCGTGACTTCAAGCCACACAGTTATGTTTATATGGGGCGTGAATTCAAGCCACACAGTTATGTTTATATGGGGCGTGAATTCAAGCCACACAGTTATGTTTATATGGGGCGTGAATTCAAGCCACAGTTATGTTTATATGGGGCGTGAATTCAAGCCACACGGTTATGTTTATATGGGGCGTGAATTAAAGCCACACAGTTATGTTTATATGGGGCGTGAATTCAAGCCACTCACTGACTATACAATGACATTAATCAGTATCTGGAACTAGTATGTATATAATATAACATGTATTTGACACATTTGACCGCAAACTGTACAAAAATATCTCGATGTCGAGCGTTCTATTTTTGAATTCCGGTTTATCTGCCATCCGTAACATTACTTCGTACTCAGCAGACGTCAAATGATGAAAATCTGGTTATATTATTCTATACGAAATCTGCCACCAGTCCTGTATCATTACTTCGTACTCATCAGACAGTCAAATGCTGGAAATCTGGTTACATTATTATATACGAAATCTGCCACCTGTATCATTACATCGTAGTCATCAGACAATCAAATGATGAAATCTGGTTACATTATTCTATACGAAATCTGCCACCTGTATCATCACTTCGTACTCATCAGATAGTCAAATGATGGAAATCTGGTTACATTATTCTATATGAAATCTGCCACATGTATCATTAGATCGTACTCATCAGACAGTTAAATGATGGAAATCGGGTTACATTATTCTATACGAAATCTGCCACCTGTATCATCACATCGTACTCATCAGACAGTCAAATGATGGATATCTGGTTACATTATCCTATACGAAATCTGCCACATGTATCATCACTTCGTACTCATCAGTCAGTCAAATGATGGAAATCCGGTTACATTATTCTATACGAAATCTGCCATCTGTATCATCACTTAGTACTCATCAGACAGTCAAATGATGGATATCTGGTTACATTATTCTATACGAAATCTACCATCTGTATCATCAAATCCTACTCATCAGACAGTCAATTGATGGAAATCTGGTTACATTATTCTATATGAAATATGCCATCTGTATCATCACTTCGTACTCACCAGACAGTCAAATGATGGATATCTGGTTACATTATTATATGCGAAATCTGCCACCTGTGTCATTACATCGTACTCATCACAGTCAAATGATGGAAATCTGGTTACATTATTCTATATGAAATCTGCCATCTGTATCATCACTTCGTACTCATCAGACAGTCAAATGATGGATATCTGGTTACATTATTCTAAATGAAATCTGCCATCTGTATCATCACTTCGTACTCATCAGACAGTCAAATGATGAAAATCTGGTTACATTATTCTATTTGAAATCTGCCATCTGTATCATCACTTCGTACTCATCAGACAGTCAAATGATGAATATCTGGTTAGATTATTCTATATGAAATCTGCCACCTGTATCATCACTTCGTACTCATCAGACAGTCAAATGATGGACATCTGGTTACATTATTCTATATGAAATCTGCCATCTGTATAATCACATCGTACTCATCAGACAGTCAAATGATGGATATCTGGTTACATTATTCTACACGAAATCTGCCACCTGTATCATCACTTCATACTCATCAGACAGTCAAATGATGGATATCTGGTTACATTATTCTATATGAAATCTGCCATCTGTATCATCACTTCGTACTCATCAGACAGTCAAATGATGGATATCTGGTTACATTATTCTATATGAAATCTGCCACATGTATCATCACTTCGTACTCATCAGACAGTCAAATGATGGATATCTGGTTACATTATTATATACGAAATCTGCCACTTGTATCATCACTTCGTACTCATCAGACAGTCAAATGATGGAAATCCGGTTACATTATTCTATATGAAATCTGCCATCTGTATCATCACTTCGTACTCATCAGACAGTCAAATGATGGATATATGGTTACATTATTCTATACGAAATCTGCCATCTGTATCATCACATCGTACTCATCAGACAGTCAAATGATGGACATCTGGTTACATTATTCTATATGAAATCTGCCATCTGTAGCATCACTTCGTACTCATCAGACAGTCAAATGATGGAAATCTGGTTACATTATTCTATATGAAATCTGCCACCTGTATCATCACTTCGTACTCATCAGACAGTCAAATGATGGATATCTGGTTACATTATTATATACGAAATCTGCCATCTGTATCATCACTTCGTACTCATCAGACAGTCAAAATGGTGGAAATCTGGTTACATTATTCTATATGAAATCTGCCATCTGTATCATCACTTCGTACTCATCAGACAGTCAAATGATGGATATCTGGTTACATTATTCTATACGAAATCTGCCATCTGTATCATCACTTCGTACTCATCAGACAGTCAAAATGGTGGAAATCTGGTTACATTATTCTATACGAAATCTGCCATCTGTATCATCACTTCGTACTCATCAGACAGTCAAATGATGGATATCTGGTTACATTATTCTATATGAAATCTGCCATCTGTATCATCACTTCGTACTCATCAGACAGTCAAATGATGGATATCTGGTTACATTATTCTATATGAAATCTGCCATCTGTATCATCACTTCGTACTCATCAGACAGTCAAATGATGGAAATCTGGTTACATTATTCTATACGAAATCTGCCAACTGTATCATCACTTCGTACTCATCAGACAGTCAAATGATGGATATCTGGTTACATTATTCTATATGAAATCTGCCATCTGTATCATCACTTAGTACTCATCAGACAGTCAAATGATGGATATCTGGTTACATTATTCTATACGAAATCTGCCATCTGTATCATCACTTCGTACTCATCAGACAGTCAAATGATGGATATCTGGTTACATTTTACTATATGAAATCTGCCATCTGTATCATCACATCGTACTCATCAGACTGTCAAATGATGGATATCTGGTTACATTATTCTATACGAAATCTGCCACCTGTATCATCACTTCGTAATCATCAGACGGTTATCCACCCTTCACAAGATAATAAATAATAATGCACCTCGTTACTTAAGCACAATCCTGCCCGAACGTTTCAGAGACAGGACCGATCGAGAATCAAAATATGCTTCTGATTTTATTATCATTCGCTGTGACTCTGCAAGGTTAAAATCCACTTTAACCGTGCCTGTACAAAGGAATGGAACTCCATTAAATTAACTATTCGCAATCTTGCTCATGATGAATTCGTGAAGCAATTGAAACATATGCACTACGCGGGGACAAGGCTGAAACCACCTTTGTATTTCACAAATAGGAGTCGTTATTATAATATTATTCACACGCAACTTCGATGTAAATGTAGTGCCCTACAATCCGATAAATTACGTAATCATATCTCAGATTCCGCAACATGCTCGTGTGGCTTCCGGGATGAAAATGCTAACCATTTTTTCTTTGAATGTAACCATTATGCCGAATCTCGGCAAAAACTCAATAATAATCTTATGCAACATAATATTAACTCTGTAGACATACTTCTTTATGGGAAACCTGAACTAACTTATACTGAGAATAGTGATATCTTTAAGGCTGTACACTCGTATATTAGAGATTCCGGCCGTTTTGAGAGAACCTAACACTTTGACCATGCCATTCTACACCAAATCTACTTATAATATAATATTCTAAGTTTGTACCTTGTTTCCTATGTACAATATATCCCAGTTATGCACTCAATAATGGATATATGCCTGTACTATCGTATTTTTACTTGTTGCAAGGGAATGATCACCGACGGGTTGATGAAGGATACTCACACTCATCCCATCTCTCCACTGTAAACCGACCCTCCAATTCTCCTCCGCAATCGCCATTCTGTTTATTTACTTATATTTTTCATTATATGTATGTATATAATATACCTTGTGTTTTGTTCGTCTTTAGTGTCATAAAATTTGTCAGTGTATCATACTAGGGAGAGGAGGGTATTCTAAGTGATTTAGCACTTGTCCTCCAATCCCTTTTGTCATAAACTAATTTAATTTATGAACAAATAAAATATGTTTGAACAAAAATCATCAGACAGACAACTGATGGAAATCCGGTTACATTATTCTATACGAAATCTGCCATCTGTATCATCACTTAGTACTCGTCAGGCAGTCAAATGATGGATATCTGGTTACATTATTCTATATGAAATCTGCCATCTGTATCATCACATCGTACTCATCAGACAGTCAAATGATGGATATCTGGTTACATTATTCTATACGAAATCTGCCCCCTGTATCATCACTTCGTAATCATCAGACAGACAACTGATGGAAATCCGGTTACATTATTCTATACGAAATCTGCCATCTGTATCATCACTTCGTACTCATCGGACAGTCAAAATGGTGGAAATCTGGTTACATTATTCTATATGAAATCTGCCACCTGTATCATCACTTCGTACTCATCAGACAGTCAAATGATGGATATCTGGTTACATTATTCTATATGAAATCTGCCATATGTATCATCACATCGTACTCATCAGACAGTCAAATGATGGATATCTGGTTACATTATCCTATACGAAATCTGCCACCTGTATTATTACTTCGTACTCATCAGACAGTCAAATGATGGATATCTGGTTACATTATTCTATATGAAATCTGCCATCTGTATCATCACATCGTACTCATCAGACAGTCAAATGATGGATATCTGGTTACATTATTCTATACGAAATCTGCCACCTGTATCATCACTTCGTAATCATCAGACAGACAACTGATGGAAATCCGGTTACATTATTCTATATGAAATCTGCCACCTGTATCATCACTTCGTACTCATCAGACAGTCAAATGATGGATATCTGGTTACATTATTCTACACGAAATCTGCCACCTGTATCATCACTTCGTACTCATCAGACAGTCAAATGATGGATATCTGGTAACATCCTATACGAAATCTGCCACCTGTATTATTACTTCGTACTCATCAGACAGTCAAATGATGGATATCTGGTTACATTATTCTATACGAAATCTGCCATCTGTATCATCACTTAGTACTCATCAGACAGTCAAGTGATGGATATCTAGTTACATTATTCTATACGAAATATGCCACCTGTATCATCACATCGTACTCATCAGACAGTCAAATGATGGATATCCGGTTACATTATTCTATACGAAATCTGCCATCTGTATCATCACTTCGTACTCATCGGACAGTCAAAATGGTGGAAATCTGGTTACATTATTCTATATGAAATCTGCCACCTGTATCATCACTTCGTACTCATCAGACAGTCAAATGATGGATATCTGGTTACATTATTCTATATGAAATCTGCCATATGTATCATCACATCGTATTAATCAGACAGTCAAATGATGGATATCTGGTTACATTATCCTATACGAAATCTGCCACCTGTATTATTACTTCGTACTCATCAGACAGTCAAATGATGGATATCTGGTTACATTATTCTATATGAAATCTGCCATCTGTATCATCACATCGTACTCATCAGACAGTCAAATGATGGATATCTGGTTACATTATTCTATACGAAATCTGCCACCTGTATCATCACTTCGTAATCATCAGACAGACAACTGATGGAAATCCGGTTACATTATTCTATATGAAATCTGCCACCTGTATCATCACTTCGTACTCATCAGACAGTCAAATGATGGATATCTGGTTACATTATTCTACACGAAATCTGCCACCTGTATCATCACTTGGTACTCATCAGACAGTCAAATGATGGATATCTGGTAACATCCTATACGAAATCTGCCACCTGTATTATTACTTCGTACTCATCAGACAGTCAAATGATGGATATCTGGTTACATTATTCTATACGAAATCTGCCATCTGTATCATCACTTAGTACTCATCAGACAGTCAAGTGATGGATATCTAGTTACATTATTCTATACGAAATCTGCCACCTGTATCATCACATCGTACTCATCAGACAGTCAAATGATGGATATCTGGTTACATTATCCTATACGAAATCTGCCATCTGTATCATCAAATCCTACTCATCAGACAGTCAATTGATGGAAATCTGGTTACATTATTCTATATGAAATCTGCCATATGTATCACCACTTCGTACTCATCAGACAGTGAACTGATGGATATCTGGTTACATTATTCTATATGAAATCTGCCATCTGTATCATCACTTAGTACTCATCAGACAGTCAAGTGATGGATATCTGGTTACATTATCCTATACGAAATCTGCCATCTGTATCATCAAATCCTACTCATCAGACAGTCAATTGATGGAAATCTGGTTACATTATTCTATATGAAATCTGCCATATGTATCACCACTTCGTACTCATCAGACAGTCAACTGATGGATATCTGGTTACATTATTCTGTATGAAATCTGCCATCTGTATCATCACTTAGTACTCATCAGACAGTCAAGTGATGGATATCTGGTTACATTATTCTATACGAAATCTGCCACCTGTATCATCACTTCGCAATCATCAGACAGACAACTGATGGAAATCCGGTTACATTATTCTATATGAAATCTGCCATCTGTATCATCACTTCGTACTCATCAGACAGTCAAAATGGTGGAAATCTGGTTACATTATTCTATATGAAATCTGCCACATGTATCATCACTTCGTACTCATCAGACAGTCAAATGATGGATATCTGGTTACATTATTCTATATGAAATCTGCCATATGTATCATCACATCGTACTCATCAGACAGTCAAATGATGGATATCTGGTTACATTATTCTATACGAAATCTGCCATCTGTATCATCACTTAGTACTCATCAGACAGTCAAGTGATGGATATCTAGTTACATTATTCTATACGAAATCTGCCACCTGTATCATCACATCGTACTCATCAGACAGTCAAATGATGGATATCTGGTTACATTATCCTATACGAAATCTGCCATCTGTATCATCAAATCCTACTCATCAGACAGTCAATTGATGGAAATCTGGTTACATTATTCTATATGAAATCTGCCATCTGTATCACCACTTCGTACTCATCAGACAGTCAACTGATGGATATCTGGTTACATTATTCTATACGAAATCTGCCACCTGTATCATCACATCGTACTCATCAGACAGTCAACGGATGGATATCTGGTTACATTATTCTATATGAAATCTGCCATCTGTATCATCACTTAGTACTCATCAGACAGTCAAATGATGGATATCTGGTTACATTATTCTATACGAAATCTGCCACCTGTATCATTACATCGCACTCCTCGGACAGTCAAATGATGGAGATCTAGTTACATTATTATATACGAAATCTGCCATCTGTATCATTACATCGTACTCATAAGACAGTCAAATGATGGATATCTGGTTACATTATTCTATACGAAATCTGCCACCTGTATTATTACTTCGTACTCATCAGTCAGTCAAATGATGGATATATGGTTACATTATCCTATACGAAATCTGCCACCTGTATTATTACTTCGTACTCACCAGTCAGTCAAATGGTAGAAATGTGGTTAAATTATTATATACGAAATCTGCCACATGTATCATTACATCGTACTCATCACAGTCAAATGATGGAAATCTGGTTACATTATTCTATACGAAATCTGCCATCTGTATCATCACATCGTACTCATCAGACAGTCAAATGATGGACATCTGGTTACATTATTATATATGAAATCTGCCACATGTATCATTACATCGTACTCATCACAGTCAAATGATGGAAATCTGGTTACATTATTCTATACGAAATCTGCCATCTGTATCATCACATCGTACTCATCAGACAGTCAAATGATGGACATCTGGTTACATTATTCTATATGAAATCTGCCATCTGTAGCATCACTTCGTACTCATCAGACAGTCAAATGATGGAAATCTAGTTACATTATTCTATACGAAATCTGCCATCTGTATCATCAATTCGTACTCATCAGACAGTCAAAATGGTGGAAATCTGGTTACATTATTCTATACGAAATCTGCCATCTGTATCATCACTTCGTACTCATCAGACAGTCAAATGATGGATATCTGGTTACATTATTCTATATGAAATCTGCCATCTGTATCATCACTTCGTACTCATCAGACAGTCAAATGATGGATATCTGGTTACATTATTCTATACGAAATCTGCCATCTGTATCATCACTTCGTACTCATCAGACAGTCAAATGATGGAAATCTGGTTACAGTATTCTATACGAAATCTGCCACCTGTATCACCACTTCGTACTCATCAGACAGTCAAATGATGGATATATGGTTACAATATTCTATATGAAATCTGCCATATGTATCATCACTTCGTACTCATCAGACAGTCAAATGATGGATATCTGGTTACATTATTCTATACGAAATCTGCCACGTGTATCATCACTTCGTACTCATCAGACAGTCAAATGATGGATATCTAGTTACATTATTCTATACGAAATCTGCCATCTGTATCATCACTTCGTACTCATCAGACAGTCAAATGATGGAAATCTGGTTACATTATTCTATATGAAATCTGCCATCTGTATCATCACATCGTACTCATCAGACAGTCAAATGATGGATATCTGGTTACATTATTCTATACGAAATATGCCACCTGTATCATCACTTCGTACTCATCAGACAGTCAAATGATGGATATCTGGTTACATTATTCTATATGAAATATGCCACCTGTATCATCACTTCGTACTCATCAGACAGTCAAATGATGGATATCTGGTTACATTATTCTATACGAAATCTGCCACGTGTATCATCACTTCGTACTCATCAGACAGTCAAATGATGGATATCTGGTTACATTATTCTATATGAAATATGCCACCTGTATCATCACTTCGTACTCATCAGACAGTCAAATGATGGATATCTGGTTACATTATTCTATACGAAATCTGCCACGTGTATTATCACTTCGTACTCATCAGACAGTCAAATGATGGATATCTAGTTACATTATTCTATACGAAATCTGCCATCTGTATCATCACTTCGTACTCATCAGACAGTCAAATGATGGAAATCTGGTTACATTATTCTATATGAAATCTGCCATCTGTATCATCACATCGTACTCATCAGACAGTCAAATGATGGATATCTGGTTACATTATTCTATACGAAATCTGCCATCTGTATCATCACTTCGTACTCACCAGACAGTCAAATGATGGATATCTGGTTACATTATTCCATACGAAATCTGCCACCTGTATCATCACTTCGTAGTCATCAGACAGTCAAATGATGGATATCTGGTTACATTATTCTATATGAAATCTGCCACATGTATCATCACTTCGTACTCATCAGACAGTCAAATGATGGGAATCTGGTTACATTATTCTGTACGAAATATGCCACCTGTATCATCACTTAGTATTCATCAGACATTCAAATTATGGAAATCTGGTTACATTATTCTATACGAAATCTGCCACCTGTATCATTACATCGCACTCCTCGGACAGTCAAATGATGGAGATCTAGTTACATTATTATATACGAAATCTGCCACCTGTATCATTACATCGTACTCATAAGACAGTCAAATGATGGATATCTGGTTACATTATTCTATACGAAATCTGCCACCTGTATTATTACTTCGTACTCATCAGTCAGTCAAATGATGGATATCTGGTTACATTATCCTATGCGAAATCTGCCACCTGTATTATTACTTCGTACTCACCAGTCAGTCAAATGGTGGAAATGTGGTTAAATTATTATATACGAAATCTGCCACATGTAGCATCACTTCGTACTCATCAGACAGTCAAATGATGGAAATCCGGTTACATTATTCTATACGAAATCTGCCACGTGTATCATCACTTCGTACTCATCAGACAGTCAAAATGGTGGAAATCTGGTTACATTATTCTATACGAAGCAGAGAAAAACAATATTTGAGTAAAATATACCCCATTAACCCTTTTTGACGGGAGAATAGCTGGTGCAGCATTAATTATCCTGGGCCATTGCATTATCTTATAGATACAGAATGAGGTCCCCGGTGGGCTAGCATCACTAAATTCAACCCATCGGACCTCATTCTGCTTAGGCCTCATGTGGGAAGTATCGATAGTCGCAAATTAACATTGTTTTTGTTACCCTTCCCTTCTGTTCAGTTTCTGTATCCCATATTTTGCATAATTTTACAGAAGCTATAATGCCTAATCTATGTGATTAATGGCTGCATGAACATCTCCAACTTCGACTGGGGAACTTCAGTCTGATCCCAGGTCTCCCATAGCAGTTGAGGCATCAGCAGGCTTGTGCGGGGTAGCGTCACTGAAGTCACCATCTTGGGGCATCATTCTGCAATCACAGTCACGCTTGTTCAAGGCTTGCACTTCGATGTGTGAGATTTTGCCCCAATCTCAAGCAAATTCTGACATCGGTTCTGCCTCCTAGGCCCTGGTCATGATAAATAATATTGTTCACACTAGATATTCCAACTCACCGATTTATTCAACTCCTCTAGCATGTGCTTCTTGTTCGCCAGTGAAACAAACGCTATGTTGTTAATGTCACCAGAAATATTTTGAATTATATTCTTTATTCCCGGCTCTGCCATCACCATCCATCGTGAGAAATGACTGATTCCAGATTGCGCATTGGCATCTTGTTGGTTCACCTGTATAATGTTCATAATACGTTGAGGTGGCGCAGAAATGGTTTATTTCATAATTGAAAGTCCTGGACAATTTGTTCAACAACCGAATCGTCCACTGAGTGGATTCACTGAAAAGCTAGCGCTCTTAACTATTACAAACATTGGTTTATCATATATTTAGAAGATAAACATACCCTGTTGAGTTGTACATTCTGGGATTCGAGCATGAAAACAGTTTGTGAACGAGCCGGCTTGCCGGCGAGTTCACAAACTGTTTTCATGCTCGAATCCCAGAATGTACAACGAAACAGGGTACGTTTATCTAAATTGTAATTCAATCTAGCAAGGAATTTGCCAAAAAACTGTATAAAAAGTATCATCTAGTCATTTTCATGACACGAATCGAGATTTTCATTTCGCCGTTGTCACCGTGCACAAATCATTGGGTTTGTTCATTGCGTTACTCGGAACACTGCTCCGTAACCATTTCCCGTGGGGCGGGTTGGCTCGTTTCGCTACTCCGTTCTGCGCCGATGAAATTGTACCGTGCCACATTCAGATTTGATGCACGCTGAAGCGGCCGATGAACGGTATCTATAGATAACAACGCGCGGGTGTGCTCGTTTCGCTACTCGTTCTGCGCCAATGAAATTTGACCGTGCTACATTCAGATTTGATGCACGCTGAAGCGGCCGATGTTGGTGAATCGAAAACGAAAGTTAGCCGCTCTCGGCCAATCAGAATGCTTGTTTTTAGTGACAAATACTCAATTGAATTACAATCATATATAAGCCTACAATTGTTTTCGAAAGGATAGTTCTGGTTTAAAAAAAAACAAACAAAAGAAATACAAAACTAAAAAAAAATAAAAAAAAAAATAGTCCAATTGAACAAATACAACATTGAGTGTATTAGATCACAAGACTTAGTCTAGCTTTCCAGTTTTTCTGTGAACATTCAGTTAAAGTTTTATATGATTCAGTTTTTAGAAATAGTTTGTTTCCATAAAAAAGAGCCTCACTGAACCCAATAGTAGCTATAGCAGAAGGGATGTCCAGTCTTTGACAAATTATCTTTCATGTAGAATTATCCATGAACGAGCTACGAGCTTGGCGTGTTATATTTAAAGATGTATAATCCGAATTAATGCTCCCAAATTACTATTTCCTTTGCTTCGGGTGGGGGGTGGGTATAAAGATATTTGATTCGAGTCGAGGAACCCACCCATCAAATCTCAGAGTGATCAGTTATCGATTTTTTAAATTGGTTATTTCACGAGATATGCACCGTACTTATTTGTTGGCTGGAAAAAAGTCGTCAAGGCGACGGTCTCGGACAAAATTGCGAATGAAGATGGATAAGTCTAAAATAACGTAGCTTTGAAATTTTAAAATCCTGCCATATTGTCGATAAATAACACGTTTTGTGCAATTTTATACTATAGTTGACTGTGGTTAGCAATAGTTTTGGGCAATTAATCGATTCTGGTAACTGAAGCTACATTTAAAAAAATGTTGTTGTTGTTGGAATTGATTATTTTTGTAGCGTATTAATCGAAAGGACAATTACAAGTTCCATCAGTGTTCACATGTTAGTGTTCACATGTTAGTGTTCACATGCCGACATTTGAGCTAACTCTTTCTTCACTAAACATTAATTGACTAGTAGTTAGTTCCCTTAGAGAAATGCTCACATAATAAGATAAACTAATGGTCGCTTTTTATGAATATTATCAGAATTTCTCACACCAATGAATATAATATGAATCTTTCTGAACTTGTATTATCCGTTCGTCGGGCGTCTTCTTATATATTTTGTTAATGAATGAATGCTTTATTCTCAGCCATTATTACATGGAACATGAGACAATTATTTACACTATTTACACATAGAACGATAATTAGCGGTTCACATAAACATTACAAAACAAATATTACATATTCAATATTAAACTGTAACATCGTACAGATACATGTAATTCAGTGGACTAAACAAACATGTAACATTAAATAACATATACACATAACATATTCAATATATGCAAACGAGTACAGCTAAAAATACAATACAGCCTTCTAAGCCCTGATTATAGGAAATGTTTAAAACCTAGTTTAATAAAAATTGCCAAATTGTTCAATATCTCAAGACTGGTTGAGCTAAGAATTTCGAATAAAAGTTCTCTTCTTATATTTTCCTGAAAATCCCCTTCAGATGAATAATTGACTATTCCAATGCACACGTTCATAAATGAATGAGATACTCAATTCGAATATGTGTGGTATCCAGTTTTGATTGCAGTCAACGAACTATACTAACCGTATGTATAGTGTACTAATGAGCCAATGTCTCCCGCTAGATATTTTTTTGCATACAAAAAGAACATGATACCGTACAATACTATTTACTTTAACTTACTTCTTGATTTAGTTTACTTCATGTCATTACAGGCAACGCGCATGAGAATCGTCAACTAAGTTAACTGTTAAAATGGCATACCACATACGCCAATTTATCATTAAAACAAATGAGCATCCCCCAACACCCACCAAATCCATTCTTGTATCTTCAATCTTCAAGTTAATAAGTAAATAAAGTTATTTAAAAAAAGAAAGAAAGAAAAAATGAATAATTCACTATTCCAATCAGGGTTCGCGCTGCCGATAGCCAATTTAGCAATTTGCTATAAAAAAATGAAATGGCTCCAAAAAAATCCCGATTGGCTACAAAAATTGGCACCTAGCTTTTTGGCATTTGGCACCCATCGGGCATATAATAAAGCTTGCAGTCAATCGGCCGGAAACAAAACACACATCGACTTATTTTATCGCGGGGGTGAAAGGGTTTCGAATCTCTACTCGATAATAACACTAAGTATGGCTATTGACCCAATTTGACAAACATTAGTCAAACGATTTTTCATTTTATGTCTTGTTTTGAGACATTTTGTTGGAAATATTATAAACAACGATAAACAATGGTGATCAACTTTTTAATAATATCCAACATTGGATGTAAACCAAAATTCCGCTTCGCGTTGTCACTAGATAAGACTTCAAACTTTCCAAAGGTTTGATCAATCTTTTCTAAAAATAACACTGAATTCCCCATTCAAATGTTGCCACTTTACCTCCCTCTTAATCTGGCTCACCTCTTCGAGAATACTTTGAATACACGGGTGATCACAGATGAACAGAACGTGATATCCCGTTTCCTGCCACCCGTCAAGCAATCGTTTGAGATGCAAGTGGAGTTCCTGTGACGTCATCATGGCAGACGAATCGTAGATGGCAACCTTGACACCGAAGTTATCCAACTGTGATGGATCGAATTTGATAGCATATTCTACAAGGTATGGAGAGTTTTCATTCACCGTTGTCTATACGGTCCAGGGTAGTCTGTGGAGCCGACAATTAAAACAGAGCTTGTCGCTCACGAATACAGATATATCCTTCATGTAAGAATACACGAAACCACGCACCACCCTCCATTCTCCATATGCGTGTTAGGGTTAGGGCTAGGGTTAGGGTTAGGGTTAGGGCTATGGTTAGTGTTAGGGTTAGGGTCAGGGTTAGGGCTAGGGTTAGGGCTAGTTTTAGGGTTAGGGCCAGGATTAGGGTTAGGGTTAGGGCTAGGGTTAGGGTTAGGCATATGGCTAGGGTTAGGGTTAGGGCTAATGCTAAGGTTATGGTTAGGGTTAGGGCTAGGGTTAGTGTTAGGGTTAGAGTAAGGGTTAGTGTATGCTTACATGGACATACCCGAATATATATATATATATCTACCGACATAGTGCGTCCATCGGTCATCCTATTGGTTAAAAATATACTACTTTCGTCATTAGTGCGACCGAAGTCGGCCCTGCTAAGTAAAAGCCATTGGAAAAGTTTTAAGAGTACATGTTATGCTGTTTGTAGATGAACGGGTCATTAAGCAGACCTTCTTCTGTCGCGAAATGACCTTGCAGTGGCCTCGTTTCAATTAACCGATGAAAACACACCGTGTAATCTTATGGGGGGGGGGGGGGTATTTACCACATTTAGCGAGACCGGTGGAAAATCTTTAATAACTTTAAAAAAAAACTGGGATATATTACTGTCAGTTACACACATATCCCCAGTGCTTATTTGGTAATTGAATAATTATTGCTCATTTTCTAGACTATATATGTTTTTTGTATATTTTTAAGAAACTCGTTCACGGACTAGGTCCAGAGAGATGTGGATAGAGTGTCCGCATGCATTGGGGTTCCACCTTGATTTCCAGCTACCCCCCTCCCAGGGTTGCAAAATTCCATTTTCACCCCTTGGGTTGGAACTGGTACGTCAAATTTTCCAGCTGTCGGAAATTTCCAACCGCACACCTCCACTACGGTTTGAAAATTTCCAACTGATGGCCATTTCATAAGAAATATGTTACTATTTAGTCCAAAAAAAGAACACTAAAATCAAACAATGAGAACAATTCCAACATATATCCGGTGTAAAATTTCCAACTAATGTGGTGTCGGGCATGAAATTTCCAACTGTTGAAAAAGTTTTGACCAAAGTTGGGGGTTTAGTGGTGGGTTAACCACCACCCACCCACCCATGTCGCTATGTACCTGACTACACCTGACATACCACGCAAAACTGTTGTCTGTTCCATCAGAATAGAAGTGTAATTATTTAGACTGTTCAAACATTAATATATACAAAGCCCGTGTTACAGTAAAATCCTGTTCGGTGGTTGGGTAACTGCCAATTTGGCCATTCGTTTCATATTCCAATAAAATACGGACCGACATCACATATTCTTGACCTGTATATCTAAAAGCGGTAGATAGATTCACTGCGCGGCCATTGAATAATTGAGCGATAATTTACAGGTAGAATATTGGGCTAACTTACAGTGGTGCTTAGTGTAATATCAAAACTTTAGAAACATTTAAGAAAGAAAGACTAGTAATGAAAAACACTATATAAACATAAAAAATGAATGAGGGTTTATTGAGAAGTATGTCGCTGTGAAGTCATACATAATTTTTCTTTTTGGCCTTTCTTCACTGACCTAATTGTAAGGTAATTACCCAATATGGTGATTGGTTGATTGGCTTATGTTTCTATATAACACATACATGGAATAATAAACATACTAGATACAAGTCTCAGTGATCAGGTTGGCCTATGACAGTTGAAGTGTTTGGTGACTCTATAATTCAAAGTATGTATGTGCCTGTACGACACTACTGTGATTGGTGTAGATATGGTATTATAGCTAAGCACGATGTTCTCCATAACATTGCACATGTTGGCATGAACAGGTCCAGTACATTTACTGATTGGGCTAAATGTCTAAGATGTGGTAGCCCAGTGGGTAGAGTGTCGGACTTGTAATAGTGTTAATGCACCGGCGTGAGTTCGCTCCTCGCCCGGTGGGCTATTGTCTCCACAACAGTGGCTTGGCCGAATTGAGCGGTGTGTGCTCTATATAGCCACACGCTGTTTCAAATCTCACGCCAGGTTGTGACCCTTGGGCAAGGTCACTTGTACTGTGCTCGCTTCGTCGTACCTAGATGAGAAATAGGTACCTGGTTGTTGGGTATCGGTAAGCCGCTCTAGTGAAGCGACTGTAAAATGGCAGCAGGCATGCACAAGAGTCGGCATTACTCATACAAAAACAGCTGGGGTAATAATGTGAGCGCTTAGAGCTACACCAGGGATTAAGCGGATATACATTATTATTAATATACTAACCAGGGTCGTTGTTGCTTAACTTCAAACGTCTGATGAGAATCGAAGTGCACGTCACCATTCAATACCACTTATAACATTTGAAATTCAACGGTAAGTAACGTCATTTATTATTTAATTAGCAAGAGGGTTAATGGCTGTGGAATTTATGTCACCCGATTTTTTTTTTGGTGCCGTAATCGCTTATATGCACATGTATGCGGGGTTGTTTGTTTCATTATGTCGCTCGGACACATATATCACGATTGTGACATTCGGCCCATTCAGTATGTAGATGTGGTGGACCTGATGAACAACAACAATCAAGCTAGAACATCTCTGTGCAGCACATTTTGCCAAATTTATTGATGTTATTTATTGATGTTATATTCTGGTATATTCATGTATATATATATATTCTATCAAGCTGAATTATAAAGATAAAATGAATTTTTGACCATCAAATTGGACACATGGTGTGATATTTTCAGTCAAGTTGAACTTTGAACTTCCCAAAGGTGACTTCTAAATGTTTCTAGGTAGGATTAGAGTGGATAGTGAATATTGAATAGATATGAGTGAGGGAACGGAACAGTATAGTGTACAAGTACAGTCTGGAAAAGTTTGGCAAAGACAATTGAAATTCGAGTTTAGGTGGGTCTCCAAAACCTGGGCGGAGACAAATATTTTCTTTGCACAAATGGGGGTGGTGGGCAACCAGAGTGCTGCAAAAAAAAAATCAAATCAACCATGTGTCTGCAAATTGTTTCCTGACAATCCCCGTGCGACGTGTAGTATTCCCGATTATAGTACACGAAATAAATTATACATGTGGAAAGTTTATAGCAAAGGTCCCAGATCACAACGAGAACTATTTGTCAAAACAAATTTTTGCAAGGAAATCCTCATTCAATATTTGTCACTTTTTATGCTCACCAGGGGAGTTCTGGAAGATTACAAACACACTTTTGGACAGCCTGGATAGAAGCGAACCAACCAGCTGACTCCTATTAATGCCGTGTGGTTTGTGTTGTTGACCACCAGTTCCCTCCCCTTTCGTGTCGATCTCCTTCTGGCTAAAGCATGTCGGTTGTTGTATTGTGACGGGGAGTCCATGAGCCAAGATGTGGTCGGTATCCCACAGAATGATTTTCGTGTTAGAATCGGAGAGCGTGCTTATTGCGTCGAATATATCTTTGTGTGCATCCAATAAGATAAGAGAGATTTTTTTCTTCAAAAGATTTACACCTGGAAGGATAAGTCATATTATATCAAATTTACAGGGCTTTTCCTAGATTATTAACAGCAGTTTAAAGGTGGACTGTATTGACAAAATCCGGCCATTTATGTGACATTCTCCTTTTATACCCAACAGAATATATCCAACATCTGAACGAATTTGAGCCACGTATTAGTGCAAAAATACACGTGCTGTGTGCTCAATAAACAATGCAAACAACATGGTAATAATAACTAAAATGAATAAATTCATTTTCGTTATAATTACCATGCTGTTTGCATCGTTCATATAGCACTATATGACATTAATCCATTGCTCAAATTCATTCATATGTTGCATATATTTTGCTGAGTATAAAAGAGGATGGTCTCACAAATGGCCGGATTTAGTGTACAGTACCCCTTTAACTGGTTCGATGAAAGCACATAACAGTAGGGGCTGATACTGAAATTGTCCCTCAGTTTGTTTTCCTTTGTTCTACCATCCATGCAGTTTTGGTTAAAACACAGACTCAACAGCCATCGATCACGCCGTACTGAGTCTTGAGTATTTGGGGGGGGGGGATCCCTATTACCACAATCAAGCATTACGTCAGTCTCAAACAATCACAACATAGTATCAGAAAAAGCGATTTAGCCATTCGGGCGAGTGTTGGAATGTCAACAGTCGCAGATTTTCCACATAATTAAAAATAGCACCAGTTTGAAGCATCGGATAATAATTATTCCCGCCCGCTGGTGTATATTATATCGCTGTTCTGGCGAGAAGACAGGGATATATGGGGATATTTCGCGGAACAACACACTTCGGATTTCACGCGATGCGAGTTATTTTGGGAAATTGTAGTAGAACGAAGAGTAATGTCCTATTCCCACAATATAACACAAAAGGTGACATCCAATGTTTTTCTGTAGATATTTGCCAAGATTAGTAATACAACCAAGACATCAGGTATCATTTGCATAAGCTGTAATTACATTTCGGTAATTATACAACAAACTGTTTTATACGAAATATACGACAAATCAAAATAGGGGAACGACCGTAAACAGGTAACGGAAACTACTTCGATAAGAAAGAATTATTCAACAATGTCTGACGTTGCATGTCTTCTACTAGATACATATTATTCCGATGCCTTCAATTAACTGAACATTATGCGTATGGCCAGGTAGCTCGAGTAACTCCAGTGGTGACTCCACGCAGTAGCGTTCTTTAACATCGAGGCGTGTACAGGGATCAGTCATTAATGACCGCGCCGGATTGGACAGCGTGCGTACTGCACGGGGGGTGGGGGGGGGGGGGGGGTTCTGCACCCACAATAACCACATTCATGGACAAAAGTTGTGGGAAATCGGCATTTTGCATTCGGATCTTTATTCAATAATCTCGAATGAGACTTTTCAGCCTGACAAACTCGTATCTGACCGAGTTCTGATTTATGTCAGAACACCCTGATCAGGTTACCACCCAGTCCGCTAGAACGAGAAACCAGTACGCTACCTCTCGGCTAACGTCTGCCCTGATGGTGGTATGATACCGTATAATAATATATAGTAAGCAAATAGTAACATATATAATAAATGTATTGTATTTGCGCTCTATTTTTATGAACTGTTTTCTGTTTTTATATTCGTTACTTTGGTTATTTTTGTCGAATACAATTTATAAAAAAATAAATACAGAAGCTATGTGGTAACATTATTAATTACGTGTTCGCTACATTGGGTACCGGTTAGACTTTATTAATTACGTGCTCGCTACATTGGGTACCGGTTAGACTTTATTAATTACGTGCTCGCTACATTGGGTACCGGTTAGACTTTATTAATTACGTGCTCGCTACATTGGGTACCGGTTAGACTTTATTAATTACGTGCTCGCTACATTGGGTACCGGTTAGACTTTATTAATTACGTGCTCGCTACATTGGGTACCGGTTAGACTTTATTAATTACGTGCTCGCTACATTGGGTACCGGTTAGACTTTATTAATTACGTGCTCGCTACATTGGGTACCGGTTAGACTTTATTAATTACGTGCTCGCTACATTGGGTACCGGTTAGACTTTATTAATTACGTGCTCGCTACATTGGGTACCGGTTAGACTTTATTAATTACGTGCTCGCTACATTGGGTACCGGTTAGACTTTATTAATTACGTGCTCGCTACATTGGGTACCGGTTAGACTTTTTTGCAGGATGTATGTATTCGCGGATGTATCTCCCCGACAGTCTCCTGTAACTTTTATGACCGCGTTAATTGCTTTCGATATTTAAGTGTGAACAATGGCTGGGCAACTCTTGAAAATTTTATTTCGGGAACACAATGCATACTATAACAGCTAACATTGCTGATGAAGTATGTCTCAGTTGGAAAGAAGACTAAATGTCGTATTGCGAAGTTGTTGGGGTATATTTAATCCGATTAGTAGATGTATTGTCTGCATTGAGAGGCTTTCTGATGTGATGAATGAGAAACCTTGAGTGATAAGCCGCAATTACTGTAATATTTTGAAGGCTAAGTTATTTTAACGGAATTCTGAAGTGGTCCATTCAATGAAATCAATATATTTCATATTATATAATTATATGTCTATATAATAATATGATCTTGAGGGTGGTACCTTTTCTGAAAATGGTTTTCTTGTACATGTGATATCTGTCATTGGTAAAACTATGTGTGTACTTTGACGTCATAATGCATGGGTCGCATGAGAAGTTATTTATAACGACACAGAGCTATTTGGTAATAGAACTCAGCATGATTTTCTCCAGCCCTAGTATTGCGTAGCTATTCGAGTCGGGTTTACCCAGAACTACTTTCCACGTTATTTTTTCGAACTTAATACCACGCGTCAGCATTCGCGAACAAGACTGTCATGCAATTTATGAAAATGAGCTCCCATATAAATAATAATATTTTGTTATATTTGAATATCTGGTTTCTTTCATAGATTCGCATTCTGACATGACACGAAATTCGTTCCCCCAAAACATCACGGTTGCATAGTTTACATCTTTTCCCATTATATGAAGATCCCGCCCAATCGCCAATCTCTACCGGAAGATGATGATTCCGTGTACGAAAACGTACAAGTGTGATGATTTCATTTTTGCGTAATTTTGTCAAGTAAGGTTCCTCCTTAAAATAAGGTTTTACATGGCGATAAAATGCATATTTGTTGGACGAGTTCAGGGTTTGTGTCCTCTCTTGGAATTACAAATCTTGAAGTTGTTCGTTCGTGGTGGCTGAGAATAATGTCAGAGAGATCACGATATGCGACTCCCAAGTGCCACCCAAACCAGTACTATTTAGTATGCTATATATAAACGTAGTTAAAGTGATGTGAAACACTCTGGTATGGTGATCAAATATAAATGGATGATAATATTGCTCAAAGTAGTTATTTTTACAAATATTAAATCCAAACTGACAACACACACCGTCATTATTATGTATTAATTAAATTAAGTGACTCTCGGTAGCGAAATCGGTTTCGTTACTTTATCGCCGATAGTTGCGTCCCGAACCGAGAAGTAAATATTTACAATTGAGCGTAATTCACATGTTGTTTTGTATGGAGTGGTACGGTTGATTTGCTTGAAATTTTCGATGATGTAGTAGAATGCTACATTCCTCCTATCGGTATAGTGCCTGCGTACTAACTGAATGGTTTAACGAACCCGAACAAGTCCATAATATGTCTTTAACCCAATTAGATTTGTTATTCTCAAATTTATCATAATTGAATCTGCTACCAAGGTTGTATTGTCAGTCAATGATTATTTTGTATACAGAAAAGCGTTCGTATGTTATATATGTCTCATTTTTCTCGAGATTTATCTATTTTTTTCATGTGTATAATAGTAATATCTTCCTGTATATTTTAAAATTGTGTTTATGTGAGTTAAGGTTTAAAGACACGGTTGGCCTTGGCGGTGGGTATCCTGTGAAAATATTTCCACCCGTCAAAAACCGCTACAAACAGAAAGAACATCAAAATGTAGACAGACTTTGTCCGTATACAAATAAGAAATATCGCATGAACAGTATGTTATTGTCATATGTTTGACTATTGTTATGTAAACAAGAGCATAACAAGTTACTTTTCTGGTGTTTGTTTATATTATGATGCTAAACATAAAGAGCGTTCTTTGATGGTGAATTCCTGATATGGAACTAATACAGAGCGTTTATGCCCATTTGTGTGTGATTAGCCAGTAACACTGTGCTGTCTTCTGTAACACAATCAGGCTCTTGCTTAGGTAAAATATAGTAGGTCTTTATGATAACATGCTCTTTACGCGATGGTCATGGTATATATGAACGAAACTGTATGCGTTTTAATGTTTTTCTGTTTACGGTGTTTGGAACAAATATGAATATTTTCGACAATTTAAGGCCTCGCGTGCCTTTAACCAAAGCACTCCAATACGGACTCCGAGAAAAAGTTGGGTAAATTTTTAAATAGAAAAAAAAATGACACAAACTTTGCAGTAGTGGTAAAACAAATATATACATGTATTACAGATAGTGACCTAAACACTTTATCTGTATTGGACATAAATTGGAAACATGTTATACTTTCTTGCCAATTGAAATCCGACTGTGTGGGCACGCATGGTGTTTGTAGAGTAATTTCCATAAAAAATGTAAATCCTGACTCGGGAGATCTCTATCAATAATGTTTTGTCGAGAAACCCATATATTACAACACCGAATATGACTTTATTCTCGTGTTTTTGAATGGAGTGTTTTAAATTTGAAATGTCACAACCAGGTATCACACAGCTCTGTTTGACCACCACTGTACTCAGTTTATAGAAACCACTTCAAGCCGATTTGCTTTCATTGAACAACCTCTTGATTAATCCTGATTGGGATTTGAACCAATTCGGTTACATGTTAAATTGTATGCTTTTGTGGTTGAGCGAACTTGCCCCACTGTTTAAACAAGTCACTACAGTCGATGTCGAACATAGCTGATCAAGTGAACAATTTTGAATGGTGATTTCCAAGCAAATCTCTTGAGCAAAAGATATGTATGAAGCAGTTGTTCGGAAAAAAGGAGGCATATCATTAACAGTCATAATATTTAACTGGCAGGTGTGCTACATGTATAGATACATTGTAAAATCTTGCAATAAATATATATTTGAGATTTTTTCTTTCTGGAATTACATCACATAACCTACATTTGAAAAATCACTATAAAATTCAAAAATAAATACACTACCATCATAAAGTGGAACAAGTTTCAAGCGGAACCGCCCGAGAAATACCTGTTGTTTTCAATACCACATAAAGTCACACTCATAATTATGTGCAACTCTGTAACTTTTGCTCCGCAGATTTGCATGGAAATCCCCATTCAAAATTGGCCACTTGACTTCCCCCATAACACGTTCGCTGCATGTCAAAATCTCGAGTCCATTAACCATGACCAAATTATTCAAACGACCGGATCCATACTTAATTTACGTAATTTACTCGTGAGCTACCATGTAATTAAATTTATTCTCGTCGTCAATAATAGACATTACAGATGATTGTGTATACGTAAATACAATATATATGGTCATTATATGCAGACAAGCCTTGAAGTAGTGTGTCTGTCATTTGCAGAATGAGGTTCACAGAGGGTGAATTTGGTGATGCTAGCCCGCTATGCGGGGTAGCATCACTAAATTCACCCTCTGGGGACCTCATTCTGCAAATGACAGACACCCTATTTCAAGGCTTGTATGCAGATCCATTATATGAACCGATGGATGTTTTCTATAACTGTTGACTATTGTTGAGAGTGGTCTTCCCCGCCCCCGTTCCGACCAACTGATATTTATGTTAGCGTAAATTGTATAATGACTAATGATAAGTATGCTCAATTATCCAATAATGATAACACTATACCATTGCCACCAAGCAGCACCAGAGTCCACAAGTTTGTCGATGTCAGTGTTTAGTGGTTTACATGCTCACAATTTAAGGGACGGGCATATGTTCACATACAGGCTAATTACATCCTACTTTGTCTGCGTAAGCGGTCAGGAAAACCCATCGAAAACCATCTTGGGGGGGGGGACGATGGAAACCTGCTTTCCGAAACCAACATCTCTAACGCAGCTCGAATGTTCGGAAATTCATTTTAAATTAGATGTTCTAATTGATCAATTGTGCAACACATGCACGCACTAAATAATATACAAATATATATTAACATATATAACATGTTCATACACTATGATTGTGATCGAATGACACATTATATGAGCTTACTCTAAATGACGATAAAGCTATTTGCTTATAGATAAGGTGCGATACGCGCAATTCACAGTTGCAATTAACTTATATTAATGATTGTTCAACAAAAATAAGATGCAGGCCAATTTTCTACAATCTGTACGATGTCCATGTGTTATATGAATATCTGATTTTCAGATACATTTTCAACATAAGCATGTCATTACACCATTTAAACGCCAATCCATAACATCTCTCAAACGTTTGAAACAAAAAAATTGAAGCTGACCCGGTCGACAAGACGCTTCGGCTAGAAATGACACCGAACGCTCTATAATCGTGTAAGTAAGTTTGGTAGAGCTGATTTCGGGATGAATCAAAGTTGAGTCTTTCTGGGGAATTAGAATTTATTTTTACAATAGAAATATACGGACATTCCGGTATAGTTGGAAGCAGTCCACACAACAATCGGAACTCCGGTTGCAATACGTGAAGTGACTGAAAGGCGGAGTTCCGGAACATAAAGTAACATACCATAGTTTTACACATTCTTATATACAAAGCATGCACAGGTGTGAATTAACGACGCGGGATTAGATTAACAGATTTGCATGATAAAATATCCGATCACCACAGTGGCATTAACAGTTTGACAAATAATTAATTATTAAAAGTAAAGCTAAGAATACGTGCGATGAATGGTAATTAATGAGCACATGCTTGGGCAAGAATTGATAAGTTGCATACGAAAAGCCAGCTGATTAATACAAAGAAATGTTGTAATTTCGAGAAAGCCTAATCTAACAAACAAACGGACCTAACGCGAATACTATAGAAACGAACCACACATCTGATAGAGTCAAACCAATGTAGATAAACAATGAAATAATTGTCCAAAAATTAGGACTGACATTACACTCGTGAAGTCAAAAATTAACAATACCATAGTACTTTCTTCTTCGGTTTGAAATTGCTCCTGCAATTTATTTATGAATCAGGAAATGGTTATAATCCAAAGTTATTGCTGTTTTTTGTTTATATTCTGCCGAAGTGGATTAAGATTTCAGTAGTCCGGAATTGTTTAGTGTTCTATTAGTTCCTCCTGAATTAAATGAGGAATACAGCTGGCTGCCACTACACGACGCTCCAAATCGTAATATTGCACAGTCCATAAATCTTTTCCGTCAGATGTCTTGTATATATCTTGAACCACGTATATTTCATCCGGGTCGCTAGTTGGACCATATATCAGAGTTGCTGGGTGTCCGGCTCCATTCGATGGCTGCTTCCCCGCTATACTAGTTGGGCTATTAATGATATAGTCATGTGCGCTGGTGTCAAGATTGTCTCCGTTAACACATGTTGCACCTTTTACTGATTCACCTTCCCACTTTACTAAACATTGGAGCGTGCGATTGTATGTCCGTGGTCTTAGGACTTTCTCGGCTACCGGGCCTAGTTTTTCAGATATACGAGCCACGAAACAGGGCGTTTTATCAGTTTGTGACGTTTCAGTTGGACTTTCGATGATTGCAGTCGCAGGGAAAGAAGGAATTATAGCTCCAACAGTTGTCACTGTAGCGGAAGGCGAAACCATTATTCCAATGTCTTGAGTATAATTAGATGTTTGTGAGTAGTGTTCGGTTGTACGTGGAATTGCATTAACACCGAAATCTGTTTTGGAACACATGCTGGTTTTGGGTACACACAGTCTCCGCAATAGGCATGTTCTCCAATTGGGTTGAAACCGCACACATTATGGCATCATTCTCCTGTCCACGCTGTTTTCTTTCGTTAAAACAATCCATTCTAGCTTTGTCCCTTGCTCTGTTCGATGGTGATTTGTTCTTCGGTAATGTTGGTTTCGTCCAATCAAAATTAAGTTGAGATTACCGTTGGTCGTGTTGAAACTCCAATTCTAACTGTGTTGTCCGATATAAAATGTCGCCAGAAGGTTTATAATGTTGTTTTGTATCATCTTGTTTCAGTTCCACCAGGATTGTGTATATTACAGCGAGCCAAAAGGTCACTGTCCCGAATTCTCCAACACTTTGGTAGAGCTGATTTCGGGTTGAATCAAGGTTAAGTCTCTGGGGAATTAGCATTTATTTTTACAATAGAAATATACGGACATTCCGGTATAGTTGGAAGCGGTCCGCACAACAATCGGAACTCCTGTTGTAATATTTGATGTGACTGAAAGGCGGAGTTCCGGAACATAAAGTAACATAACACATTTTTACACATTCTTATATACAAAGCATGCACAGGTGTGAATTAACGACGCGGGATTAGATTAACAGATTTGCATGATAAAATATCCGATCACCACAGTGGCATTAACAGTTTGACAAATAATTAATTATTAAAAGTAAAGCTAAGAATACGTGCGATGAATGGTAATTAATGAGCACATGCTTGGGCAAGAAACGAACCACACATCTGATAGAGTCAAACCAATGTAGATAAACAATGAAATAATTGTCCAAAATGAGCACTGATATTTCACTCCAGTCTGAGTAAACTCATACCTAAATATTCATTACAACATTGAATATAAGGTCTGACGGATAACATCGCTATCTCATTTCCAAGTCCTCGGGATTCCGTAATCTGATTGATTGCGTAAATTATTTTCCGTCCAATGAAACCGTATGGGTTAATAAACAAGTGTTAGTGGGCGGAGACTCCCATAATGTCACCTCTAAATATAGTAATAGAGCGGAATTTCTCCGATCGAAAGCGATGCTTGCAAATACAACAGAGACAGAAACAAACAATGGCTTCGAAATTATATATTCGGTACGATTCGGATTAATTTGAAGGATGTGCTAGACCTGATAGATAGGCCTGCGCATGGTACCAACTTGGCCTCCCATAAATATAAATAGAACTCACTCATGTCCGTGTATTTGATTTACTTTATTGTACCATATGGTTTGCAAATCAAATTATTTGTCGTAAAAAAGTCATCTGAAAGTTAACACTGAGGAAATGACTTAATTTTATGCTTTTAAATAGTTCTAACGCATCATTTTTGAAGACGACCTTATTTTTTGCTCTCGGATGCAGCTTTCCGGTTGATGCAGCGAGTTCATCTCCCGAAAAAGAATAGTCGCACACACGACAAATATTATCTGCTGTAAGTTTATGTCGCGACACAGGCAATTGCTATTGCGAAGCACAACAAATAACACGTGGGGACACCTGTCAATCATCGATGTATTTTTTTTAAATCCGTGACGTCATTTTGGGGAAGCTCTTCGCTGAATAGAAATGGTTTTGGCGACATAAGCTCCAGACTCTATATTTCAAATATAGAGTCGACGTTCACCCAGACTGATTTCACTCGTGAAGTTCGAAATTAACAATACCATATAAGGGTTAGAGCACAATAATTGTTCTTTACCAAAATCAATCGAGTCGAAGGTCAGATTTCTTGTGGGAACCATTCGTGTGCTCTGACCGACTTATATAGAGCACAATTGATCCCACATAATGCAATAAACTGGAAATGTGCCGTCAGATTCAGATGTTTATTACGCCTTTCGTCGTATTTGACATAACAGGCGATTCAATTTCAAACAGTGTACATAATACATAATATAAATGTGAGGTGACATAATATACATACACAATACACACAATATAGGTTGGAGTTATTAGTGTACTACATGTACTTGGTATATTGATTGAGGGTATAGCTATCAGATGTGGTGTTTAAAGTAAGTGGATCGGGGTGTTGTGGGAGTCAACTGTCTTTTATCACGACTATTTTAGATTTTTCATATATATTTATATATCGTGGTGCATTAATCATAGCCTCAGGAGTGCAAAACAATTTCTAGGGCTTTTTTTTTTATAAATAGTGAAAGGTTTCTGATTGTGTGATTATTGCGGGAAGTAAAGAACTGCTGTAGTTTAAGAACATTTGGTCTTCTGAAGTAATACGGCTTGATAAATTTAATTCTGAGGTCATTTAGAAATTCACATTTCAGGACAAGGTGGAATTCATCTCCGAGTTCTGACTTGCAAAGGGTGCATACTCTTTCTGAGTAGTCGGTATTATACCAGGAGCCCTGCTCAACTGGTAGTCGATGGTTTCGTGTGCGGAATCGTACAAGTGTGTATATGATGTTTTGGTCTTCGTGCAGCAGGTATCGTTCCCGACTAATGTCATTTTTAATTATCCTGTAAAAAGGAAATTTATTTGAACCCATCAACGTAGATCGCCACTCTTGTGTGTACATGTCTTCAAACCTCTGCTTAATTAATTCGATAAATATACGGTAATCGGTTATTCGTTGTTGTATCCAAGATATCCCATTCCCATTGCATTCAGTGTGTTACGTATTCCGGTTATCCATGTTTTTTTTTGTTTTTTTACATTTTTCACGTTATATAATGTGAGCATGATATAATATAATATTAAGGGTGTTCGCTCTGTTGTCATTGTTGTTATTTTCGCCCAGTATGAGAGATAGCGGATTTTTATTTTTATTGAAATCGGGTACATTCCCATAGATGAACGTATTTGGTGTAGATTTTTTCAGTTCGAGGATATATTTAAGAAACCATAATTCCATTTTGTCAAAACACGTAAGATTTTCATGACCCCAGACTTCTGCCCCATATGTGAGTATGGGGATAACAGATTTCTCATATATTTCAAGTATAGTGGCAGTTGTAAGCTTATTTGTTCGCGCTTTATTTAATAACGCATATATTGAGTTTTTTGCTTGTTGGCATCTTAAATTTCGTTCAAGCGCGAAGGAATGTGTTTTGACAACGACGCACAATCCGTGCGCCGACCGCAATTGGACACACTAGCTGTTTAGCCACGACGACCAACAACGTGATTAACATGAACTGATCGGCGTTGAATGTGAATAGATATGTCCGAAACAACACGGACTGGTCCCACTTTAAAACACCCGTGCGATTTGTCTGTTATGAGTTGCGTGTGCATAACAATGGGATAATCGTTGGACTATTCCTTCGCCAGCCTTGGGAATTGGTGTGCTTTACTAAAAATCAGGGAACGATTGCAACAATGGGATTGTTCTCTATTCATTGTTAGAGCATAATCCCATTGTTGCAATCGTTCCCTGATTTTTGGTAAAGCACACCAATTCCGAAGGCTGGCGAAGGAATAGTCCAATGATTATCCCATTGTTAGGCACACGCAACTCATAACAGACAAATCGCACGGGCGCTTCAAAGTGGCACACGGGCACCAGACCGTGTTGTTTCGGACATATCTGTTCACATTCAACCACGATTAGTTCATGTTAATCAAGTTGTTGGGGTGGCTAACCGGCTTTTGTGTCCAATAGCGGCCAGCGCACGGATTGTGCGTCGTGGTCAAACACGCTCAACGGCACATTTCCTGTTGATTGCATTATGTGGGATCAATTGTGCTCTAAGTCGGTCAGAGCACGCGAATAGTTCTTTACCAGAATAAATCTCGTCTTCGACTCGATTGATTCTGGTAAAGAACAATTCTTGTGCTCTAACCATGACGTATACTGCACGACGCGATAATAAATCGCTCGCTCATTATCACTACCCTGAATATTAAATTGAATCCCATCTGACTCATCCACAGAGAGATGACATTTTGTTATACAAACATGAACACTTTTGAAGACATTTCTCGGTCGATGGCCATCAAAACGTTATCGCCAACTGGAAGAACCGACAGCTTCGGAAATGTCGACAAGGTACTCAGAACAGTTTATTTGTAAAATCGATGCATGCACTGACCACAACAATGGCTCGGGTGCTTTTGGAAACATCAACTGAGTCAAGTTTCTGTTAACCCAAGAATGAATCTGGCTTGCCGTTAAAAGCTATGCGTGTACAGTAATGCTCTAAATTATCGACTCCTTAACCACAGCAGAATTATGGCCAACTTTTCAGGATTTAGTCGGAAATATGACTTGTTGCCATTAATCGGAAAGCTCTCAGTGAGTTATTTTGCTGTGGATAAGGAGTCGATTATTTAGAGCATTACTATATTTCAATGTGGGTGCAATTCAGTCCGGCTCTGATAAGTGAGGTTTTTTTCATTTTCGGGGTGTATGCGTACCCGATAGGGACACCGCTATACCATAGCATGCTTGTCCGGCATACCCCGGGTTAAAAAGGAACCAATTAGCTTTGTTATAGGGGTATCTGGTTAATAAACTGTAGGGAAGTGCTTGCCATAATAAAGGTGCATTATTTATCAACGCCAAGGATGATCCCGTATCCATAACATTGATTTTGCCCCGACAAAACCCAAGCCCCTGACACGGACGGTGTTACATAGAATTTTAATCTATATGATTATATAAAACATCGCATAATGAGATAATGAAGAAGACTATTGTTAAGTTTGATGAAGTCGGTGCCATTTTTTAGCAATGTTGGTGCCCCTTACCCGACCTCCAGTTCTGACATGGATTGCACCACGTTTTGGGAAATTTAAATCACACCATTTTAGTAAGAAAAACAACAGTTTTTATCAATATTGGACCCCCCTCCCCTGATCCAAAATCCTTACACAGAATAGTGCCACTTCGGAAAACGTAGATTACACCGTTCTGTTTCCTATATGTTTCTTAGGTGTCTTTATATAATTTTTGGAGAAGATTCGGGATCAAAACAAAAGTTTTTAAATTCTAGTGCTATTCCCTCCACCCCATCGCTGTTTCCGACGGATACAAATCTGAGTCATACTATAGATTCCTTGTATAATGGAGATAACTACATGTTCGATCGAAATCACCGACAAAGAGTTTTAATAAATTTGTGTGCCCCTTGTCCGATCCACATCCCTGATGTGGATTATGCGACTTATATGTATATTTGAGAACGTACAAGTGTTTAAGTGACTTTATTCGGTCACCATTTGTCGAGGTTGTGAAATCTCATTGAATATAATTTGTTGAAGTTGTTGAAATATCCGCGATGAGTTAAGTTATTGTGATAACTCAATAGTCCAATATATTACGCAAATATCGAGAAAAACACGAGTGTTGACATTTAGAGGAAATTATGGCACAGGTACCTGGCCCTGTCATCACTCTGCCAACTTTGAACCACACCGCTAGACTCACGGGGATGCATATATTAGATATAATGTTGGTAATAATTGGCGGTAAGATATTTTGTCTCGGCATCGCGGTGCCCCCAATCCCTGGCCCACATACGACACCGCCTTTAATCCATTTGATTTAAACATATTTTTATTAGTAATTATGCATAAATAATACATTACATATAAGGGATTGGAGGACAAGTTATGTGAAACATAGATGGACCTCCGCTCCCCACAGATCATACATGAATCATAAATATAACAAATTATTTTGGATTTATATCAGGTTTTGGTGGGGCGGGTAGAATATATATATTTTGAGTGCGTGAGTATAACGGATATTTTACATGGGGTGTTAACTATTATAATTCGGTGGTGTGGTGGGGATAACGAGTATAATTACACACACATATATAATCCATTAACCATTACATTCCATGTATAAACAAGAAAACCATAGTCAGAAATGGTAACGCCCTCAAGATCATATTATTAGCCATAAATATAAATTATAATATAAAATATATTGGTTACATGAATTCCACGTCTCAGAATTCCGGTAAAACAACTATTCCTTCAAATTATTAAAACAAACTACGGCTTATTACTGCAGGTTACTGTAGCGCACCACAACAGAAAGCTTCTAAATGCCGATAAGAAATCGGAGGCATTGTGTTCCCACCATAAAATTTTCAAGAGTGCATGGCCCAGCCATTGTTCATAACAATAAAGCTTCTCAAATCATCGGCATAGTCAATAGAACTTTCACGAACTTGGACATCGACACTTTCTAATCGCTCTACATAAGCATGGTCAGACCTATCATCGAATACTCTGCATGGAGCCCACATCAAAAATATCAAAGCATTGTGTCAGAGAAATACAAAGAAAAGCAACGAAACTAGTTCGTCAAATTCAAACTCTATGCTACCGAGACCGAATGATAAGACTCAATCTGATGTCTTTCAAATATCGAAGATTCAGAGGAGATCTAATCGAGGTATAAAAACTGTTGAATGGTCATTACAATATCAATGTCTGTGACATATTAGAAAGACATTCATCAGGAAGAACAAGAGGACATAATAAAAAGCTATGGATGCCCATTCTTAACAAGGCCATAGGAAAATATTTCTTCACGCAGAGGGTGGTAAATAGCTGGAACTCTCTGCCAGACTTCGCTGTTGAGGCTCCAACACTCGATAAATTCAAAATATACATAGACTCATTCTTCTGGTATATAAAATACGAGTTCGACGACAAGAATTAGTTAGTAATATGGTCAAGTGACTCACAAGTAAATATCGAATGATGATACATATATTTGTAAGCGAACATTGCAAATAATGTTATTGGACGAAAAGTCGCAAGAATTGTTCCGTATTATTGTGATGATGATGATGATGATGATGATATGATTGATAGAACAAACCATTATTATGATGATCGTGTCGTTATTTGTTTAAAATACGTATCAATTGACATATACGCACCCGTTCCCTCATTAAAATCAACATATTTCGACCATTTTATGGAACTCCGCGAATTCGGGGACTTTCGCAAATTTACCTCCGCATATAGGGGACCTACTGCAAACTGTCACACCGATCAGCACCAATTAACGAACCGTGGCTGACTCGGATGTATCCGACTACGCTCTTTAAAATACGTATCAATTGAGATATACGCACCCGTTCCCTTATTAAAATCAACAGACTATTTCTGATTTCAGTGTTGATTGTTCTGGTGGCTAAATATTGCCACAGGAGCTTGGAACTTGATCAATGACTGCATTAATTGGGGTAATGCAGCAAAAGTTGAGAATATGCACTACCCGCGTTGATCAATGTTCCCAACAACAATCATGAACTCAAAGTACTTAGCTGGCTGATCGGCTCAGTTGTTTCTAGTGGGTGTAACTGGACACGGAATCAATTTTACCACGGAAGCATGCAAGCTTGTGGTAGTAAGTGGCCATTTTGAAATTATCTTTCCGGTTGTGAAAAAATCAACATCAAACCCACGAATATTTGCAGTGAAAAAAAAAACAGGGTGAAATATAAACTGATCTATAAAGTTACCATCTATAATGATACCTCTTCAGTTGATTTCTAAATATGAGCGACGTGTGTGTTCGATCATTTATTGGTAGCATTAATATTCAACTGCAATAGAGATATTTTATTTTTGTTTATTTTTTCAACCAACACGAACCACAAATATAAAAATAGTTCCAACTTTTATACTGAATTGATCATAGAGTAGTAGAACTAAATATGACTTGGTGACATTATATACGCTTTGGCACTTATTGGTCGACAATTATTTGAAGAAGGGGTATAAAAATACGAAACAGGACACGATGATCGATTTCCCGGGCTGCGGGTGGCGAATTACTAATGTGTGCCAGAGCACTTTCGCCGCTTGTCTGAAAACAATACAAAAAAATAAAGTTATTAAACGCTCATAACAGAAGAAATTAAATCCGATCGGTGAGTAAATTCCCACACACACATATTGCGGAAAACTGGATCAACAGACAAGCACTAACTTGAATTGAACGACGAAGAACCCACTATTTCGAGTTGTTTGTGAAAATTTGTATATGCAGCAATGGTTTGTTGTTGTCAACAAGCATCCATCTAGTCGATATGAGCCAAAACGCCGCGAAAGTATGGTAAACTAAACGGTGTTTCACTGCAACACATGTGCTCCTGAAGTATTTTATTATCATTATCGTTAATATTCATTATTTCTTTATTTACTGTTGTTACTGAAACTGTCATTCAACTGTCCAACTCTTACTCTGAAGATATCATTTTCCAAGATAGTGCATGATCAAAATTTGGTTCTTGATTAAATCAACAAGTTAAATTTATCACAAAATGGCAGTTCGCAAACGATTATAATTTCCGATAGCAAGTGGAGCTATATGGAGAGTGCTGTGAAGAGATTGGGAATGGGCCGTTCTATTCAGATTTGGTGGACTTCAGGTGTCACTTTCAGAGAGAGGATGGGCCGAGTTCATGAGGAATTACTTGAGCTTGGTTGTGGAGAGAATGCTTATGTTTATATTTGGCTGAGTACTTGTGACTTAACCATTAAGCCCAAGCAACAGAAATGCATCTGTTAAGGCATTCAACAGAATGATGGCATAGCTGTCGATTCATTCTGAGAAGTTGTAGCAAGATATGAGCAATATCCACTTTTAAATATTTTATTTTTGGAAATTCCATTCATCGGTGTACGGCGGCGATGGAATGAGGCAGAGAAAGAACAGCGTGTATATATTTATGGTAGCATAGTTAAATTTCCTTGTTTTTCGTTGTCAAATATACCTCTAGTACATGTATAATTGCACCGCACAGCATATAACTATCATTGTATTTTAATATATTAAATTAATCTGTATGTTTCATGACTAGAGTCTGTTGAATTATATTCCTTTTGATGCATGTTTGTCTTAGTTACATGCACTTATTAATCTGTTTCCCTTCTACAGACTATGCATGCCCATCTGTCTGAAACTCGAAACATACAGTGATGCCCTAATTAATCGACTCTCTAACCACAGCAGAATTCTGGGTAACTTTTCAGGATTTAGTCGGAAATATGGCTTGTTGCCATTCATCGGAAAGCTCTCCCCGAGAGCTTTCCGATGAATGGCAACAAGCCATATTTCCGACTAAATCCTAAAAAGTTACCCATAATTATGTTGTAGTTAAAGAGTCGATTACTTAGGGCATTACTGTACTCTGCTTCCTAGTGAAGAAAATTAGACACAAGGGGTTGGATGAAGGCACAGTTTTGCTGCATTTCTTCTTTATTGTCAATCTTTGATTAGTGTTTGATTTTCTCTATTGTTCGCAATTCATTTCAACACATATGGGTTATAACCTGCCATCCATATCCAGCAGATTACCACAACAATATATTTGAGATGAAGATTTTCTCACTCTTAACCTTTCGCTTTTTCCTGTGTGGAATGAATTTTATTATATATGCGAGTCTGTCATCGGAAGCCTCGCATATATAAGAGAATACATTGGTCTAACAATATTTAGCTTGACATTGTAAGCCAGTACATTCTCTTATATATGCGAGGCTCCATATATGGGAGACTCGAATATATAAGAGAATGACTGCCACACGTTCTTTAATGCTGCACCAAGGCCACTCCCATCATGAAAGGGTTAAACATTACTTCTATTCAAGGTTTGAATGCACCTGGATACTGAAAAAACCCTCTAATTTCATTGCTATTAAAGAAAAACGAAATATAAGCCTGGATTTATCCGAACAATATCCTTGACTATGTTTTCATATGATTTTCATGTATACTGAATTATTCAATGAAATAATGAACTATTTGTTTGTCATACTGTTCACCCCCGATAAGTGTGTTAACTTAATATCAAAAGTATTTGCGTCCAGTGTTATTCGGTGTTAATATTTAAAGTTTACACATGTAAGGGAAATTTATCCTGTAATGTTTAGCACAAATATTTTGTGAACAACTTTTTATATTTACATACTAAGTGTTGTCATCACTAAATCCACCATTCTGATTGGTCGGCGACCACGTGGCTAGTTGCAATTATTTCTCGGTGAATGCGCAACAGCTAATAACTGCAAGCTCATGACAACCCATATAAAAATGTACCTGGGTAAATCCACCCAGGTTTTTTGGGCCGAAACCCAGGTAAAAATCTATCTACCAAGACATCCACCAACCATCAAGACCCCGCGAAACCTGCTTTTACCATGATTTACCCACCTGAAACTGGATAAAAACCCTGGTATGGGTAAACCTGGGTGTAATTACCCAGGTGACCACACCCAGGTGTACCCTACCTGGGTGTTTCCCACCCAGGTCTACCCTGGTGTTTCCTACCTGGGTGTTTCCCCACCCAGGTGTACCATGGTGTTATTTACCCAGGTGTACCCTGGTGTTTCCTACCTGGGTGTTTCCCATCCAGGTTACCTTGGTGTTATTCACCCAGGTGTACCCTGGTGTTTCCTACCTGGGTGTTTCCCACCCAGGTGTACCTTGGTGTTATTCACACAGGTGCACCCTGGTGTTTCCTACCTGGGTGTTTCCCACCCAGGTGTACCTTGGTGTTATTCACCCAGGTGTACCCTGGTGTTTCCTACCTGGGTGTTCCCCACCCAGGTGTACCTTGATGTTTCCAACCCAGGTATACCTTGGTGTTTTTTTTACGCCGGTGTACCTTGGTGTTTTCTTACTCAGGTGGATTTCCCATTGAGATGCACCTGGGTTAGAAAACCCCAAGGTACACCCAGGTAAGGAAACACCAAGGTACACCTGGGCAGGAAAACACCAAGGTACACCTGGGTAAGAAAACACCAAGGTACACCTGGGTAAGAAAACACCAAGGTACACCTGGGTAAGAAAACACCAAGGTACACATGGGTAGGAAACACCAAGGAACACCTGGGTGAATAACACCAAGGTACACCTGGGTGGGGATACCAAAGTGAAATGATGAGGATGGCAATGAAGTAGATTTTGATGGGATGCAGGGGTATTGTTATCAATGGAGTTGTTTTAGTATAATAGAACATTAAGGAAACTGATTGTGCAGCAATACAAGTTTATTCAAGGACAACAAACTAACTAAAGATAAAATACATGTATAGAAACACATGTAATATATAAATATATAAACTCATTAAACTGCATGGGTTAAAACTTACTGACAACAAGAGTTGGGTTAAAATTTTGATTAAAAAACACTTGCAAAGTCCCTCTTCATACATGTATATGGTATGTTAGGCAAGTTACATGTACATGTAGTTGCAATGTATACTAATACCGGTACATGACATACCGGTGGACACAAAAATCATTATTTTAGTTCCAATGTCATTTACCAGAATACATGTACATGTTGTACCTTGCAACTACATCTACAGTGAGATAGTTTTGTCTCATTTAAACTTTCTAAATGGGTTTCTCCCTTTGAATGACATAAACTAATGTGAGTATACACATGAGCTGTGGTGTGAAATACACACCAAAAAATTATTTCTTAGTCTGAGGACATGTTTCCTGTCATTATCTTACTGCTTACAAATATAGATTTGTAATAATGTGCTGTAATGCTCCAGAAATAGTCATATTTTGTCCTGGTTCATAAGAACATATTATTTCTTAGTGTTAGAAGGACATGTTGTCTGATATTATTTGACTCATAAACCCCCAAATGTACATGTAAACAGAACATTCGGGAAAGAGACACACCATCTTTATCCTGTTTTATATCAGTACTAAGTAGCAATATTGATCAGATAGCAAAATATGCTATAAATAGATTTCAGATGGTAGAGATTAAACAATCACATTAATTGCACCAACTCGAAACAGTTAACATACCCTGTAGAATACAGACTATGACCAAGGAGGGTGTCACACACACCCCCACCCCGCTTTGGTATGTGATATTCAAGCCATTTTCAGGTGGTATGCTATATACATGTACATACCCAATGTTATCTGGTACTAGGATTTCACACGGCAATATAACCGGCATTCACGATTCAGCAAAAAGGCTAGTATGCAGATATAATAGCAGAAAATTAAAAAAAATTTGAGTATTTTCCAGCTTAAACAGACCCAAGTGATATATTTTTATCTAATTCAGCAAATGTGAGAAAAAGTGGCTTCTTTGGGGCATCAGCTTGTCTGAAAAATATATCAAGGTCCCCTAAATCCGATACTACATTTCAGAACAATCCAACCAGTGTCCCATGAAATGGTGGATAATAAACTATCATACCAAATTTGATTCAGATTTGATCACACAAACTAAAATTATGATGCGGAAACCAGAAATTAACACGATTCTAAGTCGAAAAAGGGCCATAACTCTCGCAAAAATGAGCGGAGCACACCTATATTCGAACTTGACCTGTATTTTGGTCTGATAAACTTACATACCACATTTGGTTCAGATATGATCACACAAACTGAAGTTATCATCCGGAAACCTACAATTTTCAAAGTTTAAATGTCTATTAGGCGACACCAATTTTTAAGTCTGGTTTACGAACATGTGGGCTGATGTGGGGAGAAAAAAAGTAGATGCAGGAGGGGAAAAAAATAAAAATAAAAAAAATTGTCCCCCCCCCAATTTATAACAAGTAAATCTTGAAATTTTACATAAATTTTACAAAAATTGTGAAAAAAAACTTTTCGAATGAAATTCTCAACCAAACAAGACATTTCTTGTCATGAAATACATGAAAATATGGATCTGCAAATGATCATAAGCAGAACCGGATGCGACAGCACATGAAAATCAGTACGCGTGTAAAAAAAATTGGGACAAAAAAGTAAAAAAAAATTTCATGAAATGGAAAAAAAGTTGTAGGAGGTGTTCGTAAACCGGACTTAAAAATTGGTGTCGCCTTATGTGTATATAACTCATATAGCTAACTATTAAAGGTGCTCAATCAGATTCGATGGTCCCCATATAATTAGATTCCAACAACAACATTTTTTTTAGAAATGCTGCTTCAGTAATATCAGAATCGATTAATTGCCCAAAAATAATGCTAACCACTGTCAACTACATGTATAGTATAAAATCGCCTGATACGTTATATTTATCAACATGCTGTTCGACGAAGTTTGACCTTATTATCAACACAAAGCCTCTTCATTTTAGAGTTATCCATCTTCATCTGCAATTTGGTCTGAGACCGTCGGCTCGTCAAATTTTTCTGGGCCACTATTAAGTATCGATGGTGATAAATATTAAAATTTCAAAAATTGATATCTAATAACTCTGAGCTTTGATACATGTAGGTGGGTCCCTCGACTTGATTAAAATATTTTTACCCCCCCCCCCCCCGATTCCATATACATGTATATGTAAATAGCAAATGAGGGGCACTTAATCGGATTATGCATCTTTAAACTGTATTTGAATTTAAAGATGCATAATCTGATTAAGGGCCCCCTGAATTAATGCTCGCACATTACTCTTTATTTGGAGATGGGGGGGTGGGGGGTAAAAGATATTTGGTACGAGTCGAGGAACACACCACCTATCAAAGCTCAGAGTTATTAGATATCAATTTTTGAAATATACTATTTTTCACGATCAAGAATTAATAGTGGCCCACGGTCTCGGACCAAATTTCAGATGAAGATGGATAACTCTAAAATCAAGAGGCTTTCTGTTGATAATAAGGCCAAATTTTGTAGAACAACATGTTGATAAATAACATATGTCAGGCAATTGTATACTTTAGTTGACAGTGGTTAGCATTATTTTAGGGCAATTAATCAATTCTGATAACGTAACTGAAGCAGCCTTTCTAAATACAAATGTATGATGTTGGAATCTGATTATATGGGTATCATCGAACTGGATTGAGTACCTTTAAAATGAACTGTATCCAGTATAAACATGTTAAACCTGATAATTAATTAGAGCATGCAGTCCCTGTTGACATGCGGTATCCGCTGGTAATCTTACCACAGTAATATGTGTTAACTGTGATAACCAAGTTAATTGTTTTTACCACAAAAATTCTGAATTCTATCTAGACATTTTGAAACAATAAAAAAAAATTCTGGTGTGATTACAATGTCAACTTTAAAACAAAATTCATATAAACATCGCATGAAAAATACAGCCTAACTGCAAATGTGAGGTGGACCACATTCTGCGGCGGTATAACTGACTGCGGTTGATCGCATGAACACGCCTGAATACTGCAGTAATACCCGAGTAATATAAGGCGAGTTGATTAATTAAAGCATAGCTGTAATTTTACATGTATGTTCTATAGACTTTGTTGGGAAAGAGAATATAGCTGTGCGACAATGTTAATCCTGATGAGCTAAGTTAGAAATTTTTCAATCGAAACCTCATAAAAAAAATTTTAAATTCAGTTCTCAATTTTCGAACACTTCTAGGAAATTGTTCAAAAATATTGTTAAAAGATGCCCATTCGATTTGACACTGTAAATATACCCTGTTCAAGTGTTCCTGCTAATGTGCTATGATGCGGTTGGGTCCTGCTTAATTGCTATGAATTGCACTACCCGCATCATAGCAATTCAGCAGGACCACCAGCATCATAGCATATTAGCAGGACCACTTGGCCAGTGGTAAAATAGTTTGTTTTCCATACGGATATGTGTTTTCAAATAATCATGTAATGATATCTAACATACATGTATATGATCCCATTTATAGGTTTTATTCATCACGGCCAGATAAACTTTGTATACAGACAGTTTTACCAAACTTAGAATTTTTATTAGGTGCTTTCATTGTAGCTGTAATTACTAGTATTAAAAGAGTGCTCAATAAAGTTTGTTTTATCATTTATGCTCATTTGGAATTTGGATGCTATTTAATTCTGTTTATCTATATAATTGGCTGCACTGCTAAATTTTGACTCATTTCAGTCATTTGATGTCAGTACATGTAGTTGTCCATCGAAATGGCGAACACAACCAAAGACAAATTACAAGAGGAAAGACAACAAATACATTTGATGTGCACTAAAACAGATACAGTAGTGCCCTAAGAAATCGACCCCTTAACCACAGCAGAATTATGTGTAACTTTCAGGATTTAGTCGGATATATGGCTTGTTGCCATTCATCGGAAAGCTCTCCCCGAGTTTAATACCCGTAATTCTGCTGTGGTTAAGGAGTCGATTAATTAGAGCATTACTGTAGTTACAAATGTATGTCTAGCCTCCTGTTGTGTCACTAATAAGATCTTTAATTCACATACGGTACACATGTACATGTACATGTACTATATAGTACCCGTTCAAGCGTTTACAAGTGTCAGTCATCGAGAAACTGACCAAAAGTTTTGGTAGTATATAATATAGGCTAGCACTGCACTTGGGCTACATGTACATGTACTGTAAGTGATTATAATGTACTATTTTTATATTCTGCTGTGACAGTGTTGCTGAATGAAATTTAAGTTTACCCCGATATTCTAAGTCCGCTCGACTAAGATGGGTTTTTTCTCGAAAACTGATATCTGAATATACATGACTTTTTGTACGTCTTCCACTGGTTGGTATTCCCTCTAAAATGACTAATTTTAACTGATTAGATTAGCCCTGGTATGGAAAACTCTAACTGTTATAGCCCGATGAGCGGTTTACTGCCAACAGCGGTGATGATATGATGACCAGCGTTGTGCATGGCATATGTTGATCCAGGTAAGAATGCTACCATACATTCCAAACATTCATTAAATATCTTATTAATAGTAACCCAAACTACACAAGAGACTAGTATAACTAAGATTGGGCTCGATTAATGATGTGACACTTTCAGTACTTCATTTACTAGTAGCCTGGTACTGGTGGGCCTGGCTACAGATACTTGTTTGGCGTGTTTGAGGCCTGTGGCACAAGGGCAGCAGAATCAATTAAAATTTCTCTTATTGTAGTGTAGTACATGTACATGAATAGTACCGGTAGTACAGCACACAAAGAGGTATATAGTACCGGCACATGTACATGTATTCTCTCTGTTTTCACACATGTTCTTTTTCAATTTAACAACATGAGTCTTTTATGACACATACATGTACTAAAGTGAAAGTAGGCCTACATGTATATAATGTGCACCCAGTATACCGGTACATGTACTGATATATTACATTGCAATACAGTCCGAGTACAATGATATAGCAAAATTATGCATAGTAGAATAACAACCTTTTGTACAAACAGTCCTGACAATGATATACCGGGATATCAGGGTGATAGTTCATACATTTGGAATTACCGAATACCTGAGTTTGTGGATAGACCGCTTCATGCGATGTTTATGTGAATTTTTATTTTTAAGTCGGCATTGCATACGGTAGTCCTATAAACCACACCAGAGAATAGCAATTGTCGGTCAGTGACCAACTTCTTATGCTTATGCAATCGATACAATCCGGTTCTGCTTTTGATGTCCAGTTCGATATTTGTGGTGTGTTCTTGTGCAAAAATATAATTCTAACTAATGCGCCAAAAATCAGGTTTATAAATTTATCCATTCTTGAGCAAGAGCAACTCGTAAAACTTGTATGGTATAACATTCCAAACTGAGTATTTCTGCTATCAAACCATATGATAATAATGTTGAACCGGACATCGAAATCTGAACCGCATTTATGGATTGCAGCACGTGATGTTGAATAAACAGTTATAGAGGATATACAGTAATGCTCTAATTAATCGACTCCTTAACTACAGCAGAATTATGGGTAACTTTTCAGGATTTAGTCGGAAATATGGGTTGATGCCATTCATCGGAAAGCTCTCGGTGAGAGCTTTCCGATGAATGGCAACAAGCCATATTTCGGACTAAATCCTGAAAAGTTACCCATAATTCTGCTGTAGTTAAGGAGTCGATTAATTAGCTCTAGAATTACTGTAACATGGTTTATAATATACAAATGTATACTGTATGGGAAACATCAGAGGTTTACAAAGTAATAAAAACAGTTGATTTGTTCTTTATTCTTGTGGTTATATACACGTACATACATGTATTCTAAAAATAAATGTCCTTTACAACGTGGATCAATGAAATGCGGTTGTTGCATTTAAAATGCATTGAGGGTGCATTGTGTCACGCCACTTTGTAAATGCCTTAATGACAGCATTTAAATTAAATGCACTGCATTGGGAATAATCGCAGTCGCATTGAAATTACCGATCATTGCGCCGAAAAAGTATACTAGTATGAACACCCAAATAACGATACGATAGTGTATTTTGCAATTTTAGTTATAATTTTGTTTAATTTAAATTCACATCTGAATAATTCTGTGTTATTTTCCCACTCCTGGTGTACATGTATATGTTCGGAATCGGACATTCATGATGTAGTTTTCCATTCAAAATGGAATAAACATAAATAAACACTGTTGACATTAATTGTTTTATAATCAGAATCTGAGAATCATGATTCTCATTTTGATTCTAGTAAAAAGTCTTGATTCCCTGTAGAAAGTGAAACACTAACATTTTGATTATTGCCAAAAATCTGATGGATTTTAAGGCCTGCATCAAGACATTTGTGAATAAATCAAGGTAAATGTGTTAAAATATGAACGCATTTACAAATGCGTTGCTCCAAAATCGCAAAGTAGATTCGAACATGTGGTGGCTTTTCTAAGAAATTTGTGAGTGGTCTGTACATGTACATACATGTAAGACTTGTAAGTTACTTGACCAATTACACAAGGAGTCGAGGGACACAATCAATGAGGACGTTTGTACTAAAAAATATTTTTTTTACGCAAGGAACGAACACAAGGCCACTTTCTTAATTTATATTATGAGCCAACAAGACAGATCGTAAATCGCTGTTATATGACAATATATGTGGCCATCATAATGGTCGACAGGCATGATGCCAACAAAAACCAATCTGTCAGGCCAATATAAAGAAGTCGCGACTTATTGCTGGTGGAACCTATTAAAGGCATCGTTCCATTTCGTTAATAACAACTTACATGTAACATTCACCTCCACCTCTTTACTCTTGGGCTCCAAATAAATATGCATGCACCAGCTGCATCCACGTTTATTATTTTTCTTGGGAAATCCCCCCCCCCCCTGCACAGTGCTTATTTGGGTCTGCACGTTTATTAATATTTTGAAGCTATGAAAATTTAAATCAGCACAAATTCAAGATTTCTATATGATTCAGATGTAAAAATGATCAACACGTCTACATTAGTTACTAACTAGCTAAACAAGACATTTTGTCATATGTTTATACTTTACTGTGAAATTGCGTTTCTTCCGTTCTCCATGAACGGATTCTCAAAATGTTTGGTTTTCCAAAAAACAAGGATTCGAACTGTCTGAACTGAACTCCATGCGTTTGTTTAAATAGATGAATAAATAATGGGAAAGACATACAATCCTAGTTCATAATGAATTTAAGTATATAAATATAAATAATAAATGGCGGATTCAACGTGGTCATGGGTTTTGACCGCGTTAAAAAAATCAGCAAACTCTGCATGAACCCCGAAGTTTGCTGATTTTTTCTCGCGGTCAAAACCCCATGACCGCATTGAAACCGCCGTTCATTTCTTATATGAATAACACAATTTAAGATTGGTGAATTATTTCTTTTGGTTAATTTAATAAACGTACAGGACCAAATAACGATCGTACAGGTGGGAATTTTACCTCGATTTTAATAATCGTACATTAGGCACTCAAGAGTAGTACATATTCAAGTATGTGGCAAACCAAAAAAACACCACATGATACATACATGTACCTGTACTACATGTTGACTCGTATACCTGAACCTGCTATAAAAATTATTTGGTTAACCACAGTTGATGTTTTGCTCAGAGTTCCCCCTGCACTATTATTTGGGTCTGTACTTTTATTAACTTTCAATGGAATTTCCCCCCCCGCACTATTATTTGGGCCTGCACTTTTATTTAGAGCCTGAGAGTAAGTTGCATTGACATTTATTTTCACGAATTACCATGCTAAAGGCCAAAGAAAAAAGATTGTATGTTTCCGGTAATTTTTTTTAGGGTAGGTAGGTAGGTAGGGAATTTTTTTTATTTTATTTTATTTTGATATTTTTTATCCAGCTGCAGAAATATTGAACTACGTCGACCAAAGTGACATAAAATGCCAACCCGTGCCATGGGGAAAGTATTACTTGATCAACACAGTGGAAATATACATTAAGATTGATAAAAAATCAAACTTACTTCATGCTTACGTAATACGTATGTTTTTTATTATATCTAATACCACATTTTCATAAATTTGGCTATAAACTTGGTACAAAATTGATGTCACTAACTTTTTATAAGAATTTTACCAATAATACCGCCATTATACCGTACATGTATTGTGACGATTACATCCCATTGCCTGGGGGTAGCCAGTACACCCACCGAGCATGCCTGGTTTTTGGAAACAGTAGCTACTAGTACATGTATACCCCTAATATATGCAGTGATAACCTCTTTACATGTATATATACAGATACACACCCACCATGTCTGTTGATAGTGTTCCATAAGTCCCAAACAAGACATAAAGCAGGCAGGAGATCCACTCTCAGGAAATTAAAATTGCAAAAATTTTGACTTTTTCTCAAAATATCAATAAAAAGTTTAGGGTCGGCGGGTTATTTTTAGGGTCGGTCGATGTACGGAAACATAGTATCTTTTTTCTTTGGCCTAAGGAACATTGCAACTGGTTTGAAGTAACATGACCGCGTTGCGTCAACACTGGAACTGCATTGATGGTAATTTTCAACATGGTCTCACTGAGGTTCTATCAAATATAAATACTAGTATGGTTGAGGCCAACTTGAGGGAGACAATTATTTTGAGAATATGTGATCCTGTCTTAACATGAGCCTAAGGTGACACCAATTTTTAAGTCTGGTTTACGAACACCTCCTACAACTTTGTTTCCATTTCATGAAATTTTTTTTAAATTTTTTTGTCCCAAAATATTTTACACGCGTACTGATTTTCATGTGCTGTCGCATCCGGTTCTGCTTATGATCATTTACAGATCCATATTTTCATGTATTTCATGACAAGATATGTCTTGTTTGGTTTGAACATAATTTCATTCAAAAACATTTTTTCACAATTTTTGTAAAATTTATGTAAAATTCCACGATTTACTTGATATAAATTGGGGGGACAATCTTTTTTATTTTTATTTTTTTCCCTCCTGCATCTACTTTTTTTCTCCCCACATCGTAAACCAGACTTAAAAATTGGTGTCGCTTAAATATCATCTGATGGAGTCAAAATCATTGAACCGTCACTTATGCATGCACATGTTGTCTTGTAGTCCAAGTCTTCTCGTACTAAAGCCGGCTAAGATATTGGGATGGAGGTGCCGGTCTTTAGTCCGAGTTCCAGGCCCATGCATTCCTTTGACACGACTTAAGCGTTAGTGACCCGCTCAAATAAAACCACAATTATATGAAATAAAATATCACAATTGCTACAATAAACGGATAGTTTCCGCAGAAGACATGCTATTTTATCTGAAACCCACATCGGTTGTGAATTGAAAGCGGTAATTTAATGTGAAAAGAAACATTTGCCGCAGTGTTTACATATTTTTTAAAGTATGCGAACTCAGTTGACCTTGCGAACTGCGTTCGGCATTTTCCGTTGAAAATATTCCGTAGATTTTGGACAACAACGCAAATTACGATGAATTCTCCATTGTAATCGTAATTATGTGTGTCAATAAATAAAATAATAAATAGATTAATTAAACATTGGAGATATAAATGTAATACAGTAAATAAATGAACCTTAAGTTTGAAAAGTCCCACTAAAACGGAAGAACTATATTTCGAAACTGTGTGATTCGGTTCTCCGATTATTTTATCAACACAGATGTCAAGTCAGACATAAGAGTTCTAATTTGCTCCAATTTTGACAAGTTGCTTGCGAAAATTGTCAACAAAACTACCGTTCTGATCCTCCATTATGTCATTAAGTTTTTAGTGCGGGAATTGTTCTGAAAGCACATAGAAAACTGGACTTTCGGGCGATCGGTTTTCGCCATTTTTGTTCGGAAAACCCGCGCTATATATAGAAACGGAAAGTAGAATTCCCAGAACAAACAGCGGATTATGCCGAACTTATTCGGACCACTTCGGCTTTCGGTTAAAACGTAAACAAACAGAGAAACAAATCGATGTGTGTGGCAATCAACCGGAATATTCTATGTGTAATTTAACATTAAAGTTAGATTATTATACACCATTATGACCATAAGATGTAAGCCTTTCCGATGTATATAGCATAATGTATTGATTTGCTAGGTAAATCGAGTAAAATACACCACAAATTCCCGCCACAGATCGTGGGCGTAAGTCGTGTCAAAGGATTGGTATACAAGCGGTCTTGGACTAAAGACCAGCATCGCCATCCCAATATCTTAGCTGGTTTTAGTACAAGAAGACTTGGACTAGTTGTCTTGATGTTGAGTCTGGCTTTCATCATTTTCATTAGTTTTACTGTTAATATCCACCAAAGGTTGAGGTGTTATGGAACAACTGTATGGCATCGTATACTGTTATCTTCCGAGTAAATATGGAGTCTCTAATTCTTTTATCAGTCACGCATCTACTCATCAAATAGTATAATCCTCAAATATTTGTAGTCCAGGTGATCTCGACTGCACAGTACATGTATAAACATTCATCTGTGCACAGTGTGTTTGAAATTTCTTTGCCGTGTAACAACTGTTGTCCCAAGTTTCAATGCCTTGTCCTCCTGGTATGTAGGGATTACCAATTTACCATTGCCGTGTTTTAATTTGCAATTTTGATGATGACGCTCACTAAGCTTGTTGATAATTTTCTTTGTCGTGTAACAACTGTTGTACCAAGTTTCTACGCCGCGTCCTCCTGGTATTTAGGGATTACCGGTGCCTTTAATAGCGTCAGATGCATCATTGCCAGTTAATGTACATTAGAGTGGAACTGAATTAACAATGTCACATTGACACAGTACTCAGTTAAGACCAGTAAAACAGCAAAAGTAGTATTATTGTACAGCAGGCTTATCACTATCAGTACTTACTACATGTACTGACCCCTTACTATCGTGGATCAATCTGAATCGAATGGTTACGCTGCAGATCCCAATTATGGTAATTTCGCAGCGGGCGAGAGAGTCTCAGATCTTTTCCTTCAGCGCACTCTTGAAGGAATCCACAGGCTGTTGTTGTAGGATTAAGGATTCCTCCAGCTGATTCCAGTCGCATATAGTTCGAACAAATGTGGAATTAGCGAACTGAGCTGACACGTATGGTATAGCCTCGTAGCACTGACTGTTGTTCCTTTAAATTAGGTGCCGAGGAATTTGGCTGGTGACGTACGTAGCCTGTCAGAACTTTGCTCTGCGATCTAAGACGCCTTGTTTCGGGTGTAAAGTATTGATTAGGTGGTATAGCCGGGACCAATCCACCCACCACCTTACTCATGAATCCCAGCCGATTTATTTTCCGCCGTTTCTGCAATGTTGGTAAATCTAGCTCGTAGAGGATCTTGGTCATATATCCATCTTCTTTGCTCTTATAGTCTCTTTTAATGAAACGGGCTGCTCTACGCTGGATTCTTTCCAGCTTGTCGATGTGATTTTGTTGGTAGGGGTCCCAGATGGTGTCTGCGTAGTCCATGATCTTCAAACTTCTCAATTCTTCTTCTTCTGGACAGGTGCATTATGAGCAGGCCACTGGCACTACATCATGATTGTACCGGTACCACAAATTCAATTTTGAGAAAATATTCTGGTTATGGCCAGGTAGCTGAGGTACTGTTCAATACTATAGTTGATCCGTTTCGTTATCGCAGCTTAATTCTTACTGTTCCGGGAATTGAAATATTTTTTGTCACATGAAATTCAGTCTTTTTCGATATTTGCGCACATCCATGGGGAGAAATCGGCGAATCTTATATATAAGTCCACAGTTTATCCGTTTGTAGCCAATACACCATTTCCTTCTGTCAATCCGCGTTGATTCGCGACAAAATTAACTCAAAATACCACAAGGAATTATCCGCGCTTAATTTTGAAGAACGATAACTAAAAGTTAAGATTGTAATTTGGCTGCAGAAACGAAACGAAACGAATTTTGAAACACAATAATTGTATTCACTAATATTTTCCTGTTGGTATATGGTCTACTATAGTATATGCAATCATTTATTTGAAATAATAAGTATCACTTAGAGAATAATTCTTACTGATAATTAGAAATCTCTTTATTTTGTATCCCTTTAATATTAAATAATGGCCCTAAAAATTGTCTGTTTGTCAGTTTAATGTTCACTAATTATAGCTAGGCTGTTAGATAAAGTATGATATTGCTTCATTTGTCCGGGGTAGTGTATTGTCATACTGTCATAATAAACTTCAAGTAATAAGGTAACTACTCGTCAATGATGCTTGAATACATAAATGATTAATAAGGTAACAACTACCCGTCAATGATCGACGTCTTAATATAGAAAGGTTTTATAAGGTAACTAACTACACGGCAATGATACTTATTATAGAAGGTTAATAATTTAACTTCTTGTCAATGATGCTTTAATATAGAAAGGGTTAATAAGGTAACTACCCGTCAATAATGCTTTAGTGTAGAAATGGTTACTAAGGTAACTACATGTCAATGATGCTTTAATAAAGAAAGGGTTAATAAGATAAAGTTCTACACGTCAATGATGCTTAAATATAGAAAGGGCTAATAGGGTAACTACACGTCAATGATGTTTTAATATAGAAAGGGTTAATATGGTAATTACACGCCAATGGTGCTTTAATATAGAAAGGGTTAATATGGTAACTACCGTCCATGATGCTTTAATATATAACTGGCTACTATGATAACTACATGTCAATGATGCTTTATTGTAGAAAGGGTTAATAATGTAACTAATCACCAATGATACTCATTATAAAAAGGGTTAATAAGGTAACTGCCTGTCAATTATTGCTTCAACGTAGAAAGGGTTAATAAGGTAATTACACGCCAATGGTGCTTTAATATAGAAAGGGTTAATATGGTAACTATCAGTCAATGATGCTTTAATATAGAAAGTGTTATAATATGGTAACTGCACGTCAATGATGCTTTGATACAAAAATGGTTAATAAGGTAATTACCCGTCAATGGCGCTTTAATATAGAAATGGTTTATAATGTAACTACTCACCAATGATACTTAGTATAGAAAGGGTTGTTTAATGTAACTACCTGTCAATTAATGCTTTAATATAGAAAAGGTTAATAAGGTAACTACACGCCAATGATACTTAGTATAGAAAGGGTTGGTAAGGTAACTACACGACAATGATACTTTAGTATATAGAGGGTTAATTAGGCAACTACCCGTCAACGATGCTTTAATATAGAAAGGGTTAACAACTACATGTCAATGCTGCTTTAATACAGAAATGGTTAATAAGGTAACTTCACGTCAATGATGCTTTAATATAGAAAGGGTTAATACTGTAACTACTCACCAATGACACTTAGTATAGAACGGGTTAATAAGATAACTACCCAGCAATAATGATGCTTTAATATAGAGAGGGTTATAATAAGGTAACTACACGTCAATGATGCTTTAATACATAAATGGTTAATAATGTAACTACCCGCCAATGGCGCTTTAATATAGAAAGGGTTAATAATGCAACTACTCACCAATGATACTTAGTATAGAAAGGGTTAATAAGGTAACTACCTGTCAATTAATGCTTTAATATAGAAAGGGTTAATAAGGCAACTACACGCCAACGGTACTTAGTATAGAAAGGGTTAATAAGGTAACTATATACGACAATGATACTTTGGTATATACAGAGTTAAGGAGCCAACTACCCGCCAATGATGCTATACTATAGAAAGGGTTAACATTGTAACTACACATCAATGATATTTTAATATAGAAAGGGTTAATAAGGTAACTACGCGTCAATGATGCTTTAATAAAGAAAGGGTTAATAAGGTAACTTCACATCAATGGTGCTTTATTATAGAAAGGGTTAATAATGTAACTACTCACCAATGTTACTTAGTATAGAAAGGGTTAATAAGGTAACTACCTGTCAATTAATGATTTAATATAGAATGGTGAATAAGGTAACTACACGCCAATGGTGCTGTAATATAGAAAGGGTTAATAAGGTGACTTCAATGCAGATTATACAGTTTAACAAAATACCACAGGTGTATATATCCGGGTGAACACTGTAGTAAATACCTGGGCGAAACCCTGGTGTAAATACCTGGGTGTAAATACCTGGTGTAAATACCTGGGTGTAAATCCGTAAAAACCCGGGTAAACTGGGGTTTATACCTAACATATATAGAAAACACCTGGGTAAATCTATATAAATCCCTGATTTACCTGGGTGTAACCTGGGTGTGACCTGGGTGGAACCAGGGTAAAACCTATATGTACCGGGGTATACCTAGGTAAACACCAAGAGTTACCCAGGTACATTTTTATATGGGAACATCGATACGTCATTTGGGTTTGGAAAGACGAACGCGTAATGTTTTGGGCGCATTTGGATTCGCGCAGGATTGACTTAATAAATCATCGGGTTTCAATTGTTCCTGTTAACTTTTGCCAAGGGTGCTATGGGGTATTTTGTGCTGGTTTTGTCACGATACACTTTTCGATTTAAATACATTTACAAAAGTGGTTTTTTTCGCTAAATGTATATAAATATAAGGATTAACTGTCATGTGGACTGTTTTTATGGAGATGTAACCGTGAAGTAAGTGGTCATAACTTGTATGTAAAACCGTTCGGGTTTTACACAAGTTATGACCACTTACCTCACGGTTATATATACATAAAAACAGTCCACATGACAGTTAATCCTTATACATTATCATTTTTACTTAATTTTCTCTTCAATTGTTTTTGTTGTTGCTTCTATCATTTACGACTACGACAAACCATATACTATTTCAGGAACAACACAGTGGTATGATGGAGATGTAATAGCACTATTAGATGGTAGCGATGGTGACGAGGGTGCATTGTATGAAATAATATATGATGGCGATGATGAAAAATATGAGATGGACTATTGTCAGTTGATGGAGGATTTTGATGACAATTGCCTTGTATTCATGTAAATGTGAGTTATAACTGTTAAAAGAACTAGCTATAGCTTTTCTACTGTTCGTTACTAATAAGAAATAATTTTCAACCCAGTGGTTTGCATATATCCCATTTGCAAGAACTTGTCTGAGTATGACTGAACTGGGCATCCATACCTCAATGTAAACAGTTCTTGCAAATGGAGGATTTGGGACCATTGTTGTTTACATCTTATTATGTTCTATTTCTGTTTTCTGGAATACTATCAATGGAATTTAATTAGCCCATCCGCCATGTGAATATCTGGGAAATATTATGAGACATTTAGTTGGAGTTTATCACACTTGCTGGGTATGTAACTTTTGCAGGGGAAATTTTCGCAAACGAATCATGGGATTATTCCCATCAAACTCCTATTGTTTTTCAATTTTCTACAGCATTATTGTGTGGTGTATCATCACCAATCCCTATAGCACATTTTGGTACCAAAATTATGTTTGTTTTTTTTATTTTGTTTTGAAGTTTTGGCTTCTTTTCCAAAGGCACCCTACTTTCTCGTCCAGTCCACAAAATTGACCACTTAACCGCATCATTAACCCTTTACCCAACAAAAAGGCCATGTGCCAATGCATTCTCTTATATATGCGAGTCGACCATAGGTCGCCTCGCATATATAAGAGAATGCATTGGCTTAACACATATTAAAAATGATAAAATTGTCAAAGAATGTAGAAAAATATTATAAAAATTGTTAAAAAATGTAAGAACAAATTATAAAATTGTTAAAGAATGTAAGAAAAAATGGTAAAAAGTGTTAAAAAATGAATTTGTTTTAGGCCAATGCATTCTCTTATATATGCGAGGCGACCCATGGTCGACTCGCATATATAAGAGAATGCATTGGCACAGGGCATAACTGTAACTATCACAATGTGGTCAATGAACCGGTTCCAATGATATCCATATTTGTATGATTCTATTGAGACAGACCCAAGATGAATTAGGCTGTTGCAGCTTCATTTGGGCTATTTTTCTGGGCGTTTTGTTGGGTAAAGGGTTAAGGCAATTATTGATCAAGTTCCAAACCTCCTGTGATATTCACAGTGGATAAACCGTACAAACATATAATCGGAAGTCGCTTTCGCCAAGACGAAAAATTATATTTTTAGAACATAAATACTACAGAAGGATCAAAACAACACCATCAAAAACAAGTTTTCATACCGGATAGACGGTTCCCCCCACAGCTATATACACAGTTGCCGATCGCAAGCGGGCTCTATTTGAGCGAAGGACTCTTTTTGTATATAGACAAAAACGGCCTTTAATAACTTCTGAAAATAATTTTCTCGCAAAAATTCCCTTTTCAAATCTCATATAAAGCTTATGTCGGAAATCCCACTATATTGAAACGGAAAGGTCGTTTTGCTTGCAACACATATTGACATTACCTTGGCTCCGGTGTATTCGCAATCTGAAAGTAGAGACTACTTATTTTGACACCCCACCCGTCAGTCTGCTCAATCTTCTAAAATGCCATAAAAACGTTATTTCAATATCATCTTGTCTGGCTAAAGTTGTAGGTATATGTAGTTGAATCTACCTTGATTTTCTCAACTGTAAATAGTGTATACACGTTTTCTCATGTTCCATATACATGTATCGGCTGATTATAAAGCATTACTTCCTAAAACGTACTTATGTATGTGACCAGTCTGTGTTAAAGGTCTACAATCAGATTCGATGGTACCCGTATCATCAGATTCCAACAACAACAACAACAACAACAACATTTCTTCAAAAGACGCTTTGGTTATCGGAATTGATTAATTACCAAACAAAATGCTAACCACTGTCAACTATAGTATGGAATTTACAAAACGTGTTATATATATCAACATTTTGTTCAACGCAATTTGGTATCGATAGTATGTCGGTCGGCTCGTCGAATATTTGCTAGGCCGCCAAATACTATAGTACACCAAGTGGTGAAAAAGAACATATTTCAAAAATCGATATCTGATAACTCTGAGCTTTGATGGATGGATTCCATGACTAAAATAAAATATTGCTTACCCCCGAAGCTAAAAAATAGTAATTTAGGCGAGTTATTCAGATTCTGTATCTTTAATGATGCATTATCCGATTAAGCACCCCCAGTTACTATTTATTTGGATTCGGGGGTATTTTATTCGAGTCGATGAAACCACCGATTAAACCGCAGTTATTATATTTAGATTTTTTAAAATCTATTATTTTTCACCATCGAGTCTTATTAGTGGCCCAGTAAAAAGTCGACGAGCCGACGGTCTCGGACCAATTTGCGGAAGAATATAGATAACCCTAAAACAAAGAGGCTTTGTGTTGATAATAAGGCCAAACTTCGTCGAACAACATGTTGACAAATAACACGTTTCGGGCAATTGTAAACTATAGTGGACTGTGGTTAGCATTATTTTTGGGCAATTAATCGATTCTGATAACTGAAGCTGCATTTCTAGAAATGTTGTTTTTGTTGGGATCTGCTTAAGTGGGGACCATCGAATCGGATTGAGTACCTATATTATCTACCGCTTTGTGGAAGAGAAGCAAAGATACTCTTTATAAGAAATGATCGCCTGATTGTTTACTCTTTTGTGTATGAAACTTTCCACAAGAGAGGTTTTCTTACACCTCAACTGAGTGCGTTGTTACGTAATGGGATACTTAGTGTCAATTTGGCGAAAAATTGCCATATTTTTTACATTTGGTAGAAAATTGCCCAAAATTTTGAGTTTTTGATGATCAAAATATATTCCAACTGAAGGCTCTCCCCTTCTCGCAACGTTCCCTTGTGATTTCCCCCGGTTAACAGCAAAGTTGGTGCAAAGAAGTTCGGAATTAAATTTTTGGAACGAAAATTTCCTCTTTTTGGCGGCCATCTTTTTTGATGCTCGATAAAAAAAATTCCTCAAGGCTGACAGAATTCCAGCCGATTGCATATTGATCTGGGATGGTTATACAACCAGAAACCGCTTAGAAAAAACATTTTACGCTAAAACACGCACAATCCTAATATTTGACTTTGGCTTTAACATACACTCAGATTGAGGCCGATACTGATGGATATATATACTTACCAGTGATTACTGTCTGGAAAGACTCTACTTCATCAATCCACGTGATGTTTACTGCTAAATAATCTCCCGTTTCCGCCTCGAGTACTGATAGCACCTCTTGTTGTGTTGGTCTCTGACTGTTGGTTGGATTCGCGCTGTGCGTTAGGACGGCTGCGACGATTTGGCAAGAAAATAATAAAAGTCACATGTCATGACGGTTTAGAGCTCCATAATAACCTCATAATAACCATATTATATCTAGTTTGTGTCACATTCCCGACCCGGTTCCGGTGATCAAACTAGGTCGATATATACGTGAAATGCGTGTATGAGGACTTCATTATGCCAGACTTATTTAAACGGACATGGCTCATTCGAGCTTCCAAATGCTGTAAACGTAATTTGGAAGGAGGTGTAAGATCGGTTGACAAATACACGAAATATTAATATACCAGCTTCGTGTGCTCTGAAAAATACTTTCCACGGTCACGGCCATTTTCCATCTGTTTTAAATGTTTCGAACATAAATGAAATACACGCTCTTTATTTCTACCATGTCAGAAACGCTCTTTTCTGTGTCATGCATGCAAATGTCTGTTTTTTGTCTGGGACCCAAATATCGTGTTCAAATTTGTGTTTTTGTGACGTCAATAACGCTCGTAGAAAGGTAACTCAAGTATTCATGGACCTATTTCGATACCTGGAAAAGTTAAAACGCGAATATTACTTGGTATCTCTTGAAGAGTATTCCACCAAGTGGCTTTCAGTCATAGCATTTGAAGAAAAATATCCGGATTCCGACTTCTCCAACATGAAACAAAAAATAGTGCCCATTGTTAGTCTTCTAGTGTGCGTTTGGACGGCTGCGACGATTTTTCAAGAAAATAATAAAAGTAATGTATCAGGCCGGTTTAGAGGTCCATAAGATACATATATAAATACTCGTATTGTGTCACATTCCCGACCCAGTTCCATGAGTCACAATATGTCGATAAATATATGAAATACTTTTATGCGGACTTCATCTGCCACGGAAGGACTTATTTAAATCTTCACGACTTGACCTTCCTGAAATTTTGCGAAAACCCTGTGCCAATGCATTCTCTTATATGTGCGAGTCGCCCATAGGGCGCCTCACATATATAAGAGAATGCATTGACCTAACAATATTTACCTTGAACCTGTAAGCCAGTGCATTCTCTCACATATGCGATGCTCCCTATGGGAGACTCACCTATATAAGAGAATGCCTGTTACAGGATTTTTGATACTGCAACAAGCCACCAACGCTGCTCCCATCGTGAACGGGTTAAGTTATATAGAATTTGAAAAAAACGGATCCCGAATTCTCCCCGTTCTTTTCCTAATATGGTACAAGATACAAGAATTTATTGCAAAACACCTCAATGGGCAGTTTCAAGATACTGATGAATATCATATACATAAATAAGCAATACATAACAAAATTATTATAACAAACACAGTTCTTATCAACATTCCCTCAACAATTTCTTCAAGTTTTATTATTCCGCCGAATGAAGAATAGCCGGACTATGTTGCAAACCTTGTTAATTAATTTAATATTATCATTTCTCATAATCAGTGCAAATTTATCTGCATCATTCAAATTATTGAATTCACTATCGTGTTTCTCAATTTCGCTGAATAAATTAAACCTTAAATCATCGTATGCGTTACATTCAATGATAAAAGGCATTTCAGATTCGACACATTGTTTGTCACACATGGAACACAGCCGATTTTATAATGGTATTAATGGTTGTCTATGCCTCCCTTTGTCTATTGCCAATATGTGGTTGCTCACGCGCAATCTAGAAAACATTTCGCGAGCAATTTGTGACCGTGTGTGAATGACATATGGCTCAATTTTGTATTCATCTTTAAATATCCTATAGGTCCGTAGTTTAATACGGACCAGGTCAGTCGCGCAATTATTGGAAGAGCCACGGTCAATCGTTTTTTAAAAAACCAAATGTTACATTTAAATTATTGCTTTATTTAAACAAAAACAAAAAATTAAATGAGAAAATTAACTTTTACTACTTGCTAAATTTTATCTTTTAATTATTTCATTTAAATTTTAGTATTTACCGTATACTATGCCCAAATCTTTATAATCTGTTGAGTGACCCCACAGTCGTTTACTTTGTTAGTAATAATTTGAAGGATTACTTGTTTAAACGAAATTGTTATCAAAATATTTTATGTATTTTTTATAATTTCTATTTATATGTAATACTATAATCTTGGTGGCGTTACCATTTCTGACTATGGTTTTTCCTGTCGGTCTATCGTCATTGAATATATCATTGCGAAACACTTCCATGTGTTCTGATTTCAATGTCTTAGTCAGCATCTGTTCACGCTGCCCTGATAGTTGGCCTGCGTTATTGATTACAATGTTATAACGCGACAATTGGGTGAGCCATGTTAAAGGTAATTTACAATTCAGAGATTCTTTGTAGCATGCGGATAATATATTATGGTCATCTACTTTTGATAGTTTTAGCATGTACCTGAAGAGTTGTAAAATGGCATCATTCGCGATAGGGAAACGGCCTAACTCTGCTCTAGAAGCGTGATTTGAGGCATTTCTATTCAAACATAGAGCCCGTTTACAAAACTTTAGATGTGTTTGTTCACATGGTATGATATCTTTGAACGGCAAATTAAGGTCAGTGGACCATATCTCACATCCATACAATAAAATAGGCTTAATTAGTTTATCAAATAATTTGCATTTAATGGCAATAGATAACACCGGTGTTGTTTTTGTTAAATTTGTTAAAAAGAACATGGCTTTTGATGCTTTTGCGCTCAGATTATCCTGTATTTTTTTCATTTTTCCATTAGATGTGAAAATTAGTCCTAAATATTTATATTCATCCACTACTTCTATTGGCATATCACAATGTTAAATACAGGACCATGTTTTGTTTTCCTTGAACGAAAGATCATACATTTTGTTTTGCTTACATTAACAGATAGTCCATTGTCAAGCGCGTATTGCTCTAACTTCTTAATTCCCGATTGTAAACCTGTCGGTGATTCAGATAATATCACCAGATCGTCTGCGAAAAGCAAATGATTGAGGTTATGACCATGAACATGTACGGGGGTCATATGTTTCGTCAAAAATATTAGCTATATCATCAATGAAAATCTTGAACAACGTAGGGGATAGAGAAAAGCCTTGACGGACACCTATTGTAGACAATATAGGAGGACCAATTCCCGCCGTTGTTTTAACAGAATAGTAGCTTGATTTGTAAAGAGAAGATAACGCGTGATATATATGACCATTAATTCCTACACGTTGCAATTTTTCGAATAACAACGATCTATCAACTGAATCAAACGCTTTCTGAAAATCAACAAAAGCTGCATATATAGGTTTTTTGTTTTCTTTATACCTATTAACGATAGTTCGCAATATAAAAGCGCTATCAATTGTACTCCGATTTTTCCTAAATCCGAATTGCTTGTCACTAATTAAGTAATTTGCTTCAAGATAAGAGTTTATTCGTGTGTTTATAACTTTGTTGAATAACTTACCAAAATTAGTACTTAAAGCAATAGGTCTATAATTGTTAGGGTCATGTCTATTGCCCTTTTTATATAGGGTTTTGATTGTTGACTCGCTCCAGCATACAGGGTAATGACCTGAGTGTAAAACTGTGTTGAAAAATTGTGTGACCTCGTCCAACATAAATGGTATTACTGATTTTAATAATTCATTTGAAATGTTATCTGGTCCACTAGCTTTTTAATTTTTAAGTTGATACAGGTTATCTAATATCTCGCCTTTAGTTATATCATCATTGTTGAAATTTGTCACAACGGTACTTTGTTTCACGGATTTTAATTGCTTTTCAGTTGATTCGATTTTTGGATATAGCAGTTTATCGAAAAAATCGATTGTTTCATCCGGGTCTAAATTATTAGAGTTTTCTTTCTTCGGTCGCATATTATTCACGATTCTCCAATATTTCGAGGGGTCACTGGTTTCGAGATTTGATAGCTCGTCAACAAAATTTTGGTGGAAAATGCGAGATTTTCTTTTTGTCTCCCGTTTATATGCTTTTTTTGCTGTGAAAAATTTCAATGTCAGAGATCTATCATGTGGTTTTCTTTTCATTTCCTCAATGACATTTTCCATTTCTTTTTTAAGACTTTTGCATTCATTATCAAACCATAGTCGTTTCCGTCTGCACCTATGTTTATTAAGGGAAACTTTTGTTGATGCATTATTTATTAACTGGAGTATTTCATTTAAATCTCGAATCGCCGTTTCCGTATCTGTGGGATCTAGCCCGTACGAAGACATTTGGAACTTCATAAGTTTACTTCGCACGTGCGGTTGAAAAACAGCTTGCTTTGCTCTTTCGCTACTTTCTTTGTACCATTTCGTCTGTGTTGAACACACGTTATACTTATATTTTAGTCGCTTTTTAGTCGGACAATTTTTACTGAATTTTATGTGCATTGCCAGCTGGCAATGATCTGAATATTCTGTTGGTGATTTGACACAAAAATAGCTTATATCAGACAAATAGCGCTCTTTAATAAGTATGTAATCAACGACGCTAGTTCCATTGTAATGGTAACTCGTGAAATTTCCAAGCAAATCACCAAATTTCCTTCCATTCAATATTCTCATTCCGGTCGATTGGCACATCGACAGGAGCTGCTTTCCAAAACCGTTACAATTTTTATCTAAGCTCAACCTACCTCTAACTGTATCTAAAATATAGTTTTCAGAAAGTGTGACATGAGAATCATCGTCCTGCGCAACATAGTCCGGTCGTTCACCTGTGCGTGCGTTGAAATCACCCCCCCCCCCCCATAATAACTAACTGATTAGGCTCCAAACTAGCAATATACTCTTCAATGTTAGTAAAAACAAGTTCTTTCTTATCGTTTGTTTTCCAATAACTAGAATTTTCTGGTGGAATGTAAACGGATATAAATACAATATTCTCGTCAATATTGAACATCTTACCATCAAATTCTATTGATAAAGCCACATCGTTAATGTATTCAGTACGTTTTATGAACTTTTCATATTTCAAGCGACAATAGAAGGCTACGCCGCCTCTTGCATTATCGTGCGTATCGCGACATAGTTCTATACATCTATAGTTAGGTAATTGTATCAATGCAGCATCGTTGTGCCACGTTTCAGTTATTGTAATAAAGTCATAACGATTTAAAAGGGCAGTGAATTCCAGATCTTTTACTTTATTTACAAGACCCTGTGCATTCCACGACGAATAGCACACGCTGTGTGTGTCTGAATTGAGAACTTTAAACATCGGAATTATATAAATATAAGTATTATATAAATATAAGTATTCCGCGGCCATCGGAGATAGAGCGGAGTCTTTCAATACTCAAATCTATAGTTAATATACAATTTTCCTTTCCGTGAATTTACAATAGACCTGTTAACGATCATCGGATATTTAAATTGTTCGTGTGATTTCAACATTAACATATATATATGACATACATTAAATAACATATATACACATGAATATGAACTAAATTGTATCCCAATTTCTAAGCATTGACTGTTCTACTAATTGCTTGTGAAAATTTCATAAGTTGACTGGTGAATACCCTCAAGTCATCTCTCAGAGAAGAGTCAGTACGTGCACTCTTATTCTGTGTCACATTGGGATTTGAAACGCTTGGCTGTCGCGGCTTAAACGGACCGGCGTAAGCTGCACCAAATCTCTGGTCCTGTATAACTCTCCCGCTGTGAGCGTCTCCTCTGTACTGATTCTGTGAGAAGTTCTCTCGGTTGTACCATCTATTATCACGAACTTGTTGGAATTTACTTTGAAATTGTCCTGGTTGTGGAGTATTCTTCGTATATTTAATGTTCTTAGCTATGACCATGACTCCCGAATAACTAGGGTGCCAATTGTCACAATACAAGTCTCTGTATATCTCAGATGTGTTCAAATTCACAAATCCAGGCGAATTGTCAATAAAAGTACACCCATTATTTTGACACACCTCACGAATAAGGTTAATTGTTTCAAGAACCAATTCATTGATGTGGTCCGAATGCAGCGTAGGGAGAATTGAAGAATAACTTATCTTTGCTGCAGGTAATTTTTCTCGAAGTTTCCCTATCAAGTCCGAAATTTCCTCTCTCTACGTCTGAATACCATACCGACAAGTGTTGATGCCAATATGTACAGTAACTTTATGTACATTATTGAACTTTACAGTATTGTCATCGTCCAGTCATCTCATTAAGCCGGCAATCCTCTGACCTGGTTGGAACACTATCTCCGCACGCTCACCTACTAACGCCATCCTATTTGGATCGAGTTTTCTTAAAACAGAATCACCAAGGATGAGATGAATTGGTGTTTGGAGTGAAGACGTTTTAGTAAATTTCTGGTGGCTGTAATTGTCTGATTCCGATGTCCCATTGTCATGCTTCGCATCAGAATAATCAATGTCACACTCTCCTGGAATCGACTGCAAGCTTTCATTTATAAATGATAAGGCGTCGAATTTATTTGAGACGACCACGCTGTCGTCTAGAATCTGTTCCTCTGAATCACAATCGCCAGCTGTGATTTCTTTGCATTCCTTAGATTTCACATTTCCTGGTTTCGAATTTGGAGTAGCAGTTTCTTCAATATCAGCGACCGGGCATTCGTGTCCTTTAATAGACTTCTCCAACGAAGAAACCTGGTTAGCAAGTCGACCATTGTGTCGCTTCAGTTCCTTGCATTCTTTTTCTAACTTTGCGATTTTATCCTCCAACTCTGATGTTTTAATTTCGAAACTATTCCGTATATTACTTGTTATTTCGGATGTCTTTTTGTCCATATCCTCTTTCAGTTCCCGTGAAATACCCGCGATTGCTTCGTGGATATAGTCATTCATTTCATTTTGTTCCAGTTTAGTTTCCTCAACCATGAGCTGCATCTCATCCACTGACCGTTTGATAGATGCGGTTGACAGAAAATTCAATGTTCCAGAATTTGCCTTTCGAGCTGTGGTACACCACGCTACCTCCGAGACTCCTCCGAGGAGTCACAAATAACACCTCTTTCTTATTCACCTTATACAGATATAGCTTTATCATCAGTGATCTCTTCCTCTCCATCTGCACCGCTGGGATCCTTATTCAGAGTTTCTTCCGCTTTCTCCCATTCAATGGCATCATTTATATCCTTGAATGTTCCAGGTATAACTATAGAGCCGAATCCAGTCTCATAAACTGCTGGAAGAACACTTTGAATCCACCATGAAATATTGGCCTTTGTACCCTGTAGCATAATTTTGTTTTGGGTCCTAATTAAATGAATTGTGACTCGTCTCGATTTTGTTTTCGTTGGTACATTGACAATGTCCTCCACAATATTCTTACCAGTATCGCTAACACATCGCCATACAGCTCCAGATTTTTCCATTAATTTCCGACTGTCCCAATATTTAGCAGTAACACCTTTCCGGTAACATTCGAATTTCATAGTGTCTAGTTCAATAGTAATACATTTACCTCTGTTTACTTCGATTTTCTCATATTCGTCCTTCATACCGTTATTCTCCTTTTTTTCCACTTTCTGCACATCAAGTTTGTAATCCCGCTCGTCCGTCACCATAAAGCATTCCTCGTTTGTATCCATCTTATCCTATCTTTCCTCTCCGATAAGTCTCCGATGACCCGCCGAAATATTTAGTTAAAAATCACCGACATTGATTTTCCGAAGAGACAGAAATTTCACGGAGCAATTTCCGTTCCTGCCTTCTACGTCGCGACGTTATGAATGAAGAGCGTTTGTCTCACCTCTCTGGGAAATTTATATGACTTAGATAAGTTTTTATGTATAATGTATATAAACTGGCATTTCGTCTATTTATTGACATATTTTGTCCCTGATACACAATTAAATATACACGTTGTTGGAGGATGAAACGTTAAAAGGACCCAAAAGGCACTCACAGTGGGTAATTGTGCACAATTTTACAAGCATCGCATATCGTGTAGTAAGTTAAAATATTTTAGTCTGAATATGATATTCAGAATAGTTTTCAATGCGTTGACGTTTTCCAATGTGTACAGTCAAATTTTGATTTAACCTTAGTATCTTAAATGGTTAATTGGCATTCTATCAGTAATTCGACCGTAACAGTAATGTTTACATACCAATAGTTTTTACACGCGAAATGTCATATTATTGGAGAGTTATTAATATTTGTCCACGTACTTGCTGAAATTGTATTAGAACCAACATGGGACAGATATTAAGGACAAAGTCAATTAATTTATTCATGTGTTTTTTTTATTCACAGACTTTTATGTTATTTCGCATGAACTTAATTCGAAGGCCTTGTGTCGCTTTAAAGATACGGGCGGCGTTTGTGGTGGGTATGCTGTTAAAACATTCAGCTCCGTCAAAAACCGCCATAAACAGAAAGAATAGTAAAATATAGACGGACTTTGTTATTATACCAATCAGAAATATGACATAAACAGTGTGTTATTGTCAAATGTTTTGATCCGGATATGGTAAACACAAAGATCGTTATTTGTTACTGTTTTCCTGATATGGAAATAATAAAGAGCGGTTATATCATTTGTGTGTGATTAACCAATAGAATTGCGCAGTGTTATGCAAACAGAAGCAAAACTTCTGCAACACGAGCAGGTTCTTGTTTACGTACACCATCGCACGTCTTGACTACAATATACTATTTACGCGCTGATTATGTTTGGCATATGAACAAAACTATATATATTTTAATATTCCTTCTGTTGATGGCGATTTGAACAAATATGAATATTTCTGCAACGAAGAACGCCCGTGCCTTTAAACGGACATGGCTCATTTGAACATCCACACTATGTCTACATAATATAGTAGGCGGGATGAAATAGGTCGATAGATACATGGAAGATCGATATTGTGGCTTTAAAATATTTAGAAAACCTTGCTAAAGGCGTAGCAATTTTCCGAATTTTCAACAAGGATGGATATGTCGAAAAATACACGAAGTATCTATATATATCTATCGAACCCGGAAATTAATATTCTACACTGCAGGATACGAAACTAATACAGCGATCTTCGTCTAGACATGTAAGTATAAGTTATATCATGGTGATACAAGACATATCCACGAGTCATTGACGAGTGGCTATTTAGAGTAAACGACTATAACCATAATATAACCGAATTATAGACAGCACACAATAGGACAATTATAATGCATCGACTTTATTCATCAACTGCCCGTGCTCAGTGATGATTAAACACCGGTGAACAATATACGCATGCATTCGTGGTACCCAATTAACACTGTCTGGACAATGATATCGAAAGTCCCGTTTGTCACTCCACTGAACTTTAGACTCGCATATGAGGCCATCGTGAAAGTAATGTATTATTTAACTTTTTCATAACACTCATTTGATTGTGAAGGTAATGTAATTATTGAACTTGTTCTAATACTCACATGTTTATTTAAGAAATGAATACAGTGGGTGTGTGTTATTGTGTGATATTGTACCTCTCCGCTCGATGGGGTACTCTGTGTAAACCGGTTCTCACTAAATGTTCCCCCCAACCACAGGTCCCCAGAACATTGATCCAACCCCCAAATAATACTTAGTTCTAATGAAAGGTATCAAGGGGACCATAATGGAAATGAATGTTCTTAGGACTGTTTTCTTATGCTATCCCCGATGGTTTTTGGTCACCTGTTAGTGCCGGACAACTCCTTTAGAGTCTCACACCCTGTATAAACGCCATACTCATGCTGGGCATTGGTCAACTGCGGAAGTGGTAATGTATCATACGGTACACCACATCCTTCCGCATGTTAGATATGTCCAGTAATGAATCAAATAATTTGATATTCTACATCTTTACAATTTCTGTTAATCTGTTACTTGTTACATGTATATCACATATATATCATGTAGTCCTGTTTATTTCCACAAATATGCCCACACACAATGCTTCAACTTGTGTTCGTTACAAAGGATATTGAATTTTCAAAATTAATTTCAATCAGTTCGTAGCAGGAGAGCTCGAAATTATTGCACCCGCAACTAGCTAAATTGAGATTGAGGGCAGATTAAGTCGATTGAAGAAACTGTCGTACTATTATGAAGTTTACGAGTGGAAAGCGCTTCTGAAATTATACGCAGCTTGGATTAGACGAATTGAATACGGGCATAATAATTGGGGTGACAATCCGGCAGAAATTGAAACCCCCTTACTTGCTGGGTGCACTGAGTCCCTAGAAGGTTCACAACAAACTTGAACAATCAACCAATTTCTCAATTTTCTGGTGCACAAACCAGTAACAATGTGACTAACAATAACTATAAATGGTTCTGCCCAGATTTTCAGCGACAAAAATGCTTTGAACAATCTCCACATTCCAAGTCCTTAAATGGTATTCTGAAAACAGTGCATCATTATTGTGCAACTTGTTACTCTAAGGATATGCAGTCTCAACTGCCTCACACAGAAAGCTCTTCTGTCTGTCCCTAATTTAACCAGAAGTGACTGGGATCAAAGTCCTTGGAGCAACCAGTTACAACATTAAATGACTCATATCATAATAAGAAAAGCATGCCTGATAACAAGTTGGTTCTAAACAATACTAAATACATTGAATGGAAAAGTGTTCCCAACTTTGATTGGTCCGTAGAGACTAACAATTGTAAAATTTATCATACATTACAACCGATAATTCCAATGATATCTTCTACTGATCATCCAGATAATTCTGGGTTTGAGACCGACATTCATTTATATAATAGCACCATGCAAAGACACAAATGTTTTAAATTGAAAATGTGTTATCTCCGGCATCCAAATTTCTGATCATATTGGTAACATTGTAGATAATAGTAGCACATGTGAATGCCAACCTCCAGTATCACCAAACGAACAAGTTATTTAAATAAATCTTCAACCATGGCTAACAGAAAAGCTTCAAGCATCGATCCTGTTATATCATTGATTCGGGTCTACCAAATTTCAAATGGCGTAAGATTCCAATTTATTCTAGACTGAATATACCTTTCATCCTCCAAGAACTAGTAGATTACCCAGATAATGAAATAGCAGATTTATTGGAATTTGGTTTTCCAATTAATATTCATTTTGACAATTCAGTTACTTGTCAGACTGCCATACCTCCGAATCACAAATGTGCTGTTAATTTTCAAACAGCAATGTCTCAGTATGTGGTTGAGGAAATTTCAAGACATTCTGTGGTTGGAACATTTTCAAGAAATCCGTTTTCAAACAACCACACTGTTTCTCCTCTTAATACCGTTCCGAAAAGAAACTCCTCGGAACGTAGAGTTATCTTTGACTTAAGTTTCCCATTATTTCTTCAGTAAATTCAAAAATCCCATTTAGGTTTGCTTATTAAAGTGTCTTATCGCCAGTTGATGACTTAGTAGCATTTAGTTAAAAAATTAGGTTCTGGATGTTTGCTATATAAGAAAGATTTGAAAAAAGATCATACAGACAAGTTTATCTCGATCCAGGTGACGTTCGTCACTTAGGATTCATGTGGAATGATGAATTGTATTTTGATGCTGCTCTGTCTATTGACCTTAAATAATCAGCCCATATATTTCGACGAATCTCATCCATTATTCCGTTGATGATGGCAAAACAGAACTTCTATTTTCTGAACTACTTGGATGATTTTTGCGATGCTGATCACCCCGCCAACGCTTCATTAGCATATGAACATTTATGTGATCTGCTAACAAAATTGTGGTTTGCAAGAGTCTGTAGAAAGAGCATGTTATCCATCAACAATTATGACATTCATAGGAATTGAATTTAACACAGAGTCATTAATGCTCAGAATTACAGAACATCGTCTGGAAGACATTTTGAAACTGGTTGATTCATGGCTTCCACGGCGTAGGGCCTCTTCGAAACAATTACAATCTTTACTGGGAAAATTCCACTTCATTGACCAATGAGTTTAACATGGTAGAATATTTGTTTCTAGGTTACTTAGTTGGTTGAAAGAAATAAATGCATCTCCCCCTGGCAGACACCATAACGTAAGGTCATGCATAAAGACCTCTTGTGAAATTTTAAAGACAATATAATGGGATCTCAATTATGTCTATAGAATACTGGTCTGCACCTGATGCATATTTCTCAACCAATTCATGTTTGTCAGGATGTGGGGGATTATTTTTTAACTGTCAGTACTTTGATTCTGAATTCCCATCATTTGTCAAAGAACAGCATTTGGATATAAATGCCACTGAGGTGCTAACCATTTGTGTTGCTCTGAAGCTCTGGGGGTAGTCAGCTCGTGGGAAAACGCATAACGATATATTGTGATAATTTAGTTTCTGTCACAGTTATCAATTCAGGCAGAACAATAAATAACTTTCCCCATGCTTGCCTACGTGAGATCTGCTATTTATCAGCCTTGTATCAGTTTGAAGTAAAAACCGTTTATTCAGATACAAAATCAAACAGGAGTTCAGATTATCTGTCAAGATGGTACTCCGGTCCTGTGGCTCAGTACATGTTTTTCAGTTTATTATCAAAAGAGGGCCTATCAAATGACCTTATTGAAGGATGTTTAGATTCAATGATATTTGGTTTTTCACATGATTGGTAGAATGACATATTTGACGTATGACATTTTGGAGCTAGGTTTGACAGTGACTGGTTTTAACCTACTATTTGTAGGGATGCAGACCTACAAGTCTTGAAAGAAGACATGAAACAAAATCACATAAAGCAGAAGAATATACGTACCCAACTGCTCATCTATCTTTAATATTGCATGTACTTTAGCCTTAAACCATTACAAGCTTCAGTTACGACATTGGCATGTTATGTTCAATTTTTGAGCAGATACTCTAAATCATCAGCATCCATACATAATTATTTATCTAAATGTTGTTAAGAACTTTGATATGGAAGCATTTGACTCCTATTATCTCAAATTATTGATTAGTGGTATTTCACGATTACACACACATTGCCCTGTTCGAGCTGCATATATTACATCAGATATTTAGTTAGAATGTTGGGAATTAATAGAATTTAATTCAGAATTGGACGTTACTTTCTGGTCTCTCTTTTTAATTGCATTTTTGCTGATGTTGAGACAGTATAATATAGTCCACAATACTCGTAGATATTCTGACCGCAACAATATATTGAAATGTTCGGATATTACGATTATTCCAAAATACCTGTCAGTTACCATCAGGTGGTCCAAGACCATTCAATTTGGTCAGCGTGTTTTGACAATACCAGTCATAGCAATTCTCAGCTCCAAATTTTTTCCAGTTGAACCATAAAAAAACATGATTTCCTTAATCCCAGCTTCAGCTAGCTCCCGGCCAGTCTTTGTCAAAAGACCTGGTAAAAAATTAGTACCAAGTACGTACAGATAACTCACAATCAAATTACGGTCCCTTCTGGCACCGACTGGTTGAAACCCTAAACTATATTCATCTCATTCATTTAGACGGGACGGAGCCTCATGGGCATTTAGATCTAAAGTTCCATCCGAATTGATTCAACAACATGGCGACTGGAAAAGTGAAGCGTACAAAATATATTCAGAATTTTCCACCGTGGATAAAATCTCTGTTTCGCAAAGAATGGCTTTTACTTTGTTGAGTCCCTAATTTTTATTTGACAGGAAAGGGAAAAAACAGTACTGATACTTGGTGACTATATCATAACATTTGTTTCCGATATTGACGGGGCATATGTTGAGTGCATTCGTGATTATACCATCAACAGATTGGCAGTTTACGTTCGGGACTCAAATGCATTAGTCAAATCCTTTGATTGTGTACTTGTACGTCTATGTACAAACGATATAGATAACGGTTTGACCGAAGGCGAGTTAGAATCAGACTTTGAAAATCTAATAGGTCCTTAAAGATACTCAAAGTAAAAATCACTATGTCAGCTATTCTTCCGAGGCCATGTGATTACCAATACACAGCTAACAAGGTTTAGAGAGTAAACAGCAATTTGAAGGCTCTTTATAATCGGTATTCCTAATATATAATTATATGCCAGGATGGATGGTGGTTTACGCCTGATTATGTTAGGATCAAAAGCTCTAACTAAATTTTTCTTCCAGCTAATTAAGCAGATGAGATCGTAATGTCATGAGATATTGTTAACCTAACGTAAACTAAGAAGGTTTGCTATACTGTCTGAAACTCTCTGGGGACCGGGATTGACCCTCCCACACGTGCTGAGTAAGCTTTCCAGTGCTAGTCACCTTGGACCAGATACTCCTTTTAGGTGAGACTCAGGGTCTAGCTCGCGAAGTCTTCAAGTGAGTTTCTTTCAGACAATTGTATTAGGTGTTATATTATTTTGTAAATAATTAATATTTGTGATATATATAAAGTTATATGCTACAAGCTGATCTTATTTGAAGGTATATCTCCTAGTGACATATTGTCTATCATCTAGGCTAGCAGTGCCAGCTTAAGTTAGTGGTATATATATTTTTTCTACATGGAGGATATCGGGCTGCGGTTTGCAATGCGATATGTTGTTACCAGTCGCTCAATATTGGCTAGGGCTGTGATTGTTTCATCAATACAGTTACACAAATTAAAGCAGAACAATTCAGGTAGGCTAGAAACTTAATCACTTATTTATATTTGGCGGACCTTCGGTTTGGCATGTTTAGCCAAAAAATATGTTTTAACATATAATAATTGGATATATATATGATCTACTTCAGCCCATACACATATTGTAATTGTTGACTCAGATCTGATTTGATTAATTTACAATATTGTCTGATTGTGAAATTTGTACGATTCATTTGAATATTGATGAATTTGAAAATGAATATTAAATAACGATGATTGATTGTATATATCAAATTATTATAATTGGGGAGCGTATCTCCTCAATTCACTTTTGGCAAATTAAATATAAAAACCCAAAAGTTCTTACGTTCTCTTTCCGTGAAGATTATATAAATAGTTTTAAAATGAAATAAACACACAACGATTGAAAAAACACGAATACCGATTTATGAACATACATATAGACAAGAATATAACTTTATAATATTTTAGAGCGTAAATTCATTACTTCTTCGATATATATTTGATTTATTATGACCAATGATAAAATAGCATTACGTCACTCCAAAATGTCGATAGAAGTTGAGAATGTTAAAAATTTCGGGTTGTGAAATTGAATTTTTCAATAAATACGAGAGGTATGTGGCCGTTATGTGACGTGGTTGGTTTTTGTGGGACAGTAATCAATTCCGCACCAAATGATGTATAATAAATTAATATATATATGATACTTACCGCATATAGTGTATTTGAGGCGCTAGTCTATATAAAAACCAAGTCTGACAAATCATGCAGGAGCGGACTTCATTTCGAACTAGTGAAAACAAAACAGCCGGTTTGCGTCACACCTGTGCTCATAACCGGAGTTTTTCTGAGCCAGAAAACACGGGTTACATCAAATTGAAGAGTAATAAAATATTTGTCTACATATATATGAGGATTTTATGTAACAAATATAATTTGTGTATATTTTGAACCAGTTTGTGGACTTTAAAAAAAATTATAAAAATGATAGCCCCGACGAAGGGAGAAACCTTTCTGAAGGTTTAAGTAATATTAGGGGTTGGGTAAAAACATTTATGGGGACCTATACCCCCAACGACTACAGCGCCGTATTCCATAATAACACACACACTCACTATACATTCATTACTTATATTTAAGTAGCGTTTTGATGATTTATTCCCATTAAAAGCTGAGTGTATTCTTATTTAATTAAAAAAAATTCGCCGAGAATTTGAGACTAGCCCACGCAGCACATGAACTGATTCTGATCTTCCACCTAAACTATCTAGTCTGACAGAAAGTTCCAATCGTTAACCCTTTACCCAACAGAAGGGCCCTGTGCCAATGCATTCTCTTATATATGCGAGTCGACCATAGGTCGCCTCGCATATATAAGAGAATGCATTGGCTTAACACATTAAAAATTATAAAATTGTTAAAGAATGTAAGAAAAAATGGTAAAAAGTGTTAAAAAAAGATGTTTTTTAGGCCAATGCATTCTCTTATATATGCGAGGTGACCTATGGTCGACTCGCATATATAAGAGAATGCATTGGCACAGGGCATAACTGTAACCATCACAATGTGGTCAATGAGCCGGTTCCAATGATATCCATATTTGTATGGTTCTATTTAGACAGACCGAAGATATTTTAGGCTGTTGAAGCTTTATTTGGCCGGTTTTGGCCGGTTTGTTGGGTAAAGGGTTAACACGGCATTGTATAAGAAAACAGTTTTGATGTTTTAGCTACATTTCGTTTATGTAACTGTAACGAGCCCCCAAGTGTTTTTTAGATAACCCTTTTTTTGGGAAAAAAGAATTTTGTTCTAAATTGTAACATCCTTTGATCACCTTGAAAATCTCGATCATATCTCTTTTAAACTGGCGAATTTAAAGAGGAATTAAAGATATATATCTATATTTGTGATTATATGTATGGTAGATGTTTGAACCCGTGTGACAAATTACGTAGCTTTCCTCGGAACTTTCTCTAATCTTCTAATTAGAAAAGGACACAATTCTGAGTGACGTCGACAATACTTTTAAAAATGTCTAAGTTGGGACCTTGAAGATTGTGAGAATAATTATACAATTTGATAGATGTAACACATCACAGACTCACCGACATTGAAAGTTATGTTAGGAATACGTGCCGAAGAAACAAGGAAGAAAGTAACGATCCACTGAATGACAAATTGAAAACACACGTGGCGAAACAGTGTCATTTCAGTATCTATGTATAGTTGATCACCCTCTCTAAATGTGAAATGTTCTCAACATAATACCCGACGTTCCTCGCATGCTGTCATATCTTTTAATGTGTCAATAAATATTGACGAGCCTCAAACACGACCAGCGGTGTGCACGACGTGACATCATTCCTTTATTTACCAAATTGATTCTCTCAAGCATCCGTTATACACTTATCCACTAGATGTTGCATACCCTTCGGAGATACCGACCCTTTGTTCCTTTGTCTGTTGTGATTTTTAATGGCTGAGACACTAAGCAAAGTACCCTTGAGTTGTCTTACCAAGAAATCAACAAACCAATATTCGAGCGTTCAACAACAGACAATTTGGTGCGAGTTGTGAATATGCTCGAATTAAGGGTCTATTCATATTGCACACGCGCGTGCGATTAATCGCCGAGTTTTTTAAGGTGCGTGAGCGATTCGTGATCAATTACCTTCCTCAAACAACCACGTCCTATTCGTGACCAATCATCTTCTGCAATCAACCTCGTCATCGAGATAGCCGTTACAGAGAATGGCATGGTTCACTCGGCCACATATACTATCCGGGTACAGTCATTCTCATAACTGATGGGCGATAAAATAATAAATGAAGTACGGAAAGGAAATGGCTTGGAAAGAAGTTTCCAACGTATAGCTGGCATCAGGGGTGATTTGTGTAGAATTAAATCGAATTATATTACCTGTCAGCCTCGCGCATAACTGTACCCAAGGATTGTGAATATACAGATTGATAGTAGTGTGCCGTTTAGCATGTGCGATCACTGATGATAAGCCGCCGATGACGATCAAATTGAAATCAATCGCTCATGCGAACAGCGTCCTGGCGACAGAATTCGACCTGAAACGACGCGTGTGTGACTCTTAAGGTCCAATTCTGAGTCCCATCACTTATTCTATTTGAATGGTAGTTCATCAATTCTAGTGCCGCGTTGTCACTGTTGCCACCGGTTATATAAATGAGCACTCGATGATGGGGGGGGGGTGTGAAAAAAACGTTCATACTCAGGGTTGAACATCAAAATATTCCCAACCATGGGTCCACCATCCCCCCCTACATGCAAATCTATTTTTTTGCCTCCAACAAATTGGGGTCCCATCCCCTCTTTCCCCATCATTTTTACTGGATATCATATGTTTGAGTGTAACTGTTTTAAATGAGCTTTATTCAGAAAGACGATTTTTGTCAGACCTAGCTAACTATAAGTAAAATTTCGAAAGATCTAATTGAACCACTTGAATCGTACACTTTTGATAATTTTGAGTGATAATAAAAATTATGTACATAAAACTCTGTAATCTGGGTTGTGATCGTACTATATAGTGTTATATACGTTTCAAGTTGGAATAAAATATGCATATTTATGCCCATCTGCATGGAATTGAACCCCCTATTTCTAATTATGATTAGCTAATAATAAATTGTTTCCTCAAAACTTATGCCATTGTGATGGCATGGCTCGTGGTACTCAACATATACATGAGTATATATACTTGATACCTCAGTTCAATCTAACTGAGGAAAATTAAAGTTAATGTGTCAGCATATATATATGTTGTCACCCCCAACCAAAAGTACTTTATCATCCACCCGCCCACCCTATCCATGCGTATGATTTGTTTCGTCAGACCCCCACCCCTATTGGGGGGGGGCTGTTAGCAGTGGGAGGAAGGAATGCAATCGAACGCACATAGAGCCGCTCGACCTTAAAAAACGCGGCGATTAATCGCACGCGCGTGTGCAATATGCATAGACCCTAAGTAGGTTGATTGCTTAATAATTCAAGGAAAGCGTAACTGTCTTATACCCACTACCTGAAATTGTTGATTGTTGCCATTGGCATTCTTCTGGGGAAATTGGGGGGGGGGGGGGGGTGCTATCTAGTTCCCAATTAAACTTGCAGACGAAACGGTTCAACGGAAAGCTACTGAATAGCTAGATTCTTAAAGGTACTCAATCCGATTCGATGGTCCCCATATAATCAGATTCCAACAACAACAACAACAACAATAATAACAACAACAACAACAACAACATTTTTTACAAATGCCGCTTAAGTTATCAGAATCGATTAATTGCCCAAAAATAATGATAACCACTGTCAACTATAGTATAAAATTGCCCGCAAAGTGTTATTTATCAACATGTTGTTCGAAGAAATTTGCCCTTATTATCAACACAAAGTCTCTTGATTTTATAGTTATCCATCTTCATCCGCAATTTGGTCCGAGACCGTCGGCTCGTCGACTTTTACTGGACCACTAATAAGTCTCGATGGTGAAAAATAATAGATTTCAAAAATCGATATATAATAACTCTGATTGGTGGATTCCTCGACTCGAATGAACTATTTTTTTTACCCCCCCCCCCCCGAATCCAAATAAATAGTAATTGAGGCACTTAATCCGATCATGCATCTTTAACACCCAAGGACTCTTGAATCAACTATATATAATCGGCACATGCATTTATTTTGTGTTGTTAATTACGTGAATTGTCATTGTAAATTTTTATGAGTCAGACTTATATAGGTATGCGTGCCTATTGTCTGATCCGTTGCATATTTTGTTTGCAATAAACCTATTTACAAAAAAAAAAATGTTTAACAAGAAATTTCGATACACGGAGAATAATCATGTGTTCCAACATTGTTCCTTTAATAATACTAAAATGTTCAGTCTTTGGTCCATGAATAATGGTGCGTTCACATGACGGGCAAGAAAATATCAGGTATGCCCCACGTGACTTACTTGACCAATGCAAAACATAATACAGGAAAATGATAACTTTCCCGCGTTTTCTTGTATTAGCGGGAAAGTATTGTATTCACAGCTCGATGAATAATGTATGTTATGAGTAGGCGGAGTTTTCATTAAGCCAGCAGCCAATGAAAAGTTGTTATTGGAGAATTGATTTCGGCGGGAAATCAGTGGAGTGTAGTCACTTCTAGTCCTAACTTTGTTGGTTCAGCACACAAATGTTTATTTAATTAACTTAATTAAAGTGTGCGATATTGCTCAATTTGGAGATAGTGAGTTCTAGATGGCCTGGCTGATTGCTTTAGTAGTTTGTTATCATTATGGTAGAATTGGGAATACTATCTGATGGAGGCAGTGCACTGATATGTTGTCGCCTGTGGGTGATATGAGTTCACCATGATTGGTGGTTATCGGTTCCCATTAGAGCTGGATGTAAAATGTCGAATGGTATCATACTGGGCAAAATTAGTTGATTGTAATGATAGCAGAATGAGTAGGATGATGTACTCCCTTCTGTTAAAATGGTATAGAAATGGTGAATATAACCATCCATGGCTATCATATATCCATAAAATTCTAATTGAATCGGGGCTACCGTCTCTATGGTGGGACCAGGATAATATTACCATTGATGTTGTAAATATGAATAATATTGTCCAACAAACACTGAAGGACCAATACGTACTGCAATGGAAAATTAATATGGAACAATCAAGTAAATGTACCACATACAAATAATTGAAAACAATATTTGGCCTTGAAGACTATCTGACAATTTTGAATCGCAAGGATGCAATTATCCTTACTAGATTTCGAATGTCCAATCACAGACTTCCCATTGAAACTGGATCATGGAATGATACCAATCGGAAAGATAGAGTATGTACGAGATGTAATACAGGGTTACTTGGGGATGAATATCATTGTATTTCACAATGCTCTTCGCTTGATTATCTGATAAAAAAATATATTCCCAAATTCTTTCGAAATTATCCGAATTTAGTTAATTTTACTAAATTGTTTAACTCCAAAAACAAGAATATATTGATTAAACTCTCCACATTTATACAAAACGCAAGAGTTAATTACGAATAATGCATGATATCTGCACTCAGTCACGATATCTCCAACAGTTTCGAGGAGATAGCGCGATTTAGTGATGCATGTCATCAAACAACATTGTGATGCCCTATAATATAATATAAATATTTAATAGCCCCCCCGCCACACTGAAAAACCCTTTTCCACTGTTGCACACCATGTATTGTATTGTATAATTATGTATTATCTTCTCATAATATCATGTAACATGATTTACTTGAGAAATAAACATTTGATTTGATTTGTTTGATTTGTTAAATAATCTCAAAGGGATACGATGGTAACCGTACACGCACTCGAGTTATGATCAATCACATAGTATCGTCTGTTTCAACAACTGACTTGGTAATTCATTTTTAGATGAGTTGACAGAATCGCTGAAGTATTATATGGATGTGTGTAGGGACGTATATCTATAGAGGATGTTCATGTTGGATTTCCAACTGCAATCCCCCCTTGAACCAGGCCCAAATACCAAGATCACATAATTAAATATGGACCCCTCCCCTAGGCTTTGAATTTCCCACCTGGTACCTCACATGCCTTGTTTTTAACGTGAAATTTTGACTGCACACCGGGGAGGGAGGGACCTCCAGGATATTTCAAACCAATATTTTGACCAAAAATAATAGAAATGTAAATGTTGTCTTAAACAACAAATTCCACATGCATTACTGGTTGGAAAATCAGACTACCAGAACAATCTCACTCATTGTTGGTGTGAAATTTCCAACTAATATGTTGTCAGTTTGAAATTTCCAGCTAGTGAAAAATTTGACCATAGTGAGGGGGGGGGGGGGGGGGGGGGTCCCATGTCCACACATGCACCCCTGTATTGGGTAATGTAATATACACCACAACCCCAAGAACCAAGCCAAATAGACAACTCTAGAACACTTCATATGGGGTCTCGGTGGGGATGGGGTCATCCGATTGCCACAAAACCATAATAATTTGTGTCATCCCACACATGCATGTACTTTGAAATTATAACAGGCGTGATCCTATTTCCAAATGACGTGACCATTTTATCATATATCGAAGGTTTTTATGCACAAGAGCAGCAACGTGGCTTCAGGCCGGTGGGTGCCTCATCCCACCGACTACGGTAATATAATTATGTTGAGTTGGAAATTTCATATAAGGATTAACTGTCATGTGGACTGTTTTTATAGAGATGTAACCGTGAGGTAAGTGGTCATAACTTGTGTAAAACCCGAAGAGTGGTTTGAAATACCCGAAGGGTTTTACTTACAAGTTACGACCACTTACCTCACGGTTACATCTCTATAAAACAGTCCACATGACAGTTAATCCTTATATTTATATACATTTAGCGAAAAAGCCACTTTTGTAAATGTATTTTAATCGAAAAGTGTATCGTGACAAAACCAGCCCAAAATATCCCATAGCACCCTTGGCAAAAGTTAACAGGAACAATTTCTCTTTATATTGAAACCCGACGATTTATTAAGTCAATCCTGCGCGAGCCCAAATGCGCCCAAAACATTACGCGTTCGTATTTCCAAACCCAATGACGTGTCGATGTTGTTATGAGGCTGCAGTTATTAGCTGTTGCGCATTCACCGAGAAATAATTGCAACTAGCCACGTGGGCGCCGACCAATCGGAATGCTGGATTTAGTGATGATCACACTTAGTATGTAAATATAATGTAATGAATTGCCAATATGGACTATAGGTTGTTTACCGGACGCAATTCACTTGAACCACCAAGACTAATTATGTTATGATTGAGCTCAATCAACGCTATCCAAACCGCTGCGTTTTCACGAGCGTAATCTTTGCAGCAAGAAAATAACAGGGTAGAATTGTACCTGATATTTTCTTGCATATATTTTCTTGCAGCTTCACGTGAACGCACCATTATGGACCCCCTCTCACTATGGTCAAGTTTTCACTAGTTGGAAATTTAAAACCTGACAAATTATTAGTTGGACATTTCACACCAACAATGAGTTGAGATTGTTCTGGTAGTCTGATTTTCCGACCAGTAATGCATGTGGAATTTGTTGTTTTAGACCAACATTTACATTTCTATTACTTTTGGTCAAACTAGTGGTTTGAAATATCCTGGAGGTCCCTCCCTCCCCGGTGTTCAGTCAAAATTTCACGTTAAAAACAAGGTAAGTGAGGTACCAGGTGGGAAATTTAAAGCCTAGGGGAGGGGTGCAAATTTAATTATGTGATCTTGGTATTTGGGCCTGGTTCAAGGGGGGGGGGGATTGCAGTTGGAAATCCAACATGAACATCCCCTATAGACATACGTCCCTACACACATCCCTATAATACTTAAGCGATTCTGTCAACTCTCCTAAAAATGGAATTACCAAGTGAGTTGTTGAAACAAACGACAGTATGTGATTGATCATAACTCGAGTTCGTGAACGGTTACCATCGTATCCCTTTGAGATTATTTAACGGATACCGATAACCACCAATCATGGTGAACTCATATCACCCACAGGCGACAACATATCAGTGCACTGCCTCCATCAGATATTTTCCTGTATTATTTGTTGCATTGGTCAAGTAAGTCACATGGGGCATACCTGATATGTTCTTGCCCGTCATGTGAACGCACCATAAGCGAAAAAAATATATATCTTTCCATCGAGAGCTCAGTGCTGCCTTTAATTTACCTCATCGCATTATTGGAATGACGAAATAATGCCCCCCCAACAAAGTTAAACTTTATAAAAACATACCTTATCTCTTGATGTCATCGCCTATGTCTAAGAAATGCTCGGGAAATAAATTTCCAATGACACCTCATCAAGTTGGCTGAGGTAATATCAAGGGTTAAAATTTACAAATAACAAATTTAATTTTGGAAATATTGATTGGCGAATTTGGTGGCAGTGGGGAATATTGAATCGAATATAATCGTGAATCATGAATCGCCTGAATTGGATAGATCACCCCACGCGTGCCTTCAGCGTTAAGAATGGTGACGTTAGTCTTGATTGGGAGTTATTAGTGTAAACAATTTTTAATTTTCGAACAGAACATTTAACACATACAAACAAATTGACATAATTTACAACACAACGTTCAAAATCGGTGATTAGACAACAAGCCTGAAAGGCTTTTATCAAGTCTTTTCCTCGGAATAAGAAGTTTACCCTTAGTATCAAAATAGATACCATATAGGGTAAATTTAGCAGACGGGGATAACATGTTAGATCCGAAAAAAATATTGTTCAAGGAGAGGGTAGAGGGATAGAGTGCAGGAAGGAAGAACGTTTGTCAAGTTAATTGGTATTGTATACCATACATCAGCCAAAATGAAAGAGTGAAGCGAAGTACCGTATATATGTTTAGTTACACAACTTTGATATTTATAACATATACTGTTTACGAACCATGGAAAATTCAAAATCAAATCGAAACGCATCGCGGTCCTCACGGAGGAAATGCGAAAAAACAGTCAATTGTATTGTTAATTAATATTAAAGTAATTGGTTAGAAGCGTACTTTAGCATTATATAACGAAACAATGACCAATGGCATTGGGAGTTATTAACTCCACTCACTCGCGCTTCGCGCTCGCAAATAGAGTTAATAACTTCCAATAAAGACTAACACCACCCTTCTTAACTCTGAAGACACCAGTTGAGATGATATATCCAATACTAAGGTATTTTGTTCTATATGTGGCTATTAACCCTTTCAGTGCCAGGTCCGATTTTTGTATCAACCCATACACCCTGTGCCAATGCATTCTCTTATATATGCGAGTAGACCATAGGTCGCCTCGCATATATAAGAGAATGCATTGGCCTAACAATTTTTCATCATTTGTTATTATTTTTTTACAATTTGTTTTACAATTTTAATAATTTTTTCTAATATTCTTTAACTCTTTCAGTGGCAGACTTATTTTGTAGGTTTAGTGCCAGGGAATCTTACGTTTTTCATGGGCATCAAAATTATTAGTATGAATACTTGGTGATATTTTTGAGTTATAACATGCCCCTACGGTTTTATCCAGTTTGTTTTCAAATTCGCTGTAGCATGCCTAAGCTTACCCAAAACAAAAATTCAACCCAAACAAAAAAAAACATCTAAAACAAAAAAAACTTTTTTTTTTTTTTAGGGCCGATTTTATCGCCCTGGAACTCTACATACCGTAAATTAGGGCCGATGAGATCGGCTCCTGGCATTGAAAGAGTTAATGGCTACTGTTACCTTACCAAGCTAATCAGTTTCGAACCAACATTCGAGCATTCAACAACAGACAATTGGGTGCGAGTTGTGCAGACGTTCGAATTGTTGTCGGCTGCATGGTGCACCCTGTTCACCCGACAGACAGCGAATAATTACTCGGTCGGCGAAGATGATAGTCCGTATCAAAACACCGCGGTCCCACTATCGGATAATCATCCACTGCGCATCGATAAATGCTAAGTTGCCTTCTCTTAAATGTTATAAAAATTAGAGTGACGGCACTTAAAATGGTAAGTTTTTTCTTCAAAATCCAAATTATTCTTTCAAAATTGAATTGTGATTTTTCAAGATCAACGTCTGTATTCGTGAGTGTTGAATTTGAAATGTAGCGCTCACGGAAGATTGAACAATAGAATATAATCTTTGTAATATCAGCGTTAATTTGTGATTTACTAATGTTGTAATACAAATTCTGTGTTCTATAGTATTCGACTGTATTTCTATCAGTATGTTTCTTTCATTATAGATTGAAACTCAATATATGCCAAAAAAATCTTTATATGCAGAATACATTGACATGTAATAACTTATATGATATTTTTGGCGAACCAGCTATATACCGGAATTCACTTGACCGGAAAATCGTTCCATTTGGTGGAGAAAAAGGTGGCGTGAAAGTTTCATCTCTTTTTGTTTTCATAGTACTCGAACACTACAGCGTTGTAATATGTAAAAAATCGCAATCCGGAATGATAAAGTACTGGATAAGCGGGTTCTATAGTACAGCAATATACAATTTAAAAAAAAATTCAGTATCAGATTACTACTCCACAGGCTACATTATTGATTTTTCACGCCGTTATCACGACGATTCCGCGTGCGGATTATGGTGAGTGGGATTAGCTGGGTACATGTTCTTTGTAATGCGGTACCGGAATCTCGATTGTTAACCCATTGTCAGTGGTTTATGCTCAATGGAGTTGAAAGGAGTATCCATGTCAGCGGCCTAATTTTAATTAGGAATGGAATTAAATAGATACAGTTGTCGGGCTTGGGCTCAAAACGTATATATAAACGATTTTTGTGCGGTTTATCGGGGATGGTGGCATTTCGTGCTGAAACAAACAAAACTGTTACCGATAATTTCAGGCTAAGTAGCATTAAGGACTTTGCTAACCCAATTCCCCCCAAATTTGATGGAGTCAAAATAAAGGTTTCTGTTCACTTTTGTTAGTAATCACAGTAACCAACCCCATGAATGCAACATTTTAAGAGTATAATTCATGGTGGAATTTGTCACAGTGTTCAGTACACATACCCATATCTTTTTCTTAGATATGATCTTTGTGTTTGTTGAATTTGGGTTCGAAAAAATAGATTTTAAAAACTTCTACAAATTTCACATATTGAATTTCTAACATAATCTACCATGAATTATACTCTTCAAATGTTGCATCATTGGGTTTGATTCCTGTGGTTATTAATAAAAGTGAAGATAAACCTTTATTTTTGACTCCATTAAATTTGGGGGAAATTGGGTTAGCAAAGTCCTTAAGAATCAGTGGCCCCAAGTATTTACCATGACATTATGTAACTTACTTGAACCGCAAGAAGTTTGCGGTCACCTTGTGGTCTAAACAATTTAATTTGGCCAATAGTGCCACACAGAATGTTCCATGAGTGAATTCTTAGAACAAATCGAGGTCCCCAGATCCTTAACTTACCAAATGTACGAGAACAGCCATCGCACCCCGATCATGGGTTGAATATTTCCAGCTGCATGTTACCTCAAACTTTTCAACTGTTAGGTCAAGATTTTCCCACTTCTAATATTTCGGCCGCTGTCCCTGTCCACATCTAGCTGGACAAATCAGGTTCCGCCCTTGGTAATCTGAAGTTGCTATTTTGCATTTCAAGTGCAACCGATATGCGTGTTTGCCGACCTCTTTTGACGAACCGTTAAGAAACATGTAACAAAACATCTTAACATGGTAACCAGTATTCCACATGATACCGAAGGAATTAATTTCCACCGTTCGCAATTGTGGTCAAAATAACCCAAGTATCGGAAACTAGTCACACATAATGTACCTTTATACATCAACTAAATACTCACCAACAGACACAAATAGGCATTGCCATATCATTCGCATATATCATTAGAGTAATTTCCCTTGTGCGTTTAAGGAACGGTTGTCGATAGTACTCGATTTGCCGTCTTTTTGTGGTTTACAAGAAATAAGCCTGCTATTACAAAATTTGTATTCTATAGTATATATAGGCCCCCGGAGTTAACACTTCGTTTTCGACATTTTACCGTAACCTTCAGCGATACAGTTTGTTTTTAGACCAGAAATGAGACATTCCAATGGACAAAAGTCACAAAACATAGTTTTCTGGTAAGTTTGTTATCTCCGGGACACGAAAATGCAAAGATATACACGAAGAATCTGAACATGTCTACAGGTGGAACATTGAAAGACAAGCACAAGGTGGCTCCAGTACGAAACTTTTGTGGCTCCACTTCGAAAACGAGCAAAAATGATAAGTTCCAGTGCGCACCCACGATAAATAATTTCGATATTGCACATAATTCTTAGATAATTTAGTATATCATATATAGCCGTTATAGCCGAGCATAATCACATTTTATCAAATAGTTGTGCAAAAATTTGTCTCTTTGCGCTTTGCAGAGCAAATCTAGATGTTACCGTTGCAAAATATATAAGGCGGACAAGTATCAAATAAGTAACAGAATCGTTCACTTTATGATGCAAACCTGACATTTGGCATGAATGACCAGTGTATGTTAATTATGAAGACTGATTTTTTTCCGACAAACCAATCACAATGGTCAGCATATTAAAACTGGACCGCTACTTTTACGAAATGGCCGCCGTGTTCAGCTTTTACTCAACGTATATATACGACGAATGTGACATGTATTCCTTATTTGATAATTTTAATATTTCGCTCAAATAAAGGGTGTTGTAGGATGGCCGCACGCACCTCCACCCAATCCCGGTCTCCACTGGCCTCGATTACGACAGCATGGACATATGGGGTGGCAACGGCGTCCCTGCATTATCTGGTGGTGATATCATCGACGGAGGCTAAGGGGTGGACTGGGCATCTCTTAGTTCTCCCATCTCCATTTGGCCCTCCAGTCGGCGTCCATGCGGCGTCACGAAGGGTCGTCTTCGTCTTCTCCCCCCCCCAATGGCATCGTCATCCCCGGACCTGGTGGGGTTCCCTCGGTCCTACCAGGCCACGGCCAGTAGAGGGTGCTACTGGTGTGATTAGGTACAGCAAAACCACTTCCAGCCGACCATTTTGAGCATGGATGGTCTAGCCCAAACAACGGGCCGAATGGAAGCCGCGTGGAGAATCCAGCTCAAACAACAGACCGAATGGAAGCCGCGTTGAGAATGCAGAAGCTCAGTGGGGATTAAACAGAATCCATTGTTTCCACTGAGCTCTGACAAATAACTCCGAGCGCGCAGCTGGTTACACTGGTGTAAATGTTTTCCACATGCCTCAGTGCTAACGTTTTAGCCTATACTGTTGGCAATATAAATTTTGGGTCCAAAATGTTCTTTAAATCTGAAAAAATTGACATTTGGGGAAACGTTTTACGCAAAAAAATCATGTCCGCCTAGCAGGGAATTGGCCTTTAAATCTTGTGTTTTCGTAACTAGTGTCAGAACCGCATAAAAAATACTGACATATTTTAGACCACACCAAAAAATTCCAACTTCATTACAAAGAGTTAATTCCATAATTCCTGTGCCAATGTCTATTTTACCTATGGGAAATCATAGGATAGGAAAGAGGTGTCATGATTTTTTTATGCAAAAAGCACACAAGGCTATTGACCAATCAGGGCCCAGTGTCTATTTTATTCTCTCCCGCATCCGTTAGATGTCACTCCGAACCATATTTACACCAGTGTAACCAGCCAAGCGTCAATGCGACCGCCCTCGCTGGTGAACTGGTCTTGAAGAGGCTTGCACGTGACTGTTTAATGTGTCCCTGATATACTTTTCCGTTGTGATGCTGCCCATCAATCAATAAGTCTCGGCGAATTCCTGTTTCAAAGCCTCATAGGCACGTACTTATGTATAAGAAATAATCACTGCTGAGTTCAGAGTTATGGTCCTTGTCCATTATTCTGCTTTAGATTCTTCTCAGATGTACAGACACTTTCTTTTTATATTCTACTCTCTTTGTTCTGTGAACGTGTTTGTGGACATAGAAGTATGCAGCACTTAAATCCGCACAAATGTTGTACTGAAGTAATTGATCAATAGCCTCTCCATTTGCTATTCTTATTTTGTGTAACTGAATCAATATATGAATGTGCACATTCTAAGTGTGAATGTGTTTTCAGGCTCGTTCATCAGATGAGTAGCACACATTTCTAGACGATATTTTCGCTCACTTATATCTCTTTTTGTCACAACATCCATCAACAATTACAACGAACTGCCTCACCCTTGGTCAAGTGGTCCTGCCAATATGCTACGAAGCGGTTGGATCCTGCTGAATTGCTATGATGCTGTTAGGGCAAACTGCTGCTGTTAACAAAAAGTACCGTTATATTTTTTATTTGTCTTTTTCGCGGTGTTCCGATAATCTGAACTTATCCAGGAAAAGCCATTATGCGTATCAAACATGCACAAACATATTTATGGCGAAATCTGTTTAATACTGGTTGTATTAGTTGTTGAAAATCGGCTATAATCAAGGTGGTTATTCACGTCGTTTTAGAAACACCATCGCAGGCATTATTATATTTTTCAAAAATATATATGTTCTTGAATGTTTCATACACACCTTGTTTTTTTTCTGAAATCGCTCGGATTAGCCAAACACCACGAAAATGACAAATTAGAAAAAATAAAGGTACTTTTTAGTAACGGCATCGGTTTGTCCTACCAGCATCATAGCAATTCAGCAGGACCACCGGCATCATATCATATTAGCAGGACCACTGGATCAGGGGTGTGTCTATGAAACTCATTTTGAAGGGACGTTTGCATTCGTGTTCCCAAAAAGAAACACGCGAGAAACATCAGGGCTCAGATTCACCATCCGAGTTTATATATAGTCAAGGTGATTTATCTGGACGACACACTAAGTGAACATTCAGACGACCACGATTCAATCGTACATGGGAAGATTTCCGTCATGGGTAGTAATTGTTAGTTGAAGTGCGCATGCTCACGACAAAATCGTGAGTATAAAATACATATCAGTCACTGATTGAATTCAGCTGCGAAATCGTGTATTCTTGGTTACATCCACTTGCGACTGAATCGCAGCCGAATTTACGTAAAAATCGTAGACGGAAGGATCGTAGGGTAGTCAATCACGAGGTTATTAACCGTGGCTTACGATATCCTCATCTGCGACGACATCGCAATCGTGTGAACAAACTATCCACGATTTTGTCGGGCCAGATTCCCCCAATTACGATTGAATCGTACATGGTCGTCTGAAAGTTCAATAAATGGTCGTTGCTCACTTATCGCACGTGTCGCTATCACAACCACAGATCATGCGATGAATATCTACTCCGGCTAACTCCCGTATAGAGATCATATTCCACCAGTATACAAAACCTTTGAACTTTTTGAAGTTTTGACAGGGAACCGTATAAAGTTGAACAAGTAACGCGGGGAATTTATTTCTTAGTTGTTATCTGTTCCTTAATAATATACTTCACTGTAGGTGAATGTCCCAACTCAAAATTGCATGCTTTTCTCTGACTTTTGTGAGCCGATATCGCAATAAACATCGAATTAATTACCCAGGAGAAATTCCATAATTTTAAGCGACGTAAAGCAAAATTGCTCACAAATTCACTTAAATCGTGAAATTTCGAGTTGGGAAATTCACCTACAGTGAAGTATTTAATAAGGAACAAATAATAACTAAGAAATATATTCCCCACGTTATTTTTTCGACTTTATAAGGTTCCCTGTCAAACTTCAAAACATTCCAAGGTTTTGTACTGGTGGAATATGATCTTTTCAGGCGTGACCCAGAGTAGAGATTCATGGCATGGTCTGCCACAACCAACGAAGACCGGCGAGATGTTGCAGGGTAGCCCGTTTATTATATACACAAGTGCATGCATTCACAAAATATAACCGCACATTGCGTACAACAAAAACAGCGGCGAGATGCACGCGGTACAGTTACGGGTTATACACTGGTGTAAATAGGGTTCGGCGTGACATCTAGCGGATATAGGAGAGAATAAAATATATATAGACACTGGGCCCTGATTGGTCAAAAACCTTGTGTGCTTTTTACATAAAAAAATCATCACACCTCTTCCCTGTGATTTCCCATAGGTAAAATAGCCATTGGCACAGGAATTAACACTTTGTAGTGAAGTTTGAATTTTTTGGTGTGGTCTAAAGTATGACAGTATTTGTTTATGCGGTTCTGACACTAGTTACGAAAACACAAGATTTAAAGGCGAATTACCTGCTAGACGGAGTCTGACGGACATGATATATTTGCATAAAAAGTTTCCCCAAATGTCAATTGTTCAGATTTAAAGAAAATTTTGGACCCAAAATTTATATTGCCAACAGTATACGCTAAAAAGTTAGCACTGATGCCTATGGAAAACATTTACACCAGTGTAACCTACAGAGATACACGCGTGTATTCACAAAATATAACCGTATATAACTGTTGTGCTTATCATTTGGATTGCTCCCCTTCGATCAAGTACCGCATGTACGAATACGAATAGGAATACGAATAGTTTTATTGGTCAATCAAGACACCCTTTATGCAGGCAGAACAATTTCTCTTAAAAATATAACATAAAGGAAATAAAGTGATAATTATGATTATGTTCAACTCGAACGCGTGTGTAAATCCGAATCCCAAATAAGGGTCTATTCATATTGTACACGCGCTGGCGATTAATCGCCGCGTTTTTTAACACAACGCAGATCTATTCGTGACCAATTACCTTCCTCAAACAACCACGTCCTATTCGTGACCAATCATCTTCTGCAATCAACTTCGTCATCGAGATAGCCGTTACAGAGAATGGCATGGTTCACTCTGCCAGCATATACTATTCGGGTACAGTCATTCTCATAACTGATGGGCGACAAAATAATAAATGAAGTACGGAAAGGAAATGGATTGGAATGAAGTTTCCAACGTATAGCTGGCATCAGTGGTGATTTTTGAAGAATTCAATTGAATTATAGTACCTGTCAGTCTCGCGCAAAAATGTACCCAAAATTGTGAATATATATATTCGGGGATATATGTAATTATGTAATGCTAGAGATTCTCAGTGGGGGGGGGGGGGGGGGGGGTCCAACTTGGAATGTCCACATTCACCACTCCCTTGGAACCCGAAATTCCACAATGCGTGAATCTTTAATCACCCCACTCCCTTGTATGGGTGGACATTTTTCGTTTGGGGTATATTTGAAACCAATTTAAAACCTATTCACCCAAGCTCCTTATAAATATGTTGACATTTTTCTAACTGGTACCAACAATTTCCAACTGTATGGAAATATTTAGATCCTGCAATCCATATGGTCGGAATATTTACAACTAATAGACAATTCAGCCGGGATTTTTTTTTTAACAAATCGGATGAACCCATAATCTTCTTTGGCTCAAAGCACGTTTGTGTGCCATTCCTGCGAACCACAAGGCAATTAATTTCCGCTTTTTCGACTGAAGATAACACAGACTGGTCGGCATTTTGCAACTGAATCAACTATTGCTGGAAGAATATTCACAAATAATAGGTCAAATATTTGGCATTTTTCAACTGAATCAACTATTACTGGTAGAACATTCACATAATAGGTCAAATATTGGGCCACGATTGATAGTCGTGTGCCGTTTAGCATGTGCGATCACTGATGATAAGCCGCCGATGACGATCAAATTGAAAGCAACCGAACAGCGTCCTGGCGACATAATTCGACCTGAAACGACGCGTGTGTGACCCTTAAGGTCGAATTTTGAGTCCCTCACTTATTCTATTTAAATGGTGGTTCATCAATTCTAGTGCCGTATTGTCATTGTTGCCACCGGCTATATAAATGAGCACTCCGTGATGGGGGAGGGGGGTCTGAAGAAAAAAAAATCGTTCATACACAGGGTTGAACATAAAAATCCTAGCTCCCAACCATGGGTCCACCATCCTCCCTACATGCAAATCAATTGTTTTCCTCCAACATATTGGGGTCCCATCCCCTCTTTCCCCATAAATTTTACTGGATATCATATGTTTGAGTGTAATTGTTTTAAATGAGCTTTATACAGAAAGACTATTTTTGTCAGACCTAGCTATAACTATAAGTTAAAGTTTGAAAGATCTGATCGAACCACTTGAATAGTACACTTTTGATAATTTTGAGTGATAATAACAATTATGTGCATAAAACTCCTGTAATCTGGGTTGTGATCGTACTATATAGTGTTATATACGGAATAAAATATGCATATTTGTGCCCATCGGCATGGAATTGAACCCTCTATTTCTAATTATAATTAGCTAATTATAAATTGTTCCCTCAAAACTTATGTCAGTTTGATGGCATGGCTCGTTGCACTCAACATATACCTGAGTAAACTGAGTACATCTAACTGAGGAAAATTATAGTTAATGTGTCAGCATATATATATGTGGTCACCCCCAACCAAAAGTACTTTATCATCCATCCACCCATCTTTGCCCTGTGTATGAATTTTTTCGTAAGACCCTACCACCCCTATTGGGGGGAACTGTTGAACGCGACAAAGCGTCAACTGTATGTTTTTTCTTAAGATTTCGCAATATTTGCCGGTGCCATAGCAGTTCCCAGCATATTCCGGACTAAGCGAAATAACCGAGCAAGCGAAAAAAATCAAACGAAATTTCGCACGTTACAACAAATATACGTGGAGTGTACGCTTTTTTGATGGAAACCATGTGCATGGGTAGTATTTTGTATTTTATCGCCGATGAAAAGGCAAACAAACGATTACAAGGAAACAAGACAAGGAACCGAAATTATCAAACGAAATTTCGTTTACATATTTCGCTTTCATCGCTTGTTTCGCCATGCAATATACATAGAGGTTCTACAACGAGTCCCCAGTTTATATAGGAATTTACAAAACGAGTCCAGTAAATTAGGTCTGGACAGAGCCTTTGGCGAGGTCCAGACCTAATTTACTGGACGAGTTTTGTAATTTCCACTATGAACAGGGGACGAGTTGTAGATTCTATTTAATACTTGATCCAAAAACATAGACAAAACATACCTAAATCAACAAATGGGATGCGAAACTATAAATAAAGACTCTTTGACGCATTTATAGCGTATTTAACTTTTCAAACTCTTCATTCATGATAGTTTGTTGGAAAAATATTGGAAGCCATAATATTTTGAGACGTAGCGTACGGAATGTTAACAGACGGAAGTCAAATGTCACCTGGCACTATTTCCTGTTATTAAACGAACGTTTAATATCACAATTTATCATATGACTCAATCATTATTTACGTTGGAAACTATGTCATAAATAAATTTCATATCAATTACTAATTCATATCACCTTCCGATAATTTGATTGGTTTGTTGACAAAAAGTGTGTTCTGATTGGCTGAATGGCAGCCGGGGGCCGAGCCGCATCTCTGACTAAATGCAGGTCAAATTCGTGCGCGTCTATCAACGCGATGCCGAAATTCTCGCAATTATAATCTTTAAATATATAGTTTTGGACATTGTTATACGATAAATAGAATATGTAATTCGTATTTATCTAATAAACATACGATATAATGTCACAAACTGAGAACAGAATAGCGCACTATCTCTTCGCGTGCATATTATTTCTGCTAGTTCACCAGGTGTAATTGGGCTTCCGTGCAATGAAGTGACGTCACATTAACCTTTTGCTGCCGATGTCATATAGCTATTTAGTGATTTGTGTGCGTTTTGGACATCATAATCAATTTATAGGTGTCATATGATAAATAGAATATGTAATTCGTGTTTCTCTCATATGATATTTATGAAACTCATCACGAATTCTTAGACTCGTTTCATATCCTCTATTTATAGAATAGGTTTATTGAATGGAATAAGGGTAGGATCGTGTAATACAGTGATTTGCACACGCATTCGGTGTGGCATAAACAAGATTCCATACAAGTGTAGTCACTCTTCCTCTAACCAATTTCCGTGCAATAAAATGCTCGTGTCAAGGTTTCCTTCCTATACATTCATAATATATGTTTGTCATTCAGATGCTATATAATAAAGTACAATGTAGTGAAAATATAGCGATAAACACGCTATAACAGATATTATTGAGCTGTACCGCGGCCATGTTGCGTCATCTCCTTATTTAGAATACGCGCTTGACATTTACTTTACGATTACTCCAAGTTGTAATGATCATTAGTTGGCACATGACGTAATATCCATATAATAGGTAAGGAGAAAATACTATTTTATTGAATATCTTTTCAAATACAATTCTATTATGAATACTTGTTCTGTCATATCATTCCCCAATTATGAATAAACGTACGACGTTTGATCAATTAAGAAACGCGACGTCAACGTGTAGTTTATTCGATAACTTCATGAGATTGCAGTCAAATGCCGAGGGCGTGGCTTGTATGCATAAGTGATTATTAATTGAATTCGCAGGAAGATATTCATTGGTCAAGCAGCGCATCGTTCGCTGCGCATTGGCTCGGTTTCTCCCGTTTGAAATAATCTGAACCATGAAAGTGTTTTGACCGTAAGTTGATGGGAATGAAACCCGGTCTAATTTTATTTAGACTGCTTATCCACATGTCTGTTAGTATTTCGTGTATTTATTGACCTATTTTGATCACCTGTATTTATTATGTATTTATTGGTGATTAACGTCGCTTTTAGCAACCAGGGCTACATCACGACGTTGCCAGTTTTATTGGTGGAGGGAAGTCCGCGCACTAAGGTAAATCTAGCCGTGATTTCATTGGCTGGAAGAATGACCCATTGTGCCCGGCGAAACCACCGACCATCGGCGAATAACTGGCAACTCCCCCAGATAGCGATATGGAATGCAAAGTGCCTGAAGATTCAGCGTCACCGCGGACCCCAAAATAATATTAGTCTGGTCGATACAAGGTTTGACCTAGAAAAAATTCGGACTAAGTTGGTTTGTATACCATTTTGAAGAGGAATATATCCTCTATAACGTATCCAAAATCCGCTAAAATCCGCTTCGAGCATTTTTTGTAATTCAAGATGGCGTCCAAGATGGCTGCCATTTTCCTATAAGTCAGCTTGCTGAAATTATAGTGAGAACATCTTGTCATATGTATACACATGTATACATTTTTGTGAAGCTAAGACATAACGCCACCTTTATGTGCAAAATCGGAACTCCCCGTCCAAGATGGCCGCCAAAATGGCGACCGGAAGTGGAATGTTTACGTTTTTTTAATAATATCTTTAAGATAAGTTTCTGTGGTTTGTAACTGGTTGAGAATTGTGACTTTATTTTGTATTTAGCATGTTAACCGACCATTGGAGCAATGAAATATGCTGTTCGTTGGGTCCACACCCATTCCGATCACTCAAAAATTCGATTTTACAAAACGCAGTATAACATTTCACAAAAGATCCCCATTGGGATTCTAGTCACATTTCATCAAGAAGTGGGAAGAACTGTGCAATGTAAGTGACGCATTCTATATCGTACTGATATTTGAACTCAATGGTACCAAAATTGTCTTTTTGGCTCAAAATGGTTGCCAAAATGGCCGCCAAAATATTGGAAAATGGTAATTATTATCCCAGCGTGCCATGCAACCGCTTACAAGTTGTGGTGATGCACACAATTGACTATTCTGTCTTATATAGCTTGACCACTAACATTTCTGATGGACCTTGGGTATTTGTTACTATTTTAACCACTGAAATTACCAGAATTATTCGAAATTTTCTGTCACAAACCTGATATCAAAATCGGGAAAAAAACCGCTGTTCAGGTTTGAGCCATTTTTTACAAGTAAAATGGAACTATGTTTGGTATCAAAGATGTTTATTGTTACATGTGTCACACTGAGGTGTTTTAGACAAAATTACTCAAGATGGCTTCCAAAATGGCAACCAAATTTGGTAAACATTATTATATACATATACATATGTGTATATACGTGGTGTATATGTATACATAATCAATTGTGACTCCCATGCTACTTAATCAACTAAATGTTCTATTCTGGTTGTCCCGGTACCCTACGATGCATGACAAGTTCATTTGAGGAATGCAATATGGATTTTGCCAAAAAACTTCCTTGATTTTGAACGGAAATGGGCAGAACGTTGAAACGGAACTGAGAGGGATCATATTATGTGGCTATTCTGGCCCATTAGCATCAACATTAATCAACTTAATACAGTGTGTATGTCTGTTGACTGTATGGTCATAGGCGAGGTGAGTAGGTATACATGGAATTATTGCATTCATGAATGATGTGAATAGTTATACAATGTGTGACTATATGGTCATGGATGTTGTGTCCATGGTGAGATGTATAGGTATATAAGGAGTAGCTGTATTGTGATGTGTGAGGTGAACATGTTTACAGTGAGTGGCTGTCTGGTCATTGAAGTGGTGTATGGGCATAACGAGAGCATCTACACTGTCCTGTATGCATATATGGAGTGAGTGTGTGGTCAGGCATGGGCTGTACAGGTGTACATTGGGTGGCTGTATTGTCGCGGTTGGGTGTATATGTATACATATGTTGGATGTATGGTAATGGATGAGTGTATGTATACATAGGGTGTTGTTGTATGGTTATGGGCAATGTGTATATGTGTTCATGGAATGACTGCACGGTCATTGTTGAAGTGTATATGCATACCTGGTGTACACTTTGATGGCCATTGGTGGCTAGTGTATATAGACAGTGGCATCATGGTGATGGTGGGATGTATATGTTTATATGTAGGGCCAATTGTATTGTCATTGGTGGTGTGTACAAGCATACAGTGAATATCTGAATGCTCATGGAAACGGTGTATAAGTATACAGCGAGTGGCTGAATGATCACGGTTGAGCTGTATAATTATGCAAGTCTGCAGTGTACGAATGGCCGTGTATGCGGGGTATTGGTATATCTGGAAGGGCTGTATGGCCATTGATGAGGTATATTTATACACCTGGAGTGACGCTGTGGTCATGGGTGAGGTGTATATGTATATCATGAGTGACTATATGGCCGTGGCACGGCCAATATGTATATAGGGATTGACAGTATGGCAAAATTAATGGTGGGGTGAATTGATATACAAGGAGTGACTATGATCACGAATGTTGTTTATGCGTATACAGCGAGAGGCTGAATTATCATGGGTCAGGTGTATATGCAAGTCTGGAGTGTATGAATGACCGTGTGCGCGGTACGGGATATTTGTATATCTAGAAGGGATGTAAGGCCATTGGTGAGGTCTACATGTATATACATGTAGTGACTCTATGGTTTTGGGTTGGTGTATATGTATATCTTGAGTGGCTATATGGCCACGGGTGTCGCAAATATGTATATATACAGGGAGTGAGACTGTATGACCACTGGTGAGGCAAATAGGTATACAAGAAGTGATGTATGATCATGGATGTAGCGAACAGGTATACCAGGAGTGACTGTATGGTCATCGATGGGTGTATTTGTATATCTTTAGTGGCTATATTGCTATTCATGTGGCAAATAAATATACATGGAGTGACGACTGTATGGCCTATGGTGAGGCGAATAGGTATACACGACTGAAGAGGTTGCTTTGTGTTCATGTATGTAGTGAATACGTATACATGTTGTGTGAGGTGTAGGTGTATACCTGTTGTGTCTGCATGGTTATTCACGGCTATAGGGTCATGCGTAGGTGCACATGTATGGGTAAACCAAGTGTGGCTGTTTGGTAATGTGTGATGTGTAATTGTGTATGTATATACAGCGAGTGGCACATGGCCATTTATGTGGTGTCAATGTGTATATGGTGTGACTGCATGCTCATGTGTGATTTGTACTGGTGCACCTTTGGGTGACTATCGCTTTCCATAATAACTCAAGGAAATGTTAATCGATAGAGGTAATATCAGATAATCAGAGTGTTCTCCACATTAATTGCGTTTTATATGCAATGTGAAGAAAACGGTTTTCCTGACAAAATAGTTTCTAAGTTAATCAATTGATGCTAATGGGCCAGAGTAGCCACACCACATAATATGACCCATTTCGGTTCAGTTGCAACGTTCTGTCCGTGTCCGTTAAAAAACATGGACAGAATCCCAAAAGAGGTGTTCGGCAAAATCCATACTGCATCCCTTAAAATGAATTTGTCGTGCCCCATAAGGTGCTGGGACAACCAAACTATAAGATTTAGTTGTCAGTTGATTAAGTAGCACGTTTAATAACCAAGTGAGTCACAATTTGCTACCATTTTGGAACAGCAGAGAATAATGTTCGGAATATAAACTTTTTACCAAATTTGGTTGCCATGTTGCAAGTCATCTTGAGTAATATTGTCTAAAAGACCAAACTATGACACCTTTGATACCACAGATAGTTCCATTTTACTTGAAAAATGTGGTCCAAACATGAAAAGTGATGCTGTTTGAGTTTGATGCTGTTTGTGATAGAAAAATCCCATAATTCTGGTAATTACAGAATAGTAAATAGTAAAAATTAATCAAGGTACATAAGAAATGTTGGTATTCAATGTATATCAGACAGAATAGTCAATTGTGTACATCACCACAACTTGTAAGCGGTTGCATGGCACGCTGGGATAATAGTTACCATTTTCCATATTTTGGCGGCTATTTTGAGCCAAAGTGACAATTTTGGTACCATTGAGTTCGAATACCAATAAGATATAGAATGATTCACTTACATTGCACAGTTCTTCCCTCTTTTTGATGAAATATGACTAGAATCCCAATGGGGATCTTTTGTGATATGTTATACCGCGTTTTGTAAAATCGAATTTTTGAGTGATCGGAAGGGCTGTGGACCCAACGAACAGCATATTGCATTGCTCCAATGGTCGGTTAACATGCTAAATACAAAATAAAGTCACAATTCTCCACTAGTTCCAAACTACAGAAACTTATCTTAAAGATATTATTAAAAACGTAAAAATTCCACTTCCGGTCGCTATTTTGGCGGCCATCTTGGACGGGGAGTTCCAATTTTGGCACATAAAGGGGCGTTATGTCTTAGCTTCACAAAAATGTATACATGTGTATACATATGACAAGTTGTTCTCACTATAATTGCATCAAGCTGGCTTATAGGAAAATGGCAGCCATCTTGGACGCCATCTTGAATTACAAAAAATGCCCGAAGCGGATTTTAGCTGATTTTGGATATGTTATAGAAGAGAGCTTCCTCTTCAAAATGGTATACAAACCAACTTAGTCCGATTTTGTTCTAGGTTGACCCTAAATTTTGAGTTTATCGACCAGACTATATATGCATAATTTGGTAAGAGGTACCTAAAAATATACCCATGCAGAAGATTTCCGAAAAAAAGCGCTGAAAAAAAAACGTCTTTTGTCAGGTTTGTCTCTTATATTTATCATTAAATTTGAAATCGTTTCGTTTGTGACTATTAAAGGCACGGGCGGCGTTCGTTGCAGAAATATTCATATCTGTTCAAATCGCCATCAACAGAAGGAATATTAAACAGTACATTAAATAGTATATTGTCGTCAAGACGTACGGTGGTGTCCGTAAACAAGAGCCTGTTCGTGTTACAGAAGTTTTGCTTCTGTTTACATAATACAGCGCAATTCTATTGGTTAATCACACACAAATGATATAAACGCTCCTTATTATTTCCATATCAGGAAAAAGTAATAAATAACGCTCTTTATGCTTACCATATCCGGATCTAAACAAAAGTCAGGTTCTGTAACGTTTTTTGCTTTTGTTTAGATAACAAAGGAAAAACATTTGACAATAAGATACTGTTTATGCCATATTTCTGATTGGTATAAGAACAATGTCTGTCTGTATTTTACTATTATTTCTGTTTATGGCGGTTTTTGACGGAGTTGAATATTTTAACAGCATACCCACCGCCAACACCTCCCGTATCTTTAATTGGCGGTTGCGTAAAAAATGCACATGCAGAACATGGGAAGAAAATATAGAGCTATCGTCGACATGCAACTGCTAAATGTATGTTACTGCACTAATTTGATGAATAAAATGAAAAGAGAAAGCAGTGTGCGAAGTTAAAATAGTTTCCAGTAAAAGACATATTACGGACTTGTTCGGTGCGTGTGATTGATAAGTCAGTACTCATGCGCTATGTATGCCAACCAGGGGAATGAAGCATTCTATACTAACATCGCCGACAATTTCAAAGAAATCGACCATACCACTTCATAGAAAACATTGTCTGAACTAAGATGAATTGTAAATATTTACATCTCGATTCGGGACACATCAGTTTACTATCGGCGATGAACTAACACAAATGCATGGTTTCGATATTGCATTTAATTAATATATAAGAACGACGGAGTGCGTGCTATCAATTTGGATTAATATTCGTAGCAAATAACTACATTGAGCAAGATTATTCTCAAGTTCTATTTGATCACCATACCGGAGTGGTTTACATAACTTTAAGATAACACAATATATACGTTTTCAGGTTGCAGTCGCGCGTTATTGTGTTTCCGATTCAATGAACTTCAATGAAAACACATGGTGTAACAAGTACTCGGGTCCGAACATTGTGTTCGAAATGGTATTTTGTACGACACAAATGTTTCTTTCGGGATCAAATAATGATTGTAGAATGATATTTCAGGTATTAATCAACCCTCGATGCCGGGAAAAATTCAAAAGCGAATAGTATTAGGTGAAAATCGCCATGCGGCTTTAACTTGAGGTTTGAAGATTATTAATTTCATTGTCTATGTGTCCAGCTGGTCTCGCTTTGTCTCGGCTCTTCCATCTCGTGTAGATAACTTCGATTGAGAGTACGATCCAGCTGAGGGTAATACCGATCAAAATGACATAGAATGCACTTTGAACATCTACAATTGTGATTGGTGTGGCGCCGACGTTGGCCAACCTAGCACACGTGTCGTTGATTTTCGACCATTTCTGCTTCCAAATTTGTGTCAAACCGCTTTCAGTAAAAGACAAAACTCTGAAACGAAAAAAAAAGGTTTAATTTTGTATCAGGGATGTTGTTAGAGAGGATCGAACCTGGTCCAAACTGGAATCACCCCCCCACCCGGGGCACTGAACTAGACCCAAGTATGGCATATTTCATTTGCAGCCTGAACTTGGAATTTTCCAACTTGAACCTCAACTTTCCAACTGTTCAAATGTTGCTAAGCTACATTTATTTAACAACCCTCTATGTTGGAAATTGTCATAGGCCATTGAAGTCCAACCATTTGTAGGAAATTATTCAGCGTTTGCTCTAGAAACGACCACTTTCACACTAAAAACTGGAAAATCATACTATCAGAGCAATTACAACGGTTATGAAATTTCCAATTGACATGTCCAACCATTGATAATAATTTTGACCACACCCCCTGCGCACATCCCTATTTTGAATGCAAACCATGCACCAGCTGATGAATACTCCAAAACACAAACCGACAAATCGATCATGAGCTGTGTTTAATTAACCATTCTTTAAAAGCATGGGCGGCATTCGTTACCGAAATATTCATATTTGTTAAAATCGCCATAAACAGAAGGAATATTAAAATATATATAATTTTGTTCATATGCCAAACATAATCAGCGCGTAAATAGTATATTGTCGTCAAGCTTTACGATGGTGTACTTAAACAAGAGCCTGCTCGTGTTACAGAAGTTTTGCTTCTGTTTACAGAACACAGCGCAATTATATTGGTTAATCACACACAAATGATATAAACGCTCTTTTTTATTTCCATATCAGAAAACAAATAACGCTCTTTATGTTTACCATATCAGGATCTAAAAAAAAGCCAGGTTCTGTAACGTTTTTTGCTTTTGTCTACATAACAAAGAAAAAACATTTGACAATAACATATTGTTTATGCCATATATCTGGTTGGTATAAGAACAACGTCTGACTATATTTTACTATTCTTTCTGTTTATGTCGGTTTTTGACGGAGGAGAATATTTTAACAGCATACCCACCGCCAACGCCGCCCGTATCTTTAAATGAATTTCCCCATCAGTTATACAATGATATGTACATTGGAATGGTGTATTATTTATCTGGAGCGAAGCTCATGAAATATAGGCAGACAAAAGACAGAGAGCAGGTAATAGAAGTATTCCTATTCAATAATGGAATGGTCAGGTATAATAGGCCATTTGTCGAAATTATTTAAACAAAACAAACAATTTCACACTTAACACTGGTTAGAATTCCTCCACATAGAACAATTTTACCATTTTTGGTATGAAAAGTCCGCCCAAGTTTGCCATAAATGAAATGCCCACCTGTTGAATATTTGGACCAAAATACGGGGATGAGACACCCAAGCCCATTGTCACCACATCCATGATTCGCTAACCAGATAAACAAAGAACACTTGAAGCTTGTGTATTATACCAGCATGTATCCAAAACATGTACTCAATCAATACACACGAAAAGTATTGTGTGTATTCTTCCACTGTGCATTGTATCCTCAGCTGATCATGTTCTATGGGGTGTGACATGGTCATCATGTTTTAACCTCATCTGTTAGATTTGCAATTATTAGCGGTTTGTACCATCGAGTCTATGTTGCTGTTGGGACACATTCGTGCATGCTGTAGGCCACTCTGTGGCTGAAATAGTGGGCTATCGGGGAACCTCAGACCGAACCACGTGCAGTTGTACACGAGTAATATGCGTCTCGTTTTACCTATCGATATTTTGATCTCCGGGAAAGTGAAATAGACCTTACATTCAATTGTGCAAGTCACACGGTCACCTTTGGACTATATATAAGACGATATTGGGACACGTGACTACATGCACAGGAACTTTATTGTCGTTTCAAAACAACGAATATGCCGTGTTTGTGTATGTCCTCTGGATTATCCCAGTTAACCCAGTTACAATTTCTTATCATTTATTCACCAACAACCCACCCACAAGTATGGCCCCACACGTTTTGGTTAATCACGCACACACGTACCCGTTCACATCTCGTATCAATTTGCAAATAAGGTCGACCATTTTGAATTTAAATGGGAAGTCATGGAACCTTCAGTTATAGAATCAAATCGGGAAAGATTATCCACGAACCGTGCACAATGTAATTTGCTGAATAGACATGATAGTTCATATTTCGTATAGGAACTCGTGGAGAGAAATTGTTGCCTAAAAATTTACTCATTATTGTTTAGATTTAAAATGGCCGACCGACTTTGCAAATACACTTATTCTGATTGAATATTGTGAAGTGAAAACCACCGATGTGTGTCGCGTTACGGAACACTTTCTATCAGTTTATCACACACAGAAGAACAATAAGTTAAAACCAAAACGTATGCAACGAATAGTTCCATTTTGGTTGATTAAATTGTCTATGTTGTCATTTGCGCATCACTAAACTCTACGGGAAAGTTCGTTAGTATATTCCAAAATGGTATCTAATGTCCCGAAATGTTTGCATTATTCTGATATCAAATTATCATTAGTTTAAGTTAAGAATCGAGTTCGTGGCTTGTGATTTTCAGCACTGTATTACCTCCAGATATACCTAGAACGATAAAATGGCTTGCCAGTAGCGGTACCGGTACCGGAACCGCGATATTAGCAAAGTACTGGTACCGGTACCGGCATGTGTGGTACCGGCTGTACTTTGAGATATCAGTGTTCACGCTGGGCCGATGTTTTGGCCAACTTTTTGGCCAATTCTGATTTTCTTTTGCCAAATTAAAAAAAAATTTGGTCAAATTAAATCCTCAATGTCTGGTCTGACAATTAATGAATACTTCTGTTTTATTTAATATCTAACATTCTATATAATTATGTCCATACCTCCAAATACCATGTCTAGATTTCTTTAATCTCCGCTTTGTTACTTGACAATATACGTCTACCCACATCTACCCTTCAGCCTTATGGCAGACAAAAGATTCATTAGTGCTAATCCTCATTGTTTGATAGTGCACTGTCATGAGCGCCTTTTGTTACCAATTAAGCTGTATCACCTAATAAATTAGCAGATGATTAACTATAGAGTTGATTCTCCCGTTACAAAATCAATTTGGGTTTTTTAAATTTGGCGTAAAAACAACTTTGGCCAAATGAAACTTTCTTTTTTGCCATTTTCGAATAGAAAGAGAAAATGGCAATTGGCCAATTTGGCATACGACAGCGTGAGCCCCTGCTGGATACATATGTGTATAATACTCGAGCTTCATAACTTTGTGTAAGTCGTTTCGATAGCGTACTTTTCCGAGAAAATGTCTGTGAATGGTGAATTATTCTGGAAGCCCACTGCCTGGAGTCCCGGGTATATGCTACCATCCAGTACAAACAGTGTACAATCTTTGGCAGCTTCCAACTCTAATGAGGTTCTGTCGACGATGTACACGTATTTCTCAGATACAACTTTCTCCATGTGCACACTGTGACTTGTGCTCAAAACACTTGGGTCGGTATGAGTGTTCTTAGATATCTCGGCCCACATCATTTTCACGTTGGAATATTCTGAAAACTGTACAAACAGACATAAAATGTTATTAAATTTTGCACAAAAAATATGAAAATCCATAAAAACATCACCTCTGTGAAGAACATGGAGAAATAGATATAAAAAGCTTACATTCATCACGCTGTGTATACTCAGGCGGTAAATATTAACTGTTGTCGCGCGGTACTTGATGCGCTGGGGCTTATTATCAACGATGTATTTGTCAGTTTATTTGTAGCCACGCTTTATCCTAAACATCACCATTCGAACACACACACGTAACTTCGAGTTATAGGATGATTAAAACATACCAGACTTTATCCATACGATATCTATTTTTTTTTAAATTCAAACTTATGTCTGTAGCTCATGTGCCCCATCGTCTCAAGTCAACATTTATGGAGCTCCGTGGTCCAGTGGTTAGCGCGTTGGACTTGTCTTCGCTGTCAACACAGCGAGGCGAGTTCGCGGCTGGCTGGTGGTCTGTTATGAGTTTCCACACAGCAGTGGCTTGGCCGACTTGAGCGATGTGCAATTGTTGGATTGTACACTGTTTGAATCTCGCGCCAAGTTGTGACCCTTGAGCAAGGTCGCTCGTACTGTGTCTGCTTTGCACCACCCATGCATTACAAGGGTACCTGATAATGAGCAGTGAAAGATCTTGTCAGTATGCTAGCCATATGGTATCCTCGCATACTCCCGGCTGTACCTCCCCCTGTCCCCGGGGAGTAGTAGATGGTTACTGAATGTTCAGGCTCATCAGGGTAATAATTGTAAAACTTTGAGCGCTGTGGGCCTCATGGGAAAGGCGCTTTACAAATGCTATACATTATTATTACATTTATGTATATGCATTGCATGTCGCTATGACAGTACATTCTGTGTGAATGACGCGAGTGTATCAAATAAATAGATAGTCTGTATATAGTAACGGACACATCCACCCTGACTTAGTCTTTATCTTTTTATTCAATGATTTTTTCTATTTTTGTTATTATGTCCAATGATCCCATATCAACAACGTTGCGAGATTCACAGTACTGCCGAATAAGGAAGAGTCTCAATCGCACTTAAAGGTTCCATGCCATAAGTTTTGGGTGGATGTGCCTTCAATCAATACATTAATATTACATATACTACAATATAATTATGTACCTGTTAAATGTGCTTTTGTCATTTATTTGTATTTATATTTATGTATCTTAAATGCTAGATATATCTGGAATCTTGCGTGCATTCCAGCGGATAACTGTACGGTGTTAAAGTGAATGTTATCAGATTCACACATACATCTCATACAAATCCTGACATTTCTCTGGGTGGGGTCGGTTTGGAGTTTATGTGTAATGAGATATCGTCGATTCAGTTTGCAATTCCTCATGAAAAACGATTATTTGGGGATAGACTAGTGCTTAAGCAAAAAATGGACGAATTATAGCATACGAAGAATCTAAAATAGTGGTAACTGATTTCGTTATGACCAGTAAATAGCTTTGTAAAATTCATCACAATTTTACGTAATTTTTAAGAACGTGGTAAACACCTAACTGGAGTATACGTGTGGCTTTTTGACTATGTAAATTTGAGATCGTTTCATCTGCATGTGCCGGTCATTTTTTTTAAATGAAGCTGTCGTATTAAGGTTCCACATGCAGACCATGGGGAGAAACAAAAAAGCCACCATCGTTCTGCAACGTTTTTGTTACTAGATGCACAATTAAGAGGTTTGATACAGTCGCGGTTTATTCCGTTCTCGAATCTGAAGCTTCCATGAACACAATAATAGTGATCGAAGTGATAGTTTTTATGACTTTAATGCGTCTTTCTGAACACATACTGGCTGTAAAAAGGTAATTCATATACGTATTTATCGACCTATTTTGATCAGAGGAAAATCAAATAGAATATTATTGTACATGTATCTTGGTGCGCACATCGCCATGCACGTGGTTATAGAGCGCGTTTCACTTCGCAGTTTTGTTGTTTGCTATATATATATATAACTGGGCCAAACCTCAACATACCATTGCCCATGTTGAATCGGGGAATGCCCAAGGTTATCAAGACTTACGTTCATCCTGGTAACAAGAATAGTTCCACCAAGAGTTCCCCATGTGTAGTCATCTTGTTTCACCATCGCGTCGAGTGTCTTGAAGGGCAAGTCATAAAGGGTCACTGTTAGGAATGCAATAAGATTTCCACCATACAGTGCCGCCATAATTATGGAGAATATCCACCAAAACGACAGTAGAGTTCTTCCGGACAATGACGTAGGACCATGAACACCCCCTGTTAATGGAATCATATATTCAACGGTAAACTCTAACTTATACTATAGTATGTCTTGTCATTGTGCTCACGAGATAATGCCATTATGAATGAATGAATGCTTTATTGCGAAGACCCAAACTAATGAGTAACATGCAAAACATATGTACAATATTTTATATACAATATATACATGATGAAAATGAGACCCCTCCCTACAAACGTGTAGTTTGTTCTTTTTTTTGTCCTTGTTCCTTATTTTGTTCTTTTAAAAATCGTGTAATTACATAAGTTATATTCTTCCTTATGTTTTCAATGTCATTTTGATTATCAGTTTGAATTATTGACCATGCAATGAGCTAATTCAGCTGCCTTCCACAAGGTATATAATTAATTGAAATTAAGAAACTTCTCTAAAGGCAATTTTTAGGAAAATAGAGAGTTGTTTCAAACGACCCGGAACCATATGTACATATCTATTATATATATTGCTATATTATGTCTATTGTATATATACTTCTAGTTAATATCTCAATATCCTTTATGTAATATGTAATGTATTTACTCGGATGAGAGAATAAAGCATACTCAGATAATTTCTATTGACAAGAGCCCATGAAACTTTTCGCGCCAAGGATTTTCCCAGTAATATTTTGGGGTATAGCGCTCTCGTAGACATTTATATTTGCCACAGACGAGTACAAAATGATACGCGTCTCCGATTGTGTCAGATTTACATGTATCGCACATCTTACTCTCTGTTTTATGCCATCGCGCTTTTTCGATTGGTAATCTATGGTTTGATGTTCTGATTTTCACTAATGATGCTGTCGGGTGTTTTGGGAGATATAACAAATATCGGCATATACCAGAATGAGATTTTATATTACTGTACATAATTGCTCCGGATGAATCTGAGTTTTTAATATCACTGAATGTTTGTGTCCAGTGTTGTTCGATCATGCTTGATTTACAATTTCGGATTTCAGATTTCGTAAGAGAGGATTGGGTTTCCCAATTAGATGTTAGTCCTACTTCGCACAGAGATTCCTTCACGAGATTCAACCATTTGAATTCATCCGACTGGCTTGGTTTGTTGTCGTATACAAGTCACAAATCACATTTGTTTGTACGACATACTTTTTTTCTTTCATTCAAATCCAGTAAAACCGTCTTTCACATTCATCAATAGTGTTTTTCCCTCCGGAATTCATGGGTTGGGTAATATGTTCACGATTAAATAGATTTATAGGCTGGTTGTGGGTCACTATATCATAATGAGTATAATAATGTCGGGATTATCCGAAATGGACTATATATGAATATTGTATCTCACTTGACTTTCTCGTCTTCCGATTGGCTGAGAGCTATACCACTGTTTCGCGTAGAGTTCATCTGCGCGATGGCCGACATCCAGGCACTACATGCATTTAGTCCCGGCTATTTTTATTAGCATGGTCACAGCTGTGCGATTGCCGCTCATTCCAAAGGCTGTTATGTTTTGCGTAAAAGTTAGCTGAGTTCCCCAATTTGTCAGTTAGTCACTAATTTTTTCAGTTCTCCGTGCGAACTTTTGCGAAACAAAATAATTTCTGAAGCGATAATTAACAAACGTTCCATCCGCATCGTAGCTTTTGTTCATCTATTTATTTTTCTAAATGGTAAGCAAAATAAATAATGTATTTTACTGTACTGATGTGTTGTGATTTCTCCACCTAAAATACTCACTTTAACATGTCAGGAAATTTCCGAAATGGAGGCAGCTGATGAATTATAAAAAGTTGTTCGATACAATACAATGAGTATAGCATGTATTACCGTTCACCGCGCCAGACACCACACACCCACTACATTAATTTCTTAAATAATTCCTTCCGCTGCTCGTTGTAAACGACATTATTAACACGGAGCTCTAAATTGGTGGCGTAGTCAATTCCACGCGATGAGCTAATCATTTAATAGTTACTATATAGTTCACGAGGTCGGCTATAAACGAATATAATATTGATAATTCCAACTGCATATTCTTGAATTATAAGGACCACCAAACGTGGCATCATCTACAAATGTATTTACAAACTTATACGTATATGCGATATAATACGGGGAGAGGACCTTTATAACTAAGTTGCATAACTTGGGCTCCAATCCCCAGTGGTTATTCCCTCACCATTCATTACCTCCACATCATCATTTAATTGTCAATACTGTATATATTGGGAGACAAATAAATATGTTACAAATAAACAAAACAATTTGAAATAAACCGTTATCCTATTCAGTCAAAATTTATGTTCTGTACTCAATCATAAGTTGTTCGTACAAGTACTATGCACTTGATTAACTCCATCGCTTTTCAAAGAAGGACCGGCTCATGTCGCATATGATATTTATGGTGATTATGTGCCTATTTTCCATTATGAAATGAAATTTATTGTCTTCTGTCATTGTATGGAAATCGGTTATATACTTGCCTTTTGCTGAGCAACAACTAATGCGAAGGTTTTCGTATGGCGGACATTTCATAACAATGTGTGATTCTGTCTCAACATACATGTACAGGACATCCCGATTTATTTTTTCTTAAATTAATTAGCAAGTAATTACTGGCAAGGGCACAGGACACACACGGGTGGGACGATGGTTCGGCCCGATGTGAGAACATTTTTCAAATCTGAGCATGATAATTTGACAATCCTAGCATCTAGACTGGCCTCAAGCTTTCCAATTCCGGGAAATTTTCAACCGGACACTCACCCTAAGGTTTGAAAATTGCCAACTGATGGCCATTTCAGTCCAGAATTTTGCAAATGAAAGGGAAATATGCAAAATATTGGTATAAAAACAACAAATTCGTCACCAAGAAATTGTTGGAAAATCAAACGAGAACAATTTCAACCTAATCATAGTTTTGGTGTGAATTTTCCAATTAATGTTTCATTAGTTTAGACTACAGTTTGGGGTAAGACCCCTGTATAACCACCCCTGTCGACACGTTCCTGCTTGGCACCCCATGATAAGAGCGCGGTCTTGCATTCACTGAAGACGAGAAATCATTGATACTAAATTATGTTGGGTGGCACCCGGGGAGGATTCAGGGGGCTGCATCCACATCCCTGTCGGGGAGGGATAGCCACACCCGTCGGTGAGATCTGCAGTGGCCAACCCGGTAGTTAAAGCCCGCCCCTGTCGGGAAATCGTATAGCCTGTGCATAGGGGATATTCTGGCGCCACCCCTGTTTGAAAACATATAGATAATTTAAAGGAGATGACCACATATGGAGCAGAAATGAGGGCGGAAATGAGCTTCATAACCACAAAACTACACTAAAGACGTCCCAACAAACCCAAATTGGATGCAGTCGCATATAGTATATATATGGTATCGTTCTGTTGGCCTCTCTATATCATATAAATACTTTTTCTTAAAACCCTTAAACCAATTCGACGTGCGATTTCCTTGAGCTCCTGTTGCGCAAATTATAGTATAAAAAGTGCGTCTATTTCTGACAAAGTTCAAACAGTGAATATGACCAGACACGGCGTGTTTTTTATACGGTTATATCTGGCATATACCCATGGTTATATATAAACGGGCTACGAGCATCTGACCGCTGTTTTTCTTATACAAATCACAAATATCGCGTATATTGCATGTTATTGTCACGTTTGTACCCTTTATTATGTAAACAAACATTAAAAAACGTTACGTTACGATTGTTTATAGACAAAATTTTGGAACTACCGTATCGTCAAATGAAAATATTCCATTGCGCTGTGGAATGCGTAGAGAACATTATTGGCACAATCAATAATCGCATTCAAACCACACCAACTTTTATTTAATCAACCCATTCTACCCGCTGTCAGTTCAAAACGAACCTAATCCACGTTACTTCATGATTGGGAAATGGTCAGACAGAAAACGTATACATAATATAATTGTTCTTGCGAAGAGATGAATATTTTTTAAATCCAGTTAGTATTTTCTCCTAACCTATATATGGTCATACATACCAAATAAGGAATATTACGATGAGTCGTATTGTGAGTTTTAAGTAGTAGGCTCACCAAATTACGGGTTTTTACAACCTACATATAAATTGCGTGAATCTAAATAAGGAAATGGCGCAAAATAGTGTTTCTGCTAAAAAATAATCTACTGCGCTTTTTGCGAGAAACTAAACAACAGTCGACCTGTATTTTCTCGGACACAAAGCGTGTTTTGTGAATAATATCGGATTCATTTCATCATTATGCTATATTATTAGTATATTCTTGAGGAATTTTTCACAATTTTATAATGTTATTTCTTAATTATAACCTACAACAAACGCCGGCCTTCCCTTTAACCTTTTGCCAGTCGCACTGAAATTTAGAAAGCTTTGCACCATGCAATATATATATGTTGCAGTAAATAACTGACTACGGAACTTTCTGTTATCAGTTTCTTTAGAAAGGTGCATGCCAGCACTTCCACACACACTGGGACAGTGTTGCTCATACAATGTATGTTGCACCTACCACGGGACAGCATTGCACCATACAATATATAGAGGATACATGCGGTTCTCGAGTGAAACTCAAGAACCGCAGGTATTCTGTTTATTATATGCTAAACAAATTAGCTGCGCTTAATCATCATAACAAATTAGAAATCGAATGACTTGTTTTGATCAATCATCTGTTCTGTGACCAGTTCACTACGATCTTCTGTAACATAAGCGTGCACACAACACAAATAGTCCCCGATGACCCCGCCAGAATGAAGAGAACCCATTCGAAATATTCATCAATTTATCAACAGTTACCTCGAATAAAGCAATAGAATTGCTTATCTTCAATAAATGATTTGATGTTTATCAAGCATAATTAACAATCAACAACACAATAGGTTCGTTCCATTTGGAAATACCAAAATCCTAATCACTGAAAACACTTCCGCTTCGCAGTTAAATTTGAAATGTAAAAATCAACACAATTTTTATGCAATTTCACTCGCTGTCACTGTCAACTATTCTCCTGATTCGCCGGTATTTCACCCAAGGACTAGACTCGGTGTCTTCTGTGGGGTGAGGCTTCGGTGAGCAGCTGTGAAAGTGCATATACACCGATCCACTGAAAGTTGCGTTTGAGAAAATGGATTTCAAACTTTGCATCGCACTTGATGAACTCACAACAACTCCAAGTGTACCAATGAGGTCACTATTTGATACACTCACTGTCGATTTGGAAACAGTTACAGTTGTCGTTGATGATGTCGAAATAGTGTCAGAACTTGGTACAGGAGCAGGTGCAGTTTCCAATACTGGTGAAAGCTCGACTACAGGCTGTGCTGCTGGGAGTACCGACTCTGACTCTGTGACTGTGTTATTTCCAGTAGTATTTGATAAAATTGAAGAAATATGTTTTGTTTGGACAGCATTCAATTTAGAGTAGTTCAACAAACTGTTTACATTATTGTGTCCTGACACTTGGATTATCTGATGCGGTGGTGCATTTTCATCATTAAGTGACTGGACCAGCAGTTTTCGAACACTGTAGTTGGTAAGTCTCTTATCCGTTGTTAGGCCCGAGTCTACACACATGCCCTGCACAATTCTATTTAAAGAATTAATGCCGAATGCATTACGTTTATACAAAGGCTTGCCTTTATTCCAGCCCTGGTAATTGACGGCGAGGAAGAACGGGCTGTCTGGATCTTTTTCCTCTTCTGGTCGTTTCTCGCTGAATAAACGATATAAATTAACCGGGTCTCTCTCTCTGGGTTGTAGACCGAATTTGCCCTTGGTTTAATTCTTCTGATGTCTCGTGGATTTTCACCGGTTCTTGTCTTTGTTTGTCGCTCTTGTGTGTAGATGATATATTCCTGTCCATAATCATCTTCTTGCAGACTGATGTCGCCCCATTTCAAAGAATGAGTTTCCTCCCCTGTTCTCATTCCGAAGTACAAAACACAAGTCCACCACATGGAATTTTGTAACGACTTTGGGTTATATGGTCCATTAACTTGCGCCCCATAAAATCGCTCAACGTCATCTTGTGTAATTGGATCTGCTTCAAATGGCTTATTGCCATTTCCTATAAACTTTAGTTGTTTCTGTTTGCTTTTCAGAGTTTCACGGCATGATGCAAACTGATGATCACTTATGACAGAAACTGGATATGATCGCATCCTGAGGTATCGATCAAGTGAGGAAATGAATGCTCGAAGTGACACCGGCTCGTACTCAGTTCATCTTTCTTTCTTACAGAGAGGAGGAAACTTGATATGTGCCCACACAGAACATTTGGGGGAATGAATTCGGGCTGCCTCTGTTCATCTTTACTTAGTAGAAATGTTCGAAAGAGTTTAATATCATATTCAGTTTTTTTAACAGTATTTTTATTTCTTTGTTGATCATTGAATTGAGATACTTCCTCATCAGTTACATTTGTAAATCTGGAAATTATAGTGGAAGTTGAAGGCAATGGCAATATTGGCAATGAAGCTGAGGCTGAAGCTGCAGGAGCTGCTGGTCAAATATAGATTCACTATTCTGAACACAAACTTGTGGGTCTTTATCATTATATTTAGCTAATATTTCCAGTAAAGAGTCTCAAAACACATCGCCTTCTACATCTATTTCAAATCCGTCTTCCATATTTTAATGGACGAATGACGTTGCTAATGTAAACAGGCGTCTGTACTGCAGTTAAAGGGGAAATACTCTAATCTCACGCGCAAAAGTGCAAATAGTCCGTATCGCTTCAGGCGCATGAATATCGATTCAAATTTAACGGCATTACAAGTGATTCGCCCCGATTGGAGCTAGCGTTTAATATAAGGAGGCTAGCGTTTAACATAAGGGAGCTACCGTGTAATATAAGGAATCTACAGTGGAATATAACGTTGGCGCACAGTTCGGCGCTCGACTAGCTAAATATAACTTTTTACTCGAACAAGAAATAAATAGAATTTGATAGGGAAGCATATAATAAATGTTGCACCTACCACGGAACAGCATTGCTCCATACAACATATGTTGCACCTACCACGGGACAGCATTGCACCATACAATATATGTTGCAGTCTTTCGTGATAAGATGACAACTGTATATGTTGATTTGTTTGTTCGAAATAAATGTGGACTTCATCTCCATGCACTAGTGTATAGGGTGTGAGCATAGCAACTATAGTTACGACCCTTAAACATAAAATATTCGACACCTTCGCTAATAGTGCATTATTATGATATATTATGGTAGTAAAACACGATTTCCAGCAATTTTGCCAACCTGGGAGCGGGTACTGTGCTTCAAATCAACGCTGAGCCATTATCTTTGGCATATGTCCCATCAAGCATGTTTTAATTTCGACAGCCATTTTAGGTGTAATCATTTGTCTGTAATTTAGCTTCTTCGTACAATGTCATTGAGTTATGCCCCTTGGTTTGCACACACAAAACGCTCAATTTTACCCATTTTTTGACTCAAATTGACCATTTTCAACCCAAAAAACAGACCATGATAGAGCGAATGTCAGTAAATAAGCTTCTTCCACCTGATAGAGCTATGTTAGAGCTGATAAATATTTGAAATAGAAAAAAAGTTATCATATCAATTTGAAGAAAAAAATATCTTGCGAGCCCAGATGACAGAATTCGGGCTATTTTCCTGTAACCAATAACACAGAGTTGGCCTTTACTGAATACCGATACCATGTTGCGTATAAATTTTTAAAACTTTTTTGAGAACTTTCCCAGTTTTGTAAAATAATTAAACCTTCAAACCAGTAATGACACATTTAACACAGGTTACACTGGCTGTTATGCCCCCCAGATACTTATTTTTCTATTTTTCAGACCCCCTACTACCCGTGAAATCGTGTACTGCTACATATATATCACGTGACTTTCTCTCGCTCTGATTGGCTGCAGACGGCTAATGTATTTTCAGATAGCATTTTATTAACTGTTTACTATTTATAGCAACAAACTCATTTTGCGCAATCGGATGGACACCTGAACACACGGCCAATTTGAAACAAACTTTACGTTACTTGTTACAATATCGGTATATCATTAGGCGATGGATTTATTGATGGATTTTATTGATCTTATAAGAGTCCAGTTAAGCTAGCCAAAGTATTTGATTAGTCTACACTTAGTTTGGAAAGCGGACAGTACTAGTTTTAGAGTTAACGGTATTTATAACTTCCTTTTCCGTTTTCATCGAAGAACAATTTCGCCTCACAATTTTTTTTCCGAAATACTTTTGTTAACGACGGACTTATAAATATAAATACACGATTCACGAATATATGGTGTTGGTTGTAGAAACTAATAATATAGTTATAGTCCACTGCCATCTCCAAAATATTGCGTTAAAATTTCAAAACTTCGAGGCAATTAAAAAATCGTGCATGCAAATTGTGTTCGATATAAAATAATAAATAATGCATATATTGTAGTTGACAATGCCAACCTATTGGTCCTCAAGGAGGAGTAGTCAACTCCAAGCCATGCGTTATCTACATTAATACAATAAAACTCAGATGACAGTCGGAATTATCACCCTGATATATATGACACAGCACAGAAGACTACAATTTACATTTTACATTACATTTATAAGGACATGATGCTGTTCGCATCGCCGGTAAAACATCATTTGCTATCGTAAAACCCACCGGATAACGTCCAAAAATCATACAAAACATGTCTATCCTCTAAATAACTGATTACGGAACTGTCTATTGTCATTTTCTATAGGTTCATGCATACTAGCAATTTCACATACCTTGGGACAGCATTGCACCATACATGCGCCACAACGCACCAGAGAATATGTGTAGCCCTGTCGTTTCTGTGTTGCTTCTGTTGTAGTACGGGTTGTTCTTCTCCATGAGAAAGAGGATCAGACTGATGACTGGTAAAATCATAAGCGTCGTGACAAAAACGGGCCAAGTGAATGGATCTGCTAGCTGTCTCCACTTGCGAGACATGGGGTCCGGTTTCTTCATGATGCCAGTAATATGCTCGTAGTCGTATGGATAGCTGAAGTCCATCACCTCGAGGCGTTTCGGGTCGATGTAAAGTGGAGCTACAATCAAGTCGACAGACTGGAAAAGAGCAGTTATATTTAAGCAAATTAATGAAGATTAGCGCGGCGGGAAATGTGAAATATGGTTCGTCGTTACGACCGTCCGTCCAAAACAAAGTTGTAGCTGTCTCTCTCCGTGATAGCACAAATTTTATGATCTTTGCTGTGCTCGCCGGTACTATTGCACGAGAGAAAAGACGGAAGACATGGAAGGAGTTTAGACCATTTATATTTCGTAGAGTTATGGTCCTTAGACTATGAAATGCATCCGTGTTAACTTAATATGGTCTCTGTTATCATACATTATATTCCAATTACATGTATCTTTAGAATGCCCACGAGGATGAATATTGGGAACAATATCCACACGTAACACTTTCTGCTCATACATTTATTTTTAAGTTTTGGCTGCTGTAAAATTAAAAAAACCTTAACGAAAGACACATATGCGGGGGGGGGGGAGGGTCCGGTGGACTCGTTTCGTTTATTGGGATTTATCGTCGTTTCAGCCGCTATGCCATGAGCTCTCTCTCTCTATATATTTCTACCAATCATGATACAGGACGGATTTGAATTAACTTTGCTATGCTCGTGCTATTGCATGCATCATGAGAGAATGGACATTCACATGGAACGAGTTTCGACCATTTATATGTCGGAGATTTATGGTCGTTAGACTATGAAAAGCATCTGTGCCAACCTAATATAGTCTGTTATGATATATATATATATATATATACACACACAACAATTCACTGTCCTCGAGTGAGTTGGGGATTATATTTATGAGGCGCTAGCCAAGTGAAAATAGTTCTCGCATCTCACGAGAGGAGAAAACCCGTACGCTACTCAGAAGAGTTGACTGTTGTGTTTATTATATATATTTTTTATATATCAGTTTTTAAAATCAATTTTATAGATGGAGGGGAAAACTGCACAGGGGGATAATTTCACTGTGAAATCACCTTCCAGCACTTAGAAACCACAGACCACCAGAAATTGTTACATTTTGGTTGGGGACGAGCTGACGTGCCTAAAGAGTCATCGTCCAAGGAAGAGGTGGGGGCTCCAAATTTGAACTACATATACCGCACCCCTGTTGTAGTGGTCCTACTAATTCACTAGGTGTTTGGTGGGCCCAGTTGACTGTTATGATGCTGGTAGGGAAAACTAATGCCTTCAAAAAAGGTACCGTTATTTTATTCAAAGTTGTCATTTTCGTGGTGTTTGGATAACCTGGACGAATCGAGGAGAAACCGTTATGTGTATAAAACACTCACAAGCATATATGTTATAACACATGTTAATAATGGGTGTGTTGTTTGCGCACAGACCATAATCAAGATGGATATTTCTGTCGTTTTTCAAGCACCAGCCATTGATCGATTGGCTTTTCTTCCACTAGTTCAGATTAGCTAAATACCGCGAACATGACAAATTTATCAATATAACAGTACATTTTCTTGACCAGTGGTGTACCAATTGATCCTGTTAAACCAAAATTCCCAAAACCAAAGCTATCATTGTACGATTAGCATCTCCTCTGGTTAGAATAAGTGAAACATATACATAACTAGAAACATTCCACACAAAAACCGAGAACAAAAGACAGAATTTTCAAAAAAACAGGCAAGATAGAATTTTCGGACAACAGGAAATGGAGATACAAGAACTACCACATACACCTGAAACTGATATTATTGACAAAGTTCACAAACATTGGTTCCTCTTGGCAGTGATTAGATTTGTTAAAAACAGGAAGAATTTAATATGGTTTTGGCAAACGTACCAGAACAGCCGATAGACTCTCAAAATAAAAAATAATAAAAAAAGAAGACTTAATCGCCATTTTAACGATAATACTTAAAGTGATGTGAAACACTCCGGTAGGTGATCAAATATAAATGGAGAATAATCTTGTTCAAAGTAGTCATGTTTACAAATATTATATCCAAATTGACAACACATCGTCATTCTTATATATTAATTAAATGCAGTCACTCTCGACGGCGATATCGTTTTCGTTAGTTTATCGCCAATAGATTCGTCCCGAATCGAGTAGTAAATATTTACAATTGAGCGTAGTTCAGACGATATTTTCTATGGAGTGGTACGGTCGATATGCTTCAGATTTTTGGCGATGTTAGTAAAATGCTACATTCCTCCAGTCGGCATGTCGTCTGGTTACTAACTGATCAGTTTCACGCACCCGAACAAGTACAGAATGTCTTTAAGACGATAACGCATAGCGATATGAAATTGTTTTATGCTACTGGATACGAAGCAAAGGAGAAAACATGATTCTTCCAGTAAAACTACTATTAAGGTCAAAAGAAGAAAGAGACTAAATGATGAGTTATGCAATAAAATACAATAGAAACAGATGCATAATAGCCTGTGAAAATACATGTCAATCGAGATGTGAAATGAAGATGATACACAAGCTAACTGTGCTCAATCGATGCGAAATGGTCACCCTTCCAAGAACTTCCGTTTGGAACATGATGAAATTATTGAAATCTAATTTCTTGGTTGTGATTTCATACACGTTAATGATTATAATATAATTTTGGAACTATAAGACAAATTTAAGGCGTATTATTTCAACATCGTATTTGACATAGTATTTTCTCATTTTCAGACCAAAGTCATGGAATTTTTTTTGCATTTGTCAATTTTCTAATCGCAAGTGACACAACCCTTCTTTATTTTTATTGCACAAGGAAAGGACTAGTTAACAAAGAACGCTGTTAAAGATACTGGCGGCGTTGGCGGTGGGTATGCTGTTAAAATATTCAGCTCCGTCAAAGATATCATAAACATAAGGAATAGTAAAATATAGACATACCTTGTTCTTAGACCAGTCAGAAATATGGCATAAACAGTATGTTATTGTCAAATGATTTCCTTTGTTATGTAAACAAAAGCAAGAAACGTTACAAAACCTGGCTTTTGTTTAGATCCGGATATGGTAAACACAAAGAGCGTTATTTGTTACTGTTTTCCTGATATGGAAATAGTAGAGAGCGTTTATATCAGTTGTGTATGATTAACCAATAGCATTGCGCTGTGTTATGTAAACAGAAGCAAAACTTCTGTAACACGAGAAGGTTCTTGTTTACGTACACCATCGTACGTCTTGACGATAATATACTATTAACGCGCTGATTATGTCTGGCATATGAACAAAACTAGATATATTTTAATATTCCTTCCATTGATGGCGATTTGAACAAATATGAATATTTCTGCAATGAACGCCGCACGTGCCTTTAAATATTTAAGGCCCTGAAGCTTGAAATTATGTTATCTATACACATATCCTCGTCCTCTTCCGGGCACCAAATACATCAATAAATATGTTTACATTACATTACTTTAACAAAAATATTTATTCATGTCATATAATTCGGGTCCCTATTTTTGTCAGTGTACGTTTGTCTATTCCTCATACAGTAAAATAGAGAGCATTTTCTCACTTACATGAGAAATATTTAGAACACCTGGAAAATTGCCATTAAAATTAAATTGCCAGATTAAATACAGTTTTAGATCTTTTAGATCAGAAGTCTGTAAATGTATCAGCTTTATCTTTTCCTAGAAACGTCCCTGTCTCATAATTGAAGTACTGCGATGCTATTGCTCTGTTAGGTCCCCTCCATTAAGAAATAATACTGACGCCCAAAGATGACTATGTTTATAGTTCGGGGACCAGTTAATATCGTTCCCCTACTTCCCAGATACATAGAACAAATATGGAGTTTCAAATGAGCTACTTAACAGCAACTCGTGTGAGACACGGCTGCTGAGATCTCACCTTTCTCTCGACTTCTCCAACCAATCCCGTCCAGGTGCCGTTTTCTCTAAGGAGTCCCCACTGCTGGTCAACTGGCTCAGAAAGAACATAGCTGAAAATAATATCACATCGAATATATGCAATAAAATGCTGAGTCGCATGACTTTACATGCCAATTCGCTTTGCATGTTAGGTTAATAAGCCTATTTTCATGATCAAAGGAAAAGAATAGAAATCAATAATCTTATTGTCACTGATATATTGGTCTAAATTACAAGTCTTTGATTTTGTTCTCAATTGAGTTATAACATATTGTCATGAGTGACAACACAACTTGTGAATACTGATTAAAAGGGGGCATAACTTCATCGAACATGAGTTATCATTATTTAAATTGACACTCATATTGTCTTCTCAAAAGTGAACATACAAAATGTCACGAAATTTGATGAACATTATTCAAGATAACTCCAAAATTGTGAATTCTAAGTCGAAAAGGGGCATGTCAAAATATTTCTGAGCAATATTGTTGAAGCTATGATATTGACAATCCGGACAGGCATGCTGATTACAATAGACCTAAGAAAAGTTTTTACAAAGAAAAAGGGAGGATTGTTAATAAAAATAATCACATGAAGCCCATCAGCAGTTTGATTCCTTAAATTATGTTTGCTTTTGTTATATCCCAGTTCGGTGCCACAGATAAAAGATAGGTTGATAATTGTGTTGAATACATTACTCAGACTGTTTGTGTCACAGAAAGACTAAAATTGAAGTAATATAAGTTAGGACAATCGGGTCCTGAGTTTCCTAAGCATGGAACAGCATTTTTCCTTGTTACTATGCTCCTGGTATGGTTTGTCAACTATAGAGCGCTTGACTTGTGTGTGGAGAGTAAAGACAGCCTGCATGTATATCAGTATTTCATGTATTTATTGGCATATCTGGTCCCTTCTTTCACTTTACATAGACATATTCTGCAGTTCAAATGAGCAATTTCCATTGCAACATATGTCAATTGATGATCGACGCATCATTGTTGTTTACAACTGACCTGAAATTCAGAGTGATGGACAGCTGCTCAAGTAGATCCATGCAGAACCCTGTATAGTTCGTGCTATTAACTGATTTGATGACGAATGGGGGCCACTGCAAATTTAAATGAAAGTTAAGTTGGAGATATATATGTTTTCCGATATGCCATTCGGTATATGAATTTCACGAGATACTTTTCAAACATTAATACAATTAGTTATAATGTAACTTCATTGCCTCTATGGTAGGTAGTATGAATACTATTTTTTGCCGGGAGTGGTTACAACACACCCCAAGATGTATGTTACTGTATGTATATGCACCACATCGACCATGAAATCAACTACCCATTCGTTTCTTAATCCCAAAATGTACAATATTATTTTAGACACATATCTCTTCTCATTCCTTTTCGCCTTTTACATTTGAACACCAACAGCCAATATATCATGAGAATTTCTCGTTAATATGTATATGGTAATATGTTTTAAAACTAGAGCAGTGAAGGATAAAAAAACTCACTGGCAATGTGGCGACAGAAAGTGTAATACTGTTAAAACCAAATCTTGTATTTGGAAATATATTCTCGACATTGAATAAAATTCCATCATGTGATGAGACAGAGTTGACTAGTTGGAATTCTCGGCTACGCTGCTTTCTCCACATCAGCGTAGATATGTCATAGGTGACTGTCTGTTCCATAATCATGTGCCTGTAAATCTAAACGAGAATGCACAGCTGTAATGTATCAATAAATATGATGTAAAATCTGACGCAAATTAAGAATATACAGTGTTTCGGCGACGTTTCTCTAGCCATTATTAATTAATTGATCAGACAACAGATTATCTAGGTATGCAATGCTCTTGGTCTACAGTGAGACACTGTGTAGAAACAGTTACATAGGAAGTCATTATGTGGCCAGTTTGTCATGGTTCTGGAATTATATTATGACAGGTACAATAAATTTTTTGAGCCATCTAGGCGATAATTGGATTAATTTTACCATCCCCCTCATACTCAGTGGCGAAGTTTGGTATCTTTTTGTTTTGGGGTTCTATCGCGATCGAGTGTAATCACATTTTTTTATGCATCTGTAAGTTTATCCAAAATTTGGGAATAAAACTTTTGTGGTTATATTTGTTATTTGTCCGCAATTGATTCTCTATAAAAGCCTGTATTTGATCATCAGAAAGCATGATTTGGAATGGTAAACATGGAAGTGAAAAAAAACTCATTGTGGCAGTGTGATAAATCCACCAGAGAATTGTGCACGCATCACAATTTCACTGATTCATTTGGCAATAAAATTACTTCGTGACGTTACGGAGTCCCGGTAAAAAAGTGATATTGGACTCGATCGAGTCCAATATCACTTTTGGGAGTCCAATATGACTTTTTTCCGGATTATCATGTGACGGCTTTTGCCCAATCAGAAATAGTATTACTTGAGGGATGGATATTATATATACTTATAGTATGGTGGGTAAGTGGTAGATAGTAACAGTATCATTCACTTTGTGACAAAACCTTGAAATTTGGCATGATTGGTCAGTGCGAAGAGTGAACATTTTTCTCAGACAAACCAATCATAGTGGTCGACAGATTCCAACTTTTTTTCAAAATGGCCGCTATATATGATATATCAAATATATATTTGTTCTTTGTTTGTCACATGACTTCAGTAAATCACAACAATAAAGTTAAACAATTATAACTATGTAAAAATAAGACGAGTTTATACAGCATTGTTCTAACTTTTTTGATGTTTATACTTAAATATATTTTTAAAAAGGATAACACGAGTAAAATCGTACAATTTGTAAGAAATTTGGCATGCATGATCAGATTGAAGTGCTGAATAATGTTCACCTACCAACTTGTCAGCCTTGTAGACAAATTCTAGATGACGGCTATTCCCGGCATAACACAATATATAAGATATGTTAACACGTTTTTGTTAACACGGTGGTGTGTCATTTTGTAAGTATTTTAATTCTCGACCAATGGTAGCAAATATGATGTTGTCTTTGATGACGTCACCCAATGTCAAAAGGTCAAGCCACGCCGATGAAAACGCAAATATAATAGGTTTTGGGCTGGGATGGGTCACATGACCGACCACACACCCATATTGAACGTCTTTGGTATTTTCATGTGCTCTATGGTATATTATTTAGGACATATAATGTTACCAGCGAAAATGTTTGGTGTTATTGTACTTAGTGGCCCAAAGTTTAACCCTACCTTGATTTTGACTTTTTTTTTTATATAACGACAGAGTATGTGGAAATGATAATAACCAATATGTGATGTTATTATTGTTGGATTGTAGCAAATGAGATGTCATTTTGTAGGTATTTCAATTCTACACTAATTCATAACAATGAATGATAATGTAAGTCGATTTAGCGTTCACTTGAAACGTCAGTTCCTGAATATAGTTTGTAATTTAAGTTCTTTTCAACTTTAGTTTGGGCTTAATTGTGCAATTTAATTATTAATGCATCATCTACAAATATGCAGCTAAGTATATACGAGCCTGTTAAGTTATATCCAGCTGCAATCGGGGATTAAGAAATATTATCTTGCAATGAACTTTCATTTGAAAACGAAAGGCATTGGGGGGGGGGGGGGTCCTTCCGAAGTTTTGCAATTGCCGGGGAATGAGCTGATATGATGGTTTCCATTGAGTTTCTTACCTTAAAATATTCTAAAAATAAGCGCTGAAGATCGTTATCAGGCAATGTCCCATTCGATGAAACTAGATTGCACTCTAGTTGGTGAAAGACTGCCTTCATGACCCGCTTTGTAGCCTGAAGAAACAGAATCTCGATAAACTTGCATTTTATTTAGCTAAGAGTTACGCAAACCCTTTGCAGATCAGCTCAATAGGGTAAACATTTGGACAATCAGTTGAATTTAAATACCACATGGATAAATAAGTAGAAATAAATGTTGCAACATCGACTGACTGCAGCATTGACTTGCGGTAATTATAATGCTAGGATGATCACGAAAATCAATCGCAGTGACTATATGCACAACACATTTCAATATTGAATCTATTGCTGGGTGATTGCCATTGGGTAATATGCACGCGGACATCAACGGACACCATCACGATTTACCAAACTTATACCATAAACCAACATGTAATTTGTGAAGTGTATTATGGCATATAGAGACAAGAACAGGTATTTCATTTTATCTCTTCGTGTATGGAGGAAATTAAAAGTATAGATTATTATTGAGCTATTGTAGATTAGTATAGAATTGTAGATATCCACCGATAGGAGTGAACTCTATATGGATGAATAGGGCCGGGAACATAAATCATACTTTGCTCGAAAATGGCAGCAAGATATCACGTCTGGCAGCTTCAACTTGTGTTTATTCTATATTTTCCCAAAGATATCAGCAAGCTAATTAGACTAATCAGTAATTATCACAACAACTCATCTCGGATACTGCAAATACCCGATATCGAACAGATTTATTTTAAGGAGATATTGGTATTCAAATTTCACAACCTCGAAAAATGCTGATAAATGTCACTTTAACACTTTCACGACGGGAGCTGCGCTGGCGCAACATTAAAGACCATGTACCAATACATTCTCTTATATATGCGAGTCGACCACAGATTGCCTCGCATATTTAAGAGAGTGCATTGGCCTAAACAAATTTTATCACTTTTTATCAATGTTTCTTACATTCTTTAACAATTTTATAATTTTTTTCTTACATTCTTTAACATTTTAATCATTTTTTATCATTTTGTCTTACATTCTATATCAATTTTGATCATTTTTCTTACATTCTTTAACAATTTTTATCATTTTTGCTTACATTCTGTAACAATTTTTTTTATCGTTTTTAATCATTATTTCTTACATTCTTTAACAATTTTTTATAATCTTTTTCATTTAATTTTTTACATTTTTTAACAACTATAACAATAATATAAAATGTGTTAGTCCAATGCATTCTCTCATATATGGGAGGCGACCTATTGTCGACTCGCATATATAAAATAATGCATTGGTACAGGGTTATCGCAAAAAATACAACCTCGAAAAATGCTGACCGATGTCACTTGAACACTTATATCTTCTCAGCATTCATATTTGCATAGGGCGGGATTCACAGTGAGTTAGCATAAATTAATAAATACATGTAGTCGAACTTAGAAAAACCTTGAATTGTCTGTCTGTCATTTGCAGAATGAGGTCCCCGGATGGTGAACTTAGTGACGCTACCACTCATATCACCAACTTCAACTAGGGATCTTCAATATGACCCTAATACAGGTCTCCAATAGCAGTTGAGGCCTCAGCAGATTGAGGTTCCCAGAGGGTGAATTTGGTGATGCTAGCCCGCTATGCGGGGTAGCATAACTAAATTCACCTCTGGGGACATCATTCTGCAAATGACAGACACCCTATTTCAAGGCTTGATTATTCACAATAGAGATTCCCACTCACCGATTTGTTCAAGTCAGGCATTTGCGTCTTGTTCGCCAGTGAAACAAACGCTATATTGTTAATGACACCAGAAGTATTTTGAGTTAGATTCTTTAGTCCCGGCTCTGCCATCACCATCCATCGTGAGAAATGGCTGATTCCAGATTGCCGGCCAGTCTTGTTATCGTGTTGATTGACCTGCACAATGTTCATAATAAGTTGAGATGGCGCAAAAATGGCTTATTTCAGCATTGAAAGTCATAGAAAATGTGTTCAGCAACTGATTCATCCACTGAATGGATTCGGTGAAAATCTAAAGCTCTTAACTAGTACAAGGATTGGTTTATTTTCTGGTGAAAACAAGAAAAACAAAACAAAACAAAAGAAATGAATAAATAAAAAAATTTCAGCAAAAAAGAATCCAATAGAACCAATAAGTGTACTCAATCACAAACAAGCCTTGAAATAGTGTGTCTGTCATTTGCAGAATGAGGGGTAGCATCACTAAATTCACCATCTGGTGACCTCATTCTGCAAATGACAGACACCCTATTTCAAGGCTTGATCACAAGACTAAGTCCAGCTTTCCAGTTTCTCTGTAGGTATTCGGTTAGTTTTATTTGATTTAGTTTTTACAAATATTTTGTTTCTGTCAAATTGAGGCCTCTCTTAGAATCAAATAGTAGCTACATTGTATAGTTCAGAAGGACTGTCCAGTATTTGACAAAATCAACAACATATAAATTGACTTTATATAGACTATTGAGAATGATAACATGATATTTCACATAGAATTGTTCTTGAACGAGTTGCGACTTTGACGTGCTAATCAGAATGGGGTTTTCTTGGTTGAAAGTGTCAGTTATAGAATATCAGACAGAGGTATATTTTTTACGTCTATGCGCAGCGTAATAATCGAAAGGACAATTACATGTGTCATTAGTGTTCACGTGCCGACATTTGAGCGAAATGATCAGTTGAAGATCCATCATGACCTGGGATGTGGGCATTGAAATATCTCACCCTCCATCGGGGCCAGATATTTGGTCCGGACACTAGACAAGTCTCATGTCCGGTCCAAATATTTGCCCCATCTGGTGAGATATTTCCATCCAACATCCCAGGTCATGATGTATCAACTCTTTCTTTACTAAACATTCATTGACTAGTAGTTAGTTCCCTTGGTGAATGCTCAGATAATAAGATAAACAAATGGTCGCGTTTTAAACTTAATTATATTCAGAACTTCTCACACTAATGAATAGAACATGAATCTTTCTGCACTTGTATTATCCGTTCGTCGGGCGTCTTCTTAATTTTCCAGAAAATCCCCTCCAGGTGAATAATTGACTACACCAATGTATATAACTGAATGGTAGAATAAATTACGTAAAGAATGCTATAAAGGCCCACTTAATGGAAGGAATATAACTCTATCTTTAAGATATAGAGTTATTCTCCCTCCATTGAAAATAATACGATTTGAACTAAAATTCAGCACAAACAAATGAAACTTCTGCACAAAAACACGTCAGTAACTCAACAAAAACAACATGTTCACAGTTTATTACACCGGATAAGTTGATGATACAATGTTTTTGGAGCTTCGTCTTTCAAATTGTATATAATATGGCATATAATTTATATATGTGATCTGGGGTTCGAAAATTAATGACGACACAGCCAATGGTTGTGCTCACCTCTTCGAGAATACTTTGGATACACGGGTGATCACAGATGAACAGAACATGATATCCCGTTTTATTCCACCCTTCAACCAATCGTTTGAGATGCCGATGGAGTTCGTGTGACGACATCGTGGCAGACGAGTCGTAGATGGCAACCTTGACTCCGTAGTTATCCAACTCTGATGGATCGAATTTTATAGCATATTCTACAAGGTATGGAGAGTTTCTTTCATTGCAGTATGTGTCGTCTACATGGTCCAGGGATGTCGCTAGAGGGACCGCAGTTGTGTCTAAATGTAATTTGTAATCTGATTCCAAAAAACAATGTTGGCAACTCGACCAATAATTATTTCTGACCTAAAATAACAATTCAAAATGGCCGATATAATAATCAGTTAAAATTCGAAAATCATCAGTAATATTATGAAACAGGTTCATCAACAACCAATGCGACACAATTTGCCATCATATAGCCAAAATTTGTCACAAAAAATCATGATTTATTATTGCAGTCAGTTCCACAATTGCACACCCCTTATTGTACCCACATTTGATTATTTCAAGACTTGATTTTGGAATGCGTTCTAGTGACATCATGGTTGGATCTAATCGACCATTTTCTTCGTATCATCCCATTGTCGAAGGATGTTATTCCTTGGTTACCTAAACAAATTCCCTGCAGATTGTGATGTGTTCATGATGGCTGGAACTTCCAAATCCCCTAAAATTTACCCATCGGGGATGTTGCCACCCAAATACCGAGCGACGCTCTGAACTATATTCTTGCGTTTCATGCTTTAACGGATGTGATTCAACTTCGTTCATGTATGGGGTGTCTAAACGATCCGCATGGAAGATTTACCTGGAATGTTGTGAACTCTTAAAGGGTATAGGTAATATTGCAATATCCACTGCAACAATTTAAAGTGCTGAACATTTTGTATACAAGTTGTATGGAGTTTCCGATGCAAAACTCAACAGTGCAAGATTCAGGATGTTCCCTTGGACTGAATCTCCTGAAAAGCTTCCACCAACTAGTGACTCATTTCATTACCACCTTTTGAGAACAAACTACCAGGTTTTAGTTTGGAAACAAGCAACCATTCCTGTACAAACATTACCGGATCGTTCGACAATGGGATGGAAAGAAGAAAATGGTCGATTAGATCCAACCATGATGTCACTAGAACCCATTCCAACATCATGTCTCGAAATGATCAAATGTGGGTGCAATAAGGGGTGTGTAACAGCAAGGTGTACGTATGCAGACAATCAGAGTCACCCTGCACACAACTCTGCAACTGCAATAATAAATAAGGCTTTTTTGTTACCATTTTTGGCTATATAATGGCAAATTGGGTGTTGATGAACCAGTTTCATAATATTACTGATGATTTTCGAATTTTTAACTGATTATTATATTGGCAATTTTTAATTGTCATTTTAGGTCAGAAATAATTATTTGTCGAGTTGCCAACATTGTATTTTAGAATCAGATTACAAATTACATTTAGACACAACTGTTTAAACCATTTGAAGGATATATTTCACTTTCTGCCATTTAAGACCGGAATAATTTATAAAATTCGATTTTTTTGGTCATTTTTGGGCATAAAGTCGGTTACATGTCAAACATGTTCACTTTAGATTACCACACATGTTCTGTGTATAGTGTCTCTTGTCACAATTCGTACGCAAGTACGGAAATGCATAATATTCAAACGTCTTAGAACAACATATAACAGTAAACGAAAATCTAGACTTTGTTCTGATGGCGGCCATTTTAGGTCAGAAATAATTATTTGTCGAGTTGCCAACATTGTTTTTTGGAATCAGGTTACAAATTACATTTAGACACAACCATCTATACCATTTGAAGGATACCATTTAAGACCGTAATAATTTTTAAACAATTGTCATTTTTTGGGCATAAATGGGGTTAAATGTCAAACATGTTCACTTTAAATTACCACATATGTTCTGTGTATACTTCTTCTTGTTCCAATACGTTCGAAAGTACGGAAATACTCAATATTAGAACATCTTAGAGCAACACATAACAACAAACGTAAAGTTAGACTTTGTTTTGATGGCGGCCATTTTGAATTGCCATTTTTTTTATCAGAAATAATAATTTGTCAACTTGCCAACATTGGTTTTTGAAATCAGCATAAAAAATACCTTTAGAAACAATTCTCAAAAGCTTCTGAAAGAAAAATGCCCGCACCTTCGTTTCTAGAGGCTTTTTTAGATTTTCGAACCTGACTACCAGTGTTTGAACCTGACTACTTGTGTTTGAACTTTTACTTCAAGCTTTCCAACTGTCGGAAATGTCTAACCTGACCAAAATGTTGACCAAAATATAAAAACATGCTAATGCTAGTCTAAAAGCAACACATTCCCTACTAATTACTGGTTGGAAAATCAAACAATGAGAGCAATTCCAACCAATATATTGTGTCAAATTTCCAACTGATGTTGTGGCATGTGGCTAGACAACTCCCCCTCCCGTCGCGACGGTCCTGACTATACATTCACATACCACGTACACTGGTGTGTGTTCCATCAGAATAAAAAATGTAATTAGATAGAATGTTTACATAGCCCGTGTATGTTAAACTAAATAATGTTCGGTGATTTGTCAACTGCCAACTTGGCCATTCGTTTTATATTCCAATAAAGCACATCAAAACACGGACCGACATCCCATCTTCTTTACCTGGATGACTAAACGCGGTAGATAGATTAACTGGAAGTTTTTTTTTTAAATTGAGTAATCGATCGATAACTTACAGGTACAATATTGGGATAAATTATAGCGGTGCTTAGGTGCAATATAAAAATTCCAGATTTCATAAAAAAATTAGTAACGCAAAAACTGCACGGAAACAATATCTCAATATTCATATACCAACGAAAAGAACTATAAAAAAACGCTCGAACCCCAAATCTTCGTTGGCTGCCCTCTGAATCTTCCATGCGCCCTCTGAATCCTCCGATCTATTATACCGTGTGCAGATGGGGTAGATTAGTTTTATTTATTTTCCAACCGTAGGTCAGGATTTGTAATTCCATAAAAAATCTAAATTTTTTTAATTTTATTTCGAGAGTGGATAACTCACCTTCCGCATCTGTTGATGGATTGTTATCATTGTAATGACAACTGCTTCTTATATATATTTTTCTACGGAGATTTGAAATCCCCATTCAAAATCGGCTACCAGACTAATACACGACATACTGTTATACAGAATTTACATAATATGTACTTGTTCAGGTGTGTGAAACTGATAAGTTAGTATTCGGGCGCTATGCCAACTAGAGGAATGTAACATTTTAATAACACCGCCGAAAATCTCAAGTAAATCGACCGTATAATTCCACAAAAAACATTGTGTACGAACTACGCTCAATTGTATATATTGACTTCTCGATTCGGGACGTAACTATCGGAGATAAACTAACAAAAAAGATTTCGCCACCGAAAGTCACTGTGAATGAATGAGTGCGTTGTCAATTTGGTTACAATATTTGTAAAAAAAAATAACTACTTTGAGCAACATTACTCTCCATTTCTATTTGATCACCATACTGGAGTGTTTCACATCACTTTATATCAACTCTTTGTATTCCGAAGCGTCTTTTCGTTGATATATGCATAATTATGGAAACTTTATTTCCGTTCAGTCAGGTGTAGGTCTGCTACCCGATTTTGAATGGGGATTTCAAATCTCGTAGATAAAAAAAATATTAAAAGCAGTTATCATTACAATCATAACGTTACATTACCAGATGCGGAAGGTGAGTTGTCACTCGCGATAAATTTATTTTTGAAAAATATTTTTGTGGAATTACAAATACTGACCTACAGTTGAAAGATCAATAAAAACTAATGAAACATTCTTCAAGCCCATCTGCACATGGTATAATCGATCGGATGATTCAGCGGGCGCATGGAAATTTAGGATGGTAGCGATACGAAGGAAGATAACGTTTTGTGAAATATGATACCATAGTTTACAGTGGTTAGCATTATTTTGTTGCAATTAATCGATTCTGATAATTAAAGCGTATTTTGAAGAAATGTTATTGCTGTATCTTGATGATATGGGCACCATCTGGTCGGATTGAGTACATTTAAAGTAGTATATATATTAATAATAATCCCACCATAAGAAAGCACGTGCCACGTTTGTTATTTCCGATTATACTACTCGATATGTTACCGTCTTGATATAAATTATACATGTGGTATGTTAAAACATAGGCCCCTGGTCACACCGAGAAACATGTGTCACTATCAATTTTGGTCTGGAGAAGTTGCAAGGAAATCCTCATTCAATATTTGTCACTTGTCATACGTACCCGGCGAGTTCTGGAAGATTACAAACACACTTTTGGACAGCCTGGATAGAAGCGAACCAACCAACTGACTCCTATTAATACTGGGTGGCTTGTGGCGTTGACCACCAGTCCCCTCCACTTTCGTGTCGGTCCCAATGCATGTCGGTTGTCGTATTGTGACGGGGAGTCCATGAGCAAATACGTCGTCGGTCTGCCACAGAATGATTTTCGCTGTAGAATCGGTGAGAGTGCTTATTGCGTCGAATATTTCTTTGTGCGTATCCAATAATATCAGAGATAAATTTTTCTTCAAAAGATTGACACCTGGAAGGATATGGCATATTATTACCACTTTACGTGGCGTTCCCTGTGGTATTAACAACGTTTTACTGGTACAATGGAATCGTGCAACGCCCTACAGTGGCAGTCTCAAATGGGTACTTTATTCCACACCGTCAGCATTCATGAAATTTATGCACAATGTGCCCCTTTTACTCCACACACAAACAATAACATTTGCATATAAAAATAACGAATTCATCGCAAATCATGTTCTTGTTTGTATGGGTGTGCATATCGGTTACACACTATAGTGCATGTGTAACTGATAGAAGAGCGACGGAGACCCTATATTTTTTTTCAATTTAATGCACATACCAAGGCTGTGTTTTTTTTACTTTTCCAGATTGACCTTAAACGCTAAGTGTGATCTTGACATAACATGTCGCGGCATATTGAGTACATAAGACCTCCCTCCATATGTATATATACATCAACTAATCTTACCCAGACCAATTATATTCGTTCAAATGACTTGTTTTCCATTTTTCCACAAAATTTTTATTCCGTTGCCATAGCAATATGAATTACTTCATTTTCTTACCGCTTTACTCACTCCAACAAGGACATTCCATAATGTTTCAAACCGTATATACCAATCCCTTATGTATACGAGTGTGCATAAGCCAACATGAGACAGTACAGTAATGGATTTACTGTTCTGTTAGACACAACGTCGACAACAAACCTCATATTTAAGAAATAAATACACTGCATATCGGCGTGTATGTGGTAGCATCACAGAAACTGATTATAGGAGGCGGGAAGCGAAGTTCTACAATCAACTTCAGTGGTCAAATGCGAATATGCACGCTGATGCGCTGTATATTTATTTCTTTTGTAATTTGACTATGATTTTTCTTCGAAATTGTGGTGACAGAATGATGTGCAGATTTTGGTATCCGAAACCCGCTATTATACTTGTCCAGTTTTGATCTCTTCTTTTAACCCTTTCATGGCGGGAGCTGCGCTGGCGCAGCATTAAATATCATGTGCCATTAGGTCGCCTCGCTTATATAAGAGAATGAATTCTGTAACAATGTTTATCATTTTTTGTATTATATTCTTGAACAATTTCTATCATTTTTTATCATTTTTTTCTTACATTCTATAACAACTTTTATCAATTTTTCTTATATTCTTTAACAGTTTTATCGTTGTTATAATTTGTTCTTACATTCTTTAACAATTTTATCATTTTTTTTATTTTTATGTAAAAAAAAGGCATAACTTCGTCAAAATTCAACCGACCGCGACCAAAATCGAACTTTACCTCAATAATTGATGGTTATTCCTCATACCAATTTCCCTTTCGATCGGATAATGTGAACCGATCGACAAATGGACGAGCAGATTAGTTATCCTCCGATAAATGATTGACCTACATCTTCTTCCACATTATATACTAAACGACAAAGGGAACAAGCTCCACTAACTTAAAATTGAACCGTGCCAAGAGGGTACATTGTATTGTCAGTTGTCAACCGATGACTATTTTTTATACAGAGAGCGTTCGTATATGTCTCATTTATCGAGATTGATCTATGTTTTCATGTATATAAAGTCCATTAACCCTGAAATATTTATCGAAAAACCGGATCCATGCTCCTAGTCGACCCACTTAATTTACTCAGAGCCATTATATGAATCCACCGATGCTTTCTGCGTATGTTGACTGTTGAGAGTAGTCTTCTCCGCCCCCGTTCCGACCAACTGATCTTTATGTTAGCGTAACGAGTATAGTGGACTAATTGATTTTAGGTACACACGCGTGCCGTACATGTCTGTCATGGGTGGTGTGGGGTGGGGCGGCCATTATTATCTGAGTCTGTTCTCCAAAATCTTCGTGTAAGGGATGATGAGAAATCAAGATATACAGTTAATGTTGTATTTTATAAATATCGATCTAGGTGTTTTCGAAGTGTACACAAACTGCCGGGAAATGAATATGCCAACCCTTAAAGATACGGGCGGTGTTAGCCGGTGGGTATGCTGTTAAAATATTCACCTCCGTCAAAAACCGCCATAAACAGAACAGAAAGAATAGTAAAATATAGACATACCTTGTTCTTATACCAATCAGAAATATGGCATAATCAGTATGTTATTGTCAAATGTTTTTCCTTTGTTTTGTAAACAAAAGCAAAAAACGTTACAGAACATAGCTTTTGTTTAGATCCGGATATGGTAAACATAAAAAGCGTTATGTGTTACTGTTTTCCTTATATGGAAATAATAAAGAGTGATTATATCATGTGTGTGTGATTAACCAATATAATTGCACTGTGTTATGTAAACAGAAGCAAAACTGCTGTAACATGAGCATGTTCTTGTTTACGTACACCATCGTACGTCTTGGCGACAATATACTAATTACGCGCTGATTATGTTTGGCATATGAACAAAACTATATATATTTTAAATATTCCTTCTGTTTATGGCGATTTGAACTTACAGGCGTATCTGCGACCACCAGGAGTAGATTATCAAGTGATCAGACACCTGATACTTGAACGCGTGATCGTAGCATGACTTCTCCAATATATTCTTCAATATCAATGCTGACTTATCGCTTTTATCAGAAACACGCCATTCTCTAAGGTCTTTAACCTAGCATGATTAAACCAACAGGTTCTTTGCCCCGAATCTGAGAACAATATGAGCGCGTGTTTATCTGATAATTACTATGCTCTGTGAATTATTGCATAACATTATCTAGCGCATATTGATCTATGTAAAGCCTGTAAATTGATGTGATCAATATGTATCTTCTCAGATGACATGTGCCTTGCGTTTACTCATAAACCACATTAATATTCCTATATATTATTCACAATTTATGATAAACAACGCAAGTCATATATCAGTTTTAAATGTTTATTGTGAATATATCTTGAAATTATCCCTACACTTTGGCTTTGTGGGAAGCGCTCAGATGGCCCAAGCATACATCCAGTTATTTCAGGATTGCTTGATTTTTCAGATTGAGTGTGCATGGTAGGGATACCATCAGGTAAACGAACTAAGTGTAGATGTCATAGTATAGAGAGCTACAGTACAGAGCTACCGTGAAGTAGGCTTCGAGTATTCCCTTAGTAGATATCACGGACCAACCAAGCAATACCTTTTTTGGGGCGCAATTGCCGACAAATGCAGATATTGTACAAGTGCACATAACGACAATAACCCCAAACGGAGATGTATGCGACATCGGAGAGCCCCCAAAACACGCATGCACCGCTACATTAATTTCAAATATTTATATAGCTTTTGGACGATTTATTGCCATAAAAAAAACTTAGTGTATTCTTATTTATTTTCACAAAATCTACCGAGAATCTGAGAATATAGCCCACTCAGCACATTAAGTCAGCCCAGTATAAGATTAACAACTTTGAAAAGCACGCCCATTATTCTGCTGACCGTTGTTAGCGATTAGGTAAGATTAGGTCAACAATTTGTGACGTGATGTTCGTGTTATCGTCTGTGTTATTCGGGTATTAAACGGGTGACCCAATTGGGAGTTGACCGATCACCGAACCGGATTTAGTGTAATACAGACGAGCTATGTAAATAGTAGTAACTTAAATTTATACTTTCTCAACCTCTTCCATTTGAGATGGGATAAATAAAACCTAAACCACAAGAAAGAGGTAATTATATATCATGAGGCGGTAAAGGAATCAATGCGTCACGGGCAGTCTTACAGTGGGTAGTGGGAGTCTCTATTTATAAACACCTCAATAAAAGTAAGTTCATTTTGCCTTTTACGCTGTATCTCAATTATTCGGTCGCCGCTGTCGGAATATAATAAGACAGAATTTAAATGAGGATAATGTTAACCCGAAGGGTACTTACATAATTTAGTCAGCACCGTTTGTGTGGAATAGTCCTCAGTTCAAAGGTCACAATCAGGGATGTGGCTAGAGGGTCTCCGCTGAGGGGGGGGGTGTCCACCTTGGGAATTTCCAACTGCACCCCCCCCCCATTGAGTCGGAATCACACCAACACAACTTTTTGCATAATTCCAATTTGCACCCCCCTTGTACCTCATGCTCAGGCCTAATTTCCTATATATTCATAAGCCATGCTTCTATTTTCCCAGTATGAGAACATTAAGATATTTTAACCTGAAAATTGCCCCCCAAAAAAACAACTAGTGATCTAATTCCAGACAAATGCACACCGCTACCGACAACAGACCAGGAAACACCGGGCCGACCATGGTTGTTTGGCCCGGTGTGAGAAAATATTGAAAACTATACAAGAAAATCGCAAATCCTAGCATCTAGACTGGCCTCAACTGAAGCTTTCCTAGTGTTGGAAATTTCAAACCTCATGCTCCCCTCAGGTTGGAAAATTCTTCAACTGATGACCATTTATGTCTACAAGTTTGACCAAATGTAGTAAAATATTGTTTTGCTAAACTAATTAGCAGTTTTGTATTGGCCATGTGGATGGGGCAATGACACACCGGGCCGACCATGGTTCGGCCCGGTGTGCGAAAATTTTGAAATCTGAACAAGAAAATCGCAAAATCGTAACATCTAGACTAGCCTCAAGCCTTCCTACTGTTGAAAATTTCAAACCCTACACCCCCACTTAGGTTGGAAAATTTCCAACTGATGACAATTCCAATGACAATGTTGAACAATTGTATGACAATATTGTTTTCTTAAATTAACTAGAAGTTTTTGACTGGCCACGGGGGAGGGACCAGGACAAAAGCTTTCCAAGTGTTGGAAATTTCCAACCTGTCACCCCCCTAAGGTTGGAAAATTTCCAACTGATGACCATTTCTGTAAAAATATTTGACCAAAAATAGGAACATATGCAAATATTGGTCGAAAAACAATAAATTCCCCCCAATAAATTGTTTTATAATCAAACTACAAGAACATTTTCAACCTATTGTTGGTGTGAAATTTCGTTGTGGCAGGTATGAAATTTCCAACTATTGAAAATATAGCTCTATACTGGGGGGTGAGACACCCCCACACCCCCCTCTAGCCACATCCCTGGTCACAATACCGTTGCGAGGTAGGAAACTCATTAAAAAATGTACTGACCCACATGAGCCCATTAACCCTTTCATGACCGGAACTGCACTGGTGCAGCACTAAAGACCATGTGCCAGTTCATGCTCTTATATATGCGAGTCTCCAATAGGCAGCCTCGTTTTTAACGTATTACAAATAGATGATTTTGTTAATTTTCGCGATTCAGGTGTGATGTGGATGATGGTGATTGCAAGTGATTTTCGTTTTCTTTCGCCGGGAAAGTGGAAATTGGCTCATAAAATTCTGAGTTATTCGGCGTCAAATCGAATCGTGGTTCTTTATCATCGGAAAACGTACTTATGTTTGTGATTAGTCTGCGTCAACTCTTTCTATCCTAATAGATTCTTCCGCTCAGTTAAAAAGTATACATCTTATGGTATAATATTCATCTTCAGGGGTGTCCAGGAAAAAAATAGGCATGCATCAGATAACAAAAGTGCAGCCAGAGTCCTATTTATTTGAGAGAAATGTCCAGGTAATAATTTCAACAAATGACCTTGTTATTGAACTTATTATCTGAACATTTCCTATGGTATAACTACTCGATCATCACTGAGTATCTAGTATATACAGGGACAACAAACATCTTTCAGATTCATACTGATTCCGATGGATATACTTACCAGTGATTACTGTCTGGAAAGACTCTACTTCATCAATCCACGTGATGTTTACTGCTAAATAATTTCCCGTTTCCGCCCCGAGTACTGAGAGCACCTCTTGTTGTGTTGATCTCTGACTGTTCGTTGTATTAGTGTTGTGCGTTAAGACGGCTGCGACGATTTGTCAAGAAAATAATAAAAGTCACGTAACATGGTGGTTTAGAGCTCCATAAGATATATATATAAATTCTCGTTTGTGTCACATCCCGACCCTGATCCGGGGTCACAATAGGTCGATAAACACACGAAATACTTTTTTGCGGACTTCAACTGCCACGGAAAGACTTATTTAGTAGTGCAGCAGCCAAACGTTAAAAGTGGTCGGGTAGAACAAGTTGAAACCAATTTGCTTAAAAGCCGAAATATATACTGTTGACAAAAATGATAGTGAAAAATAACGGAATTGGTGGTGGCTATTGTCAAATCGACGATGAACGATACCCACCAGTGACTTTTTCCAGAAATTAACGATCTTGGTAAAGCGAGCCCTGCGGCTATGTCCTGACTTATTTGCCCAGATTGTTGGTGTTAAAATTACTTCATCATACCACATCTCTGCCTGATATGCAAAACATGTTGATTAATTTAGATTCTCCTGTCATTTGGAGCCGAAACATTTATTTTTTGCTGAAAAATCGCTCTTTTCCACAAATATACTATTTTTCAAACATTATCATTCAAACGGATATTGCGATAAGGCCGAAATATTTAATTCATATGGTGTAGTAGTTATGTCATAAGCATATGAAGAAAGAAGTTAAAACAAATTATGAACGGTTTGCAAGATACTGGATTTTAGCTACCCCTACTCCAAACACTTTTTTGGTCGAAAAAAAATATACATAACTTTGATAACGACTTTACAAACATTTTCTAATTGATCTTAATGGGACCCAGTATGAATATTTTACTGACATGTTGTCCAGAGATACCGTTTAATTGATTACAGATGTGTTCAGGCTTCCAGGCCCCCAGTTACAACAACATATTTTATTGATAACAGGAATTAATTTCTGCATGCATTAACATCGATTTTATAGTACTAAATATTTGTTATAAACAACACATGACCAACTGTATAATTCATATGGCTCAGTAGATATCTGCATATCACAAGTAGAAAGAATATGTCAGAAATTGAACGGTTTGCCATATATTGGATTCAGGTACCGCTCCTCCGAACGAGTTTTGGTAGAAAAAATACATTTATGATAACGACAACACTCACTTTTCCAAATGATTCTAATGGGCAACAAATCATGATTCATGTGATGAAATCCTGATCCGTAGACACCGCGAGCGTGGTTAAAGATGTCATCAGGCTTCAAAACCCCGAGTTACAACAACAACACTTGTTATTTATAACATGTAATTCTATATTAATATATAGCAACTTTGTAGAACTAAATTATTTGTTCTAAACGGCACATAGTATGGACTAACATACAAAGAACAAAATCATTGTAGCTGCCATAGTGATTGCTAAAATCGACCAAAATATAGAAACAATGGAAATTGTAATTTATATCTCATAAACTAGTCTGACCAAGGTGGCAATCATTAGTTCCAATATGTTCTATGTTTTGAGGTCCCCCTACACGATTAGAAGTCTTGAACACAATACGAACTGAAGCTATATCTCTCCATATTAACAGGGAGTGTGATTGGTATGTAGTGCTATCAGAATACATAATGTGTATGAGTTGCTGGACAGGTGCCTGTGTCCCTTTTCACAAAACGGCTGATAAATAAGAAAAACGAATTTTCTATGTTTTGAGGAACACCTACACAATTGTAACGATATATTTGAACAAAACACGAACTGAAAGGATTGCTCTAAATATTGACTGAGGATGTGGGCAAAGGGTAGTAATATCAGGACAAACACAAAGTTTATGGATGGGTTGGTTCCAAAAAGCCTTTGGCACTTTACAAAAATCGGATGGCAAATGCCAAAGGCGAATATTTTTAGTTTTATGGGACAGTTTTATAAGCCCATTTAAACTATTGAACACGCAATGCGCCGAATATATATGCTCTTATTGTTGACCGACAGTGTGAACGAAAGGTAGTGCTATCAGGGAATATATAATTTATATGGGTAGTTTGGTTCCCAAAATCCTAGGGTACTTTACAAAAGGTGGCTAGCAAATACGAAAGTTGAAGTTTGAAGGATATGGACACATGTGGGTAATTCAGAAAATACATGTATGGGTGGTTTGGTTCCCGAAGTCCTGGGGCACTTTACAAAAGGCGGCTGGCGAATACGCAATGTGAATTATCTTTGTTTTGAGGCCACACTACCCCATTTGAAGTCTTGAACACAGCATGAAGTGAAAGAATATGCTCCCAACATTAACTGAGTGTGTAGAGTAATGGATACTATATAAAGAAATTCACATCTTTTATGGATGGGTTGGTTCTGAATGTCTGGGTCACTTTACACAAAGCGGTTGGTAAATGAGAAAGGCGAATATTCACTGTCTTGTGGGGCCCCTTAACCCATTTAATATCTTGAACACATCATGAACTGAAGTTATAATGCTCTCATACTTAGCTGAGTGTGTGAACGAAAGGTAGAGCTATCATAGAATAATCAATTGATTTGGGTGGTTTGGTTCTCCCGAAATCACGAGGCACTTTACAAAATGCGGCTGGCAAACGCGAAAGGCGAATTTTCTGTTTTGAGGACCCCACTATCCCACTTGAAGTCTTATATAAATGATATGCTCTCAATGTTAACTGAGGGTGTGGAAAAATGGTAGTATTATCCTATACGAATCTGTTATGGATCAGATGGTTCCTGAAATCCTGTGGCACTTTACAACAAACGTCCGGCAAACGAAAAGGGCTAATTTTCACTATCTTATATAGGGAACTTCAATCCCTATTTGAAGTCTTGAACATACCACTAGCTGAAGTCATATGCTATCAATATAACCCTATATTGTGGCCGAATGGCTGTTCTGTCAGAAAAGATGCAAACACCGTGGCACCTTACACAAAACAGATGGCAAAGGACTCTATCCCATGTAAAACATTGAACCCATCACGAACGGAATGGATGTGCTCTCAATGTCAAACGACGATCTGGACAAATGGCTCTTCTATCAGGAAATACACAATTGTTATAGATGCGTTGGTACCCGACATTCAGTGACACTTTACAAAAGCGTCTGGAAAATTAATAATTCACTGGAACGTAATCCTCATTGACTGAGTGTATGGACAATGGAGAATTGTATAAGGACGTACACACAATTTATATAGATGGATTGGGTCAGAAAGCATGATCAATTAACGAACAGTGGCTGGAAAATAAGAAAGGCAAAGTTTTTAGTCCCCCCTACTTTATTTGAAGTCTTGAAGACACCATATGCTGAAATGATATATTCTCAATATAAACCGAGGTTTTGACCAAATGTTCGTTTTTATCAGGATATACACATGTGTTGTTTCCCGAAAGTCTGCACCGTGTGGCACTTCACAACAAGGGCTGGCAAATGTTCACTATTTTATGTACCCCTACCCTATTTGACGTCTTGAACACATCATGTACTGAAGGGATTATGCTCTCAATATAAACATGGCTATCCGACACTGCGATATATAAGGCTGTAATGTTTTCCGACAGCATGCGACACTTTACAAGAAGCGGCTGACAAATAACCAAAATGCAATTTTAACTGTTTATGTGACATATACGCTATTTTAAGTCATGAAAACACCACAAACTCGAGGGATATATGCTCTCGGTTTTAACTGAGGCTGTGGACATAATGTAGTTATATCAGGAGGTACACAATTTATATGGGACAAAGAGAGATTGTATGGGAAAAGTGAGGATGTAATCAAGTTGGAGCTGATTGGATACAATGATATACATATAATTCCGTCGAAGCTGATTGGATATAATGATATACAGATAATGTTGTTTACGTCATTGATACGTCCGTCGCCGTGAGATGACAGACGATCTGGTGGGGGTAAATTTCGCGCTCAGCAGGGTTTCAATGCTTTTCACGAAGTTTCCACAAATGACACCGTTATGGAAATCGCTTTGTTTTCGAGATAAATGTTTGAACAGTGTCAAATATTTTAATATTATCGCGATGACTGAGTTCCTGTCTTCCACACAAAAGAGTATTGGCGCATAGAAGTTCAGTCCTTGGACCATTGTATTCGGGACATTCCAACAGGTAATACTGTGCTGTTTCTATTTTTGCCACAATGTGATTACTCAATAGTCATAGTTCAAACTACTGCATTTCAATCTTAAGCGAGAATGGAGTACTTGTGATACGCGACACTTTCTGTGGTAATAGTAAATAAAATGTGTTGTTGTTATTTGGAGTCTGGAAGCCCGAACACGTCCTTAATCACTTAAGCAATGTCCCTGAGCTCGAAGATTAGCAAACGAGTTATGTTGGGTCTCATTACGATCAATTGGGAAATTCGGTAAAGTTCTTAACAAAAATATGTAATTTTTCGACCAAAAATGTGTTTGGGGGAGGGGTAGCTAAAATCCATTATTTTGCAAAACGTTCTAAATTTCTGTTAACTTCTTTCTAAATATGCTTGTCAGATAACTGCTACACCATACCGATTAAATAGTTTGGCATTATAGCAATACCGATTTGAATGATAATGCTTGAAAAATAATATTGTTTTAAAAAAGAGCAATTTTTCATTAAATAATAAATGTTTCGGCTCCAAATGGCAGGAAAATCTAAATTAACCAACGCTTTTTTATATCAAGAAGGGGTATGGTATGATATAGTAATTTTAACCCCAACAATATTGGCAAATAGTTTAGGACATTGCCACAGGGATCACTTTACCAAAATCGTTAATTTCTGGAAAAAGTCACTGGTGGGTATCCTCCATTTTCGTCAACAATATATATTTCTACTTTTAAAAAAGTTGGTTTGAACTTTTTCTACCGTGAGTAGGGGTATCTCGAAAACTAGAGCTCTTTTTCAATTTGGCCGCTGCACTATAACCCTTTATGACTGGATCTTCCTAAATTTTTGCGAAAACCCTGTGCCAATGCATTCCCTCATATTTGCGAGTCGCCCACAGGGCGCCTCACATACGTTAGAGAATGCATTATTTACCTTGAACTTGTAACTATATTATTGAAGTATATGCCGTATGAGTCTGTCAATAATAAATGGGAATAATAAAGTAACACCATTTAAGACTCATTTAAGAGTTTGTAACTATATGTAAACCAGTGCATTCTCTTATATATGCGAGGCTCCCTATGTGAGACTCGCCTATATAAGATAATGCCTGGTACATGATATTTAATACTGCACCAGCGCAGCTCCCGTCGTAAAAGGGTTAAGTCATATATAATTTGAAGAAAAAAATCGGATTCCGACCAGCATGAAACAATAAAGAGTGAGTGCCCATTGTTGGTCTTCTCCTGTTATGGTACGAATAAAGAGCGTTTGGTTCACTTCTCTGGAAAATGTGTATGACTGAGGTAAGTTTTCCACAGAATATATAATGTCTACATATACCGGTTTTTCGTGTATTATTAACATATCTTGTCCCTGATACCAAATTACATATACACGGCTTTAGAGGTTGAAACGAGCCATGTATATGTAAAGGGACACACTTCACTCGCAGCGGATAAATTATGTTCAAAAAATGTATGTCTGCACAAACATCATCACTAATAATAACATTGAGAGCTAGAAAAACTTATATTCATTATTGATAGTTCTCCAACAATGAAATTGTGCGCGTTGAAACAATTGTTATATAAACAAAACTAAATTACTGCGATTTGTCAACAAACAATATTTTGCAGTACTTTGACATTTTCCAATGTTTATCGTCAAGTTTTGATTTAACTTTGATATCTGATTTTTCTATTTCAGTTTTTATCAGTAATTCCATTATTCCATTCTGATTCTATTTTTAATGTTTTGTTTAAATTAATAAATTCATTAAACAATTTAGGCACTGCCTATTTTATTGGGTCCATACAGAAAACAATTAAAATGGACAAATAAGACACATAACAGTTTAATGGTGAAAATATCTTGTATCATGGAAATTCCTAATAATCTTTTAATATAAAGCATCAGTAATTGCACTAAATAAGACTAAATAAAACAAGGTTGTGTTGAAAATACTGCTGATGGTCATGAGTAAGAGTTTAGAATGTTTCAAAGTTCAACTAAAGTTTTTATGTAATAAATTCCATATCGATTTGAATGACGCAACATTCTAATTTGTATAATTATAGTGTATACTAGCAGGGTTACCCGGCGTTGCCCAGGTTAATGCGGTGTGAAACCATCTGTATGCTGTGGATATTTGTTGGGAATAGAGAACACTCTTGTTCAAAGTGTTATACGTTTTCTCATAAATTGTATATTCAAATAGCATCACAAAACATGATTATTACAGTCATGGAATATAAGTAGTGGCCCACCTTGTCAATTGTCATTCTGTTTATCGCGATTAATCCGTTCCACCAATAATGAAGTATTTATTTACTTACAACTGCGTATACGTCAGACGTTATAATATGATACATGGACATCATAAAGACATTAGTTCGCATAAATAAAAGATGACAATTGGGTTTTACACATTGAGATGTATCAATCAATCTAGTGGGTTGGACTAAGATCTCGAGGATACCTGGCTATCATATCTCCATGAAGATACAGATGTTTCAAAGAAATGTCCAGGTGCTCGTCTGTTCATGGTGCTATATATTGGCTAAATATTCTCAGTTTCAACGAAATGTTGCTGCGCGTGCATATCAGCTACATTTGCCAGACACAGAGCGAGATTTTGAGTTGTTTATGTCAGTCGATGAGTCTGTTCTAAACCCATTGTCAGATGTCAGTATTGGGAGGATCCTGATAAGTCATGTGCTACTAACTGCATTGTATTGTATATCAGAAGAAACTATATATGACTGCACACTGTGACCACTATTTTTGAACAGGCCTTCCATATATCCTGACAAATTGTGGAAACTGTATTGAATGGAACAGACTCAAGTTTGTTATAATATATATGCAATCCTCTGACGGTTCGAGGTCTCTCAGTTTGCACGAATATATGAATCTCTTCAATAGAATGATAAATATACGTTTAATGCTTCTTCTATGTATCTCATTTTGCTAGCTCATTGTGTGAATATCCTGATTGCCATCCCCATATAAATATGACAATTCAGAAGATATAATTGTTCAAGTGACTTATAAGTGGGTTACCATTTGTCGGGATAGTGAAATTGAACGCCCAAATCTCCTTGAAATGATATGGAGATGGCCTGGGTGACTATATTTAACTTATATATGGATATCGGCGAATAGCAATCTTATCTATGATAGTGCATATCCGATCGCCATCCGTGACGCAAACGACACCAAATGTGATTTAATTCATGGTATATCATTAGATAAAAATATGTATGAATTTGTTGGAAATTAGTGCCAAATATATTTGTATCAGCTTTTGCCTCTTCGATTGTACCGCGTGAAGTTATATACAGAACACACATACATACAGAAAGACAGACAGACAGCACACTTTGCTTTCTTGTATCATTTGAGAAGAACGTGTCTGAATTTGATGGTAATTGGTACTAAAAATATTTTGTATCAGTTTTTGGTGACCCTCCCGTCCCTATTTCGGACTCAAGCTGCACACACTAAGACTCATTAGAGATTAGAGATGCATATATATGAAATTGGTGAAAATTGGCGAGTATACAAATTCGTATCAAATTGAAGGTCCCCATATCTCTCACCCATAGGGCACCAATTTGTTGTGTCTAAACCACACGATAAGATTCCTCATATCACGGAGAAGAATATGTATCAATCTGGTGGAAATCGGCACTAAACATATAGATATAATGTCCCTCTCATATCTATACACCACTGACTCGAATGGCCCCACTTGTGACATCCTTAAACCACACAATTACACTCCTGATATCATGGAGATGATTGTTTATAAGTTTGGTGATAATCGGCGACTAAACAATGTTTTTTTTATATCAAATTTGGTGCCAATCCCTCCCTCCCCATCTCTCACATAAACAGCACCACTATGGCGTCTTTAAATCACACGATCAGATTCCTCGGATAAGAAAATGTATCAATTTGGTAGAAATTGGCGCCAAAAAAATTGTGCATCAATTTTGGTGCCCCTGTCCCTTTCAATACACCCCTGACTTGAATGAGGCCACACTTGACAGATATAAGCCACACCATTAGACTCCTCATACCATGGGGGATGCTTTTGTATAAGTGTGGTGGCAATCGGCGACTAAACCAATTATTATCAAAGTTAGTGCCCACCGCCCCATCCCAATCTCTCATCCAAACGACAACAATTTGGCGTTGTTAAATCGCACAATTAGATTCCTTGTATCATGAAGAAGAATATATATAAATTTGGTGGAAATCGGCGCTAAAATGAGTTTTATCAATTTTGGTGCCCCTCTCCCCTTTCGTGCAAATCTGACTCGAACGACGCCACTTTTGACATATTTAAACCACACCGTTGGATTCTTCATATCACGGGGATGATTATATGTAAGTTTCGTGGCAATCGGCGACAGAACAAAAATCTGCCCCTCCCCCTTCCGGGCACCCCTGACGCGAACGGCGCGACTTTTGCCATATTTAAAACACACCATTAGATTCCTCATATTATGGGGATGATTATATATAAGTTTCGTGGCAATCGCCGACAATTTTTTGTTCTGCCCCTCCCCCTTTTCGGCCCCTGACAACAACGGCGTCACTTTAGAAAATTTTAACCCGACCATTATCTTTCTCGTACAAAGTTACTCCTAGTAGACCCCTTTGGTCCCCTGTGAATTTCTATAGAACACAGACAGACAGACAGACAGACAGACAGACATTCGCAAATATAGATATAGAAGATACGCTTTCTCATGTACCATGTATTATAATGGCTGAGAATAAAGCATTACTTACTTACTTAACACAAGATAGGTCGACAAATGCTCGAAGTATCTATATATACATGTAGAATACGAAACTCATGCAGCTATTTTCTTCATGTCAGAAAACTGTATTAAAAGAGATAATTGATACCGCAACGTAAATGTGCCTAAAATAAATCGCGCGAAAATATAAACAAACCGGCGTCAAAACAGTTGATTGGAAAGGCCGACAACTGGAGTTTAAAGTGCGCCCAATATAACAACATGCGGCGAGTGCGTGATCGACATGATGTGACGCATTTGGGTTGATTGCTTTTTATGAAGAGGGAGGCTTCAGTTATTTCTTGATAACCCTTGGAATTGCAAACATTCTAATAAACAGTATGGTGATTTGTACTCATTCCTACTGGTGCTAATTGTGTGTGAATATATATAGGGGTGTATGATTATTCAGGGGTTTTTGTCCCATAACATATACATTCATATAGTATTGCAGCATACAGATAAGACGTCCGTCCCGTTGTCGTATTATATGTATCCAGATAGACGGCTGGCAACAGGAAATATCGACATACACACTCTTACCATATATAGCTTCTTTTCTTTTTCAATATATATGTAATATACCAAAATTGTATACTCTGTCATATTGTTCACAAATATTGTGACATTGCATCGGGAGAGGGGTCTTCTGTGAGTTTCTGTAACTTGTACCCAAATCCCTTTGTAATTTGATAAATCACAATAACATATGTTAAAAGTCATTAGCTTCACTACCGGTGGTTATATATTTTATGCCAGATAGAACTGTGTCCGATACACCATAAGAAAGCCCATAACAAAACTAGAAAAAAAACCCAAGGTTATTATTGATGCGGTTTTCGCCCCGTATTAAATTGATGAAAACTGAGATCGGAGTAAGAAATCTTATCAGATACAAACACACTTTCGACACGAATCAGCGCGCGCATGCAGTGTCGTCGAATGAGGCTCGGAAGAAATCGGAACCACTCGACAACAATTCAATTCAAGTTTATTGTCTTATGTAAATCAATTAATGACATTTAGACAACATCAATTAACATATATACATATAATTTACAGGTTACACGCGTGCGTTGTAATATGTTTCCCCAAAGCAACAGGCAGCCTAGAGTATATTAAAGCCGCACACATTTCTTGGAAGTCCAAAAAATGCATGCGGCTCCAATCTACCCACGACTACCCACCACTGTGGTAACACCCTCATTCCCACCACCCTGCCATACCACTTCACCGGGCGCCATGGTGGAGCACACCCCGCTCCACACGAGACAAATGCACCGTTTGGAGCGGGGCCCGATCTGCCCAGGCATCCCGCCGCGGCACAGCAGAGCTGGTGCACTTTTACTGACCATCTCTTATTTTCCATATCTGGCGAAATATTCTGATTTTAAATTAAAATAAACTTTAGATGAGCCTAAATAGTTCATTGGTAATATAAAACATGGCATTAAAATTAGTTAATATCACTAGCATTGTCGCTGTTGGCATTGATTTCAATAGCTCACGATAGATATAATGTATCGGCACAGAACTACACGCCTTTAAGCGAGGCCTTTTTCACATTTGTTATCTAATTGTACTTAAGCATAAATGAAATTCGAATAACAAATTTGGTTGCTGTGGTGATCAGTTTATAATTTGTGCCAATATACCACTTTGGATTTGCGTTGATACGTTTGGAGATTACTCAGAATTAAGACTTGACAGCATTGGGTGTGACAGCCACAATAAGTGGGTATGGTGAACTATACAAGATACGAAACCCATAGGGCATTCAATGAAAGAAAATAATTAAGACGGAAGAGTTGTAAGCAGAACAAGTTCATCGTCGTCAAGCTCATACATCCAAAGACAGAAGAGTAATCCAAATTTGTCATTTGGTACCACATGCCATTATGACGAGAGCGCAATATATGGTGAGTACAATACATCATTACGTGTGTTACCACGTCGTCATATTCCAAGTGACAGAGCGCACATTTACCCTGTTGTTTTGGTAGCAGTAGTCACAATAAGCTGTGCAACGGGGAAAATATCTCTCTTCCGCTCTGGATATTGCCGAAGCAACGCCAAAGGAGAGACATGTGTAAGTGACTTTGGATTTGATAGAAGCGTGTAAGTGTTGGGTCGTTTTGAACATTTAGCGTCCAAACGAGATCACGCTTACGCTCATACAACGAGCTGTAAACTGGGCGACAACGTACAGCTCTGAGCTGTAGAATTTCAACTGTTAGCACACAAATTCCACCTATTACCAATTTACAGCTCCGATCAGTGTTTTCACGGACAAAGCTATATAGCTGTCACCACTAATCAACAGGGATTGCGACTATCTGTGCATGAATGCCGGGTCGGCATATCCTGTTGGCGGTATCAATTACATCCGTTGTATGCTATTATACAGGCACGCTGTTTGATTTAAATTCCATCACATCGTTAAGAATTCAGATATAGTATTAAACAGCCTGTTGATACGGTACCAGTTTCTCATTTTCGCGCTTCGATCTTCCATAAAGTTGCTTTGCTTTGTTCTCGAACATATTTGATCAGCACTTCTCCTGTGTGTTGTGTGGCGATCTTCACATAATTACCATAGGTAAGTACGCTATATTAGTCCATTCCCGGTATGATTTGATATTTGATTGGCAATAATGTCTCACCCTACCCAACATTTGGTAAAAGTTTCCAACGGTTGTAAATTTGGAAAACAGTGCAAAAGATAATTTTTTAACCATATTCTGTCACATATATGTTGAAATTGTTCTCATTGTTTGAGAAATTAGTGGGGAAAATGTTGTTTTTAGACAACAACAGCATCTATTGTTCAGTTTGACATAATATTAGGTAAGATATTTCTAACACTTCGACAGTTCGAGGTACATGGCAGTTCGGTCTGGTTCAATGGCAGGAGTATCACTAACTGGTGTACAGCTTAGTCATCTCCTCCTCGTCGGGGAAATGTGCAATGGTAAGCCAGATAGCATTACGGTATAATAGCACCCCCCCCCCCAACGGATATTATAGCCCCTGCATCGGTGGAATACTGGTGCCATCCCTGTTCCGATGTCTAACTCACCCCGCGACGGAACCCCTCTATTCATGTTCATATATATATATATTTATATATATATATATATATATATATATGTAGTCAACTGGGGTTCCCATAAGCGGGGAGGGGCTGTGGACACTACTTAGTGGGCGCAGGTTCCCAAGTCTTATTGTTTCCACACTCCCCGGGCCAGTTTAATAGAATAGAATAGTGAGGTAATCATGAGTTTATTAATCAATATCATCTATATGGCTATATGTTGAATATCTAAGTTTGATATGTTTGACAAGTTCAAATACAATTACTGGTTCTATATATATATTCTCAACTTCTAGTACAATAAATGTCCTAATAACCTACTTCCGGTCATATATGAGAGAACCGGGTAAACTGTCAGAATACGTCACTTCCGGTACAGAAAGTGTCCAAAATAACCTACTTTCGGTCATATATATGAGAGAACCGGGTAAACTGTCAGAATACGCCACTTCCGGTACAGAAAGTGGACGGAGAAATCTACTTCCGGTAAATATGTATTAGCAGACAGTGTAAACAGCCAGAGAATACAACTTCCGGTGTATAAAATCTTCCCCAATTTCGTGGTAATTATAATGTCCCCCACAACTCTTGCCTTTGGCTGGGTAGTCAGAGCTATTAGTAAGAGATGGTGACCATACTCGGGATAATTCTGACTGAACCAATGTTGCAAGAAACAGTGGCCTTTTTTATACGATTTGAGCGGATCGGGAGATCGTATTGGCCGACCAATCGGAGGTCACCGCTCAAATCGACGAATCAGAACCACTGCCCCTTTGCACACATTGGATCAGTCCAAAGTTGAAGTGGTGACCAGCTCACCGTTAATGGGCCTTTAGTGAAAAGACACCTTACAGGTAAGACCTGTTAACAAGTGGGTGAAATCACCCAACATTACCACACTCCTCCCTCCTTAAAAATCACAATGTATACATTGTGAAAAAGGTCCATACAAAGTTAGAAATGTTCTGTTCTTGATGCACAGGATGAGGATCATGAATTCACGATATCGTTATCCGTTGTCACGTTTTGAAACAGACTATAACAGTCACTCGAATCCACTGCTGATTCTCGAACAATAGTCTAAATGGTGCGATTTCAGTTTCCTTCCATGTACAGCTTAGACACCTTCCCAGCTTAGACACCTTCCCAGCTTAGACACCTTCCCAGCTTAGACACCTTTCCATCTCCCGGCCAGAAGTAATGATCGAGCAGATGCTCGCTTGATAACTGGGTAGAGTCCGCGATCAAGTATGCAATTTCGCCATCCTCGCGTTGTATTGTCGACTGTCCAACAAACCAAGTATCCATAACGATGGACGTAGATAGTTTAATATTGCCTGCATCAAAGGTTTCACAAACAAAATACTCTTCCGCCAAAGATTTTGTCGTAACCAATCGTTTTACTCGTGGCACCAGACTATCACATTGCTTGAGACCCTCATGAACCATAATATCACTGTTAACTCCGAGACCATTATCATCACCGTAACCACTATCGCGACTATCACTTTGCTTATGACCCTCATGAACCATGATATCGTTTTTAGCACCGAAACATTCATCGTCACCATGACCACTATCGCGACTATCACTTTGCTTATGACCCTCATGAACCATGATATCATTTTTAACACCGAGACCTTCATCGTCACCATGACCACTATCGCGACTATCACTGCTCGAATCGAGTGTGTATGGAAAATTAAAGCAGACAACTCCTACCGAAAAATTACGACCAGCAGCGGCAGATGGTATGGATGGTACCAATCGCTTCGAGACCAACTCATCAGGAGGGTTGGACACCATTAAGGCACCAGTGTCCTGTGAGCTCTTCGGTTTTTGAAGGTGGCCGACGTCCTGTCCATCTGCACATGTATACCCAACAAGATACCCTACATTCTCGTCACACCCAATTCGAGCCAGTGAATCATCTGTACCAACGGAATAAGTATCTGTTTCATGAACATTAATGCACGCAGTCGAACAAGAGCGGCTATGGAAAAGCCTTATTTCACCATCGTTAACAGTCAATGTTTTATTACAAACATTTAAGATTCCATGATTCTCTTTGAGGAAATCTAAACCAAGTATGCCACTGAAATTTTTGACGTCAGCTACCACAAAGTCTTGCTGTACTACAAGAGCTGGAAAACCGACTTCCAACGAAACTGATCCATGTACATTCAAGTCTTGTCCAGCTGCAGTGGAAAGCTTAATATCAGAGAAGTCCAATGTATCACTCGGCAGACATAATTGATCATAAAAACTTTTATTTAAAATAGAAACGGGTGAGCCAGTGTCAACCAGAAACGTACAACAAACACCAGTTACCACTGCACGACAAAATAAACATGTCTTAGAAGCCTGTGTTGAACACGTTGGTACAATATCAGAACTAGCAAAACGTTTTCTATCAGACTGAGGACTCCTCGTCTCATAACAAAGTGCTGAATTTACAAAACCCGACTGCTGATCTGCAATCTTTCGTCGGCACGAGCCTCCACGTGACCTACTTTATTGCAATAATAGCACGTGACCTGTCGCCTCGGAGAAGTAGGACCTCGATGTTGACTTTGACCTCCCAGCTGATGTTCAAGAGTTGAGATCCTATCAAGGAGCTGGTGTTCCGCATTGTTACCACTATCTGGAGGTAGCATGTGCTTGTCTAACGGGCCCTCAATAGATTCAAATTCGGATGACAAGGCAATAGCATGATTAAGTGTTACTGGGTGTCCATATTGAACATGTTTCTTCAATTCGGAATGTCTCAAACCCCAAATGAACTGCTCAACCAAGAAGGGCTCAACATTAGAGTGGGTTAAGCCAGGGTGAGCTTTTCGAGCCAATGTTGTCAATTCATAACCATATTCGACTACAGATTGGCCTACTTTCCTTGTGCATTGACGGAAATTCGACCGATGTGTTGACAACTGTTGAGATGGGCTATACCGGCGTGTCAAAATTTCTTTAAGTATTTGATAGTTGTAAGTTTGCTCCGGAGTTAGATTACCCAGGATGGTCTGTGAATTCCCTCGCAAATTTATCAACAAATGGTATGCCATTTCTGGTCCCTTCCAACCATTTAGCTTAGCAATAATTTCAAAATGAGTCATGTAGTCATTAATGTCCCATTTCTTATCATCAAAAGTTTCAGGATTCACTATTGGTTTAACAAATTTATTAGAAGATGATAAGTGCTCAGAAAAAAATGGTTTGTGAACAGATTCATTTGTGGAAGAATTATATAGTGTGTGATTGGGACCCCTATCCCGCATGTGTAAATATTGAGAAAATAAGTCTTGGCTATGTATTGCCGACTGCCCTGTTGCAATACCAAGAGTGTCATTTACATACCCTAAAATTGACTTACTGTATGCTGGGGTTTACGCTACACAATGGGTAAAAGAACATTTACTCCCATTGAAACTTTGACTTGGAGTAGTCTTAAATGTTGAAATTGGAGTAGAGGCAACAGAGGTCACACACGAGGTTACAGTCGGTCCACCCCAACCCGAAGTGGTAATTTGTAAGGTATACCCATCTGGAAGAGAGCTACCCAGCCTATTATGACTCATTATGGAAGTGTCTACACCACTATCATTTGATACAATCCTTGGATTGATACCCATTGAGTGTAACAGTGTAGCAATATACCTGTCAGTATTTTCTGACTCCTCATCAGACCCGACTAAGGGGTCATACAAACCCCGGGGTTCAGTCCTATCCCACCCTGTGGAATATTTCCCAGCCATAGTTCAACCTTTTGGGGAAACAGTTATTCAAAAATATATAATTTTTCAAAATTCAAACTTGAATATTACTTTAACATAAGATAAATATTGAAAATGTGAATATATATGACGTCCTAAATTGTGACAAGAATAATCCTGCTCACGGCACCATAAATGTAGTCAACTGGGGGTTCCCATAAGCGGAGAGGGGCTGTGGACACTACTTAGTGGGCGCAGGTTCCCAAGTCTTATTGTTTCCACACTCCCCGGGCCAGTTTAATAGAATAGAATAGTGAGGTAATCATGAGTTTATTAATCAATATCATCTATATGGCTATATGTTGAATATCTAAGTTTGATATGTTTGACAAGTTCAAATACAATTACTGGTTCTATATATATATTCTCAACTTCTAGTACAATAAATGTCCTAATAACCTACTTCCGGTCATATATGCATTAGCGGACAGTGTAAACAGCCGGAGAATACAACTTCCGGTGTATAAAATCTTCTCCAATTTCGTGGTAATTATAATGTCCCCCAAAACTGTTGCCTTTGGCTGGGTAGTCAGAGCTATTAGTAAGAGATGGTGACCATACTCGGGATAATTCTGACTGAACCAATGTTGCAAGAAACAGTGGCCTTTTTTATACGATTTGAGCGGATCGGGAGATCGTATTGGCCGACCAATCGGAGGTCACCGCTCAAATCGACGAATCAGAACCACTGCCCCTTTGCACACATTGGATCAGTCCAAAGTTGAAGTGGTGACCAGCTCACCGTTAATGGGCCTTTAGTGAAAAGACACCTTACAGGTAAGACCTGTTAACAAGTGGGTGAAATCACCCAACATTACCACATATATATATATATATATATATATATATGTATGTATGTATATATATATACTAGCATGTTAGCCCGCCACTGGCGGCATTCGTCTCATGGCTTTGTTTCAGAAACATGACATTTTTTTAATTTAACCAAATTTCAAGTCGATAGCTCCACCCGTTTCCGACATCTGGTCTGCGCATGCGCGAAGCTTGCGTCGCAGGGGCTCGGCGACCCGATAAAATTCGTACCCGGGGCAAGATACATTCACATACCAAATTTCAAGTCGATAGCTCCACCGGTTTCCGAGATCTCGTCTGCGCATGCGCGAAGCTGGCGTCGCACGGACTCGGCCACCCGATAAAATTTGTATCCGGGGCAAGATACATTCACATAGCAAATTTCAAGTCGATAGCTCCACCCGTTTGCGAGATAACGCATTCTATGTTTTTCAATGAGTTAATTCATGGTACCCGTCCTCCCCGTCCTAAACTTCAGAGCGGACAGTCAATTAATCCCGTCGTGAAATCCCTCTGCATAATATTTCGAGCTCTTAGATCAATTCTGCCTTTTTAGTTGCATTTCGTCCGCATCCGTATTTCGGACGCATGGGGTCAGTCGTTTAGCCACGTCCATTGGAATCCGCATCGGACGCATGGGGTATCGTTTAGCCACGTCCATTGCAATAAAGAGCGTTAATTGTTAAAACCTCCGTATAAGGTATAGATAAAGAGCGTTATTGCCTTAACCACCGCCGTGCCTTTGCGGTGATTTGGGAGTGGATAAAGGGTGCTCAGAGCTTCTCGAAAACACGACTACGGCGGTGTCGGTGGGATTTTACACTTACATACGAAGTTTGATCTCAATCTGTACACGCGTTTTGGATTCTATGAAGTACACACACACACACATATATACGAAGTCTCAAAATATATAGTACTAGCAGGTTAGCCCGCCACCGGCGGCTTGTCCGAAACATGACATTTAAAAAAAAAAAAATTTAATTTTTAGCTCCACGCGTTTCAATAAGAAAAAATTGTACCCGGTAGCTCCACCCGTTTCCGAGATCTGGTCTGCGCATGCGCGAAGCTGGCGTCGCACGGGCTCGGCGACCCGATAAAATTTGTACCCGGCGCAAGATACATTCACATAGCAAATTTCAAGTCGATAGCTCCACCCGTTTCCGAGATCTCGTCTGCGCATGCGATGCACGGGCGTCGCACGGGCTCGGCGACCCGATAAAATTTGTACCCGGCGTAAGATACATTCACATAGCAAATTTCAAGTCGATAGCTCCACCCGTTTCCGAGATCACGTCTGCGCATGCGTTGCACGGGCGTCGCACGGGCTCGGCGACCCGATCAAATTTGTACCCGGCGCAAGATACATTCACATAGCAAATTTCAAGTCGATAGTTCCACCCGTTTCCGAGATCTCGTCTGCGCATGCACTGCACGGGCGTCGCACGGGCTCGGCGACCCGATAAAATTTGTACCCGGCGCAAGATACATTCACATAGCAAATTTCAAGTCGATAGCTCCACCCGTTTCCGAGATCTCGTCTGCGCATGCGCTGCACGGGCGTCGCACGGGCTCGCCAATACGACAACGACCACCGCCTGGTCAAACTACACACACATACCAAGTTTCGTCCCGATCGGTCGAGAATCGTAGATTTGTATGAAGTACAACACACACACAAACATAAATATATAAGAGAGATATGTAAATTAGATAGATTGTATCAAAATATATAGGAGAGATATGTAAATGATCTACACACCATTAGTGGTGTTTGTCAAAGTTTAGTGGGGTATATCAATACTCATTCACGATCATATCATTGAGGTCCGGAGGGTGTGGGCTATCTCTCGAATACAAGGAGTTCTCAAAATATATAGAAGAGAAGACTAGCCGATGAGCCCGACGTTGTCCGGGATACGTTGTCCGGGCTATTCAAAAACCAGAGCCGACGTTGTCCGGGCTATTCAAAAACCAAATTTCAAGTCGATAGCTCCACCCGTTTCCGAGATCTCGTCTGCGCATGCGCGAAGCTGGCGTCGCACGGGCTCGGCGACCCGATAACATTCGTATCCGGGGCAAGATACATTCACATAGCAAATTTCAAGTCGATAGCTCCACCCGTTCCCGAGATCTCGTCTGCGCATGCGCGAAGCGGGCGCCGCACGGGCTCGCCAATACGACAACGTTCACCGCCTGGTCAAACTACACACACGTACCAAGTTTCGTCCCGATCGGTCGAGAATCGTAGATTTGTATAAATGACAGACAGACAGACAGACAGACAAACAAACATACAGACAGAGGTCTTCAAAATATATATGAGATAGATATATATATATATATATATATATATATATATATATATATATGTTACACGTTGAATAACAATGATCGGACATAATTATTACGATATGAAAATTTATTCAGGTGGATATGTTCAGTAGGAAGTCCCTCATGTGTGTGGGGAACACCTCAAAATGTTGCCAAGTATCATTAGGAAAGAAAGAAATAACCAAAATAATAAGTAGATGCTTAGCGTGATTATTGTTAAAAATGCCAATGTGTACATAATTTGATCAAAGAGATAGGAATTGTTTTAAAAGTGAGTTTCTGTCTAGTACATGCAGATCACAATGCATCCGTTATAAATTATAACTATATCCTCGTCCACATCCGTGATTTTTAATATATTATCCATCTCGCCGTGTACTTGAGTATTCACGAGGGTCCTACTAAACAACGAACACAAACGAACATAAACGAACACAGGTCCAAAAAGCGGAGTAGAAGGGTGAAATTTGGTTTGTGGGTGCGCGTGGGTCCATTCTATGTGTATGTGGTATTATTTCCAACTTTGATGATTGATTTTTTGAGTTATTAGCATTATTTTAATACAAAACTACTAATCAACGAACACAAACGAACATAAGATTAGCGGCAGTGCAGAGGCTACCATGCAGGTGTTAATTAACTACGGCTTACTCTGTCTCCTCAACAAGGCTTGTTTTTACTGCAAGATGATTGTCAAGTTTATCACTGATGGCAATAAAAACACGGGGAAACATCAGAGGTCGGCGTTTTAATGCATAGCTAACAAAACATTTGAGTGAATGTGAGTGAGTCATTGTTGTCAGTCTCTGAGATGACTATATATATTTTCTCAGTCTCGGAGATCACTCTGGTAAATGCTATTTCTGCTTGCTTTCCTGATACACGCATACGCTATGTACCAGGCATCTTAAGGAAAATCTCAATCGTAATTTAAGTAAAACAGACAGTGATCAAACTGTCAATAAGATGGAAAAGTATTCAATAGCGAGAGCGACTTGGTAACAATAGAAAACTAAATCATTTATGACGAAATACAGACAGACATAATTGACAAATATATGTGACAACAGACGATACCTTACATTTATGGAAAGACTAAAGACGAAAGTTTTCAATGCTAGAAAACAAAATTCAACAATTCCGAAATGTTGGCAGTGGGTATATGCTGTGAAAATATTTCCAGCGGTCAAAAACCGACACAAAAAGAAAATGTAGACAGACTTTGTCCGTATACAAATAAGAAATATCGCATAAACAGTATGTTATTGTCATATGTTTGACCATTGTGTAAACAAAAGCATAAAAAGTTACTTTCCTGGTGTTTGTTTATATTATGATGGTAAACATAAAGAGCGTTCTTTGTTGCTGAATTCCTGACATGGAACTAATAAAGAGCGTTTATATCATTTGTGTGTGATTAGCCAGTAACACGTACTGTGTTGTCTTCTGTAACACAAGCAGGCTCTTGTTTAGGTAAAATATAGTAGGTCTTTATGATAGCATGCTGTTTACACGATGAACGAAACTGTATGCGTTTTAGTGTTTTTCTGTTTACGGTGATTGGAACAAATATGAATATTTTCGACAACTAAGGCCTCCCGTGCCTTTAATAATATAATTAACATACAAACTGACTGAGTTTACAGACAATTTAAATGAAACAGTGACTGACCAACTGCGTGACATTCGAGTGGAGGGGATTTTACATTATCAGGCATTGCATCATCTTTGGAAGTGAGACACGAAATTTGAACAAATATGACGGCCGAACAACGAGACAGACTAATGCGAATAAGTGCATTACTTGATTTTAATGATTTAAATAATGTAACATTTTGCTGGAGCCATTTTCATCCATGTACTGACTTCAAGGAGAACAAACTCTGCCCATCGTTCCGCCGGGGCTGAGTTGTAAAATAATATATAAATATTCGATTGTATATAAAACAAACTCTGATTCTAGTACCTGAAGCTCTACTGAAAGAGCAGTGTGATGCCAGGGAAGTTAAACGAAGTAATAATAAGACAAACTAACTAAGTCAAAACAACTCAGTGACAAAGAGACAGAGTATAAGCCGTAGAGAAGGCGGCAGTTAATTAACACCTTTATTAACACCTTTGCAATACGGCTAATCTCATGTTCGTTTGTGTTCGTTGTTTAGTAGCTTTGCATTCAAATAATGCTTATATCTCGAAAAATAAGTCATCAAATAACACCACATACACATATAATGGACCCACACGCACCCACAAACCAAATTTCACCCTTCTATTCCGCTGTTTAGACCTGTGTTCGTTTATGTTCGTTTGTGTTCGTTTGTGTTCGTTGTTTAGTAGGACCGATTCACGAATGGAACGCGGAAATGAACATGTTCGTGAATTTTGAGATGCAAACGTCTTGAATATTAACCAATAACCACTGATAACCACATCTACATTGGTCTCAAATGTTTATAAGTCCATCTTCCATGAGAAGGTAATTTAATTACGTACTATCATGTCTCATTTGAAGCGCATTGATGCATGTGCACTGATTGACCGAACACGGCAACAGGCCTACTAGTACTGCGACATTGTTTGGTTCTGTGAGAATAAATTGTTGTATAATTTTGGAAGACTGTTGTCTTTGAATTGGTAAGGTATTTTTCTTACAATCAAGTTACATGTACTCTGGTACAATACCATAATATGATTTTAAAGTCGAGAATCTTAGAAAAAAAGTGTAGGCAGGTAAGATGTCACCCTAATAACAATCATAATTAGGATGCAATTCAATGAGTCACTAATATATTAAATTATTCTTTCTTTCAGGAGCTACACTGAGCTTGCACAGGTTAGCATCAACCGAGTATCTGCGAAAAAACATCGGACACAACATACGGATGGTACAATCTTCTCAAGTTGATGTGTAATAACCGAAGTACGGTACCAGTACCGGTACTAGGCCTAGGGTGTGTGTGTGCGAGTGTGACTGAAGATCAGATTCCTTGATTGATTCAATGAAATCTAGTATCTACAATTATGGTCTATTACATGTAGCACCATCTCAAACATATTCTAGTGAATTGTGGACTTCTCCGGTCTTGCTGGTGTTAGCTGGTACCAATAAATCGAGACTGTTCAATAGGAACTGGTACAGAAATGCACTGAATATAATGTTACAAGATTTGTGGAAATTTAAGTGAGATATTCTGATACACGAGACAGTTCCAAGATTCGAATATAAGACTCAGCGACGACAACCAGCTTTCCTATAAGCATGCGATGGCAACTGATGCACTGTCTGATATATACAGTTGACAGTTGCAGGACGGTGGTGTTTAATTTAGTTGTTCAATGATATTTCGGATGTTTTTTCAAATGAACTGGATTTTCGTGAAGAAATACTTTTGCCAATACATTGGCTGACCAACCGGACAATGAATTTCTGGATATGTATACTGTTATGGAGAAATCAAGTACATGGATAGAGGAATATGTTGACTGTTGTATCACTGCTTCATCAGTTTATCAGGTTCATTACAATTTAAATGTTATTTGTCTACATAATATTTACATTTTACTATTAAGCGAAAGATGTTGTCTTTGTATGTTTTTTTCAAAGAGTTTTCTATCCTGGAAACGCGCTAACCTATATGCGATAACCGTCTGTGCATTTTATTTAATAGATTCCATTGACACTCTATACTTACTCTAACTATACATACCGGTACATGTATATTAGCAGTGAAATTGGACTGCAGGAATTAGCATAGTTGCAGTTAAACTAAATGTGCACAGAATGTTATCTCATAAGTTAATGCATTTTCAGGTTAGATAACTCATGAAATACATACAAAGACACTTTCAGCTTTACTAAGGTTGTATGAAACCACCCCAGTTGCATATGCATTGCACATAATACATGTGTCTGTCCGGAGTTGAATTTACAATATTGCTACAGTAATGCCCAAAGTAATTGACCACTTAACCACAGCAGAATTATTGGTAATTTTTCAGGATTTAGTCGGAAATATGGCATGTTGCCATTTATCGTAAAGCTCTCGCTGAGAACTTTCCAATAAATGGCAACAAGCTCGCTGAGAGCTTTCTAATAAATGGCAACAAGCCATATTTCCGACTAAACCTGAACAATTACCCATAATTCTGCTGTGGTTAAGTGGTCAATTACTTTGGGCATTACTGTAAATATATTTGAAATTATAAGGAACAGATTTTCAATTTTCAATCATCAGGCCTATATTAATGACCACAAAGGTCAATACATGAACAGACTAATACTAAGAATTTTACGGTGTTGCTGTAACTGATAAATGGGCAGACTGAAAATTCACTGTTTTGTTGTAAATTTTTTAACGGCATAATCGTTTAAATCTAGGGTTCAATTGTAAAGTCAAGAATGGACAGACCGTGAAAAATTCACGGATTGGCTGTACATTTTTTAACGGAGAGACCGTGAAAAATTCACGGATTGGCTGTAAATGTTTTAACGGTAAGACCGTGAAAAATTCACGGTCCAACCGGTCCACAAATTGCCGGCAAATTGCCGTGAAAATTCACGGTTCTGTTTTAACAGTGTACTGTTGACTTCCGTTTTTGACTAATCGGTTCGACTCCGGACGGATGGGACACGTACCGACTAATGCAAATTGCTCAATATATTGGTTCAATGTCAGCAAAGTATGACTGAGGATTAGAATACTGCCGAGAAAGATTCATGTGAAGTCTAGATTAATATTATCCATCATGACCTGGGGTGTGGGATGGAAAAATCTCACCCGAGGGGCCAGATATTTGGGCCGGACACGAGGCTTGCCGTGTGTCCGGACCAAATATCTGGGCCCGAGGGTGAGATGTTTCCATCACACATCCCAGGTCATGATGGATCATTTTTCTCCCAACCCAAGAGCCACATTCCGATTTTTTTTTTATACCAATCTTTGGCACATTCCAGTAGCTTCGTAACGGTATATCTGGGGAGAAATCTTCGTGATTAACTGGGATGATGTCGGTATATACCAAAGGTATATACTCTATAAACAAAGCGCGTTACCCGTGCGCGCAGGGTTAATACGTTAGAGTGAAATCGACACGGTCTTCTGAAAACGACATGGAAACGTCACATCGTTGCACCTGCATAAATTCCGAGAAACGCGCGTATTGATATGAAGTATATACAACTGGACTAATCGTGTTTGTCATCGGAAATGACCATATCGATACCATTTAGAAAAGGAAACATGTGAATATATGACAGACACATGTTAGTTAGACGCGTTCGACGATTTATTGCAACGATTACAACTGTTCGAATGTGGAATTATTTCGTTCGTCATTTGTGAAGCGGCTATTGTTTACCTGTTACGAAATGTGCCAGTGGTACCAGTTTCGCTTGGGGTCTTCCGTTTTATGGAATATGTTCGCAAATTAGTCGTTTATATTTCATGTTATATATGCAACTCTGTGTCTGCAAGTGAGGTTATGTTGAAGATTTTTCGTGATTAACAGTTGGGGCTTATCTCCATTTGTATTAGCGTCCACGAATTCGTCCGTATTTATTTACTTGAAACGTGAAGCGTAACTGGTTGGTCGCCATTGTTTTTATCTGTTTTAATTCACACAAAACATGATGACGGATAGTTAAATTAGTTCCGGCTCTTAATTAAATAGGTAAAGCAGTCACTTGGGTGGTGTGAGATAGATGGTCACGTGTTATGTGAGACAGGGAAATCTCACCCAGCTATCTCACACTGGCTGCCTGTGCTAAAGTGTTTAGGGGGTGGGAGAAAAAAATATCTCCTTGAATGCGTTTGAATGTGATATGCGACAAAGCCTACCAAACAGACTGAGTTTTTCGGAGCATAGCATTGTCAACCTCGAAGAAGTTATTATTAGTTAATCTAGTTTGAAATTTGTTTTGAGAAATAACCGAAAAAGTGCTCTTGATAGATTTCCGCAGTATTGTCAACTTGGTCGTTTTGGCTTGATAATAATTCCAAGTTGCTATGTCGTAGCTCCTTGAGGAACGCACACTTCGCTGCTTTATAGCAGATATACGAGAGATGATCTGACCTCTTGGGTGACGTTCAACGTTCCATATACGTTGGAAATTATGCCTTTGACCATGAAGTTTCTTCACTTTTTCATTCCAATATGGTTTAACGTGCGATTTGTACGACTTTTTTGGGATGAAGATTGACGACGCAGAATTCATATCTTCGATAATGCCCAAGTAATGTGAATCAAGGCTAGAAGAGTCTGTAATGGGACTTTTGGGTAGAAGTTCATTGATACAATTTTGATAACCCGCCATTGAAGAGTCTGAAGACAAAATTTCTTCCAGTAGACAGAGCAGCGGACGATTGTGGTTACCTAGCTCGATGCGCATTTTAATAGGACGGCGGTTGGAATAATCAGTGGCAGAGTAGTCGATGACTCTTATTTCGTTTATATACAAGGTGTAGATTTGATTTGTGTATAAATGTATGATCTATCGTGGTACCTGAATCGCTTGAGGCAGTACCTGGAATGTGCGTGGCAATCAAACGTGTGACCGGATCAGAGACCGATTTACAGAAACGAGCTTCCTACGTGCGATAAGTTTCTTGAAGCTGCGATTTCTGGCGTCCGATTTTTGGAATTGCCGTTAAAATCATCCTCAACAATAACGGCACCCATAGATGAGTAATAATAAATCGTCATTTCCAGCTAATTTAGGTAATCACGAGAAAATGCGACTGAGTAGTTCGTTGAGAGGACAGACAGACCCGTATAGTATAAATGTACTGCAAGTTATTTTGCTGTAATTGGATACCATGCACACATTCTATCGTAATTTAGGTAAATTATTGAGACAGCTCTATCCAGTTTTCTGAGCCAGAAAATCGCCCTTGTCACGCCCCTTTGCATGGGTAGTCTATGGGAGAAATCACACACTGCGTGGTAATGGCAATTATTGCTAACAGTATATATCTAGTATCTGGATATTGTGGTTGTGGAGCCAATGCCCGCTGATTGCAAGTAGATCTGACATGAAGCTGTGGCTACCCATCACCCCAGTGGCGTTCCATGCGTGACGATGTTCAACATCACAAGTAAACAGATGCAAGTTGACAGTGGAGAATATACCTATGTTTATGCGAGTTAGTATACACAATGATATATCGATCAGTACGAATAATTTTGTACTATACAATAGAAATATTATAGATATGAAAAGCAAGAAATTACTACAACATTCGGATATCAAATATCTCCAAACTGATTTGACGGACGGTTAAAATGGTCACGGGTTGTTGGTGGACATCTGTTGCCGAATTAACTCTTAGAAAGCTGTGGTCTACAGAATACAGCCTCTGGCCAGAAACCTTTCTCCAGGATTTCTTCAGAATCATGAACATGAACATTGATACACACCGAGACTGAACCATCGAGCATCGATGCTCACATTGGCATGGGTCATTATGTTGTGAAGATTTCGATGTGCACGTGTTTATTTTCTGCATCCTCTACATCTTCTATACACCGCGGAGAATGCGAATTACTGAGTGACGAATTTGATATTCACCAAGGTAGTCTGAGATAACATGGGCATCCACTTTGGTGTCCATATTTCCAACAAAGATTCTCCTCTTTCTGATTGGTCGGGTGTTTTGCGTCTGGTCACATCTGTAGTCATCGTTATTGGGGTAACGTGGTTTGAAAGATCGGCATCACCTCTATCCGCTGTTCGCATTTTGGTTCTGGCTGTAAGAAGATGTGGTATTATTAGACTTAGGTTGGTTATTGAAGTCATCAACAGCTATGCGTCCACTGTTCGACAAGTATGAGCGTAACATTAATATAGTTATCTCCCGTCCTCTTGCTGTCAACACTGACTGAATACTTGACATTCGCTTTAGAAGAAGTTGGGGTTGGTGCATCTTTATAGTGTGTCTGGGATGCACGGATGACGACGTATTCACAACATAAGGCGACTTCGCAGGCTGTATTCTGGAGAATATTGCTGATTTATGGTCTAATAGAGTCGCTTATGTCCGATTTTGGGCTCCCGTGGGAAATTCATGAACAAATATAGACACCATGTTCATGAGCCAGTATATGGTCTCTACTTCAGAACAAAATTTGTTAGACACCCTGGGGTCGCGACTGGGTGGTCTTATGACGTCACAACGATGGCCGCCATGCTCATTTTCTCAAGTTCGCTATTGTTGGATTTCATGATAAAAATATAATTGTGATGTAAAATATATGACAATCCTTTTGCACAGTGCATGGCGTGACGCCATGTTATAATTATATATAAATAATTGTCATCTCGATCAAAGATGGCCGCCAAATTGGTAACCGGAAGTGGGAAAATTGATGGTTTTCCATACATGTCGCCTACATTATCTCCGATTGTATCGAACTGGTGACGATTAGGAAAATACTTCTCTCCAATCTTGATGACAAATCACTTAGGCATCACATTAGTTGATTTCTTGAATCATAACCTTGATTATCTTCTCCAAGTGCGATGATTTAAAGGAAGTGGTATGAATTTTCGCCAAAATATACTTTTTATTTTCTAACTATTTCCTTATAGAAATTTTGAATTAATCGGTGATGGAAATGAGTAAGATCATTACATAAGATATTTACACCTAATTGGGTCCAGAAACTGTCAACTTAATCCAAGATAGCTTCCAATGATGGCGGCCAAAATACGATAATACGCACATTTTACCCTCTTTCACCCAATTACATTTCTGTCATGTAGAAGGTGTGCATTAGACTAATTTATTTCTTCCCAATAAATAATCGCCATGTTATGACACATTCCTATTAGTTGTCTTACCACAATGACTCAACAATGCGAGTTCATATGACAATTATTGTCCAAATAAGCATCGTGAAAATCGCCAAACATTATATTTGTATACGTAAATTAACATGTGCATCATATGAGAAAGCTATATCGGTGTTAGATGTATTAATGAATGTACTCCGATTTAGATAATCCGGAGTTATTAATACCTCATTGTAATCGAGATGGCCGCCAATGAGGCGGAAATGTCGAAATTTGACATTAAAATACATATATTTCCGAAATATATCCCAGCGTGTAAGAATTACACATATGAATATCATTATCATACATGGGTTTTCGATGAGAACACACCATTCACTATATAAAACCAAAATATATGTTCAAGCACGTTGGGTATATGGATTTGTGCCAAACTCGATTCTGATATTATTTAAATATTTTAATAGAGACCAACATGGTATGTGGAGAGAATTGTGAAGTTATCAACTTCAGGCGCTGTCAGCTACCAACGCTCAAATGGTGCATGTGATCGCCATATGCTTTTGCATATCGATACAGATTGACTATATCTACTCGTACACTAAATGGTCTAGCGACGGACTCAATCAGATTACTGTATAACTGGCTTTTGAAGCCTGAAATTGAAAATATAAACAAGGAGATTGTTATTACAACTAAGAAAACATTGCACATTTAGCCTACAAACACTTCACTAAATCAATCAAATTAAGTTGGTGACCTCACAATTAGCCAACATAAACACTATCTCAATAAAATTAAGCCGATTTAATTCTTTCTAATTAATGGGGCCGACTTCTCTGGAGCCGACTTCGCGCGGGGCCGAATTCTCCAGATACCATACCGCCGGTATATGCTTGGTAAATGAACGAGGTTTGATAGTCTGTCGAAGTTACATGAACGTTTTCTGACATAATATCAATAAAAGTCTTCGTAAAATCAATACTTGTATGGGTGATTAAAATGGAAAATCGACACAAAATGACCAGACACGCCCTTCTACCATTCTAGCAAACATATATGCGTAGGAAGAAATGTTGATGATTGCCTCATGACTAAACTCCTTCTTGTCACCAGTTCATACTAAGTACCGGTTTTATTTCCATATTTCTGCACAGTCGATGTCGAATCCGATCAACGATTAAACGTATACTTATTGTTACTGTATTATAAACGGAATAAATATCGTATGAACTAAGGTCTATCTGATCAATCTGGATTGCTTATCACGTGGAAATGTATGGAGCTCTTCGTAGCCTCACCATGACCATGTTCTGCTGAAGTTAATCTATATATGCCACTTGGTTGGTGTAGATTTATCATGATGCATGAATGGAGCATGATACATACAATTTGTGGAATATAACCAGACTGATGTTATAAATCCTAGTCGAATAGAATTAGAACATTTTGAGGCATTAGGATATATATGGATCGGCCTATATAGTATGATCTGAAAGATGCCATTATTATAGTGAACCATGGCCATCTCCGTAGTTACGCGTCCTAATTCCACTTCCTCAATTTCCGCATTTCCTTTTGTTCATGATAACGTTCTAACCAGAATCAACATGGCACGTCACGAGCTGTTATTAACTCCAACTATTACTTCACATTATGTTTTAAGAAGTTAGTGGACTGCGTTCCTCCATAATTTCATTAAGTATTCAGAGCCTGGATCCCAGAGTATATTGGACATAATAAATCAAACGGATGATATGAGCCCAGAAGACAATCACTACCAATGGATTCTTCACCCGTTTTCCGCCGTGTGGGAAACGGTTCGTCAAAACAAGGGAATTAGTATAAATCAAGTGCAACCGCCTGCACAATCACAACTATTGTCAAGAACCACTTTCATATTGAACTGATGTACAAACGCAATGCATTGTCTCGCTAAACTATTCACATGCCAACATCATAGAAATCAATATGGGATGTTAATTTGCTGTATACTATCAATGGTCCATACCAGCCTATTATGCCAAGACACCGCTCATATATTGGGCGAATCACTTTGTATGGCTACCACAAATTAACTGAACAAGAGGAAAGCCAAGAACCAGACACACCACTTTGCCCGTTTCCGGGGATCTTGCCTGGTGTATGATGATGTTCATTTCAGCTGAATGAATATGTCCTGGGAGGTCAATAACCTATATATAGACAGAAAACTCCACATCTATACTATATATTTTGAGACTTCCGTATATATATGTGTGTGTGTGTGTACTTTATAGAATCGAAAACGACTCCACCCATCGAGCTCAAATTTCGTATATGTAAAATCCCACGGACACGGCCGTGGTCGCGTTTTGCAGAACCTCAGAGCACCGTTTCTCCCTTCCCAATCATCAAATCGGCACTTCGGGGTTAATAGCGTTCATATATAAAGAGCGTTCGTTTTCCGCAGTGTCTATATAAAGAGCGTCGTTTTCGCTATCTACTTATCTGTATGACGGGAGTCTGTAGCCTGTCGCTCGAAATATTATGCAGAGAAATTTCACGACGGGAAGCGTTTGTTTTCAATTCAATGACGACATTAGGACGGGTACGGCAGACTCGAAATATTATGCAGAGAGATTTCCCGACGGGAAGCGTTTGTTTTCAATTCAATGCAATGTTATCGTACAGAGATGTTATCGTACAGAGATTTCACGACGGGAAGTGTTTGTTTTCAATTCAATGCAATGTTATCGCTCGAAATATTATGCAGAGAGATTTCACGACATTAGGACGGGTACGGGCATGTTAAAACAAAAGTAAAACAAAGAATGCGTTGTCTGTCGTTCCTAGGAAGGGGGGATTTCATCGGGTAATTTTTTCCGCCAGAAACAAAAAAATTAATTAAAACAATTTAAAATTAAAAAAATTTAAAAATAAAAAAACAATTCAGAAAAAAAAAATATTAAATTTAAAAAACATTAAATTCATATTAAAAAAATAAAAAACAAAAAATAAACAAAAACAAAATAATTATAAAAATGTCATGTTTCTTGCAATTGCTTTTTCGAACAAAGCCATGGGACGAATGCCGCCAGTGGCGGGCTAACCTGCTAGTATGCTATATTTGTTGAATAACTTCATCCATATTTCAGAACCTGGTACATTCACAATTTATCACATTAAGCTTGATTCGGGACGCTACTCCATATACGGATATATTACCCACCTATGGGGTCTATTCTATTTTTATCTGCCGTAGACATCAATACGATTGAAGCCTGCTAACTTCAGCTAAACAAGGTTCAAATGACGTTAACATGAACATTGAATTAAAGGTTACAGCGCAAAGAACCGTGAGACAGGCAGGCCAAGTGACAGCCAAATAATGAATTTTACTATTGTTTGTGTTGATAAACAAGGTTCTGTTTCTTGCTTGCCAAGATTCATGGTATAGCTGAGAAGTACAATCCCACTTCATAGCTATCACAATAAACAACTATGTATTGCTACCTTATATGATACACTATAATTATGCATTTTCTACTGATATGTCATGACAAGAACTAACACCAATGCTTATCTGCATCAGTTGCCATTTGATATGGTAACGACCAATATTTCTCAATTAGTCTCTGGCATAGAGTATAGCACAGAAGGCTAGAGTTTAGGATGGTAACACTTGTCCCCCAAGCTAAGATGGCGGTCTAAGATACTTTATAATTTCACATAGTGAGTTGGATTTTTTCTTCAACACCCCCCTCACTTAATATAAGGACATTTGAAGAAAAGACACGTATACCATATATGACATCGCCAATTTGTATAAGAAATTAAGGCTATGCGCATGTACTTAAAATTGGCTGATTAACCTAATTCCCCATGATGGAATGCCAGGGCGAAATTTGGTGTTATAACGAACACTGACTTTTGTATTTTGACTGCCATTTTGGTACCCATCTTGGATGAAACTGAAGAGTTCTGTTGAAGTGTGATAATAATTCTGTTTGTGGCACGAATTTTTCTTTCTCATCACTGAATTCCGCTCATTTCTTTAAATATATTGCTACAATATTGGAATTGATATTTGACAAGATGCTATAAATTCGGTTGTCTAAAGAGGATTTTTGACAGATCGAACATGTTTTGTACAATAGAATTGCAGCAATACATTGCTGAAGCAATAATTAATCACATAATTGGTCGAATTCGCAAACGGTACCGAACGGAAGGTCATTTGCATGAGATTCTTGAAAATCGCAAAATTGGTGATTTTCTGGTGCCATTTTGGCAGCCACCTTTGACTGTAATAATATTTTCCCGTGAATTTGGGTACTGTACTTTTAGAACAACTATTAATGAATTGTCCTAACTAAAAAAATGTATAACAATTAAGAAATATGCGCAGAATTCGTCAGTTCTTGGGACAACCCTGTATCTGAACTGAACTGACAATGACGTCAGCTTTATGACGTCATAATTATGTCCAGTCGCGGACCCATGAAGTCTAACAAACTTTTTCCGACTAAGTAAGTGATACACTATCATAATATCATAGTTTCTACATTTGTTCAAAAAATTCCCACGAAAGTACACAAGCGACTCTACTAGTCGCATCAGGCACGGTTTGAGATATGTTTGCGTGAATAGTTGACCAGGTGACATGAGCAAAACGATTTAGTTCTCCGTTGTCATGCATGGCAAACTACGACGATCCCCTCTGAGATTTTCTGCGTATCGATGCTAGCTCACACTGGCATGGGTCATCGTGTTGTGAAGATTTCGATGTACACGTCTGTTTATTTTCTACAGGATTTATTCTACCACTAGAAATTGATCCTTTTACTGAGTTTCTTTGAACGAGAAAACTCACACTTATCCAGAATTGTTCCGATGTCCTGTTTTATTGTTTTGATAACCGCCTTCAGTTTTGCGACATCGCTACATTTGTCGCTTTCAATTCGTTCGATTGCTAACCCGTTTGTGTTGGAAACACTTTCTGATGCGTGGAGGCGGTAAATGATGTCTTGCAGTTTTACCTCATTTTTTGCTGACGCGACTTTCGATGTCTGATTGGATGTTGTCGATTTGAGGCTTGCTGAAGAATAGTAATGTTGGAACGCATTCCAATTCAAATGTCAGTAGACATGCATATCACGCGAGGAGTCTGTGTTCATATCAGTTTGGTTTCCGTTGTTCGCACTATCTGGTGGAGTTTCCGGAGTTACACATTTTGCGTTTGGTTGGGTTTTATTGCCAGATGCACTCAAACGGGGCACTATGTTGTCGACCTTCTCGCCCCGAATACACAGGAATAGTTGGTAAATATCAGTGACAAGTTTTTTCGACATTGGTTCCAAAGCTTTGGTTTGGATCCTGCGTTTTAAATTTGCATCTGATGCCAAGTTAATTACCTCAAGTTTTTTAATTTCTGCAAATAGTGTCTGGCACATTTCTTCCAATTAGACTTCTTTTTCTTTTGTTGAAAACAATAATTTAACAATGAATATATCCTTTGGCGTGTTATGAACACATTCCACCCTCATTAACATTGTATATAACTTGGTTTCCTTGTCAAGACTTCCATCTGTCTGCAAGCTATCAGTGAATGTAACGACCGCACTTGTGAACAATGTATTTTTATGTACTTGGGTTGGATATGTGGAAAACTGACTCGCCAATGTTTGTGGCGCAAAATTCATCGGGTCCATGTTAAAAATGTTATCAGTTTGTGTTAGCATGTTTTCCATATCTATGTCTCAATATCCTACAATCTTAAAACTATTGGTACTCTAGAACGTAGGTACCATACTTATCCCGTGGGGAGTACCAAACTATTGGTACTCTGGTGAAGTACCTAAACTTTAGGTACTCTGATTTACCTATCCAGGTACTTATTTGTACACTGGAGTACCTAAAATGTATGTACTCTGGAATGATGCCACAGCGTTTAAACATCGAATTAAGTACAAAACCCCGATCGAGGTTCTTCGAGATCATGTTTTCAGTTACATGGAGTCCCTCACACAGTGCAAAATGAAACAATTCGAATTATTTTACTTTTATTAGTATAGAACATCGATCGTGTTTTTGTACTTAATTCGAGGTTAATACCCCGAATTCAGGTTTCCCTGACCTGTTCCCTGCACATGGAGTAAAATTTGTCAGTCTGAATGTCTGAAACAATCGGCCAAATTTCTTAGAAGTAAACATTATGAATCATCACAAGCATCTTAAAGAGGTCTGGTTGAACCACAAATCGATCTATTATAGCCCGATAAATCGCAAACTACTTTGCGATCAATCGCAAACCTTGCGAATAGCAAACTACTTTGCGATAAATCGTAAAACCACTGTTATTAATCGCCGATATATTTGTATGCGTTGGCACTAATGGGCTTGAATTGTATGAACATTATAAATAAGAAATCTTAAACATGTCTGGGCAAACCACCAATCGATCTATAATAGGACGGTCGCGTTAAAATAGACCGATCGGTCTTTCACAGCCAGCTTGCATGTGGGATAAGGGGAGCAAACCTGTGCGATAAATCACAAAAAAACTTTGCGATAAATCACAAACACCTTTGTGATACTTGCAAACCTTTGCAATAAATCTCAAACATCTTTATGATAACTCTAAAACTACTTGGTGATTATACTTTGCGATTTATCGTAAAGATAGTTGAGATTTACCACAAAGGTTTGTGATTTATCGCAGATATATTTTTATGCATTGGCACTAATGGGCTTGCGTGTAAACATTATAAATCAGACATCTTAAACAGGTTTGGATTTCCCTGACCTGTTCACTGCACGTGGAGTAAAATTTATCAAAATGTCTGAAATAATCGGCCAAATTTCTTAATTTGTGTGTAATTAAAGTAACTTTATAAATCAGACATATTAAACAGGTCTTGGTGAACCACCTATCGATCTTTAATAGCTCGGTCGGGCTAAAATAGACGGATCTGTCTTTCACAGCCAGCATGCATATGGGATAAGGGGCGCAAACAATTGCGATAAATCACAAACATCTTTACGATAAATCGATAAATATTCAAAATAAACATATGCAAATATTCAAGCAAACAAAATTTCAATAAGTCAAGAAATTTAGAGTTCCCTCTCGTACAACAGTGAGCACTGTGCCAGAAAGACTGATCTGTCTAATTTAGGGTTTTACTCCAATCGGGCTATTATACATCCATTTCTGATTCACTCAGACTTTCTTTATACCCATCATAAATATCGCGTAAATAGTATATAATTGTCAAGTTCGTATGGTGCGTTATGTAAACAAAGCCAAATTATGTTACAAAACCTCTTGTAGAGTACGTAAATATTGTGCGATAAGCAAAATACTCAACAATGGGAATACCAGACTAATGAACTTTGGTTAATTAAAACTGACACCATGTTGTTTGCAACATACCGTTATAGCGCTCAGTAATCATCGCCACAAGATTTCGGTGTTAAAAGGATCACCTTGAATCACTCTCCCAAAAAATATCGTCACAGTGTTTTGCTTATCGTATATTCTCAACGTGCTTTACCGGTATATAAACAAGGGCTGAGCTCGCACAAAAAGAGTTTAATGTACTTAATGTATGACCATTGACCAAGTTTGGGACAGCCATAGTGAATAAATTATTCTCCAATCGCATCTATGCGTCAACGAGTCAAAGTCATTGCTTCATTGTCAGTTGCGGTCAAAAAATCATTGATTAGCCATCGGCCGATTTTCGGAGATCATAAGGCCAAAAGGAAGAATACCTGAGTTTAGGGTAACATGAGGGAAAAAACAGGGGCGGGCGGTACTTCATTTTATTTTATTTTTTCATTTTATTTTTCACGGGGAATAGTAGCTAAGTATTCGTGCCTTCTAATCGTCTGCCAGTGTCACTCGTATATAGCTTGGGCAAGTCATTGTCACACTAATCAATGTCATGGTAGCTTTAATCAGTTTAATGGTGTTGCAGATGTTCAATGACATGTATACAGCATGATATTAAATGATATTATATATAGAATAAAAGGTCGGTAGACCTCATGTCCACCTCTAAGCGTCGGCTTGATACGACCGTTGTTTGCGCATAAAAACCTGTCTTTAGTGCTAGTAAACCTACATACCAAATTTAATTTCATTCAGTACACATTTACTAAAGTTATCATCCGGAAACCTCAAATTGGCAAACATTCTAAGTCAAACAGGGACATAACTCTGGTGAAAATTGGCGAGCGGAACCCGAATTCGAACTTGACCTGTGTTTTGCTGGGAGAAAGACACATACCAACTTTGGTTCAGATCAAATAATCCAAACTGGAGTTATCGGTCGGAAACCAAAAATGTTAACAGACGGTCAAATTCTAAGTCGAAAAAGGGCCGTAACTCATGTAAAAATAATTGGACGGAACCCATATTCGAACTTGGCCTGTATCTTTAGCTGGGAAATTCACATACCAACGTTGGTTCAGATCAAATAATCCAAACTGGATTTATCGGTCGGAAACCAAAAATGTTAACAGACGGTCAAATTCTAAGTCGAAAAAGGGGCATAACTCTGGTGAAAATTGGCGGACGGAACCAGAATTCGAACTTGACCTGTCTTTTCTGCTAGTAAACCCACATACCAAATTTAATTTAATTTGGTTCACTTTAACTAAAGTTATCATCCGGAAACCTCGGACGGACGGATGGACGGACGGACGCACGGACGTGCTGATTATAATAGTCCTCCGAACCTGTTGGGTCGGCGGACAATAAGTGTCTAGTGTTGGAAATTAAACGGTTTATGTTCACGTTGAAGCTCGGATATTACAGGCCAAATCCTACGAGTGGACATATTACTGTTCAATTTCCCACACAAGACACTTAAGTTATGATATTTTGTTTATCCACCGACTCGAATACAAAGAAATTTTGCGAAATATTCAACTCAGAAGGTGAATTTAACAAGAGTTCCTCCATTGGAAGTGGCACATACATGCGGCAACGCCAACGTGACGTACATAACATAATCAATATGCAAAGCGGTGGTGGCATTCACACCTGTAAAACAAAGTAAGCACCAAGAACAATATATATGCATTGATTACCCTATGACTGTTGCATTCGGATCATTGCGACACAGAAGATGTTGATTCATCGGCTTTCTGTAGAACTAATGAATATTTAATGAGAAATAGTTCTACTAGGAAAAAAATTAAGTTCTACCAGGCACATACCACTCCTACTGCATGGGTACATACAGACTCATGTTACGTCAGGCTTATAATTTTCAGGGTGGATGCGGTGAGAGGTGGATAAACTATAATATTTCATTTTGAGCTTTGGGTCGATTTCAAAAGTGTCAGAATTATTTTTAATCTGACATTTTATTACTATGTCCTTTTCTGTCAGTTCAGAATCAGTGTGGTACCGGTTCACGAACGACAACATGTCTGAGCTATAGTTGACAGGCGCCATGATGTATCTATTCTGATTCATATGAAGCATTTGTGGATAGAGGGTAGGCTGCAGGCCGGAGCAAACCCTCGCTTCCCTCATTAATGTAATGTAAACATCCGGTAACATACAGGTTACTGGGTGCAAATACCGTGATTGCATCAGCCGGCGGTATCGTTAAGCCGCCAATTCAAAATGGTGTTATGCTGTTGAAAACTGTTCTCATTGCGTGTTCTTTTCTTAATATTTAAAAAGTGGACCTTTGGTTATGTAATTTTTTAAACAAAACAATAACATTATTCCATTAATGAACAATTAAAATGTTAAACCAATAAACATTTGTACTGTGCACTTATCTTTGCCAACTGGGATCCAGCTCCATCTTGGAGCTCCAGTAATATTTTTTATCAAAGGAACATCCCTATGACAATTTTTTCAAAATTCCCATGGTTATATAAAGGGAATTAGGGGTCCTTGGGGGCTTGCTTCCCTCATATGGGGTACTTATTGACATGAAATTGGGGGAAACCCCCCTATTTTAATATCATCAGCATCCCTGGCCCCATGAATTTGTGTCTCCACCCGGAGCTGTAGTAATTTTTATTAAAGAGACATCTCCTGCACAGATCGTTACCATTTTCATGGTCATTTGTGAAGTTTAATAGGTAAAACGCAGGATCTATCCGCACACGGAAGTGTTTACGCCATGTTCAATCGCCATGTGCAATCGGCAAAATATCCGGTTACTTTCGATTTGCTAGTTAATACATATTCCGGCACAAGTATCGCGTGTTTTCTGGTTTCCGCTTTCGAGAAATCGGCGAGGTTTGCCGAACAATGACGATGGAATACGAGTATACTACAACAACAATGGCGGCACTTCCATTTTTCGTGAATTGACGATATTTTCAAGGAAATAGTTTACTTGTTTAAGCTAATTCCGTAGTCGCGAATTCCTAATTACAAAAAAATAAATTGAAGTCGGAGGAAATTTTTGAAAAACGATAAAATGGAATTTGGCGGCAGGTTTTGAGTAGGGCGGGCGGGTTACCCTAAACACAGGTATTCTTCGTGTTGGCCTAATATCTTTCCGGTCCACATACAAACATAATCCAGTGCTAACAATATTCAGGTTTAGAAGAAGCAAGTTAGGTCCAGTCCAATTCCACGCAAAAGATATGTTGAGAAAATTTGACACTTCCATATTCTTAAATACTCCCAGTCAACATACCTAATTAGGGACAAGCTATAAAGTGTAGGCCGATGCCGAGGACGGATCTAACATAAAATGTGTATGCCGGCTATTATGTGGTGTTTTTTCCGTTGTTATACATTGTAAATCACAATCGCCTGAATCGGACGTCGCAATTTTTCCCTTTTATTGTGGAAATGTTTCGTGCATCACGTGATCGCAACATCCAATCAGCTTGAGTCACCCGATTGGTTCTGAGATAGTACTAAAAGTTTTTTAGATCATATATAATAAATAATAATAATACGCTTTGGTATTTAACCATGTATTGGCATCGTGGAGAACCTAAACGGATTGTTATATCTAAGAGTGTATTATGTAACATGGATTAAGGACGAATTTCCTATTAGTTTGTGAAAGATGTCCGCAGAGACAAGAAATATTTGCAGAATACAGGACAAGAAAACTGTTATTCATGTAACGGAAACTTCAATATGAAGAGAAAACGGATTGTTTGTGAATTTTGTAAGCAGCCCTACCATTTCATTTGTCAAGGGATAGATGCGGAGGACGCAAAAGACATACCAAATACATCAAGTAGTATTTTGTGGTCGTGTAAAAAATGTAGAAATAACAAAAGCGACAGCCAGATTAAATGTCACAGTGACCCGGAAACAAACTATGACACTAAACAGAATAAACAAAAGAAGAATTGTGACCAAATGTGGGACATGTAATCAGGAAATCTTGGACAATTAAGACCTGAGGATATGGGAATTTGGATGTTATATATCGAAAAGTTGCTGGAAAAATTAATAGCAAATATGGACAAATTTTATGCCCTGTATCAAAATTAAAGTGGATCAGTGCATTGATAACTTCAAAAAGAAGTATAGCGCTAAAATGGAAAAACACACTTCAGAAATTGAAAAGAAATTACAGAAAATAGAGTCAAATATGTTGAAACTAGAAAAAGTATAAATAGACGTAAAGAAAAACAAACTACTGACCGGGGAGAAACATACACGCAATTATAGAGGCATCAAAATCTTAATCAGAAAAACTAATCAAAGAATTCGAACAGAAAAACAAACGATTATTTGAACAACAGCGAACAGAAATACAAGAAAAACAGACTATGCTAGAAACATTTACAGAAGAACTTAAACGAACCACAACATCGTGATAGCAAATATACCCGAATTGCCACAAACAGAAGAAAATTCAAGAGAACAGAACTGACACATTATAAGCAATGAATTACAGGGTAGGTCAAAATTTAACGACAGCGATGTCTTGTCCTTTTACAGACTTGGCAACAGGTCTTCGAACAGAAATCGACCGGTGAAGATAGTTCTGAAGAAGAAACAAACTCGAGATAAAATGATTCGTGACAGAAAAACAACATGCAGTGCAAAAATATACTTTAATATAGATCTCACGAAAACGCAAATGGAACAGCTCTATGAAATCCGCATAGAACTGAAAAGGAAACAGCAAGTTTACCCTTCTAGGAAGGCAATCGGATAGTGGAAGATTAATACTTTGATAAAATGCACTCCAGTGTACGCAGCATTACTCAATTTATTGAAATTTACTCGAATTTGTTAATGTATAGTATTATTAACGGGGACTAAGGGTCAAACAGACTCGTTCTCAAATAAAGATGATGAGGTGATGATGAGTTAAGATAAAGAAATATATAATTTGCTAGATGTAACACATCACAGACTCACCGACGTTGAAAGTTATCTCAAGCGGAAGACGTGCCGAAGAAACAAGGAAGAAAGAAACGATCCAATGAATTGCAAATTGAGAACACACGTGGCGAAACAGTGTCATTTCAGTATCCGCGGATAGTCCATGCACACTCCCTCTAAAGGTGAAGTGTTCTCAACGCGATACCCGCTGTTCATCGCATGCTGTCATGTCGTAATGGGTCAATAAATATCGACGAGCTGATGGATATGGCAAGAAACGTGAGCAAAAGGTTATGGGGGTATGTTTTTGTCCCATGTAGAAAGCATTTGGACAGAGTGTGACGTGCGTTACAAAAGCGGATAGGACATGGTTATTTCTAATGGTTATCTGCGTCTCAGTAGATACGCATAGAAGTGATTTTATTTCTCATCGTTATCTGCGTCCCAGTAGTAACCATTTGGACAGAGTCAACAGGTTCTACAGAAGTTTATAGTATCGTTTTTATTTCTAATCGTTATCTGAGACCCAATAGTAACCCTTGGGACAAAGTGGGACAAACGTTACAGTAGTTTATAGAATCGTCTTTATCTCGCCTGAGACAAAGACGCCAGTGGAGGTATAGTCATCACTCCTCGTCTCCGTCGTCTGTCCGTTCGTCAAGAATCATCTTCTCCAGAACCATAAGACCACCGAGTGGGTTAATATTTGGTGTGGATATTCCCTAGGTGACTCACATTCAGATTTGTTCAAATGAGGTAACCAGGTCAAATAGTTTTGAATCCAGGGCCATAACCCTTTAAAAACAAGTTTTTTGATTCAACTCCTTGCTCAATTTACAAAACAAAACAAAACAATTTGAATATTAATATATTTTTTTAATTGAGATTTAACTCGTTGAAACATTTTCTCCAGAACTGCAAGACTGAATTGGGTCATATTTGGTGGGATAATAGCTAGCTGACTTATTCAGATTTATGTGGTCACCAAGTCAAATATGGGCGGTTTCTGGAATATAACTCTTTCCCACCATAGCACTTCTGAAAACAACCTCTTCTTAAGATCCATTAGGCCGCTTTAGCTTATATTTGGTATGGATGTTCCTTGTGTTACTGGGAGTCAAATTTGTTCAAATTGGGTCACCGGGTAAATTCTGGGTGGAGCCGGGACAAAACTTCTAGCGATAGTAATTCTTAAAGCAACTTCTTCTCATGACCATTAATCACAAGAGGTTTAGGGCATAGAATTTTGAACATTTAACCATTTTGATTTAAAAAACATTATTTTAAATTATACATTTTTTTAAATTGAATGTGTTTAATGTTATTAGGTTTAACTCCTTGCTCTAGCGGCGGTCTCTATGTGCGATATCTCGTTATTGGAGAGTTATTAAAAATAAGAATAAGAACAAAGTTTATCTAATCTTACATGCACTTGTTTATGATAGTTGTTTTACAGACGTTTATCAAGTTTATATTATTTCACATGAACCCACTTCGAAGGCGTTGGACCCCTTTAATAATTACATGCAAGTGCTTGATTGATGCTTTATTCTCATAATTACAAATGATTATGACACAGTATTTTGGCAGCTACGAGCATATGCTATACTATTTTTCAAACAAGCTGATACCTCATATGTGTCCAAACTCACAGTTTTTTGTTCTAACATTCTGACCAAAGTTGTCAGTCGAAGGATTCTGCTAGATGCATGTATGGACTTGTGTTTTCCACGAACCTCCGCCTGGCAACTTTGGTCAGAATGTTATAGAAAACCACTGAGTTTTTCCGAACAAATAAGTATAAACTTGTTTTAAAAATAAACAAGCACATGCTCGTAACAGTCAACATGCTATGTTTTATGTCAGTTCCTCATATATTATGTTTTTGTGCGTTTGTATATTTGGAATGCGTGGTACTCACCTACCTCGAAACCACGTGATTCTCCACCGTGGAATTGACGAAGACGAGTCAGTTTGTGCGAATGAAGTGTCGTTCAAACTGTTTGCCACTCACACTAAGGTGCTCATATAATCCAACATTCGGTTTGTGTCAGGTTGGTTGATTGATTGATGCTTTGTGCTCATAATTACAAATGAGTATTGAGAAATACAGAATGATATTTACAAAAGGGTAAAAGATATATACACATAGTATAGACATGTCTCCGGTGTAATGGGGATATCTCATACACCGTACATCATTATGATTTCTCTAACAATGACTCTGACCCTATGCCACTAGACATACATATAAACATTACATATATGTAATACTGTTAATTTGAATTATCCCAAAACCTCACTCCACAAAAAGACTTTCCGGCGATCTAAATAGATTCCTCTTTTGTTTACTTAACTAAAGATGGCGATATGTCTCGCCTGAATCCGTTGTAACAACAAAAAACTAAATATTTTGTTCTTAATATACCCAATGGAACTGGAACTGTTCATATGTGTTAGAAAATATGAACAGTTCAAAGCAATAGTATGTAGAGATAATACATTTTCGATCTTGTAACTCGTCTGGATTGTCTCACAACCACACCAATACTTGTTTGTGATATGCCCTAAATACTAGGTTCCAGATAGTTTTATATATGATTATAGTCTGTACGTGTGCGTGGATATGAAATACAAGCCATCTATTCAATGATTTATAGTGATACTTGTTTTAGGGGGTAGCAGGAAGACAGTCCGATAGGGCTAGGCTAACCCCCCAACAATATACAGCATTACCTTATTATGTGTTACTGCCATTGTATTATTCATGTGTGTATTGTAAATAAATTATCCTATCCTATCCTACACCAAACAAAATTGTCCGCGAGATTATTTGGGAGATTTTTCAAATAATTTTGCATAACGATTCTACTCACTCAGCTAGCGTGGTTGGGATTTCCAATGAATATCGCATGTATGGCTGTTGGGACTTCCAGTCAGTGTGTTACTATCTTCTCGCTGTCAACTCTCTTAGTTGGTCACTAGGTCAAGCGTGACCTAGATTAATTGGGATTTAATACCAGCTGGCTGGTATCGATTTGCGCACGAGCTGGGGATATTTTTATGGCAATGATAATTATTGCTAGGCGCACCATCACCAACAACAATAACAATATAATATAATATATAATATTAATTAACACCAATAATATAAATTAACATTGAGAGCTCAGTTTGTCACATTTTCAAGATATATAAATAATTATCATTAGTATATATTCATAACAACACTACACGGTATGCATGTATCTATCCATATTAAGGGTTGATCGCTAATCATGCTTATGGTAACATTTCCAGTACCCATAAATGTTTGCAGCATCCTATGTCACACATAGTGCAGTATGTTGATTATAATCCGCATACGCACGTGTATGACAGAATGATTCATATCAATTGTTACTACATTTGTGTAGTACATATCAAGTTCAGCTTAAAAAAGAGGAGGAATCAAGCGCATATTTAAAACCACGTAAAGTAACGTGGAACGTGGAGAGCAATCAGGATGATGGTACATATGAGATATCTTTATGAACTTTCATAATGAGTGTACATACTTGGTTTAGAGTTGATGGTACTTGTGAGTTCAAAATTTCGTTCATCATCATAATGTTTGCGTTTCCACGGTATTTTTATGGGACAATTTTCTCTCTCTATATTTTGTGCATTCTAGTAAATAATGGAACTCATCTCATTCTAGTAAATAATGGAACTCATGTTTTGTGTACATAGGGAACATTTTCTATCTTTATGATTTGTCCCAGTCCATCTCACAGTTTCAATTGGGAGATTATGAATAGCTGTTCTGAGTCTACAAAATTCCGCTTTCTAGGGTATCCAAATAGTTTGCAAATTTGACATCTTGTTTGAATATACGATATATCTTACCTCATCTAGAGATATCGCGCTCGGATGCCCACTTAATTGTAAGGTCTCTTTTCACACAGTCTAAAAATTGGTCTGCATAGTTCAATTTACCAGCAGTCAATAATTGGGGTTGGCCGCATCTAGCTACGATTTCTTGAATTGTTCTTGTCCACTTAGAAGATTCAATTATAGATCATAGAGGACTTTCGCATATCGTTTATTTGATATGTTTTTTACTTTCGACCAATATTTCAAAAGTCTTAGTTTTATTGTGAGTTCCAATGGGAATCTTCATGATTCGCTGTATATCATATAATTCGGGGTTGATTGTTTCAAATTCAAGACATGTTTAAGAATTTTTTTGTGGAAATTTTAAAGGGTCTGGTTATCATCATAACCCCACACCTCACAGCCATTATATAAATATTGCACGGCTTGGAAGTGACTATGCCAAAATAGTGGTCCGAGGGGAGGAATAGTCGCCGAGCCGGAGGCGAGGGGACTATGCCTCCACCGAGGACCACTATTTTGGCATTGTCACCGACAAGCCGTGCAATAATTATTATATTTTATCGAACGTTTTTCATTCTGTCCAAGGACCCATAATGTCAAACAATTCACAATCATCTATATTCCCTTTTCATTGCCGAACGATTTCAATATTTTCAGTGCGTTTGTTTTTTTTTTGTTTTTTTTTGGTCAAATTTTCTTCAATAAATTGCCCGGCTTCTAATTGGGCAAATCTTAAATTTTCTTCCTCGGGAATTATTAACAATGGAAAGCAGACGTCGTTGTTGTTGATGTTGTTATTAAACAATGACATCAGTTCAAAACAATACTTTTTTTTACCGAAACAAACTGAAGATTCGTTCAGAAAAATTTAGTGGCGCGAACTAAGGAAATAGACAAAAATATCGAAGCGATATTGTGATCAGCGAAGAAAGGAACATGATAAATCGCCACACCAAACATGGGTAAAACATCACAAATAACATAAAGAATTTGCTTACGATAATTTATTATGCTCTAGTTGTCGATTACAAAGACATTTCGGACAAAAACACGTTGTTGTTGTTGACTTCCGCTATTCACTATCCGTTGAATAAGGACTCAAGTGCTGTGTTCCCTCGGGTATTATCACTGCAAGTACTAATACTCTAAAAACACGTTGAACTTTTGCAGCGAGTCGGAGATGACTTTCAAATTACCTCCCCGGAATAGTGGGCATGCTAAAAATAGATTTCTGGATTTTCCAAGCGATAGTGGGTGTGGCAAAATTAGGAGGCCCACTATGGCTTCATGGACGACACTATTGATAATAGTGAATGTAAATCAACCAATCACAACCGTGGATAAGGCTTATATAGTCACGTGAGATAAAATATACAATAATATTGGTAGTACTTGGTCATCGAATAAATCAAATTGGTTGGCTACTGAGAAGTTTACTCTGCAATTTTTAATCACGGTACACATTGCATGTATTTTGTTGCATGTATTTGTTTTGCTTTAATACCATTTAAATTGAAATGAGTGTTATGTGGTAAACTACGTAGTATGATTTTTTTTTTTTTTATATTCACAGTAAGTTTCAAAGTCTTGCAATACTTGCTGAAGGAATCTAGTTCTTTTTGTAATCGTTTTGGGGTTTCAGCCATAAGCACGGTGTCCTCCGCATATAGAACTAGAAGCAATATCATAAAAGCATTCAATTCATCTTCGATCTGATTTGATATATTCTTGAGGCCTACAATATCCTCGTTATCATAAACTTCTCTAGGTCATTGAGGAATAGAGAACATAAGACGGGCGATAGATTAACGCCCTGCCTAACTCCTGATTATGCATGGGAAGAAAGCCGAATGTTCATTTCCTGTCTTGACTGAGCACTTAATATTCTGATACATATTTCCAATGACCTGGAAGAAATTTCCATCGATATCGTACGGCAATAGTTTCTGCCACAGGCCATGTCTTTAAACTCTATCGAATGTCTTCTCGTAATCAATAAAGGCACCGTAAAGGTTGGAATTTATATTGTTTTGTCAGTTCTGTTAACATATTCAATATGAATAAATTATCAACCGTCTAGTGATCCTTTCTGAATCCTGCTTGGTTTACCTGAAAAATGTCATTATTTTCTAAGAATTCATACAGCCTGTTTGAGAGAATTTTTGTATTGTGATAGGCCTATAGAGTTCCTTGTGTCATTTGGGTCGCCTTTATTTTTATAAATAGGGATGATGATCCCTATGCCCCATGCATCTGGTATACATCCACAGATCAGTGCATAGTTAAATACTCTAACAACTAACATATATGTTAAACAGTTTATCTGATGATGCTTTAAGATGTTCATTTAATATCACATTTTGTAGGCCTTATTGTTCTTCAAGCCACGCAGTGCCTTTTTAATTTCATCCGGTTTGATTAGTCTTTTAATGATTCATTGCTATCTAAATGTTCCATTTGCGATGGCAATGTCATCATTATCATGTACTGCACTATCAAGTCGCGGTAATAGACGTCAAATTTGCCTATTTCAATGGGTGGCGCCGTGTTTTTCGTGCGGTTATTTAGAGCAATTCAATTCAATTTTATTCATCACATCATCATGTTGATATACAGAGTACATACGTGTATATAATTATATGACAAATTGTGTGCGCGTGCGTGCAGGTTGTGTATTGGGTGATCATATATATATATATATATATATATATATATATATAGACATAATGCATCAGTGCATGGTTTATTACGTATACATGTATATGAGAGATAACTGAAAGTTAACACATATAGTGCGACAACTCATGGTGAAATATGGTAATATTTGTCAGCAGAAGCCTCATGAGAGCATAAAGAGCGGCATAACCCTTCTAACGAATATGGTTCGTCTTCCTTTTCCCGAGTTGAAGAGTTCTCTCAACTTATTAGTGTTAGGATTTCGGTAAAAACATAGTGTAATGTATTTCTCACGGAGATAATGTAATACTGGACATTTCAATATTACATGAAATTCGTCGCCCAATTCCGAATGACACAATGTACATTTTCTCTTAGAATAGTCTAGATCGCTCCAGGATCCAGTTCAACTGGCAGGTGGTGGTTTCTTGTTCTAATTCGTGGGATGCTTGCGAGCTTTTTATCTAAGCTACTAAGGTACTTTTCTGTGGAAGCCCAGAATTTGTTTGGGTTTTTATATTTCATGTGTGCTATTTCTTTCGAGGCTTTCTATTTGTTTGCCTATAGCAGTATTCATTTCTCTTTGATATTCGCTTGACTCGACATGCATATTCTGCTTCATTTCATCAGAGGGAATATTTTTTTTATAGTGTCTAACAGCCTTCCTATACTGTTCTTGCAGACCCGAATGATTTTGTAAACCATGATTCATTATTGCGCTGTGTTATTCGACTCTTTTCTACTGGTCTGCTGAGGGTATTATCTGCTGCGACAATGGCAAATTTGATACCATGATTACCGCTTGGTTAATATCCGAGGGCCTAGATCTGTCACTTTCGATTTGATCGAGTAGTAGATTTATGTATGCTAATTGTGTACTTGGACATATGTTCAGTGTGTTGCATCACTTATTGTGGCATCCAGTAGGTGTGTTATCTCGGCGTATGTCGCGCCACTGACAGGGAAGTTTTTGATATTCGGTTTGTTGGTATTGAGTCCAACACAATTATTACTAGCACCGAGGATTACCGTCCACCAGCTTGGCCAAAGTCGTCGACGTTGTCCGAATTATGGTTAATTCAGTCCTCTTGTGTATCAGGTGGCGGCTGCGTGTCACTCACTTTAGAAGTAAACATTCAGACGACCACGATTCAATCGTACATGGGAAGATTTCCGTCGTGAGTAGTAATCGCTAGTTGGACTGCGCATTCTCACGACAAAATCGTGAGTATAAAATACATATCAGTCACTGATTGAATTCAGCTGCGAAATCGTGTATCCTTGGTTACATCCACTTGCGACTGAATCGCAGCCGAATTTACGTAAAAATCGTAGACGGAAAGATCGTAGGGTAGGCAATCACGAGGTTATTAACCGTGTTTTACGATATCCTCATCTGCGACGACATCGCAATCGTGTGAACAAATATCCACGATTTTGTCGGGCCCGATTCCCCCAATTACGATTGAATCGTGGTCGTCTGAAAGTTCAATAAATGGTCGTTGCTCACTTATCGCACGTGTCGCTACCACAACCACAGATCATACCATGAATATCTACTCTGGCTAACGCCCGTAGAGATCATATTCCACCAGTATACAAAACCTTGGAACTTTTTGAAGTTTTGACAGGGAACCGTATAAAGTTGAACAAGTAACGCGGGGAATATATTTCTTAGTTGTTATCTGTTCCTTAATAATATACGTCACTGTAGTTGAATGACCCAACTCAAAATTGCATGCTTTTCTCTGACTTTTGTGAGCCGATATCGCAATAAATATCGAATTAATTACCCAGGAGAAATTCCATAATGTTAAGCGACGCAAAGCAAAATTGCTCACAAATTCACTTAAATCGTGAAATTTCGAGTTGGGACATTCACCTACAGTGAAGTATTTATTAAGGAACAGATAATAACTAAGAAATATATTCCCCACGATATTTTTTCGACTTTATAAGGTTCCCTGTCAAACTTCAAAACATTCCAAGGTTTTGTACTGGTGGAATATGATCTTTTCAGGCGTAACCCAGAGTAGAGATTCATGGCATGATCTGCCACAACCAACGAAGACCGGCGAGATGTTGTATGGTAGCCCGTTTATTATATACACAAGTGCATGCATTCACAAAATATAACCGCACATTGCGTACAACAAAAACAGCGGCGAGATGCACGCGGTACCGGTCCTACTAAAACCCGACCGGACCCGACCGCACCCGACCGGACCCGACCGCACCCGACCGGACCGCCCCTAGGGGTCCGAGCGATATGGGGTTTGCACTATCGTGTAGAATGGACCCGAATGTACCAAAGTTCCAATCCCCAAGTCGATAGCTCGAGCGGACACGGCACTGTTAACCCCTGTCTGGCGGCCGTTTCCGCCAGGTACGGGAAATCCAAAAAGGCGCCGACCGCACCTCCCATGACTGCCTGACCACGGAAATGGACATTATATCATGAAGTGAATACCCATATGCATCCATGGGCGATCGGACAAGTCGCTAGCTGCAGCGGAAGTGAATAAATTAACCCATACGCTGCTGCCAAATTCGTTATAAATGTACGCAAACACGCCGAAATTAACACCCGCCGACCGGACCGCCCCTAGGGGTCCGAGCGAGATGGGGTTTGCACTATCGTGTAGAATGGACCCGAATGTACCAATGTTCCAATCCCCAAGTCCATAGCTCGAGCGGACACGGCACTGTTAACCCCTCACTGGCGGCCGTTTCCGCCAGGTACGGGAAATCCAAAAAGGCACCGACCGCACCTCCCCTGACTGCCTGACCACGGAAATGGACATTATATCATGAAGTGAATACCCATATGCATCCATGGGCGATCGGACAAGTCGCTAGCTGCAGCGGAAGTGAATAAATTAACCCATACGCTGCTGCCAAATTCGCTATAAATGTACGCAAAAACGCCGAAATTAACACCCGCCGACCGGACCGCCCCTAGGGGTCCGAGCGAGATGGGGGTTGCACTATCGTGTAGAATGGACCCGAATGTACCAATGTTCCAATCCCCAAGTCAATAGCTCGAGCGGACACGGCACTGTTAACCCCTGACTGGCGGCCGTTTCCAGGTACGGGAAATCCAAAAAGGCGCCGACCGCACCTCCCATGACTGCCTGACCACGGAAATGGACATTATATCATGAAGTGAATACCCATATGCATCCATGGGCGATCGGACAAGTCGCTAGCTGCAGCGGAAGTGAATAAATTAACCCATACGCTGCTGCCAAATTCGCTATAAATGTACGCAAAAACGCCGAAATTAACACCCGCCGACCGGACCGCCCCTAGGGGTCCGAGCGAGATAGGGTTTGCACTATCGTGTAGAATGGACCCGAATGTACCAATGTTCCAATCCCCAAGTCAATAGCTCGAGCGGACACGGCACTGTTAACCCCTGACTGGCGGTCGTTTCCGCCAGGTACGGGTTAAAGGCACGTGCGGCCTTAATTGTCGAAAATATTCATATTTGTTCCAAACACCGTAAACAAAAAAACATTAAAACGCATACAGTTCCGTTCATATATACCATGACCATCGCGTAAACAGCATGTTATCATAAAGACCTACTATATTTTACCTAAGCAAGAGCCTGATTGTGTTACAGAAGACAGCACAATGCTACTGGCTAATCACACACAAATGACATAAACGCTCTTTATTAGTTCCATATCAGGTATTCACCAACAAATAACGCTCTTTATGTTTACCATCATAATATAAACAAACACCAGAAAAGTAACTTGTTATGCTTTTGTTTACATAACAATGGTCAAACATATGACCATAACATACTGTTTATGCGATATTTCTTATTTGTATACGGACAAAGTCTATCTACATTTTGACGTTCTTTCTGTTTGTGGCGGTTTTTAACGGGTTGAGATATTTTCACAGGATACCCACCGCCAAGGCCAACCGTGTCTTTAACAGTGCCGTGTCCGCTCGAGCTATCGACTTGGGGATTGGAACTTTGGTACATTCGGGTCCATTCTACACGATAGTGCAAACCCCATCTTGCTCGCACCCCTAGGGGCGGTCCGGTTGGGGTGTTAATTTCGGCGTTTTTGCGTACATTTATAGCGAATTCGGCAGCAGCGTATGGGTTAATTTATTCACTTCCGCTGCAGCTAGCGACTTGTCCGTACTTGGCGGAAACGGCCGCCAGTCAGGGGTTAACAGTGCCGTGTTCGCTCGAGCTATCGACTTGGGGATTGGAACATTGGTACATTCGGGTCCATTCTACACGACAGTGCAAACCCCATCTCGCTCGGACCCATAGGGGCGGTCCGGTCGGCGGGTGTTAATTTCGGCGTTTTTGCGTACATTTATAGCGAATTCGGCAGCAGCGTATGGGTTAATTTATTCACTTCCGCTGCAGCTAGCGAATTGTCCGATCGCCCATGGATGCATATGGGTATTCACTTCATGATATAATGTCCATTTCCGTGGTCAGGCAGTCAGGGGAGGTGCGGTCGGTGCCTTTTTGGATTTCCCGTACCTGGCGGAAACGACCGCCAGTCAGGGGTTAACAGTGCCGTGTCCGCTCGAGCTATCGACTTGGAGATTGGAACTTTGGTACATTCGGGTTCATTCTACACGATAGTGCAAACCCTATCTCGCTCGGACCCCTAGGGGCGGTCCGGTCGGCGGGTGTTAATTTCGGCGTTTTTGCGTACATTTATAGCGAATTCGGCAGCAGCGCATGGGTTAATTTATACACTTCCGCTGCAGCTAGCGAATTGTCCGATCGCCCATGGATGCATATGGGTATTCACTTCATGATATAATGTCCATTTCCGTGGTCAGGCAGTCAGGGGGAGAGTGGCTAAAATGCAAGCTTGGCAGTTTTTAAGGCAGGTGACTAAAAGACAAGCTTGGCGTTTTCAAATTTTTAAAAAGCCTTTTAAACGCTGTTTTCGGGTGAATTATGCGGGAATAGCACCAGTTAATTACTTATATGGCCCATTTTCGTAAATTAATCGACAATAGTGGCAGTAATGTCCCCGATTGGTTGGTTAATAGGGGGCGTGGTCACAAAATCAAAACATCGTCTTTTTACGCAGATTTCTTGTCGGTTTTTGGTCGATTTCTCTTTTTAAACATCAGTTGGACTAAGTTTTTTATTCGAAACATGTTGAATGGTTATCATTTATCACTCTCATAGTCGAGCTTGGCGGTTTTGAACATTATATGCGAAGAATTTTTGACTTTTAGATGACCGACCACCGAACCGCCAAGCTCCGAGCGAATAAAAAATCAAAATATTAAGCTGAATTTTCGCCGATTTCTCGTTTCTAAAACACGTTCCATCTAGTTTTTATGTAAAAACGTGTAAAATGATTATCATTCTTCACAAATATAATCGGGCTTGGCGGTTTTGAACATTATATACAAAGAATTTTTGACTTTTAGATGACCGACCACCGAACCGCTAAGCTCGAATAAAAAATCAAAATATTAAGCTGAATTTTCGCCGATTTCTCGTTTCTAAAACACGTTCCATCTAGTTTTTATGTAAAAACGTGTAAAATGATTATCATTCTTCACAAATATAATCGGGCTTGGCGGTTTTGAACATTATATACAAAGAATTTTTGACATTTAGATGACCGACCACCGAACCGCCAAGCTCGAATAAAAAATCAAAATATTAAGCTGAATTTTCGCCGATTTCTCGTTTCTAAAACACGTTCCATCTAGTTTTTATGTAAAAACATGTAAAATGATTATCGTTCTTCACATATATACTCGAGCTTGGCGGTTTTTAACATTGTGTACTTAGAATTTTCGACTTTTATATGACCGCTCACCGAACCACCAAGCCAATGCAAAATGATACCCAGACCAAACCGAGGCAAAATGATACCCACCAAATATTGTCAACGTGTACTCATTAATGATCGCCCATGCAACTATTCAAACTTGTTCAATTATGTTATATTCTTGTTTCGATGTAGCATTGTGATTTAAATGGCACGTATATATAAGATAGTTAGTCGTGTGTGGAACGGTCACAATGATACTATACATGAATTCCAGAGGGCAAACTGTAATATAATTTAATTCTCCATCCACATTAAATTATTATTATTATTATTTGTTTTTTTGTGGGGGATTTGACCCAGGAGGATTTGAAAGGGCCTGAGACGTCATTTTTTCTTTCTTTTTAGTGTAAACATATTTTTATTTCCAACATAACATAATATACAGATGATACAAAATTAATATGCAAAATAGAAGAGAATCAGAATTCAATTAATCTCAAATCGTCGTACATGTTGACATAACAGAGACATATATATGTCACTCACATCAGTGATATAATAAATAATATTTAGTAAAATGTCCGAAATGTGATCTCGTAAAGTATAGCAAAATAAACCGACTTGGCACATATTTTTGGTTTAGTTCCATCACAAATGCGGTCAAGACGCATATGCCAAATTTAACAATTCTATTTTATTGGAATCACATCAAGAGGGATTTCAGATTTCATATTAGTTAAAAGATAAAATATACGATTTGATACCGTAACTAGATCGTACGAATTTTAACGAAGTCTTAACGTTCGAATTGTGTTAGCCTATATATATAAATTATAATGACCGTCTCATATAAAGAGCGTTCACTTTACCGCAACGTCATGTATTTTCTCTTCTTTTTTTTGTAAAGTAAGCTGAACAATCATTTGATATCGAATAGGACAACGCATATGTGCCATGAAACTACTAAATCGTAGTGCGATACAACAATTAAATTAGTGACAAATAGAATACATTTATGATTTTATTTGTTGTCGTGGAATGATGTCGACATTAACTATAGTGTTTATATTAGGCTTTTCTAATATAACAATTATTTGCATCACCTAAATGTTTTTTCTTCACAATATACTGTAGAAAAAATATATTATTTGACTTCTCATGAAAAAACGGACCAATAACCGGAGTACAGTTGAATGCTATATACATATGCAATATTATATATTACTCACCATTGCCACTATCTTTCTGGAACTGATGTTTTTTTTTTGCATGGGTGGTTTGGGGGGGGGGCTAACACCGGGATTGTCGGAAGGACCGATTGGTCCTCCCCTTAACCCCTCTGATGTTGTTCGCTTACCAGCGGGAATTTATAGCAAGAAGGCGTGTCTAAATCAACTCAAACGAAACCCACACCGTCGCACGTGCGTGTCATCGTTAACACTTCGCATGATCGGCGGCATGTACACAAAAGTGACGAGTGTTCTGCGGGGAAGCAAAAAAAAAAAAAAAACCTATCAAAACAGCGGCACATAGACGTGTCACTGAATAAACAGTTCTACCACTTCACTTACCAATGCACTGTATGGTGTGTTTATGAGCGATAACAGTTTGTCCGATTTAGTAAGCGTCATGAATTGTGTTTAAAGCAATTGCTAGTCAATTGAGCTGTGTCAAAAAAACAAAAACAAATCATGAGTTGGGGTTCAGATTCCCACGTTGAACCAACGCGTTTAGTTTGATAATTCTGACAGAGGGTATGGATCTATTCTGTAACGGAGTATTCGTGTCGATTATAATTCACTTCATCCTGGTGAGTAAACTACTCGAATTGCAACTAACCGGTTCTTGGCTAATAAGTGATATATATAAAATAAATGAAACCTAAATTAATGGGGACGGATGAAAGAAAACTCAAGAAAGCTAAGAAAAATAAACATTATCTCAAGCCTTTCCCATCTGATCGATACCCCTCCCTCACTTATCGGGGAAGTGGCATGTCGCCAAAGAGGAAAAGACTTCAAATAAGCCATCGGGCTTGTTGTCTGGTCCTCATTTCCATACATTATCTCTTCTATTTTGCATATTAATTTGTATCACCTGTACACGTGCATATTATGTTATGTTGGAAATAAAAATATGTTTACACTAAAAAGAAAGAAAAAATGACGTCTCAGGCCCTTTCAAATCCTCCTGGGTCAAATCCCCCCCCCCAAAAACAAATAATAATAATAATAATTTAATGTGGATGGAGAATTAAATTATATTACAGTTTGCCCTCTGGAATTCATGTATAGTATCATTGTGACCGTTCCACACACGACTAACTTATCTTATATATACGTGCCATTTAAATCACAATGCTACATCGAAACAAGAATATAACATAATTGAACAAGTTTGAATAGTTGCATGGACGATCATTAATGGGTACACGTTGACAATATTTGGTGGGTATCATTTTGCCTCGGTTTGGTCTGGGTATCATTTTGCATTGGCTTGGTGGTTCGGTGAGCGGTCATATAAAAGTCGAAAATTCTAAGTACACAATGTTGAAAACCGCCAAGCTCGAGTATATATGTGAAGAACGATAATCATTTTACATGTTTTTACATGAAAACTAGCTGGAACGTGTTTTAGAAACGAGAAATCGGCCGAAATTCAGCTTTATATTTTGATTTTTAATTCGAGCTTGGCGGTTCGGTGGTCGGTCATCAAAATGTCAAAAATTCTTTGTATATAATGTTCAAAACCGCCAAGCCCGATTATATTTGTGAAGAATGATAATCATTTTACACGTTTTTACATAAAAACTAGATGGAACGTGTTTTAGAAACGAGAAATCGGCGAAAATTCAGCTTAATATTTAGATTTTTTATTCGAGCTTGGCGGTTCGGTGGTCGGTCATCTAAATGTCAAAAATTCTTTGTATATAATGTTCAAAACCGCCAAGCCCGATTATATTTGTGAAGAATGATAATCATTTTACACGTTTTTACATAAAAACTAGATGGAACGTGTTTTAGAAACGAGAAATCGGCGAAAATTCAGCTTAATATTTAGATTTTTTATTCGAGCTTGGCGGTTCGGTGGTCGGTCATCTAAATGTCAAAAATTCTTTGTATATAATGTTCAAAACCGCCAAGCCCGATTATATTTGTGAAGAATGATAATCATTTTACACGTTTTTACATAAAAACTAGATGGAACGTGTTTTAGAAACGAGAAATCGGCGAAAATTCAGCTTAATATTTTGATTTTTTATTCGAGCTTGGCGGTTCGGTGGTCAGTCGTCTAAAAGTCAAAAATTCTTCGCATATAATGTTCAAAACCGCCAAGCTCGACTATGAGAGTGATAAATGATAACCATTCAACATGTTTCGAATAAAAAACTTAGTCCAACTGATGTTTAAAAAGAGAAATCGACCAAAAACCGACAAGAAATCTGCGTAAAAAGACGATGTTTTGATTTTGTGACCGGGTCCTACTAAACAACGAACACAAACGAACATAAACGAACACAAACGAACACAGGTCCAAAAAGCGGAGTAGAAGGGTGACATTTTGGTTTATGGGTGCGCGTGGGTCCATTCTATGTGTATGTGGTGTTATTTCCAACTTTGATGATTTATTTTTTGAGTTATTACCATTATTTGAATACAAAACTACTAAACAACGAACACAAACGAACATAAGATTAGCGGCAGTGCAGAGGTTACCATGCAGGTGTTAATTAACTACGGCTTACTCTGTCTCCTTGTTTTTACTGCAAGATGATTGTCAATTTTATCACTGATGGCAATAAAAACACGGCGAAACATCAGAGGTCGGCGTTTTAATGCATAGCTAACAAAACATTTGAGTGAGTCATTGTTGTCAGTCTCTGAGATGACTATATATATTTTCTCAGTCTCGGAGATCACTCTGGTAAATGCTATATCTGCTTGCTTTCCTGATACACGCATACGCTATGTACCAGGCATCTTAAGCAAAATCTCAATCGTAATTTAAGTAAAACAGACAGTGATCAAACTGTCAATAAGATGGAAAAGTATTCAATAGCGAGAGCGGCTTGGTAACAATAGAAAACAAAATCATTTATGACGAAATACAGACAGACATAATTGACAAATATATGTGACAACAGACGATACCTTACATTTATGGAAAGACTAAAGACGAAAGTTTTCAATGCTAGAAAACAAAATTCAACAATTCCGAAATATTGGACAAATAACAATTATGAAAGCATTAAAGGTGCGGGAGTCCTTGGCAGTGGGTATATGCTGTAAAAAATTTCCAACGGTCAAAAACCGACACAAAAAGCAAAATGTAGACAGACTTTGTCCGTATACAAATAAGAACTAATAAAGATTGTTTATATCATTTGTGTGTGATTAGCCAGTAACACGTACGGTGCTGTCTTCTGTAACACAATCAGGCTCTTGCTTAGGTAATATATAGTAGGTCTTTATGATAGCATGCTGTTTACACGATGAACGAAACTGTATGCGTTTTAGTGTTTTTTCTGTTTACGGTGATTGGAACAAATATGAATATTTTCGACAACTAAGGCCTCTCGTGCCTTTAATACTATAATTAACAAAAAAATTGACTGAGTTTACAGACAATTTAAATGAAACAGTGACTGATAACTGCGTGACATTCGAGTGGAGGGGATTTTACATTATCAGGCATTGCATCATCTTTGGAAGTGAGACACGAAATTTGAACAAATTTGACGGCCGAACAACAAGACAGACTAATGCGAAGACTTCTTAATTTTGTGAGTGACAATTCCAAATTCCAAACTTCAACTGATGGCAATTAACTATACCCAAAACTACCGCTCTCGCAAAAAAAAAATGGGCAATAAAAAAAGGAAAGAGTGAAGACATCAAAAACCAAGACGATCACCAATAAACGACAGAAAGTTAGCATATAGTATGTAAATATACATATAGGATCTCACATGAGTTTCTATTTTATACGGAATTTATCAACCGAGTTCACTAAATTCGATTTGAGTCGAGGTTTACCGAGGCTCAAATAGAATTTAGTGGACGAGGTTGATAAATTACGTATAAAATAGAACGAGTTTGAGATACTTTTTATCACATGGTCATATAATCGCTTAATTTTTATCGAAAACAACAATAATTAACAGACAGAGAACTTTGTCCCAAAGAGCAGCGTGACGTCATTGCACGCAACGATATTACACGTGTCTATTACGCTCGAATATTACATAGGAAAATAGTGCTAATCATGTGATAAAATAACATATAGACTTCTTGGATTCATATCAAATAAGTGCATTACTTGATTTTAATGATTTAAATAATGCAACATTTTGCTGGAGCCATTTTCATCCATGCACTGACTTCAAGGAGAACAAACTCTGCCCATCGTTCCGCCGGGGCTGAGTCAGTGTAAAATAATATATAAATATTCGATTGTATATAAAACAAACTTTGATTCTAGTACCTAAAGCTCTACTCAAAGAGCAGTGTGATGCCAGGGAAGTTAAACGAAGTAATAATAAGACAAACTAACTAAGTCAAAACAACTCAGTGACAAAGAGACAGAGTATAAGCCATAGAGAAGGCGGTAGTTAATTAACACCTTTATTAACACCTTTGCAATACGGCTAATCTCATGTTCGTTTGTGTTCGTTGTTTAGTAGCTTTGCATTCAAATAATGCTTATAACTCGAAAAATAAGTCATCAAAGTTGGAAATAACACCACATACACATATAATGGACCCACACGCACCCACAAACCAAATTTCACCCTTCTATTCCGCTTTTTAGACCTGTGTTCGTTTATGTTCGTTTGTGTTCGTTTGTGTTCGTTGTTTAGTAGGACCGTTGTGACCACGCCCCCTATTAACCAACCAATCGGGGACATTACTGCCACTATTGTCGATTAATTTACGAAAATGGGCCATATAAGTAATTAACTGGTGCTATTCCCGCATAATTCACCCGAAAACAGCGTTTAAAAGGCTTTTTAAAAATTTGAAAACGCCAAGCTTGTCTTTTAGTCACCTGCCTTAAAAACTGCCAAGCTTGGCGCCAAGCTTGCATTTTAGCCACTCTCAGTCAGGGGAGGTGCGGTCGGCGCCTTTTTGGATTTCCCGTACCTGGCGGAAACTGCCGCCAGTCAGGGGTTAACAGTGCCGTGTCCGCTCGAGCTATCGACTTGGGGATTGGAACTTTGGTACATTCGGGTCCATTCTACACGATAGTGCAAACCCCACCTAGCTCGGACCCCTGGGGGCGGTCCGGTCGGGTGCGGTCGGGTGCGGTCGGGTGCGGTCGGTTTTTAGTAGGACCCCGCGGTACTGTTACGGGTTATACACTGGTGTAAATAGGGTTCGGAGTGACATCTGGCGGATATAGGAGAGAATAAAATATAGACACTGGGCCCTTATTGGTCAATAACATTGTGTGCTTTTTACTTAAAAAAATCATCACACCTCTTCCCTATGATTTCCCATAGGTAAAATAGCCATTGGCACAGGAATTAATACTTTGTAGTGAAGTTTGAATTTTTTGGTGTGGTCTAAAATATGACAGTATTTTTTTATGCGGTTCTTACACTAGTTACGAAAACACAAGATTTAAAGGCGAATTACCTGCTAGACGGAGTCTGACGGACATTATGTTTTTGCATAAAAAGTTACCCCAAATGTCAATTTTTCAGATTTAAAGAAAATTTTGGACCCAAAATTTATATTGCCAATAGTATACGCTAAAAAGTTAGCACTGATGCCTATGGAAAACATTTACACCAGTGTAACCTACAGAGATACACGCGTGTATTCACAAAATATAACCGTATGTTACTGTTGTGCTTATCATTTGGATTGCTCCCCTTAGATCAAGTACCGCATGTACGAATACGAATGTGAATACGAATAGTTTTATTGGTCAATCAAGACACCCTTTATCAGGCAGAACAATTTCTCTTAAAAATATAACATAAAGGAAATAAAGTGATAATTATGATTATGTTCAACTCGAACGCGTGTGTAAATCCGAACCCCAAAGGGTCTATTCTCATTGCACACGCGCGTGCGATTAATCGCAGCGTTTTTTAAGGTCGAGCGGCTCTATATGTGTGTTCGATGGCATTCCTTCATCCCACTGCTAAGAGTTCCCCCAATAGGGGTGGGGTCTGACGAACACATTCATACACAGGTCTAGGGTAGGTTGGAGGATGATAAAGTACTTTCGGTTTGGGGGTGACCACATACAGGCCTATATATGCTGACACATTAACTTTAATTTTTCTCAGTTAGATTTACTCAGGTATAAGTTGAGTATAACGAGCCATGCCATCAAAATGACATAAGTTTTGAGGACACAATTATATCTAGCAAGTTGCTCCATTCGACGAACGGGCGTGTGATTCGTTGGTAACGCGAGGCTACCTTATACTGTACACATAATCAGTTGTATCAGTGCAGCATTCAGCAAAGCTCGGTATTCACCGTAAAATGATAACCATGGTTCTGATAAAGTTTGAACGACTGTCATTTTACAACAACAACTTAAAATGGCGACCAACGACGAAGTCTTAAATATTTTTACAACATCGATTAGATTCGATTTACAACAATGATGACGATGATTTAGAAGACTCGTCATTGGTCTTTTTATTGCCACCTTTGTATGTTCAAATTCTTTTATGAACGCAGTGACTGAAAAAGTGATATATAGGACAATATTAGCATTTTGGTTGCCGGCATCTCGAAATTCACAGGTCAGGCACATCCTGAATTGCACTATTATAGCGATATTCCTCTATTATAGTGATATTTGACTATAACATATTCATGTTTCCTTTATTTGCGTAGGGAATAGAACACGGCGCATACCAGTGCACAGCCAAATGTCACCCATAAGTCATAATAATATCGCAGCGAATATGAACAGTCTTCCGACAAAATTCGTTGTGCAATCTCTTGCGCCAGCTTTGATATTCAATAATATTTTACTATTACTAATATATCCAGTTCTAAATGACAATAGCAGGATGACTCAATCGCTCCTTCATAACAATATTTCGACTATTAATTACATGCTATTAAATTGAGTTGCTTATCGTGTGTCGTCATGATTGATTAATAATAATGCTCCTGGACAAACTATATGCATGGTATCGAGTTAGTGCGATCTGATTTTGAATAATATTGGTGGGAAATATGCTTTTGGATTATCCCACTTTTATCAAATTAACAAAACGGTAATGGTCAAATACCACTATAATAGTGGAATATCACTATAATAGTGGAATTAAGGACGGTGCCTGACCTGATCTGCTGATCATGGCTTACCCCATTAGCCATATTACCAGGTCTGAGTCAGACTAGTTGACCAGTTGACATTTTAATTGTGTTTCTAGGCCTATCACAATTTGGAGACAACTTCTCAATAAAAAAAATTAAGATATTTAGATAATCTGATAATTGAAATTAGGTTTGGATGAATACAAATTCACCATTTGCTAATGCAACATTAGTCATCGCGAGTTCAAATTGACAAAACATTATGTCGCACATTTTGTTGCAAGTGAAGTTTTGTGAGGTTGTGTCGCCTTCGGAATGCAAGAAAACATGTGACATTTTACATAATTTGTCATGCAATAAACTTACAAGTGACAAAATGTTGATGTTTCATTGCTTTCGAACCTAATTTGTCGCGTTCGGTGCGCCACAAAAAATGTGATAATGTCAGATGTTTTGTTGTTCACGTTGAAAGCGACAAATTTGTGTTGTACATTATGTTGCTCTCAGCACATGACAAATTAGACCGATATGTACAGATAAAAAACATGCAGCATTTTCGCATGTTTGCTGGTCACAGTAAAGCAATGAAACAATAATTATGTAGTCGTTTTTGGTCTGCGACATTTAAAATGTTTTTTTTACATGCTGTAACAATAAATATTAGTGTCGTCGAAATAATAATTATGTCACACATAGTAGTAGGGTGATAACATTTAAACAAAGAAAACCATAAAGAAGTTATTTCCATGAATTTTGTACCGTATCCAATATTATGGCACTCTGAAAACATATTTCTAATTTATCACATACATGTAATTAATTCACAAAACCAGCTTCATAATTATTGGTAAGACACACGTGTAATATTAGTGCGTGCGATGATGTCACATCATAATTTAAATGACTTGTGATCGCTGAAGTTTATGATTGTTGTTTTCAATAAAAACTTTGCATTTATTTAATCATGTAAATTCGATTTGAGCCTCGGTAAACCTTTGCTCAAATCAAATTTAATGAACTCGGTTAATAAATTCCATATACCGGTATTAAATAGAAACTCAACTGAGATCCTTTATAAATGAACTATTTCCAGTATATGTCATTGGCTGGACCATTGGCATTTGTTTATCAGCGACTTGAGCGTCCTGATTGTTCCTTTCTTCATATCATTAATTTGAAAGATTGAAATTATCCAATATCTATCTTGAAATGAAACTCTTAAAACATTTTAGCAAAGAAAAACTGGAGGACAATGTCAAAGAACTGGAATCAAGAAATGTTCAATTATTTTGTGGTATGTTGTTTGTTACCGTACTTTTACTTGAAGTTGTGATATTTTCATTAATTGTTAAAATATTTTTAACCATGTCATTAATTATAGTGTTTCACAATTTAAAATTTGAGATTTGACTTGGTGCATTTTTAACACCTTCATGACTGGTGCAGCATTAAATATATTGTGCCAGTCTCCCATATATCACATAGGGAGCCTCACATACATGTACCTCTTTATAAGTACTATGATACTTTAATAGAACAAAATATTATTTTTTTTTTCCTGTTGCACACACTTCTGTAATTATAAGGCCAATGGTCGTAACTTCAAATTGCACACTTTTCAGATATTCACCCCAGGCCTCAGGCTAGAGGTTCAGAACAGGGAGACTTGAAGTCTCCCTCCAGGAAATTTATGGAGACTTCAGGAAATTTAGGGAGACTTAATCTGAAATTTTAACTAAATTGAAGACTTTATTATTTTTAAACTGTTGGCTTTATCTGAAGAAATTAATTGTTGACTTCATAACTTTTAATATCTGAAACTGGATTATTATTATAAATTTTAATTTTTTGGAAATGGCTTTTGGCAGCTGCTGTATTGTGGGTGTCCGTTAAAATAAACAATAAGGACTAACTAATTTCACCCATAGTGGTAAAACCATAAATATATCTCAAGAACAATATTAAATTGCTAAAATAAAATGTAAGGGAGCACTGGCTTATGAGTTATGTGTGTTCATTCTTTGATATTGCCTTATTCCTTTGATATGTGCAGCCCTGTTAAATTGGAGAAAATTGCACAATATTTGCACTTAGCAGGCTTGAATAGATATATTTTCTTGGTCTCAAGTTCAAATGTATAGATTTGAAAAGAAATCTTATACATGTACCATACTGAAATGAAACTCTTCAAACTTTTTAGCTCAGAAGAAACTAGAGGAAAAGAAACAGCAAGATGAACAGAAACAGCAAGATAAACAGCAAGAAATTGGTAACTGTTACTCTCGAGTGCCTTATAGTCATATATGTATGTTTATTTTTTTTTTCAATTGAAATGTGCACCTATACGTTCCTTAGTTGGCCCTGTACGTTTAATAATTTTTACCATGTCTGATATGTGAACCTGCCTAATTCTTTGATTAATAAAATGTCAGTATGAACTGCTCAAAAATAGAAGTATACATGTTTACTGCAGTTAATGGGTACATACATGTATTTAACTTTATATTCACTAGTGTCTATTGTTAATATTTACAATAAATTATTGTAAATGTGAGAGATAAACACATGATAAACTATGTACTAGTATAGGGAATATCTGGTACTCTTATAATTAAGTACCCTGTGCTATTGTTCCAAATTGTACTGTTATTATGATTTTGGAGATTTTCCACCCTGTACTATTATTCCGAATTGTAAGTTCTTCTATTAGTTCACCTAAAAAAAGTTATAGCATGTTGATGGGATAACTGGATGAACGGTTCATCATGAACATATGGCGATAACACTTGTTTGGTCAAGGCAGGGTTCTTTCGAGTGAATTTAGTGGACCAGATATGGGAGTGGTTCAAAATCATGTCTTTAAAGTCCCACAGAATAACAACCGGTCAAGATCAAGAAGATCCCATGCAGTAATAAGGTCAGTGACACTTAGCAAACACTGATTATCCATGATCCAGTTAACCTATCAACACCTTATTCCATTGAGGGCCTACATTGAAAGTGTGTATTATTGAAATTCATATCTATACTCTGTCACTGCAGACATGTTCAGTGGCAGATAAATTATGTATGTCACAAATATAAACTTCTGTTTTCTCCACATATTCTCTCACAGAATTGCACCAGCCAGATGGTGAATCACATGTCACAGAGAAGAGGGTAGAAACAATCTCATCAGATGAAAATACTGGAAGTAGGTGTATTTGAAAACTAGAATTTTTTTTTGCAAGACTAAATCCTTCAGCACACCATACAGTCCACATCCCTCATCTGTTTGTCAAAAAATTTCTATGGATATTTCGGATGAGCTTAAATAGATGTAAGCCATCATTTTTGTGTGGAATATTCATTAAAATACATGACTATCTTGGATTTTACATTTTGTTTTTATGTTTACCCATACCATAGTATGGTAAACATAGTGTCGTTGTCTGGATTGACCACTTGCCGTGCGTCTGTCTGTCTGTCTGTACGTAGACACTTTACGCATGGTGCGATAACTCAAATATTTTCTATCTGATCGCAACGAAATTTGGTATATGCGACTGTGAGTTTCGCAGCCCAAAATACAGATCAAACTATTTAACTGAGTTATGGCCCTTTTTTGAAAAAAATTATTTGCTAAAAAAAAAAAAAAAAAAAAAATGTTTAGATTGATTTCCTTACTCAATTTATATATATAAAAAAATGAATATAAATAAATAAATTAAAATAATATATAATAAAATATTTTTTGTTTAAATAATAAAAAAAAAAAAATTAAAGTAACAAAATTTGAAAAACTAACACCATTATAACTCTGCTAAGGGTACCCCGAGTCACCACACCAAATTTGGTTTAAATCGGTCCATAATCTTGTGTTATGTACTGGTAAATTTGTTTGGAGCGACTTTAAACCCAATTCACAAATTCCAACCCATGCCTTTGAATTACTTAGCTATTGATAAGGCTATATTATTTTCTGATGTCTCTTATGCCAATTGATGCGCAAATAATCTGATAAAGAAAGCAATAAACATCACATGGTATTAACATTAGACTTGGACATTTGTGCTGCAGAGTGATATCTTCAGATGGGCTGAAGTCATTATAATTGTTATTGGTTTAATAGAGAGGTCAGTGTTCAACATAAACAATTCTTGTGATTTGTTGACAGCTCTGCCATATAATTGATATTAATGGGTCAGCAGTCAGGTGGCTTATCTGTATATTATATTGTTGTTAGAATTTGATACATTATTATTGTAAACTTAAATTGGACTCTCTTAACCCAAGTATTCCATGTCCAGGCCACCTTTCACATTTAACCCAAGGCTGTGGTGGTTTAGCTGTACCAGTGCATTCTCTTATATAAATGTGAGTGACCTATAAATTGCAATAAGTTTTTTGTTATGGACATTTGTCTATAATAGTACATAACAGTATAGTCTATAATTCAACACCAAAACTCTAATTTATGATTCCGATCATAGTAATTTACTATCGCTAAGGGATGGGATAACATCTGCCGATCATGATCGGCCTCTCTTTTTTTTGGATAACTGAATACCATCATCACATCCTACAGGCCACATTCCTCTTCCTCCAATCGTCACCAATTTTTATATATTTACACTCACACATGCATTTGTATTGTGGAATATAAATGCAGGACATTGGTTGGTTGAAATTATGTCACATGACGTCGCATGCTGACCCCAACTTGCACCATTTTTGTGTAGACGCAACTTGCACCGAGCCACGATAATAATGTTGGAAATGGGCGCTTAAAACTCTTTTAGTCTGCCAGTTGACTTGATTAAATGTGAATATAAGTAATGGATGTTGATTTTGTTTCATAGAGTATGGATGCAAGTTGGTTGATGCAAGTTGGTCGACCAACTTGCATCCATACTCTATGGAACGCAAGCAAATCAACATCTTTTTTTTAAATAGATCTCAGGTATGACCTCTAGATGAGAACCACAGATTTTCCCCCATATTTGATAAAAAAAACATGGCCTCCAGTGACCATCTTAGATTTCACATTTGGATCAATCGCCCACATTAAATTTGATTTACAGACCTACATGTCTGTATTCAAACATGAATTTTGTATTTTCTTCATAGCCAGTCAACAGCGTCAATTGACATATATTGGAAGGGAATTGGGAATTGCTTTGCTGGGAAAGCCTTTTAAACAGGTAAATTATTCTTCAGAGAAAAGCTACTTATTCAAGACATATTGTGGACTTGTTGGTGAAAAATTCAAAAACTTAGTCTGATCAAATTTATTATGTTTTGTCCTACTAATTTGATAAAATGTTATAAATCTTTATGATGTTCAGTCAACTTCAGTGTGATGTTGTGGAAAAATTTGTTAGTCTGAAATAGGCCTGTAATGATTCTGATCATGATTTCATTGTATTGGGGTACACTTTAAAACAATGCCTGTATCATATCGTGCCCATGCCTATGGGAGGCCAAATTCACATTTAATAATGAATTGCGCAATTGATTAAGCGCAAATAGGGCATTTACGCTTAAGCGTAATTAATTACGCTTAAGTGCAATGAATTGCGCTTAAGCGCAATCAATTGCGCTTAAGCGCAATCAATTGCGCTTAAGCGTAATTGTGACTACTATCTAACCTACCCATAAACTATTAGCATGACCTGGTGTATCACCTAGCAACACAAGATGAGCATTGGGCTAATTTTGACCTGTACTCAACAGTCAAACTGTGAGTATGTGTTCAACAAGGAGAATCCCCTAATTACATATGATCAGCATCCCTCTATCCAAAGAATTGATGTCGCCTTCCCGGAACTCTAGTAATGTTTTGTATGATGTTTTTAATGTATTTTTGCACAGATTTTAGCCTTTACTATGGTAATATCCTATACATGCATGCGGTGTCACTGCATGAGGGCTTTCTTACCTCATACAGTAATGCTCTAATTAATCGACTTCTTAACCACAGCAGAATTATGGGTAACTTTTCAGGATTTAGTCGGAAATATGGCTTGTTGCCATTCATCGAAAAGCTCTCGAGAGTATTTCCATGATCATATAGTGTGAATGTGGTGTCACCGAGGGCTTGCTTCCCTCATATGGTGTGCCTGTATACTCGAAAATTGAAGAAAATCAATGTCGCCCCGACTAATACAGAAAGTAATGCTATTGCGAGTAGCCCCAACTAATATATACCGAAGATAATATAATGCTATCACGAATCGCTCCAACTAAAACAGAAGGTGATACTATTGCGAGTTTGCCATTTTGATAAAGAAGTTGGGCTAGCTCCCTACCCATCCAAACCAATGAAACCAAGAAGTGACGTGTCAATAGGAGTTAATGCTAAGTTATGGAGAAACCTATTTATTCACCAGGGGTGTTTTGTTACATATAACCATGAATTGCGCTTAAGCGCAATTAATTGTGCTTAAGCGCAATTATTAATTAATTGCGCTTAAGCGCAATTGATTGCGCTTAAGCACAATTAATTATTAAATGTGAATTTGGCCTCCCATACATGCCTATCACGATATAGGAACATGATAGGCATGCATAAAAGAGCAACCTTCTTTAATGTTGTCAAGTTTTACATGTACATATATGTGTATTTGACTCAGCTACGGTAGCTAACAATTAAACTTCGTTTCGGTTTAAAATGAGCTCTACCTCTAGGTGATTTAGATTGTCCAATTTGATAAAAGATATCCAAATAAAAACAAACTGAGGAGTTACTTTTAGTTATAAGACATTGTGGACAATTTCAACACTAAATTCTTAGTTAAATTTGGAAACACTTTTTCCAGGCCACTACTCAACATATATGTACAATTTCCCAACCATCTCCCGAACAGTGTCCTTGTAGTCAAATTAAGTCAATGTCACTGTATAGATGATATTGCAGAATAATATACCGGTATGTAAAGAAGAGTGAAAGGTAGTCAGTTTGGACACTAGTAAAGAGGTTTTAATTTTGATTGACAGCATGAAAGTTAGTAACATAATGAACAGGGGGGGGGGCGGAAAAAAACTGCGGGTCACAACGTACCGGGTGGGGGGGGGGGGGGGGGGGTACTTAGGCGTCAAAAATTTACACGTAAATTTTGTCCTTATTCATTTAGGGGGGGGGTTGTCGGAAAAAATTTGCATGTAATTTTTTTCCAAATATGTATTTTCAGACTCACAACTTCAATTTTCTCTCATTTTATAGAATATGGATTAACCTTAATATCCAAATCATATATACATGAGTAGTACAATCCACCTAAAACAATTTTGGATAACCACTGTCTTGGTTTACATGCGATATTGACCCCATTAACCCTCTTAATAATGCCGACTATGTCAGTGTCTACCAGTCGAATGCAGAATTCTACCCTGCGATCGCTTATCTGGCAAAATTTCACCGCAGGACTATCCCATGTATTAAACAATTTCTCCTCCAATGGTATCAGAAAACAGTTATATGCTGGTATCTCACTCATCTCATTTGCATCTTTTTAAAGTGCATACAAAGCGTTGCGATCACCAATATACATGTTTGTACATGTCATGACATCACGAGGTACAAATCTGCGTTCTACTGGTAGACAATGACCATTTTAGTCATAATAATCTAAACTAAGTTACCAAGCACCTTCTCGTGAATTGTATGCTCCGGTGTTTTTTTCGGTTTCCGGTCAAACCGAGTTGTTGTCCGGCTGCGGTAGATTTGATGGGGGGGGGGGGGGGCAAATGGTTAGTAGAAAAAACTTCAGTTTTTGCTGTTTTTTGGGGGGGGGGGGGGGGGTACCCATACCGAAGAAAACAGTTTTTTCCACCCTGTGTCTGCAGTTTTTTTCCGCCCCCCCCCTGTAATGAACGTATTTTACCTAGGCAATATTATTGCCTAAATATTGCCTAGGCAAACTGATGTTGTCTCTGCTTAAGACCTAGGCTAATTCCCAGGGCTGTAAGTTCAGACTCAGTTCAGCTAACTTACTAAAGTTATCATCCAGAAACAAAAAAAGACAAACAAACAGACAGACATACTAATAACATACATTTTCAATATGTTTTTTTTTTCAAAACGGGCTTATAACAATTGATCATCCTAATACAGCATTATATGTTTCTATTATATTTAGACTATTGTCTTGGGACAATTGTTGGTGGACGCCAACCATCCAGAGAGATTTGCGGATCTTTTGGTGAATATAACAACCCTGTCCAAGGCACAAGCTGCTGCGAGTAGCAAACCTGATCCAGCAGGATACTTATTCAACCAACACATTGACATGCTGTTCAGCCAGGAAGAGCTGAGTATTAGCTCAGGTCTTGGGCTAAGAAAAAAAAACAATGAAAAAACCAAGTCTTGACAATAACAGATGGACTGCGGCAGAAGGTACATTTACATACACACCATCATTAATTAGCTATAGGTTATCGGCTGCAATAAGTAGAACGCTACCTGTATCATAAGTAACAAAAGCCAATAAGTGAAAAAGTTGGCCAATAAGTAGAAAGGTGGCCAATAAGTCAATGGTAACGTAAATGACATCATATGTATTTAGCTCAATCGGCAAAGAATATTGGGTCAACAGAAGATAGATTACACACATTTGAAGCATGTGTATTCTGAGTTATCGACAGTATTTTATTGAACCACATGGTCTTTCTGTATATAATATAATAAAAAGAAAACCTTTGTGTCATGAGTGAATACCGGATTTACCTCATACATGGTCACAGTGAGATACTGGAATCATCACATGTGATGATTCCAGTATCTCACTGTGACCACTCATTAGATACTTCCGGTATTCACTCAAAACACACAGGTATCCTCTATGTATAATAAGTTTAAAAAGCCATGATCAACTATGAGAAAAGATGAGAATGGATTTTTTTTCACTGCAATTTTTTTCCTCGACCAAAACCAGACCCACCCCATGGTTTCAACTGTTAAAGGGAGAAATTGTGGACAAAAAATTTAATTATTGAGCCCCTCACTTGTATGAGGCTATAGCATGCACCACTATATGAATCTGATTGTTTCAATTCATTTTGAAGCTGTAATTTGTCTTAGAAATGATTTTGAAAAAAAATTGCATGATATCAGAAAAAATCTGCATTCATGGCTTGGGATGTATATTCTCACCACAGACACACACACAGCGCAATAAGGAATTTGCTTCACGCATAGTGATGTGAACATTTCGTCATGTCAACCTGTTTCTAAGCCATCAGTCACTTGATATTCCCATGCATATTTGTCCAAGATCATATAACACTAGCAAGCTACATTTGAATGAAATGCAAGCAATTTTCCTCATAACTAATTGAAATTATGACAACTTCAATTTTAAATGAATGTTACATAAGAACTATTTTCTTAACTACGATGTAGTTTTACTATGGTATAAATATTTTAACACCCAAATTTTCCGTTTAAAGAGCAGATGATGTCCAGACATATTAAAGACATATTATGGACTTGTTCAAGTGTGTAGAACTGACAAGTTAGTACCCAGGCGCTATGCCAACTGTGGGAATGTAGTATTATACTAACATCGCCGAAAAACTCAAAGAAATCGGCCATACCACTCCATAGAAAGCATCGTCTGAACTACGATTAATTGTAAATATTTACATCTCGATTCGGGACGCAACAATCGGCGATAAACTAACGCAAATGATTTCGCCACCAAGAGTCATTGCATTTAATTAATATATAAGAATGACGATGTGTGCTATAAATTTTTATTAATATTCGTAAAAATAACTACCATGAGCAAGATTATTCTCCATTTCTATTTGATCACACAAACGGAGTGTTTCATATCACTTTAAGTATCACCTGGGTAGATTTACTATTTTAGTGTTTTTAATATATTTTCTCCATAAAACGTATTTATGCAGATTGTTGTAATTAATAAGCAATCAATGTCATTATCGATGCATAAAACAGTCACATCTGTTAAAGGTACTCAATCTGAATTAACCCTCGCAGATTACTATTTCCTTGACTTCGGACTGCTGCGGAGGTAAAAAAAATTTGATCCGGGTCGAGGAACCCACCCATCAAAGCTCAGCGTGATCTGATATAAATTTTTATAAGTCTATTATTTTAATTTTAAGTGGCCCAGTAAACAGCAGACGAGAATACTTTCTCTGACCAAATTGCAGAAAAAGATGGATAACTCTAAAATTAAGGTTTTTTTTGGTCAGATATTTGACAAACTGGCAATATTCATTGAACAAAATCTTGATAAATTACAGGTTTTTGTCGATTTTATGCTATAGTTGACTATGGTTAGTATTGATATATTTGAACAATTAATCGATTCTGACAACTGAAAAGGCATTTAAAAAAATCTTGTTGTTGGAATCTGATGATATGGGGACCATCGAATCGGATTTAGTACTTTTAAAACTGCCATAATTCAGGGTTTCCGCTAGGGGGTAGGGGAATGGGGCCTGTAGCCATCAAGGGGGAAAATCCAGGTAGAAGTAACCTGTTTTACTTTCAGCACTGGTTGAATTACTTTCGTTATATCGGCCAATAGAATCGTGTGAGAGTAGAAATGGCAGATTGTTTTGTTCCATTTCTGCCCAAGTGCCAAGCTATCAAACCTTATACACGTACCTGTAACTTTAAAACTAGTAAATTTATTAGATATAAATTAATTTACGAAGTACATGTACAGAACACCAGTAATTCGGATCCTGAGTTAAACATGCTCGTTAATGTTAAACGACTCACTGTTGAAGACCCAGCAGATATTTTGGATGCATAACGTAATCGGAATATGTTAAGGCTGATTACATATCTGGCCGACGAGTATTCATTGTGGGCAGTGGTAAGATGCCTTGATGTCCGGTGCGGCTACTCCCACATTTTTCTCTCGCTCTATTACAAAGTGAATGATATATTTTGCAGTATAAAACATGACAGTATGATTAAAATACTGTTATTTTGCATAACATACCCGGGTACTAACCGCATTGTAACTAACCATCCTCAAAGGCATAGCTTCTAGTGATGTCAGCTCCGATCACTTCATGTTTCAATTTAACAACGCGTTTAGAGTGTGTACACTCACAAGATATCAAATAAATTCACCTTTTAAAATTCCTTAGTACTATTCCAACAAAATTCAGAAGTTTTAAACATCTTTATAACTTTATAGACATGCAGTATGTCCTGGGGTATGGCAGGAGGGGAAAACTTGCCGGTATAGCGGAAACCCTGCATAATTAGAAAGAATGTAATAGTATAAACAAATATTTTTCTTATACCAATCATAAATATTGGGTTGATTGCATGTTATTGTCGTACTAGTACTCTGTGTTATGTAAACAAACAACATGTTATGTAAACAAACAGTACGTAAAAAATATGTGATAAGCAAAAAAACAAAAACATTGTGGAGACCCACTTAGAAATGTCACCAAGTTGTTTAGAACATACATGTACCGGTATAGCATTTGCTAATCATTGCCTTTAAAAATGTTGGTGTTGAATGGGTCACTGTGAATCAATCTGCTAAAATAATGTTGAATGTTTTGCATATTGCTCACTATTTACGTGCTGTATATAAATAAACGCTTGACTCACACATGCAGTGTGTTGTGTTTAATATCACACTCATAATTATACCCCCTTTTTTTTTTTAAAGGGGGGTATAAGTTTTTGCACCTGTCTGTCCGTCCGTCCGTGCATCCATCCGTCCGTCCAATGTCTGTTCATGTCATAACTTGAACAGTAGTGCTCGGATCTCAATGAAATTTTGTATGGCTGTTCAATAATATGAGGGCATTCAATAGATGGTTACATCGTTTTGTTCGGATTTTCCATTCTAGAGTTATTCATCTTTGTTTATCTGGAAATGTTGGCTTTTTGGTCCGTCTGGTGTCTCTTCATGTCGAAACTTCAACAGTTGTGCTGGGATCTCAATGAAATTTGGTATGGATGTTCACTACTATGAGGACATTCAATAGAGGGCTCCATTGTTCTGTTCTGTTCTGAGTTATTCATCTTTGTTTATCTCGAAATGTTGGTTGTTTGGTCCATCCAATGTCTGTTCAGCTCATAACTTGAACAGTAATGCTCGGATCTCAATGAAATTTTGTATGGATGTTCACCACTATGAGGACATTTAATGGCACATTCAAATGTTTGTTTTGTTTTTATTGTTCTATAGTTACTCATCTTTGTTTATATGAAAATGCTGGTGTTTGGGTCCATCTGTCTGAGTATAGCCCTCATAAGTTATAGATATGCCCACACGAGGCGGTATGCCACGAGGGGGTATGCACCGGACGACAGTCCATTTCTTGTTTAATACTATCATTATACTATACTATTAGTATATTCTTGAACAAAGTCAATATCCATTCATTTGTCCTCATTGTTTATTTCACCTGCACTGTTTGACATGTGAATAGGCTTTCTTCATTTCAGAGTACACCAATGCATTTTGCCGAAAGTGCAGATGGGAGGAGCTGTCTCCAAAAGCTCGGCATTAAAAGTTATCCCTGAAGATCACCAATGCAAGGTGCCATAACAAAAAGGTGAGGTCACTTGAAATCATGTTCCATGTTCTCATCAACACTTGTATCAGTTTAAATGGAGGTTTTGTGTACCCTGACATTAGAGATGGTGAAAGATACAAGTTTTTACTTGGCAGAAAACTCTTTCCATTCACTGAGATTTTGACTGAGAAAGGATCATTAACCAAGGATACACAATAGGTAAATTTGCCTTAGGGATAATCGACTCACCAAATGTTAATTTTTAACCCTTCTAGATTTACTACACCAGTCATGGGCCACTTACATCTTTATCGAGAAATACAAGCAACAACTAACTAAGGCGTTGTTAGGACTTGTCCAATCAGAATCAAGGAAAATGAGACAGTAAATACTAAAATAGAGGTTTAAATTATATCAAGATATATTATCAAGATTTATTACATGATCCTACCCTTATTCCATTCAATAAACCCATTCTATAAATTGTGATATTAAACGTTTGTTTAATAACAGGAAATAGTGCCAGGTGACCTTTGACTTCCGGTTTGTCGTCTTTATACATTCCGTACGCTATGTCTCAGAATAATATGGTTTGCAATATTTTTTCCAATAAACTATAACGAATGAAGAGTTTGAAAAGTTATATCATTAAATATACGCCATTATTTACGCTAAAGAGTCTTTATTTGTCTGGGACTATTTCTTTACGCGGCAAACAACTCATAGTTACATGAAACTCCATCGCAGGTCTTATATAGAAGCCGATGTTAGTTTCGCATCCCATTTGTTGATTTATGTATGTTTTGTCGAGGTTTTGGATCATGTAATAAATAGAATCTACAACTCATCCCTGTTTATAACAGAGTTAACAAAACTCAACCAGTAAATTAGGGCTGGGACGAGCCTTTCCTAATTTATTGGACTCATTTTGTAAATTCCGCTATAAACTGGGAACTCGTTGTAGATCCTCTACATATATGCTTCACACCCATGAAAATTGTTTGTTCTATTCCAGGTTACTGCACCAGCTGTAACACCAGAAGAATGAGTTCTAGCTGTTATACATGTATATGTATTAATTCAAACATAATTAAATTATACACATCATGGAAATAGCATCTTCATAAATCTATTATCCCTTTTCTTTGTCATTTCAGACAAATGACTTCAATAATTCCTAGAGTTCCCATTTCAAGATTTTCAAATATATCTCATACATATACATGTACCTCTCTTTTCATATCCTTGGAAGACTTTTTTGGGTCATCAAAGGCCCTAATAACGCGCCTGCACTTCTATAATAATTGTAACGAAAGGTGTCGCTGCGATCGGGCGGCGGGATATGCCAATCTGCGGGATGGGATGGAATATGGAATAGAACGACAATCTGCGGAACAGAATTTCAAATTGCGTGAAACGGTCGATATCTCGAGGAATACAGCACGTTGAGGGCTCCTTTTGGTGTCTAACGAAAGGCCGATATTCGCCCAAGCCACACATATTAACCCCTCTACTGACTGGACAGCAGAAGTTGCATTATTCGATCGACAACTGAGAACCTCCCCCGCGTATGACCGGCAGATAATAAGTAAGAATTAAAAGATTAAGTTAGAGTTCAAATGTTAAGTTAGACTTGAAATATAAGGATTAAAACGTTAAGTTAGAATTAAAATGTTAAGTTAGAATTAAAATGTTAAGTTAGAATTAAAATGTTAGAATTAAAATATAAGAATTTAAATGTTAAGTTAGAATTAAAATGTTAAGTTAGAATTAAAATATAAGAATTAAAATGTTAAGTTAGAATTAAAATATAAGAATTGAAATGTTAAGTTAGAATTAAAATATTAAGTTAGAATTAAAATATAAGAATTAAAATGTTATTAAAGTTGGAATTAAAATCTGTAGTTAGGATTGTGACCCTAATAACCCTCCATAGTGATTATGAGGCTAATGCTCCAATTTATCAACCCATATCGGTATATTTTATCAGCTATTTTACATAAGAATAAGACAGGTACTCAGTGTTTCTTCTTCAGAATGTGGTTCACACTCTATGACACCGAAAACGAAGGAATTTCATTTACCTGACTTAATTTTCAGTGATTACATGTTGATATTTACACGTTAACTCGCTATTTCCGAGTTAATTGTGATATAACGTTCATGTTTTGGTAAAACGGCACTTATGCAGCCTCTGTACATGTATCTGTCAGGAATGTTAATGTATTTAAGATATATATGATTATAGGTGATTTTGTCCCGAATATAATTATTTTTAATCATAAGTAACTGTTACAAATCATTCCTGAACCATCACAATACCGGTGATAGAACACATCCTGATGTATAAGATTGTGGAGAGTGGGATATTGGGAGTCGTTAGAAAGGAGGGAGTCTTTATGGCCACTCTTACAACACCCACCATTTGACCTAAATTGGTCAAGGGACTGGGAAATCACATGGTTGCCCTATTTTGAACCAGTGGCCATTTGGATTGGGTGGAGAGTTGGAGGGGATCGAAAGGGTCTAATGGGGCCAACCTTTATTCAAAAGGGCGTATAAAAACATTTGCAATTCCTGACAATCAACTCATTGTGGTCAGAATTTTATCAATTTGAGCGGGATTCATAAGTATTTAGAATTATAAATGAAATTCACATTTTACATCTAGCTGCTGTCACAATGAGTTCAAAGGAAAAATTGATTCCTGATGAAAATGATAACTTTACCTTTATACAAATCTTTTGGGAGTGATAGTGTCAACCTCTATTTGCACTAAAGTGCAAATGAATTGCACTTCAGTGCAAATATTGGATTTGTGCTTAAGCTCAAATGATTTGCACTTAAGTGCAAATGAATTGCGCTTAAGTGCAAATGAATTGCGCTTAAGCACGATTAGGGAATAAATGTGAAAACAACCTCCCATAGGTCATTGGGTTTTGTCTTGAGAACTCAGCTACATGTACATATGTAAAACTTTGTGAAACAAAGGAGTTATTGCCTATGGTTCATGTGTTTGCAAACCGCACAACCACCATTGATTGTCATGATGGAATTTTAAATTGTATAAAAATGGTTCAATTGGAACGTTGAACCTGCCGCTACAGTATAAATTTATGGCACAATTTATAGTTCAAATTTTCTTCTAATGTGAAGGGGTAGTTATGCTTGAGACCCCAACGTCCAATAGTCTGATTGATAATTTATTGTGTGGATGCTAGTAGTATACATGTAGTCAGTCCTACTGTGCATATAAGTGGGTTGTGTGCATAATGAAAGTGTCAATGACACTGTAGCTCAACTTAGGTAGGGGAATAATTTAATGGTTGACAGTAAATGGAGGAATAGGAAAGGTGCTAATTGAAATGTCTTGTGCCAAAGGATTTAGTCATGCAAAGAGTAAAATCCAAGATGGCTGCTGGCGGCCATGTTTTTTTTGCCGAATGACCCCAAAATCACTCGTTCCCATCTACATGTCAATATTAACATCTATGACATATTTCATGATGATCAGACGAACAGTACGACCTGCAGCCCGCGCCAATGGATTGAAATTTGAAATCTAAGATGGCCACCAGTATCCCATGTTTTTCGGCCGAACGACCCCATAATGACTCGTTCCCATCTACATGTCAATGTTAACATTCATGACAAATCTCATAAAGATCACACCAAAGGTACGACCTGTAGCCCGCGCCAAAGGAAATTGTTGACGGACACACGCACACACGGACGACGGATGCCAAACCATGGCAATAGCTCAAACTTACAAAGTAAGTTGAGCTAAAAATGGGTCGAGGTGTATATTATCTGGGCAGAATCTATCATACAGGCCACCATGTCTTTTTTATCTTCACTTATATTGAGTATAGCAGTATAAATTCTACTGGTATGTACACATGTTGTAAGACTACATTAATGATTAATCCATTGCTGCATCATTGCATGTACATTATTGTATCTGGTTGTTTCAATAAACAAATTAGCATGTGTACTTTTCATGTTTCAGCTTATAAAGGTACATGTATCAACTGAATCAGATATATTATGAACAACACACATCAAAGCAAGGATGGGTTAATCATATTCTGTATTTCTAATGATTACAAATTTAGAAGTATGAGTATTGTATTTGTAATCAGGAATTCTAGAATCCAAAGTATTGTGATTGTAAACAATATTTTCAAATAATTTTTGAATATGTTTAATTACATCTTACCAAAGTATGACTAGATTATTTTGCAGAAAGGTGAGAAAAACATCTTTGAATGGGGCCACTGGATAAAAGATGAACACATCCACAATTTGTTCCATCATATAAAGAGTATTTTTCATTGATATTTTTATCTGAAGCCGATAACAAATTAATGAGCAGCCACGATTTACATGTACATGTATATCAAAACGATGTATACAAATATTACATCTTGACATCTTCAAAACTTGAAGGTACTCAATCAGATTCGATGATCCTCGGGTCATCAGATTCCAACAACAAACATTTTTGAAATACCGATTCAGTTATCAGAATCGATTATTTGCCCAAAAATAGTTCTAACCACAGTCAACTATAGTACAATATTGCCCAAAACCTGCTATTCAACTGATTCAACCACATTTAGTTCAACAAAATTTTGCCGCTTTGTCAAATATCTGAAAAAAAAAAAAGCCACTTGATTTTAGAGTTATCCATCTTTTATCTGCAACTTGGTCAGAGAAATTATTCTCGTAGACTGTTTGCTGGGCCACATAAAATTAAAATAAATAGATTTAAAACATCGATATCTGATCACTCTGAGCTTTGATGGGTGCGCGTTCATCGACTCTATTCAAACATTTGTTAACCCCAAAACCAAGGAAATAGTAATATGCGAACGTTCTGAGGAGATGGCTCTATATAAGCATCGGATACTTATTGTCAAATCCTATTCCTCCCTTCTAGTCTTCTATTTATTCATGTGTCATGTTTTATAATTATATACTTTTGGGAAGAAATAAAATATTGTTTAAACCAATATGCGAACGTTAATTCAGATTGAGTACCTATAATTGTTTCAGTTAAGATTGTGATAGCTGATATCCCAATAATTAAGTCTGGTACATGTATCACATATTGTTTTGATAGCACTGGTATCGACACTGGTGTGGATTAGCCTCTGGCCATCAATGATGCACATTAAGCTGACATACTGGTATTAGTTATGATAATGATATGAGAATCTTTTACTCAGGTTATTTCTCAGTATCAGGCTCCAATACTATCGGTGTATATATATATGTGACGTAAACACCAAACAGGTGGAATTAGGTTATGTGAAACTAAATACAAACAAAATAATCGAGAGCTTTCCAATGAATGGCAACAAACCATATTTCTGACTAAATCCTGAAAAATGAACCATAATTCTGCTGTGGTTTAGGAGTCGGATTATTAAGGGCATTACTGTAACATGTCTGTTTTTCATGAATAAAACAAGATTACTGATTCTTAGATAAGTAGTATAAAGTACTAGTAGATGTATGTATCCACATGCCAACTGCAAATGTAGCACAAGATACCTGAAAAATAATTTGTGATTGCCATGCAGTCAATGCTAACAACGATCTTGCATCACAAATTGCACGACCTTTCAAACTCTTGTGACATCATGTTTGTATATATCTGGGGTGTCAAATATTCAAGGTTGACAAAATTAACAGATTTCAAAAATCAAAATCTGATAAGTTTTGAGGGTGGGTTTCTGGACTGAAATAAAGTATATTTACCCCAAAGTCGAAGAAAAAGTAATTTAGGGGCATCAAATCAGATTATCCATTTTTAAAAGTAAACAAAAGTCATGCAGATAGGTGGACAGACATAAAATATTTACTACAGTTCTCTATGCCAAATTTGAGGTACAGTAATGCCCAAATTAATCGACTCCTTTAACCACAGCAGAATTATGGGTAACTTTTCAGGATTTAGTCGGAAATATGGCTTGTTGCCATTCATAGGAAAGCTCTCCCCGAGAGCTTTCCGATGAATGGCAATAAGCCATTTACACTTGACTAAGAAATCTTAATGATAAATGATTATGAATAGAACCTGGTGTGAAATTATTTACTGCGGAGGCTACGAGCAAATTTTACCTCTGCACAATACAAACCATTAATAACACCATACATGTCATCACTAGCTCGAAGGCGAGTATGACTCACCACGCAGTAGAATTTCCACCAGGCTCTGATCATAATTCAATTTATGACCCAATGTATATTTGTGTTGAATACAGTAATGCCCTAAGTAATCGACCCCTTATGGGTAACTTTTCAGGATTTAGTCGGAAATACGGCGAGAGCTTTCCGCTGAATGGCAACAAGCAATATTTCCTACTGAATCCTGAAAAGTTACCCATAAGGGGTTGATTACATAATGAAAGTGTCAATGATAACGAAGCTCAGTCTGGAGAGTATGGGTGCAACGATTATTTGTATAATTGAATGACCCCAAAATGACTTGTTCCCATCTAAATGTCAATGTCAACAGCCATGACAAATCTCATAATTATCTGATCAAAAGTACGACCTGTAGCCTGTGCCAAAGGATTTAGTCATGCAAAGAGTAAAATCCAAGATGGCTGCTGGCGGTAATGTTTTTTGGCCGAACAACCCCAAAATGACTCGTTCCCATCTACATGTCAATATTAACATCCATGACAAATTTCATAAAGAACAGACCAAAGGTACGACCTGTAGCTAGCCCGCGCCAAAGGAAATTGCTGACTGACACATCGACATACAGACACAGATTCACACACGGACGAAGGACGCCAACCCATGGCTATTAATAGCTCAAACTTACAAAGTAAGTTGAGCTAAAAACTAGTGTTAACTAGAGGTGTGACTGTCCCAATGGGACTACGGATACCCCCGTTTTTAAAATACTAAGATGTTTCACATGTCAGTAAACATTTAGTTAAAATAATAAAATAACAGTTCCCATTGCAGGTGTACAACCATAACCCTAATCTTAAACATATTGACCGAAAAATGTAGGAATAAAAGCTTGGACAAAATTATGTATGTTGCGAAAAAAATTCTAAGTCGAAAAAGGGGAATAACTCCACACAAAAAATGTCGGACAGACATCATAATCGCAGGCGCACAGGTTCCCATGGTACTAAATATCAGTGCCAAGATTAAAAAACATTGACCGAAAAATGTAGGAATAAAAGCTCGGACAAAATTATGCATGTTGCAAAAAAAGTTTCTAAGTGGAAAAAGGGGGATAACTCCACCAAAAAATGTCGGACAGACGTCATAATCGCAGGTGCACAAGTTCCCATGGTACTAAATATCTGTGCCACGTTTTAACAAAAATGTAGGAATAAAAGTTCGGACAAAAGTATACATGTTGCGAAAATTTTCTAAGTCGAAAAAGGGTGGATAACTACAAAAAAAAAAGTCCGACAGACGTCATAATCGCAGGTGCACAGGTTCCCATGGTGGTTGATGTCTGTGCCAAGTTTCACGGAAATTGATCAAAAAACGACTGAGAAAAACTCCGGACAAATTTGTGTCCACGGACGGACGGACGACGGACAAGCGGACTCCAGTATACCCCCCCCCTAACTTCGTTGCGGGGGGTATAATTATATTTGTATGAACATGCGATTGTTAATTAACATATTTTGGGTAAGTAGTATCACAACGAAAGAAATTCTAAATTCCTCACTGGAAATTTAATCTACTTCCGGTGTTTTCCTTCTATATAAGTGTGCTTCATATTATACATGAAAAAGGTATATACAATATACCAAACCTGTGGCGCTAATAACTAAGGAATATATTCCCTGCGTTAGCTTTTTGACTTTATAAGGTTCTCTGCCAAACTTAATAAAAGGTCAACAGACCACAGTGTCCCCCGAAAATGTGGCAAGTCGATGCCGCTTTGTTAAAGAAATAAAAATTAAAGTGTCAATGACACTGTAGCTCAACATGGAAAGGGAATAATTTAATGTGTTACTGTCGATGGAGTGATTAGGAATGTGGAAAGTTGAATGTCTAATACTAGTTTATCAACATGAAGAGATATATATACATGTATATAATAGTAAAATCTAAGATGGTTGCTGGCGGCTATGTTTTCCAACAATTCAAAAACATTTGATAGCTTTAGTCATGCAAAGAGAAGAATCCAAGATGGCCGCTGGCAGCCATGTTTTAATGTCGGTTAACCCAAAATGACTCGTTCCCATCTACATGTCAATGTCAAAAGTCAAGACAAATTTCATAATGATCCGACCAAAGGTACGACCTGTAGCCCATGCCAAAGGATTTAGTCATGCAAAGAGTGAAATCCAAGATGGCTGCTGGCGGCCATGTTTTTTAGCCGAATGACTCCAAAATTACTTGTTCCCATCTACATGTCAATATTAACATCCATGACAAATTTCATGATGATCAGATGAACAGTACGACCTGTAGCCCGTGCTAATGGATAGAATTTTGAAATCCAAGATGGCCACTGGCGGCCATGTTTTTTTTCCGAATGACCCCAAAATGACTCGTTCCCATCTACATTCCAATTTCAACAGCCTTGACAAATTTTATGATGATCAGACTAAAGGTACGACCTGTAGCCCGTGCTAAAGGATTTAGTCATACAAAGAATAAAATCCAAGATGGCTGCTGGCGGCCATGTTTTTTGACCGAATGGCGCCAAAATGACTCGTTCCCATTTAGATGTCATTGTTAACATCCATGACAAATTTCACGATGATCTGACCAAAGGTACGACCTGTAGCCCGTGCTAAAATTTTTAATCATGCAAAGAGTAAAATCTAAGATGGCTGCCAGCGGCCATGTTTTTTGGCCGAATGACCCCAAAAGTAATCGTTCCCATCTACATGTCAATATTAACATCCATGACAAATTTCATGATGATCAGACGAACAGTACGACCTGTAGCCCGTGCTAATGGATTGGATTTTGAAATCCAAGATGGCCACTGGCGGCCATGTTTTTTTTCCGAATGACCCCAAAATGACTCGTTCCCATCTACATGTCAATGTCAACATCCATGACAAATTTCATAATAATCGGACCTAAGGTACGAACTGTAGCCCGTGCTAAAGGAAATTGTTGACGAATCACGCACACACATACACACGCACGACGGATACCAAGCCATGGCAATAGCTCAAACTGTACAAAGCAAAGTTGAGCTAAAAATGTTGAAATTTGTTGAAGTCGAAAAAGGTTAATAACTCCCTCATCTATATACATGTTGCATATCTCCGATGTGTGGGTAACACTATTCTGAAGTTTCAAATATATACGATTAAAACCTGTAGGAGGAGTCGATTACACCATGAAGGTACCCTCATACAGAAAATTTAAAAAAAATTAAAAAAAAGTCGAAAAAGGTCAAAAACTAATTTTTCCCTCATCTATATACATGTTGCACATCTTCAATATGTGGGTAATAATACTCTGAAGTTTCAAATATCTATGATCAAAACTGTAGGAGGAGTTGTTTACACCATGAAGGTACCCTCATACAGAAAATTCAAAAAAATGTTGATTAAAGGGTTAATAACTCCGTAAAAAAATTAAAAAAAAAAATTCCCTCATCTGTATACATGTTGCATATCTCCGATGTGTGGGTAACACTATTCTGAAGTTTCAAATATATACGATTAAAACCTGTAGGAGGAGTCGATTACACCATGAAGGTACCCTCATACAGAAAAGTCAAAAAGGGTTAATATCTTTGTCAAACATAATTTTTACGTCATCTATAGACATGTTGCACATCTTCAATATATGGGCAACAATATTCTGAAGTTTCAAATTTCTAGGATAAAAACTGTAGGAGGAGTTGATTACACCATGAAAATACTCAAAAGTGTGACGGACGAACGGACGGAGCCCATTTCTATAGTCCCCCGAAAATTAATTTTTCGAGGGACAAAAAAGTTCTCATGTTTTGTACGGATGGAATATGATCTCTATGGGCGTTAGCCAGAGAAGAATGTCGTCGTCGTCATCATCAAATAAGTCGTCAAGAATATCGATGGTCGCATGTCTCTTTCTGATATATTTAGCCGGGAGAAAACGATTTCTAACATCTATAAAGTGGTTGCATTCGAGCAAGTAATGAAGTTCATCGCCAAGCTTATAATTATTACACAAGGGACATGTTCGTTCCATGACATTAGTGTCGTTCCATCTTCCTCTCTCTATGGGCAGTCTATGATTACATGTTCGGAATTGGCACAATGTTCTGTTTTTGTTGTCAAGGCAGTCCAAATACATTTTGAAACAGATATTGTGTTTAAAAATCTTGTATATATTACCTCTACTGGATTTGTCTATAGCTGATTTCCAAATGGCCCTATATTGATTAATGAGACTGCATTTAACATATGTGATTATTTCTTCCGAACGTAAACGTGTGTCGGTGTAAAGAAGATGCCCTTGGCCACATTGGGTTAGCACTGTCTTCACTTTCTCAATCCATTCGAACTTCGCGGATGCATTTTCACTGAGCTGCAATGCCAACAAGTACATAATCTTACAGTATCTAGTGTCGGTCATGTTCCTCACTTTCAGCCAATACTTGATAATACGCAAATCTATAGTGATATTAAGGGGGAAACGGCCACTTTCACCATATATCTAGTGGAATATTTGCTGTTTAGCTCACTGTCACCTATCGTGACTTTAATTTCAACTGACCAGATATACATTTCATTTGTTAAATAAAACATAATATATTTTTAATCCAGTGGTTTGTGATGGTAGGAAGTGTATGGGTGTGTTCCGGTCTCTCATGTGGCTTGAATCCATTGGGGACCATAATGGAAATAAATGGTCTTCGGACTGGTTTCTTATGCTATCACCAATGGTTTTTGGTCACCTGTTATTGCCGGACAACTCCTAAACTGTCTCATACCCTGTATAAATGCCATACTCATGCTGGGCATTGGCCAACAGCGGAAGTGGCGATGTACCATGTCCTTCCTCAGGTGACCTATGTCCAGTAATAAATCAAATAATTTGATATTCTACATCTTTACCATTTCTGTTAATCTGTTACTTGTTACATGTACATGTATATCACATATATACCATGTATTCCTGTTTATTCTTATCTATGTGTATGTGGGTTGTCCTACACCAATGTGCCTTAAAGACCATTCAAACGTATCTTATCATATCACAAGTAATTTTAAATATGAAAGTGTCAATGACACTGTAGCTCAACTTGGAAAGGGAATAATTTCTTGTGTTACAGTCAATGGAGTGATTAGGAATGTGTTAAGTTGAAAGGCCTACTAGTACATGTAGTTATGTAAAGAGTAAAATCCAAGATGGCCACTGGCAGCCATGTTTTTTTGCCGAATGACCCCAAAAAGACTTGTTCCCATTTTACATGTCTTTGTTAACATCCATCACAAATTTCATGATGATCCGACAAAAGATACGACCTGTAGCCTGTGTCAAATGATTTAGTCATGCAAAGAGTAAAATCCAAGATGGCTGCTGGCGGACATGTTTTTTGGCGGAACGACCCCAAAATCACTCGTTCCCATCTACATATCTATATTAACATCCATGACAAATTTCACGATGATCAGACGAACAGTACTCTGGTGTCTGGAATAAAAGTGCAGTCTGGAATATAAGTGCAGGGTGGAAAAACCGACCAGAAATAATATAAGTGCAGGCTGGAATATAAGTGCAGGGTGGATATTTTCATCGAAATACAGTCTTTCACTTTACCGGTGGCATTGAATGGGTACCTGACCAAATAGAGTGGGGGTGGATACTATATACTAGTCCTAATATGCTTTTGAAAACAGAGGTTCTGTTTCAAGGTGTTACTAGTAGTCAGTCCTTCCCAGGAGATGGGAGCGATTGCTCTTGCACCCGTATGCACTCGCAATTTTTAATTCACGGGTGCTGAAATTTGCACGAGTTCGTCCAGAGAGTCGTCCCTCTTGTCAAAATGTTCTTGGTCACTGTAATCGTTGATTCAATATTCAAATATTTGAATGTATATTTAGAACCTTTCCCATCTCAGTTAAATTATGGGCATGTGAAAGTGTAACTAGACATGGGTCTATCCCACAGACATTTTGTTTGAGCAAAACCAAACTTATCATTATATCATGGGCGCATTTAATACATCCGTCTTCTGAATTGCGTGAGCAAATAAGTGCTCTTACTGTGTTTTCCTCATGGGAAGGACTGCTAGTAGTCTGGTACTACTGTGGTATTACTGCTTCTTATATACCATAAATTAAACTCCCACCCTAAATAGTAAATACCAATGTTCTTCCATGGGTAAGCTAAGTGCAGCGATTTAAAGATCTTATATACTAGTAGAGCGGCCATATATCGTAAGTTCATCACATGGCCAGTCAAGAAATTCAGCAAAGTCAATCATGTTTTTATCAAATTAATTACATGTACTGAAGCATTGACCGAAGAGACACCACAGGTTGCCACTTATTCCCATGTAGTTATACGAGGTCTAAAATTATTTACCTTGGTACTTATATATGCTAGATACAAATAATATAGATATATTTATACACAATTAAGCCGCATGTGGTTAATATCAGATTTTAAATCCATGTTCCCACAGTGTTTCGGAAGTCTCGTTATTTTGTCTCAAACATGTGACTCCCGGTCAACAATATTACTAGTATATTGACACCTACAGCATTTGATAAACAACACTCGATCAAGAATTGTTGGGGGAAAAAACAAAATTGGTCTGTCAAGACCTGTCTTCCAAAATTACTACTAGTAGTACAATACACGAAATTAATTATACGTGCAGATTGGAATAAGCCTTGTGCAGGGTGGAAAATCATCTGAAATTTAATACATAATAAACGTGCATGCACGTTTATTCCAGACATGAGAGTACGACCTGTAGCCCATGCTAATGAATTGAATTTTGAAATCCAAGATGGCCACTGGTGGCCATGTTTTTTGGCCGAATGACCCCAAAATGACTCGTTCCCATCTACATGTCAATATTAACTTCCACGACAAATGTTATGATGATCAGACGAACATTCCGGCCTGTAGTCTGTGCTAATTTATTGAATTATGAAATCCAAGATGGCCACTGGCGGCCATGTTTTTTTGCCGAATGACCCCAAAATGACTCGTTCCCATCTAGATGTCAATGTCAACAGCCATGATAAATTTCATAATGATCCGACCAAAGGTACGACCTGTAGCCCGTGCCAAACGATTTAGTCATGCAAAGAACAAAATCCAAGATGGCTGCTGGTGGCCATGTTTTTTTGCCGAATGACCCCAAAATGACTCGTTCCCATCTACATTTTATTGTTAACATCCATGACAAATTTCATGATGATCAGACGAACGGTAGGACCTGTAGCCCGTGCTAATGGATTGAATTTTGAAATCCAAGATGGCCACTGGCGGCCATGTTTTTTTCCCGAATGACCCCAAAATGACTCGTTCCCATCTACATGTCAATGTCAACAGCTATGACAAATTTGATAATGATCCGACCAAAGGTATGACCTGTAGCCCGTGCTAAAGGAAATTGTTGACGCATCACACATGCACACACACACGGACGACAAAGCCATGGCAATAGGTCAAACTTTACAAAGTAAAGTTGAGCTAATAACCCAACACAATTTTATGTGGTACCAATCATTCACACTGAAATGGTACCAATAGTCCACAGGGTACGAAACGTCCAGGTACCAATCGTCCCATGGGTACGACACATCCAGGTACCGGTACATGTACTAAAGTCAAAGGTACCAATCGTCCAGAAGCCATTTTGACGACTGAATATATAGCTTCATTCAGATTGGTTACATGTAGCTGATTTCAGCTATTGCAGCTGAATTTTCATATTTCCCAGACCTGCTCAAATTGTGCGGAACGTCGAAATACCAAGCAGAAACAAGCTGAATAAAACTAAGGCGGAAAATGACACTTGAAGCATGTTTTGTGGTGTATAATGAAGAAATAAACCATAATAATGCACCATGACGTGATTTTATTTGAGTTTTGATGACATAGCGAGCGTAAAAGACTAAAAGTAGAAAACAATGTATAGTGCTGTACCTTCTTGGCACTTATTTTGCACTTGAGATCAGTTTTCTTGGCGCATTTACCCACATTTAAGGGGGAGTTATGTGACTTTGTGCTTTATTTATTATTGCCTTGTATGGTAGAAATAGATCGTTTCATATTATCATTTAATATTAATTTATTTTTTTAATTTGATTTGGAAAACTGATTAAATTTACAAAGTGCGTTTCTTATTTGATTTGAAAACAAATGTCTGATATGGTGCACGGAATAAAGGGCGTTTCTATCATCATTGAGTAAAATTGATTATTGAAATTGTTTAATTATTGAAATTGGAAAATTGGTTTAAATGGAGTAAAACAGATTGAAATTGAGTTAGATCGACAGTTTGGAACTTCCTAGGCGATCAATTCACACAAAAACTAGGAGTATATATTAGAATCATATGTACGTTGCTTGAATATCACCGTCAAAACATCCCTGAAATATTTTCGGTAAACCAGAGTAATCCGCGATCGCACATCGGTAATTAATCAGAAACAATTAAAGGCTCTGTCGCGTAGTGCTGTAATTATGTTCACGAAAATTAATTATCACCTATCACTGATGAACCAAGCAGTACCTGTGAATGACGAAATACCAAGCTGAAGTTTTCGCAATCGCCACACTGTTTTCTACTTTTACACTCGCTATGTCATCAAAACTCAAATAAAATCACGTCATGTTGCATTATTATGGTTTATTTCTTCATTACACACCACAAAACATGCTTTAAGGGTCATTTTCGGCCTTATATTTCTTCAGCTTGGTATTTCGACGCACCCAAATTGTGAATCTAATTGAATTCTAATCAGCTAATTTTTATTTCTAACTGCGGTTTATGCCAGTATGTTGCTCGCATATTCCTGCAATAGCTATCGCAGAAATAATTGTGTAATAATAACTATTTAGGGTATATTTAGGGTGTAAATAACGCGAAATTCGCAAGCACAAATTTCATCCTCGGCCATTGTTGAGCCAGCGGTGCATTCGATTGGAACCCCATTCGCCGATTCGGCAAACGCAACAGTCTGTTCTCCAGAAAATATAGCGGCCCTGCACTACTTTTAACCAAAACATTACAACGCCCGTTCGTAAAAACAAACGAACGGGTGTCCAAATGGAGCGTCACCTAGCTAATTATAATTAGAAATAGAGGGTTCAATTCCATGTAGTTGGGCATAAATATGCATATTTTATTCCAGCTTGAAACGTATATAACACAATATAGTACGATCACAACCCAGATTACAGGAGTTTTATGTATCTAATTGTTATTATCACTCAAGATTATCAAAAGTGTTCGATTCAAGTGGTTGAATTAGATCTTTCAACGTTTTACCTTATAGTTAGCTAGGTCTGACAAAAATCGTCTTTCTGAATAAAGCTCATTTAAAACATTTGTACTCAAACATATGATATCCAGTAAAATTTATGGGGAAAGAGGGGATGAGACCCCAATTTGTTGGGAGAAAAACAAATAGATTTGCATGTAGGGAGGATGGTAGACCCATGGTTGGGAGGGATTTTTATGTTCAACCCTGTGTATGAACGTTTTTTTTTCTCAGACCCCCCCCCCCTCCCCATCATCGAGTGCGCATTGGTATAGCCGCTGTCAACAGCGACAACGCGGTACTATAATTGACGAACCACCATTCAAATAGAATAAGTGATGGACTCAGAATTCGACCTTAAGAGTCACACACGCACCGTTTCAGGTCGATTTCTGTCGCCAGGACGCTGTTCGCATGCATGAGCGATTGATTTCAATTTGATCGCCATTGGCGGCTTATCATCAGTGATCGCACATGCTAAACGGCACATTACTATCAATCTATATATTCACACTCTTGGGTACAGTGTTGCGCGAGACTGACAGGTAATATAATTCGACTGAATTCTACAAAAATCACCACTGATGCTAGCTATACGTTGGAAACTTCTTTCCAAGCCATTTCCTTTCCGTACTTCATTTATTATTTTATCGCCCATCAGTTATGAGAATGACTGTACCCGGATAGTATATGTGACCGAGTGAACCATGCCATTCTCTGTAACGGCTATCTCGATGACGAGGTTGATTGCATAAGATGATTGGTCACGAATAGGACGTGGTTGTTTGAGAAGGTAATTGATCACGAATCGAATCTGTGTTATGTTAACACGCACCTTAAAAAACGCTGCGATTAATCGCACGCGCGTGTGCAATGAGAATAGACCCTAAGGTCCGAATCGGCATCTCCAGTTTAGACCTAGTTTAAACTACCAGTTTAAACTGGGTTTTAGTAGTAAAACCAAGTTTTTCTCCACCGCTGGGACGACATAGATTTGGTCGATTGCGTTACCTGTGGGCCACACTTGTCCAATTGCAAGAATAGGAGGCGTGGTCTGTCTGTTTATTATCGCTACTTGTCAATTCATGGTCCGGTCACGCGACCTGTAGTCGCTATATAATCTCCCAATCAGGGGAATAACCCGTGCGCTTTGAGAAATCACGACGAATGCACAGTATGTTGTATAACGGTTAGATATTATCTAATAACATGGACGAACGTGACTTTTGGAACTCAAAAATATCTCTTGAGGGCATGGGTGGGGGCCCGCCACAAATACCCAGCATAGAAACACCGGTACCCCGGGGGTACCATCCGGACGGGTGAAAATGGGGTATGGACCATTTTTGAGAACGGGAAGGATTTCGGCGAATTTGACGGCATGAATGGGTGGCTCGCCCATAATACCCGATAGAAACATCACCCCTCACCCCGGAATAACAGGGGTATGGACGGTAAGGATTTAGGCTAATTAATTTGGCAGCAGGAGTGGGTGGCACGATCAAAATACACCATAGAACCACCCCTACCCACCCATCACCGGGGGGGGGAGGGGTCCCACCAGAGGAGGTGGAAATTGGGTACGCCCAAATACCGAATAGAAACACCCCAACCCTCACCCCCGGAGAAGGGTACCTCAAATAACGCATATAACCACCCCACCCCTCACATCCGGGCGGGGTGGGGTGGGTTACCACCGAGGGGTGAAGATGGGATATGCACCATGTTCGAGAACAGTAAGGATTTCGGCCAATTTGACGACAGGGGTGTGTGGCCCGCTCCAAATATCCCATATAGACACCCTACCCTCATCCCTGGTGGGTACCACCCTGCTGGGGTGAAAATGGGGTATGGAGCATTTTATTCATTATTCGCAAAAACATGCCTCTGTTGGTCAATATTACGGCATGTGTATGTGGCCCGCTCCAAATACCCCACAGAATGGGGTATGGACCGTTATCGAGAACGGTAAGGATTTCGGCCAATATGACGTCATTGGCGGGCGGCCCGCCCTCAAATATAGTCATAGAAACACCCACACCCTTACCGCGGGTGGTTCTACCCGAGCGGGTGAAAATGGGGTCCGGGTGGGGGTGGGGTGTTTCTATGGGGAGCATTTGGGATGTGCCACCCACCGTTCTCGAAAATGGTCCATACCCCATTTCACCCCTCGGGTGGTACCTCCGGGTGAGGGTATTTCTAGGGGGTAGTTGGAGCGGGCTACCCACACTGCTGACGTCAAGTGACCGAAATCCTTACCGTTCTGGAAAATGGTCCATACCCCATTTTCACCTCCTGGGTGGTTCCCCCAGCGTTCAGTGGTGGGCTGTTTCTATGGGACATTTGAGCGGGCCATCCATCCATGCCGTCAATTGGCCGAAATCCTTACCAGTCTCGAAAATGGTCCATATCCAACGTTCACCCCTTCGGTGGTACCCCCCCGGATGTGAGGGGTGGGGTGTTTCTATGGGTTATTTGGGGCGAGCCACCTACCCATACTATCAAATTGGCCGAAATCCTTACAGTTCTCCAAAATAGTCCATACTCCACCCCCTCAGGGTGGCCGTTACCCTCCCCCGGGTGAAGGCTGGGTGTCTCTGATGGGTATTTGGGCGGGCCACCAACCCATGCGTCAAATTGACCGAAAGAGACCTTTTTGTGAATAAGGAATCAGTTTCAAAAGTCATGTTCGTGTCTATACGTGTCAATCTGATCAGTCCGATCCCGCCATGCTCTCAGCCGCAAATCGACATCCGAACGAGCGAATTGCAAACAGACATATATAGCAAGAAATCATCCATCACACTGGCACATATTTTGTTAGAATTTATCTCATAAGTACCGACATCGCCTCCCCGAATTCCACTAAGACTCTCCTGCATCTACATTGAGTGACAAACGCCCGCGCATAAACGCCTCCCCCAATTCAAAATAAACACTCCCATATTCACGAAGAAACAACATCAATATTGGGCGAAAAATATCGGCCGAATAATTAAACCCAAAAAACTAGGTTTTAGTCAAACCTGGGGTAGGGTGGTTTAACTTTGAATTTTTTTCAAAGTATATTTAAAGGTGTATGTTCGAGGCGAGACGTATGGTACGTATAAATCATATATACCTAAGCTTATACTGATGATTATATAGCCAATTCACCACAAACAATTATTAATATTACCATAACTTTATCACGTTAATAAAACCTAGTTTCAACTTAAACTGAGTTTATCACAAAATTTGGTTTAAGTACGCTAAAACCCAGTTTTACTCCCATAAACCTGGTTTAACTACTGTAAAACCAAGTTTAAACCCTACTTAACTCTTTCGCTGCCACCCCGCCACACGGACATACTCCCCAGTGCCAAGCATTCTGGGTGTAAATACAAGTATTTTATGTATAAGCCTATGTGGGTAATGCAATGACTATCGGGTAATTATCGGTGTATTTAGTTGAAACTTCACATGTGGGTATATATGACAATGACCTATCACCTGCCCCGACGTGGAGACCCATTCAAGGTCAAAGCCTTTGGGTCACGTGCCATTGGCAGCCATCTTGGATTTGCTTTAATTTATGTTTTTCGGTAATTTTTTTCAATTCATATATGATTAAATGTTAGTTTTTTGTTCTATTGTTCTATCCCATTAATTAATGCTTCACCAGTTAATCATATTCAGGCTACTATTCCGTATTTTTCACCGACCTCATTCCGACAGAATTTTTGGACGCTAGACTGATCAGCAGAAAGGAGGCCGCCAAGTCAATTATGATGTTTATTTTCCACTCATATATATATCGCATCCCATGCACCAAAAGTTAATTTGTCAATGGTATATTCTGGCTCGGACTGTACTCATAGAACTTCAGGAGTAGCATGACCTTGACTGACCTTTCTTCTAAATTGTCAGCGCACACCAGCACTCTACATAAAATAAATGAACCCCCGTTGTAATGCAACAAAACAATATAATTACGACCCGTAAACCAGGTGCACCCCCGAACTCGCATAAATGCGTATTTGGCAGCGACTGGGTAACTCGCATTTATGCGAGCTTGGCATCGAAAGAGTTAAACCTAGTTTAAACTGGAGTTAAACCTGGTCTAGAATAAAACCTAGTCTAAACCAGAGATGCCGATTCGGACCTAAGGGTCTATTCATATTGCACACGCGCTGGCGATTAATCGCCGCGTTTTTTAACACAACGCAGATCTATTCGTTGCCAATTACCTTCCTCAAACAACCACGTGCTATTCGTGACCAATCATCTTCTGCAATCAACCTCGTCATCGAGATAGCCGTTACAGAGAATTGCATGGTTCACTCTGCCAGCATATACTATCCGGGTACAGTCATTCTCATAACTGATGGGCGACAAAATAATAAATGAAGTACGGAAAGGAAATGGCTTGGAATGAAGTTTCCAACGTATAGCTGGCATTAGCGGTGATTTTTGAAGAATTCAATTGAATTATATTACCTGTCAGACTCGCGCAAAAATGTACCCAAAATTGTGAATATATATATATATACGGGGATATATGTAATTATGTAATGCTAGAGATTCTCAGTTGGGGAGGGGGTCCAACTTGGAATGTCCATCTTCACCACTCCCTTGGAACCCGAAATTCCACAATGCGTGAATCTTTAATCACCCCACTCCCTTGTATGGGTGGACATTTTTCGTTTGGGGTATATTTGAAACCAATTTAAACCTATTCACCCAAGCTCCTTATAAATATTTTGACATTTTCCTAACTGGTTCCAACAATTTCCAACTGTTTGGAAATATTTAGATCCTGCAATCCATATGGTCGGAATATTTACAACTAATAGACAATTCAGCCGGGATTTTTTTTGGACAAATTGGATGAACCCAAAATCTTATTTGGCTCAAAGCATGTTTGTGTGCCATTCATGCGAACCACAAGGCAATTAATTTCCGCTTTTTCGACTGAAGATAACACAGACTGGTCGGCATTTTGCAACTGAATCAACTATTGCTGGAAGAACATTCACATATAATAGGTCAAATATTTGGCATTTTTCAACTGAAACAACTATTACTTGTAGAACATTCACATAATAGGTCAAATATTGGGCCACGATTGATAGTCGTGTGCCGTTTAGCATGTGCGATCACTGATGATAAACCGCCAATGACGATCAAATTGAAAGCAATCGAACAGCGTCCTGGCGACAGAATTCTACCTGAAACGACGCGTGTGTGACTCTTAAGGTCGAATTCTGAGTCCATCACTTATTCAAATTTGAATGGTGGTTCATCAATTCTAGTGCCGTATTGTCATTGTTGCCACCGGCTATATAAATGAGCACTCCGTGATGGGGGAGGGAGGGTCTGAAGAAAAAAATCGTTCATACACAGGGTTGAACATAAAAATCCTAGCTCCCAACCATGGGTCCACCATCCTCCCTACATGCAAATCTATTTTTTTCCTCCAACAGATTGGGGTCCCATCCCCTCTTTCCCCATAAATTTTACTGGATATCATATGTTTGAGTGTAATTGTTTTAAATGAGCTTTATACAGAAAGACGATTTTTGTCAGACCTAGCTATAACTATAAGTTAAAGTTTGAAAGATCTGATCGAACCACTTGAATCGTACACTTTTGATAATTTTGAGTGATAATAACACTTATGTGCATAAAACTCCTGTAATCTGGGTTGTGATCGTACTATATAGTGTTATATACGGAATAAAATATGCATATTTGTGCCCATCTGCATGGAATTGAACCCTCTATTTCTAATTATAATTAGCTAATTATAAATTGTTCCCTCAAAACTTATGTCATTTTGATGGCATGGCTCGTTGTACTCAACATATACCTGAGTAAACTGAGTAAATCTAACTGAGGAATGTGTCAGCATATATATATGTGATCACCCCCAACCAAAAGTACTTTATCATCCATCCACCCACCTTTGCCCTGTGTATGAATTTTTTCGTAAGACCCTCCCACCCCTATTGGGGGGAACTGTTAGCAGTGAGAGGAAGGAATGCAATCGAACTCACCTATAGAGCCGCTCAACCTTAAAAAACGCGGCGATTAATCGCCAGCGCGTCTGCAATATGAATAGACCCTAAGCGAGGAAATAGAAATTATACAACGAAGTAACCGACGAAAGCGAAATTAGTTCAAACGTACAGGTTAGCTGCCAGGTGAAACAACCGAAATAATCAAACGTGATTTCGTTTGAATATTTTTTGGTTGTTTCGCTGTATTGGTTCAAAAAAATCTATGTGACTGGAGAACAGTTGAACGCGACAAAGCGTCAACTGTATGTTTTTTCTTAAGATTTCGCAATATCTGCCGGTGCCATAACAGTTCCCAGCATATTCCGGACTAAGCGAAATAACCGAGCAAGCGAAAACAATCAAACGAAATTTCGCACGTTACAACAAATATACGTGGAGTGTACGCTTTTTTGATGGAAACCATGTGCATGGGTAGTATTTTGTATTTTGTCGCCGATGAAAAGGCAAACAAACGATTACAAGGAAACAAGACAAGGAACCGAAATTATGAAACGAAATTTCGTTTACATATTTCTCTTTCATCGCTTGTTTCGCCATGCAACATACATAAAGGATCTACAACGAGTCCCCAGTTTATATCGGAATTTACAAAACGAGTCCAGTAAATTAGGTCTGGACAGAGCCTTTGGTGAGGTCCAGACCTAATTTACTGGACGAGTTTTGTAATTTCCACTATAAACAGGGGACGAGTTGTAGATTCTATTTAATACTTGATCCAAAAACATAGACAAAACATACCTAAATCAACAAATGGGATGCGAAACTAACATCGGCTTCTATAAGGCATCCGATGATGTTTCACGTAAATATTCGTTGTTTTCCCACGTAAAGAAATAGTCCCAGATAAATAAAGACCCTTTGACGCATTTATAGCGTATTTAACTTTTCAAACTCTTCATTCATGATAGTTTGTTGGAAAAATATTGGAAGCCATCATATTTTGAGACGTAGCGTACGGAATGTTAACAGGCGGAAGTAAAATGTCACCTGGCACTATTTCCTGTTATTAAACGAACGTTTAATATCACAATTTATCATATGACTCAATCATTATTTACGTTGGAAACTATGTCATAAATCAATTTCATATCAATTACTAATTCATATCACCTTCCGATAATTTGATTGGTTTGTTGACAAAAAGTGTGTTCTGATTGGCTGAATGGCAGCCGGGGGCCGAGCCGCATCTCTGACTAAATGCAGGTCAAATTCGTGCGCGTCAATCAACGCGATGCCGAAATTCTCGCAATTATAATCTTGAAATATATAGTTTTGGACATTGTTATACGATAAATAGAATATGTAACTCGTATTTATCTAATAAACATACGATATAATGTCACAAACTGAGAACAGAATAACGCACTATATCTTCGCGTGCATATTATTTCTGCTAGTTCACCAGGTGTAATTGGGCTTCCGGTGCAATGAAGTGACGTCACATTAACCTTTTGCTGCCGATGTCATATAGCTATTTAGTGATTTGTGTGCGTTTTGGACATCATAATCAATTTATAGGTGTCATATGATAAATAGAATATGTAATTCGTGTTTCTCTCATATGATATTTATGAAACTCGTCACGAATTTTCAGTTTTCTCTCGTCGGAGGCTCGAGAAAACTAACAATTCTTAGACTCGTTTCATAAATATCATATGAGAGAAACACTCATTTCATATCCTCTATTTATAGAATAGGTTTATTGAATGGAATAAGGGTAGGATCGTGTAATACAGTGATTTACACACGCATTCGGTGTGGCATAAACAGGATTCCATACAAGTGTAGTCACTCTTCCTCTAACCAATTTCCGTGCAATAAAATGCTCGTTTCAAGGTTTCCTTCATATACATGCAGAATATATGTTTGTCATTCAGATGCTATATAATAAAGTACAATCATCTCCTTATTTAGATTACGCTCTTGACACTTTACGATTACTCCAAATAAGTTGTAATGATCCTTAGTTGGCACATGACGTAATATCCATATAATACATGTAGGTAAGGAGAAAATACTATTTTATTGAATATTTGTTCAAATACAATTCTATTATGAATACTTGTTCTGTCATATCATTCCCCAATTATGAATAAACGTACGATGTTTGGTCAGTTAAGAAACGCGACGTTAACGTGTAGTTTATTCGATAACTTCATGAGATTGCAGTCAAATACCGAGGGCGTGGCTTGTATGCATAAGTGAATATTAATTGAATTCGCAGGAAGATATTCATTGGTCAAGCAACGCATCGTTCGCTGCGCATTGGCTCGGTTTCTCCCGTTTGAAATAATCTGAACCATGAAAGTGTTTTGACCGTAAGTTGATGGGAATGAAACCCGGTCTAATTTTATTTAGACTGCTTATCCACATGTCTGTTAGTATTTCGTGTATTTATTGACCTATTTTGATCACCTGTATTTATTGGTGATTAACGTCGCTTTTAGCAACCAGGGCTACATCACGACGTTGCCAGTTGTATTGGTGGAGGGAAGTCCGCGCACTAAGGTAAATCTAGCCGTGATTTCATTGGCTGGAAGAATGACCCATTGTGTCCGGCGAAACCACCGACTGTCGGCGAATAACTGGCAACTCCCCAGATAGCGATATGGAATGCAAAGTGCCTGAATATTCAGCGTCACCGCGGACCCCAAAATAATATATACATAATTTGGTAAGAGGAACATAAAAATATACCTATGCAGAAGATTTCCGAACAAAAACCGCTGAAAAAAAATACTTCTTTTGTCAGGGTTGTCTCTTATATTTATCATAAAATTTGAAATCGTTTCGTTTGTGACTATTAAAGGCACGGGCGGCGTTCGTTGCAGAAATATTCATATTTGTTCAAATCGCCATCAACAGAAGGAATATTAAACAGTACATTAAATAGTATATTGTCATCAAGACGTACGATGGTGTACGTAAACAAGAGCCTGCTCGTGTTACAGAAGTTTTGCTTCTGTTTACATAATTCAGCGCAATTCTATTGGTTAATCACACACAAATGATATAAACGCTCTTTATTATTTCCATATCAAGAAAAAGTAATAAATAACGCTCTTTATGTTTACCATATCCGGATCTAAACAAAAGCCAGGTTTTGTAACGTTTTTTGCTTTTGTTTACATAACAAAGGAAAACAAATTGACAATAACATACTGTTTATGCCATATTTCTGATTGGTATAAGAACAATGTCTGTCTATATTTTACTATTATTTCTGTTTATGGCGGTTTTTGACGGAGCTGAATATTTTAACAGCATACCCACCGCCAACACCTCCCGTATCTTTAATTGGCGGTTGCGTAAAAAATGCACATGTAGAACATGGGAAGAAAATATAGAGCTATCGTCGACATGCAACTGCTAAATGTATGTTACTGCACTAATTTGATGAATAAAATGAAAAGAGAAAGCAGTGTGCGAAGTTAAAATAGTTTCCAGTAAAAGACATATTACGGACTTGTTCGGTGCGTGTAATTTATAAGTCAGTACTCATGCGCTATGTATGCCAACCAGGGGAATGAAGCATTCTATACTAACATCGCCGACAATTTCAAAGAAATCGACCATACCACTTCATAGAAAACATTGTCTGATCTAAGATGAATTGTAAATATTTACATCTCGATTCGGGACACATCAGTTTACTATCGGCGATGAACTAACACAAATGGTATCGCCACCGAGAGCCATTGCATTTAATTAATATATAAGAACGACGGAGTGCGTGCTATCAATTTGGATTAATATTTGTAGCAAATAACTACATTGAGCAAGATTATTATCAAGTTCTATTTGATCACCATACCGGAGTGGTTTACATCACTTTAAGATAACACAATATATACGTTTTCAGGTTGCAGTCGCGCGTTATTTTGTTTCCGATTCAATGAACTTCAATGAAAACACATGGCGTAAGAAGTGCTCGGGTCCGAACATTGTGTTCGAAATGGTATTTTGTACGACACAAATGTTTCTTTCGGGATCAAATAATGATTGTAGAAAGATATTTCAGGTATTAATCAACCCTCGATGCCGGGAAAAATTCAAAAGCGAATAGTATTATGTGAAAATCGCCACGAGGCTTTAACTTGAGGTTTGAAGATTATGAATTTCATTGTCCATGTGTCCAGCTGGTCTCGCTTTGTCTCGGCTCTTCCATCTCGTGTAGATAACTTCGATTGAGAGTACGATCCAGCTGAGGGTAATACCGATAAAAATGACATAGAAGGCACTTTGAACATCTACAATTGTTATTGGTGTGGCGCCGACGTTGGCCAACCTAGCACACGTGTCGTTGATTTTCGACCATTTCTGCTTCCAAATTTTTGTCAAACCGCTTTCAATAAAAGACAAAACTCTGAAACGAAAAAAAAGGTTAATTTTGTATCAGGGATGTTGTTAGAGAGGATCGAACCTGGTCCAAACTGGAATCACCCCCCCCCCCCGGGGCACTGAACTAGACCCAAGTATGGCATATTTCATTTGCAGCCTGAACTTGGAATTTTCCAACTTGAATCAACTTTCCAACTGTTCAAATGTTGCTAAGCTACATTTATTTAACAACCCTCTATGTTGGAAATTGTCATAGGCCATTGAAGTCCAACCATTTGTAGGAAATTATTCAGCGTTTGCTCTAAAAACGACAACTTTCACACTAAATACTGGAAAATCTTACTATCATGCAGAGGAATTTCAACGGTTATGAAATTTCTAACTGATCTTAAGTCGGACTTGACATGGCCAACCGTTGATAATAATTTTGACCACACCCCTGCGCACATCCCTATTTTGAATGCAAACCACGCACCAGCTGATGAACAGTCCAAAACACAAAATTAACTCTTCTTTAAATGAATTTCCCTTTCAGTTATACAAGGATATGTACATTGGAATTGTGTAGTATTTATCTGCAGCGAAGCCTATGAAATATAGGCAGACAAAAGATAGACAACAGGTAATAGAAGTATTCCTATTCAATAATGGAATGGTCAGGTATAATAGGCCGTTTGTCGATATTATTTAAACAAAACAAACAATTTAATACTAAACACTGGTTGGAATTCCACATAGAACCATTTTACCATTTTTGGTATGAAAAGTCGACCCAAATTTGCCATAAATAAAATGCCCAACTGTTGAATATCTGGACCAAAATTCGGGGATGAGATACCCAAGCCCCTTGTCACCGCATCCATGATTGGCTAACCAGATAAACAAAGAACACTTGGAGCTTGTGTATTATACACCCGCTTGTATCCAAAACATGTACTCAATCATTACACACGAAAAGTATTGTTTGTGTATTCTTCCATTGTGCGTGTATCCGTCCATTGTGTGTGTATTCTTCCATTGTGCGTGTATCCTTAGCTGATGATGTTCTATGTGTGTGATTGGTTGATTAGGATCATCATTTTTAACCTCAGCTGTTAGATTTGCAATTATTAGCGGTTTGTATCGCCGAGTCTTTGTTGCTGTTGGGACACATTCGTGGCTGAAATAGTGGGGTACCGGGTACTCTCAGACCGAACTAAATGCAGTTATACACGTAAAATGCGCCTTAATTTTACCTATCGATATTTTTATCTCCGGGAATGTTAAATAGACCTTACATTCAATTGTCCAAATCACACGGTCACTTTTGGCCTATATATTTAAAAAACAACGAATGTGCCGTGTTTGTGTATATCATCTGGATACCAGTGTTCATTTAACATCTAACATTCTATATTCTATATATGTCCATACCTTCAAATACCATGTCTAGACTTCTTCTAATCCAACCTTTGTTACTTGAGAATATACCACTACCCACCATCTACCCTTCACCCTTATGGCAGACACAGGATTCATAAGTGTTAATCCTCATTACTGTTTTATTGCATTTGGTGGCCCATTAGTTGATAGTGCACTGCCATGAGGGCTTTTTGTTACCAAATGAGTTGTATCACCCAATCAATTAGCAGATGATCATACTGTAAATTTGATTCTCATGTCGCTCCCGTTACAAAATCAATTTGGGTTTTTTAAATTAGATTTTCGATTTTGGCGCAAAAAACGTTTGGCTAAACGAAACTTTTTTAGGCTATTATTGAAAAAGAAAATAGCCATTGGCCAATTTGGTCTACGACATCGTCAACCCTTCTGGATACATAAGTGTATAATACAAGAGATTCATAAACTTTGCGTAGGTCGAATTGATAGCTTACTTTGCCGAGAAAATGTCTGCGTATGGTGAATTATTCTGGAAGCCCACTGCATAGTGAGCCGGGTATATGCTACCATCCAGTACAAACAGAGTACAATCTTTGGCAGCTTCCAGCTCAAGTGAGGTTCTGTCGTTGATATACACGTATTTCTCAGATACCACTTTCTCCATGTGCACACTGTGACTGATGCTCAAAACACTTGGGTCGGTATGAGTGTTCTTAGATATCTCGGCCCACATCTTTTTCACGTTGGAATATTCTGAAAACTGTACAAACAGACATAACATGTTATTCAATTTTGCACTTAAATGAACACAAGACACTCGCAGTGTGTAAATGTGCAAAAATATAAAAGTTCATAAAAACATCACCACTGTGAAGAACATGGAGAAATATATATAAAGAAATCTTATTCATCACGTGGTGTATTCGGCGGTAAATATTAAGGATACGGGCGGCGTTGGCGGTGGGTATATGCTGTTAAGATATTCAGCTCCGTCAAAAACCGACATAAACAGAAAGAATAGTAAAATATAGACAGACCTTGTTCTTATACCAATCAGAAATATGGCATAAACAATATGTTATTGACAAATGTTTTCCTTTGTTATGTAAACAAAAGCTAAAAAACGTTACAGAACCTGGCTTTGTTTAGCTCCGGATATGGTAAACATAAAGAGCGTTATTTGTTACTGTTTTCCTGATATGGACATAATAAAGAGCGTTCATATCAGTTGTGTGTAATTAACCAGTAGAATTGCGCTGTGTTATGTAAACAGCAGCAAAACTTCTGTAACACGAGCAGGTTCTTGTTTACGTACACCACCGTACGTCTTGACGACAATTAACTATTTATGCGCTGATTATGGTTGGCATATGAACAAAACTATATATAGTTTAATATTACTTCTGTTTATGGCGCGATTTGAACAAATATGAATATTTCTGCAACGAACACCACCCGTGCCTTTAACTGTTGTCGCATTATAAATAGTTGCCCGTCGGTGTGAAGCCGCTTTCAGTGGGTACATACAAGTGTTGTCAGCAGGACAGTTTTCTTTGTGTATTTGGAGGGATGATTAATATTTAATATTTGTGCAAATGGTTCATCTAACTGAGATCGTCATTGTATACTGGATGCCAGAACTAATATGTAATCTTGCGTGCATTCCAGCGGATAACTGTACGGTGTTAAAGTGAATGTTATCAGATTCACACATACATCTCATACAAATCCTGACATTTCTCTGGGTGCGGGCCCATGTTGTAGAAACATGTCTTTCGGTTTGGAGTTTATGTGTAATGAGATATCGTCGATTCATGAAAAACGAATTTTTTTGGGGGATAGACTAGTGCTTAAGCAAAAAATGGACGAATTATAGCATCGTTATGACCAGTAAATAGCTTTGTAAATTCATCACAATTTTACGCAATTTTTAACACGAAAATATGTCGTATATTTTAAGAACGTGGTAAACGCCTAACTGGAGTATAGGTATTGCTTTTGGACTATGTAAATTTGAGATCGTTTCATCTGCATGTGCCGGTCATTTTTGTTTAAATGAAGCTGTCGTATGAAGGTTCCACCTGCAGACCATGGGGAGAACGTAAAAAGCCGCCATCGTTCTGCAACGTTTTTGTTACTAGATGCACAATTAAGAGGTTTGATACAGTCGCGGTTTATTCCGTTCTCGAATCTGAAGCTTCCATGAACACAATAATAGTGATCTAAGTGATAGTTTTTATGACTTCAATGCGTCTTTCTGAACACATACTGGCTGTACAAAAGGTAATTCATATACGTATTTATCGACCAATATATATATATATATATATACATATATATATATATATATATATATATATATATATATATGTATGTATACAACTGGACCAACCTCAACATACCATTGCCCATGTTGAATCGGGGAATGCCCAAGGTTATCAAGACTTACGTTCATCCTGGTAACAACAAGAGTTCCACCAAGAGTTCCCCATGTGTAGTCATCTTGTTTCACCATCGCGTCGATTGTCTTGAAGGGCAAGTCATAAAGGGTCACTGTTAGGAATGCAATAAGATTTCCACCATACAGTGCCGCCATAATTATGGAGAATATCCACCAAAACGACAGTAGAGTTCTTCCGGACAACGACGTAGGACGTAGAACACCCCCTGTTAATGGAATCATATATTCAATGGTAAAGTTTACTATACTATAGTATGTCTTGTCATTGTGCTCACGAGATAATGCCATCATATTTGTTTGTACGACATACTGATTTCCTTTCATTCAAATCCAGTAAAACCCTCTTTCACATTCATTGGTTTTGCCCTCCGGTATTCATGGGTTGGTAATATGTTTATTGGGAGTTTAGGCCAGGCCAGGGAGGATTTGGAAGGGCAGTATGCCCTTTCCTACAACCCACTTTGGAATTTTGGATGAGACAATTAATGGTAATACATTAAACATGAAATGGTGAAGTTGAAATGAAAATGATCTATATTGTTTTTTCTTTGGTTTCTTTCCCCCCTGTTTGCTGTTGCTGTTGCTGTAGCTGCTGATGTGGAGGAGGAGGCCATGTCTTGTTCGTGTTTTGTTTTTTCTTCATAGTCTAATCTTTTTAAGAACTTTTCTCTTTCTGAGCTCTCTTCCTTCGTCTTTCAGAGGAACTCAGTAAGGTCTTCCCGATATGCTTTGTCGGCGCTATCGGGGTTGAAGTTGTTTTCCACTGAAATGGAGCCGGTGCTGTTGTTGTTGGAACTGCTGGTCGTGATGGCGATGGATGACTCCGGGCTGATGTATTCCGGAGTCATCGGGTTGAATGATGATTCAATCTCCATCCCGGCATCAGCAGCTGTCTGGATCTCATCAGTCAGCACTCCAATGGGGAAGGGGTGGTATGGGCGTCTCTCAGACCTCTCCCGGGCTGGATTACCGGTAGCATCATCGGTGGTGCGCAGGCGACCAAAAGTCTTCGCAGCCGAGTGAGAGGAGGCAGCCGGCCGATCAACAGTTGCCTTCTTCTTTCTCCACTCAGCCCTCCGAACTGCGTCCCTGCGTCGACTTGAAGGGGTCTTCTTCCTCCTCGTCCCTGATCCGGTGGTGGTGACATCCCTGCTGACGGTCTTGAGCCCCTGGTGGTGTTCAGCTGCTCCAGTCCTGTACTCCACGGATAGAGTCACGAAGCCCCCATTAGCCTGGTGAAGATTCCAGCTAACTGTGTCTACACCCAAGGCCGCTAACAAAGCAGAGGGGATTAATTCCATAATCCACTGCCAAATCAGTAAACAGCTCACCTAAGTCGCTCGGGCAGCTGTCCCCAAAGGGAATGACTCACGAACGACTTAGACCAGTCAATGGGAACAGCGATAAGACGCACAATAAAATAATACGTCCTACCCGCTCGACCATGCATCAACTGGGGAATGTTGGGTAATATGTTCATGATTAAATAGATTTATAGGCTGGTTGTGGGTCACTATATCATAATGTACAATAAAACCATAGTCAGAAATGGTAACGCCACCAAGATCATATTATTAGCCATAAATATAAATTATAATATAATTATACTATAAAGTAGCTTTCAAATTTTATGTGGGAAATTTGCATACTTCCATATTTCAAATTTTCCCGTTTCTCGTGTTATAGGTTACACTGGTGTAAATGTTTTCCATAGACATCAGTGCTAACGTTTTAGCGTATAGTGTTGGCAATATAAATGTTGGGTCCAAAATTTTCTTTAAATCTGAAAAATTGACATTTTGGGAAACTTTTTACACAAAAAAATCATGTCTGTCTAGCAGGGAATTCGCCTTTAAATCTTATGTTTTCGTAACTAGTGTCAGAACCGCATAAAAAATACAGTCATATTTTAGACCACACCAAAAAATTCAAACTTCACTACAAAGGGTTAATTCCTGTGCCAATGGTTATTTTACCTATGGGAAATCATAGGGAAGAGGTGTGATGATTTTTTTATGTGAAAAGCACACAAGGCTATTGACCAATCAGGGCCCAGTGTCTATTTTATTCTCTCCTATATATTCCTCCCGCATCCGCTAGATGTCGCTCGGAACCTTATTTACACCAGTGTAACCTAAAGCGATAGCCCGCCTTTTCACGGAATAATTGTAACTCCCTACATTTCTTCAGAATTGCCCATCAATGGAAAAAATGTGTTCAAAAACAATATCACTTCTGTGGTTCTTTATTTATCACACACAATTTAACCCCACCCCCTTTAACAAATTATTCATCAAAAAAGCACAATTTTCCACCACCAGTCATGTTCAGGCCCCATTTTCACTCAGTTTTAGGGGTCTGGTGTTGCAAACTTGAATGACTCACGAACGACTTAGACCAGTCAATGGGAACAGCGATAAGACGCACAATAAAATAATACGTCCTACCCGCTCGACCATGCATCAACTGGGGAATGTTGGGTAATATGTTCATGATTAAATAGATTTATAGGCTGGTTGTGGGTCACTATATCATAATGTACAATAAAACCATAGTCAGAAATGGTAACGCCACCAAGATCATATTATTAGCCATAAATATAAATTATAATATAATTATACTATAAAGTAGCTTTCAAATTTTATGTGGGAAATTTGCATACTTCCATATTTCAAATTTTCCCGTTTCTCGTGTTATAGGTTACACTGGTGTAAATGTTTTCCATAGACATCAGTGCTAACGTTTTAGCGTATAGTGTTGGCAATATAAATGTTGGGTCCAAAATTTTCTTTAAATCTGAAAAATTGACATTTTGGGAAACTTTTTACACAAAAAAATCATGTCTGTCTAGCAGGGAATTCGCCTTTAAATCTTATGTTTTCGTAACTAGTGTCAGAACCGCATAAAAAATACAGTCATATTTTAGACCACACCAAAAAATTCAAACTTCACTACAAAGGGTTAATTCCTGTGCCAATGGTTATTTTACCTATGGGAAATCATAGGGAAGAGGTGTGATGATTTTTTTATGTGAAAAGCACACAAGGCTATTGACCAATCAGGGCCCAGTGTCTATTTTATTCTCTCCTATATATTCCTCCCGCATCCGCTAGATGTCGCTCGGAACCTTATTTACACCAGTGTAACCTAAAGCGATAGCCCGCCTTTTCACGGAATAATTGTAACTCCCTACATTTCTTCAGAATTGCCCATCAATGGAAAAAATGTGTTCAAAAACAATATCACTTCTGTGGTTCTTTATTTATCACACACAATTTAACCCCACCCCCTTTAACAAATTATTCATCAAAAAAGCACAATTTTCCACCACCAGTCATGTTCAGGCCCCATTTTCACTCAGTTTTAGGGGTCTGGTGTTGCAAACTTGGATCAGCTATGGAAGACTGTACAATATTCTTTCCATGAGAGAACTTCTGGTGATGTGAGGTCATTGAGTCCAGATCTGATCAGCTGAGCATCAAGCGCATGACTTTATCAGCACATTGAAGAATAAAATATGACATTTTCAGGTCTGCAAGGGTGATCCAAGATAACTGGATGTGGGTGTATATTGAATTAGTTGAATAAAGATATGCTCTCTTTGAATTGCTGAAGCATTTTCTTAAATGTGTCCAAGTTTTAGTGGTATTAACCTTCAAATGACCATACCCACCAGTGGAAATGACACACTTTTATGATATATATCTGTATATCACTGGCTATAAAATCCAAAATAGTTGTTAGATTAGGTTCTTATAACTATTGATATATGTGTCGTTGACATGCTCATGTTATGGGTCATTTGCATTATCATGTGACTATTACCACCTTGAAAAAATTTGAAAATACCTTGAAAAATTGGCATTTTTTATGAAAAATCTTACTATTTTTTTGGCTGATGTAAGTGAAATAAGACATTAGCAGCAAGAATAGCCACACCAAGCATGAGGTATGCATTGGAATGAAAGACCAGGCTCTGTAAAATGCATTAAAATGCTTTAAAGTGACTCCCAGGAATCAAAAATGATAAAAAGCTATATTTTCCCTTTAGGTTACACTGGTGTAAATGTTTTCCATAGGCATCAGTGCTAACGTTTTAGCGTATAGTGTTGGCAATATAAATGTTGGGTCCAAAATTTTCTTTAAATCTGAAAAATTGACATTTTGGGAAACTTTTTACACAAAAAAATCATGTCTGTCTAGCAGGGAATTCGCCTTTAAATCTTATGTTTTCGTAACTAGTGTCAGAACCGCATAAAAAAATACAGTCATATTTTAGACCACACCAAAAAATTCAAACTTCACTACAAAGGGTTAATTCCTGTGCCAATGGTTATTTTACCTATGGGAAATCATAGGGAAGAGGTGTGATGATTTTTTTATGTGAAAAGCACACAAGGCTATTGACCAATCAGGGCCCAGTGTCTATTTTATTCTCTCCTATATATTCCTCCCGCATCCGCTAGATGTCGCTCGGAACCTTATTTACACCAGTGTAACCTAAAGCGATAGCCCGCTTTTTCACGGAATAATTGTAACTCCCTACATTTCTTCAGAATTGCCCATCAATGGAAAAAATGTGTTCAAAAACAATATCACTTCTGTGGTTCTTTATTTATCACACACAATTTAACCCCACCCCCTTTAACAAATTATTCATCAAAAAAGCACAATTTTCCACCACCAGTCATGTTCAGGCCCCATTTTCACTCAGTTTTAGGGGTCTGGTGTTGCAAACTTGGATCAGCTATGGAAGACTGTACAATATTCTTTCCATGAGAGAACTTCTGGTGATGTGAGGTCATTGAGTCCAGATCTGATCAGCTGAGCATCAAGCGCATGACTTTATCAGCACATTGAAGAATAAAATATGACATTTTCAGGTCTGCAAGGGTGATCCAAGATAACTGGATGTGGGTGTATATTGAATTAGTTGAATAAAGATATGCTCTCTTTGAATTGCTGAAGCATTTTCTTAAATGTGTCCAAGTTTTAGTGCTATTAACCTTCAAATGACCATACCCACCAGTGGAAATGACACACTTTTATGATATATATCTGTATATCACTGGCTATAAAATCCAAAATAGTTGTTAGATTAGGTTCTTATAACTATTGATATATGTGTCGTTGACATGCTCATGTTATGGGTCATTTGCATTATCATGTGACTATTACCACCTTGAAAAAAATTGAAAATACCTTGAAAAATTGGCATTTTTTATGAAAAATCTTACTATTTTTTTGGCTGATGTAAGTGAAATAAGACATTAGCAGCAAGAATAGCCACACCAAGCATGAGGTATGCATTGGAATGAAAGACCAGGCTCTGTAAAATGCATTAAAATGCTTTAAAGTGACTCCCAGGAATCAAAAATGATAAAAAGCTATATTTTCCCTTTAGGTTACACTGGTGTAAATGTTTTCCATAGGCATCAGTGCTAACGTTTTAGCGTATAGTGTTGGCAATATAAATGTTGGGTCCAAAATTTTCTTTAAATCTGAAAAATTGACATTTTGGGAAACTTTTTACACAAAAAAATCATGTCTGTCTAGCAGGGAATTCGCCTTTAAATCTTATGTTTTCGTAACTAGTGTCAGAACCGCATAAAAAAATACAGTCATATTTTAGACCACACCAAAAAATTCAAACTTCACTACAAAGGGTTAATTCCTGTGCCAATGGTTATTTTACCTATGGGAAATCATAGGGAAGAGGTGTGATGATTTTTTTATGTGAAAAGCACACAAGGCTATTGACCAATCAGGGCCCAGTGTCTATTTTATTCTCTCCTATATATTCCTCCCGCATCCGCTAGATGTCGCTCGGAACCTTATTTACACCAGTGTAACCTATACATTACATTCTTCAAACTGCCTTCTTTATTACACAAGCTGATGGGCCCGACTTCGTCCGGGCTGTTTCCCATCAGATTTCCGGAGAAAGGCGCGATTTGACCTTGAATTGACTATTTCGAAAGTCAAGGTCAGGTCAGGGTCATGATTTGACCCGTCCAAAACACTCCTCCGACAAAAGTACCCATAGGTATCAAATTTCGTCGAAATCCATCCGTTTTACCAGATTTGACCTTTGATTGACCACATTGAAGGTCAAGGTCACTCCGATGTCAATATTTGACCCATTCAAAACACTCCCCGGACAAAAGCATCCCTAGGTATCAAATTTCGCCGAAATTCGTCCGTTTTACCCAAATTGAAGTTGCATTGACAATTTAAAGGTCAAGGTCAGGTCGGGGTCACGACCCGTCCAAACACTTCCCGGACACAAATGCCACTAAGTATCAAATTACGTTGAAATCTATGGAAAGTCGAAGAGGACATGTTAGTTGCTAATTGCTAGATATACGACGCACGACTTGTCGCGGTTTTTTAAAAGGTGTTTCAAACTAGGAGATAGAAGTATTCTGCGTTTCAAATGGTGATGAATTAGAGTATTTTATTCAAATTTTATGGCATAAATTGTTATTAAAACCGTATATACTATAACAAAAATGAACGACTCCAAAAATAAGTGGGCCTTTAAACAAAGTCACAATTGCAGTTAGGCTCATATCATACTCGTCTATTCAGCGATATCCTGCTGCGCAGTTTGTTATAGCCTCCAGCATTCATTGAGCGTTTTTGCCCCACTGTAATAATTCGCCTTTAGCAGGCGTACTCTTGTTTCAGATTATTGAGATATTAGGTCACACGTAATGACATTAAATCGCAGGGAACATAGCAATTGTGTGGGTTGCTTGGCGTGAATATGTAATGAGAAATAAGGTCATACGTAATGACATTTAACTCAAGAAAACCCGCGAAAACAAAACAAAATGACATTTAATGTTTTAAAGGGGTACTGTACCCAAGATGTTGTTGGTTTCTATAATCCCCGAGTCGGAGAATAAGGTAACAACTTTTCCATTCTTTGAAAGTCTGTTGAGTACGAAGTAGTGTTACGGATGGCAAATTTACCGGAATGCACAAATTCAAATTGTCGTTGTCGAGTAATTTTTGTACAGTTTTCAACCAAATGAATCAAATAAAAATGATATTATATATAGTAGTCCCATATACTCATTTAAGTTATTGTATCGTCACTAGTCAATGAATGGCTTGAGTTTTCTCCCCGTATAAGCATAATGTTTCAAACGATCGTGTGTGCAATGGGTTTACTAATCCAGTATCCCTCAATTATAATTTGATTGCGTTTTACACGGAAATTCGTATTTTAATTGACGCCATTTTATGGCTCCAGCCATAAATTCAATTTATAATAAATTATTTACTTTTAAATTATTAAATTTTACGATAGCTTATTAACCTGAGCGTTTACAGAATACATCTTCGACTCAAATTACTTATGTTTCTATATATTATCGATAATAGATCGTTGTTATCACCGGAAATTTATTGAAAATGGCGTACAGTACCCCTTTAAGTTATTTCCTTCATAAAAAGAATCTTCGTGATAATGAACCCTCTCAATACTTTAGAAACTGAATTAACCTTAAAATAACAAAAACCATTAGAATAGAGAACCTTCGGAATAACGAACCTTCGGATTGGTGAACCTTCGGAATAGCGAACATTCAGAGAAATTTTGGAATAGTGTACCTTCGGGATATTGAACCTTCGGACTAGAGCAATGCCCCCCAATATTCATATTTTATGTCCAGAGTTCAAAGGTATGGGTCCATAAAATTCTAAATTTGGCCCTTAAAATATTGAACCCCAAATTGGAGCCCGCACAGAACAGCACTTAAGTCAACTGTACCTGTGTCATGTCCCAATGCTGGATGGTCCATATATACCACAACATTCATATTATATGCCAAGAATTCAAAGGTATGGGCCCACGTAATCACATTAAATCTCAAGAAAACCCGCGAAAACAAAACAAAATCACATTTAATGTTCTAAGTTGTTTCCTCCTGTATCTGTATCGGTGTGCGCGCAGGATCAGTTCGGATGTGAGCACACACTCCATAAAATGAATCTTCGTGATAATGAACCCTCTCAATACTTTAGAATATAGAATTAACCTAAAAATAACAAAAACCTTCGGAATGGAGAACCTTCGGAATAGCGAACCTTCGGAATAGTGAACCTTCGAAATAGCAAGTATTCAGAATAGAGAACCTTCGGAATAGTGGACCTTCGGGATAGCGAACCTTCATAATAGAAACATGTCTCCACAATTACGCCGGTGACGTGAACACATGTGCTAATCTTTGTTGGACTATCGTCACTATCGGAACGGTTTATCTCAAGTACGAAATACCTAACCATAATACATTCGCCCAGAGGATTATCGATTGTCCGCTCAAACATAAGAAACTCTACACCAGTGTACACCCACTGGCGTGGCGGTAATAATAATGTCGGGGTTATCCGAAATGGACTATATATGAATATTGTATCTCACTTGACTTTCGCGTCTTCTGATTGGCTGAGAGCCATACCACTGTTTCGCGTAGAGTTCATCAATGCGATGGTCGACACCAGGGGACTACATGCATGTATTTGTTATCATGGTCACAGCTTTGCGATTGCGGTTCATTCCAAAGTCCGATATTTTTTGCGTGACACTATACTCAGTTAGCTGAGTTCACCAATTTGTCACCAATTTTTTCAGTTCTCCGTGCGAACTTTTGCGAAACAAAATAATATCAAGCGATAATTAATAAACGTTCCATCCGCCTCGTAGTTTTTGTTCATCTGTTTATTTTTCTAAATGGTAAGCAAAATAAATAATGTATTTTACTGTACAGATGTGTTGTGCTTTCTCCATCTAAAATACAGAGCTTGTGCATAAAACTGGAGGCAGCTGATGTATTATAAAACGTTGTTCGATACAATATAATGAGTATAGCATGTTTTAGCGTTCACCGCGCCAGACACCACACACCCACTACATGAAATGTCTTAAAGAATTCCCTCCGCTTCTCATTGGAAATGACATTACTCCCACGGGGTTCTAAATTGGTGGCGTAGTTAATTCCACGCGACGCGCTATTCATTTAATATCTCATATATATTTTGAAGACCTCTGTCTGTATGTATGTTTGTCTGTCTGTCTGTCATTAATACAAATCTACGATTCTCGACCGATCTGGACGAAACTTGGTAAGTGTGTGTAGTTTGACCAGGCGGTGGACGAGATCTCGGAAACGGGTGGAGCTATCGATTTGAAATTTGCTATGTGAATGTATCTTGCCCCGGATGCGAATTTTATCGGGTCGCCGAGCCCGTGCGACGCCAGCTTTGCGCATGGGCAGACGAGATCTCGGAAACGGGTGGAGCTATCGACTTGAAATTTGGTATTTGAATGTATCTTGCCCCGGATACGAATTGTATCGGGTCGCCGAGCCCGTGCGACGCCAGCTTCGCGCATGCGCAGACGAGATCTCGGAAACGGGTGGAGCTATCGACTTGAAATTTGCTGTGTGAATGTATCTTGCCCCGGATACGAATTTTATCGGGTCGCCGAGCCAGTGCGATGCCAGCTTCGCGCATGCGCAGACCAGATCTCGGAAACTGGTGGAGCTATCGACTTGAAATTTGGTTTTTGAATAGCCCGGATGAATAGCCCGGACAACATCGGGTACATCGGCTAGTCTCCTATATATTTTGAAGACCTCTGTCTGTCTGTATGTCTGTACGTCTGTATGTCATTTATACAAATCTACGATTCTCGACCGATCGGGACGAAACTTGGTACGTGTGTGTAGTTTGACCAGGCGGTCGTCAACGTCGTATTGGCGAGCCCGTGTGGCGCCCGCTTCGCGCATGCGCAGACGAGATCTCGGAAACGGGCGGAGCTATCGACTTGAAATTTGCTATGTGAATGTATCTTGCCCCGGATACGAATTTTATCGGGTCGCCGAGCCCGTGCGACGCCAGCTTCGCGCATGCGCAGACCAGATCTCGGAACGGGTGGAGCTATCGACTTGAAATTTGCTATGTGAATGTATCTTGCCCCGGATACGAATTTTATCGGGTCGCCGAGCCCGTGCGACGCCAGCTTCGCGCATGCGCAGACCAGATCTCGGAAACGGGTAGAACTATCGACTTGAAATTTGGTTTTTGAATAGCCCGGACAACGTCGGGCTCATCGGCTAGTTAATATATATAATTAACGAGGTCGGCTGTAAACGATTATAATATTTATAATTCCAACCGTATATTTTTGAGTTATAAGGACCACCAAACGTGGCACCATCTACAAATTTATTTACAAACTTATTCGTACATATGCGATATAATACGCAGAGAGGAACTAAGTTGCATATAACTTGTGTTCAAATCCCAGTGGTTATTCCCTCACCATTCATTACCTCCGTATCATCATTTAATATCAATACTGCATATATTGGGAGACAAATAAATATTTTACAAATAAACAAAACAATTTGAAATAAACCATTATCCTACTCAGTCAAAATTTATGTTTATGTTCTGTACTCAATCATAAGTTGTTCGTATAAGTATTATGCAATTGATTTTTCAAAGAAGGACCGGATCATGTCGCATATGATATTTATGGTGACAATGTGCTTATTTTCCATTATGAAATGAAAATCATTGTCTTCTGTCATTGTATGGAAATCGGTTATATATATACTCGCCTTTTGCTGCGAAACAACTAATGCGAAGGTTTCCGTATGGCGGACATTTCATAACAAAGTGTGATTCTGTCTCAACATATATGTACATGACATAGTCTATCCGGTATTTATGACGGTGGTTGTTTGTGTCTTCCCTTCTCAATCTCTAGTTTGTGATGACTTGCGCGCCATCAAACTGATTTGTTGTTCGTAATATACGGTTCCACCTCATATCTTTGTTTGAAAATGCGATACGTTCTTAGTTTGTTACCACCGATTGATCTCCTATCATCAGAAACGTCATTCACAAAATAGTTAACGTGCTCTATTTTCGGCTTTTTGTCTGTTCTTGTTCTTGAATTCCACTCGACCGTCTGTCTCATGCATTAATATACCTTCCACGATGCCTTGGATAATTTCGAATCATTTGTTTCAATGTATAGGCCACATAAACTAATGTATGACGCTCTGACTTAGAAATGTTATTCCTATATCTGAAACTCTTTAAAACCGCGCCATGACTATGTGTCGTGTTTCAGAAGAGACATATATAACGATGAAAAACCATCAGGTAAGAACAAATTGATGGTATATAGAAATAATAAGTGATTACCGATTGGAGCCATATTTGGACATAGTAAAACATATCGAAGTAAGGAAGATCTTCAGCAAATTGCGGATCAGCAGTCATACTCTAGAAATTGAAAAAAAGGCGCCATAAACAACCGAAGATTCCTGTAGACAAGAGAATATGCAGAAAGTGTGGATCGGAAACTGAGGAACATTCTATTTTAAAGTGTCCTATTTACAAAAGCATTCGTCGCCGTTTCTTTGACGAAATAAATAAAGTAAATCACAAGTTTACTAATATGACTGATGCACAAATATTCATTTTCATACTGCGAAATGATAAAACAGAAACGTGCAATGCCATCTGTAGCATGGTCCGTCTCTTTTTCCGCAAAAGGTGTGAAACACCAAATTTTCAACAACAAACATGATAATTTTTTCATTTTAATTATGATTACATTTGTGTACAATTATTGTATCATATATATATGTATACTAGAAGGTGACCCGACTTCGTCCGGGCTTTGACCTTGAATTGTCTATTTTGAAGGCCAAGGTCAAGTGGGGTCACGATTTGACCCGTCCAAAACACAGTGCCCGAACAAAAGTACCCGACAAAAGTACCCGTCGAAATCCATCCGGTTTAACCCGATTTGACCTTGAATTGACCATTTTGAAGGTCAAGGTCAGGTGGGGTCAAACACCAACACCCCAAAAATGGTGGAAATCGGCCCAGCGGATACCGGGAAATCGGCCCAGCGGATACCGAGATACCCTATGCATCAAATTTCGTCCGTAAAAATCCGCCAGTTTAACCCGATTTGATTTCCACTGAAGTATATAAACGCGCCTCATATACACACGCTCATTAATTATCAAGTTTCAACGTAAAGATAAATTACCATCGGTGCCCGAGATATCGCCAAGACGTCTCTGAAACAGTCAAATGCATCGGCCTGTTAAGAGTTAACGTGATCTAACTTTATGACCTCTAACGACGTCATAGAAGTTACGCATTGTTTTTACCCTGATAGAAGATCGTACCACTTCTTCTTAATAATTGAGGCAGATAACTAAAACGGATACATACATATTATATATCGTTGGAAAGAGGAAACACGAAAGATTCTCATAGTGTCATTATTATGACTGGCATGTTATTATTCGCGCTGTTTCGAATCGATTTGTAAGCACCGAACTGAAATATATTAGCGCAAAACGGCGTAAAAACAGATTTGACCTCGGCACGTGAAAAGTTGACCTCGCACGGACAAATTAATAGGCCTATGTTAGTCCTGACCCGAAAATACCCCCACATACCAAGTTTCATCGAAATCGGCTGGGCCATTTTCGAGTCCATCGATTACACACAAACACACAAACAGATCTTCCAAAATATATAATAGACTAGAAGGTGACCCGACTTCGTCCGGGGTTTGACCTTGAATTGTCTATTTTGAAGGCCAAGGTCAAGTGGGGTCACGATTTGACCCGTCCAAAACACTGCCCGAACAAAAGTACCCGTCGAAATCCATCCGGTTTTACCCGATTTGACCTTTTAACCCGATTTGATTTCCACTCAAGTATATAAACGCGCCTCATATACACACGCTCATTAATTATCAAGTTTCAACGTAAAGATAAATTACCATCGGTGCCCGAGATATCGCCAAGACGTCTGAAACAGTCAAATGCATCGGCAGGTTAAGAGTTAACGTGATCTAACTTTATGACCTCTAACGACGTCATAGAAGTTACGCATTGTTTTTACCCTGATAGAAGATCGTACCACTTCTTCTTAATAATTGAGGCAGATAACTAAAACGGATACATACATATTATATATCGTTGGAAAGAGGAAACACGAAAGATTCTCATAGTGTCATTATTATGACTGGCATGTTATTATTCGCGCTGTTTCGAATCGATTTGTAAGCACCGAACTGAAATATATTAGCGCAAAACGGCGTAAAAACAGATTTGACCTCGGCACGTGAAAAGTTGACCTCGCACGGACAAATTAATAGGCCTATGTTAGTCCTGACCCGAAAATACCCCCACATACCAAGTTTCATCGAAATCGGCTGGGCCATTTTCGAGTCCATCGATTACACACAAACACACAAACAAACAAACACACAAACAGATCTTCCAAAATATATAATAGATATATATATATATATATATATATATATTTATGTTGTGACATCGGCCTCGTGTGGGTGTAATTGTCAATAAACTTATCTTATCTTATCTGAAATACGGGGAATCTACCAAGTTTTGCACGGGAAGCATGGATCGATTCTTTTCAGTTAATACAAAGTACATTTTTGAAAAAATTCAACTGAATCTGCTCGCAAGATAAATAATCAGTATGTATATTCGTCACATCTCCCAGCCATACTTGACAACCATACAACATTACTGGTTTTATTAGTTTGTCAAACAACTTGAATTTTGTAGGTATCTCTAGCTGAAGTCTTGATGGAATATACTTTGTTAGGAAAAACATTGATTTTAATGCCTTTGCGCTCAAATGCTTCAGCGATTTTAAGATACGGACGGCCTTCCTTGTGTGTATATGTTTTAAATAGTCACATCCACTAAAACCGCCTTAAACAGAACAACAATTATATAATGACATATATTGTTCTTACACAAATCATAAATATCGCGTACATTGAATGTTATTGTCAAGTTTGTTCCCTTGGTTATGTAAACAAACGTAAAAAACGTTACGATACGATTTGTTTATAGACAAACTCTTGGAACTACCGTATCGTCCAATGAATATGTTCCGTTGCGCTGTGGAAAGCATAGATAACATTATTGGCTCAATCAGCAATCGCATTCTAATCACACCAAATTTTATTTTAATCGACCCATTCTAACCACTGTCAGTTCAAAATCAAGCTAATCCACGTTACTTCATGATTGGGAAATGATCCGAGAGAAACATAACACAGTTGAGAGATGAATATTTTTCAATCCAGTTAGTATTTTCTCCTAACATATATATGGTCATACATACCAAATAAGGAATATTACATGAGTCGTATTGTGAGTTGTAAGTTGTAGGCGCACTAAATTAGGGGTTTTTACAACCGACATATAAAGCGCTCGAATCTAAATAAGGAAATGGCATAACATCTTGTTTCTGCTAAAAACAATCTACTGCGCTTTTTGCGAGAAACTAAACAACAGTCGACCTGTATTTTCTCGGACACAAAGCCTGTTTTGTGAATAATATGGCATTCAGTTCATCATTATGCTTTGCTATTATGATATACTTGAGGAAATTATCACAATTTGATAATGTTATTCTTAATTATAACCTACAACGAAGGCCGCCCGCCCCGTTGACCTTTTGCGAGTCGCACTGAAACGTAGACAGCTTTGCGCCACGCAATATATATATATGTTGCAGTAAATAACTGACTAAGGAACTGTCTATTATCATTTCTTTAGGATGATGCATGCTAGCATTTGCACACACACTGGGACAGTGTTGCACCATACAATATATGTTGCACATACCACGGGACAGCATTGCACCATACAATATATGTTGCACATACCACGGGACAGCATTGTACCATACAATATATGTTGCAGTCAGTGTTTCATGATAAGATGACAACTGTATATGTTGATTTGTTTGTTCGAAATAAATGTGGACTACATCTCCATGCACTAGTATATAAATTATAGTGTGGGCATAACACTGATAGTTACGACCCTTAAACATCAAATATTCGACACCTCCGCTAATATAGCATTATTATGCTATATTATATATCACGTGACTTTCCCGCGTTCTGATTGGCTGCACACTGCTATTGTATTTTTCAAATAGCATTTTATTAACCTTTTACTATTTATAGTAACAAACTCATTTTGCGCAATCGGATGGACACCGAACACACGCAAATTTGAAACAAACTTTACGTTACTTGTTACAATATCGGTATACCATTAGGGGATGGATTTATGTAATGGATTTTATTGATCTTCCAAGAGTCCAATCAAGTATTTAATCAGTCTTTACGTTTAGTTTGGAAAGCGGACAGTATACTAGTTTTAGAGTTAACTGTATTTATAATTTCCTTTTCCGTTTTCATCGAAGAACAATTTCGATTCACGAATCTTTCCCAAATGATTTTGTTAAAGGTACGGTTGGCCTTGGCGGTGGGTATCCTGTGAAAATATTTCCACCCGTCAAAAACCGCCACAAACAGAAAGAACATCAAAATGTAGACATACTTTGTCCGTATACAAATAAGAAATATCGCATAAACAGTATGTTATTGTCAAATGTTTGACCATTGTTATGCAAACAAAAGCATAACAAGTTACCTTTCTTGTGTTTGTTTATATTATGATAGTAAACATAAAGAGCGTTCTTTGTTGGTGAATTCCTGATATGGAACTAATAAAGAGCGTTTATGCCATTTGTGTGTGATTAGCCAGTAGCATTGTGCTGTCTTCTGTAACACAATCAGGCTCTTGCTTAGGTAAAATATAGTAGGTCTTTATGATAACATGCTGTTTACGTGATGGTCATGGTATATATGAACAAAACTGTATGCGTTTTAATGTTTTTTTGTTTACGGTGATTAGAACAAATATGAATATTTTCAACAACTAAGGCCTCCCGTGCCTTTAACGACGGACTTATAAATATAATTAAACGATTCACGAATATATGATGTTGGTTGTAACAACTAATAATATAGTCATAGTCCACTGCCATCTCCAAAAACTTGGAGGCAAATAAAAAATGATACATACAAATTGTGCTCGATATAATATAATATAATATAATAAATAATGCATGTATTGTAGTTGACAATGCCAAATATTGGTCCTCAAGGAGGAGTAGTCGACTCCAAGCCATGGATTATCTATATTACTGCGATTGGCGTTGATTTCGTTGGCATCAATGTTCGTGGTTTGTCATCAACAGGCTTTTTCGTCGGTACATGAATTCGTGAATCAGATATTATGCACATCAACATGCCCTACAATAGCAGCTGCATGACAAAAATTGTTTGTGTACTATTGAGAGATTAGACCCAAGGTATTCCTGCGCTGAAAGCACATCACGCAAGCGTGACCATAATAGCTACCATCTTCATTTCAAACGTTGGCCAAGTAGGTATTTATTGTATCATGTAGTCTGCACATGGCTACTAGTAAACCAATAGCCTTTTAAAGAAACCAATGCACTGAACATTGTCATACAAACTATCATAGCCGAGATCAGATGATGTAGCATATTAATTTTGTATTCAGTAAATGAATGCTATTGTATTGAAAAAGATTACGTTTCATCTCGTCTTCTGTGTTTTTCTGCATGCATTTTACGACATGTCGAAAATGGACGTTAATGCACGATCTTCATTTCCATATCGTAGATCATAAATTTTTTGCTCATTCAACGCAAGAGTCAATTATTTCGTTGGTTGTTGATTTCGTGGTTGAGAAAAACCACGAAATCAACGAATAACAGACCCCCACGAATTAAAAGGATTTGACAGTAATACAATACAATGCAGATGACAGTCGGAATTATCACCCTAATATATAAGACACAGCACAGCAGAATACAATTTACATTGTACGTTACATTTATAAGGACATAATGATGTTCGCATCGCTGGTAAAACATAATTTGCCATCGTAATACCCGCCGGATAACGTCCCAAAGTCGCACAAAACAACATGTCTATCCTCAAAGTAACTGATTACGGAACTGTCTATTGTCATTTTCTTTAGGATCATGCATGCTTGAAATTCCACATACCTTGGGACAGCATTGCACCATACATGCGCCACAACGCACCAGAGAATATGTGTAGCCCTGTCGTTTCTGTGTTGCTTCTGGAGTAGTACGGGTTGTTCTTCTCCATGAGAAAGAGGATCAGACTGACGACTGGTAAAATCAGAAGCGTCGTGACAAAAACGGGCCAAGTGAATGGGTCTGCTAGTTGTCTCCACTTGCGAGCCATGGGGTCTGGTTTCTTCATGATGCCAGTAATATGCTCGTAATAGTATGGATAGCTGAAGTCCATCACCTCGAGGCGTTTCTGATCGATGGAAAGTGGAGCTACAATCAAGTCGACTGCCTGGAAAGGAGCAGTTACCTTTGAGCAAATGAATGAAGATTGGCGTGGTGGGAATTTGTGAAATGTGGTTCGTCGGTACGACCGTTCGTCCAAAACAAAGTTCTAGCTTTCCCTGTCGTACATAGCACATATTTTAGTAATCTTTGCTGTGTTCGCCGGTGATGTTACACGAGAGAAAGGACGTACACATGGACCGAGTTTCGACCATTTATATCTCGCCGAGTTATGGTCCTTAGACTATGAAATGCAGTCATGCCAACTTAATCTGGTCTCTGTTATCATACATTATGTTCGAGTTATCTTTAGAATGGTCACGAGGAAGAATATTGGAAACATTATCCACACGTAACAGTTTCTGTCCATTCATTAATTTTTAAGTTTGGCTCTTGGAAAATTAACAAACCTACACGAGACACATTTCCGGGGGGGGGGGGGTGGGGACTCGTTTCGTTTATTGGGTTTTATCGTCTTTCAGCCGCTAGGCCATGACGTCAGTTTTATAGGTGGACGGAACACTACACAGAGGAATTATTTCACTGTAAAACCACTTTGCAGCATTTAGAAACCACAGACCGCAGAAAGTGTCACATTGTGGGTAGGGACGTGTCGACGTGGCTAGAGTGTCTTCGACCAAAGAAGAGGTGGGGGCTCCAAATTTGAACTATATATACCGCACCCCTGTCGTGGTGGTTCTGTTAATTCACTATGTTGTTGGTGGGCCCTGCTGACTGCTATTATGGTGCTAGTAGGGAAAACTAATGCTTTCAAGAAAAGGTACCATTATTTAATTAAAAGTTGTCATTTTCGTAGTGTTTGGCTAACCTGGACGAATCTAGGAGAAACGGTTATGTGTATAAAACATGCACAAGCATATATGTTATAACATGTGGTAACAATGGGTGTGTTGGTTACTGCAAAGATACCACAATCAAGATGTATATTTCTGTCGTTTTTCAAGCACCAGCCGTTGATTGGCTTTTCTTTCACTATTACAGATTAGCCAAATACAGCGAACATGACAAATTAGGAAATATAACGGTACATTTTCTTGACCAGTGATGTACCAATTGATCCTGTTAACACAAAATTCCTATTTGTAAGATTATCATCTCCTTTGGTTATAATAAGTGAAACATACATAACTAGAAACATTCCACACAAAACAAAAAAACCGAGACAGAATGTTAAAAAAAACAGGCAAGATATAATTTTCGGATAACAGGAAATGGAGATTTAAGAACTACCACACACACCTGAAACTGCTATTATTGACAAAGTACAAACATTGGTTCCTCTTGGCAGTGATTAGATTTTTTTTAAACAGGCAGAATTGAATATGATTTTGGCAAACGTACCAGAACAGCCAATAGGCTCTCAAAATAAAAAATTAAAAAAAGACTTTTATATCGCCATTTTAACGATAATACTTAAGACGACAACGCATAGCGACACGAAATTGTTTTATGCCATCAGATACGAAGCAAAGGAGAAAACGTAATCCTTCCAGTAACACTACTATTAAAGTGAAAAGAAGAAAGAGTCTAAATCAGAATCAGAATCAGAATACTTTATTTCATGACATAACATAGTATATAAAATATAAACATAGACATAATAAGAAACATAAGTGGGATGTCATGTGGAGGCAACATGACCTATCCAGGTCGTCTTCCTGTTGCTACCATTAATAACAAAAAAAATTGATTGATTCTAAATTTATTTTTATAATATAACCGGTCATATGACACGCGCGAGCTGGATAATAGATTTAGAAATCATGACGAGAAACCACATTTAGATTGGTTAAATAGACAATTTTTTTTAAATCAATTAATTGACTAATTACTCAGTTAGCATTAATCCATCAATCAATCAACTAATTAATTAATTAGCACTGAATATAGGCACTTAATATAGGCATATAAATATAAATATATATGTTAGGCATTATGAAAATTCATTTTACTAATGAGGGAAGGTCGTCCAATAATAACAGTTTCTTTCCTTTTAACTGGCTCGTCGAAAGATTTTGGTACATTTGCACATGTCCAGCCATGCATAAATAGACATATCCTTTGCCTGTATTCATCCTGTAATTTTAAGATGTTATTAGTTTTAAATAAGGGATCGGTGTGACTATTGTAGCGTTTTTTATTGATAGCTCGAATTGCTTTTTTTTGTATCACTACAACTTGATTTTGAGTACTCGCATTCCCCCATAACTCAATTCTATACAGAATATGAGAATGTACTAAAGTAAAATATAGCATTCGAAGACAATCAAGGGGAGGAAATTTTTTACTCGATTTACAGCAAACAGAGAGTTAGACATTTTTGCGCAAACGGCTTTCACGTGGTATTCAAATGTCAAATGTTCATCTATGTGTATACCCAGAAATTTGAAAGACTTATCTTGACAGTCTGATCCTATTCTTTCAACATGTTGTCCATTTATATTCAGCCTACGATTAGCAACTACATAAGGACCATTTTTTGGTTGTATCACCATATATTTCGTTTTATTTGTGTTCAATGATAGTTCATTTGCTCTACACCAAATACTCAATTTTTCAAGTTCCTTGTTAAAGTAGGCATACAAATAATCCAGATTACTGTGCGAAAAGTACACAGTTGTGTCATCAGCAAAAGATAAAAGTGATAAAGCATTTGATTTGTGCATATCATTAACATAAACTAAGAAAAGAATCGGCCCAGCAACATATCCCTGAGGGACTCCACATGTAATTGGGAGTTTGGAAGAAACCATACCTTCCAAATCAACACATTGAGATCTATTGGTCAAGTAATTTCTAAACCACTCATTGGCTTTGCCTCTTACTTCATAGGATTCAAGTTTACTCAGCAGAATTTCATGATTTATTGTGTCAAAGGCTTTAGAAAAATCAATAGATGCAGTTAGAGTACAATCTTTGTTCCTCTTATCATTGTTCAAACCCACATCATAGAGTAGCTTAAAAATTGGATGAATTGTTGAGTGATCTTTTCTAAAACCATACTGATCATGATAGAGAACGTCATGTTTGTTTAAAAAATCAACTAATCTGTGACACACAATTCTTTCTAAAATTTTAGAAAAAATGGGAAGAAGACTGATTGGGCGATAGTTTCCCATTATCTTTGAATCGCCTGATTTAAAGAGGGGATAACCCTTGCTATCTTCATATCATCGGGAATAATTCCTGTTTCCATGGAAAGATTGAAGATATGACATAGGGGTTGAGAAATTTCATTGATAACTTTCTTCATAATAAAAGAATTAAGGCCATCCTTATCAATACTATGCTTTCCTTTACTGGAAGAAACTGTAGTTTCAATTTCTTCCACTGTAGTTGGGCGAAACAACAGTGTTTCACTACAAGATGTAGGTAAGTAAGAAGAAACGTTTTTACAAGTTTGTGTTATTTTTTCAGCTTCGGTGGTACCAATGGTAGAGAAATATGCATTAAAGGCGTCAGCAACAACTTCTATTCTATTTGCTTTTTCGACCCCTCCAATAATGAATGACATGGGATATTCCATTTTTTTTAGATCTTTGTTGCATTATCTCACCAATAAGTTTCCAAGTTTTTTTCATATTATGTTTATATTCATTTACCATATGTATATTGTACAAATTCTTACTTGCTCGTTTTATTTTCTTAAAAAGTTTACAAAATTCTTTGTATTTTAAAACATTAGTTTCAGAGGGATCCTTCAGTTTTTTGTGAAAAAGTTTAGCTTTATGTTCAGAGGAAATCATCAGTCCATTGGAAATCCATGGTTTCTGTTTAATAGACTTTTGCCTCAATTGCTTCAGTGGAAAAGCTATTTCAAAGGCATTTGAATAAATTTCCATAAATGATTTATATGATTCATGAGGACACGTTCTTCCTACAACACTATTATAATTAGCAAACATTAAAAGTCGTTTGAAGCAGGATATATTTTCATCATTAAAGTTCCGCTGATATTCCATCTTGGATTTTTTATAAAATTTATTTTGTTTACTCTTGTAACAGAGAAAAGTACCAAAGTGGTTAGATATATCACTTAGTATAATACCAGTTTCATAATCAGTAGTTAGGTCATTTATTAAAATTTGATCAATCAGAGTAGCAGTTAAGTCGGTCACTCTAGTTGGTTTTGTTATTGTTGGGAGGAAACTAGAGGAAAAAACATAGTTAAGAAAAGTATTAGTTTTATCATGCCCACTATATTTTAATAAGTCAATATTGAAATCTCCTATCAAAATAATTGTTTTATGCTCTCTATTAAACTGAACCATCTTCTCATTCATTAATTTTATAAATTTATCTAGGTCTACCTTTGGCGCTGTATTAGGTCTGTAAATAGTTCCAACTATATACGATTTATTTTTGTTTGTCAATACTTCAACAGAAAGTGACTCAAATACATGGGGAATAAATGTTGTTAAATCTTCTCTGATTTTATAAGATAAGTCATTTCGAATATAAATGCCCACACCGCCATGACAATCATCTCCATCCGGACGGCATCTTTTAATTAATGAATGGTATCCATTCAGAGGAAACTCAATACAATCTGGTGTCCTGAAAATTTCAGTTAGCCCAATAACTCCGAATTTTGATTTATTATTCTGCAATTCAAACAATAACGTATTAAAGTCATCCCAGTGAGAATTTAGACTTTGGCAGTTCAGGCGAAAGGCAGATAGATGTTCATCCTTCGTGGATACGTTATCATGAAAAGATTTAGGAGAAAAGTAATGACAATCTGGTATTTGCAAAATAGTCTCATCACCCTGTTCTGCGATATCAAGGGCCTCTGGGCTAGAAATAATTTGTTTCAAGTTATATCTGGGATCTTCCTCTAGTTTATCAAGTGCCACAGTGCTATCTAAATTAATCTCAGCCATTGTCTAATTTATGAAACTCACATTTTCTCATTATAATGAGCTTAGAATAAAGATTTATAATGTGTCTAAATCGTCTATAAACTATGAAGTAATTAAATATATAATTCATTAAAGTCTGGCTCTCACGTGTCATATGTTCATAAAAGATGACCAACAAAAAGATTATAGTCCTAATCAGGGACATATAAATCAAACTAATGTACAATTGCAGTTCCCATTCATGTACATATTAAAAGTTCACACATGGAATAACAAGTAGAAAATGTACCAGTCTGTTTGCGGTCTTGAAAAGCCATGCCCAAGATACATGTACTAGTAATTGCATTCAATCCATATCCAATAACACAGTAAAGTTTACATCATAAAATTAAAATGGACCAACTGCAAACTCACATCTGTCATAATCCATAACAGAACAATGATACTATATAAACCGGTACATGTGTACCATATAACTATTGCTATGACATGTGGATGTGGTAGCCCAGTGGGTAGAGTGTCGGACTTGTAATGTTGTTAATGCACCGGCGTGAGTTCGCGCCTCGCTCGGTGGACTATTGTCTCCACAACAGTGGCTTGGCCGAATTGAGCGGTGTGTGTGCTACACGCTGTTTCAAATCTCGCGCCAGGTTCTCACCCTTGGGCAAGGTCGCTTCGTCGTACCTAGACGAGAAATAGGTACCTGGTTGTTGGGTATCCGTAAGCCGCTCTAGTGAAGCGCCTGTAAAATGGCAGCAGGCACAAGACTCGGCATTACTCATAAAAAACAGCTGGGGTAATAACGTAAGCGCTTAGAGCTACACCAGGGATTAAGCGCTATATAAATGATATGCATTATTATTAATATTAGTATTTAATATTATTCATTCAAAATAATGACAAACCTCGGAATTTAAGCAAATCATTGAAATAATTACTAGTATCAAAAATGGAAATATATCCTAACGATTTTATAACACACCGTACCCCTAATGGGCCAACATGGTTGAGCACAGAAAATGAGCATACCGGTACATGTATCAGGGTTCACAGCTACCATCACATTTCATGCTCACAGCAAACTCATTTCAAATCAGTAATTGTTCAGACATCAGGAAACATTGTGTTTACAGCCGATAAATAATTAGTATTTACTCAATCCCTTCAAAGAAGTACCGGTAAGTTCCAACTGAAATCTACTATTATCTGTCATCATTCAGGACCAGAAAGTGTTTAATATGAAAGTATTATATACCAACATTGTATTCTATCAGTAATCCGTATTATGATTATACACGAACATTGAAGTCTTATCGGTTGTGCCGAGAACAGATTCCATACAGCATTTATATAAAAAAATTAGGAGTAACGGCCGTGTTGACAATAGGCGACAATAGAATATAAATAATTTGGAAAATTAAAATAATTTAATACCATTAACTAATGATATTTCAAAATAATTTTCAATGTGAACAAGATGGATGCATGTACATGTATATGCATTGAATATTACTAGTAAATTTAAAAAAAAATTAAAATACATTCATTTGATAAGTTTTTAACCCTTTAGTTATCTTTTTCTGCACTTTTTACTTTCTACACCACCCCCACCCCAGCTTGAATTCATCACAACCAACAGACCTCAATTTCAAACGATCACAGAAATTAAATTAAATTTATAATATTAAATAACATCATGATCAATTAAATTTAACCATCATAACACTCAATCCATTTTCTGTTTGTGTCTCGTACTTCGGATAAAACTCTTAATTCCTGACATCATTCCTCAACTTCAAGCAGTTTGAGAAATAAAATGCAATATATTTATAATAATAACATTATAATCAAAACAAATCTATCAAGACAAACTCATTCAACTGTCATAATGACAGTTAAATAAATCTATCTTGACAAACCTATCCTGAGTATAATGCTCAATCCATTTTATTGTTTGTATCTCGTGCCTCGAGTAAAACTTATCACCGACATCAGTCCTCAACATCAAGCAGTCAGAGAAATTAAATGCAATATTTATAACAATAACATTATAATCCAGATAAATTTATCAAGATAAATTTATTTATTTAACTGTCACTCCGCTCGATCCATTTTCCGGTGGTGTCTCGTACCTCCAGTAGAACTCTTATCCCTGACACTCTGATTCGAGTTTTCTTGTTATCATTTTTCCTAATTGAAAATGCATCTTTCGCGAGTTTGGCTCTTTCTCTCTTCAGTTCAGGAGGAAGGTCCGAACGTATAACTTATTCTTCTGTTTTTGTTCAGATTTGTGATGGAATTTAGAATTATTTGTTTGTCTCTATCGGTTGCAACATGAACTATAATGGGGTTAGGTCCTGGCTTGATAGCTGAATTTCCAGCAGCATTGTTTGTTGCACGATGAATCATGACCGGCAGGCCATGACAATTTACCATTTTGTCCATGATTTTATTTGCCATGTTTTTCTCAACTTTTAAATCGTTGATCAGCACGTCATGCATCACTTCATACGAATCCTCGTTCATCTTCTCCTGCACACCATAAACAAGTAAATTATATTTACGGTCGTGTATCTCACAAAGAAGTCCACGTTCAACCACTTCTTGAATATCTGCAGAAATACTAGCTTGTAATTCAGGAAGTAGCTTGTCCTCAACTTCTAATAGCCTTTCATCGTGATTGCTGACCGCAGAATCAAGGTCTTTATACTCATCTCTTAGTTCTTTCTTAACATTTTCGAGTTCCTGACGAATGTTATTAAATTCCAATTTAACTTGACAGAAATTTAAGTTCATATTTTCATTCATTTTGAGTAAAATGTCACGAATATCCTCATTTGAAACAGTTTTGGTCTTATCCAAAGCACTCTCTGTGAGTTGTAATTTAATAGGGAAACTCATTTTCCTCGATTTATATTGTTGTCATACTGCGTAGATTAATGTCCGGCTGGATTATTTGTCAGAACACCGGTTCAGCGACGATGTCTCATTCTGCATACTTTAAACAAACAATTCAGCAATAGCGATGTCAACAAGGCAATTATTTATGATTCGCTACATCAAACATATTGATACCTATCTATAAGTCTTCATTGTTGTAAATAATCCATTGTTAAACCCGTTATTTCTCGGAAAGTTGGCAAGGGAAAAGCACGATGTAACTAGCTGTTCGCCATGTTTGACCGGAAGTGAGAATTACAAAATATTACAGAAATACAAAAAAAAAAAAATCTTTTATATCGCCATTTTAACGATAATACTTAAGACGACAACGCATAGCGACACGAAATTGTTTTATGCCATCAGATACGAAGCAAAGGAGAAAACATAATCCTTCCAGTAACACTACTATTAAAGTGAAAAGAAGAAAGAGACTAAATGATCAGTGATGCAATAAAATACAATAAAAACAGATGTACAATAGCCTGTGAAAATACATGTCAATCGAGATGTGAAATGAAGATGATACACAAGCTAACTGTACTCAATCGATGCGAAATGGGCACCTTTCAAAGAGCTTCCGTTTGGAACATGATGAAATTATTGAAATCTAATTTCTTGGTTGTGATTTCATAAACGTTAATCATTATAATATAATTTTGGAACTATAAGAGTCAAAAAATATTTAAGGTGTATTATTTCAACATCGTATTTGACATAGTATTTTCTCATTTTCCGACCAAAGTCATGGAATTTTCTTTTGCTTTTTTTTCAATTTTCTAATCGCAAGTGACACAACCCCTCTTTATTTATATTGTACAAGGAAAGGACCAATTAACACAGAACACTGTTTAAATATTTAAGGCCCTAAAGCTTGAAATTATGTTATCTTTTCACATATGCTCGTCCTCTTCCGGGCACCAAATACGTCAATAAATATGTTAAATACTTAACTTTAACAAAAATATTTATTCATGTCATATAATTCGGGTCCCTATGTTTGTCAGTGTATATTTGTCTATTCCTCATACAGTAAAATAGAGAGCATTTTCTCACTTATATGAGAAATATTTAGAACACCTGTAAAACTTCCATTAAAATTAAATTGCCATATTAAATACAGTTTTAGATCAGAAGTCTGTAAATGTATCAGCTTTATCTTTCCCTAGACTCGTTCCCTGTCTCATAGTTAAAGTACTAGGAAGCTATTGCTCTGTAAGGTCCCCTCCTTTAAGAAATAACATTGATGCCCAATGATGACTATGATTATAGTTCAGGGACCAGTCAATATATTTCCCCTACTTCCAAGTTACATAGAACAAATTTGGAATTTCAAATGAGCTACTTAACAGCAACTCGTGTGAGACATGGCTGCTGAGTTCTCACCTTTCTCTCGACTTCTCCGACCAATCCCGTCCAGGTGCCGTTTTCTCTAAGGAGTCCCCACTGCTGGTCAACTGGCTCAGAAAGAACATAGCTGAAAATAATATCACATCGAATATATGCAATACAATGCTAAGTCGCATGACTTTACATGCCAATTCGCTTTGCAAATTAGGTTAATAAGGCTATGTTCACGATCACAGGAAAAGAATAGCAATCAATTATCTTATTGTCACTGATATATTGGTCTAAATTACAAGTCTTTGATTTTGTACTCAATTGAATTACAACATATTGTCGTGAGTGACAACACAACTTGTGAATACTGAGTAAAAGGGGCATAACTTCATCGAACATGAGTTATCATTATTTAAATTGACACGCATATTGTTTTCTCAAAAGTTAACATACAAAATGTCACGAAAGTTTGATGAACATTATTCAAGATAACTCCAAAATTGTTAATTCTAAGTCGAAAATGGGCATGTCAAAATATTTCTGAGCAATATTGTTGAAGCTATGATATTGACAATCCGGACAGGCGTGCTGATTACAATATACCCAAGAAAAGATTTTACAAACAAAACGTGAGGATTGTTAATAAAAATAATCACATGAAGCCCATCAGCAGTTTGATTCCTTAAATTATGTTTGCTTTTGTTATATCCAAGTCCGGTGCTGCAGATAAAAGATAGGTTGATAAATGCGTTGAATACATTAATCAGACTGTTTGTGTCACAGAAAGACTAAAATTGAAGTAGTATCAGTTAGAACAATCGGGTCCTGAGTTTCCTTGTCATGGAACAGCATTTTTTCCTTGTTAGTGTTCCTGGTTTGTATTGTCAACTATAGAGCGCTTGACTTGTGTGTGAAGAGTAAAGACAGCCTGCATGTTGATTTCATGTATTTATCAGCATATCTGGTCTCTCCTTCCACATTACATAGACATATTTTGCAGTTCAAATGAGAAATTTCCATTGCAACATATGTCAATTGATGATCGACGCATCATTGGTGTTTGCAAGTATTTACAGGGTAAATAGATCATGCAGATCAGTATTTCATGTATTTGTCGGTATATCTGGTCCCTCCTTCCAAATTACATAGACATATTCTGCAATTCAAATGAGCAATTTCCATTGCATCAGATGTTAATAGATGATGAAAATATCATTGGTGTTTACAACTGACCTGAAATTCAGAGTGACGGACAGCTGCTCAAGTAGATCCATGCAGAACCCTGTATAGTTCGTGCTATTAACTGATTTGATGACGAACGGGGGCCACTGCAAATTTAAATGAAAGTTAAGTTGGAGATATATATGTTTTGCGATATGCCATTCGGTATATGAATTACACGAGATACTTTTCAAACATTAATACAATTAGTTATAATGTAACTTCATTGCCTCTATGGTTGGTAGTATGAATACTATTTTTGCCAGGCGTGGTTACAACACACCCCAGGGATGTATATGGCTGTGTGTATCTGCGCCACATCGACCATGAAATCAACTACCCATTCGACTCTTAATCTCAAAATGTACATTATTATTTGAGACACAAATCTCTTCTCATTCCTTTTCGCCTTTTACATTTGGACACCAACAGCCCCTGTATCATGAGAATTTCTCTTGATATCTTCTATATAATTTTCTCTTTGTCCGTTTTTTTCTACTGCTCACTTATTTCCTAATTCCATTCTGGACCAATTCGCATTTAACATCAGTCAGTTCTGTTGAGGTCTACTTCTTTCACTCAAATATGCACTAATTCACTGCACGTTAGCTCTGAAAATCCAATAGTATAATAGGTTCAGAACGGTTACAATCTCATAATAACCATTCCAAATAATTGTCTGTGATAAGTCAAATAGTATATCAGATCACGTTAATATGTATATGGTAATATGTTTTGAAACTAGAGCAGTGAATGATAAACAAACTCACTGGCAATGTGGCGACAGAAAGTGTAATACTGTTAAAACCAAATTTTGTATTTGGAAATATATTCTCGACATTGAATAAAATTCCATCGTGTGATGAGACAGAGTTGACTAGTTGGAATTCTCGGCTACGCTGCTTTCTCCACATCAGCGTATCTATGTCATAGATGACTGTCTGTTCCATAATCATGTGCCTGTAAATCTAAATAAGAAAGCACAGCTGTAATTTATCAATAAATCTTATGTAAAATCTGACGCAAATTAAGAATATACAGTATTTCGGCGACGTTTCTCTAGCCATTATTAATTAATTGATCAGACAACAGATTATCGAGGTATGCAATGCTCTTGATCTACAGTGAGACACTGTGTAGAAACAGTTACATAGGAAGTCATTATGTGGCCGGTTTGTCATGGTTCTGGAATTATATTATGACATGTACAAATAAATTTTTGAGCCATCTAGGCGATAATTGGATTAATATTACCATCTCCCTCACTCGGTGGCGAAGTTTGGTATCTTTTTGTTTTGGGGTTCTATCGCGATCGAGTGTAATCACATTTTTTTTATCCATCTGTATGTTTATCCAAATTTTGGGAATAAAACATTTGTGGTTATTTTTTTTATTTGTCCGCAATTGATTCTCTATAAAAGCCTGTATTTGATCATCAGAAAGCATGATTTGGAATGGTAAACATTGTGGCAGTGTGATAAATCCACCAGAGAATTGTGCACGCATCACAATTTCACTGATTCATTTGGCAATAAAAGTACTTCGTGACGTTATGGAGTCCTGGTAAAAAAGTGATATTGGACTCGATCGAGTCCAATATCACTTTTGGGAGTCCGATATGACTTTTTTCCACATGATCATGTGACGGCTTTTGCCCAATCAGAAATAGTGTTACTTGAGGGATGGATATTACATATACCTACAGTATGGTGGGTAAGTGGCAGATAGTAACAGTATCATTCACTTTGTGACAAAACCGTGAAATGTGGCATGATTGGTCAGTGCGAAGAGTGAACATTTTTATCAGACAAACCAATCATAGTGGTCGACAGATTCCAACTTTTTTCAAAATGGCCGCTATATATGATATATCAAACATATATTTGTTCTTTGTTTGTCACATGACTTCAGTAAATCACAACAATAAAGTTAAACAATTATAACTAAGTAAAAATAAGACGAGTTTATACAGCATTGTTCTAACTGTTTTGATGTTTATACTTAAATATATTTTTTTAAAGGATAACACGAGTAAAATCGTACAATTTGTATAAAATTTGGCATGCATTATCAGATTGAAGTGCTGAATAATGTTCACCTACCAACTTGTCAGCCTTGTAGACAAATTCTAGATGACGGCTCTTCCCGGCATAACACAATATATAAGATATGTTAACACGTTGTTGTTAACACGGTGGTGTGTCATATTGTAAGTATTTTAATTATCGAACCAATGGTAGCAAATATGATGTTGTCTTTGATGACGTCACCCAATGTCAAAAGGTCAAGCCTCGGCGATAAAAACGCAAATATAATAGGTTTTGGGCTGGTATGGGTCATATGACCGACCACACGCCCATATTGAACGTCTTTGGTATTTTCATGTGCTCTATGGTATATTATTTAGGACATATAATGTTACCAGCAAAAATGTTTGGTGTTATTGTACTTAGTGGCCCAAAGTTTAACTCTACCTTGATTTTGACTTTTTTTATATAACTACTGTTCTGGCAAGGCACTATAATAGGCACAGTCAGCAAATTAAATAGCACAAAATGTCAAATAAGATCTAGTTCTAGATAACCGAGGAACATACATCTTCTAATATCGGTCGTGGGAACTATGATGATAACTGGTAAAAAACCAACAACAAACTTTTGCCACTCTTTGTCATGATGCCATGGAATATAGGTGTCTGCGTGCTTCTGCGCTTCGAGTCATGAGAGGATTAACAGAGACCTCTACTGTGGAACTTTCAGAGTTATTATAAGAGGATTAACAGGGACCTCTACTATGGAACTTTCAGAGTTATTAAATTCACTACATGTATCAATGGATTAACGAGACTATGATATATACATACATGTACGTGGTGAATAAGGAACATTCATACATACGTGGCGATAAAGGAACATTCATACATACGTGAATAAGGAACATTCATACATACGTGGCGATAAAGGAACATTCATACATACGTGAATAAGGAACATTCATACATACGTGAATAAGGAACATTCATACATACGTGGCGATAAAGGAACATTCATACATACTTGAATAAGGAACATTCATAGATACGTGGCGATAAAGGAACATTCATACATACGTGGCGATAAAGGAACATTCATACATACGTGGCGATAAAGGAACACTCATACATACGTGGCGATAAAGGAACATTCATACATACGTGATGATTATGGAATATTCATACATAAAATTGACAGTACTTACGGGGCGCATCGCGAAAATAATATAAAAGAGCTCAATAATATAAATATCAACTGTGCCAAACCAGAACAACTCATGCAGGCGTAAATTCTTTGTATATATATATACATAAAAATTATACACTTCATTGCATTTCTTATTTAGAATCCCAGATCACATATCCGAACATCCACTCGATAGAGTATGAGTACACAACATGGTCCCTCGAACCGGATGATCTGTCTAAATTTGATATGCAATGATTTGTTGGCCTTATATTGAGATGAGATTTGAACATAATTGAGATAAATTTCATTTAGTTCAGCAATTTGATATTTCCTATTCGTAAAGCTGAATATCTGTCGCAAATTTTGCGTTTATTTGTCAGTGTTATCAGTAGAAAAGGTTGATCGAGTATATTTGAGTTATATATGTATCTTTATTCGAGTTATAAAGCCCAGATATAGCTTTGATTCAAGGATAATCGTTAGCGATTGAGTTTTGAGTAAACAACTTGGATTCGTAGTGAATTTCTAGTTATTGAGTTTTGAGTAAACAACTTGTATTCATGAGTGAATTTCTAGTTATTGAGTTTTATGAGTAACGAGTTTGAGTCATTCAAGGTTTAATGGAGATTAGAGTCTTGAATTATATGTTGATTTGTATATCAATTTTAGAATTTTGATACTTCAGTCAGATACCATTGCGATTAGGTAATAACTGGACTATTCGATTGTTGAATTCTTGAGTATATTGATACATTGTGTGCATCAGATTGCATATATAACAATAGCGAGTGTAACTTAAAATCTAGAGTTAATATTGAGTTGCTATTGAATTTTAGAGTTTGTGCTATAGCTTGGAAACAAGAGTAAATTCTAAGTTATTAGTATTTAGTTTGATTGATTGAAATCTTTTAGTAAAGAGCTAATCAAATCGAAACATGAGTTCCGATGAGGAATTAACACATCTCTTAGAGAAAAGGAAGGTGGGTAGAATGAGGTTCACGAAATGTGAACAGCAAGTGCAAAGGTATTATGATCAAGTAGTACCTCTGTACAATCGCGAAGGTCAAGAGGACGAGATAGACCTCACCCTTCGGAGTGGAAGAGGTGAAATGACAACCTTAAATAGGTTATTCACTGAATTGCAAGAGATGCAAACATTGATAGATTTTCACCCAGATAGTGAGAATCGTTTGAGTTCAATGGAGGAAAATGCTCAGAAAAAAGAGTTAGATGTCGAAATGTCATACAGACATAATTTTAACACATTGTCGGCAAAGATTGATGCGATGTCAGAACACTTGGAATCCAAATCAGGAAACAAATCTGATTTTGACAGGGCATCGAGTCATTCAAATGACAGTAAGGTTAGTTATTCAGCAAAACAATTGGCTGACTCCTTGGCTAAAGCATTTAATAATATTAACACTGGTATATCCGTAGATCAGCTTGGTGAAGTTATGGATAAATTGAACAAACGTCAACGGGAAATTAAAATTCCCAAGTTTCATGGTCAGACAGAGTTTTTTGATACATGGAAAACTCTTATCCAGTCAGAATTGGAGAAGTCAACATATTCTGACGTTGAGAAAGCACATTATATGTACAGTGTATTAGATGGGGAGCCCTTGAAAATAGCTTTATCATTGAAAACTCCCACTTATAAGGAGATACTTGAAAGCCTCGAAAGCAAGTATGGAGATTTAACAATGTTGGTGCAACAATCAATCTTAGACATTGCGAATGTCAAAGAAGCAGCAAATGCAGGTGTTAAAGAATTGGAAACACTGTATTCAAAACTGAATGCAAGTTGGAATTATTTACGTCGGAAAACCCACAACGATGCTGGATTTGTAAACAGCAGTTGGATGTTGACAGCCTTGGTACGCCCGAAAATCCCAAAGGGCATGCTTCGTAGATGGGATGCTGAGCAACTTAAGAAGGAACGGGGTTCAAGCAGAGGTCAACAGAGTTTACCAATGCAATTTAGCGAACTTCTTGAGAAGTTAGAAGAATCAGTAATAGTAGGAAGACGGACAGGTGACACTCCGACTTGCCAGAAAAAAGAACCAAGAGCAAAATGGCAGACACATACAGAAACAAAACCTAGTGGCTATGCCCTGAATATTACAAGTGCAAGAAGAGAAGACGTGAAGAAATGCATATTTTTCGATAAAACTGCAAATCATACTCCTGAAAAATGCTACACCTTGAAGAAGATGACTATTGCTGAGAGGTCACAAAGGGTTAAAGATGCAAAAGCATGTTTTAATTGCTTGAAGATAGCATCACATTATGCTTCAAAGTGTTATCAAGCTCCATGCCATAAATGTCACAAGAAACATAACTCAATACTCCATATAGAGAAAGGAGGCGAATTTCCCAAGAGAGATACCGGAAATACAGGTGCCTGGGAAGGAGATGTGGTTGAGTCCTCTACCAGTTTGATACGAGTATCTGATTCAGGAGGACGAGTAATCATGCAGAGTGCAATAGCTCAAGTCGAATCAAAGTCTACGAGGAGAGATGGTAGAATACTGTTTGACAGTGGGTCTGGTGTTTCTTTCATCTCCAAAAAGATGGCGAAATCACTTGGCTTACACGGAAGAACGATCAGAGGAACGTTCACGTTAGCCGGAGTTATCTACAATGGAAATGGAGACAGAAGAGGTCACATTCCACCTAATGGCAGCGATACATAGTTGGATTGGTGAGACATTCGAGATACAAGCTTACACAATTGAGAAGCCAAGCGCAGATTTGAGTGCAATTGAGATTGATCTGTAAAAAATGACACACCTGAGGAATCTACCCCTGGCAGATGTTTATCCCAGAGGCTCCACCGAAATTGATATTCTCTTGGGTGTTGATGCATGCAACAGTATTATACTGGGTGATAAAATCCAAGGAAAACAAGGAACCCCCACAGCTCACAGAACTCACATCTGATGGGTGTTATCTGGGAGTCACAGAGATGTTAATCATACTAAATTAAAACCCGATTACACAGTGAACCATACATCACTAGAATTGGATGATGTTACAGACGAACTCCAGCTGGCGTCAAAACATTGGGAGGTCGAGCACATTGGCATCCTTAACACAGAGAGAAAATGTGTGTCAGAAAGGGACATTGATGCTTTACAACAAAATGGAGATAAGACCAGCTTTGATGAGGGCACAGGAAAATATAAAACCGGCCTGATAAAGAAGATGGAAGTATTGCAACATTTGTCCCACTCAAGTTGGGGTCAGGCAGTACACCGGCTGGTATCACTTGAAAGAAAACCCATGAAGAATTCTTCACTGGCAGGTCAATACTCACAACAAATTAAAGAGATGATTGATAAAGGGAGAGCCATTAAAGTTGATAAAGATGAAGACACATCCTCGAGGACATGGTACCTGCCCCACCACCAGTTGTTAGAGAGGATAAAGCGACCACTAAATTGAGAATTGTATTTGATGGGTCAGCAAGAGGATCAAATGGAATCAGTTTAAATGACGCACTGCTCCCTGGACCAGCATTACAACCTGATCTGCTGGGAATTCTGATCCGTTTTCGTGGACACAAAATTGCACTAGTGGCTGACATTGAGAAAATGTTCCTTCAAATCAGAATGAACGAAGAAGACCAAAATTTGCAGAGATTTTTATGGAGAGATATGAATCCGAATAAAGAACCTGATGTTTATAAACTGACAACGGTCATATTTGGACTTACATTGTTCTCCATTTATGAGCATCAAAACAGTTTTAAATCATGTGGACAGTAAACGAGACATTTTCCCATTGGCTGCATCAGAGATTTCAAAGAATATTTTTGTAGATGATATCCTGACAGGATGTGATAGCATTGAGGACCCTGCCATATTGGCACGCGATATGAGAGAGATATTAAAAACGGGCGGATTCCCTTTAAAAAAGTATGTTTCAAATCGACCAGACGCTCTGAAATTCATAAAAAATGAAGATTTGGCTCAGGTCCAGAATGAGGAAATCACATTTTCCGATGCACAGCATACCACAAAGGCGCTGGGAGTCACATATCTACATGGAGAAGATAAATTAAAGTTTGTGTTCTGTGACAAACTTGATGATGTCAAAATAGAGACAAAACGAACTGTTTTAAGACAGTTACATCGAATCTATGATCCAATGGAACTAATAAGTCCTCTCATATTGAGAGCAAAACAGATCTTTCAAAGGTCATGGACAGTCGTTGCTGGGTGGGATGAAACGTTACCAGCTGAAATGGCTGATGACTGGAGGACGTGGAAGCAAGATATTCCCAATTTATCTGAAATAAAAGTCAATAGGTGTTTTGTACCTTCCCATTTTAAGAATCCAATATATACCCTCCATGCCTTTGGCGATGCCAGCGAGGCGTCATATGGTAGTGTCATATATCTGAGAGCACAAGATTCAACTAGTGATGATGTTCACATCACAAATGTGTGCTCAAAAACAAAGGTAGCCCCTTTGAAGGTGAAACGAACGATACCGGAGCTTGAATTGATAGCAGCTTTGATAACAGCAAGACTTGTCAGGTATGTCGAACGAGAGATATCGCTTCCAATTGAAGCTATACGGTGCTATACCGACTCAACAATATGCTTAGAGTGGTTGAGCAGACCGGCTCACAATTGGCAAACATTTATTTCTAATCAAGTATCAGAAATACAAAGGCTTGTTGAACCAGAAAATTGGACACACGTAAAAGGGTTACATAACCCGGCTGATCTTTGTTCTAGATGATGCAGTGCCAAGTCATTAATCAATTGTGGTTTATGGTGGGATGGCCCAGCATTCTTAATACCTGGGAAAGGTGATAGCTCCCAGGCACAGAGTCATATATCAGCGACTGATAAAAAGATCGCAGAGAGAAAATTAAAACCCATTAAGAGTCCAATATTAGCAATTGACATTGCCAAATGTGAATCAGCTGTGCTAGATGCTTATCTTGACAGATATGAGAAATTCAACAAGTTTATTGCAGTGTTTACCCGAGTCAGGAGTTGGCTTATCAAATTCAGAATACGAAAACAGGTCAATGGTCCCACTGAGGGGATTAAACCTTATGACCTAGTAGAACAGAGACAAAATGAAGAATTGTTCTGGGTCAGACATAGTCAAGTGTCTTCATTCCATTCTGAAATTGATGCACTTAAGATGGAAAACCAGATTGCCAATGACAGCAAACTAAAGGGTCTTTCCCCACAGTGGGACCCCAACCAAGATTTAATAGTTGTGGGCGGCCGATTACAGAATAGTTTGCTTCCAGAAGAAAGTAAACACCCAATTATCTTACCCCACCATGACAGATTAGTAGAATTATTAGTCATGCAATACCATGAGTCTAATTGCCATGCAGGTGCAGCACAGACATTGTCTTACGTAAGACAAAGGTATTGGACACTTCGTGGACGCCAAGAGGTCCGAAGAATTTTACATTCTTGTCTGACATGTAAGAAAATAGAATTATCCAGGCAGAAAATGGCTCCATTACCAAAGGAGAGAGTTAACCCTGCAATGCCGTTTCACATGTCGGCACAGATTATGCAGGACCATTGTATATAAAGACAACTCAATCAAATGACACCAAAGCTTATATACTTATATTTACCTGCATGGTAACTCGAGCAATTCACATTGAGTTAGTCGAAGATATGACAGCGTCACAATTTCTGAAGGGTCTTGAGAGAATGATGAATCGTAGAGGCAAATGTTCTGTCATTTACTCTGATAATGCCTTATCTTCCAAAAAGGCCGCAGACGTTTTGAAAAAAATGTATAACGAACCTGGACAGAGGAAACTAATAGATAGTCACATGCATGGTCAAGGGATACAGTGGAAATTCATAACTGAGAAGGCCCCTTGGCATGGTGGTTTTTACGAGAGAATGGTACAAAGTATAAAGGTACCATTAAGACGGCTCCTTGGAAAAGCCAAGTTAACATTTCTTGAAATGCAAACGCTTCTGACAGACATTGAAGCACAGATAAATTCCAGACCTTTAACAGATATTTCTGCTGACAAGGAAGACCCACTACCACTCACACGAGGTCACCTTGTCATCGGTCGCCATTTATGTTGTTTGCCAAATACTGACAAAAAAATAAAACAAACACCACTTGGCAAACGATGGAACTACCAGCAGAGATTAGCTAAAATGTTTTGGAATAGATGGAGCAAGGAATATATGCTCCAATTAAATCATCTGACTAAATGGACGGAACCACAGAGGAATATTAATGTTGATGATGTAGTTCTTGTCTGTGATGATAATATGAGAAAACTAGATTGGAGATTAGGCAGGGTCACGGACGTTTATCCCGGACGTGATGGTCTGGTCAGATCAACAATGATTAAAACTTCACGTGGTCCAATACGACGACCTATTCAGAAATTAAGAGTATTAGAAAAGGCCAATACAGACTAGGGTATAGTCGATGTTTGTATAGTTATATATAATAACCTCATATTGGATAATTAGTGTATAGAGTGCTTGTGAGTAACAACCAGGCTACCATAAAAAAAACTGCCTGTCGACGGCACATACACTTAGGTAGAAAAAGAAAGTGAGAAAAATAAAATAAAAAAGAGTTTCGATTATTTGGAACTAAGAAGTCACAGGTGATTTGTTTTAAACATGTATTAAAATATGATTCAATTATAAGTTAGAAGTTGTAAGGATTATAGGCTTTTTCTTGATTTTTCTTTATGCTATCTTTCAATCTTGTAGTAAACATTGCCTAAAGTTGGAAAAGAGCAATTGGATCATAAATTTAAGAAAATCAATCAATCGATTTTCTGAGGGGAGTATGTTCTGGCAAGGCACTATAATAGGCACAGTCAGCAAATTAAATAGCACAAAATGTCAAATAAGATTTAGTTCTTGATAACCGAGGAACATACATCTTCTAATATTGGTCGTGGGAACTATGATGATAACTGGTAAAAAACCAACAACAAACTTGTGCCACTCTTTGTCATGATGCCATGGAATAAATGGTGTCTGCATGCTTCTGCGCTTCGAGTCATGAGAGGATTAACAGAGACCTCTACTGTGGAACTTTCAGAGTTATTATAAGAGGATTAACAGGGATCTCTACTATGGAACTTTCAGAGTTATTAAATTCACTACATGTATCAATGGATTAACGAGACTATGATATATACATACATGTACGTGGTGAATAAGGAACATTCATACATACTTGGCGATAAAGGAACATTCATACATACGTGAATAAGGAACATTCATACATACGTGGCGATAAAGGAACATTCATACATACGTGAATAAGGAACATTCATACATACGTGAATAAGGAACATTCACACATACGTGGCGATAAAGGAACATTCATACATACGTGAATAAAGAACATTCATACATACGTGGCGATAAAGGAACATTCATACATACGTGGCGATAAAGGAACATTCATACATACGTGGCGATAAAGGAACATTCATACATACGTGGCGATAAAGGAACATTCATACATACGTGATGATTATGGGATATTCATACATAAAATTGACAGTACATACGGGGCGCATCGCGAAAATAATATAAAAGAGCTCAATAATATAAATATCAACTGTGCCAAACCAGAACAACTCATGCAGGCGTAAATTATTTGTATATATATACATAAAAATTATACACTTCATTGCATTTCTTATTTAGAATCCCAGATCACATATCCGAACATCCACTCGATAGAGTATGAGTACACAACAACGACAGAGTATGTGGAAATGATAATAACCAATATGTGATGTTATTATTGTTGGAATGTAGCAAATGATATGTCATTTTGTAGGTATTTCAATTCTACATTAATTCATAACAATGAATGATAATGTAAGTCCATTTAGCGTTCACTTGAAACGTCAGTTCCTGAATATAGTTTGTAATTTAAGTTCTTTTCATCTTTAGTTTGGGCTTAATTGTGCAATTTAATTATTAATGCATCATCTACAAATATGCAGCTAAGTATATACGAGCCTGTTAACCTTCACTCGATGATATTTAGAATGGCGTTATCATCGAACCAATATCCCACACGGAACGTTCAACAACTGCTACAGACCTGTATTAATTAAACGTATACGTCTCCCTTTTGTTGCTTGAGTATTATCTGGAATTGTTATCTCGCCAAGGTGGTAATCATTTTGCTAGTTAGTAGATTGATCGATAGATTGGTCAATATATATACTAAAATTTGTATGTGGCCTGTTATGCAACAGAAAGGCTAACTCAAGTGATCAAATTTAGAAACTGCGGGCGGCAGGGAACAATAAAGTGCATTCCTTGTTAGTCTATTCCTGGTGTGGTAGAAGTAAAGAGCTTTTGTTTCACAGCGGTGCGATCATCGAAAATAGCTGCCATCGACAAGGATTCATCAGAGCATATGGAGCTGGTAGATCATTATATCGTATATTTATCAACCTATCTTAATCTTTTTGAAGTTCGGTTATTCATGTCGCTTTTGCAAAGACATGAGCAGCCAAGATTAAAGTATTTAAAAATGTACATGTTTAGAATGTTTCACGAAGACACTAACTTTTTACGGAAATCGGATTAGCCAAACACAGAAAAATAACAACTTTAGAAAAATAGCAATACATTTTATTTAACAGCATCAGTTTTCCCCTACCAACATCATAGCAAATCAACGGGACCCACCAGCATCATAGCAAATTAGCAGGACTACTTAACCATGGGCGGAAGCAGAGTGTGCGTGTCATTCAGTCGGCGAACAATTTGGGATGTTAGTCGTCCAGCGATATTAAAAGGGAAAAAATACACCAAACTGAATTCCAAATATTTGAAAACTGTCGGACATGGACATAAGATTGAGATGGTTTTGCGCGAAACTTTTATCAATAGTTCGAAATTTCATGACTGCAATGACACATCATTTTTAAAAATAACAATCAGTTGATATTTATCTTATGTTAAAATTAAAATTGTTCTTACATTTGGTAAAATTTGTACTAAAAGTGTCATAATTTTGGAAAACTTACCACCATAGCGGATGTTCGTCGATACACATTGAACAGTTGAAAAGCTTGAGGTTTACCAGTTATATAATTGCAGTCCAAATCGATTTTTCCTGATTTGGTTTGATTCAGAGTGCAGTTGGAAATTCCTATTTGGTTCAAACATTGTTTTTCCCCATCAGATTAAAGATATAGGCGGCGTTGGTGGTGGGTATGCTGTTAAAATATTCACCTCCGTCAAAAACCGCCATAAACAGAAATAATAGTAAAATATAGACATGCCTTGTTCTTATACCAATCAGAAATATGGCATAAACAGTATGTTATTATCAAATGTTTTTCCTTTGTTATGTAAACAAAAGCAAAAAACGTTATTTAACCTGGCTTTTGTTTAGATCCGGATATATAAACAAAAGAGCGTTATTTATTACTGTTTTCCTAATATGGAAATAACAAAGAGCGTTTATATCATTTTTGTGTGATTAACCAATATAATTGCGCTGTGTTATGTAAACAGAAGCAAAACTTCTGTAACACGAGCAGGCTCCATCGTACGTCTTGACGATAATATACTATATACGTGCTGATTATGTTTGGCATGTGAACAAAACTATATATATTTTAATATTCCTTCTGTTGATGGCGATTTGAACAAATATGAATATTTCTGCAACGAACGCCGCCCGTGCCTTTAATAATTACATGAACAGTTTATATATGAGTTGACAAAATACTAGAATGACAGTGCTGGATGATTTATGTATTTGATATGTATCTGATTAGAAGGTAGAACAACAGTAAGCGCATGGCTTTTATGGAAGTCATTCTCCCGTTTTGTATATTAGGCCTTCCGAATTATCATTTGTGTTTTATCGTTGAATTCATGGATCGGCAGTATATAGACATTATAGATCGGTTTGATTTGTGTACTGTGAATAAGACGGTATTGGTTTGACAGAGAGAAAGAAACGAGGGTAGTAAGTGAAAGGTTCAATATAATGTTACACATGATTAATTGATTCGGAACGGATACGTTGTGAATTCCTACATTCTCACGTCAATATTTATGTATAAAATGCTGATTTCCAAGCAAATCATTCGTACATAGAAATCTCAGATGAGACAGATCGCCATGTGAGATAAGTTTGGCCAACAAACCCCCACACCATTGTCCCTCCTAAATTAGAAACTATTTTAAATAATAGGCTAAACAATAAATATTAAATAAGATATTGTTTCTCAAGTGGCAGATATTGCTTCACATTTATTGGTGTACACACTAGTATCTGAATAAAATGTGCGGTTCGTAAATCCGAAACCATGGGCGGATATTCCACCATAGTTTCAATATTCTGCTCAGTTGTAGGCTCTTTGTGTTATTCATGTTCCTTATATTTGGCGGAATAACAAATATCAATAACATTGAATGATTTGAAGATTATCTATTATATATATACCGGGGTATCTAGAATATTTGCGATAACTCTGACCAGTCTTGTTGCGTGATCTATTATCTTTATATCTGGAACATTTGCGATAACTCCGACCAGCCTGGTTGTTTATATTTTTGGATGTTTGTGATTACATCTGACCAGTCAGGTTGTCTGAGCTATTATCTATATCTCTAGAATGTTTGTGATTACATCTTACCAGTCCGGTTGTCTGAGCTATTATCTATATAACTAGAATGATTGCGATGACATCTGACCAGTCTGGTTGTCTGAGCTATTATCTATATACATGTATCTAGAATGATTGCGATAACATCTGACGAGTCTGGTTGTCTGAGCTATTATCTATATACATGTATCTAGAATGATGCGATAACATCTGACCAGTCTGGTTGTCTGAGCTATTATCTATATACATGTATCTAGAATGATTGCGGTAACATCTGACCATTCCGGTTGTCTGAGCTATTATCTATATAACTAGAATGATTGCGATAACATCTGACCAGTCTGGTTGTCTGAGCTATTATCTATATAATTAGAATGTTTGCAATAACATCTGACCAGTCCGGTGGTCTGAGATATTATCGAAATTAGTTATATCCAGCTGCAATAAGGGGATTAAGAAATATTATCTTGCAATGCACTTTCATTTGAAAATTTGAAAGGCATGGGGGGTCCTTCCGAGGTTTAGCACTGCCGGGGATTGAGCTGATATGATGGTTTTTATTGAGTATCTTACCTTAAAATATACTAAAAATAAGCGCTGAAGATCGTTATCAGGCAATGTCCCGTTCGATGAAACTAGATTGCACTCTATTTGGTGCAAGACTGCCTTCATGACCCGCTTTGTAGCCTGAAGAAACAAAATAGCGATACACTTGCATTTTATTTAGCCAAGATTTACGCAAACCCTTTGCAGATCAGCTCAATAGGGTAAACATTTTGACAATCAGTTGAATTTAAATACCATATGGATAAATAAGTAGAAATAAATGTTGCATCATCGACTGACTGAATCATTGACTTGCGGTAATTATAATGCTAGGATCATCACGAAAATCAATCGCAGTGACTTTATGCACAACACATTTCAATATTGAATCTATTGCTGGGTGAATGCCATTGGGTAATATGCACGCGGACATCAACGGACACCATCTCGATTTACCAAAGTCATCCCATAAACCAACATGTAATTTGTGAAGTGTATTATGGCATATAGAGACAAGAACATGTATTTCATTTTATCACATAATTTGGCCATAAAAGCAGTTTCATACTTATCGGTAATAGACACGTTTAATATCAGCGCGTGCGATGACGGCGTTCTTCAAATAACTTGCGATCGCTGTAGTTTATGATTGTTGTTTTCGATGAATATTTCGCGTTGCTTCGGGTTTATTTGATCATGTGATAAAAGGTATCTCACACTCGTCCTATTTGATACGTAACTTATCAACCTCGTCCTCTAAATTCTATTTGAGCCTCGGTAAACCTCGGCTCAAATCGAATATAGTTAACTCGGTTGATAAATTCCGTATAAAATAGAAACTCATGTGAGATCCTCTATTTATCTCTTCGTATATGGAGGAAATTAAAAGTATAGATTATTATTGAACTATTGTAGATTAGTATAGATTGTAGAAATCCACCGATAGGAGTGAACTCTATATGGATGAATAGGGCCGGGAACATAAATCATACTTTGCTCGAAAATGGCAGCAAGATATCAGTTTCAACGTTTGTTTATTCTATATTTTCCAAAGATATAATCAGTAATTAACACAACAACTCATCTCGGATACTGCAAAAAACCGATATCGAACAGATTTATTTCAAGGAGATATTGGTGTTCAAATTTCACAACCTCGAAAAATGCTGATAAATGTCACTTTAACACTTTCATGACGGGAGCTGCGCTGGCGCAACATTAAAGACCCTGTTCCAATGTATTATCTTATATATGCGAGTCGACCATAGATTGCCTCGCATATATAAGAGTGCATTGGCCTAAACAAATTTTATCACTTTTTTATCACTTTTTTTTACATTCTTTAACAATTTTTATCATTTTTTACTTACAATCTTTAACAATTTTATCATTTTTTTCTTACATTCTTTAACAATTTTATAATTTTTTTAATCATTTTGTCTTAGATTCTATATAAATTTTTATCATTTTTCTTACATTCTTTAACAATTTTTATCATTTTTTCTTACATTCTTTAACAATTTTTTTTATCGTTTTTAATCATTATTTCTTACATTCTTTAACAATTTTTTATAATCTTTTTCATTTTTTTTTTACAATTTTTAACAACTATAAAAATAATATAAAATGTCCAATGCATTCTCTCATATATGGGAGGCGACCTATTGTCGACTCGCATATATAAGATAATGCATTGGTACAGGGTTTTCGCAAAATACAACCTCGAAAAATGCTGACCGATGTCACTTGAACACTTATATCTTCTCAGCATTCATATTTGCATAGGGCGGGATTCACAGTGAGTTAGCATAAATTAATACATTCATGTAGTCGAACTTAGAAAAACCTTGAATTGTCTGTCTGTCATTTGCAGAATGAGGTCCCCGGATGGTGAACTTAGTGACGCTACCACTCATATCATCAACTTCAACTAGGGAACTTCAATCAGATCCTAGGTCTCCCATAGCAGTTGAGGCCTCAGCAGAATGAGGCCCCAGCTGGTGAATTTGGTGACGATAGCCCGCTGTGTGGGTAACGTCACTAAATTCACCCTCTGGTGACCTCATTCTGCAAATGACAGACATATTATTTCAAGGATTGCTCTTCGATGCGAGACATCATGGCAACATTTTCGAGCAGATGATGACATAGATTCCAGTTCCCGGTGAATACCATATTATTCACAATCGAGATTCCCACTCACCGATTTGTTCAAGTCAGGCATTTGCTTCTTGTTGGCCAGTGAAACAAACGCTATATTGTCAATGACACCAGAAGTATTTTGAGTTAGATTCTTTAGTCCCGGCTCTGCCATCACCATCCAATGCGAGGAATGGTTGATTCCAGATTGCCGGCCAGTCTTGTTGTCATGTTGATTTACCTGCACAATGTTCATAATAAGTTGAGATGGCGCATAAATGGCCTATTTCAGTATTGAAAGTCATAGAAAATGTGTCCAACAACTGATTCATCCACTGAATGGATTCGGTGAAAAGTTAAACTCTTAACTAGTACAAGGCTTGGTTTATTTTCTGGAAAAACAAGAAAAACCAAACAGGTATTCAGTTATTTTTATTTGATTTAGTTTTTACAAATATTTTGTTTCTGTCAAATTGAGGCCTCTCTTAGAATCAAATAGTAGCTACATTGTATAGTTTAGAAGGACTGTCCAGTATTTGACAAAATCATCAACATATAAATTGACTTTATATAGACTATTCAGAATGATAACAGGATATTTCACACATAATTGTTCTTGAATGAGTTGCGACCTTGGCGTGCTAATCAGAATGGGGTTTTCTTGGTTGAAAGTGTCAGTTATAGAATATCAGACAGATGTATATATTTTTTTACGTTTATACGCAGCGTAATAATCGAAAGGACAATTATATGTGTCATTAGTGTTCACGTACCGACATTTGAGCAGTTGAAGATCCATCATGACCTGGGATGTGGGCATGGAAAAATATCACCCTCCGTCGGGGCCAGATATTTGGTCCGGACACTAGAAAAGTCTCATGTCCGGTCCAAATATCTGACCATCTGGTGAGATATATCCAACCAATATCCCAGGTCATGATGTATCAACTCTTTCTTTACTAAACACTCATTGACTAGTAGTTAGTTCCCATGGGGAATGCTCAGATAATAAGATCAACAAATGGTGACGTTTTATACTTAATTATATTCAGACCTTCTCACACCAATGAATATAATATTAATCTTTCTGAACTTGTATTATCCGTTCGTCGGGCGTCTTCTTAATTTTCCAGAAAATCCCCTTCAGATGAATAATTCACTATACCAGTGTATATAACTGAATGGTAGAATAAATTCAGTAAAGAATGCTTAGAGGCCCACTTAATGGAAGGGAAATAACTCTATCTTTAAGATATAGAGTTATTCTCCCCCCATTGAAAATAATACGATTTGAACTACAATTCAGATGAAACTTCAGCACAAAAGCACGTCAGTAACTCAACAAAAACAACATGTTCACAGTTTATTACACCGGATAAGTTGATAATACAATGTTTTTGGAGCTTCCATTTTCAAATGGTATATAATATGGCATATAATTTATATATGTGATCTGGGGTTCGAAAATTAAGCGGGCCTTTAATCTGGCGACACAGCCAATGGTTGTGCTCACCTCTTCGAGAATACTTTGGATACACGGGTGATCACAGATGAACAGAACATGATATCCCGTTTTATTCCACTCTTCAACCAATCGTTTGAGATGCTGATGGAGTTCGTGTGATGTCATCATGGCAGACGAGTCGTAGATGGCAACCTTGACTCCGTAATTATCCAACTCTGATGGATCGAATTTTATAGCATATTCTACAAGATATGGAGAGTTTTCTTTCATTGCATGTATGTGTCGTCTTCATGGTCCAGGGATGTCGCTAGAGGGACCGCATTTGGGGCGCCCACCTTGAGATTTCCAACTGCAGCCCCCATCTAAACCAGACCAAACTGCGCGCCCTTTAGTCAGGTTCGAAATTGAATAGAAGTGAAAGGTGCGGACATTTTTCTTTCAGAAGCTTTTGAGAATTGTTTCTAAAGGTATTTATGCTGATTTCAAAAACCAATGTTGGCAAGTCGACAAATTATTATTTCTGACCCAAAATGACAATTCAACATGGCCGCCATCAGAACAAAGTCTAGATTTTCGTTTACTATTATATGTTGTTCTAAGGCGTTTGAATTGTATGCATTTCCGTAATTTCGAACGAATTGTGACAAGAGACACTATACACAGAACATATGTGGTAATTTAAAGTGAACATGTTTGACATTTAACCCAATTTATGCCCAAAAATAAAAAAACGCGAATTTTATTAATTGTTGCGGTCTTAAATGGCAGAAAGTGAAGTACGCCGAAATATATCCAGCAAATGGTTTAGACAGTTGTGTCTAAATGTAATTTGTATTCTGATTTCAAAAAAACAATGTTGGCAACTCGACAAATAATTATTTCTGACCTAAAATAACAATTCAAAATGGCCGATATAATAATCAGTTAAAATTCGAAAATCGTCAGTAATATGAAACAGGTTCATCAACACTCAATGCGACACAATTTGCCATCATATAGCCAAAATTTGTCACAAAAAATCCTGATTTATTATTGCAGTGAGTTCCACAATTGCCCACCCCTAACTGTGCCCACATTTGATTATTTCGAGACATGATTTTGGAATGGGTTCTAGTGGCATCATGGTTGGATCTAATCGACCATTTTCTTCTTTCATCCCATTGTCGAAGGATGTTATTGCTTGGTTGCCTAAACAAATTCCATGCAGATTGTGATGTGTTCATGATGGCTGGAACTTCCAAATGCCCTAAAATTTTACCCATTAGGGATGTTGCCACTCAAATACCGAGCGACGCTCTGAACTATATTCTTGCGTTTCATGCTTTAACGGGGTGTGATTCAACTTCGTTCATGTATGGGGTGTCTAAACGATCCGCATGGAAGATTTACCTGGAATGTTGTGAACTCTTAAAGGGTATAGGTAATATTGCAATATCCACTGAAACAATTGAAAGTGCTGAACATTTTGTATACAAGTTGTATGGAGTTTCCGATGCAAAACTCAACAGTGCAAGATTCAGGATGTTCCCTCGGACTGAATCTCCTGAAAAGCTTCCACCAACTAGTGACTCATTTCATTACCACCTTTTGAGAACAAACTACCAGGTTTTAGTTTGGTAACAAGCAACCATTCCTGTGCAAACATTACCGGATCCTTCGACAATGGGATGGAAAGAAGAAAATGGTCGATTAGATCCAACCATGGTGTCACTAGAACCCATTCCAAAATCATGTCTCGAAATAATCAAATGTGGATGAAATGAAAGTGTCAATGACACTGTAGCTCAACTTAGGTAGGGGAATAATTTAATGGTTGACAGTAAATGGAGGAATAGGAAAGGTGCTAATTGAAATGTCTAACCTGCGCCAAAGTATTTAGTGATGCAAAGAGTAAGATACAAGATGGCTGCTGGTGGCCATTTTTTTTTACCAATTGACCCCAAAAGGACTCGTTCCCATCTACGTATAATTGTTAACATCCATGACAAATTTTATGAAGATCTGACCAAAGCTACGACCTACAAATTTCATGATGATCAGACGAACAGTACGACCTGTAGACCGCGCCAATGGATTTAATTTTGAAATCTAAGATGGCCACTGGCAGCCATGTTATTTGGCCGAATGACCCCACAATGATTCGTTCCCATCTACATGTCAATGTCAACATTCATGACAAATTTCATAAAGATTAGACCAAAGGTACAACTCGTTCCCATCTACATGTCAGTGTTAACATCCATGACAAATTTAATAAAGATCAGACCAAAGGTATGACCTGTAGCCCACGCCAAAGGATTTAGTCATGCAAAGAGTAAAATGCTGGTGGCCATGTTTTTTGACCGAATGACCCCAAAACGACTCGTTCCCATCTACATGTCATTGTTATAATTCATGACAAATTTCATGACCATCTGACCAAAGCTACGACCTGTAGCCCACACTAAAGGATTTAGTCATGCAAAGAGTAAAATCCAAGATGGCTGCTGGCGGCCATGTTTTTTGACCGAATAACCCCAAAACGACTCGATCCCATCTACATGTCATTATTAACATCAATGACAAATTTCATGATGATCAGACGAACAGTACGACCTGTAGCCCGCGCCAATGGATTGAATCTTGAAATCCAAGATGGCTGCCAGCGGCCATGTTTTTTGGCCGAATGACCCCAAAATGACTCGTTCCCATCTACACGTCAATGTCAACATTCATGACAAATTTCATAAAGATCAGACCAAAGGTACGACCTGTAGCCCGCACCAAACGATTTAGTCATGCAAATAGTAAAATCCAATATGGCTGCTGGCGGCCATGTTTTTCGGCCGAACGACCCCAAAATCCCTCGTTCCCATCTACATGGCATTGTTAACATCCATGACAACTTTAATGATGTTCCGATCAAAGCTACGACCTGTAGCCCGCGCCAAAGGATTTAGTCATGCAAAGAGTAAAATCCAAGATGGCTGCTGGCGGCCATGTTTATTGGCCGAACGACCCCAAAATGACTCGTTCCCATCTACATGTCAATATTAACATCCATGACAAATTTCATGATGATCAGATGAACAGTACGACCTGTAGGCCGCGCCAATGGATTGAATTTTGAAATCTAAGATGGCCGCCAGCGGCCATGTTTTTTGGCCGAATGACCCCACAATGATTCGTTCCCATCTACATGTCAATGTCAACATTCATGACAAATTTCATAAAGATTAGACCAAAGGTACAACCTGTAGCCCGCGCCAAAGGATTTAGTCATGCAAAGAGTAAAATCCAAGATGGCTGCTGGCGGCCATGTTTTTTGGCCGAACGACACCAAAATCACTCGTTCCCATCTACATGTCATTATTAACATCAATGACAAATTTCATGATGATCAGGGGAACAGTACGATCTGTAGCCCGCGCCAATGGATTGAATCTTGAAATCCAAGATGGCTGCCAGCGGCCATGTATTTTGGCCGAATGACCCCAAAATGACTCGTTCCCATCTACATGTCAATGTCAACATTCATGACAAATTTCATAAAGATCAGACCAAAGGTACGACCTGTAGCCCGGGCCAAAGGATTTAGTCATGCAAAGAGTAAAATCCAAGATGGCTGCTGGCGGCCATGTTTTTCGGCCGAACGACCTCAAAATCTCTCGTTCCCATCCACATGTCATTGTTAACATCCATGACAAATTTCATGATGTTCCGATCGAAGCTACAACCTGTAGCCCGCGCCAAAGGATTTAGTCATGCAAAGAGTAAAATCCAAGATGGCTGCTGGCGGCCATGTTTATTGGCCGAACAACCCCAAAATGACTCGTTCTCATCTACATGTCTTATTAACATCCATGACAAATTTCATGATGATCAGATGAACAGTACGACCTGTAGCCCGCGCCAATGGATTGAATTTTGAAATCTAAGATGGCCGCCAGCGGCCATGTTTTTTGGCCGAATGACCCCACAATGATTCGTTCCCATCTACATGTCAATGTCAACATTCATGACAAATTTCATAAAGATTAGACCAAAGGTACAACCTGTAGCCCGCGCCAAAGGATTTAGTCATGCAAAGAGTAAAATCCAAGATGGCTGCTGGCGGCCATGTTTTTCGGCCGAACGACCTCAAAATCTCTCGTTCCCATCCACATGTCATTGTTAACATCCATGACAAATTTCATGATGTTCCGATCGAAGCTACAACCTGTAGCCCGCGCCAAAGGATTTAGTCATGCAAAGAGTAAAATCCAAGATGGCTGCTGGCGGCCATGTTTATTGGCCGAACAACCCCAAAATCACTCGTTCCCATCTACATGTCAATATTAACATCCATGACAAATTTCATGATGATCAGATGAACAGTACGACCTGTAGGCCGCGCCAATGGATTGAATCTTGAAATCCAAGATGGCTCCCGGGGCCATGTTTTTTGGCCGAATGACCCCAAAATGACTCGTTCCCATCTACATGTCAATGTCAACATTCATGACAAATTTCATGAAGATCAGACCAAAGGTACAACCTGTAGCCCGCGCCAAAGGAAATTGTTGACGGACACACGGACACACGGACACACGGACACACGCACACACGCACACACGGACACATGGACACACGGACGACGGACGCCAAACCATGGCAATAGCTCAAACTTACAAAAGTAAGTTGAGCTAATAAGGGGTATGTAACAGCAAGGTGTACGTATGCAGACAATCAGAGTCACCCTGCACACCACTCTGCAACTGTGGAAATGACTGCAATAATAAATAAGGCTTTTAAATGTCAAATTTCCAACTAATGTTGTGGCATGTGGCTAGACAACTCTCCCTCCCGTCGCGACGGTCCTGACTACACATTCACATACCACGTACACTGGTGTGTGTTCCATCAGAATAAAAATGTAATTAGATAGAATGTTTACATAGCCCGTGTATCTTAAACTATATCATGTTCGGTGATTTGTCAACTGCCAACTTGGCCATTCGTTTTGTATTCCAATAAAGCACATCAAAACACGGACCGACATCCCATCTTCTTTACCTGGATGACTAAAAGTGGTAGATAGATTAACTGGGAGTGTTTTTTTAAAATTGAATAATCGATCGATAACTTACAGGTAAAAAATATTGGGATAAATTATAGCGGTGCTTTGGTGCAATATCAAAACTCCAGATTTCATAAAAAAAAATTGGTAAGGCAAAAACTGCACGGAAACAAAATCTCAATATTCATATACCAACGAAAAGAACTATAATATTTTCGAACCCCGAATCTTCGTTGGCTGCCCTCTGAATCTTCCATGCGCCCTCTGAATCCTCCGATCTATTATACCGTGTGCAGATGGGGTAGATTATTTTTATTTATTTTCCAACTGTAAGGTCAGGATTTGTTATTCCATAAAAAATATTTTAAAAAAATAAATTTATTTCGAGAGTGGATAACTCACCTTCCGCATCTGTTGATGGAATGTTATCATTGTAATGACAACTGCTTCTTATATATATTTTTTCTACGGATATTTGAAATCCCCATTCGAAATCGGCTACCAGACTAATACACGACATACTGTTATACATAATTTACATATTATGTACTTGTTCAGGTGTGTGAAACTGATAAGTTAGTATTCGGGTGCTATGCCAACTAGAGGAATGTAACATTTTAATAACACGTAAATCGACTGTATAATTCCATAACAAAACATTGTATACGAACTACGCTCAATTGTATATATTGACTTCTCGTTCGGGACGCAACTATCGGAGATAAACTAACAAAAAAGATTTCGCCACCGAAAGTAACTGTGAATGAATGAGTGCGTTGTCAATTTGGTTACAATATTTGTAAAAAAAAAAAAACTACTTTGATCAATATTACTCTCCATTTCTATTTGATCACCATACTGGAGTGTTTCACATCACTTTATATCAACTTTGTATTCCGAAGCGTCTTTTCGTTGATATATGCATAATTATGGAAACGTTATTTCCGTTCAGTCAGGTGTAGGTCTGGTACCCGATTTTGAATGGGGATTTCAAATCTCGTAGATAAAAAATATAAAAAGCAGTTATCATTACAATCATAACGTTACATTACCAGATGCGGAAGGTGAGTTGTCACTCGCGATAAATTTATTTTTGAAAAATATTGTTGTGGAATTACAAATACTGACCTACAGTTGAAAGATCAATAAAAACTGATGAAACATTCTTCAAGCCCATCTGCACATGGTATAATCGATCGGATGATTCAGCGGGCGCATGGACATTTAGGATGGTAGCGATACGAAGGAAGATAACGTTTTGTGAAATTTGATACCATAGTTTACAGTGGATAGCATTATTTTGTTGCAATTAATCGATTCTGACAATTAAAGCGTATTTTGAAGAAATGTTATTGTTGTATCTTGATGATATGGGCACCATCTGGTTGGATTGAGTACAATTAAAGTAGTATATATATTAATTATAATCACATCATAAGAAAGAACGTGCCACGTTTGTTATTTCCGATTATACTACTCGATATATTACCGTCTTGATATAAATTACACATGTGGTATGTTAAAACATAGGCCCCAGGTCACACCGAGAAACATGTGTCACTATCAATTTTGGTCTGGAGAAGTTGCAAGGAAATCCTCATTCAATATTTGTCACTTGTCATACGTACCCGGCGAGTTCTGGAAGATTACAAACACACTTTTGGACAGCCTGGATAGAAGCGAACCAACCAGCTGACTCCTATTAATACTGGGTGGTTTGGTGCGTTGACCACCAGTTCCCTCCCCTTTCGTGCCGGTCCCAATGCATGTCGGTTGTCGTATTGTGACGGGGAGTCCATGAGCAAATATGTCGTCGGTCTGCCACAGAATGATTTTCGCTGTAGAATCGGTGAGAGTGCTTATTGCGTCGAATATTTCTTTGTGCGCATCCAATAAGATCAGAGAGAAATTTTTCTTCAAAAGATTGACACCTGGAAGGATATGGCATATTATTACCACGTTACGCGGAGTTCCCTGTGGTATTAACAGAGTTTTACTGGTACAATAGAATCGTACAAAGCCCTACAGTGGCAGTCTCAAATGGGTACTTTATTCCACACCGTCAGCATTCATGAACTTTATGCACAATGTGCCCCTTTTAATCCACACACAAACAATAACATTTGCATATAAAAATAACGAATCCATCGCAAATCATGTTCTTGTTTGTATGGGTGTGCATATTGGTTACACACTATAGTGCATGTGTAACTGATAGAAGAGCGACGGAGACCCCATATGTTTTTCAATTTAATGCACATACCAAGGCTGTGTTTTTTTTACTTTTCCAGATTGACGCTAAGTGTGATCTTGACATAACATGTCGCGGCACATTGAGTACATAAGACCTCCCTCCATATGTATATACATAAACTAATCTTACCCAGACCAAATGATATTCGTTCAAATTACCCATTTTCCATTTTTCCACAAAAATATTATTCCGTTGCCATAGCAATATGAATTTCTTCATTTTCTTACCGCTTTTACTCACTCCAACATGGACATTCCATAATGTTTCAAACCGTATATACCAATCCCTTATGTATACGAGTGTGCATAAGCCAACATGAGACAGTACAGTAATGGATTTACTGTTCTGTTAGACACAACGTCGACAACAAACCTCATATTTAAGAAAATAAATACACTGCATATCGGCGTGTATGTAGTAGCATCACAGAAACTGATTATAGGAGGCGAGAAGCGAAGTTCTACAATCAACTTCAGTGGTCAAATGCGACTATGCACGCGGATGCGCTGTATATTTATTTCTTTTGTAATTTGACTATGTTTTCTTCGAAATTGTAGTGACAGAATGATGTGCAGATTTTGGTTTCCGAAACCCGCTATTATACTTGTCCAGTTTTGATATCTGTGATGTTCACCAAACAGCTCTTCTCTTAACCCTTTCATGGCGGGAGCTGCGCTGGCGCAGCATTAAATATAATGTATCATTAGGTCGCCTCGCATATATAAGAGAATGCATTCTTAAACAATTTTTATCATTTTTTTTATTATATTCTTGAACAATTCCTATCATTTTTTATAATTTTTTTCTTACATTCTATAACAACGTTTATTAATTTTTCTTATATTCTTTTTAACAGTTTTATCGTTTTTATAATTTGTTCTTACATTCTTTAACAATTTTATAAATTTTTTATTTTTATGTAAAAAAAGGGCATAACTTCGTCAAAATTCAACCGACCGCGACCAAAATCGAACTTTACCTCAATAATTGATGGTTATACCTCATACCAATTTCCGTTTCGATCGGATAATGTGAACGGATAATACTCCGATAAATGTTTGGCCTACATCTTCTTCCACATTATATACTAAACGACAAAGTAAACAAGCTCCACTAACTTAAAATTGAACCGTGCCAAGAGGGTACATTGTATTGTCAGTTGTCAACCGATGACTATTTTTATACAGAGAGCGTTCGTATATGTCTCATTTATCGAGATCTATCTATGTTTTCATGTATATAAAGTCCATTAACCCTGAAATAATTATCGAAAAACCGGATCCATGCTCCTAGTCGACCCACTTAATTTACGCAGATCCATTATATGAATCCACCGATGCTTTCTACGTATGTTGACTGTTGAGAGTGGTCTTCTCCGCCCCCGTTCCGACCAATTTATCTTTATGTTAGCGTAAATAGTATAGTGACTAATTGAATTTAGGTACATACACGTGCCGTACATGTCTATCATGGTTGGGGTGGGATGGGGCGGCCATTATTATCTAAGTATGTTTTCCAAAATCTTCGTGTAAGGGATGATGAGAAATAAAGATATACAGTATATATATAGTACTGTCAAACCGATAACACTGTCAAGAAAAATGTGTTAACAGCGCCACAGATATAACGAACGCATTGTACTTATTGCGGTCATTATTATACAGCGAATACAACATGACACCTGGTTAAGTGGTCATCCTAATGCTCTATGATGCTGGTGGTTCCTGTTTAATTGCTATTATGATGTTAGAGAAAACTCATTCTGTTAAAACAAATACTGTTATTTTTTCTAAAGTTGTCATTTTCGCGGTAATCTGAACATATCTAGGAAAAGCCGTTATGTGTGTCAAACATTCAAAAAACAAATATACATGTATTGCGTAATCAAATGAAAATTCACATCGTGTTGAAAACACCAGCGCAGCCAGTATTAAACTTTTTCAAAAAATATATATGTTCTTGAATGTTTCATTTATATACAGACGCTGGCCTTTTTCTCAAATCGCTCTGGTTAGCCAAACACCTCGAACATGACAATTTAAAGATGGATTATCTCTTTAAATAACAAATTTTAAATAGTTGCGTGGGTATAAAATAATAGATATGAACAGAAGACCTATGTCCGGAAAAGCTTCTATCAATTAATATTGATTTTATTTCGAATATTAAATCGGGCCCATTTATGTTACTATTTTTAGAACCGACCATTCGGATGAGACCGTATTGCGATATAGAGCACTGGGCTGTTCCTGCGGCTACGCAACGAATGTCAAATGTCACAGATTGGTTGTTTGTACTGTTTTGTTCCACAGATATAAGCGATAATGAGTATAATTGACGTTTATTTGTGACAAAATTGCACAATATAATTTCTGGTCTCTGTTAACAGTAACCAATATTGTTCGTTAGCTGAACAAACACACATTTTTAGACCAGAAAATATTCGAAATAAAATTAATATTAATCGATAGAAGTATTTCCGGACAGGAGTCTTCGATTCAAATCTAATATTTTATACGCCGGTAACTATATAATACATGTTTACAAAGAGATAATCCACCTTTAAGAAAAAATAACGGTACTTTTTCTAAACTGCACCAGTTTGCCTTATCAGCATCATAGCAATTCAGCAGGACCCCCAACTCGATGTGCCTTAGTACATTTTACGAGTATATAATGTAAATAATAGCAGACTTAGCAGGACCAGTTGCCCAGGTGTGAATATAGCAATGTAATTTAAAATCTGAATGACCAATGAATATAGGCCGTTTTCCATATACGATCATATACGATTAGATTTATTTTGTCTAATTAGAAATCAGATATAGATGGCATAAGACCCACGATGACACAGTAAAGTATACATTTATATATTTTCTCATGCACTGAAATGAATGTTACCATATAAGTGAGGTTAAAATATATCACATTGTATGTATCAAAGTGTCCCAGTCTATTATTTGACATTTATATTAAAGGAATAAAATTAATTAATTCGATATATTGACAGGGTATTATTCCAGTTATGTGTAGAAACTTGAGTGTAGTAACTGCATAGACATACATGTACCATCAGAATATAATAATAATAAACTCACTCCTTCAAAAAGGAAAGATCGACAGTGCCGCACACCTTTCCCCTCCACATAACTGTTATAACTCGAAGTTATCAACTTATTAATTAAGAAATGAATATAGTAGGTGTGTTTGAAAAACCTACATTGGCAACAAGTGCGCGCGCGAATTGAATTCAAGTTAGCAACGTTCTGCTATCGTTACTTTCATTCCTCTGCTCCAGCATACATCTCGGACCTTCTTAAGTTGTATGGACCAGGGCGTGATAACCTAAGTTCCAAGGAAAAACAGATTCTGGCTGTTCCCGTGGGTAACTATAAGAAAATTTAGCGTCGTATGTCCACACACGCCGCACCAGGTGTTTGGAACTCCATTCCTCTCGACTTTCGTCATTCGCATTCTCTTGACATCTTCAAACAACGATTTAAGACGCACCTCTTCAAGATTTACCCGCACACAACTAGCCGTAAATAATGACATTACATAATGCTCGATATCCATATATTTGCTCGTGTGTTATTTTATATCATCTAATATCTGTACATGTATATAACCTGCATATACTGTCCCAAGCGCTTGGGGCATACCACAATAAACAACGCAACTCATAGATAAGTTTTAAAGATACGGCGGCGGCGTTGGCGGTGGGTATGCTGTTAACATATTCAGCTCCGTCAAAAACCACAATAAACAGAAAGAATAGTAAAATATAGACAGACTTTGTTCTTATACAGATCAATAATATGGCATAAACAGTATGTTATTGTTAAATGTTTTTCCTTTGTTATGTAAACAAAAGCAAAAAACGTTACAGAACATACCTTTTGTTTAGATCCGGATATGGTAAACATAAAAAGCGTTATTTGTTACTGTTTTCCTGATATGGAAATAATAAAGAGCGTTTATATCATGTGTGTGTGATTAACCAATATAATTGCGTTGTATTATGTCAACAGAAGCAAAACTTCTGTAACATGAGCAGGTTCTTGTTTACGTACACCATCGTACGTCTTGGCGACAATATACTATTCACGCGCTGATTATGTTTGGCATATGAACAAACTATATATATTTTAATAATCCTTCTGTTTATGGCGATTTGAACAAATATGAATATTTCTGCAACGATCGACGCCCGTCCCTTTAAATGTTTATTGTGAATATATCTTGAAATTATCCCTACATACATCCAGTTATTTCAGGATTGCCTGATTGTTCAGATTGAGTGTGGTAGCGCTACCATCAGGTAAACGAACTGAGTGTAGATGTCGTAGGATAGAGAGCTACAGTACAGAGCTACCGTGAAGTTGGCTTCGAATATTCCCTTAGTAGATACCATGGACCAACCAAGCAATACCTTTTTTGGAGGCGCAATTGCAGATATTGTACAAGTGCATATAACGACAATACTCCCACTTCATATACTGCACAGGGCAAATGAGACTTCTTTTGTGACACTGAAGGCACGCAGGACGTTTGGGGAATGTGGTGGGATATTTTCAAACCAATATATATGATGTTAATGTTGTATTTTATAAATATCAATCGAGGTGTTTTCGAAGTGTACACTAGAATAAGACTGCCGGGAATTGCATATTCCAAACCTTAAAGTAAAGTATGCCATCATCACTGCTACGTTTCGATAACGTTTCTATCGCGTGATGTCTGCATGTGCCCGGTCAGCTGGCAGCTCAAATTTCCACATTGGAGGCTTCCATAACTTACAGGCGTATCTGCGACCACCAGGAGTTTATCAAGTGATCAGACACCTGATACTTGAACGCGTGATCGTAGAATGACTTCTCCAATATATTCTTCAATATCAATGCTGAATTATCGCTTTTGTCAGAAACACACCATTCTCTAAGGTCTTTCACCTCGCATGATTAAACCAACAGGTTCTTTGCCCCCGATCTTAGAACAATATGAGCGCGTGTTTATCGGATAATTACTATATATGCTCTGTGAATTATTGCATAACATTATCTAGCGCATATTGATCTATGTAGCCTGTAAATTGATGTGATCAATATGTATCTTCTCAGATGACATGTTGCTTGCGTTTACTCATAAACCACATTAATATTCTATATATTAATCACGATTTATGATAAACAATGCAAGTCATATATAGATAAGATTTAAATGGTTATTGTGTATATATTTTGAAATTATCCCTACACTTTGGCTTTGTGGGAAGCGCTCAGATGGCCCTGCATACATTTATTTCACAGTTATTTCAGGATTGCTTTATTGTTCAGATTGAGTGTGGTAGGGCTACCATCAGGTAAACGAACTGAGTGTAGATGTTGTAGGATAGAGAGATACAGTACAGAGCTACCGTGAAGTTGGCTTCGAGTATTCCCTTAGTAGATACCATGGACCAACCAAGCAATACCTTTGGGGGCGCAATTGCCGACAAATGCAGATATTGTACAAGTGCATATGACGACAATAACACCAAAACAGAGATGTATGCGACATCGGAGAGCCCTCAAAACACGCATGCACCACTATATTAATTTCTTATATTTATATAGCTTTTTGACGATTTATTCCCATAAAAAAGCTTAGTGTATTCTTCTTTATTTGCAGAAAATCTACCGAGAATCTGAGACTAGCCCACTCAGCACATTAAGTCAGCCCAATATAAGATTGACCACTTAGCAACGATAAGGGGATCGATATAAATAACTTCAGATGCAATTTGGGCTGAACTTTGAAAAGCACGCCCAATATTCTGCTGACCACTTTTAGTGATAGGTAAGATTAGGTCAACAATTTGTGACGTGGTGTTCGTGTTATCGTCTGTGTTATTGGGGTATTAAACGGGTGTCCCAATTGGCAGTTGACCGATCACCGAACAGTATTTGGTGTAACACAGACGGTCTACGTAAATATTAGTAAATTAAATCGCTATTTTCTATTTTCTCAACCTCTTATTTTAATAAGATAATAATATCTTATCATGAGGAAAACGAAACAATTCGTCACGGCAGTCTTACAGTCGGTGGTGGGAAACTATTTATAAACACCTCAATAAAAGTAAGTACCTCTTGGAATCACGGAACTAAATGGTTTCCCATAGGCGACAGTGTTAACGTTTCGGCCAAATTCGCTGAATTGAAGCCTGCAGGCCATACCAGTGATGTTTACCCAGCTAGATTGACACCAGTTGATCACGAAAATGCAAGAAAAATCATAGGTCATGTGGTTACTTTTAAAAATAAATCCCCAAGTGTACGACAGGGCTATCTCACAGCCAAATTTGATCTGGAAAAACCCAGATCTACAACAGCTAGTTAAATACATTTCCCGCTCACAAAAATCCGTTCCCCCATTCATTCACCAGTTTAAATTATTTAGATATTATGTACAAATCAAATAAACGCGATGTCATCCTTTAATAACGTGTCGCATGTATCAGGTGAAGGTCATTCTTCAGTTACCTTCACCTTTAGGGTTCCACGGTGTACTCGCTCCCCGACTCTAGAACACATTTAACTCCCTGATTCCTATATATATGTATATGTGTGAATAACAGCGTTTCTTATAGTATTTTATCAAAATATAGACCTTACTGAAATCAAAAATGGATTATATCGAGCAGTAGTGGTTTATTTTTCCAATATGAGGCATCCTGAAAATTAGTGTCAATCCTCAAAATAAAGCCAAAAAATTTAGCTTTTTTTTCAATTTTACTAGCTAATGCATCTTGTATAACTGAAGTATGTCATTATATACCATAATATTACTAAATTGAAGAGGAAATGTTAATATACATTTTGAGAGGGATATATTGTCCAATTTTAAACCCTTTTCATGCAGAATTTGGCAATTTATAATAAATATTTACCAAAATTAACAGAAAATAATTTATTTTTTTTTAATAGCAATGTAAAGCAACCATAAGTCAATTTAAATATCGAAACATTATGATACAACATCAGACACAGCCTCAGGCATGAAATTTTACCAGATGGCAGGGCATACTGTCTGTTTAACAAAGCTGCCATGACAGTTTTGCACGACAGTAACTCTAGTGGTGATGCCATCACCCCCCCCCGACTTGGGGTGGGGCTACGGTCCCAGATAAGGCTACTGGGTGCCGGAAAAGCTTAATTGGGTCAAATGACACATTTTCCCAATGGGGGGGGGGGGGGGGCTAACACTCGTCAAAATTGTGGGGAGGGGGGCTTTAGACCCCCTGACCCCCTAATGGTACCTGACATCCATGCAAAATTACCAGATTTATCACTTTCTTTACTATCTACAGGCGAATCCATGCGTTTCTTCTTTAAATCTGTCCAAAATGTGGTCATTTTCATTTGAAAATAAGAAAATATGGAAATAACAACTTATCATGGTGAGACGTGAAATTTCGTAAAATTCAAATTTTTCTTATAGGAATGGTTTCCCATAGGCGACAGTGTTAACGTTTCGGCCAAATTCGCTGAATTGAAGCCTGCAGGCCATACCAGTGATGTTTACCCAGCTAGATTGACACCAGTTGATCACGAAAATGCAAGAAAAATCATAGGTCATGTGTTTACTTTTTAAAATAAATCCCCAAGTGTACGACAGGGCTATCTCACAGCCAAATTTGATCTGGAAAAACCCAGATCTACAACAGCTAGTTAAATACATTTCCCGCTCACAAAAATCCGTTCCCCCATTCATTCACCAGTTTAAATTATTTAGATATGATGTACAAATCAAATAAACGCGATGTCATCCTTTAATAACGTGTCGCATGTATCAGGTGAAGGTCATTCTTCAGTTACCTTCACCTTTAGGGTTCCACGGTGTACTCGATCCCCGACTCTAGAACACATTTAGCTCCCTGATTCCTCTTGAGTTTTACCCTGTATTTCAATAATTCTGGCGTCGGCTGTCAGAATATAATACGACAGATTTTAAATGGGGATGATGTTAACCCGAAGTGTACTTGCACAATTCAGTAAGCACCGTTTGTGTGGAATAGAGCTCAGTTCAAAGGTAACAAAACCGTTACGAGGGAGGAGCCTCATTTAAAGATGTCCTCTCCGAATTGACACCATAACAGCACCATAATATGTCCAAGTTATACCCAAGGATATAATTAGATCGGATCCACATGAGCCCATTAACCGTTTCATGACGGGAGCTACGCTGGTGCAGCATTACATACCACGTGCCAGTGTATTTTGTTATATATGTTCGCCCTGCCGTTAGCCAGTTTAGCAAAATGCGAAAAAAAAAAACAAAGTGGCTAAAATAGATATGCTGGTGGCTAAAAATATGGCTACAGGCATTTTTCGTGTCCGCGGACTGAACGACAATTTATTGTAAACAAAAGAAATTAACCAGCTTAGAACAAGACGACTTAACGTTAATCGCGAGAGCTGATGAGAAAGGACAATATTACGGATATGTTCGATTATCTATACTATATAGCAACGAAATATACTGGCTGCGGCATATTTGAATGTTGATGTTGTATATGGTTAGGACTTATAAGTGCTAATAACTTTGAGTAAATAAATGTTTATATCGTATTACATCTTGTGCTAATTTATCCCACAGTATGTGGCTAAACTTTTTCAAAAGTGGCTAACAAAATTGCACAAGTGGCTAAAAGAATGGCTACACAGAATTTCGGGCCAGGGCGAACACTGTATATGCGAGTCTCCCATAAGCAGCCTCGTTTTTGACTTATTACAAATGGATGATTTTCGCGATACATGTGTGATGCTGATGATAGCAAATGCAAGTGTTTTTCATTTTCTTTCGCCGGGAAAGAAAAATTGCTCAGAAAATTCTGAGTTATTCGGCGTCAAATCGAATCTTTAGCGTCTGCGTCAACCCTTTCTATCCTAAATAGATTCTTCCACACATTTAACAAGTATACATATTATGGTATAATATTCATCTGAGCGTTTTTTGGTTGTTGAAAAAAATATAGGCCTGCATCAGATAACAAAAGTGCAGCCAGAGTCCTATTTATTGATAGAACTCTCCAGGTAATAAGTTCAACAAATTACCTTGTTGTTGAACTTATTATCTGAACATTTCCTGTGATAACTACTCACCAATGTGTATTTAGTATATAAAGGGTTAAACTTATTATCTGAACATTTCCTATAACTACTCGATCATCAATGAGTATCTGGTATATACAGGGTTAAAATACGTCATTCAGATTCATACTGATTCCGATGGATAAACTTACCAGTGATTACTGTCTGGAAAGACTCTACTTCATAAATCCACGTGATGTTTACTGCTAAATAATCTTTCGTTTCCGCCCCGAGTACTGAGATCACCTCTTGTTGTGTAGGTCGTTGACTGTTCGTTGGATTAGTGTTGTGGGTTAGGACGACTGCGACGATGTGGCAAGAAAATAATAAAAGTCATGTAACACGGTGGTTTAGAGCTCCATAAGATACATTTATAAATTCTCGTTTGTGTCATATTCCCGACTCTGATCCGAGGGTCACAATAGGTCGATAAATACATGAAATACTTCTATGCTGATTCATTTGCCACGCAAATACTTATTTAACCCGTTCATGTCTGGATTTTCGTGAAATTTTGCGATAACCCTGTGCCAATGCATTCTCTTATCAATGGGAGTCGCCCATAGGGGGCCTCACATATATTAGAGAATGCATTGGCTTAACAACATTTACCTTGAACTTGTAAGCAATGCATTCATTTATATATGCGAGACTCCCTGTGAGAGACTCGCCTATATAGGAGCATGCCTGGTACACGATCTTTGATACTGCAGCAGCGTAGCTCCCGTCGTAGAAGGGTTAATTCATATAGAATTTGAAAAAAATCAGATCCCGAATTCTCCAGCATGAAACAACAAATAGTGCCCATTGTTGGTCTATTCTTAATATGGTACGAATAAAGAGCGTTTGTCTCACTTCACTGGAAAAATTTAGATGACTGAAGTAAGTTTTATCCAGAATATATAATGTCTATATATACCGATATTTCGTGAATTTATTAACATACCTTGTCCCCGATACCAAATTACATTTACACGGGTTTAGAGGTTGAAACGAGCCATGTATGTTAAAGGGGCATAACGCATATAAAGAAGCAAGAGTATTCAAGAGAACAGGACTGCCACATTATAATCAAGGAATTACAAGAAAGGTCCAAATTTAACGACAGCGATGGCTTGTCCTTTTACAGACGTGGAAACAGGTCTTCGAACAAAAACTCGACTGGTGAAAATAGTCCTGAAGATGAAACAAACTCGAGACAAAACGATTCATGATGCTATCAGATACAATAAAAAGGACAGTAAAACAACATGTAGTGCAAAAATATACTTTAATATAGATCTCACGAAAACGCAAATGGAACAGCTCAATATGAACTCCGCATGGAACTGAAAAGGAAACAGAAGGTTTACCCGTTATCCGCTTCGAATGTAAATGGGCAGTGGACATGGATAGTTTGATATAATGCACCCCAGTGTACGCAGCATCGCTCAATTTGTTGTGATGTCGAAATTGTAAATGTATACTATTATTAACGGGGACTAAGAGTCAAACATACTCGTTCTCAAATAAAGATGAGATGATGATGAGTTAAGATAAAGGAATATATAATTTGCTAGATGTGTATAACCACATCGCAGACTCACCGACGTTGAAAGTTATCGCACGAGGAAGAAGTGCTGAAGAAACAAGGAAGAAAGAAACGATACATTGGATGGCAAATTGAAAACACACGCGGCGAAACAGTGCCATTTCAGTATCCGCGCATAGTCCAATGTGAAGTGTTCTCAACATAATACCCGCCGATCTTCGCATGCTGTCATGTCGTAGTGGGTCAATAAATATCGACTAGATATGGCAAGAAACGTGAGCAGAAAGTTATGGGGGGGGGTAAGTTTTTGTCCCATGTAGAACGCCTTGGGACCGAGCGGGACAAGTGTTACACAAGCGGATATAAGACAAACTTATTTCTAATAGTTATCTGCGTCTCAGTAGATACTTATAAAGTGATTTTATTTCTCATCGTTACCTGCGTCCCAGTAGAATCGTTTTTATTTCTAATCGTTATCTGCGTCCCAGTAGTAACCCTTGGGACAGAGCGGGACAAACGTTACATAAGTTTATAGAATCGCTTTTAGCTCGCCTGAGACGAAGTCTCCAGTGGAGCTACAGTCATCACTCCTCGAATGGGTTCACATTTGGTGTGGATGTTCCCTAAGTGACTCACATTCAGATTTGTCCAAATGGGGTAAGCAGGTCAAATAGTTTTGAATCCAAGGCCATAAATCATTATAAAACAAGTTTTTATATTGAACTCCTTGCTCAATTTACAAAAAATAAATAAAAATAAAACAAATTTAAATATTATTTTTTTAATTGAGATTTAACTCGTTGTTCAATTGGATATTTTTAAATAAACATTTAAAGATATAACATCTGCAGAGTTATGAAATCTTTAATGAAATCACCGATACTCATTAAACTTACCCTTTCCTGCACCCCCAACATGGATCAGACCCCCCTGCCCGACATACTTCTCCCACTATAAGGTGCAGTCAGTGATATTAGATTTAGCCAGTTAGCCTACACATGTCATTAATCGAGATTTAATCTCATCTGGCATACTGGAGTCTGGAATATAAACAATCCCATAGCATGATGTGTTCGTGTTGTCATTAAAATCGAATTGATATCAAATGTGCAGCTTTAATATTATTTTGTTAATCACCCAATCTGGTCAACTCATTATACCATGATTTTGAAAAGAAAAATGAGTGGTACAATGGATTCAGTTTGTCTGCTGTGGTTTCCTTATGTCCGTCCATCTGTCGGGGTGTCCTTCTGTCCATCCATCAACAATTGTCGTCTTCTCCAGATCCATCAGGCCTATTTAGCTTATATTTGGTGTGGAGTTTTCTGGGTGACTGGGATTCAGATTTGGGCCCGATCCAGGGACATAACTCCCCCTCCAACATATTCTCCAGAACGGCAACACTGAATTGGGTCACATTTGGAGGAGATAATAGCTAGGTGACTGGGATTCAGATTTGTTCAAATGGGGTCACCAAGTCAAACATGGGCGGTTCCTGGAATAAACTCTTTCCCAACATAGCAATTCTGAAAACAACTTCTTCTCAAGATCCATTAGGCCGCCTTAGCTTATATTTGTTATGGAGGTTCCTTGTGTTACTGGGAGTCAAATTTGTTCAAATTGGGTCACCGAGTCAACTATGGGCGGAGCCGGGACATAAAACATTCCTGCGATTATAATTCATAAAGCAACTTCTTCTCACGACCATTGATCACAAGAGGTTTAGGACATAGCATTTTGAACATTTAACCATTTTGATTAAAAAAAACAACATTATTTTAAATTATACATTTTTTTAAATTGAATGTGTTTAATGTTATTAGGTTTAACTCCTTGCTCTAGCGGCGGTCTCTATGTGCGATATCTCGTTATTGGAGAGTTATTAATAATAAGAATAAGAACAAATTTGATCTAATTTTACATGCACTTGTTAACCCTTTACCCAACAAACCGGCCAAAACCGGCCAAATAAAGCTTCAACAGCCTAAAATATCTTCGGTCTGTCTCAATAGAACCATACAAATATGGATATCATTGGAACCGGCTCCTTGACCACATTGTGATAGTTACAGTTATGCCCTGTGCCAATGCATTCTCTTATATATGCGAGTCGACCATAGGTCGCCTCGCATATATAAGAGAATGCATTGGCCTAAAAAAAATCTTTTTTTAACACTTTTTACCATTTTTTCTTACATTCTTTAACAATTTTATAATTTTTAATGTGTTAAGCCAATGCATTCTCTTATATATGCGAGGCGACCTATGGTCGACTCGCATATATAAGAGAATGCATTGGCACAGGGCCCTTCTGTTGGGCAAAGGGTTAATGATAGTTGTTTTACAGACGTTTATCAAGTTTATATTATTTCACATGGACTCACTGCTCGTATAACGTATTCGTGACCGACATACCGACAGTTTTGAAAGATGTCGGTGTACTTCCTTCTCGTATCCGGATTCATCGTCTTCGTGTCGATTCAGTATGAATTAAAAATTGTCACTATTCGTATGTAAAATGTCCTTGTTCGAAGTGCACTTCCGTTCTGATCTTCACTCACAATCCACAGAATTAAGCAATTGTCGCATCTAAGAAAACATCGCGTCTGGTGTAAGCCACTAACCGGAAGAGTTCTCGCCAGTTACACACTTGTCACTAATAATGGATTCTCTCTTGTGGTCCAGTAAGTGGACTTTAATTATAACCACACGAACGAAGTGAATAGCGAGTATACTGAAAACATGCATGCGCCTGTTACAAATTACGAAAACTGAAAACTAACATGGACCATTAGAACCTCCAACTTAGATATACCTAATTTTAAAAAATCTTTTCAACATCAGCAATTTTCCAACACTAATATTAATATTTCACACAAAAGTGAGATAAATGCTATTAGTTCCTACCATATAAGGAAAAACATGACCACGAACGCTCTTTATTGTTCCATGTCCGAATTTACTAAATCCTATGACATCAATAATTCATTTCGTAGCCTACCTGTATAAATTTCGTATAAAAGTATTAATCGTATATATCATTATACCACACTTTAATCATCGGAACCAGGTCGGAATGTATACTAGTGACACAATCGAGTTGAAGTCTACAATACAAGTGACCAACTTGTACCTTTCCATGCATCGTTAAATGTTTCATACATTATCTGGATATAATATCACTCCATTGGAGACAACTGTTAATATTTCTGATTCTGTTATACCGCTCATATCATTTGTCCTGAAACCTGACGGTATTAGGTTTACATATACCATGAATCTCTACTGATGCACACAGGAATTCATGGCATGATCTATTCAGACGTGGCGACATGGTTGTTCTAAGGCCCCTCCCAACTTTCATGCCTGAAACAACATCAGTTGGAAATTTTACACCATATCTAGATTGGAATTGTTCTCATTGTTTGAATTTCGAACCATTATATAATGGAGAATATATTGGCTTTAGACCAACAGCAGCAAATTGGTCTAATTTTGGTCTGAAAAGAAAAGTTGGAAAGTTTGAGGTACCATACGTTCCAACCCAGGGCGGGGTGCACAAGTGGAATTTAGCGAACATTGGTCTGGTCCAATGGCGGGGTGCAGTTGTAAATTTCAAGGTGGACACCCCGACGCAGACCCTCCAGACACGTCCCTGTATATGCGTCGGTATTAAATGTCTTCTGCGGAGTTACTTCCATGGATTTTCCGGTAAGCGAACTTAGTTCAGTTCTCAAATTAAACCGACGACATTGCTGATTTTTGTTGTATTCCGAGGATGACGATAGGTCGATACACGATGCACATACTCAATATACTCTCAAAGGCGGGCAACACTGACAAACACAACCTGCCATGTAGAGTGCAGTCTAGAGTAAACTACATACCCACATATAAAAATGTAAGTTGACGGGAATACAATAGACTCAGTATATTATGCATCTGCATGTACAAAGACTGTACAGAGTGGAGTCCCACCCCTACGCCGGTCTGACCACTGCCATTACGTATACAGAATGTAATGATATCTGACATGTTTTATTTAAGACTTTTGTCGGTTATAATTCACTCTGACTTGATTTAGCCAATTGTGATATATACAACCGTCTGTTGTCCGTCTGTCCGTCGAGCCGCCCACCCGTTCGTTAACATTTATCGTTTACGACTAATAACCTCTGTATGGAATCCTGTTTTATGTCACACCGAATGCGTGTGCAAATCACTGTATATTGTACGAAAACCGTTGTGTGAACCAACGATCGAACCCTTACGGATTGCATATCGCACATGAACACTCAACACTAACCGATAAGTACATGCATATATAAAAGAATATTTTTAGCCAGAGAGTTCTAATGGCATATCATTATAAGAAATATATTTCTCTCACTTCCATGAACACACCGGTCGTGTACGTGGTATCGCCAAACCCGATGGTATCACCAAACCAGACCATGATGGTTTGATAAATGAACATATCTTCACTAAAGATTATCCATGTGCCGCCTGTCTGAATGACAATTGGGATATTTTCAAGCAGAAACTGTTAAAATGGAAGTATATCAACATTGACATCCCAGATCTGGTTTGGCGACATCGCGATCTGCGGCTTTGATAACCGAAAGTATGGTGGGTACCCACACATGGACGCAGATAGTATTTTTGCGAACAGCTCTGCAGGCTAGAAAATGTTATGGTTAATTAAACAGATATTTTTCTACTGATACACGCATTATCCGCCATCTATCGCTGATAATTATCTTTCAAACGAAGTACCTAAGTCAAAAAGTGTCTGCTATTTATGATAAAATCGTAGATGAGCCGGAATTTCTATTAAATTTATCGGGGTGAGAGCAAGCGATGATCGCTATCCCATTGAGGGAACATTCCGCTTTGACTGTTTAATTATGTTTTGAATAGTGGATATCGCCATTTAACTGTGAGATATATAGATTCATCTGAGGGATGATATGTTCCGCATGGTCTGGTTTGGTGATACCCTCTGGTTTAGCGATACCACATACACGGAGGTGATGAACTGGGACAGAAATTCTACTATTTTTTAGAACACTACAAATACTGATAGAAGACAGGTCTGTTAAACCACTACAAAATACGAGAGCTATATATGTGTTCTATATTTTAGGGATTATCTGCTTTAGCCATTTTCTAAGAAGGGCCTATTTAACCGACTCATTCGCATCGTATTGGGCGAATACATGATAATAAATACCGATGTTAATGGCGAGCATTGGTTGTGTTCCTCGTATAGGTAATTTGCTTGACCACTTGTAAATATTAATTTCACATATCTACTTGTATTTGATATTTTATGTAAAATACTACATGAATATGTACGGTTTTATTGAGATTAAACAAAAATTCGAACATAGATTTGTTTAAACAAAAATTCGAACATCGATTTGTTTAAATGCACTGGCGGCGTTCATTATATTACTATTTGTTCAAATCGCCATAAACAGAAGGAATATTAAAATAAATATAGTTTTGTTCATATGCCAAACATAATCAGCGCGCAAATAGTATATTGTCGTCAAGACGTACGATGGTGTACGCAAACAAGAACCTTCTCGTGTTACAGAAGTTTTGCTGATGTTTACATAACACGGCGCAATTATATTGGTTAATCACACACATGATATAAACGCTCTTTATTATTTCCATATCAGGAAAACAATAACAAATAACGATTTTTATGTTTACCATATCCGGATCTAAACAAAAGCTATCTTCTGTCACGTTTTTTGCTTTTGTTTACATAACAAAGGAAAAACATTTGATAATAATATACTGTTTATGCCATATTTTTGATTGGTATAAGAACAAGGTGTGTCTATATTTTACTATTATTTCTGTGTATGGCAGTTTTTGACGGAGCTGAATATTTTAATACAAGAAAACCAATTTCAGAAATGGTAACGCGCCCAAGATCATATATTATATACCCATGATTGTAATTATGGAACATAAAATATATTGGTTTCGCGAATGACCAATTCAGAATTCCGTTAAAATAACAATAACAACCAGCACCTAATTAACGAACCGGCGGCCGACTCGGCCGTCTCCGACCACAACCACTGCAGAACGAAAAATGTCTATAAAAGTTGAAATATAAGACTTACAAATTATCTTTTTCATTTTTTTATTTGTAATTGACATAGCTTGTCACAAACCAAAAATCAACATTATTGACATAATAATGTAAACGAAATTGAAATTCCCAACTACACCTTTTACCGGACTCGGCCTCCGGTTCTCAGTTCGACTTTTAATCCTCCCAGAAAAACCCATTATCTATAAATAAAACGCCCAGCGAACCATAGTTATATAGACTATCTAGGACAATATACACGCGGCGCGCTTAATAATTTGATATCTGCCTTTGATCTCAGATGACTTAAAAGGGGACTAATAAATTATAAATCATTTAATAAATGATCAATGAAGAGAGTTTATTATCAACTCAGAAGATATATGGGGAAATTGATATGGCCCAATAATTAAGTAATTATGCACCCAAACATTCGGGTACAAACAATCACCCAACACAGAAGGGAAATTAATATTGGGTAAATTCTTACCGTGCGTTGAGTATAAACGTTCGCGTGGTGCTATATGCACCATTAGTGTTGGGTAAAATTGTACCCAAGCTGCCGATGGAGAGAACAGTTGCGCGAATTCTATTTTTAAAAAGTGAGTCTACTTCACACATAGTTCAGACATAAAACAAGATCCGAACAGCAACATCGACCCGACAAACCGCTAAAAACAAGATCCGAACAGCAACGCCGATCCGGAAAACCGATAAAAACAAGACCCGAACAGCAACACCGATCCGACAAACCGATAAAAACAAGATCCGAACAGCAACATCGACCCGACAAACCGCTAAAAACAAGATCCGAACAGCAACGCCGATCCGACAAACCGATAAAAACAAGACCCGAACAGCAACATCGACCCGAAAAACCGATAAAAACAAGATCCGAAGAGCAACATCGATGCGAAAAAAACGATAAAAACAAGATCCGAACAGCAACATCGAACCGAAAAACCCTTAAAACAAGATCGGAAGAGCAACATCGATCCGAAAAACCGAGAAAAACAAGATCAGAACAGCAACATCGATCCGAAAAACCGAGAAAAAACAAGATCAGAACAGCAACATCGATCCGAAAAACCGAGAAAAACAAGATCAGAACAGCAACATCGACCCGACAAACCCATAAAACAAGATCCGAACAGCAACATCGACCCGACAAACCGCAAAAAACAAGACCCGAACAGCAACACCGATCCGACAAACCGATAAAAACAAGATCCGAACAGCAACATCGACCCGACAAACCGCTAAAACAAGATCCGAACAGCAACGCCGATCCGACAAACCGATAAAAACAAGACCCGAACAGCAACATCGACCCGAAAAACCGATAAAAACAAGATCCGAAGAGCAACGCCGATCCGACAAACCCATAAAAACAAGATCCCAACAGCAACATCGACCCGACAAACCCATAAAAACAAGATCCGAACAGCAACATCGACCCGACAAACCGCTAAAAACAAGATTCGAAGAGCAACATCGACCCGACAAACCGCTAAAAAACAAGATCCGAAGAGCAACATCGACCCGACAAACCGCTAATCAATCTAACAACAACAGGAGAACATGGTTACCCTTTCAAACAATAAGCTCCTGTAGCATACATGTTTTTGTGCAGTTATATTTTGTGAGTACACACGTGTTTATAAACGGGCTACCAGCATCTCTCCACTGTTTTTGTTGTACGGTAGTGGTGTCCAGATTCGTTTGTGTCGCGGTACGATACGTATCGCGATACACATGCCACGATAAGATACGTATGGTTTAAACATATTTATTCGCCATATATGCATATAAATACATACATTTGGCAACGGGATTGAAGAACAAGTGCCGGCCACTTATATGCTACTTCTCTCCCGATCACCAGACAATCAAGTGAAAGAAAAAAATGAACATGGCATTGAACAATTATATATGGTATTAAAGTGTATAATGTTAAAGTTTGATTGTTGCTAGTCTCTCCCAACTTGTTCGAAAGTATCTGGTTACTGTATAGTGTACTGTGCTCATATATCCTTAACAATGGTAAGGTGGCAGGACAGTGCAATATGTTCATATAGAGCGTTTATGACTATACTCAGAATTATTATTTTTTATTATTTTGTTTTTTCTTTCTTCCCTAGTAGTCGTCTGCTGTTGAACTTTGTGTGTTCTCACCCTGGGGTGTGTCTCTTATAAAGATTTGGACAGCCTTGAAAAAGTCTTCATTATTGGAATTTGATAAGCTTGGATCTCCAAATAGTAAAGTTTTTACTGAATAAATATTGAATCGTAGTAGCTTGTTCAGCAAGTCTACTCTTGGAATAATATGCAATTGACATTGGAAAAAATAGTGAAATGCGTTTTCTTCACCATCGCCGCATCTAGAGGCTTTTTTGGACACCGCAATATAATTGAAGTATTTATCTGATTGGAGTTCACTGCATTCGCACCTGAGTCGACATTGTAAGATATTTAATGATCGTTTCCCTGTAGAAAAATACTTAGGAGGTTTAACCGGATTGGGAATAAGTGATTGTCGAAAACATTCATGATTCATGTTTCTTATTTTTTTATCGCGTTTATTCCAGTCATTTATACACTTGGGCATGAAGGTGGACTCTTTTCTTTTGTAATTGCATTTCATAGGGATAAAATTTGATGCGTTTCTGGTATCATGGTCATTTCGGGCGCTGAATTTGGATGGTATAAGGTCTGTCAAATAGTTAGATGTTTTTTCGTTTACTATATTGTGGAATGTCAAGACCTGTTTGTAATATCTTCGAGTTTCTAACGTCTCACAACCTAGTTCGGTCAGAAGTCTAATATTTGGAACTGATCTGGTGCAACCGGTGACTATTCTAGCTGCTTCGTATTGAACATCTTCTAGATCTTTTAGTAAGTAATCAGGTGCACCAGACCAAACGTTACTAGCGTATTCCATAAGGGATCGAACATGGGATAAATAGAGGGTTTGAAGTGTTTCACGATTTAGCATTGCTCTTAGTTTACGCAATTGTGACAGGCGTGCGTATGCCCTTGTGCATATATTACCAATGTGTGTGTTCCAAGTTAGGTTGTCGTCAATATCCAATCCTAGGTGTTTGTGGCTATTAGAGTATTCTAGGGTTACCCCGTCGAATATGATTGTAGGTTTAACAACACTTGGCTTGGAAAATAACATTAGATTGGTTTTACTACTATTAAATTGGACACACCAATTTTCAGCCCAGTCTCTGATTTTGCTCGTGTCTCTATTGACTGTCAATTGAAGGTTATACGTATCACTATCGCTGTTGATTAAACATGTGTCGTCAGCATACGGTCTTGTGCTAGATTTAATTCCATCGGCAATGTAATTAATGTAAATTAAAAACATCAGAGGCCCGACTACAGATCCCTAGGGCACACCAGCTGATATTGAGGAGTACTGCGAAAAGCTTGAGTTGACTCTAACTCTTTGCTGTCTATTTTGTAAATAGTTTGTCATCCATTTCAGAATATTACCTTTCAAACCATATTTCTCTAATTTTAAAACAAGACCTCGGTGCCAGACTTTGTCAAACGCTTTGGAAATATCGAAAAATACTGCACAACTCGTTTGGCCCTCGTCGATTGCACAGTGGATATTATGAATGATTTCAATTAGTTGAAATTCGGTACTATGACCAGGTATAAATCCAGACTGATGCTTATATAAAAGGTTGTGGGTTTTCAAATGGCTTAGAATTTCATTAAAAACTAATCTCTCTAGTACCTTGCCGACACAACTTATAAGAGATATCGGACGATAATTTAAAGGGTCATGCCTATCACCTTTTTTAAAGAGGGGCATCACATCGGCTTTCTTCCAAGCTGTAGGGAAACAACAGCTCTTTAAAGATAAATTGAAAATTATTTTAAGTGGTTTGCAAACTGAGCCATGTGTTTCCCTTAGCATTTTGTTACTTATACCATCGTATCAAGATATATCTTGAGTCAATGATACCTATCTGCATGTGGCCATGTTTAATAACCAAAATCCCGACTGATACTAAAATCTACATATGGGTGTCTTATAAGGGGAAATCCTATCCCAATGTGGCAATATATATATATTGGAAGAATAAGATCGAGTAAAGTTAGGTGAGTGTGGGCTATACAGCTGTCGACGATGTAAACGAATATGGACTGACACCATACAAAGACATTTTGAATATAGGCAAGTATAATATTGGTATTTATGAATAAAATCCACAGGCTAGTCCATCGACTTCTGTTTTTCATACCCAAATTTCCCATTACCTAATATCGTTGAGTCATGAAAATTAACGATTTTATTACCAATCACGACGCTAGACAATGCTGAGTTATCGGGTGTGATCACCACGTGGCAATGTTCGTCGGCGGTATGCAGCGGCTGTCTATTTGATGTTTGTGACTGCATGCATGTAGAGCCAAGATGTCGTTACTGTGTTTAAAGTAAGATATTTTATTGAGATATTTCTCAAAGTAAATTTTGTGTTTGAATATCTGGTAAATTCCCCCCCCCCCCCCTGCTGGAACCTTTGTTCATATCAGCTCTCCAGGTTAATTTGAATTGATGTATTATACTACACCGCACATAACCCAGAAATTGGTTCGGGTTTTGTATTCTTTGAGCATCTATTAAGTGGAATTTATTACATGAAGAGAGAATCTCTCGAATTTTCAGGTTCCACTTGAAAGATTTCGTGTCATTGCCATTTAGTAGACATTCAAATAAGTCAAACAAGATCTTCCCAATTCGATTTTAATCATGTTTTTCAGGTGTACCCAGTATTTCATTAATCGTACTTTGATTTCAATTTATATGGGTTGTCTACCTGATTCGCCGTACACCATATAGTCTGATGTAGACTGTTTCAGGTTCATAACATGCTTGCAGAATTTTTTGTGAACTTTCTCGATAATATTGTTGTCACTAAACCCCCAAATTCTACTGCCGTATAGAAAAACCGGCAACACACACAAGTCGAATAATTCAAATGTACTTTTTACAGATAGACAATTTAAACGTGATTTACTGATATAGCATACATTGCACGCGTCCCCGGGTGGCAAATAATAGCGATTCTACCGATATGCGCTTTATTTTCCATCCGATGGTATTTTAAAGAAAATAAAAACATATCATATCATCACAATACGTCCATATAATATGATTCCTACCGCCTTCCTAAAAATTGTGCCCAGTTGACGCTCGATTGACCACCTTCAGATGTCCTGGAAGGAAAGCAAATAAAAATCCCTCAGTTTTTGAAGGAAATTCGTATAATTAGAGTATTTAGTGACAGAAATTGTCGCTATATTCCCACATAATCACGATTCATACCGCCTTCCTGAAAATTGGGCACAGTTGACCGTCGGTTGACCACCTTCAGATATCCTGGGGATGGCAAATAAGAAATCACTAAATGTTGAAGGAAATTTCGTATAATTAGAGTATTTAGTGGCACAGGCTGTCGCTATATGTCCACATAATCACGATTCCTACACGCCTTCCTGAAAATTGGGCACAGTTTTCCCGCCAACTTACTATTTTATATTGTGTATATGTAGTTTACTCCAGACTGCACGCTGCATAGCAGGTTGTGTCTGTCACTGTTGCACGCCTTGGAGAGTATATTGAGTCTGTGCATCGTATATCGACCTATCGTCATCCTCGGAATACAACAAAAGCCATCACTGTCTTCGGTTTAATTATTTGAACTGAACTAAGTTCGCTTGCAGGAAAATCCATTGAAGTAACCCCGCACAAGACATTTAATACCGACGTATATCCAGGGACGTGCTTTGGTTGTCTGCGTTGGGGTGTCCACATTGAAATTTTGTTTAAACATATTTTATTTGTAGTATAATACAAAATGGATTGGGGCACACGTTACAAAATTTAATGAGCCCCTCTCGGGTATACATTGATACAAACAATTTGTTTAACAAAATGGCACAATAAGTAACTTATTTACAGCTGCATGTGGTGAATGGGAAAGATGATGATGGAAGATTGTAACAGATTATTGAGGAAGGGTGAGAGTGAGAATGATTGGTGGGGTGGGGGGGGGGGGGGGGGTGCCAACGCCGAGTGTGCATGCTGTGCTGAGGCGAAAAAAACATATTTCTTAATTGATAAACTAATTTGTTATCGTGAAATTTAACTAGAAACGTTTTGTCTCCGCGATAAAATGCTGGACTATTTTGAACAGTTTCACATTTTGTTTGTTAGGAGCATTCGGGATGCCAACAAGTAGATTGTTCATTGTGCGTTAATTTAATTCTTTCTCTGTGTAGCAGGTGAAACATCTCCGTTCGTTCTGACTGGTAGTGGGGACACACACAGACGTAATGATGGGCATCTTCACACTGGTTGCCACGCGTACAACGTGGACTTCCTGCGATATAGTTCTGGAATTTGCCAGACTGAAGATCACTACAATAGTTTCGTAGTCTGGCGTGTAATACATTATATTTCCTACGTCCTGTATAGAAATATACTGGGGGTCTAGCGGTAGGATCAATTATTCTAAGATAATCTTTAAAATCGAAAATCTTCGGAGCTTCTGTTATTGCGGAAGGTATGTCGTTCCACGCTTTTATGGTTGAGGGGAAATTGACTATTTGTAATGCTCAGTATTGCTGAAATAAGTGTAAAAAATTTCGGGGTTTCTGAATTCATACTAGAATATACCGGCTATCCTGGGTGGTAATATTTTAGTGAGGTAAGTAGGGACCCTCTGATTTACAATGTTATACATAGTTTGTAGTTTATGAAGTTCGCGCATTTTTCTTGAAATTAACAACTGCACCCGCCATTGGACCAGACCAATGTTCGCTAAATTCCATTTGCTGCACCCCCTCGGGTTGGAACTTATGGTATCGCAAACTTTCCAACTGTTGGAATATGTCCACCTAATGTTTAAATTTCTGACCAACATCAGAACAATTTGCTTCTGTTGGTATAAAACAACTATATATACATGTACTGGTTCGAAATTCAAACAATGAGAACAATTCCAACCTATATATGAGGTGTACAATTTCGAAGTAATGTTGTGCCAGGCAGGGGGGGGGGGGGGGTCGGAAAAAAATTTCAGGCACGTATGGCATTTTTTCCCTTTCGATCATTTTTTGTACCCACCCACCCCCACCGCCAAATTTTTTTCCGTTTTCGGCAGTTTTTTCCGACCATTTTTTGACACCCACCCCCCCTTTTAACACTAAAACAGAGATTTGCGGGGGGAAATTCACTGTAAACAGCTGTATATGAATTTCTGTGCATACTATTTATCATGGATGTTAACATGGACATGTAAATAGGAATGAGTCATTTTGAGGTCATTCGGCCAAAAAAACATGGCTGCCAGCGGCCATCTTGGATTTTAAAATACAACACGATAACTGCCTGCAGTCAGTTTACAGTTAGAATTACATTATTTCTCTCATTCAAAGTGGGTTTGAAGCCCAACTCATTGCCAAAACACTAAAAAACAAGCAGGATTTTTTTTTTTAGTTGCGGAAAAAATTGCTTGTTGGTGGCTTTGACCACCCACCCACCCCGGCATACGTGCCGGAAAATATTTGTTCACCCCCCCCCCCCCTGTGCCAGGCATGAAATTTCCCACTCTTGACAGTTTGTATCAAAGTTGGGAGAGGCGTTAGAACAACCCTGTCGCCACGTCTGAATAGATCATGCAATCAATCCCAGAGTGCAGCAGCAGAGATTCAAGGTATATGTGAATCTAATATGAGACTATATCAGGATTCAGGACAAAAGATATGAGCGGTGTACCAGAATAAGAAATATTAACAGCTGACTCCAAGGGAGGGACACTATATCCAGATAATGTATGAAACATTTAACGATGCATGGAAAGGTACCAGCTGGTCACTTGTATTGTTGACTTCAACTCGATTTTGTTACAAGTATATATTCCGATCCGGTTCCGGTCATTAAAATGAGGTATATAGATAATTACGATAAATACTTTTATACGGACGTTATTCGGGTATGCTGCGAAATGAATTATTGATGTCATAGGATTTAGAAAAGTCGGACGTGGAACAATAAAGAGCGTTCGTTGTCATGTTTTTCCTTATATGGTAGGAACTAAGAGCACCTTGGAAAATTGCTGATGTTGAAAATATTCTTTTAAATTGTGTATATATAATTTGGAGGTTCAAATGGTCGATGTTAGTTTTCAGTTTTCGTCACGGTCAAGTAATTTGTAACAGCACAGAAACGATATGCGCATGTTGTTTTGCTCCTGGCCATGGTTAAGAAATACTAATAATATAAACAACATCTGAAGACTTCTAAATATCATGATGATGGTGAACATCCATACAAAATGTTATTAAGATCCGACAACCCGGCCATAGTTGCGATATCTGCTCGGACGGATGTGGAACCTGGAGCATTCATGTATTTCAGTATACTCACCATTCACTTCGTTAGTCAGAATCAGAATTTAATTAATCCCAAGTCGTCATGCATAGAGACGTATATATAACATAGATGTTGGCATAATAATATTGCACATGCGTGCGTATATACATATATTAAAGTTTGCACATATGGTGTTAATAGCAGAAAGTCGAATGCGTCTGTGGTGCGGATTAAAGGGTCTTCAGATTAAGGATAACATATGGGGTGGGGTGGTACATAAGCGCTATATGGTATATATATACATGGACAAGTTGATTACCGAGAATCATGTGTACCTATACGTGTACCAGTCGCAACGGAAATAAATAAAGTTCCGGGTCAAATATACACGAGACCGTATAGATATATATATGGGATTGGTGCATCTTGTGGTTATAATTAAAGTCCAATTACTGGACCACAGGAGAGATTCCATATTAGTGACAAGTGTGTAATTGGCGAGAACACTTCCGGTTAATGGCGGGCACCAAACGCGATGTTTTCTTAGAGGCGACAATTGCTTAATTATATGGTTTATGAGTGAAGATCAGACCGGAAGTGCAGTTCGTACAAGGACATTTTACATACGAATATTGACAGTTTTTAATTAATACGGAATCGATACGAAGATGATGAGTCCGGATACGAGAAGGGAGTGCACCGTCAGCTTTCAAAAGTTTCGTTATATCGGTCACTCTAGCAGTACAGCAAGTGGAGGGCGTGAGTAAAGTCATAGCCGTGCAAATAACTGAAAGAGAATGCTACATTACCCTCGGAATTGGAGGCTAATAGTGAGCTTATTAAAACTGGGATAAATATGTATCGGATATTCGTACGTCCCATTGACATTGATGTTAAAGCAATTCATGTCACCCTGACGGTTGCTCATATATATATAGATGACTCAGATCTCACGCAGGCATTGTCTAACCATGGCATTATAGTGGACGGAATCTATAAAATGGTGTTCGCCAAATGGCACCCATTATTTGCAGATGAATAATTGTAAGGAGATCCCAAATGTGCTAAATGTTGGAGAATATAATATTCTTGTATACTCTGACGTCACAAAACAATCATGTCAAGCTTTCAATGAACTGCACCTTCCAAATTATCATTGTGCGGCCAAGCATAAATGCACCAAATGTCTGAGCGATAGTCACATCAGACTTGAGTGCACCAGGTGTCGGGGCTCGTGATGGCCCTCTGCCCAGAGCGACTTGCTCAGCAGACGTATAGACAAAAGCCACCTGGTGGCGACCCAGTGCAGACGAAACAGAACATTCAAACCGGTGACACTCAACCGCCACCTGATACACTAGTGGGCTGGATTAACCTTAATTCGAACAGTGTCGAGATATAGCCAAGCCGACGAAGGCGTAGTCAACACGGTAATCCTTGGTGTAGTAATTGTGTTGGACTCAATATCAACAAACCGAATATCAAAAACTTCTGTCAGTGGCGCAACATTCGCCGAGATAACAAGTGACAAATCTAGGCCCTCGGATATTAACCCAGCGGTAATCATGCATAGTATCAAATTTGCTATTAACCGCAGCAGATAATACATTCAGCAGACCAGTAAAAAGAAAGTCGAATAACACAGCGCAATAATAAACCATGATTTGCAAAATCATGCTGATCTGCAAGAAAAGCGTACATGAAGGCAGTTAGACACTATACAAATATCGTGGAGAAATGAAGCAGAATATGAATGATAAGGCAAGTGAATATAAAAGATAAATGAATACTGCTTTGGCAAACATAGAGAATGCTTCCAAAGAAATAGCACACATGAAATATAAAAAGTTAAAACCCCAAGAAATTCTGGGCTGCTCTAATAACCGCGTGATAAAGAAGGCGCCGCCCATTGAAATGGACACATCTGAGGACTATTACCGCGAGTTGAATATAGTGCAGCACATGATAATGATGACATTGCCATCCCAATGGAACATTTAGATATCAATGAATCACTAAGTAGACCAATCAGCACGGATGGAATTAAAAAGGCACTGCATGGCTTGAAGAACAATAAAGCCTGTGCGGAAAATAAGATATTAAATGAACATCTTAAAGCATTATCAGATAAACTGCTAAAGATATATGTTAGAGTATTTAACTATGTACTGAACTCTGGGTGTATACCATCATCCTTATTTATAAAAATAACTAGGCCTATCACAGTCTAAGTTGTTTTGGAAAACTATTTATAAAAATTCTCTCAAACAGGCTGTATGAATTCTTAGAATATAATGACATTCTTCCGGTAAACAAGCACGGTTCCGAAAGGATCACTCGACGGTTGATAATTTATTCATATTGATTATGTTAACAGAACTGACAAAAAATATATATTCCAACATTTATTGTGCCTTTATTGATTTCGAGAAGGCATTCGATAGGAGTCGGGAGACCTGGCATGTGGCAGAAACTATTGTCATATGATATCGATGGAAATTTCTTCCAGGTCATTAGAAATATGTATCAGAATATTTAGTCCTCTGTCAAGACAGGAAATGAACAGTCGGCATTCTTCCCATGCTAGTCCGGAGTTAGGCAGGCCCATAATTGACTCAGTGACCTAATTCGAACAAACACACAAGGAACCCCCATACCAAATATAAGCTAAATCGACCAAATGGATCTTGAGAAGTTGTTTTCATAATTGCTATGGTGAGAAAGAGTTATGTTCCTAGCCGCGCCCATATTTTACTTGATGACCCCATTTGAACAAATCTGAATACGAGTCACCTAGCTATTATCCCCACCAAAATAGGATCCAGTTCAGTCTTGCAGTTCTGGAGAAAGTGTTTTAAGAATTACTTTGGAGGGAAAAAGTTATGTCCCTGGCTCGGCCCCAAATCTGAATCCCAGTCACTCAGAAACCTCCATACCAAATAGAAGCTAAATAGGCCTGATGGTTCATGATTAGAAGTCATTTTAATAATTCTATGGAGGGAAAAAGTTATGACCTTTTAGCTTCAGACCTATTTGGCCTGGTGACCTCATTTGAACAAATCTGAATGAGTCACCTGCGGAAGGAACATCTACACCAGATATGAATCCAATCGGTCTTATGGATCTGGAGAAGACGACAATTGTTGATGGGTGGACAAAAGGACACCCTGAGAGATGGACGGACAGAAGGAAACCCAACAGACAAATTAAATCCAATGTACCACTCATTTTACTTTGCATAATCATGGTATAATGAGTTCACCAGAGTGGGGGGTTAAAAAAATAATATTAGAGCAGCACATTTTATTCACATTTTAATGACAACACAAACACATCATGCTATGTGATTGTTTATATTCCAGACTCCAGTATGTCAGATAAGATTAAATCTCAATTAATGACGTGTCTAGGCTAGCTGGCCAAAGCTGATATCATTGACTGCACCTTATGATGGGAGAAGAATGTTGGGGCATGGGGTCTGGTCCATGTGGGGGCGGGTGTGCAGGAAAGGGAAAGTTTAATGAGTCTCAGTGTTTCATTAAAGATGTCGTAACTTTAAGTTTCATAACTCGGCAGATGTTATATTTTAAAATATGTTTTTTTTAAATATTTAATTGAGCAACGAGTTAAATCTCAATTAAAAAAAACAAAACAAAATTAAATAATTTTTATCTTTTTTTTTATTGTTTTTTTAAAATTAATTTTTGTTATTTAAAAAAATTTAGCAAGATGTTCAATCTAGAAACTTTTTATAAAGAGTTATGGCCCTGGATTCAAAACTATTTGACCTGGTTAACTCATTTGAACAAATATGAGTTTGAGTCACTTAGGCAACAGCCACACCAAATATGAACCCATTCGGTCTTATGGTTCTGGAGAAGATGATTCTGGACGGACAGACGGACGGCGGAGACGAGGAGTGATGACTATAGTTCCACCGGAGACTTCACCCTCGTAGAATAGGCCTACCGCCCCACTGCGAGGGGTAAAAATCCCCTAATGTGACACCCTGTTTGCCGTGGTGTGCATCCCGTGTGGTTTGGTGAAGGAGTCTCCGAGACTCTAGGGCAGTTGTATCACGTGCGGCATCGACCTGCGGATACGTCTTAGCACATGGTCCTCTTTGCTCCTACATCTCTTCAAGACGGGTGGTTCAGTTGACCCGACTCAATCAATCGGATAGTCACTCCTTTCCACGGTGTTTCAGATTAAATTTTTGTTATATGTTGTATTGCTCATCTGAAGTATTGTTTTCTGTTTTTCCACGTATGATAACCGTCATTTCTTCGGTAATCAACATGGGACTTCATTTGATTCAGTATCATGGAAATTTATACATAAATGCCTTAACCTTTTAAATTTTGGAGATGATATGAAAAGGTGGATTTCTATATTTTATACGAATATCAACTCATCTATTTTAATAAATGGGCATATATATCAGAGGTTCAAACTACATCGTGGCTGTCGACAGGGTGACCCAGTCTCGCCGTATATATTTTTGATATGCGCAGAAATCTAAGCTATTATGATAAAATCCAATGACCGCATTAAAGGTATCAACCTCGGCAATTTATAATACAAAATTACACAGTATGCAGACGACACGACGCTTTTCTTAGACGGCAGCGAAGAAAGTCTCAGGGAAGTATATACTGTTTTAAACTTATTTGTAGATTATTCAGGTCTAAAAATTAACCCTAGCAAGTGTCAGGCGTCGTGGATTGGATCTTACACGAAACGTACAGATATTATGTGCCCAGACCTTGGACTAACATTCGATAGTACTTTCAATCTCCTTGGAATACACTTTGATACAAACCTTGAGAAAATGAATATAAATTATGATAAAAAACTTGCTGAAGTCAAACGTTTGATAGAAATATGGAAACACCGGTTACTTACACCCATTGGTCGAATAACTGTGATAAAATCACTAATACTCCCAAAATTAACACACCTTTTTGTAGCTCTCCCAAATCCCGGTAATGTATTTATGAAAAATCTTGACACAATGCTCTTTAATTTTCTTTGGAACTCGAAGCGTGACGAAAAGTGCCAAGTGGACTCCATTAATAGATATACCTTTATTTGATGACCCTATGTTCCTTACTTATGACTACCCTTACATAGAAAAACAGGCAAAGAAATTAACCAACCCTTTTTGGCATAATGTCCTGATGGCATTTACAAAATTTCTAGAGAAAGATAGAAACAATCGCAAATTATCAGCATGTACGTTATGGAATAACCCAAATATAAAGCAATACGGAAGTATTAAATTTCACCTCATGGCGAGAAAAGGGGGTTATCTTTTTAAACGATATGCTGGACAATGCACGAGACGATCTACTAAGGATCTATAACATACATATAAACTTCATCACTCTTAATAACATCCAATATCAGATAAAATTACCTGCAAAAACACTTCAACAACCTATAACTCGAATAGTCACTCCCCTTTTACCAAATAATTTCATTAAATTGCTTAAAAACTGTCGAGGAGGACATGACTTTTATAAAATTTTAATAGACATTCCAACTTCTACTGTAGCACACAAAAAATGACAAGTGTTATTTCCCGACAACATAATTAATTGGTACAAACTGGATAAACTTCCCTTTCTCACGACGCCGGACACAAAGCTGCAATGGCTACAATTCCGAATAAATTCACGAATATTATCAACCAACAAGTTTCTCAAAATGTCCAATTTACGACAAGATAATAAATGCGACAGGTGGAAAAGCGAGACAGAAGACATCTCCCACATATTTTGGAACTGTGTTCACGTTCAGAAATTCATTAAGGAACTCAGCGATTGGGGTAAAATTAACAGCATTGATCTCTGTCCCCAACAAACGACAATGATTCTCGGCTCTTCACCAACGGATCCTAACTTTACAACTAACATGCTATGGCTCCCAATTAAACAATACATATATAGGACTAAATTCAAGCCAATTAACTTACCGCTAAATGTTTTCCTCAAAGAGTTGAATTATAGATACCAATGTGAGAAGTATACCGCACGATGCCAATCGAAACAAGAAGAATTTACGAAAAACTGGTTCCTTTTAGAAAAGGCTTTACATGTGTAACATATACCCACAAGTCAACAATAATCAACTCGAGTGTCCTGGAAATGATCTATTCACCAACTCGAAAACTCACTTAGTTATTCTAACCGGAAATACGATATCCCCGCCAATATCACAATGCCGTCTATGGTTAGATGTCGTATCGATACGCCGTACACAGGAAGAAAGTTGAAATATTTGGAACATATATTCCATTAATTCAAATTTACATGTCAGTCACTGGGAGTGCATGTGGTGTACGAAAGACGTGTAAATGAAGCGAGCGAGATGTGAGCGAATTGGAAGAATGTCACTTGATATATAATAATATGTACCTCTGTTTATGTTTACATTCCTTCATTGATGTATGTTTATTCCAATAAAAAAAATTAAAAAAAACAAAAACTAAAAAACATGGGATTCTCTTCTAAAACTGTGAGTAAAGTTGCGACTAACTCAATTTCTTCAACAAGGTGTCGTGAAATAATCAGTATTTGTCAAAATGAACAATGTCGCCGACTACCTAAAGATGTGTATGATAAAATAAAGGATCTCGGCGTATGTCGGCGGAAACCAACTAAATGTGGGTGTCGGGTGGAAGGAAATATAAGCTGAAAATATTACTATTCGGCAATTCTCAAATGAACATATTAATGATTTCTATCATAATACACAGGGAGAACAATTCGACCAAAACTATCCGAAGTTAATAGATTCTTTTCCAATGGGTCTTACGATGTGATATGTTTCAGTGAAACGTGACTAGTGGACCATATATTTGATAGTGAAATGGTCGATCTCAGACAATATTCGGTATTCCGGCGAGGTAGAATTCTTTCGTCTACGAAACGTGATGGAGGTGAGGTACTGATAGATGTCAGCAACAAATTAACAACGAGGAGATTCGCAGAATTTGAAACCGACGCCGAAATTATATAGGTCGAAGCTGTGTGTGGACAATCAAAGGTGAACATATCGTCAGCGTATTTGCCACCGGAAAACAAAGCGCCTTATGTTGATGAATTCGACAAATCACTAGAACTTCTCAGTAAAAGCATTTTTCCCGAAGACATAGTTTTGATGGTTGGCGACTTCAATATGAGAGACATTGCTTGGTCACTTGATTCTCAAGGAATATTGCAGCCGAGATCCTGGTCAACACCATGACCTGAGGACTTTGTTAATTCTGTATGCAACGAATATAAGTTACAACAGTATTGCGACAGTCCTTCGTGTAACAATCACTATCTTGACTTGCGTGGTAACAGAAGTCCAGTTTGCAGACACAGCAGCGAATTCAATTCACCAGCCCATCGAATACAGATAGTATATTACGTAACGTCTCTGCTCTCCAGCAGCATGGGCAGCTCTCGTAAAAACTGTATATGTTCATTGTTATGAGTATTTATTTTATATCTACATATATAGGACCTGTAAATGGGATATATATCGCGTAGTGTTTACCTATTAAAATATCTATTGTCCTGATGATTGTTGAGAGTTTAATCCTGTATTGTTCACGCCTGTCACTTTGGAGAGGTACCGGGAGGCTGCTATATGCAGTGTCTAAACGGGTCACCCAGCAATGCACCAGTCTTTGGCCCGACCACAATTCGAACGGTAGTCCACGGCGGCTGCTGTGCTAGTTGTCGATTTTTTTGCTTTTCGTATGGCAACTCAAATAAAAAAAACAACGTATTGCTTGTAAGAATGATGACTCACCGAGTTCCAATGATGCTGTGGTATTCCCTCAGTACTTGTTCTTTGCTTTGACCCCAAAAGCATTGCTGGACAATTAAAATCTGTTAAACCAATCATGGCTGGACCTCTTGATAGAATGTTCAAATAAAGTTCAATCTGATGCTCTGCTGCCGTTAACAACTATTTCACAGACACCAGTGTTACTTCTCACAAGACATTGGATAGTAGCAGATCTGTGTTTGAGCCCGCGATATAGCTGATTCATCGGAATCAGAAATATTGACGGAGTTGTCACCACAGGGAGTGACAGAAGTCCGTAGATTTACAAAGACTTTTGATGGACTAATAGTTCCTCTGAATAGTTATCTTCTTACCTCCAATCGGTGTGAATATCCACCGACATAGCATTGAAGGTGGTTACATGAAGATAGAAATAAGTACTTATGTTCCAAATCCATTATGATGTTTTAACTGCCAGGGCAATGACCATGGCCAGGAACATTGTAAAAGTAAAGAAACCATTTGTGCGCGCTGTTCTGTATCTGGTCATGATCATAAGGATTGTACAAATCCTAAAAACAAATTCGAACTGTCAAGGTTCACATGCAGCAATGGATCGTTCATGTCCCGTTTGGGATTACGAATTCAAGATTCAACGGTGTATAGCTGAGAAGTATCTGTCATGTATAGATGCTAAGAAAATAGTTAGTCCTCGACCATCCACTCCACATGTCACATACTCAGCAATCGTGTCTACAAACAAGTGTGTTGATGCCAGCAGTCAGACACAAAGTCAAACCAAACTCGTCAATATATCACTACGTGCAGCAACACAAATTGAGGAGACTGATATTATTCCTGTTCCAGGACCTGTAGCGCAGTTAATGGATACAACTTCTGTCGTTAAAACATTTCCCATTTCCGAAACAAACTATACAAGTAGATCCAGTTGTTCCAAAAAACAAAATGGTCTGTCTAGTCTTTTGACTCTTAGAAGCAGAGGTTAAGCATTGAATTTTCAAAGATCGATACATTGCTTCGAGAGAAATGGCAAACTGTGTATGAATGGAGCGGAGACTCATCCATTTGTGTAGAGGGATGCTGGCTTTTGGGTGAGGGATCACCTACTGAGTCAACCATCCGATTGTCAACTTGATGAATTGATTAAGACCCACGCCAATTTCATTACATATTATAAATACCTTATCAATCATCCAGACGGCGACGTCGTCAGCTATTCACAATATTTCGATATGCGGATGTCTTAATAAATTATTTATATTTGATGAAAACATTTCATGTAGGTTTTATAATTGCTGTTTTCAAAGCAGTATTGCTATCTGTTTTGATATTCTGTTTTATATATGTTTGCACAACGGTCAGTTTCTTAATTGTTCTGGCCCCAATCGAGCAATCAAGCTCTGATTTGGGTGTTTTTATTACTAATTTATATATATTTTTTTGTTTCGTTTTAGTCTAATTCACTTTCATTTCTAGCAGTTACTTCGCTCGATTTTGATTATCTGTTTCCTCTCATCGTGATATGGCTTTGTTGTTAAAACGACGTTACACCCAAATCAATCAACCACCGGAGACTTCGTCTCAGGTGAGGTAATAGCGATTCCATAAACTTCTGTATCGTTTGTCCCGCTGTTAGAAGGGTTACTACTGGCACGCAGATAACGATTAGAAATAAAAACGATGCTATAAACTTATATAGCACCTGTCCCGCTCTGTCACAATGGTTACTATTGGGACGCAGATAACGATGAGAAATAAAATCACTTCTATAAGTGACTACTGAGACGCAGATAACCATTAGTAATAAGTATGTCTTATATCCGCTTTTGTAACGCTTGTCCCGCTCTGGCCCAGGGCTTTCCACAATGGACAAAAACATACCCCATAACTTTCTGCTCACGTTTCTTGCCATATCTAGCAGCGTCGATATTTATTGACACATTAAAAGACATGACAGCATGCTAGGAACGTCGGGTATTATGTTGAGAACATTTCACATTTAGAGAGGGTGATCAACTGTACATAGATACTGAAATGACAGTGTTTCGCCACGTGTGTTCTCAATTTGTCATTCAGTGGATCGTTACTTTCTTCTTTGTTTCTTCGGCACGTCTTCCTCTTGAGATAACTTTCAACGTCGGTGAGTCTGTGATGTGTTACACCTAGCAAATTATATATTTCCTAATTTTCACTCATCATTTCACCATCTTTATTGGAGAACGAGTCTGTTTGACTCTTAGTCCCCATTAATAATATTATACATTTACAATTTCGACATCACAATAAATTGTATAAGATTAATGCTGCACACAGTGGATTGTACTATTATATAAATATTGCACGGCTTGGAGGAGACTATGACAAAATAGTGGTCCGATGGGAGGAATAGTCCCCGAGCCGGAGGCGACGGGACTATTCCTACACCGCGGACCACTATTTTGGCATAGTCACCGACAAGCCGTGCAATATTTATTATATTTTATTGAACGTTTTTCATTCCGTCCCAGGACCCATAATGTCAAACAATTCACAATCATCTATATTCCCATGTATTCCCTTTTCATCGCAGCACGATTTCAAAAGTTTCAGTGCAACGTTTTGTTGTTTCTTTTGTTTTTTGCTTGTCACATTTTCTTAAATAAATTGACCGGCTTCTAATTGGGAAATTCTTAAATTTTCTTTCTCAGGAATTATTGTTGCCATTTTGACTAGCAATGGAAAGCGGACATAGTCGTTCTTGTTGTTGTTAAACAATAACATCAGTTCAAAACAACACTTTTTTTAATCGAAAAAAATCTGAAGATTCGTTCTGAAAATTTAGTGGCGCGAACTAAGGAAATAGACAAACATATCGAAGCGATCAGCGGCGAAAGCAACAAGATAAATCGCCACATCAAACATGCATGGGTAAACCATCACAAATAACAAAGAATTCGATTACGATAATTTATTGTGCTCTGGTTGTTGATTACAAAGACATTTCGGATAAAAACATGTTGAACTTTTGCAGCGAGGCGGAGATGACTTTCAAATTACCTTCCCGGAATAGTGGGCATGCTAAAACCAGATATTTGGATTTTCCAAGCGATAGTGGGTGTGCTAAAATTAGGAGGCCCACTATCGTGTCGTGGGCGACACTATTGATAATAGTGAATATCAAGCAACCAATCACAAGCGTGGATTACGTTTAGATAGTCACGTGAGATAAAATATTTCAAAGTATAATGTTCCACTATCAGATTACCTTCCCAGAGGAAATTCCTAGAAGGGTAAACTTTCTGTTTCCTTTTCAGTTCTATGCGGAGTTCTTCTAATTGTTTCTAGCACATTCTGTTTTTCTTGTATTTCTGTTCGCTGTTGTTCAAATAATCATTTGTTTTTCTCTTCGAATTCTTTGATTAGTTTTTCTGATTGACTTTTTGGTGCCTCCAACTGCGTGTATGTTTCTCCCCGTTCAGTAGTTTGTTTTCTTCTGATCTATTTACTCTTTTTGCTAGTTTGACTCTATGTTCTGTAATCTCTTCCATTTCTGAAGTGTGTTTTTCCAAATTTGTCCTTTTTCCAGCAACTTTTCGATGTATAACATCCCAATTCCCATATTCCCGCAATTTTAATTGTCTTTTCCAGCTTACATGTTCCATATTTGGTTCAAATTCTTATATGTTTCCCGGTTATTCTGTTTAGTGTCATCGTTTGTTTTCTGGTCACTGTGGCATTTATTCTGGCTGTCGCTTTTGTTATTTCTACATTTCTTACACAACCACAAATTACTACTTGATGTATTAAATATGTATGTTGCGTCCTCCGCATCTATCCCTTGACATCTGAAATGGTAATGCTGCTTACAAAAGTCACAAACAATCCTGTGTCTCTTTATATTGAATTTTTCGTTACACGAGTAACAGTTTTCTTTGTCCTGTATTCTGCAAATGTTTTCTTGTCTCTGCGGACATCTTTCACAAACCAATAGGAAATTCGTCATCCCTTAATTTAGCAGTTGCTATGCATCCATCATGGTTTGCAATCACGGTCAGCTTTCGTGACGTCACAAGTGAACTGTTGCCCGACCCGAGCGAACTGTTGACTGGCTCCGAGCGAACTGTTGACTGGCCCGAACGAACTGTTACATGGTTTGCAATTTCCGTGACGTTTCGGCTATTTCTGGTTTCACTGTCACGCTCGAAAAACAACACAATTATTTTGAATTAATCGCTGAATATGTCTCGATTTGCTGATATTTCCGAGGATGACATCAATAATACAAGTAAATGTATTGGGTAACAAAGCAATTATTTCATGTGTCTTTTGGGAACAGGCAAAATTGTTGTCCCTCGGTATCAGGAATGACTATCGAACTGTTGCCCTCGGCCTTCGGCCTTGGGCAACAGTTCGATAGTCATTCCTGATACCTCGGGACAACAATTTTGACTGTTCCCAAACGGGTGGCAGACCGGTTTTCCGAAGACCTATTCCTACGAAGGCCCACAACTCCGAAGACCCGATTCTCCGACGGCCCACAACTCCGAAGACCCGATTCTCCGACGGCCCATAACTCCGAAGACCCGATTCTCCGACGGCCCATAACTCCGAAGATCCGATTCTCCGAAAGCCCATAACTCCGAAGAGCCGATTCTCCGAAGACCTATAACTCCGAAGACCTATAACTCCGAAGGGCCGATTCTCCGAAGACCTATAACCCCGAAGGCCCGATTCTCCGACGGCCCATAACTCCGAAGGTCCGATTCTCCGAAGGTCCGATTCTCCGAAGATTTGGTTTTATCGGGGTATTATCGTTTACTAAATGGTGTACAGTCCAGTGGCGAAGCCAAGGGGTCCCAAAATTCCCACTGCCCCCATTAAACATCTACTTCAGACAATATGGGCCCCTACCAAAACATGTCCAATGTCATGTAATCGCCCGGAAATCGTTCATGGGGCATCAAAATATTCAAACTTTTCATACTGCCCCCACCTAAATGGGAATCCTGGCCCGCCACTGACTATACACCAGATACTATAACGTTACGTTGGCCCATGAGATGCCAGAGTAAAATGTACAGGGGTGAACGGGGAAGAACTTGTCGCCCCTGTGCATGTTATAGGCTACTCTGACATTCTTGCAGCGTTTCGTTATAATATACCCGGTGCACACCAGTGGCGGAGCCAGGGTTCCCATTTAGGGGTGCACATTAATTAGCATATGTGGGGGATATGTGGGGGATATATCATGCATATGATATGCCGAAAGCATATCACGAAGGCCTGATTTGGGGAGAGCATACATGGGAGGGGTCGCCCCCAATCGTTGGTCCGGGGGCTCCCCTGGGCAGGAACACTGTGAATATTTGAATGCCTAGGAGGGATTTCCTGACGTTTACATGACATTTGACATGTTTTTTGGGGGCGGTCCTCCCTAGGGCCCCGTTGACCCCGCCACTGGACTGTACACTATTTAATAAGCGATAAAACATGATCTTCGGAGAATCGGACCTTCGGAGAATCGGCCCTTCGGAGTTATAGACCTTCGGAGTTATGGGCGTTCGGAGTTATAGGCCTTCGGAGTTATGGGCTTTCGGAGTTATGGGTCTTCGGAGTTATGGGATTTCGGAGAATCGGGACTTCGGAGTTATGGGCTTTCGGAGAATCGGGGCGTCGGAGAATTTGACCTTCGGAGAATCGGACCTTCGGAGTTATGGGTCTTCGGAAAAACGCTACGTAACCTCCCAAACGACACATGAAATAATTGCTTACTAAATCCCAATGATTTACGAAGTAAAACTCTACTATTGGGTAACAATATGATATGTCACCTACTCTATGTAAGTGTTACCGGGAGTCCGGGGAAAAACGTCGCGAGATTTTTCCTGCAGATCAATAATGATTAATTTATATTTTTGCATCGTTCCGGTGGCCACATTAACTCGATAAATACATCAAATTCTTATATACGCCTTTATAAAGTACGTATATACGCACTCTATATCACTACCCTCAGCTTAGAATATATCTCAAATGGTCGACTCTTATAAAGGGGCGTCCATGCTTCTGTTACCCAAAAAGCAGTATATATTAAAGAGCGTTCTCAATTGTGAGTTTTTGTGATCTTTTTCGACGTATTAACCCTTCCATGACTGGAGCTTCCTGAATTTTTGCGAAAACCCTGTGTCAATACATTCTCGTAAATATGCGAGTCGCCCAAAGGGCGCTTCGCATATTATGGGCGACTCGCATATATATAAGAGAATGCATTGGTCTAACAATATTTATCTTGATCTTATATGTCATTCTCTTTTACATGCGAGGCTTCCTATAGAAGACTCTCATAATAAAGAGAATGCACTGGCACGTGGTCTTTAATGCTACGTGGCGGTTTGCGCTCAAAATACACACAATACCGGGAACCGACTTTTCTTCAGCGTGGAACAACACGTTCCTTGTTGGTCTAATCCAGGTATGGAAAAATAAAGACAAAAGAACATTTGGTTGACGTATATATATATGTGAAAACTGGATACAGCTGGAAAGTTGCTATGGTTTTGCCTATCCTTTTCAGAGTACATAAATCCTGTATTATATAGATTTACTTTAAAGTGATGTGAAACGTAAATTGAACCACACGCATAATTGAGTTCCCTCTGTTATTACATGATTGTATGTGGGAAGAGTGAATAAAATAACACCAAAACACCAAATCCCCAACCAGAAGTCTTGTTATCTTTTTTGCTCCGAAGTTTTAGTATTAATTAATCAATTAACTCAACGCTTGCATCTACAAAAGTTTTCTCATCATTATCTCAGCGAAATTAACTCTGGATGGATGTTTCGTTCGGTAAATATTCTCGTGTGAAATTTTGCACCCTCAGTCATTGGGACCTTAATTCCTCTATACCCTGATTATATGTCGTCATATTATCCAACAGTATTGATTTTCTTTATGTCAAAATTACACAGGACATAGACAATGATCAACTCATCAGTATCTACAGAAAAGGTGTGATCAAAAATTTATCCTTGTTGCGGTGTCGCTTACTAGTCTAATCACAGAGACAATAGACCACTTATATATAGTCTACAACCACGCCATCGATGATTTGTTATAATAATGCTTTATTCTCGGATCCAAGTTACATTATACACTCTTAGATTTTACAATCCGTTTAGGTACTCCAAGATATCTATACATGTCTTAATACCAAATCGTTTGGTATTATCGATCATTATGTATTTTAATGTGCTAGCTGATGTGCCCGACTTCGTCCGGGCTATTTAGGGATTTCTTTGTAATCGCCTCCGTCTGGGCAATATATACAGCGTCTGGACAAACTATTATTTGATCGGTCCAGATACATGCCTATATGAGCGTATATGAGAGAGGTCAAGGACACGGTCGCACGTGAAATAGGACCCGCCCGTATTGTTCCCGGGATCAAAGTAGTCCGACATACCAAATTTGAGTCGGATCGGTCAAGGTCCAGAAATATGCCTATATGAGCGTCAAGGCAAGATCAAGGACACGGTCACACGCTGTGGCATATTCCAGAGTACCTACATTTTAGGTACACGACAGTACCTAGACAGGTACTCCAGAGTACATAGACAGCTAACACAGAGTAATGGATAAGTACTCCAGAGTAACTAAACAGCAGTACCTAAATTTTAGGTAATCCAGAACCAATAGAGTACCCGAATAGGTACTCCAAGTACCTCCTAAACATGAGTACCTAACTTTAAGGTAACCAAGAGTACCTAAATTTTAGGTATTCCACCAGAGTATCGACAGTTTGATACTCACCAGGGGGCAAGTATAGTACCTACGTAGGTACTCCATAGTATCTATTGTTTTAAGATTGTAGGATATTGAGACAGAGATATTGAAATCATTCTAACACAAACTGATAACATTCTCAATATGGATCCGATGGGTTTTGCGCCCCCAAAACATTGGCGAGTCAGATCACACACCAGGTGATTTAGCACAGACTTCTACAGATCCAAACCAAGCCACTTAAAAAAAACATTGTTTACAAGTGCGTTCGTAACCTTCACCGATAGCTTGCAGACAGATGGAAGTCTTGACAAGGAAACCGAGTCATAAATAATGTTAATGATGTAATTTGTTCATAACACGCTGAAGGGTCGATTCATTGCTAAACACTTGTATTCAACAAAAGAAAATGAAGCCAAATTGGAAGAGATGCGCCAGACAGTATTTGCAGAAATAAAAAAACTTGGGTTAGTTAACTTGGCACCAGATGCAATTTTAAAATGCAGGTTTCAAACGAAAGCTTCGGAACCAGTGCCAAAAAAACTCGCCACTGATATTTACGAACCATTCTTGTGTATTCTGAACGAGAAAGTCGAGCACATAATTCCCCTTTTGAGTGCCTCTCGCAACAAAAACCCAAGCAAAGGCAAAATATTTAACTCCGAAAACTCCACCAGATAGTGCTAACAACGGAAACCAAACTGATATGAACACAGACTGCTCTTGGAATTGGAATGTGTGCCAACATAACCATTCTTCAACAAACAAAGAGACAAAATCGAGCCTCAAATTGACAACATCCCATCAGACATCCAAAGTCGCGTCAGCAACAATGAGGTAAAACTGCAATACAACGTTTACCGCCTCGACGCATCAGAAGGTATTTCCAACGCAAATAGGCTAGCGATCGATCGAATTGAAAGCGATAAATGTAGCGGTGTCGCAAAACTGAAGACGGTTATATAAAACATTAAAACAGGACATCGGAACAATTAGTAACAAGTGTGAGTTTTCTCCTTCAAAGCAACTCAGTAAAAGGATCAATTGCTAGTGGTAGAATAAAAACTGTAGACAATAAACAGACGTGCACATCGAAATCTTCACAACACTATGGCCCATGCTAGTGTGAGCATCGATTCGCAGAAAAGAAAATCTCAGAGCGATCTTCATAGTTTTGCCACGCATGTCTAAGTTGAACTAAATCGACAGCCTGCGAAGTCGCCTTATGTTGGGAATACGTCTTCACCCGCGGCGTGCCCCGTGCATCCCAAAATACACCATAAACAGGGTCGCTATGCTTTGATCGAGCCCATGCTGTTAGATACGTTCCTGGCGGTGGCTGTCTACACCTGACGGGACTTACACAGTATCGGTTTGCAGCCTTGTGAGGACGAGTGGTCACGACAATGACTGACGAACTGTCGCTTCTTGTGGGGATGACCCCTGATGGACACTTTGACCATCTCGTAAGGGTGGGAATAATCCCTGAAATGGGAAATGAAATGGGATGTCGAGCCGATCAGAGTGGTCTGCAATAGACCAGCCAATAAAAAAGTGGATGCCCATGATCTTTCAGACTACCTTCGTGAATATAAAACTCGTCACTCAGTAATTGGCATTCTCCGCGGTGTACAGAGGATGTAGAGGATGCAGAAAATAAACAGACGTACACATCGAAATCTTCACAACATAATGACCCATGTCAATGTGAGCATCGATGCTCGATGGTTCAGTCTCGGAGCGTATCAATGTTCATGTTCATGATTAAGAAGAAATCCTGGAGAACGGTTTCTGGCCCGATGCTGTATTCTGTAGACCACGGTTTTCTAAGAGTTCATTCAGACGTCCACCAACACCTCATGGCCATTTTATCCGTCCGTCAAATCAGTTTGGAGATGCTGTTTGATATCCAAATGTTGTAGTAATTTCTTGATTTTCAAATCTATAATATTCTTATTGTATAGTAAAAAATGATTCGCACTGGTCGATATAACATTGTGTATACTAACTCACATAAGCATAGGTATATACTCCGCTGTCAATTTGCATTTGTTTACTTGTGATGTTGAACATCGTCACGCATGGAACGCTACTGGGGTGATGGGTAGCAGCAGAAATATGTCAGATCTACTTGCAAATCGGGAGGTAGATTTTTTGGAATCAGCGAGAATTGGCTCCACAACCACAATATCCACATATAAGATACTGTTAGCAATAATTACTTTTACCAGGCAGTGTGTGATTTCTCCAAGAGACTATACATGCAATGGGTGCGTGACACGGGCGGTGTCTCAATTTTCTCAATAATTAACCTAAATGACTATAGAATGTGTTATGTCCAATTACAGATAGATAACAGTTACTGGCAGTACATTTATACTATATGGGTCTGTCTGTCCTCTCAACGAACTACTCAGGCGCATTTTCTCGTGATTACCTAAATAAGCTGGACATGACGATTGATTATTATTCATCTATGTGTGCCGTTATTGTTGTAGGTAAGAAGCTCGTAAGAAGCTCGATTTTGTAAATCAGTCTGATCCGTTTGTTTGCCACGCACATTCCAGGTAACGTCGTAAGCGATTCAGGTACCACGATAGATCATATATTTATACACAAACCTTGTAAACGAAATAAGAGCCATCGACGATTCTGCCACTGATTATTCCAACCACCGTCCTATCAAAATGCTCATCGTGCTTGGTAATCACAACACTAGTCGGAAGTCCGAGCGCTGGTCTGTCAGCTGGAAAAAGTTTTTATATTCAGACTCTTCAATGGCGGGTTATCAGAATTGTATCGTTGAACTTCTACATAATAGTCCCATGGAATTACGGACTCTGGTAGCCTTGATTCATATTACTCAGACACTATCGAAGCTATTAATGCTGCGTCGTCAATCTTCATTCCAAAAAAGTCATACAAATCGCACGTTAAACAATAATGGAAAGAAACAGCTGAATGAACTTCATAGTCAAATGCGCAATTCCAACCGTCTATATGTGGAACGTTGAATGTCAGGATCAGCTCTCGTAATGTCTACTATAAAGCAGCGAAGTGTGCGTTCCACAAAGAACTACGACATAGCAACTTGCAATTATTGTCAAGTCAAAACGACCAAGTTGACAATGCTGCGGAAATCAATCAAGAGCACTTGTTTCGGTTATTTAAAAAAAATAAATGTAGAACTGGAGCAACTAATAATAACTTCTTCGAGGTTGACAATGCTACCCTCCGAAATACAGAAGAAATCACAACTGCGTGGGCTGAGAATTATGAACGATCGTATTGCTCATTTGAGTCGGACGCATTCAATCATCATCGTTATGATTATGTAAATAATTCAACTGAAGACCTTGCAACTGATTTAAACACGCACGGCGTCTCTGCGCCACTGGATAAACACATGTTAGGAGCTGAAGGAAATTCCCAAATCAATGAATATGGGGAAAAGCTCCGGGTCCGGACATGATCTGTTACGAACATATTGTGTATATATCGCTCGGTGTGTGAGGTTGACGATTATGAACGTGTTCTACTTCACCTTCTTAATTATTTTCATTCATTGAAGGCCCTATGTTTTTCGTAATTATAATAATTATAATATATGTCCTCAATAATAAAACTGAACTCCATGATGATGATACTGACTTCATCAAGCGCCTTTTCCAGATATAGGCTACAGTTCACGCATTCTATTCTATTAAAATATTATTGCTTATAATTTCCATTTCCAGTAGCCAATAATGCCAGTGTAGATAACTTAACCTAAAAATTTGGCCAAATATGTTGACGTTAGATTAGAAGGGCAGAATTCCCCGTATTGTTTATTCTGATATGATCAATGACCGATGGTAATTTCTATTTCGAAGAGGTCGCATTCTCGTCTAAACTTGCAACCAATCCATACATACAGCGTGGAAACCTATGTTATTGACCAATTAATTGTCGACATTTCACTTCGAAAACATATGAGATGTGAATGCAAAAACCGAGACATTATCTTTGTTTTGTTGATTGAAAAGAATCTACTTTTCGATTATCGTCATGCTGGTGATTGTTTTGGCTGTTTTGTCAGCCGAGCGTGCCAGCCGATCGTTGTTGTCGAGTGGTTCCCATTTTTTCCGAGCTTCATTCGACGTCACTGCATGGGCGCGCTGATTCGCGTCGAAAAACGTTTTGTATCTGTGATTTTTAACTCATATCTCAGTTTTCATTAATTGAATACGGGGGCGAATACCGCATCAATAGTATGTAACCTCGGGGTTTTCTTTCTAGCTTTTTATGGGCTTTCTTATGGTATATCGGACACAGTTCTATCTGGCATCAGATATATATCCACCGGGGGTGAAGCTAATGTTTAAAACATATTTTATTGTGATTTATCAAATTACAAAGGGTTCGGGTACAAGTTACAGAAACTTACAGAAGACCCCTCTCCCGATACAATGTTACAATATTTGTGAACAATATGACAGAGTATACAATTTTGGTGTATTACATATATCCTGAAAAAAGATAAGAAGCTAGATATGGTATGAGTGTGTATGGCGAGATATCCTGTTGGCAAACGTCTATCTGGATACACATGATACGAGAATGGACCGGACATCTAATCTGTATATTTCAGTACTAAATGAATGTATATGTTATGGGGCAAAACAACCTGAATAATCATACACCCCCTATATTCACACAATTAGCACCCGTAAGAATCAATACTGTTTATACGAATGTTTGCAATTCCAAGGGTCTTCAAGCAATAACTGAAGACCCCTCTTCATGTAAAGCAATGAACCCACATGCGTCACTTCAAGTCGATCACGAGCTCACCGCGTGTTGTTATATTAGGCGCACTTTAAACTCCAGCTATCGGGTTTTCCAATTAACTGTTTTGACGCCTGTTTGTTTATATTTGTGCGTGTTTTATTTTGCGCTTATTTACGTTGCGATGTCAATTATCTCTTTTAATACAGTTTTCTGATATGTCTAGATGAAAATCGCTGCATGACTTTCGTATCCAACAGTGTAGAATATTATTTTTCCGGGTTCGATAAATATATATAGTTACTTTGAGCATTTATCGGCCTATCTTATCCATCCTTCCAAATTACGTGGAAAGTTTTTCAGAAGTATATATAAAGTCTCAAGATCGATGTTCCGTGTATTCATCGACCTATCCCATCCCGGCTACTATAATACGTAGGATGTGGATGTGGATGTTCAAATGATCCATGTCCATTTAAAGGGTTACTGTACACTAAGTATGGCCATTTATGGGACCATCTCCTTTTCTACTCAAAAGAATATATACAACAGATATGGTAATTATAATGAAAATGAATAAATGACTGCAGTCATAAATTCATTTTCATTATAATTACCAAGTTGTTTGTAACGTTCATATAGCATGCGAGTGTGTATTTTTCACTAATCCATGGCTCCAATTCATTAATTTGTTACATACATTATGTTGAGTATAAAAGGAGATGTCCCATAAATGGCCGGATTTAGTGTACAGTTCCCCTTTAAAGGGTCCCGAGGCATTCGAGGTGAGTTTGTACGAAGTAACATAACAGTATGTAAAACAACTATCACCAACAACAGGAAAGCAGTGCGTCCCATGTTGATTTTAATACAAATTCAGTAATGTGTGAACCCTTTCAGTGCCAGTGGCCGATCTCATCGGCCCTAATTATTATTATTATTATTTTTTTTTTAAGATTATTTTGGGTTGAATGTTTTTTGGGTATGCTTAAGCATGGTATGGCGAATTTAAAAACAAACTGGATACAACCTTAGGGGCATGTTATAACTCAAAACTATCACCAAGTATTCATAGTAATAATTTTGATGCCCATGAAAAACGTAAGATTCCCTGGCACTAAACCTACAAAATAAGTCTGTTAAAGAATATAAGAAAAAAATATTAAAATAATAACAAATGATGAAAATTTTTGTTAGGCGAATGCATTCTCTTATATATGCGAGGCGACCTATGGTCGACTCGCATATATAAGAGAATGCATTGGCACAGGGTATATGGGTTGATACAAAAATCGGACCTGGCACTGAAAGGGTTAATATTTACTTTGAATCTACTGAGAGACTGTGATTTCATATCAGCTGCAATCTGATTCTCAATATGGATTAGTAAATACATGTGGATGCGCCGCAATATTCAATGTAAACCTTAGAATGAATACAACATATCTATAGCATATCCTTTCTATTTCAGAAAGCTCTGAAAAATAAATATTCAGTTTAATCAAAGCACCGTATTTTAACTTTTAACCAGATAGGGGGCTGTGAATGCACATCAACTTGATATCTTCTAGTTTAATATACAAGTTTATACATGTGGCTGAGTTGCATCATTCAAATTTATATGGAATTTATTACATAAAAACTTTAGTTGAACTTTGAAACATTCTAAACTCTTACTCATGACCATCAGCAGTTTTTTCAGGACAACCTTGTTTTATTTAGTCTTAATTAGTGCAATTACTCATGCTTCATATTAAATGATTATCAGGAATTTCCATGATACATTATATTTTCACAATTAGACTGTTATGTATCCTTATTTGTCTATTTTAGTTTGTTTCTGTTTGGACCCAATAAAATAGGCATTGCCTGAGTTTTGGGTCCAATTCATTAGATTGTTTAATGAATAAATTAATTTAAACAAAACATGAAAACAAATGATAAGAACTGAAATAGGAAAATAAGATAGCAAAGTTAAATCAAAACTTGACTATAAACATTGGAAAATTTCAAAGCATTGCAAAATATTCTGAATATCATATTGAGACTAAAATATTTGAACTTACTGCACAATTGGCGATATCCGCATTAAGGTAGTTCGTGTATTTATCGACCTATTGTGACCCTCGGATTAGGGCCGGGAATGTGACACAAACGATAATTTATATATGTATATTATTGAGCTCTAAACCGCCTTGACATGTGACTTTTATTATTTTCTTGCCACATCGTTGCAGCCGTCCTAACACTCAACACGAATCCAACGACCAGTCAACGACCAACACAACAAGAGGTGCTCTCAGTACTCGGGGCGGAAACGGAAGATTATTTAGCAGTAAACATCACGTGGATTGATGAAGTAGAGTCTTTCCAGACAGTAATCACTGGTAAGTATATCCATCATAATCAGTATGAATGTGAATGATGTATGTTAACCCTTTTTATTACACGATCCTACCCTTATTCCATTCAATAACCCCATTCTATATATTGTGATATGCAACGTTCGTTTAATAACAGGAAATAGTGCCAGGTGACATTTGACTTCTGGTTTGTCGTCTGTTTACATTCCGTACGCTACGTCTCAAAATACTATGGCTTCCAATCATTTTCCAACAAACTATAATGAATGAAGAGTTTGAAAAATTAGGTAATTACATATACGCCATTAAGTACGCCATCAAGTGTTTATTTATCTGGGACTATTTCTTTACGCGGACAAACAACGTCATCGCGTGCCTTATAGAAGCCGATGTTAGTTTCGTGTCCCATTTGTTGATTTAAGTAATAAGTATGTTTTGTCGAGGTTTTGGATCATGTAATAAATAGACTCTACAACTCGTCCTAAGTTTATAGCGGAATTTACAAAACGAGTTACATAAATATCAGTTGGCCGCAACAGGACAGGGGGCGGAGAAGACCACTCTCAACAGTCAACATACATAGAAAGCATCCGTGGATTCATATAATGGATCCGGTGGCTCACGAGTAAAGTAAGTGGTCGACTTGGAGCATGAATCCGGTGGTTCGATAATTTTCCAGGGTTAATGGACTTGATTGACAACTGACTGAACCACGCTCTCTTGGCACGGTTCAATTTTAAAGTGATATGAAACACTCCGGTAGGGTGATCAAATATAAATGGAGAATAATGTTGTTCATTTGAAGTAGTAATTTTTACAAATAGTATATCCAAATGGACAACACACACCGTCATTCTTATATATTAATATTAAATGCAGTGACTCTCGATGGCGAAATCGTTTTCGTTAGTTTATCGCCGATAGATGCGTCCCGAATCGAGTAGTAAATATTTACATATAATTGAGCGTAGCTCAGACGATGTTTTCTATGGAGTGGTATGGTCGATTTGCTTAAGATTTTCGGCGATGTTAGTAGAATGGTACATTCCTCCAGTTGGCATAGCGCTTATATACTAACTTGTCAGTTACACGTACCCGAGCAAGTACATAATATGTCTTTAAGTTAGTGGAGCTTGTGCACTTCGTCGTTTAGTAGGCATAAAATGTAGAAGAAAATGTAGGCCAAACATTTTTCGGAGGATAACTGTAATCAGACGCCTCCGACTGTCTGTCTGTCCGTCCGTGTGTCGAGTCATGCGTGTGCATGCCCGTCCCATTCCTTCTCCGATCTTTAACTCCGGACGTTAACCATCTGATTATTGAGGTAAAATTCGATTTTGGTCGCGGTCGGATGAATTTTGACGAATTTAAGACCTTTTTTACTTAGAAATTACGGTTTTGGGTTCTCTGGATGATAACTTGGGCAATATTCAACAGAATATCTTGATATTTGGTACGTGGGTCTTGAGAAGATACACGGTCCGATGATTATGACGTAAGTGTGCCCATTTTACCGCTCCCACGTCGTTTCTGGGTTTCTGCGACCTTTTGTTACATTGTAACACGACATTACTTCAATCTACATCAACGCTCGTCCTGATTGCTTGGTCAGTAGTCTGTGCTCTCATGGATATATGAACGTCGCTTCTTGTACAATTATATATGTTCCGAAATGTACCACAAAAATCGTGGTACAATAAATTCAATACTGCGAACACCTCAATCTTTCAGAACGCTCATAATTCAGTTCACAGCCAAATTGGTTAATATCTGCTAAACAGCCCACAGTAAGATAATATAACGGTTACCTGTTAATACTATTGTTTTTTTATGTAAGATAGAACAAAAATATGTCTTAACTGCAAAATGTAGCCAGATAGGCAACGAAAATGAGGCGCCGTTCAATAGCGACGTCGAAGAGAAGAGCTGTTTTGTGGAACATCATATATACCACGCTGAGATAAAAACTGACTAACATTTAGTATCAATAGTATTTATAGTATATATAGCGGGTTTCGGAAACCAAAATCTGCACATCTGCCATTACAATTTCAACGAAAGCATAGTGGAATTACAAAATAAATAACTATACTGCGCATCAGCGTGTATAGTCACATTTGACCGCATAAATTTATTGTAGGACTTCGCTTCGCGCCTCCTACAATCCGTTTCTGTGTGGTCACATTCTGCTATACACGCCGATATATACGCAGTGTATTTATTTCTTGAACATAAGATATACTGTCGACGTTGTATCTTACATAATAGTAAATCTATTATTGTACTCTCGCAGGTTCCATGTTTGCGTATGTACATTCGCACCGAAGATATTGTTATATACGGTTGTAAAGTTTATGGAATGTCCTTATTATCAGCCCTGTTGTAGTGGTAACAAATTCCTGTTGCCATGGAAACGAAATAATTTTTTTGTGGAAAATGGAAAAAGGTCATACCAACAAATAAAATTGGTTTGGGTAAGATTAGTTGATGTATACAATATATATACCTATGGAAGGAGGTCACGTGTACTCAATGTGCCACCACATGTTATGTGTATAGGTCAAGGTCACACTTAACTTTCAAAGTCAATCTGGAAAAGTAAAAAAAACACATCCTTGAAAATGATATACAGAAACCACTTCTTAATGATATGTGCATTAAATTGAAAATTATGGGGTCTCCATCGCTCTCCTATCAGTTACACAATAGTCTGTAACCGATCTGCACACCCATACTAACAAGAACATGAATTGCGATGGATATTCGCAAACATCAGATTCATAAGTTCTATATCCAATGTTCTTCAACTGTGTGGAATAAAGGGGTAGCCATTAACATTTTAGTTCATGAATGCTGACGGTGTGGTATAGTGTCCATTTCAAACCGCCACTATTGTCCTTTTAAGATTCCATCAATGTATCGTACCAGTAAAACGTCCTGTAAAGTGGTAATAATATTAATCCTTTCAGGTGTCAATCTTTTGAAGAAAAATTTCTCTCTGATATTATTGGATGCACACAAAGAAATATTCGACGCAATAAACACTCTCATCGATTCTACAGCGAAAATCATTCTGTGGCAGACCGACGACATATTTGCTCATGGACTCCCCGTCACAATACGACAACCGACATGCATTGAGACCGACACGAAATGGGAGGGAACTGGTGGTCAACACACCAAACCACACATTATTAATAGGAGTCAGCTGGTTGGGTCGCTTCTATCCAGGCTGTCCAAAAGTGTGTTTGTAATCTTCCAGAACTCGCCGGGTACGTATGACAAGTGACAAATATTGAATGAGGATTTCCGTGCAAATCTCCAGACCAAAATTGATAGTGACACACGTTTATCGCTATGGCATGGGCCATATGCTATAACATTCCACATGTATAAATTATATCAAGACGGTAAAATATCGCTTTCTTAGCATAGAGTAATAGAATATTTATTGCAATACACCAATTATATAGGCAGTTGCAAGTTATATAAATTAATGCTTAAACATGTAAACCACAAAATGATATACATTGCGCTTAATAAATGTTATATGCGAAGCATTATCATTCGACCACCGTGTCAGGTTTTTCTCTGCGAATTTACAAGTTTTCAATGACCCCCTTCTGAGAAAGAACAACCGGATCATGTTGCATACATTATTTATAATATTTACATCATCGATCATTTCTCATAATCTTTTGAAATTGTTCAGTCACTCATTTTCGAAAATTCATATCTTCAATATCTCGGTATATTATATCTCACGTGACTTTCTTGCATTCTGATTGGCTGCACACTGCTATACTATAGGATTCCTACATGCCTACTATTCTTTTTCTATTTATAGTAACAAACTCATTTCGCGAAATCGGGTTTGCGCCTGATGTTACGGCCCATCTTAATCTATACTTTGTACGATAATTGTTGCAATATTTGTATATCATTACGTTTATTTGTGAATTGTAATGATCTTACAAATGTTCGATCATTGCTATCCAGTGTATTTAATAGTTTGTCCGTTTAGTTGGCAAGCGGCCAGTCCTAATTTTAATGCCAGTGGACGTTATTTCCGTTTTAATCGAAGTTAAGCAAGTTAGCTTCTAAAATTTCGCCAAAATGTCTTTGCTAATGACGTATTTATAGATATAAATGCATGAATCACGAATAGATGCTGTTAGATGTAACTAATAACATAATTATGCTCCCCTTCCATCGTCAAAAGATTGCTGTAAATTGTAAAATCTGAGACCGATTTCCAAAATTTACGGTAAATAAAATTGTTACAAATCAGACAGAAAAATTGTGTGATAATTGGCACCAATGTTCGATATAATATAATAAATAATGAATGTCTTGTCGTTGACTATGCCAAATAATGGTCCGAGAGGTGGAATAGTCCACTCGCCTGCGAATATTTTGGCATAGTCAACACCAAGCCATTCATTATCTATATAATAGTATTTGTCATATATCGGAGTATGCCCTACACTCAATAACTCAGTTTCAACACGTGCCTGATCGCATATTGTACAGAGTCTGTTTTAAAGGTCCACTTAATTTTCGAACCACCATATCACATTATATACAACATATTCCATATTATATACCATTTGAAAGAGGAAGCTCCAAAACATTGTATTATCAACTGAATAAATTATCGTCGAATAAACTGGGAACATTGTTTTTGTCGAGGTACTGAGGTGTGTTCTGTGATTAATTTGGACCCATACTGTACTATAAAGTCTAGTATTCTCAATGGAAGGGGAATAACTCTATCTCTTAGTTTGAATTCTGATGCATTCTGGGTTGACAAGGGGGAAGTCTTGGAATGAATCTGAGAATCTCTATCACTTAGATGACACTCCAAGACCGCAGCTGTTCCGTATTCTGGTGGAATATGTTTATGTTTGGTTCCTCTTCCAAATGGTATATAATATAGGATATGTTGTATATAATGTAATCTGGTCATTCGAAAATTAAGTGGGCCTTCAACTGGAGGATTTGGCTGTTTATGCCAACCTTTCTCTATTTCCAAATTATGATTACTAACACGGAGTCTGGTATAATTCTTCTGATGGGATTCTTATTAATACTATTTTATCTTCGCACGATATCAATAGAAGCGACCAGGTTTATAAATCACTGACTTTCGTTTTACCGCCTTGGAATTTGCACACATAGACGTTTTTTAGTATTGGCCCCTGATGCGGTATTGAAAACTGTTAGTACTTAACTTGAAGATCACACTGTATAATCGATCGAAGAATTGAAAGAATGTATAATCGGCGACATACATATGTCTTGAAATGTATGCATAATCAATCCACCATGCCAGTTCCAACATCTCAGCGTTAGCTTTTTCGATTATACCCTACATGGCTTCTTCTACAATATACAGGTTATTCCATCAATGTTTATATTGTGCTGAAATTCAGTGCGAGTTCGCAGAATATTTTCTTACGCGCACATGTGATAATTGTATTGAAATCACCGAACATGTTTTCAAGTGACGTGATTTTGCCGTTTATATGACCTAGTTTGTCAATAAGCAAACAACATAATGTGCGTCAACTATACAGCTACCCAAAGCCATATATACAACATGTCAACATGTACGTGTCAGTTATCAAGAGCAGACGCTCATTCTAGGAACCATAATATTTTTATGTTGAAAAACACACACACAAAAATACTCGAATGCTGCATCTTCATTGGATGCCCTCTGATATTTCCATTTTCCATGCGCCCTCTGAATCCTCCGATCTATTATACCGTTTGCAGATGGGTTAGATTAGTTTCATTGATTTTTCAAATGTAGGTCAGGATTTGTAATTCCATAAAAAATATTTTTCAAAAATAAATTTATTGCGAGAGTGGATAACTCACATTCCGCGCATGTTGATGAAATGTTATGATTGTAATGATATAACTGCTTCTTATATATTTAGTTTTTTACGGAGATTTGAAATCCCCATTCAAATTTTTTAATAAATCCTTCCACGTGACTGAACTGAAGTAAAATCCATATGCATATACCAGTGAAAAGATGTATACACAGTTGATATACACAGTTGATATTATATTACACTGTTGATATTATATTAATGTATGTAAATGCTGTATAGCAGTTTTTCGTGTATTCGTAGATGTATAGTTTCACTACCAACGGTATGTAGACAATGCGTAGAATTGCCATATTATGAGCCGATAATGTTACTAAAACGTTCTCATTTTCAACACATTATCGACTCAAAATGAGGCGATTCGAAGCAGATTATCTACCTAAAACAAGTGCTATAATAAGCAGATAATGTGCGGAATTCTGGGAGAACAGGCTGAGTTTTTTTATTTTAAATGATTCGGATTTTCTTCTGTTGAATTAATAAATGAATGTAGTTTGAGTATGTTTATTAACGTTTGGGGCGCTGTGACCGTGGGAAAACACGTTCACACTAAATGTGATCTAACCACAACAGCTTCTCAATAAAATACATTCAAATTACATTCATTTTTGTATATTGGTGTGTGAATCACACATTCAGTATGAACCGGCCACAGCGACATAACTTTCAATAAACACACTCAAACTACATTCAGTTCTTAATAAAACCCAAATCAGGATAATTTCACATTGAAACATTGTCTTCGTAATTTTGGTAGTAGGGGAACTATAGGTCGACGATTACACGAAATACTGTTATACAGAATTGCAGCCTGTTCTCCCTAAAACCCACACATTATCGCTCAGAATAGAACTTGTTTAGGTAGATAATCTGTGTAGAAATACCTCATTTGAGTCGATAATGTGCTGAAAATGAGAGCGTTTCAGTCACATTTTTACACTCATAATGAGGCGATTCTAAGCAGATTGTATTTAGAAAATGACACAAGTAAGCCGACTCACGACTTTTCATGTGTACTTACGCTCTTTAACATGTGTTTTTACTGTGGCCCGCGCCATAAAACGAAATAACGAGACACTATCTGCTTGTTTAAGAATCAAATAATCACATTATGTACCGATTTCATATAGGTCGATTTTGTGCGTATTTGTGCGAGGATATGTTGAGAATTTACATACAATAATATAATATCAACCGTGAATTTCGAAGCGTCCTTTCTTTGGTATATGAATACTGAGATTTTGTTTCCATACAGTTTTTCGTAACTAATAGTGTTTATCTGAATTCTGTCTACAGCGTTGACATTACATCACTGTAAGTTAGCCCAATACTGTACCTGTAAGTTAACGATTATTCAATGGCCGCGCATTTAAAAAACACGTCCAGTTAATTCCATCTACCGCTTTTGTAGACATTACTGTTTGAACATTCTATCTAATTACACTTCTATTCTGATGGAACAGCCATCATTATTGCGGGGTATATGCATGCGTATAGTCAGGGACGTTGTGACGTGGTGGGGGTTGTCTATCACTACATCTTTGGTCAAAACTTTCAACAGTTGGAAATTTCATGCATGACACAACATCACTTGGGAATTGTTACACCAGATATTGGTTGGAATTGTTCTCGTTCTTTGATTTTCCAACCAGCAATTGTGTGGGGCTATTAAGTCAGCACAGTCTTGTTGGAGATAACATTTAATTGTCATATCAACTGAAGAGATGTGCGGATGGTGACCGGAAATATTGAGATGTCCACGGTTGATACATCACAACCCGTCTATCGACGCCTCTCGGATGGACTCCTTGCATTAGCTAATTCGAATCGGAATCGAGAAGGGAATAGAATTAGAATGAGAATGACTGAATCAGAATAGTGATATATTCGTATTTATATCACCGGGAGCTTCGTACAGGATATCTTGTGCTATGACTCAGATGATGGGTTTAACATGTGTTGAACACATGTTCCGAATAGTTTATGTTAATTAGTTCTGGTCATCATTTAACCGCTGTGCTCGATGCAGCAATGTTAGATTAATAGTTTGCTGTATAAGCACTCATATTGTCCTTATATTCCGATCACCAACACGCTCTATATAATCATAATGGTATTGTAACATACATGTATTTGGGGTTCATATAATATGCTTAAATCTGTATAGATGATGGTCAATTGGTATATATAATAGATTGGTATATAATATGTGGGCTAATATACTGGATTATCCCACAATTGGTGGGGAATTGGTTGCTTTAAGATCAGCAGTAGCATGTTTTTCTACTTTTGGTCTGAATTGGCCATCAGTTTTGGGGAGGTGTCAGGTTAGAAATTACCGATATTTGGAAAGCTTAAGGTACCAGTTCCAACCCAAGCAGGCTCAATTTGGTCTATTTTAATGGGAGGGGGCTGCATTGGGAAATGGAAATTTCAACGTGACACCCCCGATGGACATCATCTAAGCCACGTCCATGGACCGTGTAGACGACACGCGCTCTTGTGAAACAAAAACTCTCCATACCTTGTAGAATATGCTATCAAATTCGATCCATCAGAGTTGGATAACTTCGGTGTCAAGGTTGCCATCTACGACTCGTCTGCCATGATGACGTCACAAGAACTACATTTGCATCTCAAACGATTGGTTGCAGGGTGGAATGAAACGGGATATCACGTTCTGTTCATCTGTGATCACCCGTGTATCCAAAGTATTCTCGAAGAGGTGAGCACAACCGTCGGCTGTTTCGCCAGAGTAATCATTATTTACTGAATTTATTCCACCATTCATTTATGAACGTATACATTACTGTAGCCAATGATTCATCTGGAGGGGATTTTCAGGAAAGATAAGAAGACGGATAATTCAAGTGCAGAAAGATTCATATTATATTCATTGGTGTGAGAAGTTCTGAATATAATTACGTATAAAACGCCACCATTTGTTGATCTTATTATCTGAGCATTCCCCATGGGTACTAACTACTAGTCAATGAGTATTTAGTAAAAGAAAAGAGTTGATACATCATGACCTGGTATGTGGGATGGAAATATCTCACCAGAGAGGCAGACATTTGAACCGAACATGAAACTTGCCTGGTGTCCAGACCACATATCTGGCCCGACGTTCCATGCCCACATCCCAGGTCATGATGGATCAACGACTGATCATTTCGCTCAAATGTCGGCTCGTGAACACTAATGAAACGTGTGATTGTCCTTTGGATATTACGCTGTTCATGAACGTTAAAAATATACATCTGTCTGGTATTCTATAACTGACACTTTCAACCAAGAAAACCCCATTCTTATTAGCACGCCAATGTCACAACTCGTTCATGGACAATTCAATGCGAAATATCCTGAATCGTCTATATAACATTAATTGATATGTGGTTGGTTTTGCCAAATACTGGACAGCCTTTCTGAACTATACAAAGCAGCTACTACTTGATTCAAAGAGAGGCATAATTTTTACAGAAACAACATATTTCTAAAACATAAATCAAATAAAACTGTAACTGAATACTTACAGAGAAACTGGAAAGCTAGACTAAGTCTTGTGATTGAGTATAATCGTTGGTTTATTGGTTCAATTGGATTCTTTCTTCTTCATTTTTTGTTGACAAATTTATTTATTATGTTTTGTTTGTTCTTGATTTTGCCAGAAAATAAACCAATGCTTGTATACTAGTTAAGAGCTTTAGCCTTTTCAACGAATCCATTCAGCGGATGGGAATCAGTTGTTGAACACATTATCTATGACTTTCATTACTGAAATTAGCCATTTCTGCGCCACCTCAACTTATTATGAATATTATACGCAGGTCAATCAACGCGATATCAGCGCCACCTTAACTTATTATGAACATTATACGCAGGTAAATCAACACGATATTAGCGCCACCTCAACTTATTATGAACATTATACGCAGGTAAATCAACACGATATTAGCGCCACCTCAACTTATTATGAACATTATACGCAGGTAAATCAACACGATATTAGCGCCACCTCAACTTATTATGAACATTATACGCAGGTAAATCAACACGATATCAACGTGGGCCGGCAATCTGGAATCAGACATTTCTCACGATGGATGGTGATGGCAGAGCCGGGTCTAAAGAATCTAACTCAAAATACTTCTGGTGTCATTGACAACATTGCGTTTGTTTCACTGGCGAACAAGAAGCAAATGCCTGAGTTGAACAAATCGGTGAGTGGGAATATCAAGTGTGAATAATATGGTATTCATCGGGGACGGGAATCTATATCATCATCTGCTCGAAAATGTTGGCAAGATTCTCACATCGGAGTGCAATCCTTGAAATAATATGTCTGTCATTTGCATAATGAGGTCCCCAGAGGGTGAATTTATCGACGCTACCGCAAAGCGGGCAAGCGTTACCAAATTCACACTATGTGGACCTAATTCTGCTGATGTTTCAACTGCTATGGGAGACCAATGCTAAGATTGAAGTTCCCCAGTTTAAGTTGGTGATGTCCGGGTAGAGTCACTAAATTCACCCTCTGGGGACCTCAATCTGCAAATGTTCGGGAGCAATAGGGGTGAAGTAAAAATTCTCTGTTAAAGTTTTTTACTCTATGGATTGTGATTTTGGGTGGTGTGTACATCAATTTCTAGGTTGGTGTGGAGTTCTCACCCTTGAGCATTTCCAATAATCCAAGATGGCGTCCAACATGGCCACCGTAGTATAGAATATGATGATCTAAGTAAGTTAATCTGTTTTGTTGGAAACTATATCTCATGAAATGTACACAAATGTGTATATTATTTGGATGATATTACATCATACTACTGTTTATAGGAAAAATTGGCACTCCATTAGAAAGATGGCTGCCAAAATGGCGCCCGCAATGTTAAAAATATGATTTTTTTCACTCAAATCTCCTATATCCGTTCCTATTGTTTTGGATTGTTTGCAAATTGTGCCTTGTTTTCTTATTATTCATATCGTATGATCATTTGCTCAGTACTACATATTTTTACTTTCATCTCAGCTACTTCCAATCTCTAACAAAATTGATCTTACAGAATATGGTATGAAATTTTCTCGAAAACTCAATATTGTTTCCTGGCCATATTTTGATGTGAAATGAACAGATTTGAAGAAATTGATATACGAATGTGAGTAATGCCTATGCAATTCAATTTCATTAGGGCCTGACACGCTTACTGTGGTTTATGATGGCAGTCAAAATGGCAGAAAATGTATAGCAAATTATATTTTTGTCTTTATGCGCTTGCTTGTCGTGACTGATAGTTACATGGCTAATCTGCATTGGATACATTAAAGAGAAACACTTTAAATAGGACACAATATCAGACAATATGAACATGGGAAATTACATGCGCATACGGTATGAGATATATATTTTAGAATACCAGAGACTCTGCGCTATATTTCATTTATTCAAGTTACAACCTTGTATAATTTAGTGCCGTGACCTCAACTATGTGGAGAATGCACACTCAGTGTATGGCGATACTATGATTGGTGCATACTGACGTGGTTAAGATTAATCCAATGTACACGGCAATTTTGTCATAGTGGTCTTGTGGGCAATGATATGAGTAAGTCTCAGACAAATTGAAATGAAAATTTCCAGAGTTTCAAAAGCTGTACAACATAACATGTTGTCATGCCCTAGTAGATAAGGGAGATAATTTGATCACAGCATCATCAAAGGAAGATACATTGTGCTGCTGGTATAATGTAACGGTGTTATCATGACATTACCAATCACACACTTTCAGATGACATCATCGATCCTTGTGTGAGTTTAGATAACATCGTGTAGATGCACTGATTTCAATGACTTCCGGTAGATATAACAGACAAATTTACCAGGAGAAAGAAGCCAACTTTACAAGTTCAATATACATGTACAGGGTTTTGAGGGCCATTATATATAATGCTGTATGGCCCGTCGAAACAAGCATCACCACAGTTGGACCCAGTCTCCACTATATGGATACCATGGTTATGCTAAATTATATTTTTCGTCCCAGTATTCCACACTTGGTTTATATGCATGCGTACTGTGTAGATATGCAAATAACTCTACCCAGAACTCAACAAATTTATGCATTTGTTGGGATGTACTAGTATCAGACCCAGGGTGCAGATTCAAGACAAAAACTCAAATCGTACCTTCTTCAAATGAAACATGAGTTTGGTTGGTTCTACTTCGAGGGTTGATGATAGTTACTTATGATTGGGTGATCATGTTTGGTGGTATCTCAATGTTCTGAAAACGCTCAATTGTGAGCAATAATCTAGCATTACTCGGTAGTAAGTACAGCTTTCCATGAAATATTTAGCATAATCAAGAATGTTACCAGAAAATGTTAATTTACTGTTGATTACTTGTTTGGTTGTTTCAGTCGATAGGTCATATGACAATAAATACTACACCATTCCCACAGCCAGATTATGTTGAACTTCTACCATTATTGTTTTTTTATATTTCCGTGATATTTGAGCTATTTGATGATGATATAATTCCTTAGCAGATGCAGGAACTGTATTGTTTCTATGATGAAATGTCAACATTTGCCTCACTGCTTATTAACATAAGCATGATAAACATGATGCCTTAGTCGTATAATGCCATATACTAATTTTGGCAGCCATTTGTAACGATACTTTAGCTATTACAAAATGTGTTCAAGTGTGTGTCACCAATCTAACACTTTTAATACATTTGCTGCCATTTTGACTGTCATGATTGATTATATTATTCATCTCAAATGTTCAAGAACCAAAGAGATTTAATGGTATAGGTAATAATAGCATGTGCTTAAATCCCTCAGTTTGGGTTCGTTTCAGATTGCAAATTTGCAATATTGCTAGAAACACGAAGTTATCCAAGATAAGTTTGTTTAGGGATTGAAATGGACTGATAACAAAGAAATAGCACGTGTAATGTTTCCAATGCAGATTAGTCAACTTCACGCATTAACCACAACATCTAAACGAAAAAGGACGAAACATAGAATTTTCTATAAATTTGCCGCCATTTTGACTGCCATCATAAACCATATTAACAATTTCAGACCCTAATGAGATTGAGTTTTGTCGGTAATACTTCCACTGGCTTAACTCCTTCAAATCTGTTCATTTCATGTTAAAATATGACTAGAAACCGAAAGTGCGCTTTCGATGAAATATCATACATTCTTTAAAAAAAACATTTTATGAATGTAGCTGAACACAAATGAACAACAATTTTCACTACCCAAATAATCGTAAGACATGCATAATAGGAAAACAAACAACAATTTATCGTTATTTCCAAAGAGTAGAACAAGATATAGAAGATATGAGTGAAAATGTGTCTATTTTCCAATTCAGGTCACCATTTTGGCAGCCATCTTGCTATTGGAGAACCAATTTTTCCTATAAAATGTAGTACAATGTAATAGCATCCCAATACTGTATACATTATATAAGATATTGTCTCCAACAAAATGGATTAAACTGACTTAGTTCATATGTTGTAACACGTCAGCCATGTTGGACGCCATCTTGGATTCTAGTAAATGCTCAAGGTTGCGAACTCCACACCCACCTAGAAATTGAAGCAAATGCCATCCATAATCACAATCCGCTGAGAAAAAAAACTTTAACAAAGAATTTTTACCTACCCCTAAAATTGGCCTTTTGCTTTTGGATTTTATATTATTTTGTATAATTGCTAAAAAATGAAAGAAAAACAAAATAGTTAAAGAATGTAAGAAATAATGATAGCAAATGATAAAAATTGTTAAGGAATGTAAGAAAAAATCATTAAAATTGTTAAAGAATGTAAGCAAAAATTATAATAAAAAAATGATAAAATTGTTAAAGAATGTAAGAAAAAAATGATAAAAATTATAAGATTGTTAAAGAATGATAAAAATTTATAAAAAATTGTTAGGCCGATGCGTTCTCTTATATTTGCGAGGCGACCTATGGTCGACTCGCATATAGTATAACAGAATGCACTGGCACATGGTCTAGCGTTGCGCCAGCGCCGCTTCCGTCATGAAAGTGTTAAAGTGACATTGGTCAGCATTTTTCGAGGATGTGAAATTTGAACAACAATATCTCCTTAAAATAAATCTGTTCGATATCGGGTATTTGCAGTATCCGAGATGAGTTTTTGTGATAATTACTGATTAGTCTAATTAGCTTGCTGATATCTTTGGAAAATATAGAATAAACAATAGTTGAAACTGTCAGACGTGATATCTTGCCTCCGTTTTCGAGCAAAGTATGACTTATGTTCCCGGCCCTATTCATCCATATAGAGTTAACTCCTATCGGTGGATTTCTACAATTCTATACTAATCTACATAAGCTCAATAATATTATATACTTTTAATTTCCTCCATACACGAAGAGATAAATTGAAAATGTTCTTGTCTATATATGCCATAATACACGTCACAAATTACATGTTGGTTTGTGGTATGTTATGTGACTTACATTGGTAAATCGAGATGGTGTCGTTGATGTCCGCGTGTATATTATTAAATGGCATCCACCCAGCAATAGATTCAATGTGTTGTGCATAAAGTCACTGTGATTGATTTTCGTGATGATCCTACATTTTAATTACCACAATTCAATACTGCAGTCAATTGATGTTGCAACACTTATTTATACTTATATATCCATGTTTTATTTAAATTTAACTGCTTGTCCATATTTCTAACTTATTGAGCTGATCTGCAAAGGGGTTGCATAACTCTTAGCTAAATAAAATGCAAATTTATCGAGCTTTTGTTTCTTCAGGCTACAAATCGGGTCATGAAGGCAGTCTTGCACCAACTAGAGTGCAATCTAGTTTCACCAAACGAGACAATGTTGCCTGATAACGATCTTCAGCGCTTATTTTTAGAATATTTTAAGGTAAGATACTCAATGGAAGCCATCATATCAGCTCATTCCCCGACAGTGCAAAACTTTGGAAGGACCCCCCCCCCCCAAATGCCTTTCGTTTTCAAATGAAAGCAATGAAAGTTCCTTGCAAGATAATATTTCTTACTCCCCGATTGCGCTGGGTATAACTAATTTCGATAATAGCTCAGACAACCAGACTGGTAAGATGTTATCGCAAGCATTGTAGATATATAGGTAATAACTCAGACAACTGGACTGGTCACATGTTCACGCCAACATTGTAGATATAGAGGATCTCACATGAGTTTCTATTTTATACGGAATTTATCAACCGAGTTCACTAAATTCGATTTGAGCCGAGGTTTACCGAGGCTCAAATAGAATTTAGAGGACGAGGTTGATAAATTACGTATACAATATAACGAGTTTGAGATACTTTTTATCACATGGTCATATAATCGCTTAAATTTTATCGAAAACAACAATAATTAACAGACAGAGAACTTTGTCCCAAAGAGCAGCGTGACGTCATTGCACGCGATGATATTACATGTGTCTATTACGCTCGAATATTACATAGGAAAATAGTGCTAATCATGTGATAAATATAGATAATGGCTCAGACAACATGACTGGTCAGATGTTATCGCAAACGTTCTAGATACATGTATATAGATAATAGCTCAGACAATCAGACTGGTCAGATGTTATCGCAAAGATTCTAGACACATGTATATAGATAATAGCTCAGACAACCAGACTGGTAAGATGTTATCGCAGGCATTCTATATATATAGATAATAGCTCAGACAACCTGACTGGTCATATGTTATCGCAAACATTCAAGATATATAGATAATAGCTCAGACAACCTGATTGGTCAGATGTTATCGCAAACATTCTAGATACATGTATATAGATAACAGCTCCGACAACCAGACTGGTCAGATGTTATCGCAGGCAATCTAGATATATAGATAATAGCTCAGACAATCAGACTGGTCAGATGTTACCGCAAACATTCTAGATACATGTATATAGATAATAGCTCAGACCACCAGACTGGTCAGATGTTATCGCAGGCATTCTAGATATATAGATAATAGCTCAGACAACCTGACTGGTCAGATGTTATCGCAAACATTCTAGATACATGTATATAGATAATAGCTCAGACAACCTGACTGGTCGGATGTTATCGCAAACATTCTAGATACATGTATATAGATAATAGCTCCGACAACCAGACTGTTCAGATGTTATCGCAGGCATTCCAGATATATAGATAATAGCTCAGACAATCAGAATGGTCAGATGTTATCGCAAACATTCTAGATACATGTATATAGATAATAGCTCCGACAACCAGACTGGTCAGATGTTATCGCAGGCATTCTAGATATATAGATAATAGCTCAGACAACCTGACTGATCAGATGTTACCGCAAACATTATAGATACATGTATATAGATAATAGCTCAGACAACCAGAATGGTCAGATGTTATCGCAGGCATTCTAGATATATAGATAATAGCTAAGACAACCGACTGGTCAGATGTTACCGCAAACATTCTAGATACATGTATATAGATAACAGCTCAGACAACCAGACTGGTCAGATGTTATCGCAGGCATTCTAGATATATAGATAATAGCTCAAACAACCTGACTGATCAGATGTTACCGCAAACATTCTAGATACATGTATATAGATAACAGCTCAGACAACCAGACTGGTCAGATGTTATCGCAGGCATTCTAGATATATAGATAATAGCTAAGACAACCAGACTGGTCAGATGTTATCGCAAACATTCTAGATATATAGATAATAGCTCAGACAACCTGACTGGTCTGATGTTATCGCAAACATTCTAGATACAGGTATATAGATAATAGCTCAGACAACTAGAATGGTAAAATGTTATCGCAAGAATTCTAGATATATAGATAACTAGCAGATTAGCCCGCCACTGGCGGGATTGGTCCCATTGCTTTGGTCGATCCATTCATTTTTGTTTTTCAAGGTAACCCCGTACAGACACGCCGACAGCATGCTATCATTTGCGGGTACCCGTTTGAAGGTCATGTTGGGTGGACAAAATAACCCGACAAAAATATTCCACGTCCCGAGTTGACCATACATAACAAATTTCACGTCGATGTCACAGCTGGCGACCGAGATATCGCCCAATGTCATATGTGGGTACCCGTTTCAAGGTGAAGGTCACATCAGGCGGACAAACTGACCCGGCGAAAATCTCCCCTGTCCCTTGGAAGCCCTAAGTAGGAAATTTCGTCTCGATATCACAAGTTTCCGAGACGGTCGATTGAGCCGTATTTATACTCGTGTATATAAACGCTCTTTAACAACGACACCGTAGATACGAACGTTCGTTAATCATTAACCCATAAATTCCAACGACGGTGGCAGGGCGAAGGGTGAAGGAGTGCTCGGACGTTCTCAGAATGGAACCCTTAGATAGCAAGTTTGGGCTCAATCGGTCGAGCCTTTTCGAGTCTATAAGGGATATAAGGATATACACATATACGGAAGTCTCAAAATATATAGTAGATAGCTCAGACAACATGACTGGTCAGATGTTATCGCAAACATTCTAGATACATGTATATAGATAATAGCTCAGACAACCAGACTGGTCAGATGTTATCGCAAATAGTCTAGGAGTGCAGTCCGTTAGTCCGAGTGTCCGCTATTCGGAAGGTCCGCTATTCCGAAGGTCCGTTATTCCGAAGGTCCGCTATTCCAAAGGTCCGCTATTCCGAAGGTCACCCATTTTTAGTTATGGTTTTTAATTTATTCGAGTCTCCCATAGGTGGCCTCGCATATATAAGAGAATACATTTGCCAGTGCATTCTCGTATATGTGCGAGGCCCCCGATGGGAGACTCGCATATATATAAGAGAATGCACTGACACATTATATTTAATGCTGCACTAGCGCAGCTCCCGTCTTGAAATGGATAATTGACGTTCCGTCGGAGTTACTTCGGCTCCAGATACTGGATGCGATCCAATCTACAATTCACCTAGCAAGTCGCAACGCAAGCTCTGTCAACTAACCAATCACTGCTATGCGTTCCTCAGCCAGCGAACTATAGTAACTGCTATGCGTTCCGGAGCGGTGAGCATAGCAAAAGGATGTATGGGGATTGATAACATAGATGCATGGCCGAAATTGTTACAAGCAACTAATTATATAGAGTTTTACGATTCTTGAATTCCATGTTCGCAACAAATGTTATTGGCAAATTTTAGGTTAAATTGAAATTGCTTAATTGGGGTGATCATGATTGTTCTTGCTTTAGTATCATCGCCAAAAATTATCAATAAGGGACCTTCGGAATAACGAACCTTCGGAATAATGGACCCTCGTCATAACTTGCAGTTGTCGTTTCGAGGGTCCGCTATTCCTAAAGTTTATATATTTTTTTTGAATATTTTTAAGTGGAACTATATTCCGCCGATAATACCCAGCTGTATTTTATTGTCTACAATGCGTAATCTATTATAGGCGATTTATAATGGTGTCCAGTCACACGGATTGTGCTCATAAAATACACTTTCGGAATAACGAACGTTCGGAATAGCGGACCTTCGGAATAATGGCCCGTCCCCATATTCTAGATACCCCGGTATATTGATAATAGATAATGTTTCAAATCATTCACTGTTATTGAGATATGTTAGTCCTCCAAATATAGGGAACGTGGTTAACACAAGGAGCCTTCAACTGAGCAGAATATTGAAACTATGTTGGAATATCTGCCCATGGTTTCGGGTTTGAGAACCGCACTTTGCTTATTATGCAGATACTAGCTTGTACACCAATAATTGTGAAACAAGAACTGCCACCAGAGAGAGAATATCTTGTTTAATATTTATAGTTTAGCATATTATGTCATATAGTTTCTAAAATTTTGGAGGGACAATGGTGTGGGGTTGGTTATCACACATGACGATCTGTCTCATCTAGATTTCTATGTACGAACTTTGTTTTGCCTGTACAATATAATCATGTTTATTTCAGAATATTTCACTGTCAGCATTATGTTTGTGTACAAAATAAGCAATCAATCAATCAATCAACATGGTATACGTAAATATTGACGCGAAACTGTAGGAATTCACGAAGAATCCGTTCCGATCAATAAATCATGTGTAACATTATCTGGAACCTTTTAATCACTACCCTCATATCTTTCTCTCTGTCAACCCTACCGTGTTACTCACAAATCAAACCGATCTATAATGTCTATCTACTGCCGAGCCCTGAATCTAAACGATAAAACACAAATGATAATTCGAAACATTTTACAAGGCCAAAAAAGACAAAACGGGAGAGCGACGTCCATACAACACACACATGCTAACTGTTGTTCTCCCCTCTAATCAGATACATATCAAATACACAAATCACCCATCACTGTCATTCTAGTATTAAAGTGAATGATTCTTTTACTATCTATCACTTATTCAGTCTCTTTGAAAAGTCGACGAAAATCCAATATCGGATGTAGGTCTCTAGAAGTGTCCATAATATTTCATTTCTACGACGACATGGCATTCCCAACATGATGTAATAAACCGTTTCCAAAAATGGTGAGCATTCCTGGCGTAGTAAATGATTGTGAGAATCGTAGTATTTAGAAATAGTTATAAATACAACTAAATGCGAAAGAATAATCAGTCATGAAATGTCGTTGACTGATAATAAACTCGAAGATGGTATCTCCTATATTGCGATGAGTAAAATGAATTAAGGATACATCGCCTGTATTCAGTTTTCCAACAATAGTTGAGTTTGACAATGCATGGGAAAATTGTCAACTCGTCATTGGCCTCTGAACTCTGACGTGATCTGCTAGCCATAAAAGAATGAAATCGCGCGCAGTCTGCGCCACTCTCCAATGAAATGGAGGGAATCCCTTCATTTCAGAACCTAATTTTAATAGAAAGTTCTAGAGACGTACATACGATATAGGAGTTTCGCCGGTTTTTCAAAGAGACTGTCACTTATCCACCATGCTATGAGGTATATATATTCGGAAGTTAGTGTAACTCGCCGACATTGATGAAAGTTATGCAGATATCAATGCTAATTTCATTTTGTTTACTTGGTTATTGTCATATCATAGTCAGTTTGAATCAAGTACCCTACCTAATATTAGTCATAGTATTTCCCTTGTATACAGAACTGATTAATTGTGAAGATAACCGACTCGATCGCGATAGAACACAAAAAAAAAATATCACACTTCGCCACCGAGTGTGAGGCAGATGGTAAAATTAATCGAATTATCGCCTAGATGGCTTAAAAATTTAATTTTAACTGTCAAAATATAATTCCAGAACCATGACAAACCAGCCATTTAATGATTTCCAATGTAGCTGTTTCTACAAAGTGTCTCAATGTAGATCAAGATCATTGCTTACCTCGATAATATTTTGTCTGATCTATTAATTAATCATGGCTATAGAAACGTCGCTGAAACACTGTATATTCTTACTTTGCGTCATATTTCACATCAGATTTATTGATATATTACTGCTGTGCTTTCTCATTTAGATTTACAGGCACATGATTATGGAACAGACAGTCATCTATGACATAGATACGCTGATGTGGAGAAAGCAGCGTAGCCGAGAATTCCAACTAGTCAACTCTGTCTCATCACACGATGGAATTTTGTTCAATGTCGAGAATATATTTCCGAATACAAAATTTGGTTTTAACAGTATGACACTTTCTGTCGCCACATTGCCAGTGAGTTTAATGTATATTTCACTGCTCTAGTTACAAAACATATGACCAGTTACTGATTAACGTCATCTATTATACTATTTGACTTATTACAGACAATTATTTGAAATGGTTATTATGAGATTGTAACCGTTCTGAACCTATTATTCTATTTGATTTTTAGAGCTAACATGCACTGAATTAGTGCATATCTGAGTGAAAGAAGTGGTTGCAATAGAACTGATTGACGTTAAATGCGATTTGGTCCAAAAAGGAA